>OW387800.2:1363868-2727736 GCA_936446665.2 Synanthedon andrenaeformis
TAATAAATAAATAAATAATTTAATTTTTGAAAATACTACCCAAAACTTCAGAGCACGTCTTCACTGTGATATTTGTTGCACACGTGCTGTTATGTACAAATTTGACATCTTTCTTTTTTTATGTTAAGGTCGACAGACAGGCTGACGGTGTACTTGATGGTAAGTGGCTACCGTCGCCAGCAACACCACAGTGTTACCGATCATAGTAGGATTAAAGATAATGAAGGAAATGGGCCTTGGAATAACTTATTCATTCAAAGAAAAATGACAAGACAGATGCTGTTGTTATTTCACTGTAGTCTTCTGTAAGGGGATGGTTACTGCCGCCAGTCGGGCTGCTAAAATGACTACCAAACTCAGTGTGCCTTGTCACACTTAAAATACTTAGTTAAAGTTATTTCAGTGATTACTTTAATATTTTTGAAGCATATTGATTTAAGGCGAGGGCTTAGCAGAAAAATGGCTTTTTTTCGTCGCCTTATTGAATTTCTTAGACTAAAATTAAAACTTAGATAAAAATACAGTGCATAATAGACTGTGTTTAAAAAAGTTTCAATCAGGCAGACTTATACAAAGAAAATTTTTTTTTGCGAAAAAAAGTAAAAGTATATGTACTGCCCATAAGAAAAAAATCTTTCTCGTCACAGTAGGTAATTAAAATTTTCAGCGACAACTAAGTTCTTATTTTTAAGCGTTTATATTAATTAACAAGTTGTTTACTAAAGTTTTAATCGCCTGCTTTTATTACTTTTTTCATATTTTACACAATATTTAAGAAAAAACTTTCAATTTTAAATCTGTTATTAAGTTAAGTAAATTATTTTGTTAAAAATTGTGTTCGATCTGAGGTTAGTCCTTGTCTTAATGTGAAACGCACCTTAACATGCAATATCAATATTTATTTATACTTAACTTAGTCATTAAAAAATCTAATTTTGTAAATTTATTTTTCTGTTCTAAAGTCCACTCCATAAATAATTCTCACGAGGCATTCTTTATGTCTTGTCTAAGATAATTCAAAAGCAGAGAACAGTAGGACAAACGGACGAACTAGTATTGTTATTATAATTAATGATTGCATCTTATTATTGTGGGGACATTCAAAGGGTGAGCGTTAGAATAACATTTCTTTTTTCTTATTAAAGAATAAAAGAAGATTGTGAGGGGTTCTCGTTAATTTATATTAAGAAACTAGCTATAGGTCTATGCCGTATGCTGTCTTTTTTATGTAAAGGTCGTCAGACAGGCTGATAGTCCGCTTGATGGTAGGTGGCAACCGTCACCTATAACCGAAGCAACGCAATAGTAGGGTATAACGAACCGAAGTAATAGTTAGGGTTAACGATAAGATATTGGGATTTGCATCACTTAATATCGCACGGAAATGCGAAATGATCAAGATGTGTTCAAGATCCAAACCAGAGCCAACTATGAAAAGTTCATTTTCAAAATTGACAATGGCGGGAATCGGATCCGGGATACCTCAGACAGAGCGTAAAAGCAAGCACATTAAGCCCTCTACCAAGGGGTCGTGAGTGCCAAAGTTTATCATAAAAATAGTTTTTTTTTTTTTCAATATTTATTATTATAAAGGATGGCAGACAGGCATACGGTCCACATGATAGTAGGTGGCTACCGTCGCCTAAGGAGACATATAACACCAAGGAGATGCAGTACCCTGTTGAAATTTGTATACAGCCCGCTTGAAACATATTATAGGTAATCGGAAACATTTCTGAACGGCAAAATTTGTATTAGTATTGTTTAATATTTGAAAAAAAAAATGCATTAAAAATATGGAACATAATTTTTTATTTGCCACCTGTTGTCAAGTAGAAAAACTAAATGTTTTAGCGCCATCTAGCGTTGAAAATTATCTTTTGAACTTGTACCCCCATCTATTGGTATTAAGCCGTACTAAGTAAGAAGCTCTATCTATTGACAAGTAGTATGAACTAATTTATGTTCCCTTAAAAATCAGTATTTTGTAGATTAAAACAATACATTGCTCACAAAAAGTTATTCCGGAATTTTAAAATTTATAAATGAATTGTTACATGAAATAATTCTTAAAACTTGGGTGTAAGCTTTTGCTACTGGACAACAGATGTCGCAACCTGTATTCGTGGCACCATTTAAGCCTAAAGGGAATTCCGCAAATTGACATCGTATCTATTTCTGAAGAAATCGTAAGCCAATTTTTAGCAGATTACAAGGGAAAAATAATAATTAAATATTAATAGTTTATTAACATTGTTTTTACATCAAAACATATACAAATATGTCGTCGACCTATACGTATTTATTTATTTACTTGTTATAAAGAGAATATTTGTATTTTTGTATGTTTGTAATGAATAAACACAAAAACTACTGGAGAGACTGAAAAATTTTTCACCTATAGAAAGCTACGGTATAAGCGACATAGCCTATATTTTATACGAGGGCGAAGTCACGTGCAAGAGTTAGTAATTAGTTAATAAATAAAAAATAATCAGTAATATTTAATTTAATTATCTTTTGATTATCTATTTTACCTAAGTATTTCATTGTAGTACATTTTTTTCTATAAAACCTAATGTGTGCGAGATGACTACTGAACCCTAAAATTTAGAAAACTAACGCCTGGCAACAGTGTAATAGCTAAGAAGTTGTTAGGCGTTATATTGCTTGTGTTTTTTTTTTAATTTTCAATGTGGACGAAGTTTCGGGCACCAGCTAGTAGATAAAGTTTTATCACAATAACATCACACAATCACAATAACTACTATTTAATTAAAACCACTTATAATAAGTAGGTAATATCTGAATTTTAAATGTTTAAAATAATAATTTATTTATCTTTCTATTACTTACCTCTATTTCATTGTCACGGCCAGGGCCGTCTTTACCCGGGGGTGCAAGGGGTGCGGTGCACCCGGGCGCAGAGCGCCCGGGGGCGCCTTGCCGAACCCTGAATATTTAGATATTTCATTGAATTTAACGCCATTGCACAGTTTAATATACTTGTTACGACAAATACGTATGCCCAAAAGTAAATATAAAAAAAATAGTCATCAAAAATAATCATTGTTTTACTTTTATTACGCTTTCGGCGCTTGTCATACCGCTCATGATGTGCAAGCTAAAATGACTCTTATTACTACACAAATAAAAATTTTATTTAATACAACACGCGCGCGGCAAAATCTCTAATCCAAAGAGAGTGTATAAAACTTGGCACATTGCCGCCCGGTCGCCCGCACTTGAAGCAAAATGATCTCTAAGTCAATAAAGTGTGAGTTCATTTGAAATGGGCGCACGGCGGCGGAGCGGCACCTATGCGTCTGTCATAGGCGAGTAATTGCTCCCTTTGATATAGCCGCCCGGGCGCTCGCACTTGAAGCAAAATGATCTCTAAGTCAATAAAGTGTAAGTTCATTTGAAATGGGCGCACGGCGGCGGAGCGGCACCTGTGCGCTATAATTTAATCTCCTCATTTCCTAATATCTCAACATCTCTACGTATATATTTAACACTGCCTGTTACAGTAGCTGAAGGTGAACGATCCTTTTCAAAATTAAAATTAATAAAAAATTATCTTCGGTCAACCATGACCCAAGACAGACTGACAAACTTAGCTATTATAAGTATAGAATCCAAAATTAATATAAAAATAAATGATTTAATTAAAATCTTTGCCGACTCAAAAGCAAGAAAAATTGAGTTTGTTTGATGTATGTACATACAATAAATAGATATTTAGCAATTAAATAATAATATAAACGAGAGTTGGAACTTGGATTGCTGGTGTTTTTCGCCATTACAATCACTGTTAATTGTAATTAACTCATAATTCTATTGATTTCTCAACTAACAGGTTCCTTCTTTTCTTTGTTTTTGCATCATGTTCTTTTTCATGTTAAAATAAAAGTATAATTCTTCACTTTTTTGAAAAAGTAGGTACCTTTTCTAGAGTGTTAATTCCAGAAACTGGACATAATGTCTCGAATGGAGAATAGTTTTGTTTTTTATTTGTATAATTGGGTTTAATTTGTATAATTTAAGTTTAATTTTAGTTTTGTATTTTAGAAAAATAAACAAATTATCAAAATTACGTGTATTGTGTTTTCTTGGTTGACTAGGACCCCTTTCATACTGCAGTGTGTCGTCGGTCGCGTGCCACGCTGCAGTGTAAAAGAAAACGAGGGCGCAGGCTGAGCCCCGCACCCCGGCGCCGAATAGACTTAAGACGGCACTGGTCACGGCTGTACTTTAATTTTTTTCTTCTACAAAACTCAATGTTTGCGAGATGACTACTGAAATATATTTAAATTGGAAATTCATTATAAGAAATTTCTTTAATGAATTAAATATAAAATTAGAACTAAAATTAAATCTAAATCCTAAATAAAAACTAAACTAAACTAAAATCTAAAACTAAATAAGCCTAAAAATATCTAAAAAGTTGGCTTTTCGCACATTTCGTACGAAATAAAAACGTGCGAGATGACAACTAAATAAATAATTCGTTAATTAACTTTCCGAGTCATCCGTTTGATAAAGTTTAAATATTACACAATGAATATCCCGCATCGGGACAACATAAGTAAAAAGTTAAAAACTGAAGTGTAAAACTCGTTAAATGAAAAAGTCAACGAGTCCAGAGGAGTTCATCGTAAAATGGCCTGACAAATTACACCCTTGTATACGTAATAAGAGGAAAAAAATGTCAGCCAGTGAATTAATCACGGTAATAAACATGCCCCCGGGATATCCGGGTAAAAAATCTGTTAACATACCGGCGCGTTTTTCAGGAAAAAAAACATCACTTAAAAAGCTATTTGTAAGCGGTGGTCCCGTACGGGAACAGTGTTGGGGAAAATGGAAAAAAAAAGTGTATACTTGAATGAAGCAACAAGTGTTTCTACTATAGAGTGAGTGACTTTGTATGTTTGTACATTGTAAGTTGTATTCTTATTTATTATAGCCTTCTTTTTAAAAACTTTTCAACTTTAACTTCAAACTTATATCAGGTCATATGTGTCTCAGACTTATGTGAGTATCTTAAGTTTATTATTATTATTGCAAGTTTTAGTTTTATTTATTTTAATAATAAAATTTTTAAATTTTTAAAGAAGTCTTCTCTTTAAAAATCTTTCAACTTCAACATCAAATTAACATCAGGTCATATTTATGCGAGTCTCAGACCAAATAAGAACTACTTATTCTGCCCTACCCTGGGCAGCAAGTCAATAGTCAGCCCTGGCAAATAGTCAGCCTGTCTGACGACCATAACATACTTGAAAAAATAGGCCTTGCAAAGTAAATTATGTTTTCACTCGAATTCACTAGGATTAAAGGGGGGTAACCTGTTTTTTTTTTCAGCGTCCAGCGTTAAACCTTCAGCGTTTTTTTTTTCTAAACTCGAAAGCGTACTTGGCTATGCTACAGCTTGTTACGACACCACTTTACATATGGCCGCTGCTTCCATCTTTTTTCCGGTTGAATCCCGAGGGTGCATTTAGGTTGACGACACAACGAGCTCGCGTAAATTTAAAACTCCAAATTCATTTATTCATTTTCTTAAGTAAAAAAGGCGGTGGCAGACAGACTGACGGTCTGGTTATTGTTAAATGTCTTACGGTATCTATAACTCATTTGTGAACATAACTTCTACTTATTTGCAGAAGACAGACATACAGAAGACGCGTATTATAGATGGATGTAGCTTTCATAACGAAGAGACTGTCAATACTGATAATGCAATCGATGCCGACTGTGCATTTCATTATAACAAGCGACATGCTCCCGGCTTCGCACGGGTGCATTTTTTTCTGCAAGCTATATATATAATCTTCCTCGTTTAACGCTCTTTCCATCAATGAAAACTGCAATTAAACCCGTTTCGTAGTTTAAAAGATCTAAGCGTACATGCAGAGGGACAGATGACGGGACGCGACTTTGTTTATACTATTTAAACAAGAAATATATAGATTATTAAAATTATTCGAAAGATGTATAAAGAGTCAAAATCAACATTATATTATTTACTGGGACTGTTTCTGTATTATTAAGGAATAAAAAGGCTCCACTCAAACACTTAAAAAAATCATAAGCAATCAAACTAAGTGACGAGAAGTAATATTATAGCTACTAAGTCTTCGCACTTGTACTATCGACTATATATTTTTCAGTGTATTCTTTCAGAATGGTAAGCTATATTCTTTGAGAACTTGCGAGTGGAAATCTGTTATAATTTTATTACTTACTGTATACCTATTGCTTGGTGTAACTCCGGCCTTATAAACACAGCTTATTAGAATTCATCGTGGGTTTATGTAGTGTGTATTTTAACAAATATTTTCATTTTTATTTTCATGTTTACCCACCATTAGGGACATGTAACGAGTTCTTTATATCACTATATTTGTAATTTATTATTGTATATTCAGCATTGTTTAAAACTTTTCAATTTAAAAGTTAAGTCCTGTTAAAATATTGGGCTGACAAAAAGTCATAAAAATATATAATTAATAACTTAAATGAAATAACCCTTTTGGCAGCAGCAACCACCTCCTTATAGAAGAGCACCGTGAAACAACAGCATGTGTGCTATTGTGTTTCGGTGAGTAAGTAAGGCAAGCCAGAGCCCATTACTTCATCCCTTCTTTATCCCTTATCCTTAATCCTTCTTATAGTCTGCATTGCATTTGCAGCACCTGTGCTGTTGGTTGGTTGACCTAATGTTTACATAAAAACATTAGCTCATTACGCCAAGACAAGAGGCAAAAAACGCACTGAGTTTTTAGCCAAGCATTGCTTCTTATACCAATACTAGCTGGTGCCCGCGACTTCGTCCGCGTTGAAAAATATTAAGTAGCCTATCCTGTGTCCCGTACGTCCAAATGTTTATCTACCAAGTTTCATGAAAATCAGTTAATTTGTTTCAGAGTTTTGGAGGACATATATACATACATACAGAAAAAAATTCTAAAAATCGTCAATTTAGTTACAGTATCATGTATAGAGCCTATAAACACGATATCTCTGAAAACAAAGTAACTTACTCCATGACCGACTCTTACAGATTTATTATTAGTTTTGATATTGATTGATATAAAACATTAAGTTCGGATTAGAAATGAAAATTAAAAATAATTGTATTTTAAAATTAAATTAAAAAATAATTATTTGACAATATTGGATTTTTGTTTGTTACTTAACTTTTGTTTACTGGTATCAGGTAACGGTATGTACCTAACATACTGTAGTAAATAAATAAATAAATAATATTATGTATAAAATACACTATACACATATAGTGTATTTTATACATATATAGTGTCTTTACAAATATGTAAAAATAATTCATATACATTTCTATTAACCAGTTAATATACGAAAATACCTATGCCAACACTACTCATTATTAGTTCAATTAACCAATAAAATATTGGTTTTATTTGAATTTATTTGAAATTATTAATTTTTTTTTGAACTTTACAAGGAGCTGGCAAAACGGTTGGTAGACGCGTCGGGTGACAAGAATGCTGGCTCTTACTTTGCCCAGAAGATAAGCATATGCATTCAACGGGGCAATGCCGCCAGCATTCTCGCCACTTTTCCGTCTAGCAAAGGCTTAATAGGATTAAATTATTTATAAGTATTTTTTGAAAATAATTAGTTAGTTTTTTTTAAAGTTTTTCTGTTAAGATTGTAAATATTTGTTGTTTTTTCTTTAATTACTAAAATATAAGTAGGATTAGATTATTATACAAAGTTGTTATATATATTTTTATAAAATATATATTATAGGCATTAAGTAATGAAACAATTCGAGGGTAGGTATGAATACCTACCAGCCGAAAATGGCGGCGGATGTTGGTTCAGATCTTAATCAATTTAATTGGAAATTTCCTTTGATTATACGCAAAGACGTTGTTAGAAGTTGACCTAATAAAATATGTACCGTCAGCAAAACAAATGTATATTAAAACTAATCTTCATTAGCAATGTAATTTTAGGTCCTTCTGGCGGCAGTAACCACCCCTTACAGAAGACTACAATGAAATAACAGAGTGAGTCCACCAAGATCCCCTGACTGGATCCCCCAGGGGATCCTGGCAAACTCCTTGGTTCATCAGGATCCCCCCAGGGGATTGACATATATGATCCCCTGGTATGAGAATAAAGCTATGATCACATATTAATAATTCTTCGTAATAATTATATAATCATTTTCCATGTTATGTTAGTTATTAGTGATAACTTAGATATTGAAAATTGATAACTAGCATAATAGGAAATGCAACCTTTGTGATATCAGCATGTGTTTGTGTTTCAGTGAGTGAGCAAGGAATGCCAGAGTTCATTTCCACGTCCCCCCTTATCTATTATCCTTAATACTATTTGCTTGTATTGTAAATTGTGATGTTGCCTATAGGCGACGGTAGCCACCCACCATCAAGTGGATAGTCAATCGTCAGAACTCATATAACCCAAATCTTTTTCTGGGTTATTTTTTTCCCCATTTTCTAGGTTAGCTCACTTTATCGTCGGCATTGTCTTTCCTGCAGGGCTTTTTAAAAAAAAATGCCCTTTTTTTCATTTATCCAAAAGATGATAAGAACATACATACCATTGTAAGAATATAAGATTTTTTATTATTATATTATTTTAAAGCCTTAATACTAAATATAGAAATATATTAGGGCTAGAAAACACAAGTCAAAAGTAATATTTGTTTATAAACTAAATTTTAGAATAAACATTATTTATCATTGAATTATCGGTCAAAAAACTTATTAATTTGCTGAATGTACTCAAGTCGTATATCTTAAAATTTCCGCCCAGTGAATCTTGCGGGCCGGCGAGATATACCAATAAAATTTATGTACGGCCCGCATAGCGCGGAGAAACTTGCCTTTAACTGATTATTCAACTACATATTAAGTATATATAATACCTAATATATCTTACTTACTTAGCTAATTTTATTAATAGGTAAATTTTCTTAATTTTCTCTTATAACAACTTAAACAAAAAATATACAATATTTTGTATGCTATATTTATATTGTATATATCAGTTTATTAAGGAATGTATTCAAACATTTACATGGCTAATAAGTATTTTGGCCATGTAAAAATATGGCTAACAAGGATGCAAATTTTTTGAAAATTATACACACAAATCTTCCTCGTTTATTGTTCTTTTGATTAAAAAAAAAATAGCGGAGAAACAGACGCGGACAGTCGATTTGGTTGCAAAATATTGTTGTTTTTTTTTTCTAATTATATAAAATCTTAATTAGGTTTTATTATATGTAAGCCTTCAGTGAAAAATTATCTAATTGATGGTGAAAACTTCATCAAAACCCGTTGCGTGGTTTAGGTGGAGTTAGCGGATATTGGGCGAATATAAAAATAAAGACTCAAGAAATGCGGCGTTACAGCGTTACAGCGTAATTAAATATTTAAATTTCGATATATCTGCAACAACTTCGACACCTTGTAGTAACAGATCCGTCTGTGCCATGTTGAGTTGAAGATCTAGAATGATACTATGATGATAGTAGCTCGGATGTGTATAAACCGATATCCGTTTACATTCGTATGAAATTGACTCGTATGAGTGCACTCTGACGGTGTCAACGTGGCTTTAGGATATACAAGCACCCCGCCTCCGGCTTCACAGCGATGCATTTTTTTTGCTTATTATAAATACAACCCTTCCTTATTTATCGCTCTTTACATTAGTGATAATTAATGGGTAGTTTAGAAGAAGATAGAGGACAATATTATATTGAAAAGTTTAAATTGTCAGCAAGGGACTTTGAATGGGAAAAGGGAATATGGGATTTCTACGTTTTTCCTGGCAACTTTTCTCTTCATAAGAACTTTCGACGGTCATCAAAAAATATTTGAAAAAAAAAAAAACCGAAAATTGGCCCTTTTCGAGTTTTTCCCTTAGCAACACATTCAGCGATTCATTTAGGTATATATAAATTTCAGAACATCTCGGCCAATATGTATTCCTTGGAAAATTGTATATAATACAATAAAATATTTTGGTTTAGTAGTAGGTAGATATAGTTATGAAAAAGGCTATTAAACAGACAGTACAGAGATGCTCACATGTATTAACATGTATATCTAAAAATAAGACTAAGAATTCTGCGAGAAACTAATAAATTCAAAAAATAAAATCTTATTCTATTCTATTCTATATTTTATTCTAAAACACAACAGCACACATGCTGTTATTTCACGATGGTCTTCTGTACCTATTGTGTCACTTTATTAATATTTTTTGAATCTTACTAATTTATTTCTTTTTTTTATTTCAGCATAAGTATATTTTCAATACATAAATCTTCTCGCTAAATATAATTTTATCTACCTAACATTTGTCTATTATGATTTGAAATAGCGTCTTAAATAACTTTATATCGTAAACATTGTATATATATATCATAAACCTTCTTAATCCTTAACACGGCGCCAGCATATCTACTCACTGACAACATAAAACTCAACATATAAGGAGCTTCCCAAGGCGATATTAATATTAAGATTACGTTCTACGTCCCGGGCAAAACTGGGCAAAACGGGAGGCCGAAGCAGGCATAGAAATATGATCTTTCGACGTTCGCATTAAGGGTGATTGTTCCGTGAAGCAAACTGGAGGTGGAAAGGTGCTCGTAGTGGTATGAGTATACTTGAGGGGCAAATGTAAAAACCACCCCGCGCGATCGACTTATATGCTGTATCAAGACACGCGTGCCATTTGTGGAGAAGGCGGTAAGTGAAAATTTTCTGAAGATTTTGATGTCATTGTCTTCATAAATATTTTTTGTTTCAAAAGTATTTTTATATTAGTCAAAAAAGTAATTAATATTATATTGTTAACTTAGATAAAACGTTTATTTAAAGTACAATTTTATTGATCTTTTAAAATTATTCCTACAATGTAACAATAATTTTTGCGGTGTCTTTAAAGACGGATTATTAAATCCGAAAATTGAATCTGAATATTTTTCAAGATTCAAATATGAATATTTAAAAAGGTGAATAATTCTTAAAATGAGTATTAAAAGAAAATATACTTCTATCTTTTTATCTCATTTTTAGCATTTCTATGATAACACTTTTTTATTGTAAATATTTCTTCATAATATTCAGTACTTTTTACGTACCTAAGTAACAAGTTAAAATATAATAAACTTTGTGGACTATTATTATTATATTACATTACTTTTGCTGAAATGCATAAAATATTTAGCTGAGTATATTAGGCTTATTTTATACAATAGATTTGTATTGTATAAAATTTCCGTTTTGAATTGTATTTTAATTATTAATTTATCCCCGCAACTTCGTGCGCGTTACTCGAGAAAAATTACATTTTTCTGGAAAAAATGTGTCTTATATCTTTTTCTGTAACCTGAAAACGTGTATACAAAATTCAATGATGATTCGTTTAGTTGTTAAGGCATGAAAGTGAATCACTTTTGCATTTACATATAATATTAGTGAAGATTACCTATTAAAATATTTTGTTGAAATGGACATTAAAGTAGCTAAAAGTTAGTGTTATGAATGGAAAGACAATACAAAAAAGTTCATTTATCTATCAAAAACTCGAAAACTAGTAAACAGATTGACTTGAAATTTGTACACAACATTGCATTTAAACAGGGGAATAATCTTATATCCCCTTTTCCCCAAAATTCCAAACACTTTTTTTTATAAACATATTTTACATACGTTGACCGTTGTTATGGTAACCGTGGAACGTTCTGACTGAGTCACAGCGAAGCGTGGCCGCTTGTTCACAACAAGCATAAGAAGTAATGTTCAAATAGTTTTTTTTGCGAAGTGCCTAGAAATTTTCAAAGGGTTGTAAGTAAGAAAGAAAGAAAAAAAGAATTTTATTCACGCAACACAAAGACACAAACATAACACAACATAAGTACCTACCAATAAAAGAATATTCATGAATAATGGAATGAAAATTTCACTTACAACTTTTTCGTTTGTGGCATAGCACCGCGTGCCTCCTCCCTCGAATTTTAACCTCGTCTCATTCCGCGCGAACTACTCTCGTAGGTAGAGAGACTTTGTACATGTATTAAGTGTAGGCACTTACTTAAGTTATGTAAAATTGTCTCGTGCTTAACATACATGTATAAATACAATACACTTACTTAGTCTTAGAGCTTGGAAATTAATTAAAATTTTAATGAAAATGTATCAAAGCAAAACGAAGAGAATTATTGCTTGTAGTTATTTTTAAATTTGATTTTAAGCGTAGGTAATTTAAGGCGTTAAGTGGGTTCTTAAAATCTTAAATAATTTGGGTTAATAATTTTATTTTACGGTTTATGTAGTAGCTGCACAGGATTACTAAAATAGAAAACTATATGTATATCTATTTACCTAATGAGTATTTTAAATGCTAAAATTAATAAGTATGTACTATGCTTACATAAAATATACTGAACTCTAAATTAGCACGAAATCAATAAAGCTATGGATAGATAAAAAATAGTATACCTAATAGAATAAGTATATGGGCATTTCCCCACTAAATGGAAAATCGCTGTCCCAAGTTAATTTTATTAAATAAATCTTAATATTTCACAGTTTTTTTGTATCAATAACGACATAGTATTAGGTATTCTTGGAAGGCCACAGCTTATTTATTAATTTAATAATGTAATATTTTAATAAATGGACCTGAAACACCTCAAAACACAGTTTCCAGTATGTCCCTTTTCCAGAATTACAAGTCTTGTAAGCCAGTATTTATTTTTTTGCCGTTGATAACTGTCTTTTTTATGTCTTTGGATATAAAAAAAATCCAAAGACATAAAAAAGACAGTAAGCATTCTCAATCAAAATATCTAATGTGCGAATGCTGTCCTGAAATTATTAAAACAGTCCCCTGTTATAAATTGAAAACGGTGCTGAAGTATACTTTTGTTTTGGCGCGAAACATTTAGATCATGAAAAAGAAAAAAGAACGCAATTGGTGTCAAGTTCGTTTGGTGTGGAGCTAAGCGGGCAGCCGCCATTTTTTTTAATGCTGCGACTGCGTCTGTGGTGAACCAAAGGTCTCGGGGTGTTAGTAGAATCAGTCCCCTGGCAAGTGTTTTTTTTAATATATTAAGAGTTTTAATAACGACGATTTGTTTAAAGTATTTGATTATCTAGTATGTAGCCACATCTGTTTTGTTAATCTGATATGTTTAACTTATTTTGTTTAATTAAGTATTCTAGTAAAAACGACAATCCCCTGGCTAACAGTCCCCTGTCATTTTATAGCAAGATACTGAAAGAAAAAGACCTTAAGATTCAGGAATACAAAGAGAAAATGGAAAAGTATAAAAAGAGGTTACAGTCGTTGGAAAAAACTTATAATAACAGTAAAAATGATAAGACACCTAATACAAAACTAACAAAAATTTGATACTCCATCAGTCTCCTTTTAAAAAAAACCTCAATAGAATCGCATTTCTATTGGTCAAATGCGAGTTTTGATTAAATATGCGACCCGCAACACTAAACAAAAACACTGTCTCATTTATTTTATTATAAAACAACCTGTAATGACACGACCCGAATCCAAAAGGTCCCCAGCGAGGCCAACTATAAAAACACGAACACCAATCGGCTGTGTATATGTTTTGTACGCGTCAGGTATTGCGAACCCTCTCGGTTAAGAATTTTGCAAAAATATTAGGATATAGTTATAGGACGCGCGCAGGGGTGGCGCCACCCCGCCTCAAAAGATTGGGGTGTGGGATACAGGAAGTGGGGTTTGAAGTAGCAGGGTGTCGGTGCGGAGTGGGGTGTCTCCTAAAAACGGTTTAAGTAGCTCCCTCTACCCCGTATAACTATTTTATGCGGTCCCCTCGTAGAAAGACAGCGGAGATGGGGCAGCCGCGATACGCCATAGGCGTATTAAGGTTGGGGAAGTTAAAATTTAATACGTCTACTCAGTTAAGAATTCATGGTGGTTTTATTAAATGTCCAATTAGGGTAGGTGTAGGTAGGTAATGTTTGTTTACGCGAATGCGAATGAGGACGGAATTTAAAAGGACACTCGTGTGATTGCAATTTTTATTAATAACACCTCAGATAAAATAAGAACTAAAAGCAATCTAGACGGCCTTAAAGACTAAGATTTCGTAGTGTACATGTCTTGACCAGATCATATAATTGATGAAATGGATAACTTCATGAAATGGCTACCTAAAACTGGCCATATCATTGAATAACCAGCGATTAACTATAATTTTTTCTATAGGTTCCTTATTTATTTGGCCTGTTTTAGATGGCCATTTCATGAAGTGATCAATTTTATGATATGGCCACGACATACAAACACTTTGACGCTTCTAGCTTTATTAAAATCTAGCTGGTGGCCACGACTTCGTCCGCGTTGAAAAATATTAAGTAGCCTATCCTGTGTCCCGTACGTTCAAATGTTTATCTACCAAGTTTCATGAAAATCAGTTAATTCGTTTCAGAGTTATGGAGGAACATACATACATACATACATACAATACCTACACACAGATTTATTATTAGTATTGATTGATGATGATTGATTTACTAGTGAAAATGCTTAATTGCGTAGTGAAAGGTGTAAAAACCAGTCTTCTAAAAATAAAAATCACATTTCACACTTAAGTAAACTTGGAAACCAATATTTTCAATAAAAAAAAATAAAGGTTATAGCTTGGAACACAAAATCTTATTTGGTCTGAGAATAACACAATCTGACCCGACAGTTCTTGCCATGTCAATTTCATATTAAAAATATATAATAAATATACTTACGTATATTAAGAATATGTAATAAATATCACATACAGCTTGCTCCAAAATTCATACCTATAGCATAGCATAGAATACCGTAATAGCAAAACTACCTATTGCCTTATACTTAGTCATATTGTAGTTTATTTTTAATAAAATAATAAATAAGATAAATTACATTATTTTTGTTTTATTATTATTATTAATCTGTTATTGTTACTTTTAGTTTTAACTAGCGGCCCGCTCCCGGCTTCGCCCGGGGTGTATTTTTTCTAATAAAAGAATTTTTCTAAAATAAACGTAGCCTAAGTTACTCCTTATTACATCAGCTACCTGCCAATAAAAGTCCCGTCAAAATCGGTCCAGCCATTTCAGAGATTAGCCGGAACAAACAGACAGACAGACAAAAATTTAAAAAAAATGTTATTTTGGTGTATGTACCGTATAATATATTCATATGCATGTAATAAAAAACGGTTATTTCAATATTACAAACAGACACTCCAATTTTATTTATATGTATAGATTATTTAACAAGTATATTTTGTATCTTTTTAATGTTTGTGTAAGTATATTAATTCGATTGGGATTTATTAATAATTTTTAAAAGCATATTATGGATTTAGAAATCACATATATTTTATACAAAGTACAGATTTTCATACAAATACTAGCGGCCCGCTCCCGGCTTCGCCCGGGGTGCATTTTTTTTACGTAAAAACCTTCCCTGATTATCCCTCTATCCATAAGTGAAGACAGAATTAAAATCGGTTCAGCCGTTCTCGAGTTTTGCGCTTAGCAACACATTTAGGGATTCATTTTTATATTATAGATATAGGTAAATTAGAAGGTTTAGACCTAAATAAGATTTTAAAATAAGATTTTAAAATAAGATTTTAAAATAAGATTTTAAAATAAGATTTTAAAATAAGATTTTAAAATAAGATTTTAAAATAAGATTTTAAAATAAGATTTTAAAATAAGATTTTAAAATAAGATTTTAAAATAAGATTTTAAAATAAGATTTTAAAATTTTATTCTCTATTCACATAAGAATGGAAGAGAACTTATTCAAAATAATAAATAAACAAATTTTTTGCGAACATATAGTGAAGCCGGTTTTGTTAGAAAGTAGTGAGTAGGCGGGTGTTGCCATAATTATTAATTATTTTTCTTGACATAATATTGCTTAAGTCTATGAAATGTGATTCCATCCAAAAAAAGGCGGATCAAAATCGGATCATCCGTTTGAGAGCTACTATGCCACAGACAGACACAGATAAACGCACCCCGTTTTTGCGTCGGGCGTTAAAAAGTGGAGGTCAATTTAGCCTGGTTAACGGTGTAGTCACTTCATATACAAGTGTCGGAACGTTCTCACAACAGGTACTCACATTACAGGTCATCTTTGACTACCTCCATAGTTGGAAGGTCAAAGTAATGTAAATATATATATATGTGATATAGTTCCTCATTGTGCAATCAATGTGCGCCATCACCATTGAATTGCGGCCAACATGGACCAGTTGGCGACTTGTTTGGTTTCCTTTGAATGACTGGACCCCCACATAAACAAGTCAGAAGAACTATATAAGCTTATCATTGGAAACAATTCGTTAGTGCGATGCAGATATGTTAAATAATTTACGCTAAATGTGGGTAGATTTGTGATTTTTATCAATTTATATTAAGGTCAGACATCAGGCTGACGGTTCACAGGATGCTAGGTGGCTACCGTCGCCTATAACATAGCCACAGGTGTTGCAAATGCGATTAGGGATAAGCGAATTAGGGATTAGGGAAATGGGATCTCGCATTACTTACTCACAGAAACATAACAGCAAAAGTGCTTATATTTCACGGTGGTCTTCTGTAAGGAAGTGGTTACAGCTGCCAGGCGGGCTACCCAAATGACTGCGAAATGCGGTGAAAAGTGAATTGATGTTAAGAAAAATAAAAATGTTAAGTTGGTTTGTTTACGCTTTATAAACTCGAGAATGGCTGGACCGATTTCAATTCGGTTTTCACAAATGGAAAGAGTAATAAACAGAGAAGGTTTTTCATGTATAAACATTGCACCCCGGACAAAGCCGGGAGCGGGTCGCTAGTCTATTACTAATATTATAGAGAAGATTTTGTAATGAATAAACTGAAAAACTACTGGACCGATTTTAAAAATTCTTTCACCCATAGAAAGCTATATTATCAGCGAGTAACATACGCTATATTTTATAAAATTACGCGGATGAAGTCGCGTGCAACAGCTAGTGGTTAATATATGTAGGTAAAATGCATCGCTGAAGGCCAGTAAATGCTTTACACATTGATGTGTAAAATTTATATTTTAATTATTAAGTTTAATGTGCTCGAAATTAAACATTAATATAAGAAAATTATTTTGAACATAAATCATTTTAAAACACTAAGTAAGTATTCTTTATTAGCCTATTTATTTATTTTAAATCTATGTGTATATAATTTGGGGAAGAAAATGCACACGTGCGAAGCCAGGAATGTTATTATTATAATTTAGATTAATATAATTATAATTTTATAACTAGTATAGGTAATTATAATTTTAACAGACGATTATACATTTTTGCTTCCCTAAGCACTGATTTTGTAACCTTGAGGATTTTGTATTTTGTAACTAGATTTTTATTCAACTCTCTAAAAAAATTTTGTTAATAAGTATTAATGAAAAAATATATATATTCAAATCTGTAAAGAATTGGAATAGATTTTATCAAACCAATACCTACTGTAATTCATAGAAAGGTTAATTTTTTCCACTAAATTAACTGAGATTATCAGAAGATATATTGTCAACTAAAAAAAGGTCATCAAATTTTTTAACACAAAATATTTAAAAATACTTAAAAAAAATAACACATGTAAAGTGACACGTTTGTTAAACTCACTTTTTTAGGAACACATTTTTTAACATTTAAATTTTTTTTTATAATACAAAAATACTTTGATTTTTTTTTATTTGAAGTTGTCACCGCAAAATTAAAATATCGACTGGCGTTCTTCTTGCCCTATTTCACCTGTGAAGTGACTTTAAAAAACAAGATGCTCTAACAACAATATTGAAAACTCATACAAAACAAGTTTCTTTTGTCAACTTAAGAAACTTGTTAAGAGGTGTCGTGAGAATTTTGTTATCTTTTTTTCTAAACCTGTTCGCTCATTCGACAATGAATGACTGTCGAGGGAGCATTTTAATTCGAGACTTGTTCATAAAGCAATAAATTTACATGTTTTACTCAAACACAAGTGTTTGTGGACGATAGATAAAAAAAATTACAAATAAATGATGAACATTTTGGTTTTATAGTTTAACAGTAGTACTTAATTAGGAAAAAAATTATTCAGTTTTAACTTTTTTTAATAAGTTGTAAATTATGATGAACTTATCTATAGATACTGATATTATAAAGAGGTGAAGTTTGTATGTTTGCTTATTTGTTTCTTTGTAAAGAGGTGATATTCAAAACTACTCATCCAATTTAAAAAAAAATCTCGCCAATATTTAGTTAAAATAGAATTTCAGGATGGACTTATCCTTAATCCCAGTATTGCACTTAATCCACTTGCAGCACCTGTGGAGTTATAGGCGACAGTAGCCACATACCATCAAGTAGATTGTCAGCCTGTCTGCTGAACTGAAAATAAGAAATAAAATAAATATAATTAAAGTGTCTCAAAATAACTGCTTTTTACTAAATAAATATAATTAAAAAATAATTAAAAATTAAAAAATATATTTTAATTAATATAAAACTAAACTAAATAATTAAAACTAATCTATTGAGCCCAATTGCGCTGAAGACAGAGGCGGATAGCGCTTTTATCTAATAACTAGCTGTTGCACGCGACTTCGCCCGTGTAACTTTATAAAATATATACCCTGTGTTACTCGCTGATAATGTACCTTTTTATAGGTGAAAGAATTTTCGAAATCGGTCATGTAGTTTTTGAGTTTAATCATTACAAACATCATACAAATCTTCTGTCTTTTACAATATGAGTAAAGATATAAATATGTAGATATAAACAAAATATTACATATAATATGACTTAATTTTTTTTTAAATTTTGTATCTAATCTACAAGTTTTTTCAAATTATCGTAAGCATAAAATAAATACATTCATATACATACAATATCAAAGTTGAATTTCTCATATCATACCGGTTTAACTTCGCTTCGCCTTGACCGATACGAGACGATTTCATTCATTCCCTTAATAAATTTTATAACAGGTTCTACTGAAAATGGGTACAGGATTCGTGTGGGAACATTTTAGACCCAATTTTAGTATCTTTTCAAAGTTTCTTAATCAACCTGTTTTGATATCTAACGCGTAGCAAGTACCCTTAGTTTAGTTTTGACCAAATAAACCATTTTGTCATAAAGTAAATCGACCAGTTTTCATTTTATTGGATTGGATCATTCGGGTCATGTGAACGTCCGAAAAAAATGTGGGAATAAATACTGAACTGAAATAACTTTAATTTTTTTTTTGTTATGGTTTCATAGATAATAATTGTGATTGGAAGTTTTAATATTTTTTCTAAAATAATTTTCTTTTTCTTTGTTTTTTTTTTTTAATAGATAAATATTCGAGGAACAATTTCAAAGGTTCTTTTTAAAGTGGAAATATTTTTTGGTAAACTTTTTTTAAAGTGGTTATATGTGGAAGAGTTAAAATTGGTATTTTCTAAACAAATATTTTAATCTAAAATTATGAAGAGGTGAAGTTTGTGTTTATTTCTATGTAGGATTCTATTTCAATAGAATTTCGGGATAGACAGGCTAAATATTCCAATAGGGCACCAGTTATGTAAAAACAAGGATCCAACACTTGGCAAACGTAGCGCGACGTCACGTGACGACGCGTTGCCACGCGTCGACCGCGTCGCCTTACGATGTCACGCGTTATATTGCTTTACATAATATTTTGTTATAAATAAGTATCTTTTGTTTTTCAACACGGACGAAGTAGCATACACCAGCTAATAACTAATAAAACTCAGAATACTTAGATAAAATCAGTACCACAATCACATTTAACTTCCCTTACAACTTACATAACTTTACGCCTTACAACTTTACATTTTACATACAAAGTTTACCTCTTTATAATATACGTATAGAAGAGTTTACGATGTGCAATTTGAAAAAGAGTGTTTATTAATATATACACCAAAGGTTGTTTAGCCCTGAACTCGTGTAAAAAGCCAATGTCTAAGGCGCGCGGCGGGTTGTGTGTGCGGGGGAGGTTGGTATACACACCTGGGACGTGTGTGTGCGTCCATACGTGTGTGTGTGTGTGTGTGCTTATATTTTCAATAGTTTTTGTGGTGCATCGGTGAGTGTGGCTTGAACTAGTGTGCGTTAATGCTGTATTGATTCAGCCGCTGTGGCTAAAAGTTAGCAAGAAATATAATGGATTCAACGCAAGCCATTTTAATTGAAGATGTTTTCAGTTAATGCAATCTATATTAATATTATTAAGAGAAAATATTTGTATTTTTGTTTTGTAGTGCTTAAACTCAAAAACTACTGGACTGATTTTAAAAATTCATCGCGAGTCATTTTAATTGTAGAAGTTTATAGTTAATGAAATCTATACTAATATTATAAAGAGAAAATATGATGCGTAAAATACAAACGGGGTTAACTACTCGCGGGTGCATGCGAGTTAATTACACGCGAGTTGATTAATAACTCGATGGGCCCTGTATCAAATTTTGTTGAGGCACTGACTGGCGAAACCCAAATGGAGGCCAAATATTTTTTACAAAAGAAACAAAAAGCTCACATATACTTCTAAGTAGACGCGATGCATTAGACAAAGAAAGACAAGTATAATACTTTAAGCGTGATTGTAGATAATATTTTACAAATTTTTATTTCCACAAGTCGGGGCCCCCTGTAGCGGGGCCCCATATAATGGATACGGCGGTAGCTAAGCCCCGAAAGAAAAACTAGGTACATGTGCTGTTTTTTCACCGATGGTTATTGCCGCTATATAAATGTTATATTAAATATTAAAAAAAACTGTAACAAACGGTAGCTCTTAACTGTAAATACCTACCTAACCTATCGTAATTGAAACTGGTGTTGAAGGTAACATTTAAACTTAAAAATCCTTATAACAGTTTCTTTCTCACAACTTTCATAGTCAAGTTTAGCAAGAATCTTTTTAATGTTGTTTTTTGGGAGTAAACTATAATAATAATAAATTAAAAATATTAAATTGAAGTAAACAATAGAAATACACTCTGTCCTAACCTATATACGATAAAATATTAGACATGGGTATGTTGGTTACACAAGAAACGAATATAAAAATATTATTTTACAAATAATTGCCAAGAGTTGACGACCCCTTGCGCCAACGTAGCGGAATTGAAAAAGCGAGCGTCTAAGGAGGCGAGAGGCGTGGGGTAGAAAGGCTTGCGGGGGAGGGGTGCTCTTATATTTTAAGATGGCTTCCCTGCTTCCGAGCGCGAATATCGACGCGCTTACTCCACCCTCCACCCCTTTGCCTCCTTTTGCCCCGCAACCCGCCTCCCGTGCCACCACCCGCAACTTACGCCGCGGAATTTTGTTGGCACCGATTTGTAGTGCCCACTTATGCTTAGGTGTTAGGTTGCTTAGGAGAGCTATATTTTCAAACGTTCCGAACTGTAGAAGCCGAAATCAACATCGCGCACCTGTGTAGCCTTCTTTGATGTTGATTGTATTTTTATGTTAAGGTCGACAGACAGGGTGACCGTCCACTTGATGATAGGTGGTGCGCTGCTGAACATAGAAGGAATAGCGAAGGCTCTAATTAATGATTAATGTTTATTAATGCTCTAATAAAAGTTTATTTAATGATCTTTATTTGCCATGGATATGATCAATACAATCAATATTCCTTGATTGCTTCAACATTCGGGGGGAAAAATAATCTTATTTGAAACTAGCGGTCCGCTCCCGGCTTCGCCCGAGGTGCATTTTTTTAACGTAAAAACCTTCCCTGATTATCCCTCTGTCCATGAGTGAAGACAGAATTAAAATCGGTCCACCCGTTCTCGAGTTTTGCGCTTAGCAATACATTTAGCGGCCCGCTCCCGGCTTCGTCCGGGGTGTATTTTTTCTAAAATAAACGTAGCCTAAGTTACTCCTTATTACATCAGCTACCTGCCAATAAAAGTCCCGTCAAAATCGGTCCAGCTATTTCAGAGATTAGCCGGAACAAACAGACAGACAGACAGACAAAAATTGTAAAAAATGTTATTTTGGTGTATGTACCGCAATTTACATAAACAAAAAGTAGCCTATGTTACTCCTGACGACCCCCTCTTCATGTCTGCAAAGTTTCATCGAAATCGCTTCAGCCGTTTCTGAGATTACCCCGAACAGACAGACAGACAGACAGACAGACAAAAATTCTAAAAAAAGTTATTTACGTTTTAACAGCATGCGAATGACTCTCTAAGCTTAGTTTGAGGCAGTTTTTCGCAAATCACAGACAGACACTCTGATTTTATTTATTTGAAATTAAGAATAAAAGAAATCAAGAATATAATAATTATTTTTTGAGAATTGAATTTGATTACAAAAGACAGTGTAGTGTATAATAGTAGAACTGTTTTGACTAACCCCTAAATTGTACCTATTCAACTTTTTCAGTTGTTTTTGGATTTTATTTATGGTGTGGTGGGACAAAATTTTAGTAATAATACGTAAAGTGACAGACATGTAGGTACAATTAGGTGCTAAGACCATATCTATGGTTAAAAGTATGTCGCCGTTTCTTCTCTTCTAGACCATTTTGTTTCAGAAAAGTAGTTTTTCGACTTCTAGAAAGTGATTTTTTTATGATATTTTTGAGCAATAAACTATTTGATTTGATTACAACAATGAACTGACATTTGAAAGTTTGGGGGGTAGTTCGCACTCAATCATACAAAATCTTAAATCTACCCACAATTATAATGCAATATTAGACAGTTCTGCATCGCACTAACGAAGTGTTTCCAGTGTTTTACTTATATAGTTCCTCTTGCTTAATTATGCCGGGGGGGTCAGTCATTCAAGGGAAACCAGTCGCCAAGTGCAAAAGCCAAGCTGGTCTAAGTTGGCACAAGTTGATGGGTCGTCCAGATATTATAATTGCGACCAATGCCCAGGGAGTAAATCCAGCGCTTTAGAGTAACACTGAGCTCATTACTCCAGAGATGGCTTTACTCTTAAGTGAGAAAGAGTGTGTGGGCACAAGTTTCTACCTATGAAATGACTACACGAATGCTAAATCGACTCCCCTTTTTGCTGAAAATATACTATATTTTATACTATATTTTTTGTCAACCATTAGCCAGGTATATTTTACAATACCATGAACAGTATTGTAGGTTGACTGAAAATTTAAAAACTCATGGAATTTATATTTGAAACTAGCTGTTAGTGTTTTCGTCCGCGTCGAAAAATTAAAAAAATTGTTACTCATACTTTTTTATTTTTCAACTATTGAAGACGCCATCTTTTACCTAAACTACAATAAAATTAGGTGAAGTGATAGTGAAGCGATCTTGGTCACGTGAGATCTATCTGGTAAGGGTATAAATGCTTTTTGAATTGTGTTATACCCGTATAAATATGTTAGGCGTATATTACTCATATATTTACAAATGTTACTCATACATACATATAGAAGTCTCGAGCACCAGCTAAGTATTAATAATCAAAATAAGCAAAAAGGGAGTCAATTTTCCGCTTCATATGTGTTGGTATTCCACCAGGTACGAGCCCCATTTTGACTAGGTCTGTATGTGTGAAATTTTAACTATGGGACTTATCGTCACTAGGGCGTTGGTCTAAGACCCAACAATTGTAGCCAACTTAGACCAGGATGGCAACTGGTTTCCCTTGAAGCGGCGGACCCCCAGGAGATAGGTATGAATACTGCTATTCATGCAAACCAACAAAACACAACGTTGGCGAGATGCAGAACCATCAAACTAAGGTTAAGTAGTTGAGGGCAGTATGCACTCCGTGGTGTAAAATCTCGAATCTACCCACATTTGTAGTGTTCTGCATCACACTAACGAAGTGTTTCCAGTGATTTGCTTATATAGTTCCTCTTGTTTGATTACTTCGGGGGTCAGTCTTTCAAGGGAAACCAGTGAGTTGCCAAGCTGGTCTAAGTTGGCTTCAATGCGATGATGGGTCGCGGCGACCAATGCCCACAGACTAACTCCATCACGCAATGAATATGCTTTCATTTCATTATCCTACAGATAGAGTTAGTCTAACGTGGCCATCAGAAATATACGGGCCCGTATATTTCACAACCTATGAAGAGACTACACCAACGAGGTTAAATCGACTCCCTTTTTTGCTAAAGTAATTTTTTTACAACTCATACTATTTTTATCGTTGATGGATTAAATACATAGATAATGTTCTTACGTTACTTAATCGAATAATTAATATTTTGCACTCATCTGTTTAATAAATAAAGATACTTAATTTTATTGCGAATACGCCTATAGGGTTTCCTGCGAAATATCTGTCTTAAATTCCGGTTGTCATTTTTTAAAAAGCGTTTAAAACTCGCTTCAAAAACTCGTGAATGGGTATATAGACCGAATTTAATTTATTTTTGATTTGTAGAAAGAGGGATAAACGGGGAAGGTTTGTAACAGTATAAGTATAACAGCACACATGCCGTTATATTATGGTGGTCTTCTGTAACAGACTGCGAAGAAAACGTTCATAATTTTTCATAATTGATCAGAGCCAACTTTGATTCATTTTTAAAGTTGACACTGCCAGGAATCGAACCCGGGAACCCTGGAAGTGAGCGTTAAGTGAGCACCTTAACCACTTATACAACGGGCTCGTGAAAAAACAGCAAAAAAAAAATTGATAAATAGAAAAAAACTGCAAAAAGGGAGTCAAATTTGGCGTTAAATCGGTTTTACGCTTCATAGGCAAGTGTGGTGTTTCAAGAGCGCGTACTTTGTACCCAAAATGCCCTTGTGCACCCATACCAGCCCTATTTTGACGTAAGTCTGTATGTATCAATTATGGAGACTCATAGCCTTTAGTGCATTGGTCCTAGACCTATCCTATTGTAGCCAACTTAGACCAGCTTGGCAACTGGTTTCCCATGAAGCGTCGGACCCCCGGAAGGTAGGGATGACAACTGCTATTTATGCAAACCAACAAAACACAACGTTAGTGCGATGCAGAACAATCAAACTAAGGTTAAGAAATTGAGGGTAGTTAGTATGCACACTATGGTGTAAAATTTCAAATATGCCCACGTTTGTATTGTATTATTAGATAATTCTGCATCTCACTAGTGAAGTGTTTCCAGTGATTTGCTTATATAGTTCCTCTTGTTTGATTATGTCGGGGGGGTCAGTCAGTCAAGGTTAACCAGTTTGCCAAGCTGGTCTAAGTTGGCTACTTTGAAATGATGGGTCAGGTGGCCAATGCCCAGAATGTAACAAGCGCTAAAGTAATATTTGGGCTCAAATTACTGAAGGGACGGATTTACTCACGTGAAAGTACATGCATTTTGGGCTCGTGTTTTATACCTATGTCTTGACTATACCTTTAATGGCTAAATTGACTCCCCTTTTTGCCAAATTAAACTAATTTTTGTTTTTTAAAAAAAAATCTATTGTAAAACTGTCTTATTCGCTATGAAGTTTGTTAATACCTACATTTTTCAAATTATATGTTGTAATTTCTATTTACAGATGAATTACTTTTTAACAACATTAGGTAGGTACATAAATATTCATAAACAAGCAAAATTAATTTATTATCGTATATATCTCAATTCCGAAATTGACATAATAATAACATACTATTATTCTAAAGTAATTGAAGAATCAAAGTGTACGTGAGCATCAACTAAGTATCTGTATATATGTAGGTATATATATATACTAGCGGCCCACTCCCGGCTTCGCCCGGGGTTGTATTTTTTTTTCTAAAATAAACGTAGCCTAAGTTACTCCTTATTACATCAGCTACCTGCCAATAAAAGTCCCGTCAAAATCAGTCCAGCCATTTCAGAGATTAGCCGGAACAAACAGACAGACAGACAAAAATTTTAAAAATGTTATTTTGGTGTATGTACCGTATATATATGTATTCATATGCATGAGTAAAAAACGGTTATTTCAATATTACAAACAGACACTCCAATTTTATTTATATGTATTGATATAGTCTATATATTTTTAATTAATAATTCTGTAATCTGAACATAGTGTGCGGTGAAACTCTAACATTATATTGTATGATAATAATAAATAAATAAAAATAAGTAAAAAATAAATAATAATATATTTGTTTAAATTCAGCCCTTAAAGGGAGAAAGGTTTCTTTACCTTTCGCTCTTTAGGAGCTATCTTACAGTAGGTACATCTTTGATGAAAGATGTATACCTACTGTAAGATAGCTTCTAAGATCCTCCTGTAGATATATATATATATACATTGAAATACGCTCTGTCATCTTTAGGTTATTAATGTTGGCAGAACTATCTGTTTTGACGGTCTAGTTATTACAGAACTTACCCTCTAGGCCTACGCATAACGCAGCGTGACTTGCCACTACCTATTATATGAATTCTTTTTTTTTTTTTCAATTTTATATGGACAAATAAAAATAAAACAATAACTATTAAATAATATTTATTAACTTCAATGAACATCTCTAAAAAACTAAAAATCTATTTTAAAAATTAAATGACAACAAAATATAGTTAATATTTAAATACCTACTAAACATTCTAAACAATAAATCGGTACAAACAATCCTAATAATAATAATTATAAATGCCATAGATTACTTTTATCTTTACAATTGAAAAAAAAGTAAACTACAGCGCCTATCAAACTGCAGGTAGGTACAGTTAGTTAAGCTATAAATTAGTTTAGAGCTGTCAATCCATTTTGTTATAGAAAAACAGTTCCACTACCTATCTCTGTCTCCCTCTCTCGCCTAGGTAAAACGAAAAATCTATCCCTGTGGGCCTAGTGCGAGATTTACTCGATCAAACGCGTAGAACGCGTAAACGTCAATTTGTATGGAAATCAAGCAGCACCATCTAGCGGCTAACGTGTAAGTCTGCTTCATTCCCATACAAATTAACGTTTAAGCGTTCGTCACGTTTGATCGAGTAAAACTCGCACTAGGCCCTCTTTACTGTTTCAATGCAGTATCGGCTGTTTATACAGCGATTTAAGAGCAGGCCCCACGAAAAAAATTCCTACGCTCGCTCCGCCCACGTCCCGCCACCCGAGAGTTACAAGTTGCTCGGCGGCTTTCTAGGATTTTTTTAATATATCGCAAGATACAGCTTACGTAAGGTTGAATATTGCGTACATTATTTGAAGCATGATTTGGTATGCACTAGCTCGGAACTAAACAACGTAAGTCTCAAAATTGTTTTCGTTAATTATAGGAGTAAAAATAAACCTAAGTTTATTTTATTTTGACAATCACTGGTAAACAATGTTTCCTTGCTACGAGCAGTTTTTTGGCGATATAACTCAAGCCGTTTAGTAGAAAAATGTAATATTCTCCGGAAAAGGCGCCGATTTGTATCGATCAAAAAATGTATCGAATGAAAATCACCTAATTATGTTTCTGACTTGATAATCTACAGATAAAGGTCTCAAAATATATATATATAAATTCCACATTGATCAGATATGTGGTTGACTCAGCACATTTATTTAAAGTTCCCTTAATTTCACAGGGCCTGGCCTTAAAAGGCTAAATTACAATCTATATACATACTAATAATTATAAAGAGATAAGAGATTGTATTTTTGTATGTTTGTAATGGATAAACTCAAAATAGACACCAACCAATCAAACTTGTAAAATTGATACCCATAGAAAGTTACATTATCAGCGAATATAACGTACTACACTATATTTTATAAATTTACGCAGACGAAGTTGCGTGCAACAGCTAGTGGGAGATTTTTAATTTACATTAATAAAATCGTACCAGCACTTTTTGTGTTTATATACATTATAATAAACAAAAATACAAATTTTTTCTCTTTATAAGATTTTTGGTAAAAATGTCATGTTTACATTTTTGAAAAGTAATTATGTCTATAATTTCTTGTTGACTATAGCCAATAGTCCACTTAAGCACGTAAACCATTTTAGGACTTTAATTTGGGTTTTGGTTTCTTAACTACAGAAGTCCTGGTAGGTGACATTAACCCTAATTCTAATAAATGCTGCAACTCAATCAACTCTTTACAAGCAGAGGGCAAAAAATTACCTTCTACACACAGATAGATCAAACCTCTAGGCACTCTATTAGCGAGTCTTTGGTACACGAGTACATGGATAAATTTGTTAATACTTATACAACTTAAATTATTGTAAGCTAAATTCAAATAACTTAGCGTGTTGTTGCCAAAACAATACAATATACCATCTTTCCGTATGGTTTCAAGTTCGCTGAAAGGATCACGAAAAGGTCCTAACTTCTTCAGAGCAAGTTCCTCAGCTTTTTCCAAAAACAAAGAATCCATTTCAGCTAAACTATGCGATGGAGGCATATCAAGTATTGTGGTTAAGGATCCTTCTCTATCTGCTTTCAACTTTCTTGGTGTCGAAACAGGTTTTGTACTTTTTCGTTTAATATTCCTTTTATCAAAATCACCAGACTTTAATTCAGTTAATGTTTTAGAAACTAATTCAGCCTTCGTTTGCAAATAACTTATGCTTCTTGCACGGCTTGCAAACATCTCGTCACATGTTAATGGAAATTCAACTAAAACATTCAATATTTCTTTAGCACCTTCGTCAGTGATCATGTTGCTTGATAGATTAATATAACGGAGTTGTCTGTTTGATCTCAAAACTTCACTCAAATAATTAGCACCTATGTCTGTTATTTCATTTGAAGCCAAATTTAACAATTTCAAAGATTTGGACGCTGGTTGAGGATAATCAAGTTTACTAGTTAATGTCATTAAAACTTTATCGTTAATTTTGCATCTAGCTAATGATAAATGCATCAAATGAGTCTCATCTTTAAGTAGAATATCGTAATTTGCTTCACCAATAAATGTATTATCAAGACATATTTCAGTAATATTGGAGAGTTTAAGAAATTTTCCAATTTCATAAAGAGTGTAACCGTTCATGCCACTGTCTATTATTATTGCCTGCAGATTCTTTTGATATACAACTATTAATGATATAACTTTCAATACAGTGCGAGGTATGTGTTTATTTTTTTCAAATTTAATTTGTATTAAATTCTCATTCGCATCGTAAACACCTGTTATTTTTAGTATATCGTTATATACTGGGTCTATGTCGAAGGAACTTTTCACGTTTTCATACACCATTTCAACATTGGAAGTGTCTTTGGCTTTTGTTTTATATTTGGCTTTAGTGCGATCGGATGTTCTTGCGCTTATGTATTCGCCTAGAAAAAAAGATTCATTTTAGTGGCATCAAAACTAGGCAGATATTTAATTCTCAAGTAGGTACGAGTACATATACCTATATCTAAATAACTTGAGAAAGTTATATATGTATACTAGTTGACCCCCTCCCGGCTTCACCCGGGGTGCAATTTTTATAATAAATATTTACTTAAGGCTTATCCTTCCAAAAAATTAAATTTTTGCTACATTTTGTAACAGTATTATTCATTATATATACGCCTTTTCTTCAGCGAAAAAAATATATGTTTATCTACAAGATATGAGGAATGATTTGTTGGGATTAAAATTTTTATTTTATTGAAATTGATTCAGGAAAAAAATTCTAAACTCACCCCTTTTATTTTCAGTTATAACAATCTCACTTCTACAATATTTATCAAAAGATTATGAAATTTTGTACACTTATGAAGATAACAATGTAGCATGATTTGTTGAAAGCGCTTTTTGAAAATTCGTAAAATTGAATTTTATATAATGTTTTTATCAAAAATATTTCCCCACTTACTCAGCGCTAGCCCGTTCTCGTCCATAAAATCAGTGCGGGGCGAGTCCTGATGCTAGACGGACCTGTGCCGCGTTGCGCTTCATCAAATTATTAATTTTTACGTAATAAACAAAGAATAAACATTTTAGTGGCAGAACAGACAGTGCATGATAGTGTATATAATACTTTAATAGGTTTTCTTTTTGTCTTTTTAATTAAATCTTTAAAAAACTAAATATAAATTATGTTGTAATATAATATTCAATTTATTAATAATTTGAAATATTCAATTTGAATATTCAATTAATAATTCATCTGTATATATACTTGTTATCTAAATTTAATAAAGATAGGAAGTAAGCAAAGGAGGCAAAAGCGTAATATATCAAAAATAAACCAAACGAGGAAGGAAAGTTTTCATGAATTTTATTAATTAATTAATTAAATTAATTAATATTAATAATTATTAATTAATACATATAAATTAATAAGCCTAATAAATAAATAATAAAGCCACTATAAAGCCGGATTCCCACTCACGTATCTAGTGACTCATCGAATTGTTCTCCTAGAAGGAGCGGTGGGGGGTTTCCCTATTGTAGGTGGTCGCGTAGGGGACGCCCCCGTGACCTCCAGAAAAATCCGATATCCTCGGTACACCGTTCTGGTAAAAAGTTGGTGAGCGGTTCTCGGAAACTATGAGGGATAGAAGGGTGGCGTTTGCAGAAAGTCATAGAGGGTGATCGGTAGTCACCAAGGAAAGTGTTTATCCGGTCTACAGGGGCACCAAAAAAAAAGCCCCCTCCTTGGACCCCCCCGACCATAACTCGGAAACGGCGCGTCACAGCCGTGTCGTGTTTGGGCTCATCGGGAACGTCTTGACGAGATAAAAAAATTGACCCCCCGCGGACCCCCCGACCGTAACTCGGAAACGGCGCGTCACAGCCGGATCGTGTTTGGGCTCATCGGGGACGTCTGGACGAGATAAAAAAATTGACCCCCCCCCCGCGGACCCCCCGACCGTAACTCGGAAACGGCGCGTCACAGCCGGGTCGTGTTTGGGCTCATCGGGAACGTCTCGACGAGATAAAAAATTTGACGCCCCTCTCGGACCCCCCCGACCGTAACTCGGAAACTGCGCGTCACAGCCGGATCGTGTTTGGGCTCATCGGGGACGTCTGGACGAGATAAAAAAATTGACCCCCCCCGCGGACCCCCCGACCGTAACTCGGAAACGGCGCGTCACAGCCGGGTCGTGTTTGGGCTCATCGGGAACGTCTCGACGAGATAAAAAATTTGACGCCCCTCTCGGACCCCCCCGACCGTAACTCGGAAACTGCGCGTCACAGCCGGATCGTGTTTGGGCTCATCGGGGACGTCTGGACGAGATAAAAAAATTGACCCCCCAGCGGACCCCCCGACCGTAACTCGGAAACGGCGCGTCACAGCCGGATCGTATTTGGGCTCATCGGGGACGTCTCGACGAGGTAAAAAATTTGACGTAACCATGGTCAACGGTTACAAATAGACCCCCCATGTTAGGTATCATTTGAAAGGATGAGGGTAATCTATCAACACCATCCTCCCAGCCCCCCTCCGCTCCCCCCTTACTCCCTTCCCTCCTTTAAAATTACACAATTAATAATAATAAGACCCAAAACCAAACCAAAACAATTAGACATGGCAAAAGACAAGACAAAACGAAAACAAAATGAAAACGTGAATAAATTTTCTGCAACCATTTTTTTTTTTTAATTCTATTGACATGAATTTTAAAAATTATAAAAAAGGGCTTTTGATAGCTTTTAGAAAAATCAAGCGCTGAATCAAAAATATGGAGAAAATAATAAATGTTAAGTGTGCCTTTTACAGTTCAATATACCCTAAAAAGCCCCACAGAGTTTCCATTTAATCCACTCAGCCGCTTTTTTGTCCCACTCTATAGATTTTTTGAAAAAATTGAAGAAGCAAGATTCTCGCTCTAAAAAGTTCGTAATCTTTATCAAAATGAAAAAAAAAAAAACACTTTTTGTCTCAATTTATTGTCACTTCACTCACTTGGTGAATTTGAAAAAAAATATCAAAATTAGAAAAAAAATTATTACCGCCGGCATTAGCGTTACCCAAACAAAACGTACCACGCGAAGTTTGCACGGTTGGTGCAAAAACTCAATTGTTTTTACTGAAAATTAAAAAATTTGTTAGTTTTGATAAAAACTTTTGTTTGGCTCTTTTACCATATATTTTATATTCGTATAAAGAAATATACATACATCTATACATATAAATAAAATTGGAGTGTCTGTTTGTAATATTGAAATAACCATTTTTTACTACATGCATATGAATATATATACGTACATACACCATATATGAGTACATACACCAAAATAAACCAACCACATAACCAAACCAAATTTTTGTCTGTCTGGGTGTCTGTTTGTTCCGGCTAATCTCTGAAATGGCTGAACCGATTTTGACGGGACTTTTATTGGCAGGTCTGATTTAATAAGGAGTAACTTAGGTTACGTTTATTTTAGAAAAAATCCAAAATAACATCCAAAATAACATTTTTTACAATTTTTGTCTGTCTGTCTGTCTGTTTGTTTGTTCCGGCTAATCTCTGAAATGGCTGGACCGATTTTGACGGGACTTTTATTGGCAGGTAGCTGATGTAATAAGGAGTAACTTGGGCTACGTTTATTTTAGAAAAAATACACCCCGGGCCAAGCCGGGAGCGCGCCGCTATACACTCTAAAAACATAACCCTCGTTGTGGCTCAGACGGGTAAAAATTTTTACTAGGTAACATAATTTACTACCTAAATAACAAAACTCGCTTCATTGTTACTGAATTATCCCTCTACATTGTAAATAATTATTTTGTAGTATGTATTTGCAGTAAAGTAGGCTCAGTCGACTATGTCGTGCCTTTGTCGTCTAGTCTCCATACTACTCTTTGCCATCTCTGTGCGGTCGATCTCTTGTAGAGGGTGGCGCGGGGAAATTAGCCTAATATTTCAAGGCCAAATCGGCGTTATACACCTTAATCCAGCCAAAAACTTTAAAAATAACTCACAGATAACTTTTAAAATAAGTTTTAAAACCACTGTGAGTTCCATGAGATTTTCACAGATAGTGGCGTAAGGTAATTTATAACTCCTTCTCATATAATAAACAAATAATTTGCAATAAAAAATACTATAAAATGAGATAATAACTATCCTATCTTTTATCAAAATTTATCCTATCAAAATCAAAATATATATTTTTTAGTTTTATCAAAATCAGTTCAGTACTTTAGGAGTTCATGGCGACAAACGTGTGACACCGACACGTAATTCTCGGCTTCGTTCGGCTGCATTATTGATATATAAAAATCTTCCCCTTTTAAGTGTCCCTCTTTCCATATGTGAAAACCGAACTAAAATCGGACCCCCTAGTTTTTTAAGTGTAAATAAACCAACTTAACATACTTACCTAATAGGTAACATCCTACCAACTTAACTAATCATATATTTAATATTAATAAATGTGAAAGTAACTCTCTCTGCCTGTCTATCTGTTACCTTTTCATGCCTTAACTACTCAACCAATCATCATGAAATTTTGCATACACATTGTCAGGGATACAAGATCTGACAAAGGGTACCTTTCATCCAGAAAAAATTATCTAAAAATAAAAATTCAACGCCTTGCAAAAGCATAATAGCAGTGAAGATGTTTTTTTATTTTTTTATTTTTTAAACGGGAATGAAGTTGCGGGCACCAGCTAGTTTATAATTATTAACTTACTTTGTTTTACTTTATTAATCACTATCTCAGTTTTTTCTTGCAGCTGTCGGCAAGCATAAGGTAAATATGAAGCGAAATCAGTTGGCATTGGTTTATCATTAGGATTCTCTTCGACTGAGTACGATTCCATTTGTAATTGTTTAAAAGTTTAAATAAATTCAAAAATAATTGTATAAACAATACTCGACAACAAAATATATTACATTTGACAATTTGTGTCAGAAATTTGACAGTTGTAAATGATAGTAGAAATAAAGTTGTTGAAATAAAAAGGATGTAGTTCTCCTAGCCTAGACTCTCCGGTGGTTTCGGGTGCAGAATTTTCAACTTATGCGGACGTGGATTTTGAGTTATAAATGCAGAAATAAAGGATAGAAATTGATAATTTAATTTTTTTTAGAAGTAATCAAACTTTTAGTAGAAAATTTAAACAATTTAAAATAAAATATGTAAAACTAATAATTTATCCATATCCGCATCTCCATATCCGCATCTACAAAAGATTTTCGCTGATACGTATACGTTAGTGTATACCTAAATCGATGCGACTACGAATATCCGCAGGAACCCTGGTTTGAATTTATCTTTTATTAAGATGAAAATGATGCGGATGTTTAAATAGATGCGGATGTGAATATCTTTAGGAACCCTGGTTTGAAGTTGTCTTTTATTAAGATGAAGACGATGCGGATGTTAAAATCGATGCGGAAGTTCCGCATTTGCGGATGTAAATATCCGCAAGAACCCTGGTTTGAACTGGTCTTTTATAAGACGATGCGGATGTTTAATCGATGCGTAAGTTCCGCAATTACCGATGCAGTCCGCAACAACCCTGGTACGTAATATTAATGTAAAATGGTGAACGAATATCACGCACACACCATCTTCCCTTTCCCCTTTCCAGCCTGCCTTCGCCCCGCGAAAACTACTAGCTATATTATAACTTTCAAATGGGTCAAAAAGTATGGAATCGAACTTTATTTACATCTCTTAAGGGCATTTTATACGAGCGTGTGAAGTAAGTACCTAATAGGTATTTGAGAGAATTTGCTAACTCAAATTACTAGTCTTTAATAACCGAAGACAGAATGCGTCGTAGGACATTCGCAGCGCTTATTGAACTCGCGAAAATAATAAAGCATATGCCAGGAATTCCAATATTTTATAAAAATCTTTATAGATTAAAGATATTGACAAAAAGAATAGTGTAAAATTAAATCTTTATAGATTAAGATATTTTAGGTTGCTATTGACAGACCAATTTTAAATTTACATTAGGCTAGTCCGAGTTAGGATGTTTGCATGCGAAAACTACATTGGCTTGTAGCCAGAGCCAAAATCAAACCAGGGACTCCTGAGACGTTAGGCAAGAACCCTTACCACAAAAAATAGGTCCTCTTCATAGAACCTCGGACTTTAACAAAATAAAAAAGCCAAATCGGTCCAGCAATTCTCGAGTATTGCGTTTAGCAGCACATTTATCTTTTCATTTATTTAGGTATATAATTACTAGCTGGTGCACACCATTTCGTCCGCGTTGAAAAAATAAAATAAAAAAATTACTGTAAAAATATATAAGCAGTATAATGCCTGATATATTTATTGTTGTTTTACTTTTGCCACGCATTGAATTTTGTGAATATCTTGGAAACATTACTTTTTTCTGGATGAAAGGTTCATGTTCATGTTTAATGCGAAGTCCGTTTCCATGTAATTATATCTTTTACTACGCGAGCGCTAAGAAGTGTTTTCAGGCGCAGCCATCTTGAATCTCATCCGTGCCTCAGCACTCCCGTTACTTACCGCGAGATAATATATTAAATAAGTTATACATTATAACTTACGCTTACATAAGTATATATGGAAACATTACTTCATATATGTAGGTAGGTATATATTGAAATATTATATTTACCTACTAAGTAGGTAATGTACCTACCTATCTACATTATATAGGAATAGGAATATAATTTTCAACTTCTATAACTACAATTATTCTTTTTAATCCTAAAATTCCAAAATTTTCAATTTTGCTATGCAGTTTTCATTTCTTTTACATGCATCTGTAAATTTAGCATGAATTTTGCAAATGCTGGAACATCCACTGCTGGACATAGGCGTCCTCCATAATTTACCAAAAGGACCGGTCAGGAGTAGCCTGGATCCACCTTCGACCCTTGGCCCTTATCAGGTCGTCTGTCCACCTTGTAGGTGGACGTCCAAGCTGCACTTGCCGGTATGTGGCCTCCACTCCCAGGGTTCATTTAAATTAAAATAAAATCTGCTATATATTTTACTAGTTGACCCGGCAAACGTTGTTTTGCCATACAAAAAAATATCACTTAGGGGTATGGAAAATAGATGTTGGCCGATTCTCAGACCTACCCGATAATCACACAAAATTTCATCAATATCGGTCCAGCCGTTTCGGAGGAGTTTGGCAACAAACACCGCGACACGAGAATTTTATATATTAGAATTTTATTTCTCAACGCCGATTAAGTCTTGGATGCCAGTTAGTTTTTTTATATTGTAGTTATTTATACTATTACAAAGATAATATTAAACAATGCCCTGCGTGGCAACCCTTAGATTTGAAATGGAACAGAGCGAGGGTCGCGAGTACGAGATACGTGCCTCCAACTTAGCAGAGAGTTGCCAGCCGATTATTTATTCGCGTTAGTAATAGTTTGAAATATATTGGTGTGGCAACACTTAGCTGCTGCGGGGAGGTTGAGGTTTGAAGACACGGTCGGAACAGATTTTACTACAATACTATATATCAAAATTGTAATATAAACTAAATAATTTTGGATCAGCCCAAACGTCCTACTGCTTGGGTTGTCGCGGACTACCACCTAGCCTATTGCAGATTAGTAGGGTTAAATATTCTAAAAATTAAAAATATTAAATGGTCTTTTAGGACATCCAGTCCTTCAAAGTTATTCCCACTGTAAAGTAAAGTATTTTCACTTTAATCTATAATATAAAAATGAATCCCTAAATGTGTTGCTAAGCGCAAAACTCGAGAACGGCTGGGCCGATTTTAATTCTGTCTTCACTCATGGATAGAGGGATAATCAGGGAAGGTTTTTACGTAAAAAAAAATGGACCCCGGGCGAAGCCGGGATGCTTTTTGTATACACACATACATATGTCGTTTGTTTATTCCTCTTTCCATTAGTGAAAATTGTTTTTTTTTTCTCGTTTCTGATAGGCTTCGCCACTGTAATTTGCAGCGCTTGCAAAACAATATTTATTTGTTAAAACTAAACGGAAATATGTTTTCAGATATGCCGATAGACCCTAGCTCCCACGAGAAAGGTAGTCAGGGTCTAAGGGCATTTATATGAATATTGTAGACATACATATACCTATACACATAAAATATACATACACATATTTAAATTAATTAATTATCAATAATAGTCAATTACATATTATATAATATATTCTATCGTTCCTATGCTATAGTTTCGAACCGTTCCTTCCGGCGACAGATTGAACGATTCTGTCTCGAACCGAAGGAAACGGTTCCGGGTGTCCTTGTGACCTAACACCATAGGCAGAGAGTCCAGGTCCAACCTTATGTCCAGGTCCATTTCAGTGTTGAATCTTAGGAGGGAGTAAATTGGACATTCAAGGAGTACATGAAGTGTTGTCACAGATTAATAAGTAGTTACTACCGTAACAGATAAATCACTCCCTAACAAAAAGACCATCACAACTTTTTTAAATGCCTACCGTTTTGCCTCGCCAATTGCTTAGCGGAAAAATATACCTTATAGTTCAAACGTTGAGTTGTTATTGCTCTGCAGCCGCACGCGCCCGCGTGACATTGAAGTAATAGTAATAAAGTCAGGGCTACTACTACTGAGTTTTTCTAGGCCGTCCCAAAATACAAAGCTAATTAAGCCGCTAGTAACTATTTATTAAGTAATTAACTAGTAACTATAAGCTTACAACTTCTCAGTTCAAGCACTAGTAACTTTAAAAGTTCCATTTCGTAAGTTGTGAAATTTATTTATTGTACAACCACATAAACAATGCACATGACCCGAAAAGATACGTAGGTAGATAGGTAGGTACGGATTTCACAAGTTCAAGTATTATAATTAAATACATACCTATTAATTATTAAATACAAAGAATATTTAGGTAGGTGCATGTCATTCAATGGATTTTAAAGTTAAAGTATTAAAAAAAGATTATGTAGGTACCTACTCACCTTTCTAAATCCGCAGGTAATGAGAAAAAATTTAAATTCTCCGTATTATATTTTTTAGTTTTCACGGATTTACATCCTTCCACTGCACACGTATTACGAGGCATAATACCTATTATTCTTTCCGAAATGTAAATCAAAGACACGGAACACAATTACTCCTGGCGGAGATCAAAGAAGAAAAAAATAAATGTGAATGCGCGCGCTCGCGTCGGTGGCAACCGCGTGAATGTGTACCTTGGAAAGTACAGCGGCGCGTAGGCACTTAGCGCGCGCAAGTACATGAAGTGAAAGAGGCCTGGTGTTGTCTCCTCTGTCACCCCGTCACATGGACAGGCCGGATCGTCTGCGAGGGAAAACCTGTGAAGGTAGGACCTGAATCCTCCGTGCCCAGTGAACAGCTGTGCCCTTAGGTTTGTTGCCAATCCCAGTGCCCGAACAGTTTTGTAGGCGTCTGCAACCGTGGGGAAGAAGGCCTTCGTAGTTGCAGCAGTTTCTGCTTCCATGTATCGTTTCTGCCAAGCCTCAATCGTGGAGTCCCTGGTGAGGCGCTTCGCCTTGGACAACGGGAACCTGTCGCAGCACGAAGCCCCATTGCTGTGGAGCGCGGCTTCCTTAGCCAGTTCGTCAGCTCGCTCGTTCCCTTTGAGTCCATTGTGAGCTTTGATCCAATAAAGCTTGCTTAATAAGCTCCAAGTGAAAATTGTATTAAAATCCGTTGGATGGTTTAGAAGTGGTTAGCGGAGAAACCGACAGACGCTGACATATAAATTCATTCATAAAATATTCGGTTCATAATAAATTGAAGAATCAAAAATTAAGGCTCGATCAAGATTGGAACTTACATCCATCTGATCGGCGACTAAGCGTGTGTTACCCTGAATTATAAATGCTCTTCGTTCTTATCCTAATAATTAACGTAATGTGTGGTAATGTTGCTTTTTTAATTTTTTTTTTTTAATGTAAAGTCATACTACTCGTAAGACTGTGTGAATGCGACTCTTCAACATTGGGAATAAGACTATTTTAAAAGGACCAATGTTATTTGGTCTAATATTGAGTAGTATTTATATGAATATAAGGATCAAGATTAGTGGCCATATTCAGTTGCGCGTATATGATAAACGTTTGATTATGTCTGTGTGTCTTTTATAAGATGTACTTATAGAAGACACAAGGATAGTTTTTATCTCAAGTTATAGTATTTTTATTGCAAATTATTTGTTAATTATATGAGAAGGAGTTATAAATTACCTTACACCGCCATCTGTGATAATCTCATGGCACTCACAGTTGTTTTAAAACTTATTTTAAAAGTTATCTGTGAGTTCCATAAGATTCTCACAGATGGCGGTGTAAGGTAATTTAATTGCTGGATTGCAAAATTCCTTATTTAATTATAAACTTTATTTATTAATATAGATTCTACCATATATAATGTTTCATTTAATTCTAAGTTATATTGTATATATTTACATAATACAAAGTATTTTAAATATTATTTTATAATACGCACTGCCAAGGATTGGAACTTCCTTCTCAAGATTTAAGCCAAATCTTTTTGTAGTTCGAATGAATAACACATACCTAGATAAAATTACTTAAAAATAGTAGGTACCTATTACCCTATCTTCAATTTACAACTTAACACCTAACTTGTATATAATAAATATACAAATTAACATGAGTAAAATACATACATAAACAGCATAACATATTATTCAGGACGTTATTTATTCGCCTCAGGAGCCGCGAAAATAGAGACGCTTCGCGAGGGGGATATATTCTCCCCCGCCCCCCTAAGGGGGGGTTGAAAAGGGGTAGGGGTGGTTTGAACGCCACCTGAGACAACGCCAAGACGGAGGCACTCAAAATTTCGCTTATATAACATGGATATAGCGTTGAATTAATTAGTTTTACTCTGGGAAGTTTTACAATCATGAATTTAGTTTGCGCCGCGCTATTGTGGAATCATGCGAGGCCTTATATAGGATTATTGATTCTCGCTAATGCCTGTTATAGTGAAACCGTAATAATAATAATAATAATGTCTAATTTAGCAAATTAGACATAAGTTGTGCAGTCCGTTCTACCCAGAACTGGAAAAGCCCTGGACCGGACGGATTGCACAATTTCTGGATTAAAATGTTTCCATGTTCGCACGAATGCTTGGCAATGCAGTTCCAAAAAGCACTAGAGTTAGGTACTCTCCCAACCTTTTTGACAACTGGTATCACCTCTCTACTCTATAAATCTGGTAGTACCACGGAAGCCAAAAATTACAGACCTATCACATGTTTACCCACCATCTATAAACTACTTACATCTATTCTGAGAACAAAAATTAATTCACACATATTAGAAAACAAAATTTTGGACACAGCTCAGAATGGATGTAAGATTGGATCCCGTGGTACTAAGGAGCTCCTCCTCATAGATATGACCATTTGCCAGCGTGTCCGGCGTAACAGCGGGGCTCTCTCGGTAGCCTGGATTGACTACAAGAAGGCCTACGATTCGGTGCCCCACTCGTGGCTGAGAAGGATATTAGAGTTATATAAAATTGATACGACTCTAAGATCTTTCTTAGCTATGTGTATGGGGCAGTGGACCACTATCCTTCGTCAACCTGGATATTGGGGAAGCGCCGCTGGTCTGCGAGACACGATAAAGATAGAACGAGGCATCTTCCAAGGCGACAGTTTGAGTCCATTGTGGTTTAGCCTAGCTTTAAATCCTCTCAGTACTCTGCTGAGAAATTTAAAACTAGGCTATAGACTGCGGAGAGGGGGTGAAGTCATTTCTCACCTTCTGTACATGGACGACCTTAAACTATTTGCACCAAAACCCAAAGACCTGTTAGAGTTACTGAAAACAACTCAGTGTTTCAGTAACGCAATCAGGATGGATTTTGGTGTAGATAAGTGCGCGGTCATGCATGTTCAGAAGGGGAAAGTTGTAAATTCTCCAAACTTACAACTTTCAAATGCAATGACTTTTAGATCCCTCTTCGAAGTTGAGACATACAAATACCTTGGTATGTCACAGTCGTTGGGTATTAGTGATAAGGAAGTAAAACAGACAATAAAGACACGTTTCTTTAATCGCCTGATAAAAGTTCTTAACAGTCTTTTATCAGGAGGTAACAAAGTACGCGCCTTTAATGGCTGGGTTATGCCCTTACTCACATACTCCTTTGGCATACTAAGGTGGACTCAAACTGAGCTCGATGGTTTAGATAGGAAGGTTCGTCGATTGCTCACGGCGCATCGCATGCTACACCCACGCTCATCGGTAATGAGACTGTACATACCACGGAAATTGGGGGGTCGCGGTTTTTTAAGTGCCAAGAACCTCCATAACCGTGAGGTGTACAGTCTTAGGGAATATTTCCTGCATAATGAGTGTGGTGTACATCGAGACGTTGTAGCAATCGACAAAAACCTCACTCCTCTATCTCTGGCTAACGAGAATTGGCGTAAGCATGTAGTGTTAAGCACCGAAGACCGAAGGAACGTATGGAAGGGCAAGGAGCTGCACGGGCGGTTCTACAAGGCCCTGACGGGTCCTGATGTAGACTCGCTCATGTCAGTGAACTGGCTACGTTTCGGTGACCTGTTTGGGGAAACCGAAGGTTTTGTCTGTGCAATTGCGGACGAAGTTATCAAGACGAACAACTACCGGAAATATATCCTGAAGGACGGTACGGTCGACATATGTCGGGCATGCCGCCGTCCTGGAGAAACACTCAGGCATATTATTTCCGGTTGTGGTCATCTTGCTAACGGCGAGTATTTGCATAGACACAACCAAGTAGCCAGGATCATTCATCAGCAACTTGCCCTTCGATACGGTCTTATCGAGTCTGAGGTGCCGTACTACAAGTACGTACCTACGCCCGTTCTCGAAAATGGTCATGCTACGCTCTACTGGGACCGCTCGATAATCACGGACAGGACTATTGTCGCCAATAAGCCTGACATCGTGGTTATTGACCGATCCCAGCGGCGGACGATGCTTGTCGACATTGCTGTTCCGCATGACGAAAACCTTGTGAAAGCCGAGAAGGACAAGCTGTCCAAATACCTAGACTTGGCTCACGAGGTGACCGCCATGTGGGATGTCGATTCGACAATCATCGTACCGATAGTCGTTTCGGCGAACGGTCTTATTGCGAAGAGCCTCGACCAACACCTCAAGAAGCTCTCGCTAGATGGCTGGATCAAGGGACAAATTCAGAAGGCGGTACTCCTTGACACGGCGCGTATTGTCAGGAGGTTCCTCAGTCTGCAGCCCTAACCACCGGTAGCTTGGGCCTTGCCCCGCTACCAGCGGCTACCTAGTTTTAAGTTTTTTATAATATTTATTGTTTTTATATATATATTGTAAAAAACCTAGAATTAAGAAGATAAATGAATAAATGTGTATAATAATAATAATAATGATTTTATATTAAAGCTTAATAAATCAATTAAACTTAAATTGAGTTTAAAAAGAAAAAATATTTGTATTTTTGTTTGTAATGACTTATTCATTAACTATAATGAACCGATTTTGAAAATTCTTTCACCTATATATAGAAAAGCTACATTATCATCGGGTAACATAGGTTATCAATCAATACTAATAATAAATCTGTAAGGGTCGGTCATGGAGTAAGTTACTTTGTTTTCAGAGATATCTTGTTTATAGGCTCTATACATGATACTGAAACTAAATTGACGATTTTTACAATTTTTTTCTGTATGTATGTATGTTCCTCCATAACTCTGAAGCTTATTAACTGATTTTCATGAAACTTGGTCGATAAACATTTGGACTTACGGGACACAGGATAGGCTACTTAATATTTTTCAACGCGGACGAAGTCGTTTGCAACTAGGTAGCTGTTGCAAACGCAAAAACTCTTAATCTATCGTACAAAAAACAAAAAAGACACTTAATATCTACGTATTTTTAAACAATGATAGCATTATTCTCATATCAGAATGATGTCGGAGAATCTGTAACACCACTAGCATCTCATAGTCGGAATGAAAATCAAGTGATTTCCTCATCGGAAGCTCCCAGTAAAGATCATGGTGTAATTGAAGCAATTGAAGCTCCGTTTCTCAAAGTTATTTCTTAAGAAACTCACTTCAACGTGATTCTTTTTGTTATTCATCTATTTCATCTATTCTTCATCTATTTCATCTATTTCATCTATTCTTATTCTATGAAAATGATTAACATAATTAAGTTTAGCTCAAATATTGAATTTAAAATGTTTATAATTTTAACTAACATTTTTGTCAATATTCTGTATACCTAAGTATACGAATTTTATAAAAAAAAATTCTAATTAAGTATCTGTTAGCTAATGTTCTAATGTAGATATATAGTACCTACTCATGTTTATACATCAGATCATTTTAATATTAACATAAAAGCACCTGTGTGTTGTGTTTTGGTACTGTCGTTGTGTTAAATAGATGATGGTGGCCATATACCATCAAGTGGAAAGTCAGCCTGCCTACCGCATACCTACTTTATTAGGGAAACGAAAACATTGCAATAAAAAAGCGACTCAATCGTCCAGAGTGACGATTGAGTAATAGATATTTGAAGAATATTCTCTCAAAATATTATATATTACTTATTTTACAAAGTGAACCGTTCGTTTTATTTGCTTCACACGCATTTGTGTGGCAATACGAAAGGCAATATACAATCTACTATAATAATAGTTTTAATGGAATCTTGTTAATCCTGTCGAGGGGGGTTCGTTAGGCGAAAGGGGGAGGGGGTGACGGAGGTAGGCAGTGCGTATAAAATTACACTGACAAACTTATATAGTTTGAAACGCGTCGAAGATCTTTGGAGATATGTGAAGGTATATAGGTACCTATACTATACTGCTATCACCTGCTATTAGCTAGTTGTCTATCCCTCTGTATGCACGCTTAAATATTTTAAACTACGCAAAGGATTTAATCAGGTTTTCACTAATTTAAACAGCGAAACGAGGAAGATTTTTATATAAAACTAACTTCGCTAGCGTAACTCTATAAAATAAAGCCCTTGTTACTGGCTGATAAAGTAGCTTTCTATAGGTGAAATATTTTTTAAAATCGATCCAGTAGTTTTTGAGATTAATGTTCTCTCTTTATAATATTAGTTTAGATTTCCGAAAAAAAAATCCGTGTGAAGCCGGAGGCGGACCGCTAGTTCATAATAAATATCTAATTTTAATTGGTGTTTGAACCTAATTTTGTAAATGTCGAATTCATCTTATAATTTTGTTATTCGAATTAATATTATAATCTTAGAACTGCAATTATAATTTAGAAATTTGTCAGCCTGTTTGGCGGCAGTAACCACCCCCTAAATAATACATTTTAAAATAATGTTGTATTAAAGAAAAAACAAAAAACAGAAAACATATACGAAAATATGTAAACAGATAAAAAAACCTTAGTGTAACAAAAACATACGTCCCTAATCTTATGTTAAATTTGAAGGGGATTCCCCGCGACCTCCCCATGCGGTTCAGACAATAAATCCGATCCACAAAGCTACTACACAACGGAGGAATTTCATAAAGGCACTTACGGGAGACAATTCAAGTGGCTTCCAGCGCTGCAGCGGTTCTCAAACTCCTTGCTACTCTTAAAAAGAAACGAAAATAATATTTTAATTACTTCAAATCAAAAAACATTAAGAGACAATCAACGAGTAATTCGTGGAAAATGTTGTTGAATATTATCTTTATATATGTATTATTATCTTTGTATATTTTTCTTTTTTTCCAATTTATTTATTTTCCCTAATAAAATAAAATAAATGGAATTATTGGTTTACTTATATACCAGTTAATTTTGGACTCGGTGCCTGAAAAGGACTGTTTAATTCTGTGGCTTAAAAGATTGGGCATAGGGTACTATTGAAGTGTATGTTAGTAATAGTCAACATTACAGCTATTTAATAAATACTAATTCCAAAATGTGTGTCGACAAAGGCACCTAATTCTGTTATACTATGCCCATCACTAGTTATATGTCAATCTACATTCTTACAATGGCCGGACAATAAGTGATATCAATACTAATAATAAATCTGTAAGGGTCGGTCATGGATTAGGTTACTTTGTTTTCAGAGATATCGTGTTTATAGGCTCTACATGATACTGAAACTAAATTGACGATTTTTAGAATTTTTTTCTGTATGTATGTATGTATGTTCCTCCATAACTCTGAAACAAATTAACTGATTTTCATGAAACTTGGTAGATAAACATTTGGACGTACGGGACACAGGATAGGCTACTTTATATTTTTCAACGCGGACGAAGTCGTGGGCACCAGCTAATAAGGTAATAAAAGATTCCTATACTGCACGGTGTTTACCAAGCTTACGATTGAAACACTCAATAAATAATACGAAGGAAGACAAGGCAAATTATCAAGATAACTAACATTAATTAACATTCTCAATTCTTCGAGCTTTTTTGTAACATCGAAAACTCACTTCTGAGGAACAAAGTGTCCTCGATAATATTAAAGTTTGAACACCGCAGGCTAAGATAAGTGGAAAGATGAGGCGTTCGTATTGAGGCGGTCTCTGATTGGCGGCGATGTCTAATTAGCATTTCTATGCCGCCATATAAAATTTACTGAGCGTGATACGACTATGAAATTCGTACGCTATTAAAGTTTGGTAACTACGATGAGTAGGTATACCTACTTAGTTACGAAAAATTAAATTTGAGACAATACAATTAAGTTAAACACATTTAATGGTGGTGTTATAGCGATGAGTAATAAAAACGTCACGTCAAATTTTTTGTCACCAAACGTTTTAGATAGGTTATAAATGTAATATCTCGTTTGAACTCAGACAAATATATCTATAGTCAACTGTAACCAGTCACCATTTAAAAAAGTGCTTTCATTAGAATGATTTCAGTTATTCAAAATATTATGAAATGTTTCATTAATAAACATTTTGACAAATTCTGTTTGCGACTTTAGCTTCTCCTGCAAGAATAATTCAGTTGGCCTGATTAATCTAATTCATGCCAGTCTTAAAAGTTTTCATAAGAAAATTAGCAACCAGCATCCGGCTTCCCACGGATGATATTATATATACGATAAACCTTCCTCGGTTTGTCGCTCTTTCCATTAGTGAAAACCGTATCAAAATCCGTGTTGGGTAGTTGAAGTAGTTAGCGGAGAAACAGACAGACGCTGACAGTTTCGGCGACTTGGTTTCTAAATATATTTTTTTCTACTTAAATATAAATTTAATAATAAATATATATTTTCCGTGAGATTTCTTATGAATGTTAATCTTCCGTGAAAATTTATCCAACCTAAGAAAAAACCACACAACGAATTTCGATGCGGTTTTCACCATTAGGTTACACTGTGCCATATCACTAGAGTCCATTTTTTCCATATTTCCCTCTCAATTTCCCATTTTCCGTTATTCTACTATAATTGGCATCGCACTTGCAGCCCTTGTAATACAGGGTTTGTATATATTAATACGATACCTATATCTTCTTCTAAATAATAATATAGTCTCTGTTCATATATGGAAATTAGTATAAGAAAGTAAGAATAGACCAAGATGTGAATTGCATATTCGTCGTCCTTTTATTTATACAATATACCACATACGATCTAACATAAAACATATACAGACAGACAGACGCATAAGCCACTTAAAATTATATACTATGTAAGGAAGAATAATAATATACCTACCAACTTATATCTTATACCTTTGTAATAACATTTGCGTTCCGAGTTCAAGTTGGAAGAAGGCAAGTAATAGGTAGGTTGTTATTTCGATATTTTCCAAAGTAAACAGATTAGACCCATTTCATTTATTTCCAACCCCACCTCCCGACTCCCCCTACACCTTTCCTTTCCCCCCACTTATCCCAGTCCGTCCATTAATAACGTAGGACCGCGATAGTTTTATTATCTTAATATTTATGATAAATTGTTCGTTCCCCAGTACACAAGGATATTGTGAAAAATGAACGTATTTAAACAATGGTTAGTAATGTATATATATCTTTCTGATTTATTATTAATAAATTTCGCAATGCTTTGTTGAAATAACTTCATAGAAATTCATTTTAAAGTATATTTCCTTAGATTCATAATCATGTTAGAATAATTCCAATCCGAACTAATTTGTATGTATTTATTTCTGCTATATAAAATTACAACTAAAATTAAATATAAATCCTAAATAAAACTAAACTAAGATCTAAAACTAAATAAGCCTAAAAAAGAAGGATGCTGGCAGCATTTCCTCGCTGTATTGCAATGCTAATGCGTTGCGCGAGGAAGTTGCCAGCTCGTCGGTCACCAGTGGTGTTGGCAAGCCTTTTCAAAATGTCTTTGAAAAGTTGGCAAGCGCTGGGACCCCACGGACCAAGGGTCTCGACTCTGAACGGCATAAAAATGTATCCGGAACCGAGACCCTGGTATTTCGCGGTCTTTAATTTTTCGGCCACTTTAGCGGCCGCACCCATTTGCCTACTCGTTTCGTGGATGCGGGAAGGAGCCAATGTGTCCACGCAAGTAGCGTCCCACACTAGAACCCTTCCCACACTCCATGGAATCAGGGACATGCCGTCCGGTCTCTTGCCGTCATCCCTGGCTATGCCAGTTGGTTCGTTGATGGTGGCAAGAGACCGGCGGATTATATCATTGAGTGCGGCCTGTCTGGAAAAGCGGCCGGCTTAATTTATATATAATTTATATATTTTAATATAACCTGAATCTATTCAAAGTTCGAGCGAATAGGCACCTTCTGGGTGAGCTCGCTCCATCATAGGCCTCATCTTCGCTACACACCTGGATGTTGGCCAAGAGCAAACCCATCTCTACTTTAAAAAAAAAAGATTAATTTATATATATAATTTAATTTACATTTATATGCGAAAGTGAGTTTGTTATGCTTAACTAACTTAGCTCACGGCTTCACTAGTCAATCTCATACCAAATAATAACTATGGACAGAATTTTGAGGACAACATAGTGAAACTGGTTTTATAAAGATGTACCTTTTTTTTCTATCGACAGACAGGCAGACGGTCCACTTGATGGAAAGTGGCTACCGTCGCCTATAACACATGCAATGCCAGGTGCTGCAAGTGGGCTGCCGACCATACAAGGATTAAGGATAAGGAAGGGATGGGGTAATGGGCTCTGGCATCCCTCACTCTCCGGGTAAGCGGGTGGTTACCGCCGCCAGACGGGTTACCCAAATGACTACGAAACGCAGTTTCCAAATCCAGATCAGAGCCAACTTTGAAGTTCTTTTCCGGGTCTCCTGAGTCAAAGTACCCACTAAGGCCACTCGAAAAATGTGCTCAATAAATGGTTACTGCTGCCAGACGAACTGACCAGTTTATGATTACAGAACACAGTGCCCTATTAATATTCACAAAAAAACAACAACAAGAAAACTAAAAATCACCCTAAAATTTCAGGTTCTTCATATCAGGTTACTCACTGATAATGTAGCTTTCTATATGTGAAAGAATTTTTAAAATTGGTCCAGTAGTTTTTGAGTATACTTATTCAACATTACAAACATACAAACCTTCTCTCTTTATAATATTGGTATAGATAGTATAGATATCAAATCCCATGTTACAGAATATCTATACAATGTAAATTTCAATTATTTGTGTAGCCACATTGATGATCCTTAGTACTATAACCTACAAGTTTATATTCAATCAGAAGTAGAAAGAAAACCAGTTTTATGAGAATTTCACTTGATTCCTTGAAAAAGTGTTTGTTATCAAAGGGATTCTTTCCAGAGCATCTATTTCTATGGAACTAGTCGAAAATAGGGGACAAAACAACCTGTTTTTTTTTTAAGAAAGTAAAGTCGTGTGAATTTATATTCAGTTTAGTATACTTAGAATAGTTTTAAAATAAGGAAAAATGGCATTTGTAAAGCAATTATTGTATTAACTTCAAGACAGGATCTTATTGAACATGGTGAACGTCAAAGGTGAAACGTAATATTATAAAAATGTCTTGAAGAACAAAATATATAGATAGAATATTATGTAGCTTTCATTTTTGTTAACTATAAACTTTTTTAAGTTTTTGGGAAAAACCAGGAATCGAATATTGTCATGGGACAAAGAAGGAAATTTTCGGAATGTGGGACATAATATCGGGACGTACAAGGCATAAATCCTTTTGTGAACATTGCGACCTGTAAGACCAGTGCTTACTTACAATAGGATCGTTGACAGTGTTTTTTTAATAATATTTTCTTTTTTTCTAAATGTTGCATACATTAAAAACTTGCATACATGGTCTTGGTGTTTTAGTAGTGGCAAGGCTCAATGCGTTTTGAAGTCATTTAGTGCAGTCCACCTGTCTCAGTGATTTTAGACAAACACTAGATATGCACCTCGCAGGAATGCGATGCCCTTGATTAAAATGTTCAACATTTATATATTTTTTACTCTTTTTTCTCTGTTTAATGAATAATTGATGCATTGTATTGTGTATATATAAGTACTAGTTGGTGCCCGCGACTTCGTCCGCGTTGAAAACGAAAATATATGAGTAATTCCGCACACGACCGCTGCGTTGGGAGCCGACCGTTGCGCGGCACTTTATTTCTTGACATTGACTCCTCTCCCGTACCACAATGACGCCTACATCGACAACGCGACTTTTTTCTAATACTTACATTTTTAAACTCGTAATATCTTTCGAATGGAATGTACGAATTTAATAATTCAAAAAGTTATATAAAGGTATTGAAGCGATCTTGAGTACCTATGAAGTAATTTATTTTGATAAGGATTAATACCAAGGTACAAATAGAGAGACTGTTCTAGCGGCGGCATTTCAATTATTTTTTTAAAATAAAGGAACACTTATTTTGGCATAACTATAATAGTTAGACATATACGGTCCCGAACATTTTTTTAGAAATTTTAAAGAGGAATAATTCCATAATATATGATTTTTGCGTAACTTAAACCGTTTACGCAGCGCACGCAACGGAAGCCCCCAAAAGGAATCATTTTTCACTCCTATTGGTCGCACGCAGCGTGATGTTATATAGCCTAAAGCCTTTGTCAATAAATGGACTATCCAACACATAAATATTTTTTTAATTCGAACCAAACAAACAAACAAACTCTTGAGCTTTATAATATTAGTAAATATAGATTTTGTTACAAGTTTTTATATTATTTATCATTTACATTAATTACATAGATAAATAATCTAAATCTAAATCATGTCGATATTATAAAATCTATAAATATATAAGATCTGAGTAATTTATAAAATATGTTTATATAATGTATGTTTTTATAAAATATGTTGTAATATGTTTGCGTATAGTGCAATGACTATAAATCCAATAAAATTCTTTCTTACTTTCTTTGTTTAATATTGTTTATTTGAACAATGTTTAAATAAACAAATATTTTATAATATTAGTTGGATTTTTGATTCTAATAAGTATTTCGACGGTCCCTACGTACATAAAGACATGTCAAAAATGGAATATATTTTTTTATTGCATAATTGTCTTTAGATTACCATTAGAAAGTTCCTAAAGCTAATAAAATATTCTAGAAAAAACAAAATTTATAATTACTTATACATATAATTATTTCTAGAGCGGTTTGAACATAAATTACGCTCTCCTGTAAACCCCGGTTTTAGACATGTCTTTATGTACGTAGGGACCGTCGATTTGTCTATTTGCAAGTATGTATAGGTGTCTATATGTATATCGGTATTCCACTAGCTCGATCATTACTTCTTTGACGTGCTCATCACCGCCCTCAGATATTTCGGTAAAAGTTTCGCTAAACTTTAGAGGCAGGCTTCCATTTACTGTATTATGAATGTACCCAACACGTCGGCCGTTGAGAAGGAAACAAAACGGGCCCGCATGACGTTACCTCCTTCAAAACGAAAGGAAATTACCAAGACTGATAACAACTTACTGCTTCTAAGAGTAATGTTTCCCTTTTAACACCCATTTCCACCCATTCAGGCCCCTCCAAAAGGGCTTATCGTCTACAAAAGGTATCGGAGACGATGCCCCACTCTCCCCTCTTTATAGAATTTTCGGGCTTTCCACTTCCCCGTGGGGGAGAAGTTCCCCCCTTTTTGCGACGTACATTTTCATTTCCTTCATCTTTCTCTCCGCTTTCGAGGATGCCAGGGCCGCACTCTGGGGACAAATTTAATAAAAGCCATTAAAGTGGGTATATAAGTAATAATATTTCTAGAAAATATATTTTTTTTAAATTGTTATTTAGATTAACAAGTAACATTGATAAAATTCAAATAATAACTCCAGTTTGCTATCCAATTCAAGTCGCAGGAGCTTTTATAGATTCCTATACCTATCAATGACCTAGTGTCCTTTTAAAAATAAAAAAAATGTATAAAAAATAAAAAATGTAACGCTTGACAAAATATAGGAGCAATATATAAACGTCTATTACTTTTTCCATGCGTTAGATTTTTATTTTTATGTTATCCCTCGGGAACATTACTTTTTTTCTAGATGAAAGGTAACCTATATCCTTTTCTGTATATTTGACAATGTATATGCAAAATTTCATGATGATCGATCGAGTAGCTAAGGCGTGAAAAGGTAACAAACAGACAGATTTGCTTGCACATCTATACTTCCATATTCTATACTTAATTTATAAATGTGAAAGAAACTCTGTCTGTCTGTCTGTCTGTCTGTCACCTTTTCACGCCTTAACACACACACGTTTTCAGAGATACCGAAAAGGACATAGGCTACCTTTCCGGTACTTGCAAAATGTACCTACTGTCAAAATCAAAATCAAATTATTTATTTATCAACTAGCTGGCGCCCGCGACTTCGTTCGCGTTGAAAAAGAAGAAAGTAGCCTATATCCTGTGTCCTGTACGTCTAAATGTTTATCTACCAAGTTTCATGAAAATCAGTTAATTCGTTTAAGAGTTATGGAGGAACATACATACAATACTTACAGATTTATTATTAGCATTGATTAGATTTATTATAAATAAATATCATTATAGAATCTACAAGAAACTGTTATGATCGTCATTATAAATTTAAATTTACCAGTATATTACCAGTAGGTATACCAGTTCCAGAATCAAATTAAGGTTTTTTTTTTCATCGCGCTTGAAGTCGCGGACACGAACTTAGTTCATAACAGTAGTAGGTACGGATACATCCCTGCACCCAATTCCCCGTCTTACAGGCAGCAACCTTAGAGTCCCCCTCTCACTCTGCGACCGCACGCCCCCCTCCGCCCCGCGATCCCCCTCCCCCCCACCCCTCCCGTCGCCCCGCAGTTCGTTAGTGAACTTCCATACTTTGTAATATGCAAATGTAGGTGTCTAAGGGGATATACGGTAGGTGTGAGACGTCTTAAAATGAATTAATGACGCAGGTGATTTAGTATAGGGGCAAGCGTACGTGTAAGGTAAGGTAAATATGTATGGGAAGATAGTTCGTATAAGATAACGTCTTAGCACCTATACATAACTAGCGACCCGCCCCCGACTTCGTATGAATACGTCTTTAAGAACAAGAATAAATTTTATTTGCAACAAATGACATAGATCCATTGGTAGCGGAGACTTGCACTGTGCTTATTTGTCTATGCAATAATAATAATGCAATTTCAAATTTGTTTCTTACAATGTTAAAAAAGTGTTGTTAGGTGATGTTAAAAATCAGGCGATAGAATTTGATGCTGTATCTACTTACATATCATCTACATCCTAAATTTAATTACACAACTCGATAGGTGTTTGGTATATACGGTATATATATATATTCGAACTCGTTTAATATACTTATATATACCTACAACTATTCACAAACACATGGCCATGTCCACGATACAGCCACAAATCCTTTGTTTTTTCTGTAAATTATATACAAAAACCGTCTTCGTTTATCGCCCTTTTCATTAGTGAAATCCATTTTAAAATACGTTGGGTGCTGGTTTAGAAGTTAGCGGAGAATCTGTTAGAAAAAAGGTATAGTTATATTTAAAATTATAAACAAACCCCGGACTCTCTATTGAGCCCAAACATGCTATATCTGCTAGGTTAGTGAAATAGTTAGTGAAATCTCTTCTTCAACTAGGCAATGGGCTTTTGATATTCAAACGCCTGAACAGATGTTCTTCAACTATAGTTAAGAAACATCTCGACACGTCAGCTTTCAAATAAAAAAAACTGGATCAAAATCGGTACACCCATTTGGATGCTACGATTTCATAGGTAGTTTTTTAATGATTTTTTTTGTTAAGTATTTTTTTTAATAATAATAAAAGAAATACAAAAAAAATCATTAAAAAGGTAGGTAATATTATCAACGAAAAATATTATTTCATTCTGGTATTATCTAGCGAAAATATTATCTAGCTAGACAAGACATTATCTAATAAAATTAAAAGTGCAAAAAAACAACATAAAAAGCATAAACCAACATATTAATAAGAGAAATAATTCTTATAGTTTTAAGGATTCATAGTAAATTGAAAAAAATAAATAAACAAGATTGGAATATAACAGGCTATCAAGTTAGATGTGACATACCTATGTTTTCCGTCGGCAAAATAGGTATAGGTATTCAAGTGTTATATTAATTGTAAATCGACATAAATACACTGATAGGTAAAAATTATTAGTTTTGGTCAAAAGTAACATTTTTTTAATATAAATAACTATCTAAAAATTATTAACCGTTTTCAAAATATTTAACATTTTAGGTTTTCACAAAGAAGTTAGATACTTTTACATAGGTAGTTTATCAGGTTGTATTTTCTTTTCTTAACAATCCAGTTCTCTTTTGTTGTGTTTGTATAAAATATGTTTAATTTTGATTATTTTGTTAATAATACTTACTATAAATTTCTACAACAAAATATGTAAGTAGATGATACGGCTGGATAACCGATATTTAATTTTCAAAATTTTCTAGCACATAACTTTAGTCATATGTCTTTTAAATAAAAATTGAATGAGACTGTATTGTGCAAATGATCTTAAAAACATCTTTATTTTTCTACCTATCTAAAATGATACAATAGTCTAGGAAAAAATTATCGATTCTTAAAAAAAACATGGAGAAAGTGGTCCAGTTGGTATTTCATAAAACGTAAATTATGATTTGTTGAACGGAAAAAAAATCTTCTCTTGCAACTGGTTAGGTAATTTCAGTTACGAACATGGATGAAAGGGAATAAACGCTTATCATCAATACTAATAATAAATCTGTAAGGGTCGGTCATGGAGTAAGTTACTTTGTTTTCAGAGATATCGTGTTTATAGGCTCTATACATGATACTGAAACTAAATTGACGATTTTTAGAATTTTTTTCTGTATGTATGTATGTATGTTCTTCCATAACTCTGAAACGAATTAACTGATTTTCAAGAAACTTGATATATAAACATTTGGACGTACAGGACACAGGATAGGCTACTTAATATTTTTCAACGCGGACGAAGTCGTGGGCACCAGCTAGTAATTGAATAAGTGTGCTGTACCTCTACCATGAGTTATAATGACTGCACTCGCTAGCGAGAGCGTAAAATATTTATATGGAAAATTGTCAATTTGACATTGACAGTTGACAGTGTTTCATATAAATGTTTTACGCTTTCGCTAGCGAATGCGGTCATTGTAAACTCATGGTAGAGGCACTGGTTAATTTAGTAAAGTTATAAGATCTTATTTTGACAAAACGTATATTTGTAAAAAAAATATAGATAATGTCTAATTTATTTTTATATGTGAAAACAGCGTTATACATTCAAAATTCTCACATTTAAATAGGTACTTCAAAACTTTAAATCATTATCATCTCAGCGGAAGTTTGTCATGTATAAAAAATGTTTTTTTTTTTAATAAAAATGATTGTAGACAATAAATACCTCATGGCTCCGTTGTCAAATCCTTGAAGTTTCGCTGCAGGCTTGAATCGGTTATGTTAGTTATATATAAAAAACTAGCTGACCCGGCTAACTTCGTAATGACTCAGAATAAAACCATGTCTGTATGTATGTATGTATGTATGTATGTATGTTCGCGATGATCTCATAAACAACAACATATTTCCATGCGGTTTTCACTAATGTATAGGGCTATAAACGAGGAGTGTCATTACAAACATACAAAATCTTCTCTATTAGTATAGATTTATATGTATCTGTGCTATTTTTTTTATAACTGGCATATTATTATTACACTGCAAGACGATTTCTACAAGTTATAATATAATATATAATCTATTGATATGAAAATTTAAAATTTATCGTAAGCATCGAATGAAATTTCTCATAAATTTTTCAATTCAATTTCATGTATTAAAAACTTGATGATACAGTCATACTTACTTATATACCTACTTGCTTAATATAAATCACGAGTAAAAGTGGTCACCGTTTAAGTTAAATTATTTACAAGTCATTGCCCTCAATCACAACAATATATGGGTCACAATTAACATGCCACCATTGAACACTAACGCTGGACAATGTTGCCCCTACCATGGATAACAATATACTATTTTTATTTTAGTCAAGATGAATTCTGTTAATTTTTCGAGTTGGTGGAGCTTAGGAGCTGAGGAACAGTATATATAGCGGTATAAAAAATTTTTCATCATAATCATTTACAAAATTAAAACTTTAGCAAAATATAATTAGTATAAAAATGTTATTTTCATCAATTTCTTATTGTTTTAATTGAATTGTTTTTAATGAATTTTTATTAAATACTAGCGGCCCGCTCCCGGCTTCGCCCGGGGTCCATTTTTTTTTACGTAAAAACCTTCCCTGATTACCCCTCTATCCATGAGTGAAGACAGAATTAAAATCGGTCCAGTGGTTTTCGAGTTTTGCGCTTAGCAACACATTTAGGGATTCATTTTTATATTATAGATTATATTAATTATTATTGGAACCCGTTCCAACTTTTATCAATTTATATTTGTCTTTCTTTGTGTTTTTATTAGGTATTAATATCTCTCTCTCTCTCTCTCACTCACTCGTAAGGCTCGCCAGCACGCACGGTCTTCTGTCCTTAATATCCAGCAGCTTCCCGCAAAGCCTTCTAGGTCGTCTATCCATCTGGCCCAGAGCGTCCTACGATGTGCTTTCCTATGCGAAAAGAGAAAAGACTCGATGAGAGCGGCTCAGGAGTAGGTATAGGACGTAGGTAAGTGACAAGTGAAGACATCTCAATTTATTTTTAAACTTTAAAATTTATTTAGATAGTATAAGTACCTATTGAATAATAAAAGATTTACCTAATTCTTAATATTATCTAGTTACTGAGATAAAACCTAAAAAACTTTTTCTTATTTCAATGTTAAGGTCTGCAGACAGGCTGACGGTCCACAGTAGGTGGTTACCGTCACCTATAACACAAGTACCTAACGCTACGAATGCTTCAAGTATGCTGTCAACTATATCAAGATTAAGGATAAAGGATCGGGGAAGGAAATGGGGTCTGTCATCCTTAACTCACTTATAGAAACACAACAGCAAACATGCTATCTTTTCACGGTGGTCTTGTATAAAGAGGTGGGTTATTGCCCTAAAAACTGCTATATAAATAAATATATTCTACATTTCTCTCTATACACTAGCTGCCTCTGAAACATACAAACAGATAATCTGACTTAACGGAATGAGTTTACTTATATTTGACATACATACATATATTATACAAACATTATACATATATTATAGATATATTATACAAATATATGTAAACAATTAGTAGGGGATAGGTTAACGAAATAGCGTCTGTAAAATCAGCGTGAATTTGGCTGCCGAGCGGTCAAGTCCGTTTGACCGCGCAATACCCATCTAGCCATCAACACTAGGTCCTACACATTGGCTAACTTAAGACAATATAAGTAAATTCCATACTTCTCTACTGTACTACCTATACAGATATGTATATGTTACGGCTAAAGATAGGTGTGAACATAAACTTAAGATTAGCCGGCTAAACTTAGGTTTATCTTCGAGATGTTAATGTTAGTTTCTTCTATCATTAGCCGGCTAAACTTAGGTTTATCTTCGAGGAGATGTTAATGTTAGTTTCTTCTATCATTAGCCGGCTAAACTTAAGTGTAACTGCAGGCCCTTGGCTAAAAATGTAGAAGCAAATGAAAAAGGAAATGGTAACGACACGACGCGAAAACTTTTATTAAAAAATAATCACTCTCATTAGGTACACATACTTATGTAACAACAAACACCGCGACACGAGAATTTTATATATTAGAGATTAACGTAAGTAATCAAGGCCTTAAAACAATTAGTGTCCGTTGTCATTGTTTAACAGAGACACGCAGAGAGGTACATGAGGCAATATAGGAGGGAAGAGGTCAATCGTGGGGTCAAGGCCGATCGGCGTCCACTCTCGGACACAGATTGACAATGTTTCTACGTCACAACTTGTTGATATTTCACACAATACTGTGTGTGTGTGTGTTATTCACATTGGAAACATATATTTATACTTAAGTATTTACTTAGCCTCTTTTATTAGAAATTATTAAGTGTCTAGCATACATGCATAATTTTAATATAAGTTAATGTCACTTTACTAATACCTATACAATATATAAAGATTGCGCATAACTGGTACTTCTACTTATAAACTGTGTTATCATTTTTAAGTAGGTAGTGACAGGGCGTTTCGCAGACATTATTGGGCAGCCTATGTGGCGGCGGAAACCATGCACCTCATTACAGGAGACCATAGTGAAATAACAACCCTGTTGTCAGATCATGTGGAAGTTTAACTAGGATATGGGCTGAAGGTCTTCAAAATTATAACTAAGAACAATCTTGACCATGTCAGCTTTTAAACAAAAAAAAAAACAGTTCAAAATTGTTTTATTTTTATTTTTATAATAGGTATAAAGGTGGCAGACAGGTTGGCGGCTCACTTGATTAGTAGGTGGTTACCGTTGGGATCCGTTACCATCAGTTTGGAAGCTACGATGCCACAGACATATACACAGATACACGAATACGGATGGACATATAAATGGACACAATATGATAATTTTAATAACTAACCTTTTTGCTACTAAGTCATTGTAAGATACTCGTATTAGGCTTTTTGCAAAGTTGATCATATTGAGATTCAGTCTTTACGTTGTTAGGTCATTTTGCAAATCTAGTCAAACTTATACCCCGTTTTTTCGTCGGGGATTAAAAAAAAAGAACCCTATTATTTGAAAAAAGAACTTTGTATTACAAATTTTGAATGTTCCTTGCAACAATATATCCAGTTTTTCTAATACTTGTTCCGAAGTAAGTAACAGGTTCCAAAAAAGCAGGGCAATAAAAAAAAACACTGTCAAATTTATTATTCATATCACTATACACCTTTTTCCCACAAGAAATCCAAAGATGTTACTTATCTATAACTTGTTTGAAACTTCACTTCGAGTTTTGAACTGGTTTTCTCCTGACTTTACTTTTAAGTGTATTATTGTAAGAAAACTAAGTATAATACTTACCCCTTTACTTACTTGTGTATAGTTAGAAGTATTGTGATTTTTGAGGTCAGATAGTGTCGTGAGAAAAACAAGCTGTTTTTTGTTAAGGCACTCCCACTTGTTTGCAAAGTCGATACCTATTTAATACTACAATAAGGTTGTTAAACAATCTTGGTTTGATTATTTGTTAAAACAATGTTTAACACAAGATTTTATCCTCGACTTTTTCCTCGTTCTATATTTCTTAGAGGTTTAAAAATTAATTTAATATTTTATGTAAATTTTGTATAGCATTGAATTTTTAAAATTTATTTTTAGATGATCCGTCGGGGACTGTCCTTTTTTTGGATGAAGGCACCCTACAACATAGGTAAGCATAGATAGGTATACCTACCTATATCTACTGTAATCTTGGCATGTTTGAAATAAATTATTTTATTAGTTAGTTAATTATAATATTATTTATATTATGAATTATTTATTTAATGTCAATCTTTTCGCCTAATTTAATTAATATTAATATGTGGAAAATTTGTTGACCTTGGAAGACTCGTTATATCCTCGTCTAACGTAGTGAAAGGAATTCGGATAATACTTATTAATTCTTAGTAGCTAATTTTTTTTTAGAAAAGGAATAAAAAAAATAGTTAACATTAATATTTTCGGAATTCAATTTAATACGTTAGATATTGAGGATATAAAGACTAATTCAGCATAAATAGGTATATTTTAGATGTGATAGGTTATAAAAATGGTCTAATTTTTTTATGAAATAACCGGCTGAAATTTAATGGTGTGCTCTAGGTATATTTTTGAAATCAGCTCATCTTTCATTTTGATACCCCACTAAAAAAATGATGATGTCTTACTAAAACTTCTACTAAACTTTCCTGAAAAAAAAATATCTCCTAGGTTCTTGATCATAGGAGGGACCTATCCCTGTTTGGTAAAATTTATTCTCTTTAAATCCTATAACACCTATCTACCTATATTAATCGTCCTTTGATATAATAGGTACATATTGAATCAAATTCATTTGGAGAGTAGATACACGCTACATAAATACAGTCATATTTAATATAATTACGTCTAAAGCGTACAAAATTTCTAAAGCGCTGAAGCGGTTTAATTGTAAAGCGTCATCGCTCTACCCAATATCTGCACATCCCATGAAATATATATCCCCACCTATTCCTCTGAGAAATTCAAATTTCACCCAACGCCATCTTGTTCAAGACGTCGATATAGAATAACTAGTCGCGGCGTATTTTTTTCAAGAACGTCTTAAGTTGGTCATTTTTACGCCACTATAGCTCTTACGCCGTCACCTTACGCTAGTAAATCGCTCGCGTAAAAATGTTGTACCATTCCTTGGAGAGCCAATCTTAAAACATCTTACATATAAAACCTATTTTTCTAAATTTTATTTTATCACATTCGAATAAAGTTAATTATAGCTTGATGTTCAGTTGTACTTGAGACGTTATGGAATTGAACACGCAAACTATAACAATGCACGCGGTTCAGTTCTATCTATCTCAGATTGAGATCGAAAAATGGCATACAATAGAAAGAGACGGCAATAGTTTTGTGGGTTCATTCTAATGGGCGGGCACTGAATAGTTTGAATAGTGGAACACGAGTTTGGAAGAAGTTTGAAAGAGGGACGTTCGTTATATTGGATTTTCGTTAAATTCATTTGGAAAAGGGTCCACAAAACTGTCATTATTATTTCAAGATGTCTCCTTTTTTGTTTGTATAATAATGTTAAACATAACGCCGCGACATGATGTTAGTAATTGTTATACAAAATGTAATTAATATTTACATTTATACACTAGTTTTGCAACTGGCTTCGCCTACGTGATTAGTTTAAAAGCGAACTGTGTAGGTATGTACTTTCCCAGAATTTAGGAAGTAAGTAGCTACTTAATTTAGGAATTCATAGAAAATTTTATACCTACCTAGGCTTAGCAAAATGTAATTTACTGAAAAAGCTAGTGATATTCTGTCAGTCTGTCTGTCGACATTAACATAATAAAAAAAATAGTCTGTGTCAGCTCCGACACACCACTGGAGTTTACTCCTTAACGAACGCCGAAAGAACAACATTATTCTTTTTTTAAATAATATTGTGTACCTATAGGGTAAAACCGAGATAGATGCCCCAGCGGGATAGATGCCTCATATTCTAAAAACCTAACTTCCCGAACTGGCAACTAAGAATTAATTGTGTAAGTAAGAGACGCAGTCACCCTCCACCTAAGGTACCCGCGGACAATCTTGCGGTGAGGACGCGTTTCGCTCGTGCGTGTAATTATCTCCGCGGCGAAATTCACGAACACGTAAAAAATTCAAAGGTTAGTATTTTGCGTTGTATAACTTTATAATTAGTAATAAATTCCGATATATTTTTTATAACATCAATATACTGGTTCATTGAGTCTGCATGTAGGTGTAAGTAGATGCTATTTTGTTTATAATTTATTTAAAAAATACTTGGGCATCTATCCCTATCAAAAAGGATACTTGCCCTGATTTTCGAGGTATAGGTGCCCTTAGGGGCAGCTATCCCTCCATAAACCATATATGAAGTAAGTGTATTTTTTAAAATATTTTAGTGTCTGTTATAATTTTTATTTATTTATGTATATTTATATTTGGACTTTTTACTGATTTTAGCAGAACTATGCGACGAAAATATAAAAGAAAAGGTAGGAGTGCGAGCTCGAGTATGTTCTTGGACTACAGAAAACCTAAAGTCAGCTTTCGATGAAATGGACAAAAAAAACCATAAACGAAATATCACGACAATTTGGGATTATATAATACTTTTCAAAAATTATTGCTCAAGATGTGGAAAATTAAAAACACTATCCGGATAAACTTCTATTAAATTGGATAAAATAATGATTATAATATAAAAAAGTATGATTGTGCAATGTGCATGTTGATACTTAATATGAATATTTTATAACAACAATTTAGAATTTATATTTTTGTTGAATAAACGCTTTAAAAATTTAATTATGGTTATTTGTGTGATATTGGAATTATCTTTTAATGATAACAATTAAAAGATTTATAAAAAAAAAATGTTTTTCATTATTATGACCCATGTTTCTTGGAGACAATAGGAGTAGAACTACACCTAACATTAATTGGTTTGGGTTTTTCGTTTACACGCTATGAAGGGCATCTATCCCCCCAGTATTTTCATGGTGGGGCAACTATCCATATAGGTGGGCATCTATCCTCAAAAAAAAAGGTTTCACGAAAAGCTAATTTCTGCAAAATCTGTATTTGACAGGTTAAAAAATAATAATAATAATTCAACATAAAGGATTGAGCTAGCTACATTAATAGAAATTATTCGTATAAAATTAATATTTTTAAAATTATGTGGCTATTTCAAAAAGTGGGGTATCTATCCCGGTTTTACCCTAGATGGCGCAATATCTCTGAAACTTCAGATAGGTATTCTAAAATATTCAAAAAAATAGAACGTAACTATAACGCATAACATAACGCATTCCTGTAACAATTTTGATTTTACTCTCATGAATCCCACATCCACATGAAAATCGCTTTTCTTATTAGCTATTTAATGGTTTTTCTTTTGATGAGTTTTTATTTAAAATTAAGTAGATAGATAAGGTATTTCCTTTTTAAACGATTATAAATAAATAAATAAATATCTTCACACATTCCACACAGCACCATCTAGTTCCACACAGCACCATCTAGTTCCACACTAAGCAACTTAATGCTTGTATTATGGATACCAGACAGTTGATATAATACATAGATTACTTTTTTTTGTAAATACATACATATCATAAATACAAACATCCATGACTCAGGTACAAAGGTAAATGTTAACACATAAACACTTACCCCTAGCGGGATTCGAACTCGCGACCGTTTGGTTAACAGCTAGGGTTACTAGCCACTAGACCAAACATGTCGTCAAACTTATGTCTGATAACTTAGTGGATAGTGGTGATTAATTACTTATTTTGCTATGTAATACTGTCAAAAATTTTTCACACCCCAAAGGATATATAGAATGTAGCGAGCCTTATTAACATATGTTCAGAAAAAAATTTTTTATTATAAAAAAAATACCAGAAGGGATGAAAGTTCTCTGTATACTCTGTGAGGATAAAGGAAACGAGAGATAATTTTTTTTATTTGTATTCTTATTGTTAAAACGAGTTTGCATACCTTTTTTCACTCTGAAATATAACAATACACGTTTTTGTCTTTTTGTAAGTTATTTTAGTAGCGGCACACTGCGTTTCGCAGTCATTTGGGCAGCCAACCCATCTGGTGGCAGTAACCAGCCCCTTACAGAAGACCCAAGTGAAATAAAAGCACGTGTGCTGTTGCATTTCGGTGAGTGAGTAAAGCATGCAAGAGCCCACTTCCTAATCATCGCACTTGCAGCATCTGTGACGTTGCTTGTGTTATAGGCGACCGTAGCCACCTACCATCAAGTGGACTGTCAGCCTGTCTGCAGACGTTAACATAAAAAAAAACTTGTAACTGTTGTCAAATAAGTAAGTAGATAAGAGGCCCAGTTTATCTCCGAGGAAATCTAGGTTGATGGCATAAGTAAATGTCCAAAAATTCAAACAGAACACAAATTACTTATATTGTAGAGTCGCGTTTTATGTAAATCTAAATCATTTTTAAACTGATTTTTTTAATGCGTATAAATTAAATTTTCATAAATATACCTACTGACATGTAACAGTTAAAATATTTATTTCTTTAAACTTTTCTTTGAGGGAAGATTTCGGATCTAGTTGATAGATGGCTCTACTCTAATGGCTCTATTGTAAATGTTAATACAGGTAATAAATTAATAATAAACAGACATACAGACAAAAATTCTAAAAAAAATTTTTTGATCTTGGTAACAAGGTGTAAGTAAAACAATTTTTTTAAAAAATATTGTTAATAGATTTTTATTAGGAGTTCGTATTACGACAAATAGTGCTCATTACTACAAAAGCCCTTAGCAGTTTTTTTATAAGGCAGTGAACTATCCACTAAGGTCAAAATGGTAGTATCAAAAAAATGTACCTACATAGCAGATTTTGGTTTGACAACGACGATGTGTGATACCTAATTGTATAGTTAGGTGTTTGTTGACTACAGCGAGACATTCGTCTCGCGGCCGAGTGACCCCTCCGAACATAGGCGTCTTAGGAGACGCTATAGAAAATAATATAAATTTTTAAAATTTTTAATTTAATTAGTTATTACAATGTCCTTTTATTGAGGAGGGATCACACTTTACGGATTTTCCTTCGTCGACGACGGCAGAGTCAGCGAAGTGAGCTATCACCGAGCAATACCGTACTAAACCCTCCCCCATGTTCTACCATCGGCGGCAAATATGAGGCCCGGGATCACAGCGAGGCCTTATCCCCAGGCCCCACAAACACCGCCATGTCCTTTTGGACCCACCTCTGTGCAGCGTAGCTGCATTCTACTCCTACTGTGGCGACCCACTGGAACATCTGTGGGCCATCACATCTCCTGGCGAGTCCCGGACACCAGATGCCCTCCTCTGACGCCCGGAACAGCAAGACGATGCCGCCGAGGCGACGTCGACCAGCTCCTCGACCCTGTTGGGATTGGGCCGGATGTTACCCGGTAACACGCTCAGCACTTGCCGCCTGAGCCAGATACGCGTGTCCCGCCTGAGGGTACAACCGGCACCGTCGCCCAAAGAACCTAGACAGGGCCGGCCTTACCGGCTTGAGCAGGATGCCGGGGGTCCTCCTCCCAGGACCTCCTCAGCCTCCCTGAACTCAGAATTTACGACCCCGACGACAGGGTACAAGTCGAGGCGGAGGGAGAAGCCCCGCCCCAGCGGGGTCGCCCTCTTTCGGGAGAGCGCTCCTCGGAGCACTCGTCCCAAGGTTCGCCACCATGCACGGTCCTTTGGGCTTCCAATCCAGCCGCTTCCCACGAAGCCTTTCAGGTCGCCTGTCCATCAATTCGTGGGCTTCATTCGAGAAGTTGTCTACGCAATCCGTTATCTGCTCTGCGATAGATGTAACCTTCCCATTGCCAGTTTAGCTTGCTAATTATTTCGGCTAATTTTGGTTCTTTGGCGAATTTTAGAATTTCTGATCTTATTCACTAAAGAAACTCCGAGCGTCGCTTGCTCCATAGCACGCGGAGTGACTTTAAACTTGTAGACCAGTCCTGCCGTGAAAGGCCACGTTTCGGAACAATATGTTATTACTGGCAGGACGCTCTGATTGTAGACCTTCAGATATTGCGGCAGTAGTAACGAGAAGATATGACGTAGTTTTCAGAAAGCAGCCCAACCCACCTGGATTCTTCTGTAAAATTTTTTGTAAAGCTATTTCTGCCTAACTGAATCGTTCTTCCAATTAGACGTAATCCTGCACAACTTCAAGAGTCACACCCTCAATGGTTCTTCTCTCAGGACTTGGTTGTTCTCTCCTGAGAGAACAGCTCGTTGAACATGACTTTCGTCTTGTCTAAATTTATTCCATGTCCTACGCGCCGAGAGGCAACATTGAGGCTATTTGACATTCTGCTGAGTTTCTACATATTTTATGATAATTGCAATGTGCACATAACTTGTTTTAGAACCCAATATTCCTTAATAGACCAAAATATATTGATGGAGAATTTATTAAAAATAAAATGGCTACAGTTGAACACCTAGTTAATATAGTTCTTTATTCAAAGTAAGTATCTGTCAGCAGTATTGTTTATTTTGATTTACGTTATGTATTTTTTTTTTGTGTAAGTATCAAAATAATTTATATTTATAAGGTAGCATAGAGTAAATAGTACTTAACCAGTACATTTACTCTATGAAGGTAAGTACAGGTAACGACATCTAGTGTGTATGAGATCTGTTATGTATATGTCAATCAATGAAAACGTCAGTCTGTTGTGAAACTCTCGAACAGACATTTCTTTTAATACAATGTTTTAGAAAAAAAATAGGCTATAAATTATGTTACATATTACATATGCAGATACATAAAAGTAGATACATATACACACACTATTTAAATACATTTTAAAATTTTTGTTACATACGGTTTGTGATATTTTCTAATATTGAAACGTACCAAGCAACGGTTATTTCTTAAAATTAAATAGTTCTAAAAATATAGCCATTAGTCCCTTAAAAATTCTAAAGCTACTGATTTTAAAAATAACATTTTAAAAATAAAAATAAATGTTAAAAAATTTTTTTTTTCCCGTTTTTATAATTTACCTAAAATGAAATTCGAATGAGAATGTAAAAATAGTTTTAAAGTCTTAATAATATCATTCGGCCACCAGAAGATTGTATAAATAACAAGTTAAAGAGCTTACAAAATAAATTACATTTTTTTGTAGTAATGTCGTCTCCATGCCATTCATAGGCGGGTCATTGTCCGGTCAGTTCGCGACAACATGTGACCGCTCCTTTTAGACGATTGACGTTTCACGGGCACAATCTATTTTAATAATAATTTCTATTGTAATTATGTTTTGTGATAAGAAAAATATTAATATGTGAATCTGTTTAGTTTTGGCAGAGCTTATGCAGTACTTACATTTCCCCAATAGAGGTCGTTACTTACATCTGACAATTTTTTTTAATGAATTAATTAATTTCTTTATCAAATTTACTAACTAACTTTCAGTCAATTACAATAAAATTGTAAAATTATGTAACTCGTATATTTAATAAACACTCGTAATGATATGTCTATAAGGATTAATATAATATAAAGAATTACCTGGACAATTATTGCACTAACAATGAAATTACCTACCTTTGTGTTTGTAGGAAGAATTTTTACACAATACAACACAGATAAGTAATCTATGATTAAAAATAAAAATAAAAAAAATACTTTCATTTACAATGTAACTATATATATTAAAAAAATCTAGAATATAACTCTTTCAGAACTGATATGTACCTACTTGAAAAAAAACAACTTTTTAATTATTCTTATAACTGAAATATAAAACAGATAAAATTATAACAAACCATATTTCTACCAAGATTGTTCCAATAAGAATATTTTCGAGTTTACTTCTATCCATTAACAGATGGAGCTGAAATCAATTTTGTATGTATAGGTGTCGCTACTAAAATTGATTTCACTAGTGGCAAATAGATGGCACCAGTTATGACAATATTTGGCTGGCTGAAAAAAAAGAAAAAACATTAAATAAATAACATAATATTGTAATATAATTAATTAGGATGGCACTTGTAGTAGAATTATGTATAATCGATAACAACACTATTATATTTAACTAACATAATAATCTCTGTTGGAAACTGTTCATCTCAATAATTTGAAGTATCTGACGACAAAAAGATCTGACCATAAACGGTTATGTCTAAATAAGAATATGAACAATATCGTTATATTTGAATAAAAAAAAATGCTAATTAATCTATGACGCGGAGGGAATTGCGAGCAATAGCTTGTCTATAACTATCTATATTTTCTATATATTGGCCTATATATGTATATAGGTATAATTCTATATAGATACATATTATACAATAAAGCTATACTGTCGGCCTCGCTCTATTTCTCCGCTAAATTCTTCTAAACCACGCAACGAATTTTCTGACAGTATTTACTAATGGAAAAAGCGACAAACGAAGGTTTGGGTGTTATATTTGAAGAAAAAAATTCATCCTAGCAAAGCCGGAGGCGATTTGCTAGTATCGTATAAAAAATATCCCTTTGGCGTATGCACAAACAATATTTTAAATTTCAACTAATACCTACTATTGTATTACACGAAAAAAAATTTTTTTTAGATTTTTTTCAATGTCAAATGTCAAATCAATACAAAAGCTAGATTGATATACTTAATATAAAAATAAATAAACGAATAAAAATCTTTATTGAATTAAATGATCCTTATTTGAATTTTACCTTCATAGATTAGGTACTTTAAAAATATTTTCTAATTTAAAAAATATTCACAAAATTTACATTTGTCAAAGCTACATTGTATTGCAATAAAAAGAAATGTTTTCTCAACCCTTACAATGGCCACTGTCCGGTCGTAATTGACGTGAGCGTCTTCTTTTGGGACGTAATGACCCCTTTGTAAGCGAGAACCGGATAAAAATCGGTTTTTGTGGGAAAATTGTCTACCAGTCTTCATCCTCTTTTATACAAGAAAACATAAAAGTTTTGACCTTAAATTTGAGTGACCATTGCGTACCATTATGTTAAGGTAAGTATAAAGCTTTGAACCCAGTCATAAACTGGGGCAACCACTTTGGCAGACGTAGAAAATCGAATAAGTAACACTAATATGAATTCCGGATACCTTTTATTTTATTCAATACTAGCTGGCGCCCGCGACTTCTTCCGCGTTGAAAAAAAATATAGCCTATCCTGTGTCCTGTACGTCTAAATGTTTATCTACCAAGTTTCATGAAAATCAGTTAATTCGTTTCAGAGTTATGGAGAAACATACATACATACATACAGAAGAAATTTCTAAAAATCGTCAATTTAGTTTCAGTATCATCTATAGAGCCTATAAACACGATATCTCTGAAAACAAAGTAACTTACTCCATGACAGACCCTTACAGATTTGTTATTAGTATTGATAATTTAAAATTAAACTAATTATGTTAAATTATGTAGATAAATAAGTTATTGCAAATGATTTCGCACTAGTGACGAAAGATTTACTAGTGTCAGAATAAGGCACCCCTGTATTCCACAGTCGTAAGCTTAGAAACTCGTCTGGCGGCAGTAATCAATTCGTTACAGAAGACCCATGTGTGCTATTGTGTTTCGGTGAGTGAGTAGGTCATGTTTTTCTCTACTAATTACTACAAAATTAGATTTTTTCTATTTAAAAATAAAAGCAAAAAAATCTATTGAAAAAACGGGCGCGGACGAAGTCGCGGTCAAAAACTACTTAGTAAAAAAAAACAGTCACATATTCCTCATTGTCAACAGGTACGTTAATAATTTTTAAAAATTCCCTAATTTCATTAACCCTTCGCTTCTCAGGGATGACCACTGTCCGGTGACTTATAAGGGAGCGCTCCTACCCTTTATTGTAGACGATAACACGTTAAACAAGACGGTCATTTTCTTGAAAAACCTGTTTGCGTTCCCACAACTGGACATCAGTGGTTTGTAGGATCTTCATTTTTGTTAGGGCAGTCGTAGTGTTAAAAGTGTATAGTGAATCGAATGAAATAATAATCTGTTAATTTTGTGTATTAGATAATTATGATAAATAGTGTTAAATAGTGTCAAAACTAAAGGATAAAATTGTGAATAATACGTGTGCTTAAGTGTTTTTACGTGCAAGGGACACTTAAGGCGTCTACATCCAAATTTCGTTATCTAAGATTCATGTTTATCTAAGAAACGCTAATATTTGTAAATGTGAAAACAAATGTATGTATTCTGTGAACTCATAATATAAAAAATTAAAAAAAAAATGCAGAGAAAAGTTGCATGCGTCCGAAGCCGGAAAAGGGTTGCTAGTCCATACTAATATTATAAAAGTTAAAGTAACTGTGTCTTTTAGTCTGTCTGTTACCTTTGCATACACGTCAGGAAAACATAAAAAGACATAAGTTATGTATATACCTTTTATCCAGAAAAAAAGTACGGTTCCCGTGGGATTATCTAAAATAAAATAAAAACTAACGCCTTGCCAAAGTGTTATACCAACAAGAGGTCAAGTGTTATATTGCTTATATATATATATAGGGGAGACCGAGGCACGTTGACACAAATGTAAGTTGACACAACATCAAAATCTCAGCAACTAAAGGAATTAGAAGATTGGCAACAACGCGGTTTTGACCCACAGTTGCCTCTCACTGACTTGTCAGTACACGCCGTGGCTGCCGGGCGAACGGTTGTGGAGTTATAGCGTCTGTAGCCAAAATTACACGAAAAGTAAGTTTTTTATAATTTTTTCGATGCTGTTTATTTACATGTTATGTTACTTATTTTGTGGTATACATAGATCATTTCTAATGCATATTTAGTAAGCTTTATATATTTTATTCATTTTTTAAACACAACAATCGCTTGTAGGTTTTAATCGCTATGAAATATAAAAAAACCGTTAATTTTAAGAGGAAGGTAAGTTGAAACAACTTGTTTCAACTTACCTCGTTTGTTGCAACTCTCCTCGATTTTAATTTCTCATTCTAAATGTGTATTTTATTTTTAGAATGCCTAATAAGTACTTACGCAAGACAAATAGAAGCGAAGCCAGCATTGAAATATATGAATTGGCCGCTGAAGAAGTTGCTTTAAGAGGCAAAAGTCTACGGGATGCTGCGAAATCGTATAACTTGAACTATTCTTCGTTGTTCCGGTTCATTAAAAAAAAAGAAAAGCAATGTGGTAAAGGCGAGGTCAGTCACAATGGGATATGTGCAAAACTTTATATTTACTCCTGAGGAAGAAACCATACTGGCCGGATATTTTGTAAATTGTGCTGCAGCTAATTATGGGCTGAGTGTTAAGGATGCAAAGCGACGAGCGAGTTATGAACTCGCTCAAAACTATAACAAAAAATGTCCTGCTTCTTGGGAAAGTAATAAAATGGCTGGATCATTATATACCTATTAGTTCTGTTGTAGTAAAACTGTAGTAAGTAAAAGGTGATTATTAATCATGTAGAATAATTTTAAGTGACATTAGTATTTTTAGTTGATCTCGAAGAAGTTCTTTTTGTGTTGATGTTTATTGTAGTATTTAAGACTTGAATATAATATGTAAGTAAGTATACGTCAAATATGTGTACCTATACATGTGCAATTAATATGCTTTATTTATCTCATAAGAAGAAAACTATTTAAGTTACAAAAGCTACCTTTTTGTTGATTGATCCTAAAGAAATTATTTTATGTAAAATCTTAGTGACTAAAAACTTAATGTTATTGTAGTATTAAGGGTAAACCTACTTAAGACCTACTATAAACGTACTTAAATGTGCCTTACTTATTGTAACGAAAAGAAAACTATTATAAGAATAGAAATTTCATTGTTGATTGATCTCATTCCTCTAAAGTTACAAGGGTTTTTATGTTTTATATTTAATATAATGATTATTCGCAAAATTGTGTTTTTGTTGATCTTAAAAACTTAATTTTTCTGTGTGTGTCAACTTACCTAGGTACCTGTTTCAACTTAACTCGGTACTAGGAGGGATGAAACAGACTGACATGATGTAGAAAAACGATATTTTTTTAAAGTTCTAACTACTTGAACCATTTCAATAGAAATTCGTAATTAAAGTATGAAATTTGATTTCTAATGATATATTCTTTATGGTTCTAGCCTACTTATTTTCGGAATTATTTTCGGAAATGTAAATTTTGTGTCAACCCTCCTAGGTCTCCCCTATATATATTTATTCTTCAACGCCGACGAAGTCGCGGGCAGCTAGTAATAGACAAAAATCCATCACTTCAAAGAGACAGAAAAATATAAGAACTGGAAGTAAAATCGCTGCTTAAATTCAAAAGTATCACAAATCAAAAAATTCCAAAAATATTTTTATTGCAAAAATACAATTACAATCCTTCATATTGTATGTTGCAAAAAAACATTGTTGTTTTATTCCATATTTAGTATATTTTGAATTTTTTTTTCGTATATTCAAAAGTAACTTATATTCTTATTTCTCCTCTATCATTCAGTTTATTATAAAAGTACTTAAAACATTTAATGCTACTTAAAAATACGCTTCTAACGATGTATAATGTGTATAATATGCATATATTAAGAAAAGATAGACAAAAATTATTTAATTTTTTTTCGTTTAGCTCTCCTGTAAAAAAGTGTAATTTTGATTTGTCACTTTTTAATTTAAGCAGCGATATGTCTGTAAAGTACCTAGTAGGTGATAGGCGAGGTAGTTTGGTAGGTGGCGCAAGTAGGCGGGCGGCAAAGGCTAGGTGTTTAGCCATAAATCGTGCCATTCTAAACGAGAAAACGTAATGAAACGGCTTGCATTTTCTCGAGGCGGGAAGCATCAGTCAGTTGATGCTCTGCGCAAAACTAAGTATCTTCAAATTTTAATAAAACTTTTTACTTGTTTTTTTTTTTAGATATTATTTTATTATACTACTATGTCAAGAAAGTACCGGGAATCGGTCAATAAATAGCAAACTATATATTATTTATCCAAAATTGTATCTTCTTCAAAATATGCTCCGTTCGAAACTATACATATATGCCAACTAATAAGCCAATCATCAAAATATTTTTAATCGCATTTTTTGAAATCGACTTGTGCTCGCTGCACGAAGTCTCTCTTTTATGTCTTCTGTCGACTGAAAACAGGTGCCTCGAAGTTTAATTTGAGTTTTGGAAAAAGAAAAAAGGCGCTTGTAGCCATATCAGGGGAATACGGTGGTTGTTTCATAAATTTTTTTGAGTTTTTGGCAGAAATTCGTTAGCCGCGTAGTCGTAGCCGCGCGAGATGGCGCGTTATCGTGGTGCGAAATCCATGAGTTTTCTTTCCACAAATCTGGTCTTTTCCGACTAATTTGCTCTCTGAAACGTCGCATAACGCCCATATAATATTCCTTATTCACTGTCTCACCTTCTGGCAAGAATTCAGTTTATTTTAGCAATGTTAAATTCAGTTGAAGACGTTTATGGCCGACTAGAGTGAATCAAATCTTCCACTACATCTCGGCCGCCCCTGAATTCACTATACCACTCATACACATGTGTTTTTGATAAAATGGATTCACCGTAAGGCTTGTGTAACATTTTCAGCGCTTAGGCACACGAAATTCCATTCGCAATGCAAAATTTATGACAGATTATTTGTTCGATCCATTGTAAAAATCGCAAAACACACTTGAAATGAACTGACAAAATAGCTCTCTGTAACTAAACTAAATGATCTATGGCGCTCAAACTCCTCGGGAGAATAGAGGACAGTTGTGCCGATATAGCGACCAAAATAAGTGGGCTTAAGTGTCTCTTTAAGTGGGCTTTTTAAATAATCAATACCCGGTACTTATTTGACAGAATGTATATATTTTTTAATATAGCTATATCAATGAGAAACGTTTCAGTTCTAATTTATTTTCATTTATAAAAAAATAATGTAGGTTAAGTTCTATGCTAATATAATAAACCTGAAGAGTTTGTTTGCTTGTTTTTTTGAACTCATTATACTCTGCAATTGACCAGTTGGATTTTTAATCCGATAGATAAGGCAGTGAACTCTTCACTAAGGCCAAAATGTAGAAATCTCAAAAATCCGTTATTTGTGAATTCATTTAAATTTTAAATCCAATTTTAAGTGAAAACTGAGTTATGTGTTTCTTCGTCAATACCGGGAGTTAAAGTAAGGCAGGAGCTACAGAAAACAAATTACAAATCATCTGCCCCCCTCAACCCGCGAAGACGGTCCCGACCCCCCCTCGCCAAATGACTCAGTTAGAACTAAATTGCTTCAGTACCGGATTGCCGCGTTTCTAGCAAAATTTCCGTTAAATTTAAATTTCGAACGCAAGCTGTTATTGTGGCTCCGCTCTGTACTAATGAAATCGTATCGATTTAGTTGCGACGAATGAATTGTATGTTTAAAATATCTAAGAGTTTATTCAGAGAGACAAACGGCGGGAAGCGTCTTTGTTTTATACTTGTTAAAGAAGATAATGAATAAAAATATAATTTACTGACGTTTATTAAAAATGAAGCCTTAAATGAAAACCTAAAGCCTTAATAATTTTATTACAAGAGTAATTCGTTTGAGGCTTTACCACGTAAAATGCTAGCATTAACTCAAACGCCTGGTATATACGTCTTACTATTTCTTCGGGGTCATTAGCAGAAACGACGCCCATTCTGAGGCCCATTTAGATAAAATGTCAGAGATTTGAACGAAGATTCTCCACAGCTAACACCTACCCCCATCGAACCCCCTGCAACCCCCTACAACCCCCTGGCCCGCCCGCGAGTAATGAGTCGCGAAGACTTTCGCAAGGGTGCAAATGTTTATATAGGGTGCGAATTTATGTTTTGTGCTCCTTAGAATCGAATGTGGTAATTGTATGAAATAAGTATGGATAGTTTTTGTTTAGTTTTGGCAGAATTTTTAAAAAATAAAAAGAAATTAAATTTGGTCTTGATGAAACAAAAGAAAAAAGAAATGAAGTTTGGTCTTTATGAAAACAGTAAGAAATGAAATTTGGTATTGATGAAATAAAAAAATAAATGAAGATTGATGGATTTGTTTAGTGCACTTAACAAATTAACTATTTATATTATATATAATAAAATTCTCGTGTCACAGTGTTTCTAACCAAACTCCTACGAAACGGCTTAACAGATTTTAAATACTTTAGCAGTTTATAAGTGACAGTTTATTTGCCATGGTAAATATGTACCTAAATGTACCTAAGTAGAATTTGATTTTATTATTATTTTTTAAAAATAATTAAATAAATAAATCTTTATTAGCACAAACTACTATATACCTAGGTTTTATTAAAAACCTAATTTTCTATACCTACTACATATAATAAAACTGTTAGCGAGCCATGTCTGTACATTAAATATTAAAAATAAAAAAAAAATGTACATATTGTACTTACATACCTACCTACCTACTTATGTTACTGAGGTCAAAAAAAATAGTTTTTATAATTTTTGTCTGTTTGTTCATTTACCTGTGTACGCTAATCTCAGAAACGGCTTAATCGTTTTGAATGCAGATTTCACTTATGTATTGAGATTATCTGGATTAACATATAGGATACTATTTATCTTGAAAAAAATTTAAGGTCCTTGTGGGATTTTCAAAAAACGAACTACAGCCGTAGGTACAGTATGAAATATTTTCAAAATTCGAGTGAAAATGCATCTTCTGGATGAGCTCGCTCCATCATAGACCTCATACTTGCTACACAGCTGGTCGTTGATTAAGAGTAAACCCATCTCTAATAATAAAAAAAACGAAGTTGCCAGTGGATCTTAAATGCGTTATAGATTTAAATTACTTTAAAAATCAAATCAGCCTGTATATTATTGGCTACAGATACTTATATGGAATTCGTTTACTTATCTTACTTCGCTCGTCGAGTAGATGAGTTAATGCGAGGGTATCGTCTACAATTTTATAAAACATTATTTAGGGTAAGAAAAGGGTGGAAGGCTTTTATATGTGACTGACTATGACTATAATTCATATGAATATAGTATTTATAAAATAATAAATACTAAATTAAAATAATAGTATTTTTTTAGTAGTTTTTTTTTGTATATTTATAGGTTTGATTTTTATTTTAACTATTTTAAACTATTTTAAAGTAAGTGCGTGACAGGTTTTTACAACCTGCATTATGCTGAGTTGGAGCCGTTTTGTGACGTTTGTGATTGTCTTTCTATATATTACCTATATATATTTCTATATGTTCTATATGTATGTTTTTTATATGTATGTCCTTTGCTGCAAATAAAATTTATTTATTTTCTATTTTACTCTATTCTATTTACGTTAATAGATTAAAAGTAATGAGATTGTAATAAAACATTACCCTTACCTTATGATTAGCTTCCAAACTTAAATTAAAAAAAAAATCAAATCAAAATATTATTTATCCATTAGGTTTCTCAAGAAACTCTTATGAACGTCATTATAAATTTAAATTTACTAGGGTTTCGGAAAAAAGTCAAGATGACGATCCTGAGAAGAAACCCCGAAAGAAACTCAGGTTACTATTCTTTTTGCCATCTTTAAAATATAAAATTACAACAATTAAGTACCTACACTTAATACAAACATATGTCCATATACTATACTAAAGAAAACATAGTATGAGCTCCGGATCCAAGCTTTAAATCCAGGCTTCATTGTCGCTTAAATAATCAGTGACAATCAGTAATAATAGTAGCCTTTCGAGAGGAGTTTGGTTTTAATGCCACCTTTAAATTAATTTATAGATAAGGCTCTTATCATCTCAGGCAGTTTATTAAAAAACCGTATACATTAACCCATAAAAGAATCACATCTAAAGTTAACTAACACGACTTTCTTTTTATATATACTAGCTGTTGCACGCGACTTCGTCCGCGCAATTTTATAAAATATAGCCATGTTACTCGCTGATAAAGTAGCTTTCTATAGGTGAAAGAATTTTCAAAATCATTCCAGTACTTACTTAGTTTTTGTGTTTATTTTTTACAAACATTTGTTAATTACAAATCTTTTCTCTTTATAATAATAGATTTTTTCTTTTTAGTATATTCAACATTTAGGATATTATAATATACATAAAAACCAACTACATACATTTGTAAAGACTCAATTAATAAAAAAATAAGCGAAATCTACCTCTAGATACCTGAATATCTAGATATAATACACAATTTTAATATTGCCACAGTATTTATCAATTCCTGTTTTTGACGTGAATGCGTGTCAAAATTTGCTTCCATAGGTTGGAGGCAATTCAGTAAACTGATGATAATAAAATCGGGGGATATATAGTTTGATGCTGTAGCTACATATCTATCATATACATCCAAAATTTAATTACACCACTCGACAGCAAGGTAATCGAAGAATATTTTGGTATACCTAGGTATATGGTATATATTTTGATTCGTTGGATATATACATACCTATACGTTCAAAGAAAATATTACTCGTAACATATCTACACGTCTTCACGTAAAACACCTGGCCGTATCCACAACTTTTTTTTTATTTTCACTTATTTAGGTACTTATCTACATTTTCATTTATAATGCACTAGCTGGAGCCCGCGACTTCGTCCGCGTTGACAAATAAATGATATAACACGACAAAATTATATCAATCAATATTCAATATTCTAATAATAAATCTGTAAGTGTAGGTATTGTATGTATGTATGTATGTTCCTCCATAACTCTTAAACGAATTAACTGATTTTCATGAAACTTGGTAGATAAACATTTAGACGTACAGGACACAGGATAGGCTACTTTTTTCTTTTTCAACGCGGACGAAGTCGCGGGCGCCAGCTAGTAAAGCAATAAAGCCAGACATTCATTGACTCTTGAATTTATACTTTTGCCAAGTGTTGGATCTTTATTTCTAGATAGCTGGTACCCCATTAGAATATTTATTAGCCTATGTCCATCTTGAACTTGAAATTCTATTCTGACTATTGGTGAAAGATTTTTTTTAAATCGGATGATTAATTTTGAAGATTACAAAGAAAGAAAAAAAAACATAAAAACCTTACCTCTATAATATTAGTAAGTATAGTGTATTCACACTGTTGATTTTATTATAAACTAGCTGGTGCCCGCGACTTCGTCCGAGTTGAAAAATAAATAAATAAAAAATAAGTTAGTTTTCTTCATTTTAGATTATCTCTTCGGTAACAGTACTTTTTTGCGAATGAAAGGCAAAAAAGTCCCTTTCTGTAACGCTGAAAAAAAAACGTGTATGTAAAATTTCATTATGATTGGTTGAGTAGTAAGGCGTAAAAAGACAACAGACAGACAGACGAACAGAGTTGCTTTCACATTTATATTATTAGGTATAGACTATAGTATAAGTACATGGATCATTTATTCCAATGCAAAACTCTTATAAACGACACATTAAAAGTTTAAAGTGATTAAAACTTAAGAAACAGACAGACAGACATAATTACTTTCACATTTATAATCTTAGGTATAGACTATAGTAATATATGGATCATTTATTCTAATGCAAAACTCTTATAAACGACACATTAAAAGTTAAAAGTGATTAAAACTTAAGCTACAGACAGACAGACATAATTACTTTCACATTTATAATAGTAGGTATAGACTATAAAATAAGGTAAGACTTCTTATAAATGACACATTATAAACTTTAAAGTGATTATAAACTTAACCGTATTGATCTTTAGGAATCGGTCGCCACAGTAGACACTGAGTCTATTCGTCCAAAAACTCAAACATTTTCATTTCGTTTAATAATAATAAACTTAACTTACTACACACACACACACACAGCGAGAGAGAGCGTTCAGAAAATCCCCCCCTGTGTTCGCGCAAAAACTCCACCCCGCGCCTTGGGGCAATTCTTCAAAGGGTGAAAAAACCTTACACCCCCCACCCTACTTCGCAACCCTAAAGCCCGCCTTAAAGTAATTCTTAGGGTGAAAAAAGGGGTGGATACTTAGCAACGAGCAAGAATAGGTGCACAGGCGGATTGATTTTTGCTCAGCAGTTTCAAACTGAATTTCCAACGTGGTTTTTGGTTTGAATTCGTTCGAATTTAGAATAGGAATTTGAAATCGCGCCGCGTATTCTGTTTTAATGATGTTTAGAAATTTAAATTTACTCAACACTAGCTGGTGCTCGCGACATCGTACGAGCTGTAGTTCTATTTTTAAAAATCCCACAGGAATATAGCATTTTTCCAGGACGAAAAGTATACTGTATGTTAATCCAGGTAAAAAAATATAAGTATCCAAATAAGTTCAGCCCCTTTTGGTGATTGAGTAGCAAACATTTTAATAATTGTATCTAGAAACTTTCGCATTGATAATATATATATATATATATATATATATGTGAGTATTATATAACGCTTGACGATCCCATCATGAACCTAACACTTTTCTAGAATAAAAGGTATCATACCTATATCCAAGTATATTAAAATACCTAATAATTTAGTAATAATTTTTTCTGCAAGTTATATATAAAAACCTTCCTCGTTTAACGCTTTTTCCGTTAGTGAAAACCGCATTAAAATCTGTTGGGCAGTTTAAAAGATTTAAGCGTACAGAGGGACAGATAGCGGGAAGCGACTTTATTTTATATTATGTAAAAGATGAAGTTTTACTAGCGATCTGCCATAGATTTTTCACGGGAGCAATTTTTTTTCTGCAAATTATATAGGTACATAAGCGTTCCTCGTTTATAGCTTTCTTCATTAAATATTAGCCTAATGTGTTGAATTTAATACCTGACTCAAGAACTAGAATTATTGTCTTCACACAGATAATACGATCATCTTAATTTAATTAATTTTATTTAATGAATTTTTAAGTTCAATTTCATTCACACAACAGATGAAGTTCAGTGTTAAATTAATACATATTATAATATAAAGACATTGTCCGCTTCTCTCCGTTTCTTCGCTAACTTCTTCTAACCCACGCAACAGATTTCGATACGGTTTTTACCAATAGACAGCGTTTTAAACGAGAAAAGTTAATAAAATACTATTTTCAGAAAAAATCACATCCGTGCGAAGTTCGGGTGGGTAGCTAGTAAATTAGAAAAAGCTACCCTTCCAATTGAATGTGGGGGAACAAAATATTATTACTATATAGTTCAGCCACAAAGATAAAATTGGAAACAATTTTCGTCAGACTACGTTGTAAAACACTATCAAAATTTTACCCTCATCGCTAAAAAGCTTAGCTGAAAAACCGTCCCACTAACACTACTAGCAGTTAACGCACACCAATAAAAATATCCCCCACATGAACGAACACAGACAAAAAACCTTAACTAGTCGACCTCCCAGGCCGCTTCCGTCCCCACCACCCCGAGGGGGGCCCTTATATCCTTGCAGAAATTTTGTTTACTTCTCTCCCGTCAAGGAAGTAGTGATGTGACTTACAATTTATTGCTTTTTAGAGAATGAGTTATTACTCCAACAAATCTATCCAATCACACAAATGCTCTTGTCAAACGCGAATAGTTAGAAATTAGGAGATTTGTAGGAATACGAAAGTTACCGACATAAACCGGCGGATCAGTAAGTTGAAGTGGCCGTGAACAGGACATATGAGCCGGACGGAAAGCCAACGGCAGCTGAGATTCTCGAATGGAGGCCATGGACTGGCAAACGCAGTGTTGGACGATCATCTACAAGGTGGACTGACGACCTGATAAGAGCCGCAGGTCGACTGTGGATGCAGGCTGCTTCTTGCCGGTCTTGTATTATTGGCTGAATCATGCATTAACACAATCTACATATTGTAAGTATCAAATAATATTAATTCGCAAATAGCTGACACTTATTAAATAAATAGAATTAAAAAAAAATCACAAATTAATGCATCTCCTTACCAAGCAGAGTCTCTGTCGATCTACGAATATTAGTAATCTCATAAAATGAGGCAAATTTATATAGGAGAAACAAAGCTGCGTCGTACCTACTTGTTGTTTAGTATTGTAGATAAAATATTTTTAAAACAATTTATAACAAACAAACAAAAAAATTAAAAAAACATTCCTTAACAGTCGACAAATAGCGAGTATTTAAGAGTCTTAACAGTACAAGTTAAATACATTAACTCATGCGTTCGTGTCCCAACACTATAAGAAGCCAGGACGGAGGAAGCGTCAACTCGTTTGAAATAGGAACTCGACTGGGATTGGTTTTGCGTTAAAACTTGCTCTGTTTTTATTCAACGGGACCATTTAAATTTAGAATTTATTTTACACGTAGAGTTTTATTTAAGTGGGTATTTAAAATTACACGAGTTGTTCCAATATTTGTGACTAATCAAGTTACCACCTAGGTAGGTACCATCCCAATAGATCAATGTTAGCAGGTACCTACCTATTTTCAAAGATTACGGAAGCATAATTAAATACGAGTACATTTCAATATTTTTATAGGGCCTTTTCTATCATTCTCTGTTACTGAAACACCCTTAGAATTTTCCAAGATAAAAATAATTTTAGTTTTAGTTTGTTAGGTGGTTTCATCGAGAAAGCAGATCAACATACCGATTCTTTTATATTTTTTATAACTAGCGACCATGTTTATCTCTCTTTCAATGCTTTCAAGTTCTCTTTCAAATTATATGCACAAACTTTCCATGTTTATCTCTCTTTCAGTTCATTAAACCAAATCAAAATCAGTTAGGTGATTAAGAACAATATTTAAAACGTGTATAAAAAATCGCACTTATTTCATTATTATCTAATAATATTTAATAAAAACTTCACATAAACGAAATGTCCATAGGTACAGAGTGATTAAGAAACTAATTTATAACTAAGAAAGAACAAGCGTCTATTTAATCAAACAAACGTATAATGTACCCCCAAAGTTCCCCTAAACCATAATTCGAAAGCGCCCGGTCCGCCATATTGTATTTAATTCCCGCCTAGTTGCTTTAATTTTCCAACGAAACTTGGAACATGGTACGTTTAAATTCAAGTTTGAATTGAGAACGTTCTATATTCGGAGCACGAGTTTTCATATCACGCCTCTGAAGCGATCGCTGAAGCTGTTTAAATTGACTTGCGATAGTTTCCTAAAAAACAAACTTTCATTTGACCAAGTATATATTTTTTAACGTGTGTTGGAACTTATGTCTCGGAATTAATCAATAAAGTAGATCAGTGTTTTTTAATGTGTTTGATGTTGATAAATAAAATCATTCTCTTACATTACGAGTGAAAGGTCATTTGCCAACGACTAGCTGCTTACCAACTCCGTGATTATACTCTTTAGTTATTGCTCTTAGCAACACACACAAAAAAAAACAGGACATTTCGTAGATATTAATATGAAGGCTTAGATATAAACAAAAAATCTAAGTAGTACAATTATTTAAAAATGTGCAGATTTTTATGACATTTGCCCTTAATATTGATATTTTCATGTATTTATTTCTTGTTTTAATTTTAATTTCTTTTACAAATCAATAAATTTTTATTATTTAAAAACTTATTATTATTATTATTTATGAGTTTTAATTATTTATAGAACGTGTTTAAGAATCAATTATATTACTTGTTGTTATTATAATATTTAATTGAAGTAGGTATATAAAATAACAAGAAACAAAACTGTAGGTAGGTATTACCTACATATAGAATAAAATAAATCATTACGGAGACGCGGTCAAAAGTTGATTCCTAATTATTAAAATCATTGTAAACTTTCTAATGATACATAGAACAAACAATAATATCATTATTCCTAAATCAAACTAAAAGTTTTGAATATTTCCTTCACTCTTTGATTGTTCTACGTCAAGTACCTATTTAATTTTAACTTGGAAAGTTATTGGAATCTGGAAGGACTTTATTAAAAACGGTGACTCCTTTGAAACCCTCGTTTCTCGTGCAATAACAACATTTCTTGAGTCGTATTAAAGTAGGCATTATGTAGGCGGTACGCACCTGCGACTATGAGAGAAATTTTCATGTCCCAACTTACTTGTAATTAACAAAATACATTCTCAACTTGTAACTAGATTTAAATAGTAACGCTACGGGCGCGCGACTGCTAGTGATGGGGCTGTGCTTTTAAGTTGGAGATAAAGTTATCGATAAAATGAAATTTTATTTAAAAAAAATTAGAAATTAAAAAAAAAATGTTAGACTAATTGAGGATTATAATATTTGATAGCTTTAACAATTGTATATAATGAATGTGGATATGTATACAAAGCTGAGTTTACAAATTTGTTCATCATCATCATCTCAGGAGCAGGACATTCTCTGCTGGACAGGCCTCCCCCTTAATTTTCCAATAGGACCGGTCAGAAGCAGCCTGGAGCCACCGTCGACTCGTGATCCGTAACCCGTGATCAGGTCGTCTGATAAGGGCTGATAACATCTCTGATAATTATTCAACAAAAAAATTTTAGTTAAAAAATACTTGCTAAATATTAGCATTTAATTCGATTTACAATTTTAAGAGTTCTGTAGGTTTTTTTTTACTACGACCCTTAGAAGCCGCGCAAAGAGACAAAATATCAGAAATAACGCTAATCGAAAACGAAGTCATAGGCGCTTGACAAGACGAGAGTCGAAAAATGCATACACTTATTGTAAATTTAAATTACACAGCGGGAGAAACCGGGGTCACAGCTAGTACTTATGAATAATATAATATTTTATAGAGATTGAATACAATTTTTATCGACTAAACAGAATATCTTTCAAACGTGTCCCATCACTCTCAGCCATACAAAGAGACACTAAGAAATTATGTATTCCCCTTAGCGTAGTTTCGGCTCAAACTTTATTGAATTTGTTCCGAGGTGTTTCAGGCGAGAGATGCAGTACTTTTGTCAGATGTTCGTGATTTGAATATGTTTATTCATTAATATACTATACAAAACTTTTGATACCCTATTCCTAAAGGCAAATCAGGAACCATCGGGATTTAGGTGAGATATGATGCTATAATAAAACATCATTTCCTTTAGAGACAAATATCAGAACGGCACCTACATCATTGATCAACGTAGAATACAGATGAATGCTGATGTATTTGCAACAAAAGAGGATGTATTATTAGCTGGTGCCAGAGACAGAAAATAAAAGGTAAGTATAACGCCTGGTAAACATTGACACCTGACATTAGTACTTTTTCCATGTATCCTGTTTCTTATCTGTCATCTGTCATCAAGTGAACCGTCAGTCACCTGTTCAAAAGTAAAGAAATCATTGACAAATAAATAACAATGAATATAATTATTGACTTGAAAAAAAAACCAAGCAAATAATTTAAATGCTATTTTATCACTTTTTTTATAAGAAAGTAGAAAATTACTTTTAAAAAATACTTTAAATATTTAAACAAGCTTATGCATGCGACTTCGTCCGCGTATCTTTGTAAAATACAGCTTATTAGTTCACCTATTCTCTCACCACTATACTCAGTATACCTACGTTTGTCTTTATTCTTGTTACGTGTGAACATTAAGTATTCAACTTTTTAAATATCCAATCTAGCCCTATGAAAATCATAGACCACTATCAGATCATAGACAATTTCTCTATGATTTATCGTAACATCCAATATTAGTCTGTAACAAACCATACACGCACAAAAACAATAAACAGGAGCCATCCTATTCTGTTCACGAAAAGGAAATTTAATTGGCGGATATTAATTCGACGGGTAATTTCTATAGTTCGCTTGTGTTTGAGATAAGAGTGCCGTCTCGGAGGGAAAGGGAGGGCCATAAATTACTTGATACGCAGTGAGGATCTAATTGCCTTAGGTGAATTTACTCTTCAAACGTTAGTCCAAATTCTTGTAGGTAAACATCCAAAATTTGTATGGCTGTCATTATTTATTTATTTATTTTATTTTTGACATCTTTAAATTAGTCAATCACATAATATTAACCTCACATCGATTAGTTTGAGATCTTGTCACATTGTTAAGCACTTTGATTTTTATAGTTTCTATTGCAAATACTAGTTATAATAAACTTCAGACATACTATTTCTTAAAGGGATATAAAAATTATATAGTATAGATACTCAAATTATATTATTCTTTAATGGTTTAAAAGAATAATAATTGTATTACAAATGACATAAAATAGAAGAAATTAAAAATTAAAATGTTTCATTTACCTACCAATTAAAAACGCTTAGCTTCATTTATTAGGGTTTATCTTCAGAAAATAAGCTTATCATTATAATAGGTTATCAATAATTTTAAAATTAAATAATTATCATATTAATCATAACACTATATTGCAATATTCATGTCTAGAAATTTCACTGAGTAAATTCATTCTTAACGTAATGGAAAACTACGAGTAAAACTGAATTGGGGTTGTTTTTCGATGTAGGTAGGTATAACGATGTCGGTTGAACAGAGACGAATTCACTGTTTATAGTAGGTATAGGAAATTATCATAGATATAAACCATTGAAACTAAGCGAATTAGTAATATTAGGTAAAGAGAATAGTAGGTGTTTAATATTTATATATAAAAATTTAAGTTGGTTTGTGTATGCTTCAAAAACTCGAGAAAGGGTAGACCGAATTTAATTTGGTTTTCACACATGGAAAGAGGGATAAAAGGGCAAAATTTGTAGGTACATATGTGTAAAAATTTAACCCCGGGCGAAGCAGGAAGCGGGTCGCTATTATGTTATAAATGCGAAAGTGAGTTCATTAAAATGGGCTGATGTTCTTCAAACACTTGAACAGATCTTCATAAATTATAGCTAAGAACCATCCCGATTACGTTAGCTTTCAAACAAATAAAAAAAAAACTGATCTAAATCGGTTCATCCGTTTGGGATCTATACAGATAGGTACACACATCAAAGTTACAACACCCAGTTTTTGCGTCAGGCGTCGGGGGTTGAAGTTTAATTCGAATTTTTTGGCGTCTCCCTTGAAGTTTGACTCACACACCCCTACTTTACTTACTTATACTTATTTAAAATTTATTTTTGTTCCAGTACGTCCCTGTAAGTTTGGGCTCCGAAAATATAAATTGGGATTCATATATTTTAGTGCGAGGGGCAGGAAAAGTGTTTTGAAAAGTAGTTCTCCTCTGTCCTAATTCCTTTAGTTTTACAGCCTTTTTGGTTGGTTTTTAGTCCGGTTTGGCTTCGAGGGTATTTTATAAGGGTCGATGTTTGGTTAGGCCGACCTTTTTTAGCCTTTTGGGACCGAATAGTTTCAGTTTTCGGACGCTAAACTGTTCACGTGAATTGCTTTCAGAAAACTTCTTTCGTTTAACATGAATTTTGTTTTTCGATTCAACATTTTCAACGTTAGTTTTTGTACTCGGGAAGTTTATTTGGATTATAATTCAGAACTAAATTACGCATATTGATTTTATAGTTTCAATTTGATTTTAATCATACCTATTTGATTCAGTTAATTATGTTATTGTATTATTTTTTGAAATATAGAAACCCTAAGTGTTGCACGCGACTTCGCCCGCGTAATTTTATAAAATATAGCCTATGTTACTAGCTGATAATGTAGCTATCTATAGGTGTAAGAACTTTCAAAATCCGCCCAGTACTTTTTGACTTTATTCATTACAAACATACAAAAATACAAATCTTGGTATAATATTATAGGTAAAATCACAAAAAAAAAAAACAATTTTAGATGGGTCAATCCAGGTACATATTAACTAGTTAAGTTGCATCTTACTTAGTTTGTACCTACTTACGAATGTTTCAGTAAAAATAATCCAAGCATCTTCATAAATAGAATATAGATTACTAGTAATTATAATAATAGAATTATTAGTAATTTAAGATATTATTATTATAAGTGATCCTTTCTCTAGTACATCATTTTTATGTATCCCTTAAGGATAAGTCTACGTAAGCCATGTACCTATACTTATAGATAACTTATTTTTCGGCGACTTGGTTGCAAAATATTATTTATTTTTTTCTACATACATAAAAATATAATTAGGTTTTATTATATAAATAAACCTTCCATAAAAAAAATCTAATTGATGATGAAAATCGCATCAAAATCTGTTGCATGCTTTTAACAGACAGACGCGGAAAGCGACTTCAGTCTACTATGCAAAGATAAAGAAGATGTCGTTTACACGCGTGAATCATCTACTTCATACTTACCCATACAATACAATTATTTAATTAGGCAAGTCTAGAATGAAGTTGAAAAATTGATTACTGGCTGCAAAGACCGCGTTCCGGGACCGAGAGTAGTTCCTACCTACACGGAAACGTCAAAGTTTTACCGGAGAGAGATGGGGTGGGGATGGGACGAGAGGAGAGGGGTGGGGGTAGTAAAAATCCCCGCTCCCGAAGACGGAGGGAAGTTTAAATAGTCCGGCCAGCACTTTTAACGAATGAATGTGGAATTTTTAAATTCGTTTCGGTTCTGTGGATTTTTTTGTGGTAAATGAAATACTTTTTATAACTTAGTGCTTTAGTTTCAAAAGGTACTAAGAGTCTAGCACTTAATAAAGGAATGAATTTGAAAACTGACGAAGGTATTTCTACTCTCACCGTACTACATATTAGTCTTAAAATATTCCAAAACAAATTCAAATAATGGCTAATACAAAAAGTTTTAATCACTTGTACATGCCAGTATTGTAATCTGTGCAACATCTTGTATTCCAAATTTAAATGAGAAATGTGACATCTGCATACAATCACGACTGTGCTAGACTGGATCATAAATTAACTAGGACAACAATAACATCTAAGATTTCTGGGATTATTTCTAGTTATTAATATCAAATATTTTTAGTTGTAGATAACTATATATACTTAAGTATAGGTACTAATTTGCTATCTAAAATTACATAGGCAATTTAAACATTGGGTGTTTTTTCTTATATGTTAATCCAGGCAATAAACTATCTTTGTGCAAAATTTTATCCAAATCCGTTCAGCTGTTTTTGCGATTTTTGAGGAAGAAACATTAAAATATCCAAACAACTAAAAATAACAAACTTTTGCATTTATAATAATAATAATATTAAGATTATTATTACTTCATTATACTGTGGATACTGTAAACAACAGTTATGTACATAATTTAATTAAGTCAAGTAAGTAGTTACTTGAATTTCACTTATAAGTAACGATTATAACTAAGTAGCTATTACGCTTTATGATGGATATAATGAATATAAAAAAATGTCTTAAAATCCAATGTGATCGACTAACTATTCAGAGTAAATACTCTCTTCAGACACTAAGAGCATACATCGCGGGAAAACTCTTGAAACAAAGGAAGGTAATTGAAAATTCTATCAAAACTTGAGTCAAACGGGCTTCGGTGGCTCGAGCTACAGTACGGCTGGGACACACTCACGTGAGTAAAGTGAACGAGTGAGGCGAGGTGAGTCGAGTCATGAGTCACTTCAACTTTTGACGTCTATACATCTTTGAATTTGATTTCATAAACAAGGGTAGGCATATCAGAAAACTGATGATAACAAAATCGGGGGACACAGTTAAGCGGTTATCACACTTTACAATTTGAAGGATTCCAATTTAGGAAATTGGAAAGTGTAATCGCAGTTAGAACAGATTGGATCCAATTTAGATTTTATCTATTTTCAATTCTATGTCTTCGATTTAGAAATCAATTTAGTGTAATGTGATTACTTCCTTCAAATTGTAAAGTGTGATAACCGCTTTAGATGATGGATATGCTCTAGCTGAATATCCATCATCTAAGTACATCGAAAATTTAATTACACCACACTATAGCTAAAGGGTCGTTGGATATATACTTACAATAGGTACGCCCAAAGAAAATATTATAAGAAATATTAATACTATACTTGTGCTATCGTAGTCACCTACTATAAAATGAACCATCAGCCTAAAAGACAATCCTTTATAAGAAAAAGTGTTAAAAATTGAATAAGTTTTTAACTCATCAACACTTGCCCGTGCAGTCACAACACTACTTCAACTCGAAATGAAATGGCTCGAAGTTGAGCCGTCTTGCCTCTTGTTTGACAATCAAAAGTTGATGGCTCCTTTATTTTACTTGCATCTTACTTATAAGTTTGTCTTTCGAATTGTGGACTTTAATTTTGAGACGAGCTCATTTCATATTATATTAATGAAATTTATTAAATTTATGTACATGTATTTTATACAATACTTTCTTTTTTACTTCTAAATTATATATATGCACTTTGAATTTAGCTTAACAGTAATTATTATTATCCAATATTGATAAAATTTTATATACTTAGTGGTGATACATATTTTTAGTATTCACCGGTCCTTTCAAACTTGTAAGTTTTGTTAGTTTTGATTATCAGAATATCGAATTAAAATAAGATATACTTAGTTACTTTGTTATTAATTCAGAGAACGTATTTCATATAATTAAGTATAATTAAAGAAATATACTTATTACATATAAACAAAAAAGGTTTAAGTTATTTCTTAATAAAAATTTAATAATGCAACTATTTTAATTGATTGACTTAATATTTTGCCTTTCTTTACTATTTCAATTTTAGTCTAAAGCGATAGAAGGTATTGTCAACATTTTCATAAATAATGAAAATGCAACGCTTAAGTTAAATTAAGTAATATTTGCATTTCTTTTTGCTTAACTGAACACAAAAAAGCTCATGGTTTTGTTTAGAGATTTACACTATTATAGTATATTTAGAGATATTTTTTAAATAGGAAAGTTCAGCTGTCTTTTGCAAAAAGAAATGCAAATATCCGTTTGAAACGGCATCGAATTAATAGTACATTATAGAAATGATTTAAACTAGCAGTCCTCTCCGGCTTCGCACTAATTTGAAATTTTCAAAAATCCTTTCTTAGCGCTAGTAGTTTTTATTATATATAGTAATTATTAGCGGCCTGTTCCCGGCTTCGCCCGGGGTGCATTTTTTTTACTTAAAAACCTTCCCTGATTATCCCTCTATCCATGAGTCCACCCGTTCTCGAGTTTTGCGCTTAGCAACACATTTAGGGATTCATTTTTATATTATAGATAATTATATATATATTAGTTCTAAACTAGTTTTTAAAATTAATTACGTACTGGTTGATAGACGTTGATAGATCGTTTTATACGGTCTTTATTTAAAAAAATTCAAATTAAGAATACGTTTTACATTTCATATAATACATTTTCAGTTTGGAATCGACGATGACGTCTCAGTGAAGTCTGCAATAGAAGCGTTTCCCTCAACTTGGAGCTAATTTAAATTTCTATTAAAACTTGCCACTCGCGCCGCACGTTGTCAAAGGCAATCACACTGTTTTATGTAAACAATATAGCTTATTATGCTTTGACAAATTCGGTATACGAAAGCGACAAATGTACAATATGTATTTCAAAAATAGTACTGCTTACAAATGCGATGAAATACTAGAAAATCATTTTAAAATGTCGCGCTATTTAAAAGAATTTAAAATGTCGACTACAGTTGGATTAAGGATCTGGCACTGGCAGATTAATGGGCTCTGGCATCCCTTACTCGCTCATCGAAAACAACAACATACATGCTGTCTGTAAGGTGGTTACTGTCGCCAGACGGGCTGCCCAAAGTACTGTCTGCTATCAATTTCCAGATCCAGACCAGAGCAAACTTTGAAAAGTTTATTTCCCAATTTGATTCTGCCTGAAATCGAACCCGGGAACCCTGGGACAGAGTTTTAAGGCAGGCACCCTAACCATTAATCCAACGGGCATATCTTTATTATAAGTTGTGTTTACATTATAAAATTGAACCCTACTATGAAATTGTAATTGAAATATAAGTTTCCAGTCTCCAAAGCTTGAATCAAGAATGTTTGAGAATTGAATAGCGTTCGTAGCGTTACAATTACAAAGTTGGAATAATTTCGGGCGAGTTTTATTCAAACTCAACCTCGAAGAGTTTGAAGACACTTAGAAATAATTTATGCACTTAAATTTCAACGGTATGGTATATCAATGAAATGTAGGTAGATATAGATACTAATAAGGAATATTTAATTAAATATTTTTTTAACCCCCTCAAGGGGGGCTTCAAACCCGCTCGGGTCAAGTGAACTGTCACCTGTCTTTCTATTTCAACAAAACAAAAATAATATTCTTACTATAATTTAAAATCTAATTAAAAATATAATATAACTGAAATACTTCACCGAATTTCACCGTACCTATGACGTCTTAAAATAAATTATTAATATTGAAAACTAAAGGACATAATATAATAGACGTTGTTCTGTCAAAACATTGCTTTGACAAAAAAAAATTTTTTTTTGGTATAAAAAATAATTTACAACCTATTCTCAGACCTACAGAAAATACCTACACAAAAAAATTAATAAAAATCAGTCAAGACGTTTCGGAGGAGTTTTGTTACAAACACTGTGACACGAGAGTTTTATATATGCGAGATATACCTAACTGTGAAACAAGGTTAGGTATACCTACTTTAATGTAGGTATTGCCTTAAGTATAACTATTTCAACATGTAATTTCTTTAAAGACATAATTTCAATGACTTTTAGTTTATGTGTTTGTCTTGTAGACATATACCTAGATTTTTAACGATGCTAGGCCATGACAGATACACGACATTAAGCGTAAACGAGCTGAGATAACATAAATGTAAAACTCGTCTTAACGCTCCCCCCCTTACCCCCAAACCTTAAACCGGTCTAACTTTTCACCCCACGAAGACGCGGCGAATTTACATAAATTTACAAATTTCGCTACGAAATAAAGTAGAACATAGTTCACCTCTCCCCCCCACCCCGACGAGGGGAGTCGGGGGAGAGTTGGTGGGTGGCGTCGCCCGTTTTTCATGTTTAATTTTAACTTTGCAAAACTGCTGTTTTAATAAATGTTACCCCGTCTTTCTCGTTCAGAATTTTATGCGGGCTGTAGTTATTAATGTAGTTATGCGGGAAAACCGGAAGTGATTCAGTTTCTGAAACTGCTTCTGAAACTAGTTCTCTATAGGTGTAAGATAAAGTTAAAATCTAGGCACAGGTATATTTTTTAACTACTTGATTTTAGGTGACCTATACTATAACACAGTCAAGAAGCGCCACGACTTTAATATATTTAAAAATCTTTTGAATTTGAATAACAGCATGTGTGCTATTGTGTTTCTGTGAGTGAGAGAGATGCCAGAGTCCTTGTCCCTATTCCTTCTTAATCCTATGATCCTACTAAAGTTGTCATCGCAGTGCCTGTGGCGTTGTTTGTGTCATAGACGACGGTGTCATCAAGTGAGTCGTCAGATTGTCTGACAACATTAACATAAAACATTTTATATTTATTAACATAAGCATAAATATATTATTATGTTTCACAGCTGGGCAAAAGCCTTTCCTCTGTGTAAAGAGGTATTTACTCTCCCTTCCGACTTGATTTAAAGCCATCGAATTATAATATGATTTTTACAGTTTAATGTTTAAGCAATAGACGAAGTAAACTTGTATAACAAAAGTACTTATACTCTTATCTTTTCTGTGACAAAAGCGTATCGATCAAAAACTGGCTGGATTGTGTTCCTAGTTTGAAATGACCGGTTCCAAATTTAAAAAGCGGTTCGGCGTGCCCAGTAATAATACCGTTGAATTTTATGCCCGGCTTGCAACCTTTCTGGCGTTTTCAAAATGAGAATTCCGTATTAATGCTGCTCTGGAGACGCGGTTTTACCTTCTAGTTTTATTGTTGTAATTAGTTTTTTGACGCTTATGTATTTTATATTCGTTTGTCGTGTGTTCATTTAAATTTAACGATGTTAGGATTCATGTTTGGCGTATTTAATTTAATGTTCCTAATTAAACGTTACTGGTGGACATAGTTTTTTTTTAAATGAAATAATTCAAAAACTTTAAATATTAATGCAAGTTTTGGAAAATTTTAATACTTACATTTCAAGACATTTTTCTGTAGTTTTAATTTTCATTAAATACTTAACGTTGTTATTGGAGTTTACTCCTTAAGAATCGATTTTCATATATAAGCCTGGGTATGAAAATTTATGGGAGTAAAATCAAAATTGTCACACGGTATGTGTTACGTTTTAATTTTAATTTTAGAATAGTTTTAATGGTTTTAATTTTAGAATATCTCTGCAGTTTCTGTTTTCTGTTCTGAAGTTTTGAATATCTCTGAAACTAGAATATGTGATGTAATAATACATCCTTGTGAAAACTAGATGGCACTGGTAATCATTCAAACAGAGATGAGGCTGATATTAATTCGTTATGATAAATGTTTTATAATTTTTACTAAGTATTTTATAATAGTTCGTAAGGAGTAAACTCCAGTCGTGGGTCGGAGCTGACACACACAATATTTTTTGTTTTGTTTTCGAACCAGCTTTTGTCGGTGATTTCGACCGCGTATCTTGAAAGTTATATATAACTTTTGGTTTCTTTGATCAATATACTAACCTTTAATTAAATTTTGTTGTCAAATGAAATCGTAATTCATGCATTCATGCTTACAAACTTTTGCATTTATAATTTATAGAATATACAGAATCACATAAAATACCTTATACACCCATCTATGTAAAATTTCTTGATGATTTGTAAGTAGTTAAGGCGTGAAAAGGTAACAGACAGAGTTACTTTCACATTTATAATATTTATGTTTTTTTTTTTATAAATATTCGTATGAGATTACTCTAATCAATGATTTCGGCATACTGCCATCTGCAATCACAGACTCGGAGCTGACCAAATACAGCTGTATTTGAGTCTTGAGTAAGATCTCTGTCCCTTATCCTCACAATTATTAATGACAGCAGTACAAATTAAATCCCCTGGTTTCTTATGTTTACGGCAACAGTAGCCACCGACCGACCATCATGGTCAGATGCCTACCATCCTTCATTGTAAAAAAAATACCTTCAAAAGATGAATAGGTAAATTCATCTCTTTTTGTGTAAAGTAAACCTATAACTAAGGTTGAAGACAATACATAAGACAATACTAAGCAAATACATTTAATGCTCGCATTAAATTTTATACATAATATAAATATAGATACGCCTAAGTCCTGAGCCGTAAAACAAGGAGCGGAATATTAAAACCCCGGACTACGGCAAACGAACGCCATTAAAATGCGTAATTGCTGGATTAGACCACCCAAGATTCCTCTATTTGCCTCCGTAATGTCGTCCAAACCAGCGTACCAACGGAACTCGGTAGAACAAAAAAATACTTCATCACAAATCACATTTACAGCCAGTACAGTGCAATACAAGAGCGCGCTTTATTGTTCTGTGGCATGTCCAAGATGGCGCGTATTCCTAATTTGAACTGAACTCGGTCTCGCGACGTGCCTCACATACGTCAAGAGCAGAGGTCTCAAGATTACACGATTTACAACGGCTTTTTCGTATTTCGAACGCACGCCTCCCACCTCTGCGTTTTATGCCTTCGAACGCGGCTTCTGAGCGCGCCTCTGAATTTAAATGGAATTAAGCCCGCTTTAATTTCAACGCCGTGATTTAAATTAGGAACGTGGTAGTTTTTTGAATTATCTTTTTATGTTTTTATTTGTGTGTGGGTATTTAGTTACATACTTAATATTACATTATAACAATTTTACACTCATCCTTAAATAGTATATAATTTGTAGTCCGTGCGGAAAATGTATTAATGTTTGACTATACGCTAACTCCTAAACCACGCAATAGAATTTGATGAGGTTTTCACCATGAGTTAGATAATTTTCACGAAAGGTATCTAATAAAACTAATTAAGTTTTTATTTAAATAGAAAAAGCTTTCATAATACGCACTGCTAAGGATTGGAACTCCCGTCCAGCGTCTATGTTTTCGAACTCATATAACCCAAATCTTTTTAAAGTTCAAATGAATAGGCATTTTCTGGATTAGCTCGCTCCATCGTCGGCTTCGTCTTTCCTGCACCGCTAGATACTGGCCAAGAGTAAACCTATTATTTAAAAAAATCAAAAATCTTAGACCCATTAAATATTAATATTATTTAATATTCTAACAGGCGCCAAATATCTAAATAATAATAATAACAACATTGTACTCATGGCAAAAGTAGGTACAATATCAGGCCTTAATGTAAGTAAGACTTTACATTGCTTTGCACATTTCTTCAGGCGTTATATTACATATTATATCCTTTATATTTCAACGCGGACCAAGTCGCGGGCACCACTTAGTTACTGAGTACCTACAACAGGTTGTCGATATACTTAATATTGTATTATTAAACTCTTGATGCTAAGTTGTCCACTCAATATATATGTTACAAGTAACTTATCTAATAAATGCCTAACCAAAAACAAAACAAAAAATGATCCGCTCAAACCAAAACTACAAAGGAAACGGTCCCGTAATCTCGACCAACTAAAATCAATACCTTTTTACCTCTACCCCCAAAATTTTCCGAACTAACCCCCACCCTCCACAATTTCAATTTAAACGACAAAGTATTATTTAATTTCCACCGTCTTTTCTCCATTGTAAGGCGCGGAGCGAGACAGAGTGAGCTCTCTTTCCTTTCTTTCAGTTCAAGACGCGTCGCCTCTCTGTCGATCGGCACAAAAAAGTATGGGAGGGAAAGAGACGCATATACGCAAGACGATCGCGCTCCGCTTTCTTAATGACGTCATGTAGATTTATAGATGTACGGCGAGGGAGGCCCACGCTACTCCCACCCAAGGTGGAGAAGAAACTTTTTACAATCCTTCTCTATGAATGTTTTAAGCAAATAATTTTTATGGATTCTTTCATTTGAGGGTACGAATAATTTTATGATTTTTAGGTACTTAGGTAACTTTCTGGATAGAAATTTAGTGTTTGTGTTAGTAATTTAGTTTTATTTAATTGGTTAACTAGGTATAATGAAATTCGGTATCATCAAGAAAAGAAAGAAAATACAAAATGTCATTTTTTAAATTCAAAAATAATAATGATACTATTTCCAATATTAATATGTTAAGTTTTTATCCGATTGCACTCCTCTTTATTTACAATCTTTATTTAAAAATAAAGAATAAATAATTTATTCGCCAGTGTATGCAATTTGCAAATTGCATTACACTTTGACGTCTGTCGTTTTCAAAATGACAGATGTCAATAAAATTCATTTATGTAGTCTGTAACCGCAGACTTCCACAGAGCCGAAAATAAGAATAGGTAAGTACATTTCGGATTTCCAATGACAATTGAAATGAATTTTCACTCGCATTTTGTTCGAAAACAATGCAATTCTGTAACATAGTAAGACGGGATAGGATTTCCCTCTAGAGACCGTCTGAGTTCGTCCCTGGGCGGTTAACAGGGACGGACTCAAGAAATTCAATTTGCTTCTAAAATTATAATGAAAATTGCCTTCATTAATTATTTTTATCTTAAACGAATGCATTCTGTTTTTGTTTTGATGTTCTATACATTGTTACAATAAATCTCAATAATTTAAATCTTCAACCGTACAATGAATGAACTGTCTGCTGAAAATATTTTTTGGTTTATTTATGAAATGCAAATTAAACCCAAATGCTGTCTTAGAAATATATTACTGAAAAATATAATTTTTTTACCTTATAAATATTTTACGTCACTGTCGTCAACAATTGTTTTTTATTTTCAGATGATTCCTCGGGAATTGTATTTTTTACAGACTAGAGCTACTCTATGTGCTTTCCTGTATTCCTGATAACGTGTATGCAGAATTTGATCATTATGATCGGTCGAATAGTCAAGCCGTAAAATGGTAACAGACACACAGAGAGAATTACTTTTACCATATTCTGCTGCAAGGGATAGGAGAATCCCTTACTCACTTACTGAAACACAACAGCACGCATGCTATTCTTTAACGGTGGTTTTCTGTAGTGATGGCGTTAGTGAAAAAACTTCGCAATCCTTTCAACTTTGTGATTGAAAAGTTCAATCCCAAAGTTGACTCTGCCGGGAATCGAACGCGGGACCCCTGATACGGAGGCACTTTAACCACTCATCCAAGGAACTTGTCGACCTAGGTAACCGTACGTATAGTATACTACCCATCGGTGAAACTAAGGTACTTATATAAAGGAAAATGCTGAAAAAATAATTTCTCACCCATTTATCTCATACTTCAATATTACCTTGTATTATTTACATATACGAATAAAAAGTACTTTAAAAAAATTCACAATAAAATTGGTACCTATGTCTAAATCTGTATAAATCCACTTGTGTCAAATTTTCCTGGTACCGCCATTACTTTGAATCTTAGCTCTTTTATCTACGCTAGAAAACGTCAAACCATTTTAATTATAGTACGGAACGGCATAAAAGCAGTTTATCGCGGGCCCCCCGGCTGCCCCCTGGGGGGTCGGAAGGCGCTTTGGGGGGCAAGAAGCAGAGATTTTATAGCTCGGCACCGTCGCAACGCTTTTAATGGCTTATTTGCCCGGCCTTTGTCAGAGGGTAACTTGCTTTTGTATTGCCGATTTTATATCGCGGAAGAATTACTAATACCACATAGGTACCTATATGTATAAGGTAGGTATACGTTTCTTAAAAAAAAATAAAAAATATCGATCGTGATTCTTTAAAAAGGAAACTATAGGTATATGCAGGTATAAGGTATACCTATGTTTCTTAAAAAAATAAAATATAGGTACCTATCCATCGTGATTCTTTAAAAGGGAAACTATTATAATCTTATAATAGTTTCCCTTTTAAAGAATCGCCATGTATATATAAGTTATTCTCTTCTCTTATAAACCAAAGAATAAGTACCACTTTAGATGCTGTACAACCCATAGAACAAGCGGGATTTAGGAAAAGCTTTTCGACAATTGACCATATTCATACCCTGGAATTGCTGATTGAAAAATATCAAGAAAGGCGGAGAGCTCTATACATATCATACATAGATTATAAAAAAGCCTTCGATACCGTATCACATTCTAGTATATGGAAGACACTAAAAGATCAAGGGGTGGAAAATGAGTACATACAGGTGATCAAAAATATCTACAGTAATAACACAGGCAGAGTTAAATTGGAAAAAATAGGCCCAAGTTTCCCCATTCAAAGGGGTGTAAGACAAGGTGACCCTATTTCCCCTAAAATATTCATTGCTATACTGGAGTCGATAATAAGAAAGCTAGATTGGAAGGGCATAGGTCTCAACATCAACGGAAAATACCTAAGCCACCTCCGTTTTGCAGATGACCTGGTGCTCCTATCGGAATCGAGCAAGCAACTACAAACTATGATCCAATCACTGAATGTGGCTAGCAAGGAAGTAGGTCTAGAGATGAACCTCACGAAAACTATGGTAATGACTAACAGCACAGAAAAGACAATATCGGTCGACAATGAACTACTGAACTACACAGAAAAATACGTATACTTAGGCAAACAAATCAGCTTCGACAGGAAAAATAATGAATCGGAAATAGAACGAAGAATACAACACACGTGGAATAAGTATTGGAGCTTAAAGGAGATTTTTAAAAGCAACATGCCAGTCAAAACTAAAACTAGAGTAATGAACACATGTCTCTTGCCGTGCCTGACATATGCGTGTCAAACATGGAAGTATACAACAAAAATAAAAGAAAAAATTATAACATGCCAACGGGGACTAGAACGCAGTATGCTAAAAATAAAGAAAATCCATAAAATAAGACACACCAAAATCAGAAACATGTCAAAAGCCACTGATGCTCTTAATTATGCTCAGAAATTAAAATGGAAATGGGCGGGACATGTAGCGCGATTGCCAGACGAGCGATGGACCATAAGAGTGACATCGTGGAAAGGCCCAAAAGGGAAACGCTACAGAGGTAGACCGTACAAGAGATGGGAAGACGATATAATCGAGACGGCTGGTCCATACTGGATGCAAGCAGCCCAAGATAAAGACAATTGGTTTTCTTTGGAGGAGGCCTTCACCTGCGGAGGGGTTTTTGCAGAAGTTAAATGTTAAATTTTATATTTTTAAACAGTACTTATATCACAAATCAACTCATTTTACCGTATAATATATGCAGCCACATTGTATTATATATATAGTCACATTGTATTTAACTTTCGCAAGAAATAAAAGGCTTTTTATTTTATTTATTTATTTATTTATTATAATCTTCGTTACAAATAAAATTTCAGATACTCAAAATTTTCTAGAGAGAAAATAAACCAAACAACCGCACACTTGTTTTCATATTTGTTTTTTTTTTTTTCATTAAATAATAACCTATAGCATTTATTCAATAATAATTATTGGTTCATATATTTTTACTCTAACGTTTTATTTTATTATGAAACGTCTGTTTTATTTTTATTTTTAAATTAGCTCTCAGGAAACATTTTGTTTTTAAAACTGCTGGCAATACAAACATTAGTTATAGACTTTCATATAAGTAAAGGCATAGGGATAGGGGTAGATATACATAGAAAATGAAAACATATGACGAAGTTTACCGAATTTTCATTACCGAAATATTTTTTATTACACATGTAATTTGGAAGGCGTAATCAAAATATTGATAGGTAAGATATAATTATCTGATATGTCGTGCAGGGATGGAAATGGGCTCTGGCATCCCTTACTCACTCACCGAAACACAACAGCACATATGCTATTATTTCACGGTTACTGTCGCCGGACGGGCTGTTCTACTACTAAACTAGTTACTTTGTTCAAAGTTGCACGTGTCCGTTGAAACGAAACATAGACAGGATTTGAAAAATCTAGTTTTTTTGAAAACCAAATTCGATCAATGTATAAAATTAATGCGAACCGGATTCAACCCTTCGATAGAATGAAAATAAAAGCGTAATGAAAACTGGTTCGATATTCGATTTTACACGACTGGTTTGTTTGTTAAAAAAACTTGTTTTAAAAATGTATTAAATTTGGTCAAAAGCTGTAGTGGTCAATAAAATCAATGTGAAAGTAACTCTGTCTGTCTGTCTGTCTGTTACCTTTTCAGATCTTGACGACTCAACAGATCATCATAAAATATTACATACACGTTGGCAGGGATACAGGAAAGGACGTAGAGCATCTTTCATCCAGAAAAAAAACTACTATTTACGAGGGAATAGGGATCATCTGAAAATATAAAAAAAGTTATTAACGACAGTGGTGGTCATTATGTTATGTTACTCATATATTTTTCTAATGTGTTGTTTTTTTTGTCAACTTGGACAAAGTCGAGGGCACAGGCTAGTATTTTTTTTTTAAATTAGAGGTTATGTTTATAAATTTATCGTTCGACTGAGTGTTTATAGTCACACACAATACATTAAACTCGTTTTAGTCATAGGTCGTTATAGGTAAAAATGCAGTAGTGCCATCTTATACTTATTTTATGTAACCGATATATGCCAAGATATTTCTGCGTAAAATTTAAAATGAACAAAAATAAATGGGATAATTTTCTTCTCGTATATGTAGGCATATATATGTTATAAGCATAAAATATATACATAAAGCGGTAATTAAAGCGATGATCAAAGAAGAGCCGCCGAGCACAGCTATTGTGCTGACTTCCTGTATTGCCTTTCTCCAAGAGGGTAGTAAGTGAAAATTTAACATCAGTAGTTATTTAATTCCTGCATTCCACAGGATAATATAAAAAGGATTCTTTATGACTTGATGGGGCCACTCTCCACTACTCCTTATCTCCGCTTTGCTTATATTTATAGGTACCTACCTCCTATAAAGTTGGCCGTCAGCCTGCCATAAGAAAAAAGAACAAAAATCATGTGAATTAAAAGTGAAAGAATTTTTAGATTAGACTAAGCTAGTTTAAACCTATAACCTTCCTAAAAAAATCATCTTAACATTAGCGTGACGCCGTCACGCTAAAGTGACGCTCCCGCACGCTAGTTAAGCGCTTTTCCTGCTTATATTACCTATTCTGTGCCCATACCGAAAGTACCCTACGTACCCAACTATGTTTTCACAAAAAAAAAAAATTCAGTTAAGTCCATCTACACTGAAAGCGTGTAGCACCGAGCGAGCGCCATCTTGAAGGAAAACACAAAGATGCTGAATGGCGGAATTTTCTTGTGTAATTTTCACGCTTTTCCTCTCCCTCTCCTCCCGCAACACCCCACCCCGCACCCCTACGCTCTCTAGTAATTTGTACATACGAAACAACCGACCTAACAAGACCCCCGCATTGTCTGTATTTACTCGAAATCGCTACATTTTTCACACGTTCTTGAGGCGGGCGAGTGTGAATTTATATTGGACGTAATTCCCTTTTAATTTACACTTGCGCGAGTGTAAGTTTTTAATTGATTTATTAAGATTAATTACTGCTTCGGCTCACCTACATTTTGCTACTATAGTTATGTTGTCATATTTTTCTATTATGTATACCTATGTTAACTAACTGAAGTCGTCGGTTATTATTATGTCAAATAACTACATATTAATATTAAATAAAGTGTAGATAACTTTTCCTATTATTTTTTTTAGAAAATGAAATAAATATCAATACATTTTTTTATTAAAAAATGATTTTTTTTTTTTTATATTGATAATTAAAAGTGTGAACTTTAGTTTAGACTTATTTCTTCGAACTATGATTTCGATTAATAAAAATAAAAGATGTGTTTCTTTTGGCGTTTTTGACAAGAAAAATTGACTGGCGGTCCATTTGATGGTAGGTGGTAACCGTCGCCTATAACACAGCCACAGTAAGATTAAGGATTAGGAAGACAACAGCACACATCCTGTCATTTCGCGGTTGATTTCTGAAAGGGGGTGGTTACTGCCGCCAGACGAGCTGCTTAAACGACTGCGAAACTATATTCCAAATCCAGATCAGAGCAAACTTTAAAAAGTTAATTTCGAAAGTTATTCCAAGGTAAAAATAGGTAGATAAATATATCTTAAATATATAGTCAGCTAATCTATAAGTAGGTATAATTTCCTCATGCAAATATATAGATATAGTTATAATTCTTGGTTTTGGCTACATGAGCGAGCCCGTCGACATCGGGTCCTACAAGAAAATTAGTTATTAAAATTTCACTGACGCTACGAAATTTATCTCGAAACGCGGTGTACGGCGATTGGCACATCTTGATCATTCGATTACGTAATTGTGTGTGATTTTGTGCCACTAAGTGATCCACTAAGTTCCACCTAGTGGAACTGTCTAATTAATATTTTATACTAGCGACTCGTTCCCGGCTTCGCCCGGGTGCATTTTTTTACGTAAAAACCTTCCCTGATTATCCCTCTATCCATGAGTGAAGACAGAATTAAAATCGGCCCAGCCGTTCTCGAGTTTTGCGCTTAGCAACACATTTAGGGATTCATTTTTATATTATAGATAGAAGATGTAAAGGTCGACAGACAGGCTATCGTTCCACTTGATGATAGAGCACAGAGGTTGCAAGTGTGCTGTCGACCTTATCAAGGTTTAACCAAGAACATGGAAATTGGCTATGCCCTCTCTTACTTATGCACCAAACATATACTTACGTGAAAATATACTTAAATTTAAAGTTGGCCTTGCGCACATTTCGTAGGAAATAAAATTGTGCGAGACGACCACTAAACCATTTTTAGTAGTAGCAGGGATGAAGAATAGAGTAAGATATATCATTATTACACATAATATTTTTATAAAAGTTGCCAGACAGGCTAACGGACCATTTGATGTTAAATGGCTACCGTCGCCTATAACACAAGCAACGCCACAGGTGTTAGCAAGTGACCTTAATTTTAAAATTAAGGATAAAAAAAATATTAGAGGGGTTCGCTTTTTTTGTTAATATTGGGAAAATGGGCTCCCATTAATATGATATAAAGGCAATATAAAATTTTATTATTATTATATTGTAATAATATATAATATAAAGCCAAAACTTCGGATTTCTTTTTTTTTTACTTTTTTGTTTTGCTTAATATTGACGAGGTTTAATGCAGTAAAAAATTATGAATAAATTTAATATTTCATCTGCCACTATGGTCGAATTTCAACCAGTCTACAATATCCGCAAAGATTATTATTATTATTATTAATAATAATAATAATAAAGTTCTTTATTTTGGTTACTTGGACCCAAAGTGTTAGTATATATCTTACAAAATCTATAGTTAGTACACACATTTATTGTTTTTCTAATATTTTAAAATATAACTTAAAATTTTAAGCAGCGAAATAAATTTGATACGTTAATATTCCAGACAACTCCAGATGAGCAAAGGCAATTTTAATATTTAATTTTGTAAAAGGTGTTTTATCGATGGGAACTATAACTGGTTTTCATAGAAAAGTGTAGTCCAGATACGAACGTCCTAAAATAAGGGTCGCCGATACCCCATCAAGCAAACTGGACAACGGTCAGTGCGTGAGAAAGTCGAAGGGTTAAACCTGTTAGACGAATTGTCAGTGAATTGTTAAACGTCTTTCTATTGTTACATTAAGATAGAGTATTTTTGAAGAAAACTTGTTTTTGATATCGTTAAAAAATAGGTTCTTATTTTTAACAAACATTCAATGGGTGGTTAAAACGTGAGGGTTATGTAGCATTTTTTTTTTTAGTTTTCAAAAAATATAAGTTTTGTTGTTAAGCAATTTTTATGTTTTATATTAATTATAATTTATATAAATTATGTTTTATCCTAACGACCCGCTCTCATCTCACGAATGCGATTTTTTTCCGGCGAATTATAATACACTGGCTGTTGCACGCGACTTCGTCCACGTATTTTTTTTTAATATAGCGTATATTACACGCTGATAATATAGCTTTCTATAGGTGAAAGAATTTTTAAAATGTGCTTTTGATTTTTTTCATTACAAACATATACAAATCTTCTCTCTTTATAATATTAGTAAGCCTACAGATAAATCTTCCTCCTGTATCGCTCATTTTATTAGTGAAAACCGTATCAAAATCCGTTGGGTGGTTTTATTTAGAAAAATTTAGCAGAGAAACAGACAGAATCGAAAGGCGACTTTATTTTACACAATGGTATTTTTTATTAATATTTTATAATATATGGAGGTCTCGTAAGAAGCTATGGAGAGGGGCTATGCGACTTTCAATGAGGAATGAGGAGATCCGTAGGTAAACGTAGGTAAGTTTATAGATTTATCTGCTTCGTAAGATTTCTATTAATTAAAGTTAAAATTAAAATATAAAATTCATTTATTTTCAGGCAACTGGACCCATATGTTACGACATTATTATTCTAGACTCTAGACAGTTCCGTATTAAAAAGTATAATTAAAATAAAACAGTAATAAGACGCAACATGAAGGATAAGACAAAAAATTACAAGTAAATACCTAAAAACTACCACCAACATGTCTATAAATTACAACAATGTTCGGATATATAAACAATCCACAGCCTATCAGCGATCATTGATATCTTTGTTAGAGCTGTCCCGCACCCGCTAATAATAACAGGCTATAAAGAAATAAAGTATTTTTTTAATAAGGTATCAAGATCATTCAGTTGCAATATACATCTAAGACGCTGTTAAAGTTTTCCGTGCTACTTTCGCGGCTCTGCAGAAAGTTGTGCCGGGGCTCATTACGGAACGACAGGGGTGTACAAGACGTTACGAAAATCGGAGCGTTTTAATTCTTCCTATCATTTACCTACTAAATTAATCTATGGCCACCAATCTACTACAACTATAGATTTTGAGGCACAAATGCTAAAGCGGCACATAAAAAATACGCCTAAAATGGAATCATGGCGGAATCTTGCCTTCGCGCGTCAATTCCAAGTTCTATAAATGATTTTAAACACCAATGTGTTGGCGAAAAGTCACAATCTTTAAATGATAGATGTTTGGTTGGTTTTAAATGACAGATGACAGATTTGATGCTCTACGCATATGTCATTTTTAAATGTTCCATAAAGTTCGTAGTGTTTTGTATTGCATGTGAAATCCATTTTTGTAATAATCCATTGCCTGTATAGAGTAGTTATTTTTTTTTGTATAGGATATAGGATACTTTTATCCTGGGAAAATATTTTAGAAGATCGTCTAAAAATATAAAAAAGGCACCGATAAAGGTGTCAGATTTTTTAAAGCGGACGAAGTCATGGGCACCACCTATATAAAACAAGATTTTTGTTCACTTTTTTGCTCAATAAGTGTTTTTATTGTGTAAACGTTTAGATCTATTTTAAATAACCTTTAGGTATCTTTTCTTTTATAGTTTTAATATTCATAATAAGTTGTTATAATCATGATTTATTTATATTTTTGTTAGTAATGAATTTTTGAATGTTTTTTGCACCCTTGGATGGTATTATTATTTGTATTGTAAGAACTGATTACACATAAATAAATAAAAACTTCGTCCACTGCAAAAACGCGACGTCTGATGCTTGCTGTGTGGCACTGCCTTTACTTTTTCTCGCTCCTATACCCCGAGGCGTTTATATAATATCTAACAGATAAGTTTCCGAGTTATATACGTATGTATTGACAACGTTAATATTTATTACGCGCCTTTGTTATCTATGCCCTATTACGGCGCTGTTTTAACAAACTTAGACCAATTTCACAGTCGAGTTAATGAAGTTTCGCATGTAATTGCTAAATCAGTAATAAATTACTTTAAATAATATTTATTTATTTATTTAGAACCATTTGAAAATTTTTCGACACTAGTTCTATAGAAGAATTATTACTTACTAGCCGGTGTCCGCGACTTCGTCTGCGTTGATAAATAAAAGATAACCCCTTTCACTATATGTAAATAATTAATTATTTCTTATATATTTTTTTATTTTTCGACACTCACAAGTCATGTGTATAAATCAATAAAAGAGTAGATACCAGAGTGAATCAAAAAGTTATTAGAATTTTATGTAAAAAATAAAATTATTTTTATTTTTTCAACATAGTCTCACCTTTTCTTTCGATACACTTTAGGTATATAAAGTTTTTCAATTACTTTTATTCCTTCATAAAATAACCTTTTTTTTTCGGTTTCGAAAAACCTCTTCTATTGCAGTCATGACTGAGTTATCATCGTCAAATTTAGTTCCACGGAAATGCTCATTCAATTTTAAAAATGAGTGAAAATCACTAAGATTGTTGGCAACTGGCTGATTGGTGGCTATAACGAATAGCTTAAAAGAATATTATAATAAGAAAAATACATTATGATGTCAGTATTAGTATTTGTAAGTTGGTAGCGGAGACATATTGTTCGGTAGTGTGTCAGATTTTACTGCAAATATATGTTCTTAATTTCTCATCATCTTTTCATTTCATTAAATACAGTCCACTCCTCAACAAAGAGTAGGGAGAGTTTTCAAAAATCTCAAAACCAGCTTGGCGATTACTGTGAGGGTCAATTTTATTGAGATCGATGAACAGGAGCGTTGTCTTGGTGGATGATCACAGCCAAAGACTTTTTATTGGGATTTTCTTTAATTGCTTGACCTACTTTTGAAATCAATCGTGGAATTAAGGTATAGCTTCAGTCGATAAAGTCGGCTGGATCCCACAATAATTTTCTTTTATTTTTTATTTTTATTTTTTTATTTTTACAAAACATCCACCAACATTTGCTCACACATATTATACACATAACTTAAAACTTAATGAAAAAAAACCAATTAAGGTGGTTTCTCTCGCTCCGAACAAACTGCAGCGCGGATAGATGGCGCTGATTTTTTAAATTGATGTTTTTAATTTTTTTTTGAATGAAAATGAGCATATAATTTAAATGGAATAGGGTAGGCGGTTAAAGTGTAATATTAGTAATGTATTTTAGTATATTTCAAGTATATATTAGTTTTAAATTACTTGTAATTGGTAAGGACAATATCGCCATCCCCGCAGTAGTCACTCACGCACACTTTTAAGAACTTATTACGTACTAAAGTGTTTGCCAATTTCGTCGGCTAGCTAAGACGCGTGTTAGAGCCAGCGAGTTGACTATGCGCTCACAATAAGGAAACACCGGTTCCAATCTGTAGGTCCTTTCTTATTTCTTTTTTTATTATTTTTTTGCTTTATAATTACAAAACATCCATACTCATATACGAACACCATAAAAGCGAGAAGCAACTGCGGAACGACACCAGTGCCTTCTGAATATATTTTTACTTCTTGTAGTAGATTATATTTTCTTTTTCTTTGTATAAATATAGATGTTTTTGTTTGTACATAGGTTTTATTTTGGAAATTTTCTTTGTTTTTCGAGCAACAAAAACCAGCGCAGGTTATATCTGCATTATGCTGAGTTGGAGCCGCTTTGTGGCTTTCTATATGTTGGTGTTTGTCTTTTCATATGTTACTTATGTATGTTTTAAATGTCCTTTACTACCAATCAAATCTTATTCTATTCTATAAATGTGAAAGTAACTCTGTCTGTTTGTTACCTTTTTACGTCTACGCAACCGATCATCATGAATTTTTGCATACGTTGTCAGGGATACCGGAAAGGACATATAGTACCTTTCGTCCAGAAAAAGGTACTGTTGCCGAGGGATCATATGAAATTATAAAAATTAACACCTGGCAGAAGAGTTATAGCAATAGAGATATGCGTTATATCGCTTATTTATTTTTAAATTTGAACGCGGACGAAATCGCCGGCACCAGCTTGTCTATACTAATATTATAAAGAGAGAAGATTTGTATTTTTGTATGTTTGTAATTAATAAACTCAAAAACTACTGGGCTGATTTTTTAAAATTCTTCTACCTATAGAAAGCTACATTATCAGTGAGTAACATAGGCTATATATTATTTATAAAGTTACACGATGAAGTGACATGCTATTATATTTATAAAAGACTAGTTGTAGTTGTAGTTTGAGTTTATTCATTATAAACATGCAAAAATACAAATCTTCTCTCTTTATTATAATAGTATTTTAGTAAAAAATGATAATAAAAAAGCCACAATTTTTAATAGGTACTTTTTATTTTAGGCCCTTAGAAACCCAACAAAAAAAAAACATTCAAATCTATTCATTATGACAGGATAAACGTCTAATTGTGCTGAACTACCAATAGTTTTTAGCACCAATGCTGTGATGATGTCATCTCGGTCCATCGGGATGTGTCGGTCTTCTTCTGAAACAACAGAGAATGTTACGGGCGTATATAATATGCGAGAGCTAACCACTAGCGGATTGGGATTTACATGGGGTCATTGTATGCCTGCCTATAAGCCACGTCAGGTCTATGTGAGAACCGACACCGGTTGTGAGGAGGTCCACTCAAATTATTATTTCAATTGATTTATCTTACAGATTAAATTATCTAAACTTGAAGAACTGTTATTTGTCTCTAAAATATCTGCTAAAATACTCTTATTTTGTGATTTTGAGAAACCAAGGATACAACCTTACTACTACCGAATTGTTTCTGTTTACAACATGTAAAATATTTTGATTTGTAAACAATACTTTTGCCTGACAATATTAATAAATAAGTAATAAAAACACTGATTTTGAAATAAGTAATTAATTAGTATGTTTTTATTATTACTTGATGTTGCATATTTTAACACTTTTTATCAATTCATGCAGCAAACTTGAAATAAAGTCAATCTTTTAAATTTAATTTTATCATAAATAAGGTATACCAAGTGAGGTATGTCTTATTATTTAAAAAAAAAACTAAAAAATGTGATTAGAAATTTTGTCCTTACATGTAAACTTAATTTACCTTACAAACTTTCTTTCCTACTTGTTTAAATAAATAAATAAATAATAAATGTACTTATTCAATATAGGTATGTTACCAATATAAATAAAATGCTACTAGAGTACTAGAGCTTGGCTTGTTAGTTTGTATAAATGCAACAATAGTTTTTCAATATAGAACTATGTTCAAATGCATTTTTCTCGTAGATTAATTAGCACTATAAAGTTCCATGTTTTTAAAGGATAGAAAGAAAAATACATAGAACTTTGTGACATTCATAACTCATAAAAGTGCAAAAATTGTAATATAGAACCTTGTAATAGTGAGCCAACGATATGCCATTATTATAGCCTCCTCCTGTTCCCGATTCTTGGTGGTATCATGGTATACCCATTGGTATTCCGCCGTAAGATGGCCCTCCGCCCTTCCAAACATTGCCTAATGATTTTTCAATACTTGATTGCAGAACAGTTCCATAGTTTAGATACATATAAACACTAATAAATGCAACTAATAAAAACTCAGATTAATAAATTACCAAATAAATAACTTATTTAATAATAACTGAGATAATAATCGTGAGCAATATTATCAATTATAAATAAATAAAGTGACGTTGACACTACAGACAAATGGGTTCAGTTCAGTGTTGCCGTATCTATAAAGACTTCTTCCCTAAACATATTTTGCTAAAATATTTATTTTAGGTATTTCTATTTGGAAAATAAAATTGTAATATTACGTCATATAGCCGGGAGTCGTTACAACAATTATCGTTTAATAATTATATACCTAAATAAATTGATACAAATATTAAACCACATACAAAACAATTTGAAAAGTATAAATTTTGTGTCTGTGATATTTTAAAATGACTAATATGATTGGAAAGTCATAAAAAGATTATTTACAATATACGAAAGATAACGAGAAACGGATTTTTGTTGTGTTGTATTTCCCCTTATTTCTTGCTAAAATGTTTGCAGTTAGCAACACAGGTGTCCAGTCGTCGAAAGAATAGTCGATGAATATTGTAATGAATGTAGACAGTGAACTGTGAAATAGTGCAATACCTTCTATCTCGCTCTGACTACAGCAATGAACAGTAGTAGGTGTTGAATATTGGCAACTATGCGCGGACGGCGAAGTGCGATCTGGCAACGTCCTTGTTTGCTGTACACGTGATCGTAGCTAAAAGCGTACGACACTATCGGTGTTCACTCACACATTGACAAAAATGAACAAAAATTACGGTCTCATTTAAGCTATTTATCTATTGTTTTCTTTGAGGAAATATAATTTGGCGGAAATAGGGATTAAATTAAACGCCGTAGGAAGTAATTTCAGTGTAAAATTTTGCTCCGTTTGTTCATATTTGGTAAATTTTATTAGTATGAAAATCGAACCCCCTTAAAGGTGAATACCACTTCTAAATTTAATTAAAGACAATTAGATATAAAAATTAGATTTTAAATTCTATAAAAGGTAAAATAAACAACAAAAAATGATTACAGTACAAACAAAATTAAAAAAAAAATATGAGGAAAGATAAAAGATATAGATAAACTAACAATAATTTTCTTTACCTAGTATACTTAGACAATTTTTTCAGGCAGATTTGATTACCTACAGCATGTATCTTTATTTTTTCATAATGAAACATTTTTAATATAATTAAAAACGTCGCGAAGAAAAAGATTTAAAAAAATGGAATTCCATGTAAAAAATTGTCAAAATGACAGATTAAATTAAAAAAAGCTGTGCCAAAAAAGGTTAAGTATAACACTTTACAGTTCTGAAAACTATTCGATTGACCCTCATTAGGTATATTTCAATTTAATATACATAACGATATATTCAATTGTTTTCGAAAAATCTTTAATTTGTGAAATTGTAAAAAATGCTGGTCTACCGGTAGAAATAGCTAGTACTTACTTAAATATAAGAATACATTTCTATTAGATACATTCTGCATATGTTGGATATAAATTTCTATTAGATAAATAGTTAAATTCAATTGATTTCAATAAGGTTTCATTTGTGAAATTGATAGATAAAAAAATGCTGGTCTACCGATAGATCTGACGGGTGTAATCTCTCAAGAAACGCGAGCCAAGGCGTGCCGGTCCGTCATACAGCTCCCCCCCACTCCTTCCCACTGCGGTTTCTTCCCCCCCTTCCGCCTGCCGACCCCCTTTCGCGAACGCCCCATTTATCCACATTAATATAACTTGACTCGTGATAAATTGCTACCGAACCCTGCTCGCGTTTTCTTGGACGAAATTTGTTTATACAGGTTGAGTTTTTTTTTACCTAAAACGCACTTTTGGTTACAAGTTAGCAAAAGTTTGTAGCAAAATTTTCCCCATCCCTTCCCAATCCCGTAATGTAGAATGAATTATTAAAATAGTGAAAGGATTTTTAAAATAGATACAGTAATTTAAGTAACCACGAATGGGTATAACAAAATCCGCTCTCTCTTCAAAATATTATTAATTAAAAAAAAAATTATATTGGGAAAGCTAAGGTTATTGGTTACATAATTTTTTTCCATTTTTGTATGTTTGTTTGTTTGTAATGGGTACACTCTAAAACTACTTAGCTGATTTTAAAAATTCTTTCACCCGTTGAGAACTACATTAACAGCATGTAACATGAGCTGTACAGTAACAGTATCCACGAAGTGGATCTAGCAAGTAACAGATGCCCACGAAAATTACAATAATGTAACCCAAAGTATCAAAATTTTTCCCACAAAAGTCATCATTTAGCGTGGACTGTGATACATTCATTTATTTATTTATTTTATATATATATAATTTTAACAATTTTAAAAGCTAATAATATAAAATATGTAATGATAACACTAAAACCCACTGAGGTTTAATCTTGTGCTATCATTTTAAATTTTTATTAAAATGGATTTAATATATAACTAAATACAATTAAATACAATTTAAAAAATATTGCTTTAATGTAATGTAATATAATATAATATGATATGATATAATATAATATAATATAATATAATATGATATAATATAATATAATATAATATAATATAATATAATATAATATAATATAATATAATATAATATAATATAATATAATATAATATAATATAATATAATATAATATAATATAATATAATATAATATAATATAATATAATATAATATAATATAATATAATATAATATAATATAATATAATATAATATAATATAATATAATATAATAATGTTTATATTATTATATCTATGCTAATAGAAGATTTGTATTTTTGTGTATGTTTGTAATGAATAAATTCAAAAACTATTAGACCGATTTTAAAAATTCTTTCACCTATCGAAAGCTATATTATCAACGAGTAACATAGGCTATATTTTATGAAGTTACGTGGACGAAGTCGCGTGCAATAGCCAGTCATGGAATAATATAAAAAATAAAATGTTAATTTCAACATCAGCCTGTAGATAATTTTCTCAGCGTGGGAAGGAGGCCTTTTCTCACACAAAAAACCTTCGCACGCCGTTAGCCGCACGTCTAAGGCAGGCCTCACACACTCTCTCACATACATTCATTAACACGTAATATAAATTATGTATTATACTGCGGAGAAAGAGGGTCAGCTTTGAGAATTCCATTTTGGATGAATCACTTATGACAAATCACGTAGTCTTAATTGTAAAAAGTTTACAGCTAGTCAGTTATACAGTTCATCTATTTCATTTTTAAAAATAAATTTTACAATAATAAAAAAATATTATATTTATACGAATATAAAAATAAAAATATATTATAGTTATATTATATTTATACGAATATAATTTGTAAACTAAGTAATATATATTGTGATAAAAATTATAGGCCGATACATTTTACTGGAGTTGAAACTTGATACATAGCTGACTGATTTTTAATTATTAGTTATATGTATAGGTATATTTATTTAGATATTCTTGAGTTGCTACAAATTTTAAAATATACAATTAGAAATTTACTTATTGGATTTCATTGTTTTAATTCTTTTTAGATTCCATTTAAACAAAAATAATAACCAACACCTCAAGAGGCTCTCCATAGATATTTCATATTATGGCTGGGTCAAGGGACAGATACAGACAGCGGTACTTCTTGATACGACACGTATGGTCAGGAAGTTCCTCACTCTGGAGCCCTAACTACCGGTAGCTTGGGCCTTGCCCCGATACCTGCGTATTACTAATAATAATATAGTTTTTATTTTTTTTAAATAATATTTATTGCGTTTATATAATTCAGTACCTATATTGTAAAAAAAAATTAGAAAAGAATATACATACGTGATAATAATAATAAATCTCCATGTGGATATAACTATCCCGCATGACGATGGTCTTGTGAAGGCTGAAACCGCAAGAAGAAGAGGTATTTTTACTTAGCACACAATAAAATTGGACACAAACTTTATATATAAGCAGCCCTATATAGAAGTTAGCACCTACCCGTTCTCAGTTCGGGCTGATGTAATTAAATTCCATAACTCCGAAGTAAATGTTAATAAATTTAGGAAATTTTCCTTCAGCGAGAGCTTTCTTACAAAGCGGAGGGACGTAATTTGAGACGAACACACACACACACACATTTTGTAAACGTCGTACGTACAGACACACATACAGACGCGTGCAATTTAAGATGAATAATTATGTGGCAGCGCCGCCTTCGCACGAGGAACTGAGTGGGACTTAATGTGGATGAGACGTAATAATAAAATTGTTATATAACAGTTATCTTAACAAAATATTAACTATTTACTCTAGACAGAATTTAAATCACTCATTATATCTAATAATATATCTATACATCTTTACATATAATAAAAAGAAAGTCCCTTGCCGCGTCTGTATGTATGTATGATCCCGTTGTTTTCAAAAAAATATTTTTTTCTGTACGAATGCCTCCAAACGAATGCCAAATAAATCTTTACTGCATCTGCTGTAGTATTTGAACAATCTACTTAATGGGCTTAAACTGTATAATTACTTGTTTGGTATTAATTAATATAAACATTCCACTTGATGTTAGGGTTTGCAAGTGCTTTTCTGAGCTTTATAGAATTATGAATAGGGTATAGGATTCTGTCTGGTGATTTCTTGGTTCTTGGCAGCTTTCTTGGTGATAGTACCAAGAAAGTTGCTTAGTTTTAAATTACGATACGAAGGGTCTAATATCATTGCTTGATAGTTACTATAAAATGTAAACATGGTTGACGATATTCGCTTCTTGGCCCAACGAAGCAGCATAGTGTAGCAACGGAGTAGCAATTCGCGTTGTTTCTTACTATTATTATTATATTACGTTTTTATTGCATTTCTGGACGTTGATGTCTGATATAATAATTTAAAATAGGAATACCAGGATTATCCAACGGAACAGGGTAATGCTTGGTATTTCAGGGCATAAAAATCCTGGACTATAATGGAAGTTTTACTTAAAACTAACAACTTTATTAAATTTTTCTTTATTACTAAGTTAATTTTAATTTTAGAAATATTAACAGGTGTGTTTGACATTTTTAGTAATTCCACTGAACAAATTTTGTTGTCAACAGAGTGATTCCTGAGGAATCTACAGGTGTATAAATCGTTAAGGTTTTTGTGTTAATTGGTTGAAATAGGACTATGATTATTGAAGATGTTGAAAAGCCGTCTGGAAGCCTACGGTTGTATCACCAACCAATGCTACCCTAATGCGATGACCATCGCGTGACGCTTCATTATCGCTTCACGTAATTTTATTGTACCTATACATATTGTATTGTATTTATATATGTCGCTATTTTTAACACGAACAAAATCACAGGCACCATTGATAAAAATTATTTACAACTTATGTGACGAGCTTATTTCACGGTGGTCCCTTGTAAGGGGCCACCCCCTTCTGCCAGACGACTGCCAAACGCAGTATGCCCTTACATCACTGCTTACATTTCACAGTCCAAGAAAAATATCAAATGTTCTGTTATATTGTAATTTAAGTCAAAAGTAATATACTACAGAACATTTTGCATAGAAAACAGCTTAACTTTGTTCGTAAAACATCTAATTCCATGTGGCATACAAAAATTTCAATATAATCAACCAAGTCGTATCCACAATATTCTGTCATTTCCTCAAGAAGGGTACCCTAAGAAAACACATAGTACACTTATTTATCTACGGGGCCCCACTCTTTATGAAAGGAATGATTAATGTCTGCCGGCATTAGGGCTTGCTAACGAACACTCCCCCTGCCACCTTCCTCACCGCTCCCCCTCTACGCTCCTACGTCTAATTATTATTTGCACTTATAAGAGTATTCAGATAATGAACATAAGAACAAGAACACGTTTTATTTAATTATTAAGCCACATCCGCCACCCTCTCCGACTATAGAGGATTCCACATGCATCGCTATGTACAATTAAAATTATAGAAAGACCTATAATAATTATGTCGTCAATGAATTAACTCGTATCGAGTGATTCTAACAGTAGGTCAATATGGCTAATTCCAAAATCGTTAATTAATTTCTAAAAAAAGGTTATCGATTTAAGAAAGACTTGTGTTTTTGTAAGGATAATTAAGTAGGTACCTACCTGCTTCACTTGAATTTTTTTTATTACACCTCAGTAACTTAATTTACCAATTTCACGGTAGTACTTTTGAAACTGGAGGAGATTTAAAAATCTTGCTTCTGTTATTATAATGATGAAACTAAAAATTGACATAAATAACAAAATATTAGAACAGGAAAGTGGATTATGTAGAATAATTTTCGATTTTTTTTTTCACATAATGTTTTAGCGGAATACCATATGATGTGTCATCATGATCATGATTATCAGTCAGTGTCTTTCTACTGCTGGAAGACCGCTGGAGGCTTCGCATCCAGCTACTTCCCACAAAGCCTTTCAGGTCGTCTGTCTACCTAGTCCTCGTGGCCTCCATTCGAGAACTCGTCTACCCAATCCGTTATCCGCTCTATGACAGATGTGACCGGCCTATTGCCACTAGATTGTTTTATTGTGTGTAGAGAGCATAATTAAAAACCAGTTATTATTACCTAATCTATTGATCGCTGATTATCTTCAACAAACTTCGGTAATCTAACCGATAACGCTAACGCTAACGCATCAGATTCACTTGATAGTACACGTCATCATGTCAGCCGTAGGATATTCAGTGCTGGACATAGGCTTTCCTATAACTTGCCAGCAGGGACCATCTGAAGCAGCCTAAGTCCAGCGTCGACCCGACCCTGTTCGGGTCGACGACACTCGGCAGTGTAGAGGTCACTGCTGGGTTATGCCGGATTCGTAACGGATACCCAACGACTTTCTAACGCGGCTGTTGATGTGCGAGGTTGTGGTATAGGTAGATGTTCGTTACCTTCTTTGGATATCGGATGCAGTCACATAAAATTAAAACTCAACCATCATTTTCCATGTAGTTATATTCCAATATACAGTTATAATTTACAAGGCCTAATAAACACTAATTAATTTATTTACACGGCTTGCGGACATATATAATATAGCTTTTTATTATAGAATTTACACGCACACACCATTTATTTTCGCTGTCCTGTTAGAAGTCAAAATCTTCTAGCGCATTCCACGCAGGCGTTGAAAAAGGTTGGTTTTGTATGGTGTATGGCCCAAGTTGAAATGCAATGTATTAGGGTGGTGGTCCAAGTTGGACACCACATATTCCCCCCGGCCAGACCATGACTATGGTCGATAGTAGTCCGGAAATCTGATCCGACGACCACTGCGCGATCTCTTCTCCTCAGGCACGACATTAGGTACTTGACTTGAAGAGGGCTCATCGGGCAGCTCGCATCTGTCTTCATTGAGGGGCGTCGCATCTCTCATTAAAAATGCTGGTTTCAGCCTGTCGACGGAGATGTTCTGAACCTTGCCGCGGACATCGACAGTAAAGAACTTAGGCTGCCTCTTTAATATCTTAAAAGGTCCAGCGTACGGCGGTTCTAGAGAACGTCTGACATGGTCTTGACGAACGAAGACGTGTGTAGCTGTATGCAGGTCTCGGGGAATGTAGAAAGGTGAATTGCTGTGCCATGTGGTAGGTCGTGGAGTTAGTTTCGCCATGGAGGAGCGAAGTCGGTTGGCGTACTCGGTGACGTCTCTAACGTTGCAGTCGTTACTGGGTGAAAAGAATTGACCCGGTAAACGCAGGGGCTCGCCATAAACGAGTTCAGCTGGAGACGACTGTAGATCTTCTTTCCAGGAACTGCGCATTCCCAGAAGTACTAAGGGCAAAGATTCAACCCAGCTGGCTGTGTTATGGCACATAATGGCAGACTTGAGTTGGCGATGCATCCTCTCGACGATCCCGTTCGCCGCAGGATGGTATGCCATGGTGCGAAAGTGGCGCGCACCAATCAAGGCAGTGAGGGCCTTGAAGAGACTGCTCTCGAACTGTCGACCACGGTCCGTAGTCACTCGAGCAGGACAACCGTACCTGGCTATCCAGCCAGAGACGAGGGCAGTTGCACAGGATTCCGCTGTTATCTCCTTCAACGGAAACGCCTCAGGCCAACGAGTAAATCTGTCGATGACTGTAAGGCAATATCTGAAATCATAAGACAAAGGTAAGGGTCCTATGATGTCGAGGTGTATATGGGAGAACCTCGAGGAAGGAGTTTGGAAACAGGAAAGAGGTGATTTAGTGTGGCGGAAAATCTTGCTTTTCTGGCACTGTAGGCATTCTCTTGTCCATTCTCTGCAGTCCTTTTTTATTCCTGGCCACACGAATCTCTGCGTGACCAGTCGCACAGTTGCAGATGCTCCGGGATGATGCAGGCCATGAATCATGCGGAAAACTTGTTTACGTAGATGAGGAGTGATATACGGTCGAGGAGGTTGTACAGAGGTATCACAGTAGACAGGTAAGTTATTGTCCATATAATTCCTTTTTTGCAGTTTCAAGGCTGAACCGTTTAGCAGGAGGTCTTGCAGTTCAGGGTCTGATTCCTGATATCGTGCAAGTTCCTCGTAATCAATGGCAGTTGCAATCTCTTCCACTCGTGACAGTGCGTCAGCGACGATGTTTTCTTTCCCAGGCAAATATCTAATGTCAGTTGTAAATTGTGCAATAAAGTCTAGGTATCTAAATTGGCGTGGAGTACATGTGCTCTTGTTCGTAGAAAAAGCAAAAGTCAGCGGTTTATGGTCAGTGAACACTACGAACGTTCTTGCTTCCACCATGTATCGGAAGTACTTAACTGCTTCATAAATTGCTAATAGTTCACGGTCGTAAGGACTATATTTCTTCTGTGAGGTAGAAAGCTTACGCGAGAAGAACGCTAAAGGTTTCCAGTCTTGATCGGATTGGCAACGTTGTTAGAGTACAGCACCTATAGCAGCGTCTGAAGCGTCCGTGATCCTGTATAGCCTGAACTTTGGTATCCAGAGGCTTAATACCAGCTGTCGACACGGAATATCCGAGGAAGGTGACTTCTGATAGACCAAATTTGCACTTGGCTGTGTTGATCAGAATGCCATATTTTTTAAGTCTCTCGAATAATTGACGCAGATGTTCTTGATGCTTCTCTGGAGACTGCGAAAACACAATTATATCGTCAATATAGCCGTAACAGAATTCGAGACCACCCAAGACTTCGTCAATGAACCTCTGAAAAGTTTGCGCAGCATTCCGAAGTCCAAAAGTCATATAGGGAAATTCGAACAATCCGAATGGTGTCGTGATTGCGGTCTTGGGTATATCCTCAGGATTGACGGGAATCTGGTTATATGCCTTCACAAGGTCAACTGTAGAGAAGATTGTAGCTCCAGCAAGCTCGTAGGTAAAGTCCTGTATATGTCGGATGGGATACCGGTCGGGAATTGTTCTGGAGTTTAGTGCTCGATAGTCACCACAAGGTCTCCAACCGTTGTCTTTCTTCTTGACCATATGTAGTGCAGAGGACCATTGACTTTCTGAACGTCTAGCAGTTCCAATCTCAAGCATGTCTTCAAATTCCTTCTTGGCTGCTTGGAATCGAATTGGGTCGAGACGTCTTGGCTTGGAATAAACTGGAGGACCTTGCGTTGTACGGATGTGATGAAGAGTGTTGTGCTTCACTGTGGACTGCAAACCTGCTGGTCTCATAATTTCGGGATAGCTACGTAAAATGTCGTGAAATTCTGATTCTCCCGAAACTACTTTGACAGAGGAGATACCATCTGCAGTTTTTGATAGTTGGGCATTTGCAGTTAGCGACGTAATACTGTCGATCAGGCGCTGATGTTTACAGTCTACTAGCAATCCACAGTAACTCAAGAGATCCACTCCAATGATGGGTTTTGAAACGTCAGCGATTACGAAATTCCAAACAAAATCTCTTCTCAGTCCTAGATTTAGATGAAGACGGATTGGTCCATAGGTGTGTATTACTGTACCATTAGCAGCTACCAACTCGTACGACGTTTTGGCACAGGGCGTCTTGACTGCTGCTCGCGGAAAAACACACAAGTCGGAACCAGTGTCCACCAGGAACTGCATTTTCGAGGCGCGATCAGTCATATATAGACGGCCTGTAGTAGATGATGGGCAGTCGTTGGCCGCTACTTCCGACTGCCCTTCGAGTTTACCGACTCGAAGGTGCTTGCATTTTCTAGCTTTGTCAGCGTATGTGTAATGGTAATAACAATGTGGATGGTTCGGTGGTGGTTGTCGTGGTCGGGAGCGACTTCGTGAGCGAGTTCGGCGCATATCCGTATTCCGGCGGTAAGTGGTGTGACTGTGGTCTCTTCCGTTTAGTCTGGTAGTAAGAGCTGAGACTTGTTTTGTGAGCTCTGCGATCTGTGCTACAAGTTCATCTTCTGCTGATGCCATTTTTTAATTAGTTGAAAAAACGCTCGGCTTATGTTTGTACCACACGTTGTTTTTTCCGAATATGTATTTTTAAAAAATTTCCGAATATCTTATGCGTTATCTATTAACTCACAAATAATTTGTGAGTCGTCGGTGGTCACCAGTTTGTGGTATAGGTAGATGTTTGTTACCTTCTTTGGATATCGGATGCAGTCACATATAATTAAAACTCAACCATCATTTTCCATGTAGTTATATTCCAATATACAGTTATAATTTACAAGGCCTAATAAACACTAATTAATTTATTTACACGGCTTGCGGACATATATAATATAGCTTTTTTATTATAGAATTTACACGCACACACCATTTATTTTCGCTGTCCTGTTAGAAGTCAAAATCTTCTAGCGCGTTCCACGCAGGCGTTGAAAAAGGTTGGTTTTGTATGGTGTATGGCCCAAGTTGAAATGCAATGCATTAGGGTGGTGGTCCAAGTTGGACACCACAAGGTCGCGGGGACGTTATGACACGACTTCGGTGCCCCGCCACGGCTAACCAGTGCAGGAAGTTTTTTTTTTTAATTTTCGAATGTTATTCCCATTTACAAAAAATATGAATTATTCACAGGAAATTACTGAAATTATTATAAGATATACTTTTATTACCAAATTCTCCAAAGTGTAAGTTAATAATAATGATGGCCTGGTTTAGAAATATGTCAATTCAATCCATACTATTATACTATCCATACTAATATTATATATGTGAAAGTAATTCACAGTGTCTGTCTGTCTGTTACCTTTTCGCGTCTTAACTGCTCAACCGTTCATCATGAAATTTTGCATACACGTTGTCAGGGGTACAGGAAAGGGCGTAGGGTACCTTTCATCTAGTAAAAAAAGACTGTAATTTCCCGAGGGAACATCTAAAATAAAATAAATAAACTAGCGCCTGGTTAAAGTGTTATAGCAACAAGAGGTAAAGCGTTGTATTGCTTATTATATATTTTTTATTTTTCAAAGCGGACGAAGTCACAGGCATCAGCTAGCTAGGTATATACGCAAGAATATAAATGCAAGACGTTTCGAATTCAACAAGCCGTGTTACTTAAATATTTAAATAACATGGAAATTCGTTGTTTGCTATGGCCCCAAAAAGTTGGGCGTCCCCCGCCATGGAGCGATATTTCTTCATCCTACCCTCTCCCCATTCTTGGCCTCCTACTGGGGGGTAACTTTAACGTTTTAATTAAATCTGAGAACCAAACACAGCCGCGTATACTTCTTGGAATTTTCTTTGTTATTCAGACAGGTAGGTAATGAGAGAAAATTTTGTTACATTGGGGTGCCTTGATGCGAGCGTTTATGTGCATCATACGTATACGTATACCCTTCTATTTTAACTACATAGACGTTTTCTCTTATAGAGGGTAGTAAATTATAAAGTAGACCAAAGATTTGATAGCTAAAAATAACCTCTTTAAAAACTATAATTCAATAACCAATTCGATAGTACTGTAAGCATAATATTATAAAACTTTATACTACATAAATATTAATTCATTTAGAATATACAAATAATAATATTTCAAAAGCCTACAGCAATTCTAATTATAAATTATAATAAATCTAATTATAATAGTGCCTACCTATTACTGTATCAATAAAATTTAGCCTTTACAAAACGAAGGAGTCGCGTGAATGAAAATCAGTAGAAAAATAATTCTTGTAAATATATGAAAATACAGTAACAGAAGATCATCGGAGTTTAATTTCCAATATCCTACATTTCTGAGGCTGTATCTCCATTGTATGTAATTATTTAAAAATTAAGTGAAGTTTAGGAATATTTATAATTATAAATATTCCTAAACTCTGTGTCTTTCCATTTCTGGGCCACCACTCACGGTCTTCAGTCCTTCGCATCCAGCAACTTCCCGCGAAGCCTTTCAGGTCGTCTGTACATCTGGCCGCAGGGCGTCTTACGCTGCCTTGGGCGGTGGTCTTGGGGAAGATTGCCGCCCGCCGTAAGGCCGGCGTACCTCCACAGCCTTCGGGTACGCCGAGGTTCTGACAGAGAGCGTAGCCCTCCCCGCGCTGGATAGCCGTGGCGGGGCACCGATGTTGTGTCATAAGACGTTATGCGACCCCGCCCATCAACGGCCGCGCTAAAAAAGTAGTTGGGTTTTAGCCGGTTTTAGCCATCCACTGCCACTTCAAGCAACGATCCACTGCCAGTACGTGAGGGTCCGTTTCAAAGACTCCGAAACTCAAAATATACTGGACCGACTTGCTGCCAAAATGCTGGGCTGGATCCGGCTCGAAGGGCCAAAATGTCGAGGATCCTACTTCAATATTTCGTCCTGATGCGGTTGTTACCATTGGCGGCCGGATTTACTTATATAATTGACTCTTATTCTCAAATAAATAAAACCACAGATTGCGTTTTGACCTCGTTTTATTTTGCTTTTTGATCTACCTCTATACATTTTCATAGATAAGTACCTTATAAATTAATAATAAATTATTGCTAACTCGATACTGAACTTATACCTACAACGCCATCTAATTCGTGACTTTCATTCGAGAACTGTTCTACGAAAATAAAATACAATTTGATTCCAATACAATACTCTGTGATTTAATTAAAAAATGCTATGCGACAATGACAGTACATATTGTTTAAAAAATGGGATATTTTTAAAATTCGGATCGCTCCCTCCGGAGCAATGGCCAACCGCACAAACAAGCGTTAAATTAACCTAGCTCGTGGTTAAAAAACGACGATTAACAGATTTACCGACTCCCGTAATCAGTGGTTCGGGGTGTGCATGAAAAAACAATGTTTAACGCAACCGGCTTCTTATGGTGGAGCAGGACTCCACTGGATTTATTTTACACAACCTGTTGCACGCGACTTCGTCCGCGTAACTTCATATAATGTAGCCTATGTTACTCCCTGGTGATGTAGCTTTCTATGGGTGAAATAATTTTTAAATCATACAAATCTTGTCTCTATAATATAAGTATAGAAAAGTACAATATTTTGTAAAAATTATATTGTAATAATAATAAAATTTATCAACAATTATTGTAAGTTATATTTCATCTAATTTCTACTTATTGCTACAAATGAAAATTAGTTTAGATAATAAAATTTTCATATTAGGCACCGGATTGTTTTGATAACCAGTATACTTAGGCCTCCCCAAGTACCTATTCTCCACAACAACCTATCTTTTGCTTTTCTCGTTCATGTAGTTTCTGTCCCATTTTTAATATAATTTTCCTATCCCACTTCTTTGGTCATGACATATTTATTTATTTATTTATTTAGCAGCTAACCTTACAGCGTGTAACAGTTCACAAATTCATATATATAAATTATATATAGCAAATTACAAAGTTAGACATATTAAAATTTATTTAATAAGTTTTTTTTTTAATATTAAAAATATACATACATACTTGTACATTATAGATATATAATTATATAAACATATTATTATATTATTATTAATTATTATATTTTCTCTACATACTTAGAATAAAAAGTTCCAGCCGTCTGTCTCTTTGTATGTACGCGTAAACTTTTTTACATTTTTTTTACGAGAAGGGAAATTTTCAAAATATATCTAGACTGCTTAATTTAACAGCCTATATATGTGGCTTCTTACCGCACTAAAACCCGTCTAGGTTTGCTTATAGATTTTAGTCCTAATATGTCTTTGAAAGCGTAAACCGGACTTCACTATAAGTGTATGGTGACTTCTGAACCTGTTGTTAAAAAAATAAATAAAATATAAAATAAAATCTCTCTCCATATTTGTGCATCTGAAACTTCAGTGTCTTACAATAAATCAGTGACCGGCGAGGTGCCACTTAAAAAACCATTCTCCTGTTCATCTCCCCTACATTCGTGTAATGAACAGGTTTAGGGGAGCATTTTTTTCCTTTTAATTTTTAGCTAACAACTTTTTCCAGCCATTTTTTAATGTTTCCCCGTTATTTGAAAATTGTGCAAAGAAAGAAAGAAAGAAATATATGTAGGGTATTCATTGCATTCGTTATTATTCAATAACAAAGCTACGTCAAATTTATTTAAACTAGCTTCCGGCTTCGCATGAGTGTAATTTTTTCTGAAAATTATATATAGAAACCTTCCTCGTTTAACGCACTTTCCACTAGTGACAACCGCATTAAAATCCGATAAGTCGTTTTTAAGATTATCGTGCACATACATGCAGATATACAGACAGACAGGCGCGGCGGGGGACTGTTTTGTAATACATTTTTTTTTACACACATTCCACACAGCACCATCTAGTTCCACACTAAGCAACTTAATGCTTGTATTATGAATACTAGACAGTTGGTATAATACATAGGTTACTTTTTTTTTGTAAATATGTACATACATACTATAAATACAAACATCCATGACTCAGGTACAAAGGTAAATGTTAACACATAAACATTTGCCCCTAGCGGGATTCGAACCCGCGACCGTTTGGTTAACAGCTAGGGTTACTAGCCAGTAGACCAAACGTGTCGTCAATACTTAAGTTTTTCAGTTGCAACAGCCCCCTTGGCGGCAGTAACCACCTTACAGAACTCCAAACTATGTCCTACCCTTCGTTTTTAACCTGTAGTCCTATCAGAGTTGGCAGCGCACCTGCGCCAATGTGGTCAAGTCTAAACTTATAAGCGTCATTGTTGAATACGTCTTTAATAGACTCCAAGGCCCAAGGCCTCTCAAGGCCATACAGAAAAGTTATGTTAACAAAATCGAGGGATACAGTTTGATGCTGTAGCTACAATATCTATCATCTAAATCAAAAATTTATTTACACTAATCGATAGCTAAAGGTTCAATAATTTTCTTGGTATAGGTATATGGTATATTCGAATTTGTTAGATATATACAAATAATACGCCCAAAGAAAATATTAATCTTAATGTACCTACATGTATTCATATTAATGTAATAATAAAAAAATTTAGTATCTAATGAGTTGTCTCATTACAAGTATGTAAACCATTTATTTAACTATGTAGGTACATTTAATTTTAATGAATGCTCTCCATACTTTTTTCTTAATTTTTAAATGGTTCATTACTTTGAATTCCAATAAGAAATTCCTGAATTCCTTGACGTAATACTAAGAACTAGTTTGAACTTTTTGATCCTAGATGTCGCTTTTATTTAATATAAATAGTAAAATGAAATTTTCGAATGAAATAACTGTAAATTATTACACAATAATAGTTTTATTTTATTTTCTATTAATTTGACAGCGCTCCGCAATGATTACAGGCATGTTAGGAATTGTAAGGAAGAAACTGAGATCACCATTAAATTCTTATAAAAAAATCAAAACTTAATATTTAGATATGTTAAACTCGAAACGCTATATTATTTGCCGTCTTTTATTAATTCTTACCTAAGCATATTCTTTTATAAACAATCTTATAATTACGTAAATTATAATATATGTAGTCAAATGCTCCCAACTGTGAAAGCTACTCACCAACAGATGTCACTAGGAAAGTAATGTGATAGTGCAAAATAGTTCCGCTACATCCTAATGGCGCTGCAGTCAATTCTAACAAGAAAATATTCATTCGCATAATAAAAGTTCCAATAAGAGAGAAACCGTATAAAAAAACAGGGTGACCCAAATCCAATATCCCTTTAAAATGCCTCATTCAGTGCGAAAACAAAAAGGGGAAAAGCGAAAAAGAGAAAAAAAGGCGACCCGGCTCACTTACAAGCCAATGAAGCGAGCAAATAAGCGAAAAATCCGAGTGCGGAAAAAAAGATAAAATGAGAAACGGGGGAAAAAATTTTGAATGGAAAAAAGTACGTCACTCGATGTTCAACGGCTCGGCGTAATTGCAAAAGGATGAAAAAAGTATTTCACGTTATTACAACGATACTAAATGGTTCCGTAGGTTTAAATACTCTTTTTTTTATGAGAGGGGAAAGTATCGCCATTCTATTACAAGAGTGTTTTAAAGAATAATTTCTTTTAATATTCTTTTTAACAGACTTTAATAAAGCTTTTTAATTATTGCAAATTAGCTCAAGAGATGATTGGGCCGACATGCGTTTTTACGGTAAAAGTCATTAAAATTATAAAAGATAAAAAAGAAAAAGAAAAGGACAATGATTATCGATTCGTATTGTTATTTTATTTAAGTTTTTACATAAAAACATGTCAAGATGATGTGTCTTTGATACTGGCGCCTTCAAATTGTTTGAATGTCTGTCTATTACCTCTTCACGCTTTAACCATTCAACCGATCATCATGAAATTTTGCATTACACATTTTCAGAAATATAGAAAGAGACATAGGATATTTTTCATCCAGAAAAAGTAATGTTCCCAGAGGATCATGTAAAAATAGAAATCCAACACCCTGCACAAGTATAACAGCCACGAATATTAAGGCATTATATTTCTCATATATATCTTCCCAGATGTATTTTTCATTTTTTTAACGAGTACGAAGTCGCGGGCACCAACTAGTTTTAAATAAAGGTAAACCTGCCAATAGAGTGTCCCAAGGAACCCTATAACAAACACGAGAGATGAAAACGTTATTCATAAGGGTTGGCAAAAAGGTTGATGTGCTGTCGAACGAAACGCATGTCAGCTGCCGATTGTTGGATTAGATTTGAATTTTGGATGTTTACTTTTGGTTGACGAACCATTTCTTTTTATTGTATTCTTTTCATGTATTTATTTTCATCCTTAATTCTATATAATATATGTAAAAAAATAATAATAATAATCGTAAAAAAAAATCCAGGGGCATTCCGGGAGTGCCGACAGAAGTGAAAACTTGAACAATTATGTGTTTATTTTTTTGTACACGGTTACAAGGTTACATTACATCACAAGTCGCGAGCTCAATGATAGTTGCCATTTTTAAAAAGAAATATTCTTTTTTTTAAACTGTCAGGTTGATGACCTCTTTGGAATATCACTGGCCGTTTTCTATTTTTTATTTGAAATTACTGTGTTCTTTTATAATTGTCAACAGAGGTGTCGGTTACATTACATTACATTAAATCATAGGTCGCGAGTTGAATAGTTTTTTCCCATCTCAAAAATGCCCATCGCGTCTAAAGAAGTTTTCACTTCAAAAACTTTTTTGTGCCGTGTCAAGAAGTATCGCCTTCTGTATCTGTCCATTGACTCAGCTTAGTGAGAGCCTCTCGAGGTGTTGGTCGAGGCTCTTCGCTATAGGAACGTTCGTCGACACGACTATCGACACGATGATGCTATTTTTTTTATTTTTTTTATTTTTATTCTTTTAATTATTTTCAGTAGTGACAGGGCACAGGGAGACCACAGTGAAGTAATAGCACGTGTGCTGTTGTGTTTCTGTGAGTGAGTAAGATATGCCAGAGCATATCTCTGTATCCTTTCCTATTCCTTTATTTTTAAACCTATCATGGTCGGAAGTGCACTTACATGATCTGTCTGAAAATATATCTGAAAACTAGATTGAAGACGAGCTGTTCAGCATTATTTCTTTATAAAGTTTTATTAAAAGCTTTCAAATGTTTTTGAAAGCTACACTATGTGTATGATAAAATTCGTACTATATAATGTATATCTTATATTTTATCTAATAATATTTTTAAGTTTCATATAGTATCTATGCTAAATAATTATTTCAATTATAGTCCAAATGTTGATATTAAATATTATCTTTTTTCATGTATTTAGTTCCGCTACTTGACGAGAGATGTCAGTAGTTATTTGACATAAGCCATTATTTGAAATCTTTTGTTGGCTCTGTATTTTATGTTTTATTTTCTCAAGTCTATCCACAAACATTTTTGACGAAAACATGTTTTAATAAAATATAAAAAAAACATGTTTTAACTTCCGATTAATCTTTTGAGTACTTTACTTAATTTTCTTTCTTTGAAAATGAGATTTCTTTGAGATTACATACTTTGAAAATGTTTTTACATAATTTCCAAAGAAGAGATCAAAGGACAATTCTATATTTTCATGCTGTCAGAATTATTTGTAAAATATATATTTTTTATAATACCTACAATGAATAATTATTATTATACAATGCCTGTATTTGTAACCAAAAAATCAATGACAATAATCACGTTAATAAATTAAATTAAAGTTGACGCAACGATAATTTTCATAATTCAGATTCTTACAAATATAATTTATTTTTAAAACAAAATATTCATTCCCTCTTTTTTAACTCTAAGAAAACATACCAACAACTTAATCGCGTTTACAGTAGACTAAACAAAAAACCTTGTAAAGCCATCGGGTTGGAATTAACATAGAATTCGCAAGTTAGTCAGACAGTGTATAAAACAAATTAAAACCTTCATTATGAACACGATAGCTGTGCTACTCTTTATTTTTATATAAAAAAGAATTCACCTCACAAAACCACTCTCTCGGAAAATGGTCGAAACCGAAAAATAATTAGGGACCGGTAACCACCTTCAATATACTTCCATTAATATTAAAAACTTTAATGAAAAAAATATTAAAAGGATCCCCGGAAAATTTTATCCTTTTTTCCATTAGACGGATTCTCCGTGCTAAGGGAGGTGTGGAGACTCCTTTAGGTATAAATTTTTTGCAATTTTTTTTTATTATTTAATTGAAAATCACACTGAAAGACTCATTTGAATTTAGAATTTTGTCTGAAAATACAACCGTGCCTGCAAACGATGTTGTTTTTTTTTCTAGAAGAAATCTTTATATACAAAAGTTTAGTTTCTGTATGTTTGTCCACAAAAATCTTAAACTAGCCAATGTATTGACTTGAAATTTTTACACAACATTTCTGTTTAATAAAAGTGTTTCTATATACTTTTTATTCCATAGTTCTTATAAGAAACAAAAAAAACATGACAGTCATTAAATAAAATATTTGGACTTTTTATTACTAATTTGTATTTTTTTAGAATTTTAAACTTAGAGAAAATTTTCATGTGATAATGGTGAAATGTACAAAAAGTGATGATAGATTTTCTTCTCTTTGTGGTGGAATACTTACAATAATAGTAATTTCAACATGTTTCTCTGCAATTGTTACCTTCTTTTATGAAGTTCTTTTAATAATAATTAATAATAATAATTAGTAATAGGAATTAAATAATATATATTAAAAAAAATACGTGTCACATATTCTTCCGCGATGAACTACTGAACCGATTTTGATCAAACTTGGTAACTTGGTCCAACTTAAAAGATATGATATATTTTATAAAGTTACGCGGACGAAGTCGCTTGCGTCAGCTAGTATACCTATAAATTTTTATAAACGTTCCATGCACTCGATTTTATATGAAAACTTACATAGAAAATAAAATGCAGAAACATACCTTCGAGGAAAGACAGCCTCCAAAAAGGCATATCTTGTGGCCTTAGTAAAATTCTAGTCTAATTATTGGTGAAAGATTTTTTTAAATCGAAAGAGTAGTTTCTTAGATTACCTCCTACAAACAAACAAAAGTTTACTTCTTCATAATATTTGTATAGATTAAACCAAGTTTTACAAAAAAAAATTTCTATACAAAAGTCTTCTCCTAAACACTTCTGTTCTCGTTCGCGCCGTACTTTTTCTTTCCATAGCAAAAATAAATATTTTAATCCGTGGGTGTAACTTTGCATCCTCTCTTCCAATTATAAGCAGGGAGGGATACCCTCCAAGGTAAGGGGTTGCCTTTATGTTGTTAGGATTTTTACCTATCCTTTATAAATACTTTTCGGGAATACGGCTAACCTTTTTACGGGCTCTACGTAAAAGATTAAGAAAAAATGCGTTACACATTATTTTTAATTTATTTTAATTAAATTTTATTATTAACTAATTATATAACAGCAACTTAATTTACCCAACTATAACAACCTTCATGGAAAAAGACGTCTTGCTTATGTCATACCGAACCTAATTAATCAACTACCTAAAACATTTAGAAGCGAAATAACAGCAAAAAACATCACATATAGGTAAGCTAAAACAATACTTTTTACAATTAACTACAGATAAATATAATTTTTAACAGCAAAATTATCGCAGATTGAATTCTAAATGCTAAAATTCTAAAGTACTTACAGTACATACAGTACAAGAATGTGTGAGCGTCAACAGAAGGTTTATTCAAGCGTAATAGGAATAATTGAGTATATATGTATATATTTATATCATCTGTCTGTATATATTTTTAATAATATCTGTCTGTATATATTTTTAATAATTATTGATATATGAACATGGTGTACGGTAAAACTCTAATGAGTTTCAACTCAGATGGGCAGGGCAGCTCCAAGACATCTTCTCGTCCAAAATTCCTCAGTGTCTCAAAACAAAAGTTTTCTACCAATGTGTGTTGCCAGTGATGACATATAACACTGGAATGTGATCTTTAACTATAGATCTTATTAGAAAGCTTAATGTCGCTTAACGTTCTGTGGAAATGGCTATGTTCTGGGTTAGACTGCGAGATCGAATCAGAAATGAGGAGATCCGTAGATGTACGAAAGCGGATCAATAAGTTGAAGTGGCTGTGGACACATAGTACTGAAAATGTAAGGCCGGCGGTATAACTTACCATCAATTGGACTGTCAGCCTGTCTGGCGACCTTTAAATGTAAAAAAAGGTGCTACTGACACTGTTAGGGTCAGGACGTTGGCGTACACATAAATTGGGATGAATACAGCGAACAATACGTTGACAATCTTGACAATTTCTCTGCTTATCGGTTTATTATGATTATTATATCATGATTATATTAGTAAAAAAATTTGCAAATAATTTTATTGTAAACTAGCCACTCGGTTTCATAAAAACCTTCCTCGGATATCAACGAAGATTATTTTGAAAAGAAAAAAAAAAGGTGTATTGGTCCAGGCGTTCTATAGTTTTGCCTTTAGCTAAATGCCAAGAAGCATAAACAAAAGCCTTTATTGATAACTAAATTCCATTTTCTTATTATTGTTAAAAATATATATAGAGAAGCATTTTAATTCAACTCATAGGAGATTTTCAACGCATTGTTAAATAACAATTTGAAAGCTTCAGTCTCAGAGGTCGCAAACACATAAAACCTTTCTTACTCTCCCATTGTGTTGCTTTGTACTTGCGATTCCCTTACAAAAAGCGCCAGTGCTCCTCCCCTGCGAGAAAAATGCTCTTAGCTCCCCTCCCCCCGCCCTACCCCACGCCCGGGGAGACCCACCCCCTTTCCGCTTCTAATTTTTGCAAGGGACTTGATTTTCTTTTACCTGCCCCGCGTTTACTGCCTTTGAAGGAACCGGATTTCACACTCGAACGGTTCTTTTAGAATATCTACATCTACTCGTACCTATGTGGGTGTAACACGTATGTATTGTTGTTATAATTTGATTGTGATGTCGATGGAAAACAATTTCATTATTATTTCAAAATAACTCGTGACCAACGTAACCTGAGGGTAGGTTCATATTCCTTGGTGAAAATTGATTTCATGTATTGTACTTACATGGTATTAAGATTTTCTTACTGTTATTTCTCTAGTGACAATTTTCTGCTAAGTTTATATAATTTTTGTTTTCTTTATCTCTCTCTTTTCTTAACTTTCTTTTATTTCGCGTAAGTTGCGCGCAAGTATGTATAGCGTCGCATTGTCTTCGGTTATTTGCATTACCTATAGTAAGTTGAGACAACAAATTCTCCCAAATACCTATTAGTTACTTCACTCGCTCGTACAGTGTCATTAAGTTAACTTATCGATGGAACTACTGTGTAGATATGCACGTACAGGTCGTCCTACAACCGTAAATGAAGTAAGTAGGTAAGGTAAGGGTGCTCAAGTCGTACCCCCTAAGGAAATTACATTGTAATATTCACTGCAATTAAAATAAAACAAAATCTTTAACACTTACTAAATCTTTATTTAATTGTTTTTCAATTAACAATTATAAAAACTTGAAATTCTTTAATGAAAATAGGTATTTTATTGTTTTTATTGATTAAGGCACCTAGTCGCCTAATTCGTACCACCTATAGCTTTAGTCCTACTTAGAAAACAAATGTTAGTAAACATATTAAAAACTATAAAAAAAAACACTTAATAATCAGAGATCACATGAACAACTAAAAACTACAAACAATTTAGTCTGTGATCAATTTTTATAAGTATCAGACGCAAACTTACCCTACATTAAATGTTAAATTTCATGGTCTTCCTTTATTTAAGACTAGTTGGTGCCCACGACTTCGTCCGCGTTGAAAAATATTAAGTAGCCTATCCTGTGTCCCGTACGTCTAAATGTTTATCTACCAAGTTTTATGAAAATCAGTTAATTCGTTTCAGAGTTATGGAGGAACATACTTACATACATACAGAAAAAAATTCTAAAAATCGTCAATTTAGTTTCAGTATCATGTATAGCGCCTATAAACACGATATCTCTGAAAACAAAGTAACTTACTCCATGACGGACCCTTACAGATTTATTATTAGTATATTGAATTGATTGATGATATGTTATTCAAAAGGAATAAATGCTTATAATTGAGCCTTTCGATCGGTACAGTAAAATTACAGGTTTTTTTTTTCACATTTAGCGTTTTCGATTCCCGATTCAAACAGGCGATTATTTAAAATTTGAAAGCAGTTCATATTAATTTTTTTAAATGAAAATGAAGTCTTTAGCTATTCAGTTTAATTTTCTATACTTACCTTAAATTTTAATTAAATTAAATCTAATAAATTTTCTATATCTATTTTCTTTCAGTATTAAATACTTCCCTCCTTATGGGCAAAGTCGTGGGACGCCCTCTGTATAGTGTAGGTAGCTATATCTATCTATTTTCGTTCAAATATTGCTACAAATGAATCAAGATTTGTTCTTCAATAATTGTTCTAAGTCAATCTTTAAAAGTCACAACTCAAAACTACACTGTTAATTTTGATAGATTAATTAACAGTATAAAAATACCTCCGTTTTCGACCTGTATAGGCATGCATACGTTATTATGAACACAGAGTGTAGCTACAAAGAAGGGTGGTATATTTTTGCGATAAGGCAGATTTATAGGAGCGTGTCTTCGTTGCCTGAGGCTTGCAGAGTTTACTCCCCATCTCAAAAAGCTAACATTATGTGGAGACGGCTTTTTAAAATATCTAATGTCTAACGATGGGCCTCGTAAGAAAGCTCAACGTCGCTCAACGACCTATAGAATAAGAAATAAGATCCGTAGACGTATGAAAGATACCGACATAAGCCAGCGGATCAGTAAGTTGAAGTGGCAATTGACAGGACTTCGCTTCGCATTTACAATATTAATAAGACTATGGAATGGAGCAAGACTTGAACTCAGGATAGCATCTCTAGTACCTAAATAGCAACCTCAATGGTTACATCCAAGTTATACCAAGTGTAACTTTGTAAGCGGAGAGGTTTGGAACTGAAAATTATGTCCGACTAAGAAAGTCCGTTCCCATACAAACGCAGCCCATCCCTTCCTTTTGTCTTGCTGCTCGCTCCGTATTTTTTCCCCATTACATTTTCATTTTATTTCATATTTCTCCTTCGGGGGTGTCGTAGGGGTGGGGATAATAAAATTTTTCCCTTTTCGCTCCCGTCGCCTTTATTTATGGGGACGTTTAAAGGCAACGAATATGTTTTTCCTACGTTCTCGTAATGAGTCGAATTATTAGGGGTTGTTTTTTGAGATTGCCACGGATTTTTATTTTATACTTAACTCTCTTTTTTTTTTTCTTTTTTGTGGGATTTCACTGTTTGCCGGAGATAAGCGTTGTTTTATTGACAATAAAATTTTGTTAAGCCTTTTTGAACTGAGTGTTTTGTTTTTGGAAACTTTCTCTTTGTTCGGCATAAGGGTTATTCGCGATTGTACAGACATCATATTATTGGACACCGCTTTTGATTTTTATGTATTTCTATTCAAAATTTATGCACTTGTGTGCAACAGGATAGTGAAAACGTCCTGTTCCTGTTGAAATATGTAAAGATATTTTTTTAAAATATTATATTAACATAGACAGACATGCTGACTTAATGGGGATAGCTCCATTGTCTATGTGTGTTCAGTGAGTCCATTTCTCTATCCATTTCCAAACCCTTATACTTAATCCCACTGTAATTGACAACACACTTGGAGTACTTAAGGCCTTGCTTGTATTATAGGCGACGGTAACCACCTACCAACAAGTGGACCGTCACCCTGTCTGCGGACCTTAACATAAAGAATAACTATATTAAATAATAGAAAATTACCTGGTAAAGACGAGATGAAATTTCGTATTCTATGTCATCAATAGAAGGTTCATTCTATCGGACTGTAACATCCTTACTTACCTAAGCTTAAACAATCTGAAATTCCATTCCCTTTGAAATGTAAGTAGGTATACAATAAGAAAATAGTTTTATTTCCAACTTTTGAAGGTAATGTTTTTCCAGGAAACATTAGTGTTATGTATATAACTTGGATTTTATTGTAGTGAAGCGCATTGTAGTCAGAACGCAGTGCCAGCGTGAAATGTTGCCAAATTTATGCGTTTTGCCGACTAAACCGCCTTATCTCGGAGCTCATTTATATCGTCCATATTTTTAATCTTGGCAACATTATTTTATAATTCTTTTCAAAATTTAAACGCAGCTCATTCACTTTGAATAAGCGATTCTTTTTTTAAATTTTATTTTGACAAATGTGAATATACGCTTTGTTTATGTCAAACAGACTGACGGTCCACTTCATGATACGTGGCTACCGTCACCTGTTAAGTAACTACAGGTTCTGCAAATGTGCTTAGTATGATAGGGGAAGATTAAGCATAGATAGAGCAATAGACTTTGGCATCCCTTACTCACGGTTGTCTTCTGTTAGGTGGTGGTTACTGCCGCCAGACCGCAACTTATGACTATTACTTATATTTATTATTAATATTATTAATTTACCAATATATATTTTTTACTAGTAACTACTTTACAAGTATATGTTATTCTTATCGATCTTCTTATGCATAATTCATTATGATTTCAAAAAGATAATTGATTGCCTACGTCAAAAATATGCATACCCAAAACAGCTGTGTATTAAAATTTCGTATGGCGACACATTTCTTGATCTACAGTTTTTACAAGTATCTACACACAAAAAATTAATTAACAATTAGGAATCGTCCCACCAGTTCATGGAAGACGTCCCGTTCCAAATTTAACTTTAAACCACCCCGATACGTATCTGCTACCCCTCGCTGAATTTTTTCAGCTCGTATAACCACAAGCGCAGGCACGCACACTGCCAACTTTTTCCACGAATTCGCTTGTGTGCTTAACTGTACCCGTGTACGTATTAGAGTTGAATGAGCCTGTGTGAGTGCTAGCCGCTGCCTCCATTGGGCACAGAGCAATTTCTTTATTGATCCATATTTCTTCTTCTTTAGACTGCCCGCGGGGGGGTCGTCCCCTTAGGGGTGGAGGCGACACCCCATCTCTCCCCCCGGAGGTGTTTTTCTACAGTTTTAATGAACGAAGGACTCGAAAATGGCGCAGAAGGAGTTTCAGGGGGAAGAAAAGGTTATTAATGCTTTTTAAGCTGAGTAATTTTAGGCGAAATGTTTTACGTTATAAAGTGGTGTACGTTTTTGTTCTGCAACCATTGTTTGGGGTTAGTTCGCCTAATTGTTTTTTAAATGACGTACAGTATCTTTAGATACTTAATAATGTCTTTGTTTTTTATAAATTTATAAAAGAAACTTAAGAATAAGTTTTCTCTAATATCTCTCGTTATTAAGTAAGTAGGAACTAAATGATTTTCTATTCTATTTGTGTAAGTTCTATTTCTATTCAAATAAATATTATACCCATATAAAATAACACACGACGAGCCCTTGGATAAGCGGTTAGGGTGATTTCCTTAACGCTCCGTCTCAGTTGTCCCGGGTTCGATTCCCGAATTTGGAATTGAACTTTTCAAAGTTGGCTCTGGTCTGGATTTGGAAAGTGTTGGCAACACCACACAGGTGCTGCAAGTGTGTTGCCGGCCATAATGGTATTGAGGATGAGAGATTGGAAAGAAATAGAGAAATGTGCTCTGGTTGGTTGGTCCCCTTATTGATTTGAGGGTATCGAGTTCGAATCCTGCGGTACACAACCATTTACCAGTTTTCCTATTGTCTTAGATATATTTATATTTCATGTTTACGAAGCAGTACAATAAATGTCTTACCATCCATCTTCCCCCCCGTAAATAATACACAACTCATCCCCACACACAATAATGGTTATAATATCTTAAGGCTTTTTGCATCATTTAAGTCGAGCCAAACAAAACAGTTTGTAGTGCTCAACCAGATCATCTTGAGCTGCGATATTATTGGGCTGTCCGTTTAGTCGTTTGCGAGTTAAAAGAGCCGGGGAGGTGCGGTAGATCAGGTTGTATTGGGCAGACGTATACGCTGACACATTGGGTGAACGAAGCGTGGCGTCTTTAAGGGTGGAAGGAAGACCAAGATCTATAACAATTATTGTTTTTCGGCTAATATCGTCGTGGTCTCACTATTTTCGAATGAACTACAGAAAATGCGCGGAAATTTCCCAGTTTTGGTGAAGAAAAAAAAATTCAAAGTCCATTGTTATGCCACCAAATTCAAATAAATATCATTTATTTGGTAACCACCTTTGGTGTGGTTTGTAGACTTACGTCAACCATAAAATCAATTATTATCCATTATTTATCTATACATATACAGCCTTACCTATAAACGTTTCTTAAATTTTAAGTAATACTTAGAAACCACTTAAGAAAATTTTTTACTTATAAACGTTAACTTTAATTTGTTGCTTAGCAATGTCTTAATGAACTGTCAAACACTACTTAAGAAGATAAGTAGTGATTAGTTAATACGATGCTAAGAAGATGATTAGTTTATTTTTATAAGTAAGACAGAAAATCTCTACAGATTATATATTGAAATCGCTGTTTGCTTCCGTTTTTATTGTCTTACTAGCTGGTGCCCACGACTTCGTCCGCGTTGAAAAATATTAAGTAGCCTATCCTGTGTCCCGTACGTCCAAATGTTTATCTACCAAGTTTCATGAAAATCAGTTAATACGCTTCAGAGTTATGGAGGAACATACATACATACAATACCTACACTTACAGATTTATTATTAGTATTGATATATTTATATTGTAAAAAAAATTAAAATTACGGAATTAAATAAATTAATGAGTACCTATAATGTTCATACCCTGTATATTATCAGTCATAAACCGATGAGTGTTGCCAGTGATGAAATATGGCGCTGAAACGTGGTCTCTAACTATGGGCTTTGTAAGAAAGCTCAACATCACTCAACGAGCTACGGAGACCGCTATGCTCAGGGTTACACTGCCACGGCAAAGAGGCCAGGGAGCGGCCCCGCGAGATTGACCCCCAGGCTGATCTAATCAGGCGCTGAAGAGTCGGCAGACGTGCCCGGGCATACGCCGCAGCGCACGTTGCGTAAATTACGTCAGGGCGTCAGAAAGGGACATCTGACGTCCTGATACACCCAACAAAGACGCGTGGCGGCTCATGGCATTCCAGTGGACCACCACAAATAAATGAAGCGAGGCGAAAATGTTCGCCTTGAGCTGGGTCCGCAGAGGAAGTAGCGGTGTATCCGAGGACAAGGCTCGAATCGAAGCTGTGATCTCGACCCACACATCACCGCTGATGGTGGAATGCGGGGAGGTTTTAGTGGGTATTCCAGGCGATAAGTCACTTCGTCGGGTGAGTCCCACACTCCTCAACTGTCCCCGTCGACGAGGAATAGTGCGTAAACGTCATTTCAAAAAAAAAAAGGTTACACTGCGAGATCGAATCAGAAATGAGGAGTTAGATAACTCGCGCGCCAGTAGGTATAATGTACAGTTAGTTACATAATTAATTTTAAAGAAGTCCGTTTTAAAATTAATGAGATTAGGTAGAAACATCTATGTTAATAGTTTTAATTCCCAAGGTGCCAGGTACAGTCGGCCCTCAACAAAGAGACAGTCGGTGTATACAGCGATAAGTACAGTTGATTCAATACACGGTGCCCTCACAATGGGGGCGAGCTGAAGAAATATGTAAAACGCGACTACAGAACCCGCGGCGATGACGGTGCACAGCGCCGCACTTGGAGCGGCGGGGAATCTAGAAAAAAAAAAAAAAAAAAACAATATAGGGAAATTTCAACATCGCGAATGTGTATTTTTAAAGAGATTTAATTTTTAACGCAGTAATAAATTATTAAATACATAAAACAACAAATGAAATAAACAAACGATTTCATAATTTACTCTGGGGAAATCTGACAGATCTGATTTGCATTGATTATTGCAGATGCTGCTGGATGAGGCCTCTCCTAAGGCTCGCCACCACGCACGGTCTTCTGGCTACCTTCTATAGTTATAGCTAGCTATAGGTAAAAGAATTTTTATAAAACTACTGGACCGCCAGTCTTTTCTCTTTATATTTTAATATAATGTTTTAGGTAGTTGATTAATTAGGTTCGGTATGACATAAGCAAGACGTCTTTTTCCATGAAGGTTGTTTATTAATCAAAATATGGGTCAATGTGAACCAGTTCTATATTTACATATTTACCTAAAACTCAATATAAGAATGGACCCTGCGGCATTGTACCAAGGACGCTGGCAGCATTTCCTCGTTGAATGGCCAAACTAATACGTTTGCCGAGGAAAGCACCAGCTCTTCGGTCTCCCGTCGCATCAATAAGCCTCTTTAAATATTAGTATTAGTATTAGTAATTTTTAATATATAAATTATATATATAAATTTTAATATTAGGGGTTAAAGTATGAAATTGCCGATTTGTACTGAAAAATAAAAATTCGTTTTTTTTTAATTTAACATATTTATTTAATCAAAATAATTACCATTATTATCTATACATTGCTGCCATCTAATAGGAAGCTCATTTATGCCTTTGCGATAGAACTCTGGTGATCTAGATTCGACAAACTGTGTGAAAGCATTTTGCACTGCCTCCTGAGAAGAAAACTTTTTATCACGCAGAAAATTGTCCAAATCACGAAAAAAATGGTAGTCCGTTGGAGCAAGGTCTGGCGAATACGGAGGGTGACGAATGGTTTCTAATTGCAGTTCCTGTAGAGTCTGCAGATCAGTCAAATCATGAGGCACCCATTTTTCATATTTTTTTTATTTTATTGATTTGACGCAAATGAGTCAATATTGTTGGTAAGGTAACGTTAAACCATGCCGCTAATTCCTGGGTAGTTTGGCTCGGATCGGCTTCCACCATCTCTTTCAAATCATTGTTATTCACCTGTGTGGGCGGTCTTCCACGTGGTTCGTTCTTCAAATCGAAGTTTCCATCACGAAAGCGTTTAAACCTAAATCGCACAGTGCGTTCATTAGCAGTCCCCTCTCCAAACGCAACATTAATATTGCGAGCTGTTTCTGCCGCGTTAGTTCCGCGTCGGAACTCGTATTCAAAAATCACACGAATTTTCGAAGTATCCATCTTTATTGTCTAAGCTGAATAAAAAAAACAACTGAAAGTTGATAATCGAATGTTGCACATTTTTTAAAAGAAGAACTACATAGGTACCGTATGAAAAAAGTTTCACTCAAAAATCTCAAACCATGAAGGTTCTATGTCAATTCGAAGTACCTATTACAATAAAACGGCAATTTCATACTTTAACCCCTATTATTAGTATAGATAATCAGTATAACTTCATTGTTATATTTATTCAATTTTGGTTACAATGTTATTGTTATAATAAAATATATTTACATATTTACCTAAAACTAAATATTATCTAAATATACATAACTAAAACTAAACCTATAACTAAAACTCAATATAAAAATGGACCCTGCGGCATTGTACCAAGGACGCTGGCAGCATTTCCTCGTTGAATGGCCAAACTAATACGTTGGCCGAGGAAAGCGCCAGCTCTTCGATCTCCCGTCGCATCAATAAGCCTCTTCGAAATATCTTTGAAAAGGCCCATTGCTGCAGGGCCCCACGGACCGAGTGTCTCAACTCCAAATGGTTCAAAAGTATATTCAGCGCCGAGGCCACTATATTTTAGAATTTTATTTTTCTCAGCCGCCTCTGCTGCGGTTGCTGCCTTTGTAGATGTTCCATGGAGATGCGAAGGGGCTAGTGTGTCTACACAGGTAGCATCCCACACCAGCACTCTACCCAATCTCCATGGAATCAGAGACATCCCATCCGGTCTCCTACCATCGTTTCTCAATATACCTGAGGGCTCTAAAATGGCTGGTATATTGGCTGACGCAAGAGACCGGCGGAGGATGTCGTTTAAGGCAGCATGCCTCGAAAAGCGGCCAGCACTTTTTTGACACGACAGTCCGTGGTGACCAAGACGGTCGACTATACTGCCACAGGGACATTGTTATTAAAATAATGGGAGATAATAAAAAAAAATGCTTAGAATCCGTACCAACAGATCGCTGTCCGTAGCGGGGAGAGTGCGGGGGTGGCGCGAGGCGAGGGGACGAACGGGCGTCCGACACAGCGCTCCTTTTTACGTTCCACGACGTACCAAACGTTGGCAACATTTTCTTTCTTAATTCTTATTATAACATTTTATAATAATAACATAAACTTTTATTTTTTATTTTCTTTTTATGTGGCCAAGAGCAAACCCATCTCTAATAATAAAAAAAGCAAGTGCGCTGGCGACCATAGTATGGTCAGCAGGGCTATAGACTATACTACGCCGACAATATATGATAAAAAAGTCTATATTAACGATAATGGACTCAATTCTGTTGAAATATTTTATGAAATCGAATAAATTATGAATTGATCCATTGATTGTTGTAACGTGCCAAAAACATATTGCACTTTCAGTCCCTTGCCATTTTGTTAAAAAGCCTTCTTCTTGAATTATCCTTCGAAATGAGGACAATGACATTAATGCGGTGTCATTAAACTATATTTAAAAGTAGTAGCTATAATATATTATACATATATGCTTTATTATCAATATTAGTATATCTACTGTTTTATAATTTTATCCCCTTTAGTCCCTACTAATATTATAAATGTGACTAATATTCCGTCTGTCTGTTACCATTTCACAACTTAACTATACCCAACCGATCATTATAAAATTTTGCATACACATTGTCAGGGATAAAGACATTGGGTACCTTTTACCCGGAAAAAAAGTACTTTGCCCGAGGTATCATATAAAAATAAAAATCTAACACCTGACAAAACTATAACAGCAATAAAGGTTGAGAAAAAAAAATGCTCATATATTTTCTTATATTTTGTCAGGCGTTAATATATTTTTTGAAAGGAGCACGGACGAAGTTGCTGGCACTAATTAGTGTTAATATAATTAGAGCTCAAAAATGTGTTACCGAATGTTGCGAACGCCTGCCGCAAGAAGGTGTGAGCGGCGCGTCACCTCAAGAATGCTACAATTTTCCCGAGTTTTCCATTTCTCGGCGACCCTCCCCACTCCACCTACCACCCGGCTATCCCCTCTTTTGGGAGGAAGGAGAAAAAAGAAGTGGTCCTGGTGTTGCCAGGAAACGAAGCTTCCTTGTGTTTTATTCAGAGTAAATTTCGATACGATTTCATTCGCTGCTTCAATTTAAACGACTTATTTAGTGAATATTTTATACCTTATTGGATAGTAAATACATTAGAAAAATATTTTGAGGAATTCATAACTTTATTAATGTATCCATAAACGAGAACTGGGTAAGTACTTGTTGCGAAAAAAAGTCCAAAGATTTAAAGATAATTTGTGTAGGTAATAATGTTTGAAATTGTATAATAATTACGGTATACATAGACAAAAAGGTCTACCTTTTTTAAAAAGATTAGTTCCTTTTTAATTGTCTGTAGTATTGAGTTATAACTGTCAAGTTATTATTTCTATAACTCAAAATCATTGCAGGGGAAATTATTAGATTTTTTTATATTTATTTTGTTGTTTAAAATTACATATTTGTTTCTAATTTTAATTTTATACTTAGAATGGCTACTGTCACAAGCTAAACGCCAGTAGATAACTTCTTAGTGTAGGTACATATACTTAATCAAGACGTAGGATGAAAGTTTGATGCTTTGGGATAGAAGATAAGGAGGTGTTGAGACTACAGAATCATAATTACTTTTCTTTTTTAATTTAAGGTTAGGTTAAAATACCATTTATTTTTTTAATTGTTCCAAAACACAATAAGTAATATTTTTGATATTTGTTGAAAATATTATTATACATTTACTACTTAATTAAAATAAATATTTATCTCACTAAATCACCTAATAAATTAAAATTAATAAGTAGGTATATTAAATAACTTGGTATTTTTCTTATAACAATTATTATTTAGTAGCGAAACTCTTCTAGCTTGGCACGAATGCAATTTTTTCTACTTCCATTAGTGAAAACCGCATGAAAATCCGTCCAGTAGTTTTTGAGATAATCGTGACATTAGTTTTTGACATACAGACAGACGCGGCGGTTGACTTTGTTTTATAATATTATGTAAGGATAAGTGGGTATAAAAGAATGACGGTTAATGGTTGTGCAGTTTATGTTTATGGACTTAACCAAAGAAGTGAAGACATACCTAATCAATATTTAATTAAATTAAATTGTGTAAGCACATATTTTATTAGCACCTTAATGTAAACATTAAGTATTTAATTAGCGAAAACTCTTAAAGAATTAGTGTAGATACATAGGTAGTTAATTTTTACCTTAAAAACCCTTTTGCAGCACAGCAACCCAGCATAGTCCGTTGAATTTTCTCACAAAACAAATCTCCTCTGTTGGTAAGAAATATAAAAAAATAACACAAAAGAACTTATGTACACATAATTGATACTCTAAATTGAACCTTACCGCTACGCGTTACAACTTAAATTGGAATGAGTTAAAACATTACATTCAATCTTACAAAATTACTGAGTGACTTGCAAAAAATAATCTGAATTCACAAAGACGGAATCCCAAAGCAGACCTTAACGCGTCAATGTTAAAGATGAGAATTGCTTGCAGCGAGTTATGAAGATATGGTGTTACGTCACGGATCGGCGCACACAGGGTGTTTCAAGACAGCGTCGGGTGCAAATACCCGAGTGGTGGGGGGGCCCACTTCTTTGCCATGTTAATTTACATTTTAAATTGCACTTATATAGCTGAGCGGCGACTTGGCCTGTTTTGTAGCGTCCTGTATTATGTATGGGGTTATTTGGAGCGACCTGTATATACTTGCATTGTTTATAACCGCTGAGATGTTTGGAAAAGTTATTATGTAGGTTCCCATTGTTAATTTAGGTTGTTCTTAACTAAGTTTTGGGGTACTTTTTAACACAATGTTTTAAGTTAAGTTTAATATTTTGATCTATAACTTTCGTACCGAAGATGTTTTCGAGACATATAGTTTGTATTTTTTTTTAAGATACAGAGTGGTAGATTGGCTGATTGGTATATTTGATGATACGTGGTGTGGCTACCGTCGCCTCGATATGTAGTCGCCCAGTGGTCGAAATTCGACTGTAATTTGTCGTAATTTGTTATCGTCGCAGGAATGCAATTATTTTTGCAAGGCGTTGGATTTATATGGATTAACATGGAAATCTTTAGAGGAGGCCTTTGTCCCAGGACAAGCTGTTACAGTTATTGTTGAAGGACCGATTGCCGATATTGTATTTAAATTAATATTAATAATTAGTATGTAGGCACAATAACTGTAGATATATTGTTAACCTAACAGTAATAAGGGCTTATTTTTTTATTTTATTTATATATTTATTTATTTATTTGTGACGACACGGACCATATCTTTGGCCCGCACACAAAATATTCGGTCACCTTTTTTGAATTGACACTTTTCAAATATTCACCCTCGGGAACAGTAGGTAGGAACCTCGGAAACCTACTTCTTTTTTGTGTAAGAGGTGACAATGTGTAGGTATACAAAATTTTATGATAATCGGTTGAGCAGTTAAAAAGATAACACACAGAAAGTTACCTTCACGATTTATAATAGGCACCTATGGATTTTAAGCAAGATTTTTATTTAAAAAAAGGGTTTACATACTTTTTTTGATTCAAACTCTAATGATAAGAGCAAACAAAAAGTCTGTATTAAAATGGAATCACTTTCATTTTAAAATTCTTATTATGAATTTACTAAAAGGGTAACTTCCGTTTAATAAGATGCGCAAGTATTGGAATATAGCTTTTATTACCTTAATCTTAAGATACTTATTAATCTTACATGAATCAAATTATTGGATAGAAAATCTAAAATCCCTTCCGCACCCTTTTAAAGAAAAAAAAAACTATCAATATAAAATTGAAAGTGTTTAAAAACTTTCAAATACCAGTATTGACATGTGTTGACTTTATTGTTACGACAATTTTATTCATAACTCTTCATGAAAATGTTACACAATAATAGACTTTCGTAATATCAAAAGAGAGTTTAAATTCGTATGCAATGAAAGTCTACAAATATTCACCCACGATATGTCTAGAGGAAGTATTTTAAAACCCCATAAGTCCTTTTCAATAAATAAAAGTTTGACACCTTGTTATTGATAGGCAAAGAATAAGTGAGGACAGTGTAGGTATTTTTATCAATAATATTTTAAACATTATCTTCCTACTAATGAAATTTATTAAAAATAGTTTCAACCGTTTCAATGATTATGAAGAACAAACGAACAGATAAAAAATAAATTCTAGAGACAATGATTAAGTTGTAACACCTAACCATATTAGCCAAAGGCAATCATTCTTTAACTCACAATCACCACTGCTGGACAATTTAATTGCCTTTTTAATTACCTATTAATGGACTTTTCAATTTAGCGCCTCCACGCCCTTATCCATTCACTATCAATCGCTTCCATGACCTAATCTTACCAGAGAGCAGGTGGTCGGCCCATTGGCCCTTTAAAACTGGTATTATTTATATTTTTGATTCTTTTTTGTTGTAAGGTGAGCTGATAGTTTGTTAAATGGTAAATGGCCATTGACACTAAGAAAAACAAACACAAGGGAATGTAACTGCGGTGCCAACACCTCTAGGATAAAAAGTAAAGGAAAGTAGAGGGGTAGGGGAATAGTTTCATCTCTTACGGACTCGTCAAAACGCAATAACACAAATGCTATGAACAAATACTTTGCTATGCTATGAATAGAACGATATGTCGCATATTTTTGAGACAGTTCACTGGAGGTTAGACGTCATAACAAGCCGATGCTGTTTAGTGTAGGTATATTACGATTGTTTAGAAACAACTCCTGTAAATGACACGTCGCTTCTGCACTCCATAATCTTTGGACGCACAGGCGTTAACCACACGTCAACACAACTCAGGACATGTGTCTGATAGTGTGATCAACTAGCACCTGTTATTCACAACTCGTCTGTTTTTTGTTGTCACCCGCTTATTACGTTTACGCGTTGACGTTGTTATGATAGGTTATGTTTATTTTAATAATATCAATCTACTTGCTGGATGTTAATAACGATTTGTTTGAAAATGTTTGTAATACAGCGTGCTGATTTTGTAGTAGAAGGTGGATAAAAAGGCTGTGTCTGTCTGTCTGTCTGTCACCTTTTCACGGCTCAACTACTCAACCAATTAGTTATAATTAATTTTTCATACACGTTCTCAAGGATTCAGAAAAGAATATAAGGTATACCTTCCATCCAGAAAAAATGCCTACTGTTCATATATGAGATCATTTAAAATAATTTTAAAAAAAACTATTTTCAAAAGTGTAAGCAGATGCAGATGTCAGGCGTTGTAATGCTTATATATTTTTCATTTTTCAAAGCAGACGAACCGTAACAGTAATACTAGAGGCACCAGCTAGTATTAATATAAGACATGGATATTAGAAATTAGTTTTTTCCAAAACTTAAAATATGCTCGACTCTTCTAGTCTTTCTTAATGAGTATTTCGTGTAAGTAGCGTTGTTGTTTCGCGAGCCAATTTGTAAGGCAAATTTTTAGTGTGACTGTTTCCGGATTTCCGTCGCTGGGTTAACTATTCCTCTCTCCGGATAACCGGTGTAAATCTTACATTAGTACTCGTGTGTGATGCACACCCGTCGGCAATTTTGGATCTTGATATTTTAAGCATTTTTTTTCTTATGGTAAACATTTTTATTACATGATCTACCAGCAACTAGCTGCTACGTAAACTGCCGCAACTTTTATTTTTTGAAAATCCTACAGGAACCTAACATTTTTCCAAGGCAAAAAGCAGGCTAAAGTTTAATACAGTTATTCATTAATCATCAATGAAAACCGCTTTCAAATCGGTCAAGCCGTTCCGTTCTGGAAAAAAAAATCAGTTTATGGTCAAGCATAAATAAATAAATGCGCAAAAGATGAACATTTTCTTTTGCGCATTTATTTATTGTGACTATAAAAAATATTTTTATTATAAAAATATTACTTATTATAATAGGAAACTAGCTGGTGTGCATGTGGATTGGAATATTTAGCCCTTGTCCATCCTGAAATTCTATTCTAATTGGTGTAAGATTTTTTTTAAGACGGATGAGTATAGTTTCGAAGATTACCTCTTACACACAAACAAACGGAAAAACCTCTTTATAATATTAGTACCTACCTATAGAAAATTAAGAATATAATGTTAATATGATTACAAGTGATACAATGTAAAAGAGATTTTTTTCAATGTAGCTGCTACATCTTGTGGCTGAAAAGTCCATTATATCTTACGGGTATACCGCATATCTCGGGAAGGCGGCAATAATTCGCCGGTGTTTTCGTGAATTCTTCCGTTGGTCGCGTGCACACAAAACACAACAAACTCACACATACAGAAACGCATTACACGCACGCACACATACACACGTTTCCTTCACACGACACGACACATATCGGATATCACGAGTCACGGTACTCTTTACGTTATTCTTATGACAGGCTGATGATCCACTTGACAGTAGATGGCTACCGTCGCATATAAAACAAGCAACGCCATTGGTGCTGCAGTGCACTGCCGACCATAGAAAGATTGAGGATAAGAGATAAGGAAGGGATGGGCAATGGGCTGTGGAATCTCACCGAAACACAACAGCACATATGCTGTTATTTCACGGCGGTATTCTGTAAGCCTTCGTATCGAAAGGATATGTAAGTAAAACATCCTATGAGCATAACGTCCTGAAAGCTAAATGGCCTATAAGCAGCTCGTCCTATTGGCAAAATGACATACAAACAAATAGTCTTAATATCAAAAAGGGAGTGGTTACTTCCGCCAGAGGCTGCCCAAATTACTGCAAAACACACTGTGCCCTGCCACTACTTAAATCTCTATGAATGATATGGCCGAAGTAGCATATCGTTACTGCTCGATTTCTGATAGCCAGAAATTCCACTCGAGTAGGTACTGTCCAACAATGGCTTATGCCGAAAGCTAACTTGCCAAAAATCTAATTATTGTACTTTGCCGCATCGGTCAACGCTAATAATTTAAATTGCATTGTGTATTTATAATAGAGGCAACAGTTGAACATCTGTCCGAACTTTCAACTCGGAAAGAAGACAATAGAGCCGTAAGAAAGGGTCACTCGCTGGACAGGACCGGATCTAAGCGGTGGGTTCCGGCCGGAACCGGTTTCAACCACCGCGAATAATTCGCGGTGAGCATGTTTTACGGATTATTGGGGAAATTAAATAAATTTAAATTACCAAGCTTACTAAAAGGGATATTTAAAAAATATATATTTTTAAAATGATTTTGTAATATATTGCGATTTTATTTTAATTGAAAATACTGAATTCTTGAAAACGTTTTTTAATTGTTTCCCATTTTTATATAACTAATAAAATACATACGTTGTAAGAGTAGTAAAATTAATACATTTATCTATGTAGTCATTGTGACTTTACTCACTCCTCTGGTAACTCTCACGAAAATGTGTGTTTTAAAAAACTTAATATCATTAGAGATTTAAAAGGCTGATTATGAGCTAGCGACTTTATTGGGATAAAGGATAAGGAACAAGGTCACCACTTATTCACTCACTCACTCAGAAGAACACAACACATAACACTCAAGACGTGCTGTATATTCACTTCGTAAATATGTGGTTACTCTCTACTGCTAAAATAATATTGTGACTACCACTAAAATGTAGCATGGCTCATTGCATTTATTTAGTATGGCCGCGACTTCTTACGCGTTGAAATATACATATAATATAACACTTGAAAGTTTTCGTATGTATGAGTATTATTAATATCTTTATTGCTGTGACGACGGTGGCGCCGACATATTTTTTACATTTTTAGATGATCCTTCGGGAAAAGTACTTTTTCTGGATGAAGTACTCTTCCTGTATCCCTGACAACGTGTATCCAAACTTTATAACAATTGGTTTAGTAGTTAAGGTGTGAAAAGCTAACAGACAAACACAGAGAGTTACTTTCACAATTATAATATTAGTAATATGCTTAATACAAACTCATGGACACCCTACAAAGTGACTGTCCATCCGTTGGAAACAATATCTATCGATTTAAAAAACTAACAATAGCGTAGAATTTAAAAAATAACATATGAACGACCAACGAATGTAGTATGACCATGTAATTTATATTTTTTATTCGCCATCACGTAAGTATTTAGTGAAATTCTAAACGGTCGCGTAAGCAGCGGCATTCAGAAGCCATATGCTCATAATGATGGGGTCCTTATCTTTAGTCACGGATGTCTATTGATTGATTATTATTGATAAAAAGGTTCGATTGTTTAAAAATGACTGTTTTTGGTATGTTTATAAAATGATAGGTCTGGTGATGCCAGCTATATTGTAAGTGTCGAGGATTTAGGGTTAGATCAACGAGCCTCTTTGGATGAGTGGTTAGGGTACATTCCTTAAAACTCCGACTCAGGGGTTCCGGGTTCGAATCCCGGCTGAGTCAACTTTGGAAATGAACTTTTCAGAGTTGGCTCTGGTCTGGATTTTGAAAGTAATGGCAGCCTGGCAGGGCACACTGCGCTTCATAGTCATTTGGGCAGCCCATCTGGCGGCTGTAACCACACCCTTACAGAAGACCATCGTGAAATAACAGCACACAGCTGTGTGTTTGGCAATGTGCCATGCAAAACTAGACCAGCTAAAACTCTTCTAGCGCGCCTGTAGATGGGTTGGGTCGCGGTAACATCAAGTGGACCAGTCAGCCTGTCTGATGATCTTAACATAAAATATAACTGTCCAGAATTCAATTGACTTGATGTCAAAACCTTGGCTTCCGAAACCTTTTAATTTTAAAGAAAGAATATTGTTTAAATCAATTTCGAAACGAACATTGGAAATTCATTGCACAACTACATGCAATAAGAAAATGGTACCAGCTGTTAAATTTCAAACACATGCACAGATATAGAACAATCGATAAAAACCAACATCTTTCGTTTGATTGAAATTTTATCGAACGTTTGCGTGATAGTCGACTTTATAAAGAAGACAGGGACGCATTGGATGTAAATAAAAATGTCATCCAAATATACAAAATGTTCATTCACAATGATACAGAGCTGGTTATAATTTCGTCAATATATTATGTGAAACTAGATTACGGATTTTTGTATATGGACAAGAACTCCAAATAATAAACTTAATATTTTGATATAAACTTAATATTTATCTTTTAACCCTCATATATTTATAATAAAAAAAAGCATAAACAATAGGTACACACAGTACCGCGTGTTTGAGACGCGCGCACACAGGTTTGATGATTAAGTCCTACCTGTGGCCCTACTAATATTATAAATGCGAAATAAATTAACAATTTACTATTTAATGTCATGCAAACATATTACTATTGATATTTCTAATAAAAAAAAAAACATTTTTTTTTAACGTAGGTACATTTAAATCCATCACTGTTTTCTGTGAATACTTGAATAAGCGTAATGACAGACTGGCTACTGTGGGCGGGTATGTACGTTAATTGTTTATAATATACTGCAGAGTTCTTTAAAATACCACTTGTAGATACTGTCATTTATTATTATAATGACAAACACAATAAAGTAGCAGGTTGGAAATGAAAATATCATGTATCATATTTAGGTATTACTTCTGCATTGTATGTATGTAAAATTAGCTGTTGCCAGCGATTTCATCCGCGTTGAAAAATAAAAGATATGATCCCCGACAAAATATGTAAAGCAATATAACACCTGAATGCATTAACGAATTTGCCAAATATTGGATCTATATTTTTAGATTAGTGGTGCTGGTGATAGCTGGTGGATATTCTATTCTAACTGTTTGTGAAAGATCTTTTTAAATGGGATGAGTAATTTCGAAGATTACCTCCTACATACAAACAAACATACAAACTTTACCTCTATATAATATTAGTATAATTTATACGCCCTAATAGCTTTATACTTTATGATGACATTATACTTGTGCCAAGAATGCCAAGCGTTGTATGTCAGGCATTATATCTTTTATTTTTCGACGAGGACGAAGTCACGGGCATCAGCTAGTTAATTACAAGTATGTAGCCATTAAATTAACTGTAATTTGAAAACTAACAAAAAGCTATAGCAATACTATTGCAATAAAATAGCTAGTACATACTAAAAATGCACATGGAAAGTAATCATAAAATAAATAGTGTTAACAAAATGAATCGTTATAAAATAAAAGAAATGCAAAATACAAAATTGTTTTGTCGCCAAACCAGTCCGAAAAGTAGCAGCTGTACATTAAAATCCCGACACTTACAAAACATGAAAAAGGATAAGGAAGGGTCAGCAAAACCAGATTGACCAGTCCTATTCAAAAAATAGACAATAAGGGCCCTAGCGTTGACCCTTGGGGGACACCGGTCACTTTCGCCAGTTCCGTCCGAAGACCGCTACTTAATCAAAAGGGTTACAAGTTTTATTATTATCGTTTATCGCTTTTTTCAATTTCTAATAGGCGTTATGGTCAGTTTTGTGTTCGTGTTTGAAAGAGTTCGATGTGTCATTCGGTCTAAAAGTTTATTCAAATCACAAATATGTGCTGTTTTCTTACAAAACTACTTAAATCTGATTATTCATTTATCATGTGCTACTATTCATTTATTCATTATTAGTGTGATTGTAATTTTTTTTTTAAACATTTTTTTTAATTTATAAAATTTCATTTAATATTTTAAACAGTAATTTTATGTCTACTAATTTTGATTGTTATTTATATTATACGTAGGTATGTAGGTGTTTGAACAGCAATGGAAACAAATAAAAGGTGAGTTCTTTAAATGTTCCGCAGTCCTAATTTCCACTGCTCGTCAAAAGAGGACAAATTTCACTTTAAAACATTCGCTCGAAGGAAATTATAAAAATCCCCCTTTTTCCGTGTCCTCCTTCAACAAAAAAGTGTCCCACAATTATCACTTCCCCGTTTTGCTCAGCAAATAGAATTAGGCGTGAATTAAATTAGCTCGGGAATTAACAAGGATAATACTCGGCCCACTTCGGTTTTTTCCTTATTTTTCCCGCCTTTTACCGTTTTTTTGTTGACACGGTCCCGGCGCGGCGGTGACGCGGGAAATTCACCCGCCAATTCCGAAAGATAAACGTGGTGCGTGTTCTCTTTTTAAATTGAATTCTTAATTCGAACTCGAAGCGAGTTTTACAGTTTAGACATTTGAGTAGGTATCACTTAGTACTTAGTATTAAACCTGTAGACGTTTTTGGGTATAGCTTAATACCTACTTATTGTTTGATTCTTTTTTTCAAACTAACCCTTGCCCGCTACTTCGTTCGCGTTCCTTTTTCTTTGGATTTTAAAACATTTAGCCAGTCTATTCGACGCGAGATTTGCAGTTTAGACATTTGACTAGTAACTTAGTATTAGACCTGTAATATTACCAAGTAATTACCTAACGTTTATAGAAAAAAATACTCTGTGATTAAAACGTTTCGGGGCTATTTCATACTAGCCTTGATATTGGCTTATTGATACTTCGTCCGCGTTCCCTTTTCTTAGGTGTTAAAACATTTATTCAGTCTTTACCTACCAAAAAACCAAAAAAAAAATCTGCTCATCCCAAGATCTGAAGATTGTCTGAAAATTTCATCAAAACCGTTTGAGCGGTTTTGGAGTCCATAGGGAACATTATATCGATTTTTATAGGTATACATTTACGTCGCTAGTGGTCTATTTACTTTCAATTTCATGAATTAAAGTAAGTTTGTTTGTTTGTTTATTACGATTTTACTCCTTAACTATACTCAACCTATTGCCATAAAATTCTGCATACACATTGTCAGGGATACAGAATATGGGATATTATTACATCATTGCGATTGTTGAACAGTCTACAATTTTTAACTGCTATGTTTCTACACACAAATGCCATATATTAAACATTTAAAATAATTTTCTATGTGTAAAAACATAATGTTTCTAAGAAAGACCCTCGCAAGTAATAATAAAACTTCTTAAAATGTTCATTCGGTAATTATAAGCGTTATTCGTTCTAAAGAGTTGTTGGGGTTTGACGATACAAGCGACATATACTGAAAATGGAAGAGACAAAAATATTACAATAGCTCAAGATTTTCGGCTTGGTTGGTTTATAGTCGATTGACGTTGGTTTATCAAAGATAAACCAACCCGTAACATGTTTTAACTTCTACGTGCACGTAAATAAAGACTTAATAGTATTAAGATTTAAATGAAGCGAACTGTTATAATGATAATTGTATTGAATTTAACTCTTCATATAATGTGGGATCCGTGTATTGTTCAATAAAATATTATATTTAGATATGCACATCATCTTCTTTATTTTTCACTCAATTTAATACATTATAATTTTAATAACAAAAGGTATATAAAATATAAATAAACTCATAAAATTATTCTGACTATTCTATCTCATTAAAAATCCAAACATAAACTTAAACTAAATTTTTCATGTCAATCAAAAAGCTTTTTCTTTTTCGAAGTTTGAAAATCAAACCTATTTAAATACAGCCAGTATTTAAGTTCAAAATTCATTAACAAACTTGAACAATTACGTGTTTATTTTTTGATAGCTTGCTTGCTTATATAAACTCTATGCCCGTAACCAACGGTTTATCTATAAGGATGGTATATAGCGATCAATGAATTTTATCCAACAAGATATAGACTTTATTGCCATATTTTTAAAATAAAGCTTAACTTTAACTTGCCATTAAAAATAATGATTTTTTATTACAATTTTTTTAATAAACTATAACTTATCATTAAAACGAATAACATCAAATTGCTAGATGGTTTTAATAAGTTTTTAACGATTTGTTAGTATATTATGGCGTATATACTAACAACGTATATATATATATATATAACGCAGGTATATAATATTAAGCCAATCAAAATTACATTGTTCCTTTTTTGAGGGAAATATGAAGCCATATTTAAATTCAATATTTTCTTTAATTTTCAAAATTAAAGTGATTTTTTTAGAATTAGGATAAGGAGATACGAGACTACTCAAAATGTAATCTATCTAGAAATTATAACTCTGTGTCATCAGGGGCTTAAGAAAAGGGGTCTTTAAAATGTCAAAAGAAGGCGAATTTCCCTAAGGGAGTGCCCACCCCCTTAATTATATCTTTTAATGTAATGACGAAATGAATTTTTAGATCACCCTCCTTATGTACAGTGAAGTAAATTAGGGGAAAGAAAGTAGATGCTATTATTTGGATTGTGATACGGAAAGAAATGTTTTATAGCAATTTATAAAGGTTTATTATAAATTTCTTAAAATTTTCCATTGTTAGATAATATATTTGGTTTTTTAATTTTACTAGATGGCAATAAAGTATGTTTCGACTATATATTAAAAAATCTTAACAAACTAAATAAAAAGTTTTTATTTATTTATTTAACACACACTATTCTGATATTGTACACTATTCTGATATGACATATTTTGATTATATTAGGGACACTTTTCTCTATTGTTATTTAGATAGAAAGTATTTTTTTTAAACAAAATCTACACTGAATCTTAAAGATGAAATTTATTCATATTTAATTCCTGGGCGACCTTGAAACAAACTATCAAATGTAATTTTTAACTTTAAATTCACGGTTTTTGTATTTTATTTTTGTGGGTTATTTTTGTCTCTTACTTAATTATTTAATAATTATTAATATTATTGGTTTTTATTCGTTTATTTTTAATTTACATCAACTTACTCGTATGTAATTAACAAAATAATTAACAGATTAATAACTTATCTAAGGGCAAGTTTTATAAACGACATACCTTTTTCCCGTTCGTTACAGTGCTAGTAACCGAACGGTTAACGGTCTGTCAATAACGTTTACTGACGGTGGTTCTATAAAAGAAATTAAACATTCGGTAGCTGCCCGTAAAAATACGCCGAAGTTTATGAATATTGTCGATGGTTTCGTTGTAGTCTGTCAAGAACTGTCAAGTGTCGCGTCACAAACACATTTATTTACATAAATAACAAAATAAACGATACGTAAGATAAACCGACCTTATCATAGTCAGTAAAGAGGCAGTAAACGCTAGCTGTCAAATTATACTGTTGACTAACGAACAGTTGTTTATAATACACTATATTATACTATTAGATCTTTTTTTCGTCTATTTGATATAAAATTTAACTAACGGATCGTTATAAAACTGGCCCTAGTATATCAATACTAATAATAAATCTGTAAGGGTCGGTCATGGAGTAAGTTACTTTGTTTTCAAAGATATCGTGTTTATAGGCTCTATACATGATACTTAAACTAAATTGACGATTTTTAGAATTATTTTCTGTATGTATGTATGTTTCTCCATAACTCTGAAACGAATTAACTGATTTTCAAGAAATTTGGTAGATAAACATTTGGACGTACGGGACACAGGGTAGGCTACTTAATATTTTTCAACGCGGACGAAGTCATGGGCACCAGCTAGTATATAAATAAAACATTATAATAACAAATTTAACATTAAACCTTAACTATAAAACAATTATAAAAAGTCTAACAAGTCCGCCTGTATTATTATATTAATATTATTTAATACAATAATACATGCTTACACTAGACGTTTATCGTGCGTACTGAATAATTTTCTATATCTGACTTAGAATAGTTTTCTTCCTATATACAGTTTATAGTATAATAACAATAGATCAACAAATATCAATAATTGATATTGATTGCACAAAAGTCTCAAGAATCATTTAAATTTTGACGTAAATACCTACTCTTTAAATTTGCTTCCATAATGCGAGAAAAGTGATGATAACAAAATCAGAGGATAGAGTTTGATGCTGTAGCTAACATAATCTAAAATATAAACCCAAAAAATTAATTACACCACTCGATAGCTAAAGGATTAATTATTTTTTTGGTATTAATGATATATTCCAATTAGTTGGATATTAGGTACATATAATATGTTAAAACAAAATATTATTCCCAACTTAACAAAGGTCTAACTCGCAGCCACGTATCATTATTTATTTAACTGTAATTTTGTTGCCACGGAAACCACAATCATTATTCTGATATTACTTACATATTTCTTTAACAACTTTTAATTTTTGACATAATATTTACTAGAATCAGAAATTTGAGAGAAACGAATGTCTATCTACATATTATATAAAATAAATCAAGACATCCACCTATATAGTTAGCAATGAACCGGGGAAGTACCTAACAAAATTAAAGAACAACACGACGCGTTCATCCCCCGCATCTTAGCAATTTAAAACAGGGGTAACATTCATTTATTCCTTCTTCTTTCCACCCTTTTTCTACCCCCTTGGGCAGAGACTGCAATAACTTGACCTCCCGCGTCTCCCGATTCTCTTAAAATTATTGGAAAATTAAAAGCGAGGGCTTTCGTTTTGACAGCTCTTTCTAGAATGGTTACCTCCCCTTGCCAGGGAGGCATTGGATTCCCCTAAAAAATTTTACCCTTCTTTTAGTGAAGTTTGAGGAAAATCATTTGTTGTAACGAAAGGTTTTTAATACCTATTCTACATGTAGGGATTAGAAATTAAATCATTATGAGTACGAGTAAAATACCTACTACAAATATAACTTATACTTAGTTAACAAAAAAATTTATTGTAAACAATGTTTCTTTAATGACGTCTTTATATAATGTAATTGTATCTTACAATTTAATATATAAAGATTGTAGAGAAATTTAAAAAAATATTTCTTTAATATTCTTTAATATAGTGACGTAGGTGATTTTAGTTATTTTCATTGTAAATTATGTATTGATATTATACTGTATTTTAAAGTAAGTAAGTTTTTAAAGTAACAGAATTTCACTATAAGAAAACTAAAAGAAGTTCAATTTAAAACTTTTTGTAAATTGATTCTTGAGTTCGTATTTTTTTATGTTGATGATATGGTAATAACTTTCTATACGATATGTGATTACTCATTTGATTTTTATATTTTACTTTTATGACCTCAACTTCAATTTTTTTATATATTGATTTGTTATATTGATGATTTTTTTTAAATAATCACATCTAATAATTATCGTCAATGGAATAGGAATATCTAATTATTTCCTAGAAGAAAATAAATATTCTTAGCTTAGCTGCATTCCAAATAATAGCTTGATGTTTTTAAGTAAATCGTTTGTAATAAATAAATAAAATTCATTTATTTATTTATTTATACATTTCAAAGGAAGAGACGTTTTTGATCTTAACAAAATATACACAAAAATTTTATAAATAATTTTGTTTTTTCCTATAGGTAATACTTAAAGTTGTAGAAAGTTTTTCTCGTATTCTCGTATTTTCCAAGCATTGATACACTTATGTACTTACTTACTTACATTATTGAAAACTAAGTTTTGCTCGCGATTTCGTCCGCGTCCGATTGCTATCAAACTTCACAGGATTACCCGCTGGACTACGAGGAAGATTGTCTGAAAGTTTCATCAAAATCGCTTCAGTTATCGGTTGGAGTCCATAGGGAACATACATATATACACACACATTGCCTTTTATATATGTATATAGATAGATGATGTAAATTCATTCTATATAAATTACAAAATGTATAACAATTAAAATCTGAAATGGAAGTCGAATTTGAAATTGCCTCGCTGAGTCCGCGGAATTTGAATGACGAATTGCATTAGGCTTTTTCCTTTCCGCTACTACAAATTTATGTTTTACAGTTGCTTAAGACAATTTTATTTGAATATGTACCTTATGTGTATGAGCATAGAGTGCAGTAAAGAAAAGATTAGTTTGAAAAGTATTCGGCCGGTATCTCTCGCGCTGTCTCTCCGAGGATTTATCGTCTTGCAAGGGGTAAAGGAAAAATAAGAAAGGGTTGTTTTTCTCGGCGGCGGGGGTAAGAGATTCAATTAAGGCAGGCTGTGCCGAGACGATTAATTATGCTTTGAAATTATAGGGGTGGTTAAAAATGGCGGAGATTAGATAGAGTGATGGTTAGAGTTTTTTTTAAAATCTTTTTGGCAACAAGAATTTTTTAGATATATATCTTGAAAGTTGGGATCGTTATACTTATTTATCCTCAAAGCATAACTTTTGTATATCCAAATAAAATATTTTCTATATTATATTGGAACAAAAGTAGATATCTGTAGTAACAAATAAAAATATTCTAGTTTCAAAATTCTTTTAATACCTTTATGTAACAGACTGTAGATTATTCTAGTGGGCGAGTTTTCTATTGAAATAATAGGTAAAAATCAAACAATGATAACTCGCCCATTCGAGTGAGATAAATTCGGGCGAGTATTCCACTAACTCGTTAAATTTTACATTCCCTAGTTATCTAATAATAAAAGTGGGTAATCTAGATTCTTCTTTGACATAATCGTATACTTTTCTATGAAAGTATTATTAACTTCGATATTATTTAACCGTTTCGTAAAGCCCAATATAAACCAAAAGGCAGACAGACATGAATCACACAGATAACTTATTTAGCTTATGCCCAATTCTGAATTATATTCTAACTATTTATTGGCACAGAATAAGTAATAGTACCTACTACAAGTTACTATTGGTGAAAAATTATTTTTTTGGCATTAGAACTTTTAATTGGTGTTCTAACTGTTGGGAAATTGGCATTTTTATAAATCCAATGAGTAGTTTCAAAGATTACCTTCTACATTCAAACTTAAATTTATAATTAAAAAATTCAAACTTCAGCAAAGTATTATATAACAAAGTATTATATATATTCAACAAAGTATTAAATAATACTAGCGGGCTGCCCCCGGCTTCGCACGTATTTTTTTCTGCAAATTATATAGGTATATAAAAAATTGGCTCCTTTAAATGCTCTTTCCATTAGTGAAAACTGCATTGAAATCCGTTGGTTAATTTAAAATATCTAAGCGTATATCTTACAGAGGAACAGACGGTGGGAAGCGACTTTTTAATATTAGATTTAATTTATTAAGATTTTTTTTTATTTGCTCTTGGCCAGCATCTAGCCGTGTAGCGAAGATGAGGCCTGTGATGGAGCGAGCTCACCCAAAAGATGCCTGTTCATTCGAACTTTAAAAAAAAATGGGTTACGTGAGCTCTGAAACACACTCTTTGTTTTATACTATGTAAATATTAGTATAAATTTACAAAATAGAATCTGAATATTTTAAAAAAACAACATTACTTAAACGCGGTTGTCAATCAAACAATGGCGGTATCGATTCCTCCGATTGCGACGATAAAATAGCTATCCAAAAAACAAAAGTGAAATTCAAAACGTAATTTGGAACGCAATCGAACGAGGCCCCCTCTATTGCCTCCCCTGCATATCTATCTACGGAAGGTACGGCATACTTTTATTCTTGAGGGGCAGGCGTCCACCCCGTTGAAAAGAAGCCATCTTGGGATTGGGGTGGGTACACAGACCGTGGGGTGGGGGTCCAAGGAGGGGGGAACCACTTTTCTCTCGGCGAAGTGTTGTTTTAATTCCTCCAAATATCTTATCGTTGAGGACTTGTGATATAATTATGCACAGTAGTTGTAGGTATGTCTAAGGGACGTAGTGTAATCTGAATATTGCCGATTAATGCTTCAAAAGTGACATTTAATGTCAGTGTGAAATGTCACTGTCAAAAAAATGGCGGTGGTGCATATATTTTTCGAAAATATTTTCTTAAAAAATTATTTACTTTCAGAGAAATTACCTAACCTTGTTTGATGATATCGTATATACTAATCTATACTACTTAATATTATAAGGAGAGAAGATTTAATAAACTACTGGATCGATTTTGGAAATTCTTTCAATTATAGAAAGCTACATTATCAGCGAGTAACATAGACTATATTTCATAAAGTTATGCGGGCGAAGTCGCGTGCAACAGTTAGTTGTTAAATAAATCTGTTTTGTCATTAAATAATCTAATAAAGTTGATACAATATCAAGTCAATACTAAATTTAATGTCATATAATATAAAAACCTTTTCATCCGGCGAATAAATCTTATTTTAAATTTTATAGAACTCTCGAACTCTTATTGGACGCTTTGAAATTGAAAACTATAGTGGATGGAGCAAAGGAATTCCACTTGCGTCCACTACCGTTGGGTCCAGGTAAATTTTAATTTCTATGCAAATGTAAGCCTTCATTCAGGCTTTAATCTACGGGCGTTAGCAGTGACGGAAAACTTAATGAAAATACGCGTCTATCGCCATTCTTGGCGTTTAACGTTAAGTGTAGCGAACTTTGAACAGTTTTTTTGTCATTAAGGCGAGGACTAAGCAGGAAAGCGTTATTTTTGTTGCTTCTTAGATAAAAATACAGTCATTATAGACTATATTTAAAAAGGTACAAGATAAATGTGGGATGTGGAGAAGCAGTCCATAAAAATATGTTTAAAAAAAACTGTTTTCATTCTATATACTATTCTATCGATTCTATTCTTATCTATGTAGGTATATGCTAACTATAAGTGTGTAAGATCGTACTTTTTTTAGTTTTGTTTCCCCTGGGAGGTTACACTTCGCTACTTGTACCTACTTATATTATCACATGCTTAGGGACGTTTAGGGTTTATCCGGTGTTTGGGAAGAGAAGGTATTAGGTACTGTTTTTTTTATCGTTTGACTAATTTGACTATATCTACTGTAAGTTGCTGAGAAGTTGATCATACGGCAGACTAATTGATGCTGTCGGCAGACTACTTGATGAATCAGGTCGAGGTTACCATGTCATAGAAATACCGCCGAAGTTACAGTACCAAATTTCACATCAATATTATAACCCCTTTTTGCGTCGGGCATCGGGGTTTAAAAATTACTGACGTACCTACTTACTATATAAAATAAGACTGTGCTTACAAGCTTTGATTTTCCTTACATATCATCTGATCTGACTTACGTACTTTCGGCGCGGAAGTTGTTTTTAAGCTATTTTCCCCATTTTAGACAAAAATTTCAAAACTTTCTATTGCATCACTTTCTTTAATAATTTAAAAATATGAGGTACCTACATACTTGTAAAACAACACGAATCATACAAATAATTTACCAAAATTGAATTAAATATAAAATAATAACTACATATACCTAATAAAATAATAATATCATATCTAACATTTTGAGGTGCAAAAGTTGTATGAGATTATTTTTAATTTTTTTTAATAGAACGATTTCTTAGCAGTGTTTATTTGGAATTATTTATAAAAAAGCATGAAAACAAAGAAAATTGTATATTTTAATAAGTATTTAATTAAGGCGAGTGTGTTACGCGTTTATAAAATTACTTCTTTTGTTTCAGCCTGTAACAATGGCGCTTATTTGTGAGCTGCAACTTGGCGGTGTGCCCAGACGAGCGGCAGACGGCAATTAGCGGCGGCGTTTATTCTACGCTCAACTATCTTTTGCACGCGATTTCGGCCGCGCAATTTTATAAAATATAGCCTGTGTTACTCGCTGATAATGTAGCTATCTATAGGTGAAAGAATTTTCAAAATCTGGACAGTAGTTTTTGAGTTAATTCATTACAAACATACGATAATACAAATCTTCTCTTTTAATAATATTACTAGCTGTTGCACGCGGTTTCGCCCGCGTAATTTTATAAAATATAGGCTGTGTTATTCGCTGATAGTGTAGCTTTCTATAGGTGAAAGAATTTTTAAAATCGGACCAGTAGTTATTGAGATTATTCTATACAAACAAAAATTCAAATCATTATTCTTTATAATATTAGTTATACATAATATAAAAACTAGATGACCCGGCGAACTTCGTAACGCCTCAGAATAAAATCCCGTCTGTATTTGTATGTTCGCGATTATCTCAAAAACTACTTTACCGGATTTTCATGCGGTTTTCACTAATGTATAAAGCCTTAAACGAGGAAGGCTTTCATACACCCGTGAGAAGCCGGGAGCGGGTCACTAGTTTATACTATATAAGGACACCCACAAACGAAAACGAAATCGAGTGTTTTTGTTGTTCAATTAATAAATTTGTTATTTTAACATTGTTTTTATTTTATTTTTCAAATCCAATTTTTTTAAAGGGTGACTAAGTATTTAATTGAACAATGTTTGGTAAGTTAATAATAATTACTTTATATAAACCATATAGTTACCCCCCGCATCTGCGTCCAGCAGTGGACATAGTGGACATATATTATGATTATGAGGAAATAATGAATGATGAAAAAAATATTTATCTCAAGAAAATTTCCAATTTTCTTTCGTGTCAAAAGCTCAAAGTCATTTCATTCCAAACGCCGCTTCTCATATGGTATATTTATGAAAATTTCACAACAAAACTTATTTGGAAGGATTCGCCAACGGTGGGTAAGTATACACGGAAAATATCGTGAAAGTCGATTATAACTCGACGGAATAATGGCTGAAAGAATCCGACGCGGTCGCTGTTGCGAACCCACTCGTGTGTTACTACGAGTCTGGTTAACATAATAATATACACTACTATATTTTCTCGGAAATATAGTAGAGTTCGGGAAGCTCCGAGACATCTTCACGTCCAAAATTCCTCAGTGTCTCAAGACAAAGGTTTTCGACCAATGTGTGTTGCCGGTGATGACATATGGCGCTGAAACGTGGTCTCTAACTATGGGCCTCGTAAGGAAGCTCAATGTCGCTCAACGAGCTATGGAAAGGGCTATGCTCGGGGTTACACTGCGAGATCGAATCAGAAATGAGGAGATCCGTAGACGTACGAAAGTTACCGACATAAGCCGGCGGATCAGTAAGTTGAAGTGGCAATGGGCAGGGCATATAGTACGGAGAGCCGACGGCCGCTGGGGCCGGAAGGTTCTCGAGTGGAGGCCACGTACCAGCAAGCGCAGCGTAGGACGTCCACCCACAAGGTAGACAGACGACCTAATTAAGGCCGCGGGTCAACGGTGGATCCAGGCTGCTTCTGACTGGTCCTATTGGAGAGTTATGGGGGAGGCCTATGTCCAGCAGTGGACGTCCTGTGGCTGAAATGATGATGATGATGATGACTATATTTTCTAGTTTATTTTATTCGTAAAATTAGAGGTAGTTGGGAATTTTTACTGTATAACGGACGTCAGACAGGCTGACGATCCACTTGTTACAGTATTATTCACATACCATGGGCACGGTGACATACTGGAGACTTAGTGCCAATGTAATCAATACTAATAATAAATCTGTAAGTTTAGGTAATGTACGTATGTATGTATGTTCCTCCATAACTCTGAAACGAATTAACTGATTTTCATGAAACTTGGTAGATAAACATTTGGACGTACTGGACACAGGATAGGCTGCTTAATATTTTTCAACGCGGACGAAGTCGTGGCCACCAGCTAGTGGAAAAATAAAAGAGATTTTTTTATAAAATAACAAGGTAAAGTAAAGTTCAATTTTTTGAAAAATAATTTCACTGTAATCTTTGTCATACGGTGGTTATTGCCGCCAGCCGAGCTGTCCAATTTAGTCATTCAAAACGCTATTTTGAAAAGTTTATTTCCAAAGTCGATCTTGCCTGAATCGAAACCACAACCCTTGATCAAAACACTAAAAGCGCCTCCACACATCCTTAAAATCGGTGGCAATATCGGGGCAGTGGTGGGGAGCCCCCTAGATCGCTCCTTAGATCGCCTACACATGAGGCGACAAAGGGAGCTCCCCATTACTGGCCCGATATTGCCATCGATTTTAGGTCTGTGTGGAGGCGCTTTTAGGTTCAACTTTAACCTCTCGACCAATAGGCTCGTCAAATTATTCAATCCATTCTTGTTTGTTTTTTATCAATTAGTCGCCAGAGTCGGATTTATCCGACAATTATTTTCGTGTCCATTTCGTCAGAACCGTATATGTTTACTTCTAAATCATTGCGTTTCCTTTCTCTTACAAAAAAAAAAATACGAGTCAAGCAAAACCCTACAAAACCAAGCGGTTAAAGGGTTAATTTAATTTAGTTTAGTTATTTTTAATTTTTAGTTTATTTTTTGTTAATTTTTATTTTTATTTAGTTTATTTTTAATTTTTACTATTTGCGATAGACAATCTGATCTCTGTATGTTATTCTTGTTTCAGTAGTAACACTACAAACCACAAGCCGAAAAGCCAGTGAGATCACGTATACCGATAACATTACCAAGTTTTCACATTACCTCAACTTTTATTACACTTATCTTGTGTAAGGGAGTTGCAAAAATATAGTATGTTACAGGTAACATGGCTTTTCTAACGTATGCATTTAATCTGATCATGTAATTTATCGGCGAACCGAGGTACCTTTGAGCATTGTCTTTAAACTTATGACTAGTTTTTTAAAGTAGCTAAATAAAAAAATCAACCAACTACAAGTAATCTATGATTTTATGTATTTTTGTATGTTTGTAATGAATAAACTCAAAAACTAGTGGATGATTTTGAAAATTCTTTCACCTATAGAAAGCTACAATATCAGCAAGTAACATCAGCTATATTTTATAAATTTACGCAGACGAAGCAGCGTGCAACAACTAGTACCTGATCTGTATATTTAGGAAAATTAAAAAAAATTTAGTTCAGTGTGAACATACACCATGACAAATGATTTTTACTCGTATATATTAGGAAGAAGACTAGATATTGTGATGCTAATACAAAAATAGTTAATTAGTTTTCAGTAACAGTAGCACTAGTAGCGTATAAATTTAAATTTTGTTGTTTAAAAATGGCAAAATCTAATTAGCAAATATTGAGTTTCAATTAGTTTGCTAACTATGTATAAGGCAGCGATGTGATCAGGCAATCTGAACAAATGACCGTAGCTAAGTACGGAGTAGAGTTTACGACAATGCCTATAAGAAAACGGGCGGCGTTATAAAATTTGCATTCGGCTGGCGGGCGGTAATGCAGGCGAGAGAGATACTCGCACATTATGGAGATGGCTTATTTTATTTATAATCATTTTTGGAAGAAAATGTTTTAAAAGAACTTGCATAAATTAGCAGTCGAACGAACGGACAAAATCTGCTATGTGCACTCTGTGAGGGCTGCCGAATTTAATACTCGCATTTGAGCCCAAACGTAGCGGATAGTGGACTGTATAGATGCGGGATATATGCGGATTGATGAATTAGCGGGTAGCGATCGGATTATAGAACACTTTCAAGCGGAACAAGCGGTTTACATTAGTCTTAACACTTCATACGATGCATACGATCAGCTCGATGCTAAGACCTAATCACGACTGCAATACAAAGATGGCGGCCGGCTCGCGGGTTCTCTGATTGGTCCGATCATCTGATATGACCAATCAGAAACGTTTCTGTATGAAACAACAATATAGCGACAAAATGGCGCGAACACACTCTTTTGTAATTCCAAAATTTGACTATAGATAACTGAATCTATAGTGAATATAGATAACTGTCTTATTTATCACATAAAAAACTGATGTCTTATGAGTCGAACTACGATCTCTAAATAATAAAGCATGATCCTTTATATGCAAAATTTACTCTATTAACAAAATAATAAATAAACTATTGAAACAAATAATTTTACGTATAACAACTCTAAGATTAAACCTCAGTGGTTTTTAGTGTTATTATTTTACATGTGTTATATTGTTAGCCTTAAAATTGTTAAAATTATTAATAAATAAATATAATAAATAATTAAGATACTTTTTTTTTATAAATATACCTTCAAGCAAAAATTTTCAGGAAAACTTTTTTAACAATATACCACAAGTATAATGTACTATAATTTTTGCAAATAGGATATTTTGGCTTAACAACGACAATTTGTCCAGATATATTATTTGATTTGGATAAATTATCTAATAGGTACAGAGATGCCTAAGGCCCCAGAGGCCGCTGGACCGACGTAGGGTCAGAAGAAGCCTGGATCCACCGTCAACCCGAGGTACTTTTGGAAAATTAGGAGGAGACCTATGTCCAGCAGTAGACTACCTACGGGTGAGATGATTATGATGAAATGTTCTAAGAGTATTCGACGCGACACACGGACATAAGACCACACATCTTACTCAGGTACTAAAATAAAAATAAATAATTCAGTATGTTGTCCAAAAAAGTTATCTCTATAGTTTGGTCTTAGTTAATAGTAATCTCCATTCCTATTCAGCAAAGTTTCAGACAAATGCTCTCTCCATATAAACGTAGCTTTGGAGGGAGTTGTCCAACCTCTTTGGTGGAGGAAAGAGGGGGTTCGTAACAGGAAAAAGGAGGGTAGGAAAATTTCCATTTTCTTACGTCTTTCGTTCACCCGCGTTCTCTGCAGCACTTTTTGATTAACGGACGCGAGGGGCGAAATTTCATTATATATTCATCCCCCCCTGCACGGCTTATTTACTTGCTATGTATGGCACGGCTGTATTGTGGCTACATTTTTTCGTATACCCACTTAGTCTTCATAGCCAGTCTAATTAGCGGACATACAATTAAATCATTAGTATAAAGGTTGTTTTTTATGATAAAGAGTGAAGACAGGGTGATCGCTTACTTGATGGTGATCGCCTCCGAGGGCACTGACATGCCAATTGTGCTGTATATTCTGAGAAGCAGAAGGATAAGGGAGAAAGAAACACATCACTTACTGCCGACGCCCGACGCAAAAACGTGTGTGTGTGTCTGTGTTTTGTTACAGTTTTTTTTTTTATGTTAAGGTCGAAAGACAGGCTGACGGTCCACTTGTTGAAAGGTGGCTCCCGTCGCCTATAACTAACAGCCATACTTAGATGTTGCAAGTGTGTTGCTGAGCATAGATGGATTAAGGATTATTGTTGATTGCACTGTTTATATGTTTATCTTTTTTCAAATTTACTATATATGGCATTAATTGTTTGTTTTCCCAAATAAAATGAAATAAAAAATAAATAAAATAAAGCTGATATGATCGAGAAGGTTCTTAACTATAATTTACGAAGTTCTCTTTAGGCGTTTGAAGACTATAAGATCATTACTAGTTAACGAAGTGATTTCACTAATTTCCACAGGTTGTTCGATTGATGTGAAGTTTTGTAGGTATACTTACTGTTACTTCGGTGATATTTCCATGACATGGTAACCTTGACTTAATGCTGCAAAATCAAGTAGTCTTCGGAATATCCAATTCCTTAGCAACTTACAGAAGATGTTGCGTGTTTGGGCTCAATAGAAAGTCGGAGTTTATTTTATAATTTAAGGTGTTCATCTCTATAGTGATAGTTACAGTGAGATGCCAGTTTATGTCTATGGATCGCAGTCATAGACATGGTCTCTGCCACTAAATTTAATCTATACTAACATTATAAGGAGAGAAGATAACATAACATGGACCAATTTTAAAAACTTTTTCACCAATAGAAAGCTACATCATCGGCGAGTAACATAGGCTATAATTTATAAATTTACGCCGGCGAAGTCACGTGCAAAAACTAGATTATTTATAAACCTAAATTTTCCTTACATTCGTATCGTTAGAAACACAGATTAGTTTTATTTTAAATAATGACAGTGAAGATTTTTGAATCAATTTAACATTCTCCCAACAACGTATTTTTGTTTGTATAATGAATAAACTCAAACACTAGACCGATTTTAAAAATTCTTTCAACTATAGGTAGAAAGATAAATTATCACCGAGTACAGCCTACGTATTAGTTATTAATAAAGTTGAGCGGACGAAGTCGCGTGCAACAGCTAGTAATCTATATAATAGGAAAATTCATCTCTTACATGGCTTAGGTAACATGTAAATTTATTTTTCGACGATTTGGTTGCAATCTATAAATTTAAATTAATTATATTATTTATAATATTAATATATTATATAATATATTAATAATATAATATATTATATTATACATTTAAATTACATCTAAAACTTACATAAAAATTTAATTAGGTTTAATTATATTATTGGTAATTATATACCTAAACATGCCATGAAAAAATTATCTTACTAATTTATCCAGAGATGCCAATGTATTACTTATCTTGCATATAATCTCTTATTTAGTACCTATATAGGATATTTTAGGCTAGAATTGCAAACTTGCAATTCCTATGACGTTTCTGTTTTCCTAAAACTAGCCCACTAACTAAACTTTGCATTTCAAAAAAGGTAGATAATATCAAAGTGTAAATAGCTGGCTGGCTGAGTCGTGAGACATTTTTAGTATGTTTGTGTAAATTACATTTCTGGTATACTTCCTTTAAAACTTATTATAAATCGATTTTCATTTCATTAGCATTGTTTTTTTTTTGTAAAAATTCACCTAAAAATAATGTCTCTTATTTAATAATTATTTCAAAAGTTATCAACAAAACAATCAAGTATTTCAATTTTTGTATTTTAATAAGTTCTATTTTGGGCCAGTAGGTGGCGCTCCAAATGTATTATTGAAATTGTATCCATTGGTATGTTTTTTATTTTGTTTTTAATAAACAAAGAAGGAAAAATTAAAATTACACCTATATAAATATAGAAACTCAATATGTTTTAATCATATTTTAATTTCAAGAAACATATGAAAAGACAAGAAAAGACCTATGAAATATCCAATCATTACAATAACCAAAAATAGGTTTATTGATCTTTGATATAAAAATTAGTGGTAACATTAAAATATTTTTATAATTATAAGAAATAAAATAAACAATTCCATGTGATCAAATAAATTAAAATTATAACCATTACTGCTATTCGGCAACAGATGGCGGTAACAGTTAGATTTTGTAATATAAAAGTGTGTTATAATTTCTTGCAGATTATAAAAATCAGAGAATGTTGGGAGACAAAGTAAATTATTATATATACTGTGTATGTTTAATTATGAAACTTTTTTTATTATAAAACTTAGAAGGAATACAAATGTTAACAGTAATACCTCTGGGAATGAATATAGGTGGCAGCACATACCCTAATAAAAAAAAAATTACAAAATGCATCAAATATAATATCAATTTTCTAAATATAGACAGTATAGTTATTTCGAAATTATATAATATCGTCTGTAAAAATAATGAATCAAAAAAAATCTAAAAAGAATCCCAACATCTATTGTAAAATATGGTAAGGATCCTTGAAAATTACTATTTTATCTTCTATAATATAAAAATGAATCCCTAAATGTGTTGCTAAGCGCAAAACTCGAGAACGGCTGGACCGATTTTAATTCTGTCTTCACTCATGGACAGAAGGATAATCAGGGAAGGTTTTTACGTAAAAAAAAATGCACCTCGGGCGAAGCCGGGAGCGGCCCGCTAGTGTAATATAAAAATCAAAAACCTATATCTTGAAAATTGCATTAACATCTTTCTGTCACGAACAATAATTTCACGTTACTTGACATTAACATAAATATTACTAGGCAGGAAAGTTCGAATTACGAATTTTTAGTTCTCTTAATGCCCGCTAGGAGCGCCACTAACTTTGTAATAGCAACAAAGTCTGAATTGAATTGATAGTAAAAAGTATTGAAACACTGGTATTTCTTGCTTATTCACTCACCAAAGCATAACAACGGATGCGATGCTATTTTATGGTGGTCATAGGATACTCATGATTTTTGATTTAGAAGCGTAGTGAACCCCACTATTTCTAAACATTCTTAACAATTTAGGATAACGACGAGTAAAGCATAAAAAAACAACAAAGAACTATATAAAACAACCATTTTCAAGGTCCTCCCACTCCCGCAATAGTATCCCATAGTATCCAAGTATCCGAAATCAACGAACTGCATTTTCTCTCTTCGTTTTGAAATGACGAAAATATGACGGCCTTGAATGAATATTATTACGGCATTACATGAATATAAAACACAGTCATGACATCGTTAATTAATTTTCCAATTTCACGGAAAATTGCATGCGAAAATCGAACAGCTATCGCTTTCTAGAAATTCAGTGATTATTATGTAAGCATGTGCTGAAAGTCGAAAAAAAAAATGTTATTTTTAACGTGTTCTCTTTTAAATTTTTTACTATTTGCACTTAGTGTTAACATCGTTGGATCTGAAAGTAGGTGTGGAAATATATTTCTGTTATAAGTTTAATCTGAAGCCGAGTTGTTCCTAGTTTTAGTGACAGGACAAACTATGTATTGTAGTCACAGTTTTGTCTATCCCCTCCCAATGCCGTATCCTTAATAGTACTATGGTTGCTTGTGTTATAGGCGACAGTAGCCAATAAGTAGACCGTCAGTCTGCAAACCTTAAAACTATTGGGCAGCCAATTTAGCAGCAGTAACCAGACCCATATTGTACATTGTAAAATAACAGCACGTGTGCTGTTATATTTTGGTAAGCTATTAAAGGTGGCTGAAACCCATTCTCTGATACTTTAATCTTTATGATATCAAAGTGGGTAACGCATTGCAACCGCTCTTTCCATTAAAGAAAACCATATCGAAATCCGATAGGTGGTTTTGAAGAAGTTAGCAGAGAAACAGATATAAGCAGTTAGGGAAAACTTCTTTAGTCGTATTAGGTGCTTTTATTGTGGGGCAAAAAGAGAGAACTCGCGCCTTCAGCTATATGAGCGACACCCTCAGTGACGATTAATTGTATGAAATAAGCGCCATCTAACTCGAATTACTACGTACTTCTTATTTCATAATAAGCTTAAGTTCGTCAATTGTTTGTTAAGAAGTTAACAGATGGCGTAGTTTTCACTTCTGACGTGAAATCCTACGACTGATATTTTTATTTTATTTTAATAAATGTGTAAAGTTAAGTAGATAGAATAGCATAATTGAAAAAGCATGATAACACTTTTGTACAGATAGCAAGATACCAAACATGCTGGCTGCATTATATTTCTATATTGGTATACAATTACTGAGAGCAGTAATGTCCAGCCCTGTCAATTATTATTAATAATAATATTTTATTATTTATAATAGTTTTTTTTATTTGCTAGTTAGTAAACTATTTTTTTCTTTTCAGAATATGAAATATTGATCATACCAATTTTAAGAAATAGATTCAACAATGTGGGCACGTTTTCAAGACAAAAAAGGACAAACGGATTAAATGATTTGGATTACGATTACCAGGAGAGATCCAGAGATGCTACAGATATTGGTGATAATGATTATACATTTGGAGCAGATGATATTTCTGGTCAGTCATCAGATACAAGAAGTCATGGTGATAATAACTATGGCGATGACAAAATTGTTGGAGGTGATGAGGTTGACATAAATTTATATCCTTACCATGTCGCTTATGGTACTAATTGTGGTGGAGCAATTATTGATAGAAAATGGATTATAACAGCTGGACATTGTGGGTGAGTAAATATGTTTAGAAATGTTGAATTTTAGCCTTTTGGCATCTATAAATACTATAATAATCTATAAATTAATAGTCTATAAATTTATTCTCATTCGTGACAATTCCCAAAAAGTAGATCGTTTAAAAATCCCTGCCAATACATGTCAGTTCAAAAACAGACGTGAGGGTGTCTATACGAATAGTATATAAATAAATAATAAATAAATATCTTCACACATTCCACACATTTAGTTCCACAGTAAGCAACTAACGCTTGTATTATGGATACCAGACAGTTGATATACTACATAGATTACTTTTTTTTATAAAAACATACATATTATAAATACAAACATCCATGACTCAGGCACAAAGGTAAATGTTAACACATAAATATTTGCCCCTTGCAGGATTCGAACCCGCGACCGTTTGATTAACAGCTAGGGTTACTAGCCACTAGACCAAATGTGTCGTCACTATTTGTTACTATTTGGTTATTTGGTATTTATCATAAAGAACTATTAAGGAGGTGTTATTGTTATAATGATTGTATTTAGTTTTGAACCTTGGGCTGATAAGCGCCACAAAGACCAGGGGAATTTCAGTACCAGGATAGACAGAACAAAGATCAGGATAGGCAGCGCATATCCTGATAGGATGTACTTCTTCTTCTTCTTTACGTATAATGGCATTTCGGCTCATTTGGAGAACGGCCATTATCTGCCAGTGTCAAGTAAATGTCAACGTTACAACTGTGTGCTCCGCCACGAGCTCCGCAAGCGGAGCCCGCTCGGAGCACACCGGTGTGGGCCTTCTTGGTCCCCTCGCCAAGAACTGGCGAGGGTAAGCCACCCCACCACGACAAGGTCATGGCCCACCTAGGGGGGAGGATAGGATGTAAGAGATATAATTAGAATCGGGGGATAGATTTCCTAATGTAAATGGACCAGCATAGTAATATGTGCATTGTTTTTAGTCGCAAGTCATACGTAAGAGTTGGATCTAAATACTTAAATCAAGGGGTGAAGGTAAATGTGAAACGTACGTATGTCCATCCCAAGTGGTCGGCGAGTACAAAGGAGCATCCCTTCGACTTCGACTTTCAGCTCCTGGAGTTAGAGCATCCATTGAAATTTGGGCAGAACATTCACGCAATTAAAGTCGCTCACATCGAAGACATGGTTATTGGTAAAGTCGTCAGCGTTACTGGATGGGGTAACACTTTGGAAAATGTTAGTACGTCTGTAATTCCTTATTGGTACCGCAAAGCAAGGTACAGGTATATGCAAAATAGCATATACCTGTACCTTACCATATGCCTAATGAAAGCCTAACCCCTGGGCCACGAAAACAACGCTCATAGCGTACTTTGCCCTGCAAGCGACAACGTCGAGCGTCAAAAACAAATGATTGTAGTACATGGAGGCCTAAACACAGCTCTGCAAATTGCATCGAAATTTTTGACGCTCGACACTGACGCTTGCAGCCCGTAAGCAATCGATGTACTGCAACTAGCTTAAGCGAATTCGCTTCGAACGTTGGTTTCGTGGCCCAGGCATAATGAGTACTATTTTCCACAGTACGTAACTAGCACTATCTTTAAAAATGCCAACCAACACTAGGCTTGATGGAAATTTACTCTCTACCCTGATAGGATAAATATAGTAATGAAAGTGGTGGGGATAAAGGCATCCTTTATGAGAGTACTATATCCTACTGAAAACCGGCAGGAATTTAAATTGATATAAAATTCTACTGACACAAACATTTTTCTTCGCCATTCTATCCTTGTGAAAGTTGGAACAATCGATCATTTTTATAACTGACCAAAAGGCAGGCTATTGGAAAATAAAACGAAAACTTGATAATGTTATAAAAAGACACACTAAAAATTTTGCTTTAAATTTTTGTTTTCAACTTAGGGACCATATTCACCTGTACTTCGAGCTATAAGAGTGCCAATCATCTCAAAGGATAACTGTCAGCGAGTAAAGTACCCTTACTTTAGGGGGAGTCTCACACCGAGGATGTTCTGCGCTGGTTTCCAAGAAGGCATTAAGGATGCTTGCCAGGTACAATTTCTGCCAATAATCAATAATATTAAGGACTAAGAAATAGTTGGAAAGTAGGTTAGTGGTCTACTGTTTTTATGGTAAGGTCGACAGACAGGCTGACGGTCCATTTGATGGAAGCTGGCTACCGTCGCCTATATAACACAAGCAACACCTGGACGATTGCTGGTGCGTTGGGTCAAATTTGGAAATTAAGGTTGTCTAGTCTCTAGTCTGGATCTGGAAAATAATGACAGGGCACATTGCACTGCGCATTCATTGGGACAGCCCTGGCGACAGTAACCACCCTTCTTACAGAAGACCACCGTGGAATAACAGTATGTGTGCTGTTGTGTTGCTTTGAGTGACTAGAGATGCCTGAATCAGTACTATGGTCGGTAGTACTTGCAGCACTTTGGTTGTGTATAGGCGAAGGTGTCACCTACTATCGAGTGACTCAAAGTACTCAAAATGAGAATAAAGGTCCGTCGACCTTAACATTAAAAAATATTTTTAAATTTAGAACATTTCGTGTAGGCGTGTACACAATTCCTTAGTAAGTATAGGAGTGACTGATTTGATACCAGTGACCTGATTGATTTATATATTTTCTAGGGTGATTCAGGAGGTCCGGCAGTATCAAACGACAGACTTCTTGGCATTATATCCTTTGGTTACGGCTGCGCTACGCCAGGCGCCTATGGAGTCTATAGTAAAGTGGCTAAAGTTAGGGATTGGATAGAAGAAACCACCGGCTTGAAACTAGAGTAAATAAAAGATAATATGAAAATGTATTCCTTTTTACCCTTTTATTATGGTCTGTGTTTTGTTTCCAGATATAAAAATGAGAGCATTTTAAGAAATGCTCCCATAAGAAAATAATAATAATAATCCTATAAGTAGGATTATTATTATTATTTTCTTAGTGGCTATTTCTGGTCTGCTAGAGTACCAGTACCTATCACTTCGTCCATTGCTGAAATATTGTGATCGCCACGTAAACTAAAGCGTAAAGCTCTCTACCTATACCTACCGCGTTTAGAAACTGTAGTACTTTTTTGATAGAGGCATTCCTCACATCTTCACAAGCCATTGTGTGGCTTCCTAGGATGTGACTGCGCTTGTGCATCAAGGGGCCACACTCGCACAGGATATGCATTGGTGTTTCTTCTGCTTCATGGCAGAAGCGACACTCTCCTGTACTGGTGAGACCCATTATTTCTTATAGGATGCCTACGTAGTTAAATAAACATGTATTGTTACAAATTTCAGTTTTCTAGACGTATATTAGTTTTAGCTGTGCATTGATAGTCAATCGTCAGGACAAACGATCTCATAGTATGAATAAATATGCCGATATCGAAATAATTTTTGAAAGATTTTCTACTAACTGTTCATCCGTGTTGAAAAAAAGTAGTACGGATGTACTACTTAGTCCGTGTTGAAAAAAAATAACACCTGAGAAAATATCTGACATATTTATCGCTGTGACTGTGGCACCGCCACGGCGACAGTGGCGCCCAATTTTTTATATATTTAGACGATCCCTCGGGAACCTAACATTTTTTTTGAGGATAAAAAGTATGCTATAAGTTAAGTATGCTATAAGTGTACCAAATTTCATCCAAAGAACAACAAACATCCATACATCCTCACAAACTTTCTCATTTAAGTTTAATATTAGTGGGATAACAAAATAATCGCTTATATGTACAGAAACACTATTTCGATAGGATAGAAAAATATATTCTCAAACAAACATATCCATTTGGGCGAGTGTTAAAACGTGTCACGAAAGCAATTCATCAATAAAAACAATTTAATCTAAAATACTGGCTGCAACGTTTCAAACTGCGAACATTTCATTCGAAAATTTCAAAAATACCATATTCCATTTTTAAAACGAATTCTCCACGCCTGGGCTATATGCCTCGCAACACATAAAGCCTCGGAGATACATAAAGGACATGCGTGTATTGTATGTATATATAGTCTATAATATGCATTAATGTAATTACCAAGCTTAAATTTTGTATAAATTCTACGATTGTGTGCGTGGAATGCAGCCGTGTGCTTCACGTTGGACAAGCGCCTGTATTTGTATGGGTATATTTTATCTACGGACGTTGTTTGCTGTATATTGACGGTGGGGTAGGGAGGTGGTCCCCTACTGGGGGGGGGGGGGGGGGTCATGATGATGATGACGCCGAGTCTGCGCAGTTGATAGAGCGAGATAGCGGTGCAAAAATTCAATGCAGCCTACCCGCAGGCACAGCATAAGTAGGCAGTGCCACCCTCCAGGAATTACTATAGGCATGATTAATACTAGTGATTTCACCACGAATTGCCTGTTATTACGCTCTATTGAAATACGACCGAAGTTCGGTAAGGCCTAAATGATGGTAGGCAATCAATGTTGAATATAAAACGGTACGAAAACATTTTGTTAACAAGCGGTGTGGTCAATGAACTTTTCAATTTACCCTCGTTTTTGAAGTTGGAAAAAAAAAACGCTGAAAACTTGATGTCGGGTTAGACCTTGCACATGTTCAAGAAGCACTAATCTCTAAGCATTTTAAAAAAAACTTTATAATTTTTATTGTTTAAATGTAAAATCCGTAAGTTATGAATATTTTATCTGTAAATTGAACATTAAAGAGTTGTGGATTTTGTATGAATGAATATTCTAAATAATAATAAAAATAAAAGGTATCAAAAAGATTTCGATTTAATTAGGTTTTCACTTATGGAAAGATTAATAAACGAGGAAGGTTGGTGTATATGTTTCAAAACAAAAAATTGTACCGTCTGAAACCGGGAATAGGTCAATAGTCCTACTTAATTTATAAAAAAAAAACAATATCGGAAAAATTGGATCTAAAGTTCTAATTAAACAATAAAAATAATATGGTCAAGACAAAAAAAATTGTAATATAAAAGTAGATAAGAAAATTATAAGTGCCTTAGATACTTCTTTAATCATCAAAACAAAAGACAGACCGTTGCTGTACTAACTAAACTCTGGGCTCTAATAAAGGTCGGCTCTTGGCCCTAATACAAATTTAACTTGAAAGTAACGTGCAGACGAGAAAATACTTAATTTTTTTACGTCAAAGGCTAAGCGATCAATGGTCATCTAAACGATAGTGGTTATCAAAACATTACGTATTTTCGAAGCACATCTCAGAAAAATTAGATGCTGAAATCGGCGATAGACTGTCCTTAACAAATGAGCACCCACTTGAACATTAAGTATTACAGTCGATCGACGGCTGAAATAGCTGAAAAAAAAAATAGTTTTGTTTAGCTAGTTTTAGATATAAAATTTATTTTATTAGATTTTTATATTAAGGATATTTGGTTTGAACTTTTTATCCGAAAGAATGGCAGACAGACTAAATTATATCTGTGTTAGCATCAAGTAGTCTGCAAGATACACAACTTCTCAGCAACTTACAACAGATATAGCGTGTTTGGACTTCAGGATTTTTTTGTCATAATTTTTAATTATAGCTTCCACAATTCGCGATCAATACTTACCGAAAATAAGAACTAAATAGCATCTAAATAGATATAAGTATATAGAACCTCTATAGAGTGGTATCGAACAGACAATAGTGGTGCGTAATTTGTCTGTGCAAACAAATTTAGAATTTACATTAAGGGAATTAGGTTTACATTTGAATGAAGGATGAAAGCAAATTGTTGAACGTGTAAGCAAACGTTTGTAAGAGCGATACGATGATTTTGTTTGATGTTAAAATTTAAAATTGCACTTTTTTAGTATAATCGTAATCTTTTAATCTAAGAGCGCAAGGCTCAAAATTGTTCAGCAAATTCAGTCTTATCTTGGGAGAAAATTTTCTTTAATACATATAATATATATGATTTGTAAAGCCTGCGAAATATATTATGATATATTAAGTTTCTCTGGTAATATTTTAAGGGTTATGTGCACCAGCATATACGTAGGTATATTTCATATATTATAATAGGTATTTATACTTCTATACTAATATTATAAGATTCTTCATCTATGCTTATATATGCTTGCTTGCATCTATGCTTAAATTATTATATAAATGCGAAAGTATCTCTCTTTGCCTGTGAAAATGTATATCATGGTTGGCTACACTACTGAATTGATTACGATAATTTTGTTATATAGCTTGAAATATTTGTTTTTTTCTCTCATCTATGTACTACAATCTGTCGCCTTTGTGAGACAATAAATAGTAGGTGTGTCGATGGTGTGTAGGGTTGAAAAAAGGTTGAAAATGTGTATAAGGTATGTGACTTGCATCACATCCTACTCAGTAACTACTACTAGATAATTAATATGTCTTGAGGAACTTTGCGCTTCAGTCTGCGAATCAACAGACTATCTTCCATCAGCTCGAAAGTTGGAGAAAGGTAATTTACACATAAGCTTGTAATAATACATAATTATACAGTGTTCCACCCCAATGTTTATACTAAAGGTAGAGGTAATCCCGTATTGTGAATACGCTTACGTACGTACTACATTTAATTTAAAATTATATAATTATAAAATGGCTCCAAATAAAATGAACACGGAATATTTTGCGCCATAAATGAACACTCGTAATGTCTGATCATTTTTACGGCAAAATGTTAATTCACGAGGCTCAAGCTGAAAAGTGGAGTACCGTTTACAAAAAAATTGTTATATAGAATTGCTTTTTTTTTTTAATATTTTTTAAACATTTTTTAGTAGTAGTAGAAGCACCCCTTTTTATTTTTTCTTATGTTGAGTTCGACAGACAGGTTGACGGTTCATTTAATGGTAGGTGGCCACCGTCGCTTATAACACAAGTAACCTCACAGGTGCTGCAAGAGCGCTGCCTACCATAGTAGGATTAAGAATAGGTATTAGGAAGAGATAGGGAAAATGGGCTCTGGCATTCTTTACTTACTCACCAAAACTCAACTCCCGGTGGTCTTCTGTAAGAGGGTGGTTACTGCCTCCAGACTGGCTGCCCAAATGTCTGCGAAATGCAGCGTGAACTGCCACGTTAGTCTGAATTCGCTGAATGTTACCATAGCCTATGGTTTCTATAGCAGGTACTTATTTAGGTTGATTAAGTTTCATAGATTTTTTGAAGTGAAAACTTCTTTAGACGCGTTGGGCATTTTGGGATAAAATCATTGAACTCGCGACATTGTCATATAATGTAATGTAACATAATGAATCTCTGTATATTTTTAGATATTAATTTAAAATAATTAAAAAAGAGAACAATAAGCAGACAACTGCATATGAAAGTGAACTTACTACATATGATAACAAGTATCAATATGGTTTACACCTCTGACCAATAAACTAGTTTCATATCAACATCAAAACCTTTTTAATGGTCTGCCATTATGAAGTTCATGTTAAATAATTCTATTTATTGTCATTGTGTGTCAGTGTCATATATTTTCTCTTGTATCTCTTGCGATCAATAATTTTGTGAAGCTTAGTTTTCACTTCTGACGTGCAGTCCAACGACTGACATGTTTTTTTAACTGTATACTAGATATGACAAGTATAATATTTATTTGCTCCGATAAAGCGACCACTCTCCTAAACAAAAGGGAGTCACAATATGTAGACTTGTAGAGTATCGGTGTAATCGCTGAACTGTCAAAAATTGAACCAGAATTTAACGAATTTAAAACAAAAAGAAAATAAGTGTTTCAAACTTTTCACGCTGACTGTACTTTGGAGGCTTTGCTTGCATACGCATCGTAGTTAATAATGATAGGCAGAAATTTTGTGAACATCCTTTAATCTGCTCGATTACTTGATGATGTATCAACAGACGATAAAACTATAATAAAAACATCTCAATTCCAATAAGCCGTAAGTGTTTATCAAATTTCAACCTTATGATATTAAATTTATTAGAAAGAAAAAAACTTAAGTTTTAAATTAAGTCTTACCTGATTGTTAAAAGTGTACAAGCAGAGAGATAAAAGCATATGTGCTTTTGTGTTTCAATACGTGAGCATGATAGCCAAAGCCCATTTTCTTTTAGAAATACTCTATCCTGATTCGACTCCATTTTTCTTTTATTTATATTAAGGTCCACTGACAGGCTGAGGTCCACTTGATGGTATGGCTACCGTCGCTACTAAAATAAGCAACGGCACAGAAATTACAAGTGCCTTGTCGACAATAGTAGGATTAAAGAAAAGGCAATGTGCTCTGGTTTCTTAGCATCTCTTAATCACTCACCGAAACACAACAGCATGTATAATTTTATTTCTTGGTGGTATTCTGCAAGGGGGTGGTTAGTGCCGCCAAACAGGCTTACCAAAATGACTACAAAACTCAGTTGCACTGACTACAAAACTCAGTTGATCTTTCCAGATCGAGATCCGAGCCAACTTTGAAAACTTCATTTTCAAATATGTTTCTTCCGGGAATCGAACCTGAGACCCGTGATAATGAGCGTTAAGGCAAACCCTTTAACTACTCATCCAATTAGCTCTCCAATTTAGTGGTAATGGTTACCTTACCTTACGCTTAATCACTTCAGAATCTGCAGCTCAAATTCTAGCTTTTGATGTTTTTAGTGCTCTTAAGTAATGTTAGGTATCTAAAATCTAGTAATCCATCTGAAGCTTCCAGTTTAAACATCTTCACAATTCCTTTCAGCCGAATGGTAAGTATACCTACTTGTCTACCATTCAGTACAACAAAAATCATCCTCATTGTACGAATTTAAAGTTACTGCTGCCTAATTACACATAATACAAAGTATCTAAATAAACGTTTGCACAAACCATAGAGTGATTGATTAATAACAGTATTATTGTAATAGATAATGTAGATACTATGTAAACTATTTCGTATCGAGCCTCTTCAAAATATATAATGTTATATACGTAAAAGGTTTAATAATAAACATGCGAAATCATTATTTGATGATGCGAGGTGCAGCCGAATCATTGGGGTGAGAAGGGTGGCAGTGAGGGGGCTAGGGGTCACTCATACTCCTCACAATGGAGCTCGGGCCATTGCAGCAGTGCAACCTTCCGATATCAGTGTGGCCGGTGAGGCTGGTGACGACGCGTGTACTACCATCTACGCATCGCGCGAAAAAAGCCACCGCGCAATTCCTAAAATAAAATATATATTAAAAAACAAACAAAAAAACAAACATTCGAAAAAAAAACCAAACGGCCTAAAATTTCAAAATCGAAAATTCATATACCAAAAATTTGGTTCCAAATTCGAAATTACGCGCCTGCGTATTGGTCACCGCTACCGCCCGCCCGTCACATTCACGGATAGTTTTATGCAATAGACGATATTTAGTTACCCTACATAATTAAATAGTTATTAAGTGACAATTTACAAACAATAGTATTCAGCAACACTTGAACTTTGTTAGAACATTTAAACCGGTTTTATTTTTGCAAACTATAAGCTAGTGTTAAGGCAACTGGACGCCGTTCGTCTCGGATTTTGTGAAAGGGCTAATTTAGATCCACAACAATTCGAGAAGAACAGTGAAATAGATTAAGCAGAACCATCAGAAGATACATGGAATCACAACAACAGAGACCATGGCCATCTAGATGCATAAAACGATAAGTTAAATGCGCAGAAAGCAGAAGAAAGCGAAGATTTCATAGTAAAAGGAAATCTAGCACCAAACAAATAATCGTTAGCAAGATTTGACGATAAAGAAACACGTTTTTTCGCAATAGAACAAGTTTTATGTTTATATCAACCGTTATTACAAGGAATCAATAGAAAAGAAGATAATTACATTTAAGTTCTTTAAGTACATTTAAACAACACTGGTTAATTTTGGAACTTTATTGTTGAGTTATATTGAGTTTTATAAGCAGACTCTCTATATATATCTAGTGAAAGTAATTTAGTAAAAGACTCTGGAAATAAAAGTTAAGGCTAAGTGATATTTGATATTTCGGCAATATAAGTTTTGGAAATATTTCGACCAATTTCATCAACCAGATCCAGATTTAATGGGTGATGAGATTATATTAAAAGAAGAAGCAAAATCTTGTGCCTTAAATTGGCCTTAAATTTAGTGAAGAGATAAGATAAAAAATAATCCAAAAATACACTACAAAAAAATCTAAATTTACCAAGTTTTACCTACCCGTTGACAAAACTTCTAGATTTTTTTAATAGTACAAAATTAAAAATAAATTACCATTAAGAATTAGTTAAAATTTCTGTTACTACTATACCTGTAACGTTTTATATTATTATAATAAATGTTAAAAACTAAAGGGCTGTACTCGAAACAATAAGGGCTACAATAGACATACAATAATATCAACAAATGCACTAAAGTAAGAAAACCAGAAATACAGGAAGCAAGAAACCATAAACTTCCACTACATACAATTTTGAAGAAGATAACTTCGTTGGTGAAATTCTTCAAGACATACAGGTAAGATTCAATTTTGATAATAATATGCTTAATGGAGCTATGCTCATTAATAGATTCTAGTCATATCTACTGGGTTGATTTTGAGAACGAATGGGGAGTTTCGACATAAACAGGCAAGAGATAAAACATTTTAGCAGCATTGACGAATGGAATCGATGACAAAAAAATGTTACTATTAGTCGCAATAGGATTGCTATCACAACACTTTGCATTAGTTTTAGCTATTTCAAGATTAAAATTAAAAACACTCAGAAAATTATTACATGCACATACAAGCTGGTTTGCTGAACCTTTGTTTAATAAGATCTCAATCTTTCTTAGTAAAATTAAACTAAATAATGCTGCCTAGCATATTTAAAAATGTTCATAATGTTTAATTTTTTGTCTCTCCTTTTTGTATTTCAAAAAGTGCAATATCAGGTGATCATTTTCAATTTGTATCTTGATTTTCCCAACTCGAATTTCAACTAAGCATTATTAGTTGAGTTACGAAACTGGTACTTTGTATAGGGTATATTCATTCACTTCACATAGAGTCATATGTAGTATATGTCTCGATAAGTGTTTAAATTGAGTATCTATCTCTTTTTGTCTCATACGAACCATAAGAAGTGCGATGAGGACAGCTATATAAAATTCATAATGTTCTGGAAAATCACCGCGAGAACTCTCATTCCCTGCTTCATCTCTATCAAACATTATTATCTTTATTATTCGTTCTTGTATTGGTTCTTTGATTAGTATTTCTTTAATATTTTCTTTTGCATCAGTTATATTAAGTAAATGATGTACAAATTTTTCATCTTTAAATCTAAATCGTGTTTAAACAATACATACAACACGTGTCTGTGGTATCGAATGCCAAGAATGGCATAGAAACATTTGCCTGAACTTTCGTTTTCGCCAAGTCAAGTTCAGGTTTTGGCGATGATTCCTGTAACAGCGTCAAGTGCGCATGTCCGAATCATCGTAGTCATTGCCCAGTCAAATTATTGATTGCGGCCATGTTGGAAAACTGCGGGGAACGAGGCGCGGGGTGGTCATTTACCAGCGTGATAGTTTTCACAACGCTCAATTATGTTGCCCGAGGGTGAGGCGGGGTCCGAAAAAATGTATACATCAATATGGCGGATTTCGATGGATTCTGTATTAAATTCTATCGGATACGCCTACCGTGCACGGAATTTATGACTGGCTGGTTCCACTAGAATTTCGATGGCTCTATAGTTATTATGTATGTCCGCGGACAATGAATTTATATTATGACACTTTATTACTACATCGACATGTTTGCCCTTTGTTGGTGACAATCCAAATTTAATTTCAATTTTACAATATAATGCAATATACCTGGTCAGAACGTTGACTACCATGTTTTATCATTTTATTGGCCGTTAGTTTAAACGGAATTCCATTTACAAGTTATCTAGATTGATTTTAATAATATTACCTAATTTAATTTCGAAGTTTCTTTAAAATTAAACTCCAAATAATTATATGTATTTTATATCCAAAGGTTTGAAAGTCGATAAGTGTGGGAGACTAATTACTTGCGTGGATTAGAAAAATGGTCTTGGACCAGAAAAATGGACTTGGAGAGATACTTACCCTGTAAAATCTTACAATTTTGGAGAGCAGTGAAGTCTGTTTATACGCATTATAAATGGTTGTTGACCATAGATAAGACTGGATGTCTAAACAAATTTCATGAATCTATAAGCTGCAAGACTTATTACGCAAACTGCTCCTGGAATGGAAAGAAGAAAGAGATTACAATCTTTTCAACTATTTTATTTACTTTAACAGCAACTTTCCAACAATTAGAATTCACTGCACATTTCTTTCAGAACGCTCTATCTGGGGTCCCAGGTTCGATTCCCGGCAATAAAATTTAGAAATGATTTTTTTAAATTTGATTTTAGTCTGGATTTGGAAGTAGTGGCAGGGCACGCTGCATTTTCGCAGTCATTCTGGCGGTAATAACCACCCCCTACAGTAGAGCACCGTAATTTAACAGCATATTGTATGTTATGGTGAGTGAGTAAAGGTTGCCAATTCCCCTATAGGTATAGGGATGCACTTGCAGCACCTGTGCCGTTGCTTATGCTATAGGCGACGCTAGCCACCTACCATCAAGTGAACCGTCAACCTGTCTGGCTGAACTTAATATTTCTTATATAAAAAAATATATGTTATTTTTCATTTATTTCTTTAGTAAATCCTAATTAAAAAAGGTATTTAATATTGAAATAGTCTCAAGGTATCACCTAAAATCACCTTTTAAGATGCTCCACGCAAGTGCGATAAGGCCCTATATTTGTATTATACTCGTATAAAAAAAGTTTGTAAGTAGAAAAACAAACAATATTTTGCAATCAATTACGTCAGAAACTCAATACTATTATTAGTTGAAAATGATGATGAAAATTGGCCACTCAAGAAGAGAACCACAATAAAGATTCGTTTCGGTAGATTCGTCTACGGGGCTTTTGAACTTTTAAAGCGCGATAGATTCCTTTAATAAATTTGGTAGATGTTAGATTTAATACTGACATAGGGTAAAAAAAATACCTAGAAATATATATAGGATTAATATTTTTAACCCCCGACGCCCGACGCAAAAGACGGGCTTATAAATTTGTGTGTGTGTGTCTGTAGGTGGCATCGTAGCTCTCAAATGGATGTAAAAATGTTGATCCTTTTTTTTTTCGTTTAAAAGCTGACATAATCGAGATGGTTTTTAACTATAATATACGAAGATCTGTTTAGATGTTTGAAGATTATCAGCTCATTTTCTAGTTGTTGAAAAATTTCACAGGTTCCATTTATTTGAAATTTGGTGTACCTACTGTTACTTCGGTAGTATTTCCATTTCATGGTAATCTGGACTTGATGATGCAGCATCAAGTAGTCAACGGGATACCAAACTCCTATGCTGAGAGAGATACTTTCTCAGCAAATATAGCTACTTAGAGCATATATAGCGAATTTCAGGGCTTAGCTTATAATTAACTAGCGAACCGCTCTCGGCTTCACACGGGTGCAATTTCTTTGTGCAAACTATAAATAAAAACCTCCCTCATTTAACACTCATTCCATTAGTGGAAACCGCATTAAAATCCGTTGCGCAGTTTATAAATATCTAAGCGTACATACAGAGGGACAGACGGCGGGAGGCAACTTTGTTTTATACTATATAAATATAATGATTACCTATAGTTTCTTAACTAAAACATCTGCATACAAAAATTGTACTAAAGTAGAGCCAAATTGGTGAGATACAAAAGTTTATTCACCTTACTTGAACTGACAATCTATTATCTCTTTCTATGTTGTATCTATTTGACACAAGATAGAAAGAGACAATGTAGCCTACGAGCTTCCGTTTGATAATAATATTCAAGGACAACCCGGACATCGCCGCGCTAAAGCCCTGCATAAAAAATGACCTTGCGGTAACTTTGTTTACATTTGGTATCGCTTCTCAATGGCCCTAGTATACAGAAGTTAGCAATTAAATTTTATTTATTTAATTTCAGTAGCTCGGAACTAATAAAACACTCGGATAAGTTTGAAATATAATTTTAAATTAACAATTGACAGTAAAAAAGAATTAACACTTAAAAAAAGTTGTAAAATCAAAGTACCATTGGTCAATTAATAATGTTAGATGGCAAAGTTAATTGAAATGCTTCAAACGGCCAGATGAATGTGCAGAAAAAATTAACAGTTCTTTTTTGCTGACCCTTCGGTGTCGCAGAGAAGCATTAAGAACACTGTACACTCTTAGATTTAATTGTAAGGAAAGAAATCGATAGATTTCACATTTCTAACACAACTTCTGGTTATTTTGTACTATTTTCACTGCCTTCTGCTGTGCTGCTATAAAACTTTGGCCAGGCGTTAGTTTTTTATTTTATTTTAGATGATCCCTCAGGAACAGTAAATTTTTTCTGTCAGTACATGTCCTTTTCTGTATCGCTGACAACGTGTATGCAAAATTTCAAGACGATCAGTTGTGTAGTTAAGGCGTGAAAAGGTAACAGACAGACAGACAAAGTTACTTTCACATTTATAATATTAGTATGGATTATATTATTTTTATTATGGATTATGGACTATGGATTATTATGGATTATGGATAGTATGGATATTTTGAAGTAAAAATTTCTTTAGGCGCGTTGGGCACTTTTAGTAAAAAAAAAATTAAAAAAAAACACTGATCTCGCACCGTTAAACTTATGAACTAAATCATCTGCAGGTGAAAAACAGAAATTACACTTACTTATTTCATGGTAGCTTTCTTCAAGGGAAAGATTATTTGCAAGCATCCGGTGAAAGAACTTTTACTCTTACTATCCGTTGGCACATAACCCAGTCAATTAACATAAGGGATTCACTTCATGTGCAATTTTTTATAATATTACTGGACCACTAGAGAGCAATATTTTCGTAAGCGAGATACAAAAAGAAGCGACGACTTTTTCAATCACTTTCTTTGAGGGATCTCGTTGACTGGGTTATCTATACTGTCAGAATTTTTAGCAAATTAAATTTGCTGCATATAAAAACTAATATACTTTAGAGAAAGATTTATTCAAAAGTTTATTTATTTAAATAGATATTGTCCATCGTTCAAGAATAGTTGCACTTGTGTGTATTAGCATTTGTACCTTGTTTTGCGCCATCGGTATGTGACGTTTGCAATGAAGAATGTATTTGATGTAAAAACCTCGTGTTGAGTTCGTGGCTTAATCGCATACAAAGTGGCTCTACTTCGATTGAAAAATTAACATTACTTAGTGCGTATTACAAGAGGAAAAAATCCCATAAATAATTGTCTTTTCGGAATCACTTGCATTTACTTCATTTTTAAGATACGTTCCATTTCTTTTAGTACGAACGCGAGAATTTTAAAAAAAAAAATTTAAGTGCATTTTTACTTGACTAAATATTCTTATGTCTACATAATATTATGTTCACTTTATACCAAAAATCTTGAAAAATTAAAAGTTAACCACAAAGTACCTTAAAGTTATTTTTTTATAAATATCGTCGCGGGCGCAGCTTCTTTTTAGTTTTTTTTTCTATGTATTTTTTTATTTACACTGGGACCATAAAAATTGTATTTCAAACAATATATATAGTTACTTGACATGGTAGCAGATATAGGTAGAGCCACTTTCCAAACGGTGTAATACTAAACTCGCATCGCGTCAATTTTCTAACACCATTAAGTGCGCGGGCGCATGTTTTTGTCAAAGAAAAATGCGTCTTATTACATTACGGTCGTGTCGTTGTGTGTTTTGCACGCATTTGTATGAATATACTCGGACGGAACCCTCAATCGTGAGGATCGGTTTTCACGGTATACCGTTTTCCATTCGGCCATTATTTCCGCATATGAGCAAATCGCCTTCAATATTATACATATCTATATCAAGAAAATAAATTTTATAAACATACATTACAAGCTGTGTGCGATATCGTACGCGCTATAGTTCGTTTCTTCAAAATCCCACCGGAACTAAACATTTTATCAATAAAAATAGTATCCTATATATTAATCCAGGTAATAAACTATCTATCTGCCAAATTTCATCCAAATCCGTTCAACCGTTTTTGCGTAATAGAGTAACAAACATCTAAACATCATCACAAACTTTCGCGACTGCGTTTACTTTTCTAAATAAAACAATGATCAGTAGGTATTGTTATAGTTAGATATTTAAAAAAAGTTAAAACAATAATTAACTTTTAATAAATTTAGTAGGTAATGATTTGTATGGCGGCAGTAATCATCCCCTTACAGACAGCATTTGTGCTGTTGTGTACCGATAAGTGAGTAAGGGATGCTAGAGCCTATTTCCCTATTTCTTATCCTTAGTATTAGTAAGGCGTTGCTTATATAGGCGACAGTTGCCACCTACCAACAAGTAGACCGTCAGCCTGTCTGTAGACATTTGAAAAAATTCAAAAATCATGTTGTGGGGCTTAATACTAAAAAAAAACCTAAAGAGATCATTATAAATTAGTCGTTCCAATTATAAGTAAAATAACTTCATAACTTATCTACATACACAAGCAATTGAATAGAAGCACTTAATCATAGAAACTCCCTTTCGGCCACAATTAAAATAACGGTACACAAGTCCCACAAAAGTAGTATTAAATCAAAAATTAATTTCTAACGAAACGTTTCGCGCCAATAATTATACAACAATATATCGCTTTAACTGCGAAGATTTCTACCATTTGCTATGTCCTAGAAACGAACTTACGCCCACAGATACCAACCATTTCTTTCTATACCTAATACCACTATACCTACCTAAAATTCATAGTGAAATAAGTATAAGAACTAGCTTCTAAAAAACATTCAATATAATAATCATGTATGCGTCAATCAATACAAAATTGTATCTGTCTTTAATGCAATAGAATAAAGTCGCAGTTGCAACCTAGTTATGAGTACTTAAGACGTTTTAGTTCAGAGGAAAAATACGGCAGTGCAGGCCATTGCACGATGCATACAACAGAGTGATGGGCCGAGTTTAATAACGACTTAAATATTTTCTTTAATATAACTATTTAACATAACTGATTGGAAAATAATATATATTTTTTATAAATAGACATTCTTTTGTGTTTAAAGTCACACATTTTTAAGGACGAAATATTTAAAAAAAAAACTACTTTTACTATAACACCTCTTTAAATATATTCGTTTGTTTTATCTTTATGATATGAATGAAAATATTATTTTTTACAAATGAAAATAAAATAAGATATAAATAAATTATTAAGCAAATAATAAAGAAGCGAATCGAAATATTTAATAGGAATGAAATGAAAGTTATAAACAAAAATTTATAGTTATTTTCGCATATAGAAAATAACGTTACAAATATCGGTATCGTTGCGGTGTCGTTATTTTGTAGCAGTCGCACGCGCACCACAACGCGGTGGCTGTAAGCGCTCAATATAGGCTAAAACATATTATTATATGCAAGACGTTTCTTGTACTACGCGAAAACTAGGGTTGTACAAATTCTATATTTCATTTAAATGTTGAACACAACTATTTTTAGATATTAATTAAATTTAATTATTTCATTAGTCATTTCCTCAAAATGAACTTATGTATATGTCTCACTAAATTGAAGAAATAATTAGGCTAGCGTCAGTTTTTTCTTTTCTTAGTAAAGAAACATTATTCTCCATTGTAAAGAACTTTCAACATTGTAAAAAAGTTGAATTATTTCTTTGATTATTAATGAAGTATACCTTAATAACGCAATATTATAATATTTATCATTTAGAGGTAAAAAATCAATACACTACTTTATTACGATGGCAATAAGGTAGTTTCTGCCTTATTATGCTATTACTGTCTAATATTTTATAAATATTTTTAAAAAGGACATCTACTACTTTTGTATGGAGATCAGACCATCAGTTTATTTTGGTTTTATCGCTTGAAACTTGTACCATTAAGGTTACAAGAAATTATAGATTTTATTGGGAAAAAATCGTGTAACTTTGTAATGGAGTTTCATAGATATTTCAGTTTGAAAATATTAAAATGCCATGCATTTCTCAAATACCAGTAATTATTATATTTATTTATGAAATATGTAAAATTTATAATCTGAATATTATAAATCGGACATATATAGGTATATATACTGAAACTAAAAAGATTTATTACCAAATTGACCAAAGTGTAAGTTAAAAAAACAACTGGCCTGGTTTCGAATGATCTCCTTTGATTTATATAATGTTTAAAGGAATAATTGAAGCATTAATATTAAAAACATTTTTTAACTTGTATAACTTGGTTGTCATGTGAACCATTATTTCTGGAACTAAAACCTATTATAAAGCACAAATGAGATAAGTAGTGGTGTTACAGGATCGTGTCTTCGTACTTAGAACAAAATTGTGTAGATCCTAAGTTCTAATGCTATCCAGCGCAGCCCTACGCCCCGCAGGCAAATATGAACGAATGTAAGTTGACTTAGAATAAGTATGTTCTGCAATCGAGTGCTGGCCAGTGTTAGATCATAATGTGTTGAAAGTGCATGTGCGCTCGCGGTGAAAACAATGGCAAAAACCGGTAAATATCGATAAAAAAAACGTATAAGGGTCGCGCCTAATTCGTGACACGACTCAATGAGAAAGCGCTGTCACCGATTTTTCAAATTTCGAACGGTCGCGGACGAGTGTCAATTTTCGGAACTCTTTTTTTGAATTGTCTTTTGACAGTTCCGATTGTGCAATAGTTTTTCGTGTTCTCAATTTGAAAATATTCGTTATTAGGACATTAAAAAAACTATGTTTCAATTGGAGTGCGACCTCTTTTCGAAGTTTGGCGCGCAAATGTTTTTCTAACGGATCAAATATAGGGACTGACTTTCGAAAATGTTTTATACGGTTGTATGATACAGTGTGAATGAATCTGTTTGGACTTTAAGCGTTCTGGAGTAAAAAGGTTTGTTGATTTTTTTTAATATTTTAATTTTATTGTGTTCATTTAAATATCTAAGGAAAATAATTCTTTAAAGTTAAATAATAAATTAAATATATGTTAATTGTTTTGAAGATATATATTTATGTGTAAAATATGTACTTATTAACCTAAGAATGCTGTTTATTTTTTCCGCAATGTTTGCCGCATTCTCAACATTATCGATAAACAATTTATAATATAATATTTTATTTCCAATTATTAACTTGAAATTAATAATGCTAATTATAAGGAAATTGTCCAATTTTTCATGTTATTGAATATAATTTTAACTATAGACATAATCAATACCGTTTGTTGGGATAAATAAAAATAAAAACATTAAAATGATAAAATTAATGTTAATCAATTAAAAAAAAGGTTAATAATAAAAATATATATTTTATACAATTTATTTAATCTGTCAATACTTTTATCAATATTATAGAGTTTTTAATAAATTTAGAGTAAATAATTAAAATCTAAATTTAATTAAAATTAGAATTTTTTAAAAAAATATTAATTTAGATTATAAAAAACTAAATTTATTTAAAAAATCTAAATTAAAATTTACATTACATTTTAAATTCCTTTTTTTAAATCTGATCCTAATAATGAATACAAATGCGAAAATTTGTATGTTTGAATGTTTGGTACTTAGTCTCGCAAAAACGGCTGAACGGTCTTAGATGAAATTTGGCACACAGATAGTTTAATACGATCCTTTTCATCCTGAATAAAATGTTGGGTTCCTAAGTGATTTTTAAAAAACAAACTATAGCACGATTATAAATTAAATAATTTATATAGAGTAGAATTAATCCATAATATAAAAATGAATCCCTAAATGTGTTGCTAAGCGCAAAACTCGAGAACGGGTGGACCGATTTTAATTCTGTCTTCACTCATGGATAGAGGGATAATCAGGGAAGGTTTTTACGTAAAAAAAACATCCAAAGTAAAAGTATCATTCCAGCTCCAAATTGTTCTACACAGTTCACATATTGTTTGGTAAAAAGTTAGACCATTTTTAGTCGGGTGGGGGAGAGTTTTTCTTAAATATTTCGAAAACTGCGCGGTTTAGCGCAAAAGTGCCAAGGACTAAAATAATCTACATTAAATTGCAAACAAAAATAGTCTACGGTTCCGATGAACAAAAAAGTACAAAAATCTACAAAAATGAACAAAAAAGTGAACGGTTCCTGAGTTACGGAGGGTGTAAAGTAGCAATTTTTCGTTTTTTTTTAGATTTTTGGAAAAATATAACATTATCACAAGGAAATGAAGGCCAAACTGAGGGGGAGACGCCTCAAAAGCCAAAATAATAATTATTATTCTTATTATAATTGTAATAATAGTTATTATTATTATTGATTGTATTCCTATTTTCCACTGATTCATGTCTTTCTTATACTTTACAAAAGTCCTACAATTCCTACGATTTTTATTTATAGCTTGATCAGGCTTGCTGCACCTTAAGTTTTTACAAAAGAACTCTTACTTGTTAAGTAATAGCATTCGTGCTGTTAAGTTTCAGAGCGGGATTAAGCAACGAAAGAGCCATTATTATAGTAATCACGTAAATACCTTTTCCCTTTATACCGTCGTAATCGCAAAAAGAAAACTTGGTTTATTCAATATCTCTTTATAAGTTAAAAATTATCTTCCGTATGTTTATGTCCACAAAACTCGAAAACTAGGCGATGGATTGACTTAATTTTTTTACGAAATGTTGCATTTTTTACAGAAGAGTATTTCTATATTACTTTCTATACTACTATATTTCTATATTTTCCAAGTGCCGTATCAGGTCTCACGGACGTTGGGAATCACCTTCGAAAATGTCTATCCCGTAATTCCGGTCCACTGACGTAAATATTGCACAGCCATGACATCTGTCTTCTGCTTAACCCTCTTAGCCTAACAATCTTGCTCCCAAGATGAGATGAAGCATGTGGTACTTCACACCCCTAAGGACATGACCCAGATATGCATATTACGAATTCTAATATTCGTCAGTAGGTAACTCTCTATTATGCACTTTCCTCAGAATTTCCATATTGGAGTCTCGAAACATGGGGCATTCTTCTGTGTATTCACATTTTAAAAATCCTTCAATCGGTTCATGGTGTTTACTTTTAAGGTCCTCGCATCTGTGCTAAACAACAAGTCAGATCAATTGTTGGCGAAGTTTCAGTTTAGATTTTTTTATTAGTTGCAAAACTATTTATAATTCTAAAACAAAGCAATTTTACAGGATGTCTTAGAACTTTTTCTAAAAAGAAAAGAAAAACTTACACATCGGTGAAGTTAAGCTCTGACGAGAGGGCAATGTTTTGCCTTAATTTAGTGTTAGTGTAACTGTTATAAATAGGTAAAGAATTAGAGCTGAAGACTGGGGATCAAATCCATATAATCTCTAAAATATTTATACAAATATAATCATATCAATAGCCATCTTCCATCAAATCGACAGTCTGCCTATCCGTCCTATTAAAAATATTAATAAAAAATATTATTTCTTTAAATTTTATTCTTTCTGGTGAACCAGTGATCAGATCGGGTACCTATAGATTTTATCGAGAAATCTAGCCTCGATTCCAAGTAACATTATAACATTTTTCCAGCAAAGTGTTTGGATCGTTTTATTAAAATGTATGTAAATTTATATATTAGTTGAGCTTGTCTGTCCGCTTGATTGCACGTTACCAATATCGGTGAAGACACGTCACGTCAACTATGGATGAAAAAAAAAAACACTAGTGTGTGTGTGTGTGTGTGTGTGTGTGTGTGTGTGTGTGTGTGTGTGTGTGTGTGTGTGTGTGTGTGTGTGTGTGTGTGTGTGTGTGTGTGTGTGTGTGTGTGTGTGTGTGTGTGTGTGTGTGTGTGTGTGTGTGTGTGTGCGCGTGTGTCATTCGTGTGGCTAGGTGATATTTTAAATGCTTTCCTTTTTATTCGAAATTTAAAATGCATTTAGAACTGATTAAAATATATATATAATACGAAATGATTTTTTTTTTTGCGACTGATAATAAGAAATAAGATATAAGACTATTAAGTAATAAGATATTTTTTATAAAATATAAATGAGCAACGAAGTTGTGTGTTTTTCTGGTAGCGGACCAAATTTTTAATTCTTTAAATGCTGAAATGACTTTCACAGGAGTTTTCTTTGCAAAAAAAGAGTATCTATTAGACCACGGTCTACTAAATGGTAGGTGGCTAATATAACAGCGAAACAAACAAATGGAGGATTCTCAGTTAATATTACTACCTAATATAGCTTCTTTCATAAGTTACTCACTTTATAATAAAATGACCGAAGATCCCACTGGCAACATATTATACGATTCAGAAGAGTCTTTCGTAATAAAATCGTAATAATTTTTAGGTATAATGGATACTGACACAAACGCGTATGTATGCTTCGCTCGTACGTCAACTTATTACCTTTTGAGTTACGTAACAGTGTTCACGCATTCAACCACATAAGTGTGCGACGAGCTTACACTTCCTTCTAATGTCATTTGAAAAAAATTTCACATTATTTTGTTCTATAGGTATCAATTGACAGAACATTTATTTGCTCTGTGGTTTGAGAGCGAATAATGATTATACTATGTCAGTGGATGGTCGCTGGTTTGGTTTGACATTTTTCATGTCACGTGAGCCCTTAAAAAATTATAAATTCAATTAATTTTATCTTTCTGAAGTCGTTATTTTACCTGACTGCTTTGGACTTGATGGACCTGTTTTGGAAAACTAAGAAAAATTATAGACTTGACTGACTAGTCTCGGGATCTGCTACTTTTGATTTTAATTTCAATTTTGCCTTTTTTATTTTAAAAAAGGCTATTACAAATTGCTATTTTTACTAATAACACTGGCAAAATCATCGGAGAAGATCTGATGGAGCCAAGACATTAAAAGGGAAGAAGAAGAAGTCGTTATTCAACTGTGAAGGAATGCAGTCATGGTCCTTTAAAGCAAACAATCTGAATTATTTTAGATATCCATTTAAAAAAAAAACAACATTGTGTATACTTACCAATATTTGTACTATTAATTTTTTGTGCCAATACCAAAAAGTAAAATAAAAGTAGGTACTATGTATAATTTAATGTACAAAATTTATTTGATTTAGTCAGCCTGTCTGTCGAACTTAACTACAAAAAAATAACGTAAAAAACCGAGACACAAATTGTGTACGACTTTCCAAAGGAGATCAATAAGTTTTGTATGGAGATCAGGCCATCAGTTTTTTATTATACTTTCGTTTTAACGGTTCAAACTTGTACCATTAGGTAAGAAGAAATTATAGATTTTACTTACCTACTAGGAAAATATCGTGTACTTTGGTGATGAGGTTTCATAAATATTTAAGTTTGAAAGTAAAAAAAAAGTCTTTTTTTTTCTAATGTTATCCCCATTTACATAATTTGATATTTTCACAAGAAAGGCTTTTATTACCAAAGTATTTAAAAAAAATGGCCTAGTTTTGAATGATGCCCTTTTTGTGTGGTCTCTGTCTTATGTGCAATATTTTTTCACATCCCGTCTCTTTGCATATCTTACGGTTAAGGCTATCTATCCTTCGATCAAGAGAACAGTTAGTTAGAAAAATAACACTGCGCCCGTTTCTCTATCGAGTCTTACTACTACAAGTTGTTGCGATCCATTTTAAACAGCCAATGACAGTTAGCGGTTGTACTGCTCATTTGCATTGGAAGAGGAATTCGGTTTTTCAAGTGAGAATCCGAATGGAGATTTCAAATTTAAAATTCAACAAACAACGTATCTTTGATTATTTCTTCCTACTAATATAAATGCGAGATTTTTTATGTTGTATGGATGTTCCTCAAAAATGCAAAAACGGCTGAACTGATTTGGATGAAATTTGGCACACAGAGAGTTTATTACCTGGATTCATATAGGATACCTTTTATCTTGATAAAATGTTAGATTTCCGAGTGATCGACTAAAAATATAAAATATTCGGCGCCACTGTCGTCTAAATTTGCGGCGCCACCGTCGTCTCAGCGATAAATATGTTAAGACAATTTCTCAGGTGCTATATTTTTCATTTATCAACACGGACGAAGCATTATATCTATACATACATATCAATACTAATAACAAATCTGTAAGGGTCGGTCATGGAGTAAGTTACTTTGTTTTCAGAGATATATGAGTGTTTATAGGCTCTATACATGATACTGAAACTAAATTGATTATTTTTAGAATTTTTTTCTGTATGTATCTATGTATGTTTCTCCATAACTCTGAAACGAATTAACTGATTTTCATGAAACTTGGTAGATAAACATTTGGACGTACGGGACACAGGATAGGCTACTTAATATTTTTCAACGCGGACGAAGTCGTGGGCACCAGCTAGTTATAAAATAAAATCGCTGTCTGCCTCTGTCTGTTTCTCGGCTAACTTCTTTTAAATTACACAAAGGAATTTGATGCGATCTTAACTAATTAAAAGAGCGATAAGCGAGGAAGGTTTGAACATATGATTTCTAAGAAAAATAGTTATGGTCGGTCGCTAATATTGACTATTTAGAATTTCCACTTACCACATTTTAGCGTAATAAGGTAAACTTTTAATGTTAAGAATTTCTCATAATATTCTCCTGTAATGGTTACTTATGTTTATAAAAGTAAATAGGTGTTTCTGATAATATTACCTTATTCAAGGAAAAAATATGGATAATATGTGTTATAAACCTAGTCTTTTTTTTTCATAGACAATGGATGTTTGAATAATAAAATGCCGCAAAACAAATTCTTGGAAAATTACTGTACAATAGGCGACAGAAATCTATTTTGTAAACAGATTGGAAATAGATTTTTTTTTTCTTTTTTACGAGAACGTTTGTCAGATATGCAAACAGGCCCATAACCATGTATGGATAATGAAATTTTTAAACAAGATATTTTGTGTAAAGGCAAAACAAATTAATAATTAAACATATAATTATTATATATCTTATATGTATTTATAGAATAATTTAATTGAATATTTAAAGAAGGAAATTTGGACAGCCCGTCTGGCAGTAATCACCCCCTTACAGAAGACCACCATGAAATAACAGCACGTGTGCTGTTGTATTTCGGTGAGTGAGTAAACGATGCCAGAGCCTCCTCATGGTATAGCCAATCCCTTATCCTCAACCTGTGGCGTTGCTTGTAGCACCTATGGCGTTGCTTGTAGCACCTGTGGCGTTGCTTGTAGCACCCTAGCACCTATGGCGTTGCTTGTAGCACCTGTGGCGTTGCTTGTAGCACCCTAGCACCTATGGCGTTGCTTGTAGCACCTGTGGCGTTGCTTGTAGCACCCTAGCACCTATGGCGTTGCTTGTAGCACCTGTGGCGTTGCTTGTAGCACCTATGGCGTTGCTTATAGCACCTGTGGCGTTGCTTGCAGCACCTGTGGCGTTGCTTGTAGCACCTGTGGCGTTGCTTATAGCACCTGTGGCGTTGCTTGCAGCACCTGTGGCGTTGCTTGTAGCACCTATGGCGTTGCTTGTAGCACCTGTGGCGTTGCTTGTGTTATAGACGACGGATGCCATCTACCATCATGTAAACCATCGGCCTGTCTGTTGCACTTATTAAAAAAAGATTGGGGGAGACATTTGGTATTTTGAACGTAGGCACCTTATAAAACCTTATGGAGGGAAACACCACTTTATGGCAAGCAAACCCCGGGACGCACCTAGTGTTAAATAAAATTATTACTATCCCTTTTACCTTCGTGATTCTTTACCTAAACAAAACATAAACTAACATACATACGCACAGAAATTGCATTAGTGTTTGTTTTGCATTGCAGCAGTGATATTCACACATAAACCAATGTTTGGCCGTCGTGCGCCGTGCCAAAAAACACAAAGAAGTCCGTTTGCATTCGAATAATTTTGATACTTTGAACAAATTTTATTTTATTTTTTAATCAAAATTCCCCTTTATTTTTTTATTGTACCTGTTATATACTAGCGACCCGCCCCGGCTTCGCACGGATGCATTTTTTGTGGTAATTAGGTATATAATAACAATAATAGCCTTACATACTTAACCTATTACATTGAATTTTGTTTAATGATCTGACACCGGTATGTGAAGAATATTTTGCTTTCCAGCATAGGCCTCCCCTATGCTATGCTGGATTTAGGTGGTTATTATGTATATACCTAAATCCAGCATAGCATGTTGTATGTACATAAAACTTTATCGTTTATTGCTGTAACGCTGTATCTAGGTCTAGTATTAGTTTAGCAGAGACAGAACACTGGAAAATTGTAAGTTTGACATTGGAGAAATAACAAGGATTTTTGTTTTTTTGCCAATATTCAATAAATTTTGACAGAACGAAGTCTCTAAAAAAATGTAAAAAACATTTTTAAAAAGATACCAAGTAAAATTGAAACAAGTTTGACCTAAAAAGTATGAAAACTAAGCGAGCGCGGTACGCAACAAGTATAAAAAGGAATATTACAAAAATAGAACTAAAAATGAACATAACTGTAGAATGTATAAAATTTTAAATTGCATTCGAGCCAATCCACGTCTGCGCGTGGGCAGATAGATCTTCTCGTATATTTCAGGTGACATCTGTCACAGAGTTGCAAAGCAATATCCAATAGTCATCAACATTTTAATTTAATGTTTCTAGGAAATTTTATTAAAATATGTACAAAATGAAATACCTACTAAGCTTTTATTAATGCCGAATGCAGTTCTAATGAAAGGAAATTCTCATTAGTTCCTTAAGGCGCTTACGTGCCGTCAAATGGGTACTTTCTTATGCCTACTCCACGTTTATGACTCGACCAAAAAGTAAAAAAATGTATCTGTGTATCTTAGGTATACAAATAAGGTATCCTAAGTCCATTTAAAAAAAATCATTGGAATAAGTAATTTACGCTCTATTTACTGGTATACTTTTTTAAAGTTATATCAAAGAAAACAAAAAGTTTCACTTGTTATTATATTATGTTACAAGTCTAAGTATTACTTACACTCAGAGTTTTACCGTGCGTATACTGTACTTAGGATAGTTTGCTTCCGATATGCAGATATATGAATTTATCAAAGTTTAGATAGCATTTAGTACCTATTTGTTTTTCCTATCACCAAAACTTCTAATATTTAAAAAAATGTTAACCAGTGTTTATTTTTGGTTAAATTCATTATTGTTCCTAAGCGGGTACGGCATTTGGAAATATTTACATGTTAAAATATAAAGAATCTTTTGTAATTTAAACACAAGATAGCCGCCCAGCAGACGGCCATAGTCATTGCTGAATCCAAAAAAATCGTCCATAAGTCCATAAAATGATCATTAGTGCCTGAAGTCTGTTTTCTATCCCAACGTGGAAGAACATAAAAACTAGTTTTTTTAATTTTATTTCAGAAGTTTTTTTTTATTAAATACTAAGATAGTTTGTACCTACCTTAAATTAAACTTCATGTAAAAATTTTCAAAATATTTTTTTTATCAATATCTCAAGAATATACTTTTTGCACAAAGCAGATTTCGATTTGACAACGACGTGAGATATGTGTGATAAGTTTTTATAAATAATAAAATTTAAACATCGCCAAGAGGCCTTCTGCCAAAAATACACAGCAAAATATTTTTTTAATCAAAACCGTATCTCGTATTGGAGCCAAGTGCAGTGGGTGCATTACAAAAATACCTACTAAAATCCAAGGTCGGGATCTGGCAAAAATAACGCCAGTGCGTTCTCGATGTACACAACTCGAATATATCAAACACACACAGATGCATCCAGCACTCAAATATGCACAGACGAGAGGAAAGTCTTTGATTTTTATTCGGGAACAAAGGAACTCGAAAAAATTTAGGAGAAATTCAAGCTTCAAGGAAGAAACACTTGGGGGACAACCAGAACTATGTATGGTCAGCATCTTTAGTCGTCCCTCTATCCCTAAGTAGGTACGCTTAGATCTTTTAAACTTTGCAACGGGTTTTAAGGCGGTTTTCAATAATGGAAAGAGCATTAAACGTGGAAGGTTTTTATATATAACTCAACGCGGACGAAGTCGCAGGCACCAGTTAGTTCTTTATATAACCAACTAGCTGGTGCCTCCCACTTCGTCCGAGTGGAAAAATAAAAGATATTAAAAACGCCTGACAAAATATGCAAACTAATATACCTAAAGCCTGACTGACATAACATTGACGCCTGACATTATACTTTTGCCAAGCATTGGATCTTAATTTTTAGATAGATTGTAATTTTTAGATATATTATATGTCCATCCTGAAATTCTATTCTAAATATTGGTGGAAGAATTTTATAAATCGGATGAGTAGTTTCGTAGATTACCTTCTACATACAAACAAACGGACTTACTTCTTTATAATAATATGTATACCTACACAAGCGACCCGCCCAAAGGATTTTGATAACCGTATCAAAATAAAGGAAAATAAGAAGTTAGCGGAGAAACAGTTCTTTGTATGTCAATAGACAGGCTGACGATTCACTTGATGGTAGGTGACTACCGACGCCTATAACAAAAGCAACGTCACAGGTGCTGTGACACATTCCACCCAGCACCATCTAGTTCCACACTAAGCAACTTAATGCTTGTATTATGGATACCACACTGTTAATATAATACATAGATTACTTTTTTTTGTAAATACATACATATTATAAATACAAACATCCATGATTCAGGTACAAAGGTAAATGTTAACACATAAACTTTTGCCCCTAGCGGGATTCGAACCCGCGACCGTTTGGTTAACAGCTAGGGTTACTAACCACTAGACCAAACGTGTCGTCAGATAATAGGAATTGAGGATGGGGTTTCGGGATAGAGAAATGGCCTCTGGCATCCTTTACTTACTCTCCGAAACACACGTGATGTTATTTCACGATGGTCTTCTGCAAGGGGGTGGTTAATACTGCAGCTAGACGAGCTGCCCAAATGACTGTGCCCTGCCGCTACTTCATAATATAGAAATTGATATATTATGTATAATATGCTGAGATAGGTTAGAGATAGAGAAATAATTTCTGTTTATAAAAAGAACCATATTTATTTCATAAAAAGAAAATTTTATTTATTCAATAGTTTTACGACAATTAATAGAAAAAAAAATCAAAAATTATTTTTTTACATTTTTTGTATAATCAAATAATCCATTCAAAACTCTGAACATGCGTCTGCGTCTGTTTGCACGCGTTAAAGAGAGATAGAAACAACTAAAAAACCGACACGCCTAGCTAGACGAATGAATAAAATTTCAAAAATAGAATGAGCTTCCTGCGATTCGACTAAATTTAAAAATGGCCGCCCATCCGGCGCGGCGTGTCGGCGCGGGCGCGAATTTGTGCATAAAATTGCAGCTTGCATTAACCGATCTAAACATTAAAAATAGATTTCCATTATAAAGAGTTGTACACACAAGATGGTATGTTACCGTTATGGTCTTACAATTCACGTTAACAAAGTTTTCTTGTTACGAAAATGGTCAGAGAAAGTTCCAATTAGACGCTAAACGGGCCATTCAATGAACTTCCTTCATACATAAAATACTTTATATTACTTTAACCGCCGTGGAAAGTTTATATTTTTTTAAGAAAGAAAGGAAAGGCAGGCTAACGGTTAGGTGATGGTAACTGGTTACCGTGTCGTTCCTATAAGAATTAGATTTTTTATGAGATACTAGTGGAGATATTCTAACAAGAATGAAAACAAGGATCACAAACTAAGTTAAGGGAAGTTACAAATTTGCAAAAAAGGCTGGGAGCAGATCCCTAGTTAATTTTTTAACGGGACGAAGTCGCGGACACCAGCTAGTTTATTTTATTTAAGAGAGTTCCCTACTATTTGCCTAATTTTTGTATCAAGTAAATTTTCAAATCTTTTATTTTGGTAGGTTAGAATTTTCCCCTTATTGGTTGGTATGGGAAAATTTACATTTCTACTCACTTTTGTGTATACCATCCTTTACGAAAGCCAGATTGCCTTCTTTCAGTCAGTCAAAATAAACATTTGCGATATTTCCCAGCTCTTTCCACTGCATTCTAACAATTTATAAATGTTTAATATATAGTTATAGTTTAAGTAGGTACAGCGTAAACACGCTGTTACAATCTAGAACCTAGATTATATACCTACAAACTTTAAATAAATCATTTGCATGAAATGCCAAGTACATAATCTCTATAATATAAAAATCAATCCCTAAATGTGTTGCTAAGCGCAAAACTCGAGAACGGGTGGGCCGATTTTAATTCTGTCTTCACTCATGGATAGAGGGATAATCAGGGAAGGTTTTTACGTAAAAAAAAATGCACCCCGTGCAAAGCCGGGAACAGGCCGCTAGTCTATTATATAAAAATGAATCCCTAAATGTGTTGCTAAGCGCAAAACTCGAGAATGGCTGGGCCGATTTTAATTCTGTCTTCACTCATGGATAGAGGGATAATCAGGGAAGGTTTTTACGTAAAAAAAAATGCACTCCGTGCAAAGCCGGGAACAGGCCGCTAGTCTATTATATAAAAATGAATCCCTAAATGTGTTGCTAAGCGCAAAACTCGAGAACGGGTGGGCCGATTTTAATTCTGTCTTCACTCATGGATAGAGGGATAATCAGGGAAGGTTCTAACGTAAAAAAAATGCACCCCGGGCGAAGCCGGGAGCGGGCCGCTAGTATATAATAAAATAAAATAAAGTCGCTTTCCGTTTTTCTCAGTTTCTCCGCTAACATTTTGTATATTTTGCAATAAATGAATTGAATTGAATATATCACTCAACGGATGTTGATTTGATATGGTCCCAACTAAGCGCAAAAGCAGTATCTAAATGAAAGCGAGTTTCAAGATAATTGAAGTTATGTAAAAGTAGTTTTTTTTTTACTTTATATATTGCATAAAATAGAATTTCTATATTATATCGGGTCTACTTGTAATTACAATGTTTAAAAGTTTACAATATTATTACAATAGATATACCTGTAATCCTACCCCTAGTGATTTAAGGTAAAATTGAGATAGGGATTTTCTTTTAAGGTTTTTTATATGTTTTAAACAAGATAGCGCTAAAATCCTTAGTTCATTAGATGCGTATTTTTTAAGGCTATCCTATGGATATAAATAAATTTACTTATTTTTTTTTCGAGATACCACTTTTGCGCTTAGTAGGGCAGACTGGGACTTTTACTGGGACAAAAAATATTGTTTTCCCTATGGCCATTATTAGATGTATCTACATACTAAAATTATTTTTGTGTTTTTATGTAATTTGCTCTAATCTTAATGCAAATATTATAAAGAGAAAAAATTTGTATTTTAATTGAAATGAATAAACTCAAAAACTACTTGGCGGATTTTAAAAATTCTTTCACCCATAGAAAGTTACATCAGCAGCGAGTAACATGGAATATATTCTATGAATTTACGCCGACGAAGTCGCGTGCAAAAGCTGGTGATATATAAAAAAATAAGCACTCATGCGAAAGCAACTATGATTTGAATAATGAATAAAGTCTGTCGTGTTATCTAAATAATTCAGAAGTGTAGACTTTGACAGATGGAACCTAAATACCTAAGTTTGTTTATGCACCTCCCGCAGGAGATGCGAGTCACGATGCCCATTAATCGTGGCTTGCTGCGTAGGCGCAACCAATAACTGAATCCTAAAGAACTATTACGCGTTACGTAGGGTACCTTTAGATTTTTTAAATTATATTTATTGCCAATGATTTAGAGGTATTACTAATGAAACGAATCTTTTTTAAATAAAAATAGATATTATGAAAAAAAAAATTACACATTTGGAACCAAGTAGAACAATGATGTGTTCAAAATTAATTACAAAAAAAATTCATTACTTCATACAACACTAGCTAGTGCCAGCGACTTCGTCCGCATTGGAATATGAAAAATATAACACCTGAGAAAATATACTTAGTATTATCGCTATAAAGACAGTGGCGCCACCATGGCGACATTTTTTTGCGATTATAATTTTTCCAGGGTAAAATGTATCCTATATATGTGTTAAACATATGTTGTGCAATGTATATTTAGTATATTGTACATAATTAGTACATTAATATTAAAGAATTAATTATGTATATTGAACCTAAAACTAAAAACCTTAAAAAATATAATACAATAATTAAAATATATTATTAAAAGAAGTCCCTTTAGGCAAGGTTCCGAAGATACTGGCAGCGTTCCCCCTTTGAATAGCTAGACTAATTCTTTGTCCGAGGTAGCTGCCAGCTCTTCGGTCTCCTGTGATGTCGACTAACCTTTTTACTATTTCCTTAAAAAGCCTTATAGCGCTAGGACCCCACGGACCAAGGGTCTCGACACCGAATGGGACAAAATCATATTCGGAGCCTAGACCCCTGTATTTGCATGCTTTAGCTTTTTCAGCCGCTTCACAAGCCGCACCAGCTCTGTTGTTGGTTCCATGTAGATGGGAAGGAGCCAGCGTGTCTGAACAGGTTGCATCCCATACCAGCACCCGGCCCATCTTCCATGGAATCAAACTCATACCGTCCGGTCTCTTGCCATCGTCTCTTGCGATCCCAGGCGGCTCAAGTAGACTTGGCACGTTGACGGTGGCAAGGAACCGGCGTATGATATCGTTAAGTGCGGCATGTCTCGAGAAGCGGCCTGCACTTTTTTGGCATGACAGTCCGTGATGTCCTAGCTTGTCGACATCACTGCCACAGGGACATTTATGAGGAGCGCAGACCGGAACCCCAAGCCGTAGACAGGTTGCGATTCGGAGCGTGTCAGGCTCAAGAAATGTTCCTGTATTTGACGAAGGGTACGCGTGAAGCCAGTAGCCGGCCTCATGCGCACCCACGGCCAAAAGCCTAGCACGCGCCGAACCTGTACTACAGCTCAAAAGATTGTCATATGTCAATTTGCAGTTTATGTCGTCCCAGATCCTCTGTGAATTTGGAGAAACTGGAAAATTTTGACCTAGGCATGCAATTAAGAAAGCGTTTCTAGCTTCTTCCAAGCCAGCAATCTCAAAGTTTGAAGGGGATGCCCTTAAAATTTTACTTATTAGATTTGCTGAACTATGGACAGAAGATAGGAAGGCTGGTAAAGCGACACTGGAAATTTTGCGAATCCCTAAACCACCATAACGGATGGGTAGGGATGCTTGAGTCCAAGATTGCTCATTCAGCTGCATATTAAGAATCGATTCTAAGCTAATTTTGATTAAGTCGTCTACTTGTGTCAAAAGATCTGGGTGATTCCAAAAGGAGCAGCACCGGAGCACATACGTAAATTTTGGGACGAAAAGACAGAATTTTAAGATGCAAAGTGCATAATGTGGACTAATTTCAAGGAGACGGTCAGCAGTATTTTGAAATTTAGTAATTGAATTATTAATATATTCAGAAATAGATTCATCAAAAATTGGAGAACCTAAAAGGTAAAGGGAATTACTGTTAACTATTTTAATATTTGGAGCCAAAATATTAAATTTTTGTTTTACGTCATTTAAAATTATTTTTGAATGGCTTCAAATTTATTTTTGATTAAAAAAAGGTCCGAAAACACAGTATCCACATCACCTCCTAGGGTTCCGTCGTCCAAATACCAAACGTTGAATTTAGAATTTAAATTTTTGATTATCGGATTTATAGCCAAACTAAAAATTGCAGGCCCAAGGGGATCACCCTGTTGACAACCTACTTCCGAAGACAGTTCATTAGAACGATATAACAATTTTGTTGGGTCAGCGTAACTGAGAAGAAGATAATTGTATATTTCCGGTATATGTTGTTTTATTTCCGTCAGCAGGGTATCCCTATTTACCGAATTGAATGCATTTTTAACATCAATTTTGAGCAACACGTCAGGCTGTCCGTAAGTTAGGAAAGAGCGTAGGGCATGGACGGCTGCCTCACACCCTCGTTTTACACCGAAGCCTAACTGTACGGGTTCAAATTCCGAATTTAATTTTGGTAAAATATGTCGAACAGCAATTTTGGAGGCCAGACGTCGTAGTGTTGATCCAACAGCAATTGGTCTCACCCCTCCGTCCTTTTTGGTGAGGGCAATGAGGTTCGCGCCGAAAAGAATGGGAACAATTTCTGGATTGACATTACCGGAATACATAAAGTTGATTAATTTAGTGATCGAATTTACAAGTTGCTCGCCTGCATCACCCACAGAATGCGATGTTAAGTCTTTCAAATGTTGGGGTGAGATTCCATCCAAACCTGCAGCCGAACCTGGTTTAAAAGATAAAATGGCATCCGTAACATCTTTGTTTTGAATTTGAAGGCATGCTTGCCCTGCTGTTGGTGGGTCGAGAAAATATGGGTTTGCTGGAGCTGGAGGATGTTTTGTCCGTAAGGCCTGAAGGGTGTCAGAGGTATCTGGTGATAGCACGTCGTTGGAGAACAAAAGGCGAGCGGCACCTTTGAGATCTCCGTCACAGATTTTGTTTTCGATGAGTTTGTTGCGATTACGAGGGGCATCATGTTTGATTAGAGGTGCGGGAGAAGGCGAGGAGCTTACAGCACAGTTATTCTTAATCTTTTGTGTCAAGGATAAATTCGGTTCATCAGTTTTTTTTATATGTAGTGTGCTGTATGAAAATAAAAATAGGTTCTGCCAGTCTTGAGTGCAATTGCTTATGTAACATTTCTGGATTAATTGTGACAAATGTGTAGCAACGGTTATTCGAGCTCCTCGAGGGATTCTTTTAACTATGGGTATACTATTTTTCAAATGGCTAAGATATGTGTGGAAAAGAGTTGGATCGTTGGCTACATAAGTAGGCGCACTCGGAATAATGGGATGGATGTCTAAAGGTGAACTGTTTTGGCTAATACATTTCCTGTGTGTTTTTGTAGTGTGTATGTTGAGGCCTTTCAAAGATTTGAATGACTTGTTGCACTGTGTACATGTATGTGTCGCGTTCGACGTGCCATCACAAGATTGGGTCACGGACTGCATTCACAACAGATAAATAAATTCACAAAAAAGAATAACTTAAAACAAAGTTAAAAACACAATAAAGTAACTTAAAATGTACACTGAAAACATAAAAAAGTCAAAGTCAAAATATGACGGCTGCTTGTTTTGGTAACAAGACGCATGCGTCGTTACGTAGGTGCGTCACAGGATGGTCTTGCAATTGGACGCTGCAGTGGAAGAGACCTAGCGACGCATGTCGTCGCTAGGACAACCGATGGCGGCCTTAGCAACCGCGTCTTGAAATTATCACACGCGGATTAGAAGTTTTTAGACTGAACAGGCACTGTGGTGGGAACAACCATAAAATCCCCATGCACACATATGAAAAACATCTTGATAAATTTTTATATGCAGGTTTGAGCCATCAGGAAATTAAACTGGCTTAAAAATAAATATTTTAAGTGACCTGAGCCTGCTTGTCACTTTTGTTATTACTTGTCTTATTCTTTGTTATTGTTATTTTACACTTTTGCGGATTAAAATCTTCACAATTTAATGCATAAACACTACTATCGTTCACAATCTTTACTTAGATGACTTATTCACATAATTATATGCATTTTAAACTACCAAAAAAGGTTTTTGAATGCGGAGCAAAACAAAGAACGTCTTGTCTTGTTAACTGTCATAATGTCATATCATTGTGTTAACTATGTAGTAGACTTTATGTTTGTCAAATTTCATACAAATCCATACAAATTTCATGCAGGTTTTTAATTTTACATTTTATTATTTTACAGCAAACAACTTTTCTAAAAGTAGCCTTTGGATTTTTTATTAAAATAAATAGTTTTGTTAAATTTAAAACATTTTTGGCCAATACTAGTAATATCATTTATGAATATTTTGTAAATTTTCATTGTAATATTCTATATCTCTAAAATGTTACTTATGTATTTTGTTTATTAATACAATCTTCAAAAATTGTATTACAATCTTCAAAAATCATTACATATAAATACAATATATAGGTACAAGAGAAATATGACGAAAAACTTTAGGTCCATAAAAATGAACGCCATATTCAAACATCTTGCCTAAAACAAAATGGCGTCTACATCTAATAATGCCATTGTCTAGAACCGGTAGAATTTCGGTTGCAAAACATGCGCCCGCGCGCTTGAGTCATTCGTAGCTATTCGGAGGGAGGGGGGCGTAGGTATCGCTAGACTTGTTAGTTAAAGTTTGTGTAAGTAATGTTTTAGATGGGATCCTTAAATTTTATTCTAGTACCTACTTTTTGCAATTAAAGAATGCAATTTTTTAATTTGCAAATTATTATTTTTGAACCCATTTCGTAATAACATTATAAATGGATAAAGTGCGGAAGTGATTTTGTTTGTTGTTGTTACACGGCTACTTTTGGGTTTTGGGTTTTAGGTGATCACAAATTCTCCAATTTTGCATATTTTTTTTTGTATAATCCTAAATAACTATGCTATAATATTGATTGCAGTCATAAATTTAGTACCTAATTGATTAGGTAAGTTTTGTATAAAAAATAATTGAATCATCGTAAAAAATCTTTTTACAGCCAACTTTGACACTTCGTCTTTTAAAAAGAAGTAGGTACTAAACCTTGGCCAGTTTTTAAAAAAAATGGTCCAACATTTCGTACCAAATAAAATTATGCGAGATGACTACTAAACCACTTTATCATGATTTTGAAATAGTAAAACACATACATACTATACTATCGAAAAAAAAACTAATATTATAAAATATGTGAAAGTAACTGTATATTACCTTTTCATGCTTTAACTACTCAACCGATCACAATGAAACTTTAAATACACGTTGTCAGCGATATAGAAAAGGACATAGAGTACCTTTCATCCAGAAAAAAGTACTGTTTTTGAATTGTCTCCCACTATGTAAGCAAATTTAAAGACGACATCAAAATATAGTTAGGACCTTATTTAAATGTGACAGGAAACCTCTGACGTCACTAGTTACAACTGCTTACCCATTCTCATTGAAAAGAATAATGTATGACATTATAATATGAAGTAGGTAGGTAATGCCTGCTCACCTTGCCTAACCTGTTTTTTCTCTTAGATATCACATTACATACTCACTTATAATGTAACATGGATATTTAACCAGCATACGCAACTTTTTATTGTATGTCAGTTTTGTTAGAAATCTCAGCTTACTCTTTCATTACCCTAGATCTCTCTTTTGTGATCTTTTGTGAGACGAAGGGTTGGACATTAGGAAGGGATAGAGAAATGGGCTCTGACATCCCTTCCTCACTCACTGAAACACTGTATCACTTCTATATAAGGGTGCTCTGCCAATACTTTCCAGATCCAGAGGAGAATCAACTGTCTAAAGTTCATTCTAAGTTCATTTCTAAAGTTTACCCTGCCGGGAATCAAAATCCCTGGCATAGAGCGTTGAGGCAAGCATTCTAATCATAGTCTAATAAGGGCCGCGGGTCGAAGGTGGATCCAGGCTGCTTTTGATCAGTCCTATTAGGATAAGTCCTATACTATAAAGGTATGGGGTGTCCTATTGGAAAATTATTGTGACGCTTGGTGAAGGGGTACCTATATAGAGGACTAAAATTAAACTCGGTCAAGCCTGAGAAGAAAGAACTGAAGAGGTACTAAGAGAAAGAGAGTGAAAGAGAGATCCAGCTGGAAGTCAATTTCCAGCTGTGGACTTCCTACAGCCGAGATAATGATGATAGGTAATGATTTTTGGCCTTTATATAGTATAGTAACAGTTTTAAGATAAAAACACTGCAATTAAGTTAAAGTGTATAAAATAAGAGACCTAATTATCGCGATGAAGTTTATGGTAATTTTCCTGTTAACATTAATTTAATTAATTATTCCATAACAAATTCATGAAGTGCGCAACAAATTAGAAAGCTTTACAGGCAAATGAGGCGCAATAAAAATTCGCACTAGAGTTGTTTAGCAGGAATCTCGGACTATGTTTTTACAATTAAACACGTTGTTAAGGGGAAGTACCGTTTTTGAAACTGTTTTTTTCAGTGAGGCACAGAATAAGGAATAGTACTATAAGTAGTACTATTACTTATTCTGTGAGTAAAAAAATTGTGTTGAATTTGCTTGGTAAAGTAAAAATGTATTAGGTACCCTAAAATAGCTATTATAAATTTAGATGAATGTTAAAATTTGTCAAATTTGGATAAATGATAGAGAATTTATAAATGAACAATACATTTTATTCAAAATTATAAATGCGAATGTGAGTTTGTTTGGTTTGTTTGTTACATTTTCAAGCCTCAACAACTCGACTGATCATATACAAAAAATTAACAGGTATACAAAAAAAGGCTTTTTTATACAGAAAAAAGTACTGTTCACGTGAGACCACGTAAAATTTAAAATTAAAAATTCAAATTTATTCAATAAATGGTTTATTGTTTGTAAAAATTTAAAAAAATGACAGGTTTTTAAAATATTTAAGAATACAAAAAGTATAATATAATTATACATAATCTTACCAATGCTCCTGTCGTAAAAGAGTCTAATTACAATAATATATTTTATGCTTAATATCATAAACCAGGAAAACATTAAATCGAATAAAATAATAAGTTTTATTTTAATAGCCGACTTGCCCTTAAGGTGTAAGTAATAAATTTGCCAAGAAAAAGCATCAATTAAAAAGGCTCCTCTAGGGCTCTAAATCATTGACAAGACACGTTCATTAGAATACCATAAGCCCTTTGAATTCTACTTTCATAGAATTAGGGATCATTTTCGTTTGCTCTAAGAATATTTAAGACCACTTTGAGCTATAAGGAAGAGTTAATGTTATGCTTTGAACAACATAATAGCTTGGAATGAAAAATGTATACTGTTGCAGAAGCTATATATGAAATAAGTGGTTTAATGTACAATTTTATGTTCAACATTTTGAATAGACTCATTTACAAATGATCTTATTCTTAAGATAGATAATTTTTAAAGTTTTGACGTGAACCAAAGGTCATTTCAGACAAAGTGGACATAATGCTATATGAACTATTCTATGAGGATATTTGCTATGTGGAGTGGACCATAATGCGCGCAAATCAATTAAGTCTTTAAATTTGCTTTTAATGTGAAGAAACAAAATAACATAACAAAATCGGAGGAAAAAGTTTCATGTTTTAGCTAAATATCTATCATCTACATCCACAATTTAATTACATCAGTCTTTATAATGCTAAATAGATTACAGTTCAAAGACGGAAATTTAAAACTCGCTTTATTGAAATCAAAGAAAGTGGAGAGTGGAAATGCAATGAACCTTCAGAAGAATGGAAAATGGTACAAAGAAAACGAACCAGAAATTATTTCGTGAGTAAACAGAGTATAACCCCTTTCACGCCAGGTGGAAATTTTAAACCAGCAGATATAAAAGTGCTGCTTTTTATTCATAATATTGAATCACATTTTCAGGAAAACGCATCTGTCACTCCATCTACAAAAAATAAACGAAATGGAATAGAGTATAATACATACAAGTTAATGATGCCAAAACACAAACTAAATGTGTTCCAAAATAAAAACTTTTGGCCTGATGGAATAATGTTTAGAAAATTTGCAGATTTTAAAAATAAAGGTGAAAGCAATAATGTTAAATCAGGTAACAATAATTGATTAATTAATTAATAATGGATATAAAACCTGCAATACAAAATAACTTCATATTTTATAAACTGATTTAATTTAATTTTAATTTTAATTGCATTAATTGCAATAAGTTTTAATTTTAAAAATCTATAGCTGGATCTGCAGAATTATGTATTATTAATGCGTCAGTTTATGATATATTTATTTTACTTTTTGTTTTTTGTATAATATATGTGTCATATTATGTCTCAAATAAAGTTATTATAATTATTATTTATAGCTATTGGATTTTTTTACTAAATAACTAAATAATTTATTTATATTCAATATAATTTCAATTATATCTGATAAATTATACTAGTTTAAGTCCTCAAATTATATTATATTAGGCCAAAATTTTCTTTAAGATATTCTCTATAAAATAGCCCTGACGTAATTTTTTCATAGAATCAATCAAAATACTTAGTCTGAAACAAAACAAAAGAAAACATCCCTTAATTTTTTTTAAATTATGTTTTTAAGTTGTTTTTTTTATTAAAGAAAAAAAAACTACATCCTATATGAAATACAGTTCTATGCTCTCTTTACTGAACTATTTTTTTAAATATTGTTTAATGCTTTATAGATTTTTTTTATATACTTTCTTATAAGAATTCTAATAGACTTCTTGTTAGTTTGGATTTTTTAATGCACATGAAATTTATAATTTACTTATTTAAAAATATAGATGGATGCAATGTAGATAATAGATGTGTAACAACAGCATCAAACTGTCCCCCGATTTTGTTAACATCAGTTTTCTGAATTGCCTCCCACCAAGGCGAATCATATTTAGAGACGTAATCATCTCAATAAACAAGTTCTTTCATAAATAGTTAAAATACCAAAGAGAAACGAAAGGCCACAACAGGAAGACATTTTCCATGCGACGACAGCGCTCCGAACGTCAACAGTCGGAACTGAAATGAGCGCGAACGACCGGGCAGTTCTTTCCGCGCTTTCTTTTCTTCTGTCTCTTTCTAACACGCGATCCGCGAGCCCTTTTTGGGCGCACGAAAGAGACGGAGAAAAAAATGGAGGAACGCACCATGTGCGCAGGCGCTTGATTTCGTCTTGTTTTTCGCAGGTCGTTTGCCTCGGATATATTCGCGGCGGATTCGTTTTGCGATTTTTTTCCCGCTCTTACTTTTTTTTGTCCCTATCCCTCTGTGTGTGTCCGTTGTGCTAGGTCGCGTGCGTGGGTTACAGATTTATTTATCTACCGGCGACCTCACGGTTTTCTAATGCACTTTAGAAAGGCAAGCGAGGATATAAAATTATTTTTAGACATTAAATTTATACTGATTAAATGATTTAAATTTCGAAATAAAATTCACTTTATAATATTAAAAAGATTCAATTAGTTTCCTTCGGTTTAGTTTTGTGTTAAGTATATTTTTATAGAGCCAGGAAAACTGCCTTCCGCGTGCTAGGTGACTTGTCAAGCTGCATTGATTGCCTAGCTACTGAAGACCACTTTTAAATAACAGCATTTATGCGTCTTTTGTTTTGGAGAGTGAATAGGTTGGAATGTCCAAGTTTTATACATATACATTAGGCGAGGCTGATCTATTCTATACTATTAGCTAATAAATAAAAATCGTAAACGAGCCGCGTCTGTAGTACTTATACTTAATTTTTTTTTTCAAACAATTTGTATACGTTTTACTTGTTATCGAAGTCAAAAAAATAATTTTTAGATTTATTGTTCGTTCGTTTGTCTGTTTGTCTGTGCACACAAATCTCAAAAACTGCTTAACGGAATTGAATAAAATTTAACACACAGATAGTTTATTAACTAGATTAACATATAGGATACTTTTTATCCTCAAAAAATGTTAGGTTCCAGTGAGATTTTCAAAAAACAAACCACAGCGCGTACGACGTTGTGGACTAGTCTAAAATAAAATAGTTTAATAAGGAAGGCTTACAAAATCAGCGCAATTAAGGCGGTCAATTAATAAAGGAATTTCTAATCAAAGTGCACCGTAAAAAGATTTATCTTTAGTGCCCGAGCAACAAGACACACTTCGCCGTTACACTAGTGATGCGCTAATTGGATCATCGATATCGATAAAGTTTATCTTAGCAATTGCTCTGTGATTACAGGTATGATATAATCATGACAATATAATCAGTTTTTTAATTAGAGATATATTTTTAAAATTTCATCGTATTTACTTATTTGAAAACCTAATAAATAAATGTTAATAATAAATGTTATTTGACTTTACATAAAAAATAAGTTATTTACAAACATTGATTTAATATTATAAAATGTAGTTATAATCTATTAAAGTATTTTTCACTCACCTATAAGTACAACGTATTCCGTCAAAATTTTGTCTTCTTTGAAATAGGCCCTGTAACGTGATTAGAAATTTTTGTGATCAATCATGCTATCTTTGGATTAAAAAAAGATTTGATCCATCTTATGTCTCCAGTTATTTTTTAAATCGGATTTGTAGTTTCGAAGTTTGCTACCAACATACAAATATAAAAACTTTACCTCTTTATAATATAGTATTAGCATAGATTTTCTTTTAGAGAACATGGTCGCTTAAGGCAAGTTTTTCTCTATTCTCAAATTTTAGCAAATCCCAGATAGTATAAAGCTGTTTAAACAAATACTCAATAATGCAAATGATCACAGCATGGAAGTGGTTTACCAAACGTCATTTTTGTCATTTAATAGGAATTTGATGGAAACAATGTTAACATATTATTTACCTAATTTACCTTCATACTTCGTCTGTTAGGTAATTTAGATTGTCAAGGTTGAACATTAGAATCCAGTAAAGTCAGAAGCTAGAAGTACATAGAACACAAAATGGCTTCCTCTTTTATTGTTGCATGCAGAAACTTCTCATTTTACTCTGAAAGTTAAACATATTATTATCGTAAAATAAGTGTAAAATGCTTTAAGTATCTACTGTTTTTTTAACAAATTAAATTTTTAAACAAATGTTTAATTCATGAAAATTTTAGAAATTATAGTATATTTATCTTTAGTAATACATGGCATGTTACACACAGATTTTTATAAGATATAAAAATTATACAACAAAGGATGTCCTCTGACCTCCAAGCTAGGTTACCTGTTTTTTGGAGATCAGTGGCATCGCACAGTGGCAGTCTGACCTTTAGGTACATCTAAATAATATTATAGTGTATTATTACTTATCTTTACACTATGTGAGTGTCATGATTTAACTATTATAAAGTGACATAATATTATTTTACTACAATTTTTGTACTATAGGCAAATAGAATAGGAGGTCACTGAAATAATTTCCATAAAAATTTATATAACAATTTCAATTGCACCGATAAAAATCAATACATTTCGTGTCCCTTCACTACGTATGTAAGACGTACTCGGAGTAGTTGTAATGCGACCCCCAGCGCGTGTATTGATACCTACTTATATATCTTACAATACAAAGTAATGTTACATTTTGAAGTCTGCCTCAAGATACACTCACCTTATTAAAATAAAATCATTCTCTTTAGACATTTTTATTTTAGACAGATAGACGTCGAATGCTTTCTAGGAGCCTAAATCCTTATAAACTATATAAATTTATAAAATATGGCCTATGTTACTCGCTGATAATATAGCTTCCCAACATTTTTCCAAGCCCCCAATAATTTTTCAAATCGGTCCAGTAGTTTCGAAGCCTATTCAAATGCAAACAAACAAACAAACAATCAAATCTTTCCTCTTTATAATATTAGTATAGATAGAATAAATTGGTCTAGCACGACACTCTCTCATTCCTTTAATCAGGTACTGACCTTAAATCACTATCAATGGTAAAGTTTTAATATTACTGTTAATGTAACACACTGTCATATGCCTGCGACTTCGTTCGCATGGACCTCGTCTTATGACATGGATAAATAAATTTCGCGGAAGCCCGACTAGATCGTTTTTACACAACAATGCGAAAATGATGTTGCTTGTGTTACACCGGATAACATAGAAGAAATCAAAATAATATACTTAATACATACTTTGTTCAAAAATCGCTTTGTGACGCAACAGTAAATTTACTTCATCTTTCTTTTAAAGATTTCCGGATTGCTCTTCGGAATTTATCGCTTAGTCATCATTTTCCTGGAAAATATATAGAAATGCATTATAGACTCAGATACTCTATGAATATAGTGAAGTTGATGAGTTTTCTTGTTTGTATGGTTGATCGCGCTAATCTATGGAACTACAAGTCATATTTTAAAAACACATTTTGCATTTGATAACTTAATTCATGAGTAACGTTATAGGCTACCGAAAGTTACCGAGAAATTATGAGAGAGAGAGAGAGAGAGAGAGAAACCAATTTAAATAGTGTCTCCAAAACTCTTGCCTCCACAAAGAGTAGGAATGGCTTAGTTATGACAATAAAAACAAGACAGGAATATTCATGTTAATAAGTAGACATAATGTGAAAGAATGAATAAAAAAAAGTAGGTACTTAGTATGAATGATTTCTTCTTTCATTTTTTTTAATATTCTTCTTAGGTTTTAATGCACCTTTATAGACCAGAACTACACAATATGTATTAAGGTACATATTAAATAAAATACAGTTCCTCTAACATTAGGCCGGGCCGGACGGATATAAGCTACCATCAAGCTGTAATTTAAATAAAGGAATACAAAGTTAGAAAAATATTTGATACTTCGTACTGAACAAAATTATTTTTAAGTAGGTTATTAACTAAAAATTTAAATTAAGAGAAACCGAAATTAATCTTCTCAAAGGTAATTACGATTATAGAAATTTCTAGAATCTATGCATCTATTTTTATATAGTATTTTTTACAGAGTTATATTATTAATAATAATAAAAAAATATTTAATAAAAAATATTTTCTCATTATATTCATATTATAATACTAGGTAACACAATTAAGATTAGAAATGCCAAGTTACATACCTACGAGTACGCCATAATACTAAAATCTTACCTAAAACTAACACAAAAACACTAAAACAGCATAATTTTAAAATCTAATCGAGCACAGAGTAGTAACACGGTCTGTCACGTTGCTGCACAGTGCGCTCTTCAGAAAACTCCTTTATCTAGACAAAGAAATATTATTAATGCTATACGTATTATGCTCATAAGTATTGAGGAGGGAGTGATAACGCTACATTACAGCAAATAATAAATACTGGCCAGTCATACATACGGTTTATTTATAAAAAGACCTCTAGTCATAGACTGGATATAGTGCGGTTAAGAAATTGTATAATGCGAGACTGTTCTCCTCTGCAAAGGGATACTACATATTATCTATATCCGTGTTTCCCAATTAGTGGTACGCATACCCCCAGGGGTACGTGAAGTTGCATCAAGGGGTACGTGCGGCTATCAGTAAAAACAAGAACAATTTCCAAAATATTATTTTATTACGTATTTTATTATTTTACTACCCATCTCTGATCAAGAGGAATTAATAGACATCTCATGCAACAGCAGACTCAAGAGTTGTTTTGCAGAGCAATCACTGGGTGACTTTTGGGCTAATTTAAAAGATATTTATCATATCAGCGAATCAGCAATAAAATATTTACTGCCATTTTGCACAACCTACCTTTGCGAAAGCGGATTTTCGGCCATGACGAACTTAAAAACTAAACATCGTCACAGACTTCAACTTGAAGACGATTTAAGACTGAAGCTGACTGAAAGACAACCAGATTTTCAAGAGCTGTGCAAAGAAAAACGTGCACATTTGTCACATTAGCGTCTTCGCCAATACATCATGTTATTTTGATTTTCACTATTGTACTGTAATTTGAATATAATAAATGTTATTTAAACTGACTTATCTTTTTTATTTATCACTAGCTGTGCCCAGCGGTGTTACCAGCGGTTTAAGTAGCCTATATTATGTTAATCCAGGGTGTCAACTATCAAAATTGGTACAGGCGTTTGAGCATGAAAAAGTAACGAACATACACACACTCACAAACTTTCGCATTTATAATATTATTGCTACAATAAGGGGTACGCAGGTTTGAGGTCTTTTATGAAGTGGTACGCAGCAAAAACTAATTGGGAACCACTGATCTATATTAATACTAATATTGAAATAGAATTTGAAAAAAATCTTTTTTATTTATTTGAGACCTTAATATTTCACATTTAACAAACATACTTTGAAGTTTAAAGCCCACAAGTCCACAATGGAGCGAGTGTTATGTTCGAAGTTCGTTTGGTAGATAGGATCAGAAATTCGCCAAAGAACCAAAGTTGTGTCCGCATATAGCCTAGATAATTAGCAAGTTGAAGTGTCAATGGGCCGATCACATGTGTGGCAGAGCGGAAAACCGATGATGTCGAATAGTTTTTAAATAGAGGCCATAAATTGGAAAGCGCAGTGTAGGACGCTCTGCTGCCAGGTATACGGACGACCTGAAGGGCTTCGCAGGAAGCAATGGATGCCTAACTTTGAGATATTATAACTAACACATGTTTTTTTTTCTCTGCTTTAAATCAGTCCCCAGGACTAATAAGCGGGTCTGTTGCGGAAGATGAATAGGTCTTTGAGAGAGTGTCAATCATCACCGTTATATATTAGTACTTACACATGCTGATGATAATGACACATTCAGATATTTTTAGTCAGAGTCTACTCTACGAATACGGCCAAAGAGCTTTTTTTCCGCTCGCTGTAGCGGGGTTATCGCGGAAAAGTTGAGGATTTTTCAAAATTTTATCTACATTTACGTAAACGAGAGATAACGAGTGCAATGTAGCTAGTGATGTGAATTGTTTGCGTCTAGTCGATCGATTGTGTCGTTTTCATTAATCGATCGACTCATCAATTTGTGATAACATTTTAGAAGCTTAATAAATGTTTATGTGCTTACTGTTTATAAATATGAGTAGGTATAAATCAAAACCTTACAATCTTCTCCTTTAAAATTTATTTATAAGGGTTGGGAGCAACCATGATAAATAAATTTTATGATGATAAACAGCCCTGATCTGCTAAGTTCGAGTATAACTTCAGTCATCTTAATTTAATTTTAGTCGTATTTAATAATATAAGATCGTCAGGCTGAACGCATTTATTTTTTGTAAGAAATAAATGTTCACAGAACCATCTAATAACTAAGGCCTATGTTTAATGAAAACCCTAAAAGATAATAATTATTTTAAAACTAAAAGGGAATTCTTACACTTCAAAGACGACAGTTTAAAAAAAATCTATTTTGACTATATTTCGTTTGTCTTTTCCATTATTAAGTTTATTTTACCATTACGAAGCATTTAAAGCAAATTTATAAACCTAAAAATTTTACTTAAGAATTTAATGATAAAAAAATTACCTCTTAATAATATTAGTAGATACTTTATAGATGAAGCAAAGATTTATGACAAATACATCAATCGTAATGGATAAAATCTATACTCTACTTTTGAAAGAAAAATGAATGAACAAATATATATGATTAACTCGTTGTATTTCAATATGGCAATTCTGTTAGAGCTTGTGAAAATAATCTATATAAATAAAATCAGAGTGTCTGTCTGTGATTTGCGAAAAACTGCCTCAAACTAAGCTTAGAGAGTCATTCGCATGCTGTTAAAACGTAAATAACTTTTTTTAGAATTGTTGTCTGTCTGTCTGTCTGTCTGTCTGTCTGTCTGTCTGTCTGTCTGTCTGTCTGTCTGTCTGTCTGTCTGTCTGTCTGTCTGTCTGTCTGTCTGTCTGTCTGTCTGTCTGTCTGTCTGTCTGTCTGTCTGTTCGGGGTAATCTCAGAAACGGCTGAAGCGATTTCGATGAAACTTTGCAGACATGAAGAGGGGGTCGTCAGGAGTAACATAGGCTACTTTTTGTTTATGTAAATTGCGGTACATACACCAAAATAATATTTTTTACAATTTTTGTCTGTCTATCTGTTTGTTCCGGCTAATCTCTGAAATAGCTGGACCGATTTTGACGGGACTTTTATTGGCAGGTAGCTGATGTAATAAGGAGTAACTTAGGCTACGTTTATTTTAGACTAGCGACTCGTTCCCGGCTTCGCCCGGGTGCATTCGTGTACATAGACTTTTCGAGTTTAATGAGAATGATGCTTATGCATTAAGATAGCCTCACTCTACTTCCTTCGAAATAAATATAACAAATCACCCATCAGGTTCTGAAATTTCAAAAAATCTTATTAAATTATCTGAAAAAGTGAAGAAAGTTTTCATATATGCGAGAATTTCCTAGAAACTTCTGGAATTTTCTAGAAATTTCTGAAATTTTCGAGAAACTTCTAGAATTTTCTAAAAACTTCTAGAATTTTCTATAAACATCTAGAATTTTCTAGAATGTTAGCGAAAAAAAATCCGTTTCTATTAATCTATATAAATAAAATCAGAGTGTCTGTCTGTGATTTGCGAAAAACTGCCTCAAACTAAGCTTTGAGAGTCATTCGCATGCTGTTAAAACGTAAATAACTTTTTTTAGAATTGTTGTCTGTCTGTCTGTCTGTCTGTTCGGGGTAATCTCAGAAACGGCTGAAGCGATTTCGATGAAACTTTGCAGACATGAAGAGGGGGTCGTCAGGAGTAACATAGGCTACTTTTTGTTTATGTAAATTTTATAGAAAATTCTAGAAGTTTTTAGAAAATTCTATAAGTTTCTCGAAAATTTCAGAAGTTTCTAGAAAATTCTATGAAAACTTTCTTCACTTTTTCAGATAATTTAATAAGATTTTTTGAAATTTCAGAACATCGTCAAAATTTTTAGAAATTTAAAAATTTGTTAAACCTGATGGGTGATTTGTTATATTTATTTCGAAGGAAGTAGAGTGAGGCTATCTTAATGCATAAGCATCATTCTCATTAAACTCGAAAAGTCTATGTACACGAATAAGTTGAAACATTTATCTTTTCTGCCTAACGATCATCACTCAGCTTGATAGACAGCTTTAGTATTCAACATCATCGAAGTTTTGAGATAGAATATACCCATATTTCGCCGAACTGCGTTCTCTTATCTCAGTGGAACTAATAGACACAGGAAAAAGACAAAGTTACGCACAATTAAACAAAAATCAATTCGCTCACGAAGACAACATTATTAAATTTACGTTTTTTAATATTTTATTTTATTTTATTTTATTTTATTTTATTTGGGAAAACAAACAATTACACTGTGTATAATAAATATGAAAAAAGAAACATGCAAAAATAAAGGTAACAGTACAATCAACATCATTTTCCTCAAATTGGTACACTAATTTTATACAGAGAAAGACATACTAAAAAAGAATATACAAAAAAATAAAACAAAAACAAGAAAAGAAAAAACAACACCATAAAATTAAATTAATTTAGCAATTTCATTTTTATATTCCCGTGATCTAACAGAAAATAGATCAACACCCGTAAACAGACAATTGTACCTATGCATAACACGGTATAAAGGTGCACGTTCGCCAGCGTTAGTTTTTAATATTATAAAACAAAGTCCCCCCGCTGCGTCTGTCTGTCTATATGTTTGCGATTCTCAAAAACTACCGAACGGATTTTTATACTGTTTTCATTAATGGGAAGAGCGTTAAACGAGGAAGGTTTCTACGTTTAATTTGCACAAAAAAATTGCACCCGTGCGAAGCCGGGAACGGATCGCTAGTAAACTAATAAAATGAAACCCAAAATCTATATCTGACTGGCTGGAAATATGTCACTTATAATGTATAGTTAATATTAACTAACACCAACGACCCACCACGGCCTCGCACGGTTGCAATTTTTTGCAAAAACCTTCCTCGTTTATCGCTCTTTCCATTAGTGAAAACCTTATCAAAATCTGTTGTCGTTTAGAAGAAGTTAGCGTAGAAACAGACCCGGGCGGACAGCGACTGAATGAATTTGAATTTAAATTTGTAATATGAATTTGAATGTTTTGAATTTCTCGGTGATATTACTACTTAGTGTACTAAGACAAAACTTCTGGCGGCAGTAACCATCACCTCACAAAAGAGTCGACCGCTAATTAACAGCTCGTATTTCTGTGTTTTTGTGTGTCAATAATTGATGCCAAAATCTTCTTGCAACCCCTATGGCGTTGCTTGTGTTAATAGGCTACGGTAACCACATACCATCAAGTTGACCGTCAGTTTGCCTATCAACCTTTACAAACGAAAAAAGAATCATTTTTGATAAACCTCATTTAAAAGTTATAATTTTCTAATATTCAATTCCTTAACAAAGGAAATGTACCTACCTCTTCCTTTTTAGTTCTTTGAAAATATCATTAAATAGATAAGTTCTAGAGCGAATGATAAATGTTGTTATAAAATCTAGACTAAACTTTGAAACAAAATATAGTTAAATAGATAGGTAAGTACTAAAGCGAATGATAAAAGTTGTTCTAAAATCTAGACTAGACTTTGAAACAAATTATGTCACCTCACTACACAACCAATAAATAGATCAAGACGCACTCGCACTGTGTCAGAAAGGCTTAACTCACAGGTCGCTGTGAAATAATTTCTATTTTATTCGCTTCAGAATAGGGATTCAAATTCAATGGCGCGTTTGTGTTTCTCAGTCTTATTTAGTTCGTTAAAAATGCATTTTTTTCGTTAGAAAAATGATAATAATGCCTTTTATATGGAAATTTTATAAGACGGCGCAGTGCGAAGCGGTTGGTTTTTTTGCACATTTCGAGGTAAAATTTTCCATTACCAATAATTATGTAACTTTTTTATTGTTTCCTTTTTTCTACAAATTTATGCCTAATTCTATACGATAAAGAGTTGACATTCGATCGTTGAAAGGTTAGTAGGAAGTGTTCTTTTTTTAAAATGTCTCTTTTTATAATATGTTACAAAATGGCTTCCCTCTTTGTTATCTTTTTAAATTTGTACTCAGATGTAACACGGCCTGTTCTAATAAACTAATTCGAAATAGTGGTTATTTTTAAAAAGAAGGTGTAAAATAGGTGTAATTTTTGAATATAGGAAACTAGTATTTATTTATTAGATTATATTCGATTTTTATTGAAATTTGACAATTGTTGATTGAATATTTTTTTATATGTAATATTTTTGGCTTACAAAAAATCTTTAATAATTAAGTGTCTATTACTTATAATATATTTACAATGTGAAATAATTAATTTTATTAAGTATTTATTTCGTGATTTATTTTTATTCTTATCATGACGTTGACATGTGACTTTAAATTTTGCATGCGAAGACTTCGTGTAGTTATAAGTACTCAAAGATTTATCTAATTTCAACTTCATTCTGCATTTAGTTGCTAATCGAATATTTGTATTCTGGATTTAGGTACCTATTAGTCGAATGACTTTTTACCATTTTTACCATGCCATCAATAAGGTGTGAGTGACTCATTTACCACGGCGCAAGTAGGGCGTTAATAATTAATTAATTAATAAACGTAATAGTTGAAAAATAAATGTAATAACGTCTGACAAAATATATGTAACAATATACATTGACGCCTAACATTAAGTATATAAGCGTTGGATCTTTATTATTAAATAGCTGGTGCCCTATGGTCTGACGTCCTTTCCTTAATATAAAAAAAAATGGACTTTTAAAATATCTACCAAACCAAACTTCCTTCTGAATGCATTATTTCGAATACCCCTCGGTTGTGAAAATTAATATTTAAAAAAAAAACTTCATTAACGAAAGTAAATTATTCAATTTTAAATTGAATTCATAACTATATAATTTTATTACAATTTGTCGGATGAACGACTGAACACCCTTGTAATTATTATAAAAAACTCACCCCAAGGCAAAGAAATCAATGGGGCTGTAGTAGGCCACAAAAAAAGTAGAGAAAAAAGGCTGTATAGCACACGCACCACCAATTAAGTCTTTTTCGGGTGGCGTTTAACATATTTTTTTTAACTTTTTTTTATTGGTTCATCGAGCTAGGGGCGGTTTTTTATACCCTTTTTTTAGGATCAGATGTGTCAAGATTTACACATTTTTTTTTATTGGTTAGAACGATTTGAATGAGGTGGGGACTTGAGCACGCGATGTTTGTACAAGGAATTTTTTTGTTTCACTTTTTTTTGTTTGCCTTAATTTTTTTAACCCCTCCGTGTGTGTATTTAGTAAATTGATACGCTACTGTTTAATTTTTTATTCTTTGTTGGTACGGTTTAAAATGAAACTAAATGAACTTGGTTCTTTTAAAAGATGTTTAGAAAAACTTTTTGATACTACTTGTTAGTGTTAGATATACCTATTTAAGTTACTTTAGTATATCTACTTTTTTATGTAAAGGTCGGCAGACAGGCTGATGGTTCACTTGATGGTAGGTGGCTACCGTCGCCAATAACACAAGCAACGCCACAGGTGCTACAAGAGCGCTTCCGATTACAGTACGATCAAGGATATGGCATCCTTTACTCACAAACCGAAACACAACAGCCAACGTGCTGTTATTTCACGGTAGTCTTCTGTAAGTGAGTGGTTACTGCCGCCAGACGGGCTGCCCAAATGACTGCGAAACGCAGTATGCCCTAGCTGCCACTGCCGCACTTTTATTCTGGGCTGGTACGGTTTAAAATAACATAAAACTAAGTGAACTTGGTTCTTTTAAAAGATGTAAAAAACTACATATTTCTTAAAGTGGTAGTTAGTTTATTTAAGTATATCTACTTGTGATAAATTCATAAACTAAATTCCTTCATATATAGGTAGGTGTACCTACATGTTATATCTAATCAGAGATCATACTAGCTTGTCTAGCAAATTGATGGAACGTAGCACGGTCATGTAACAAAAATCATATTAAATTATACTGAGGAGATATGACATGCGGTTAAAAATGCTAGTTAGTGACTCAAGGGTCACACGTTAGATGCCTGGTAAGCTTAAAGTATAGCTTAAATATTAGAGATAACTTTTTAAGTACATACACCTTGTTTTGTGCTTAATTTTGCCTACAATCTATAGTAGGAGTAATGACACTACTGTTAATTTTTGTGACCACAAAATGGGCGTGATTGTATAAAAGTAATTTTTTAAAACATTATTTTCTTTGAAAGTACTTCAAAAAATTAATGTCTACGATACCTCATTCTTATTCCTTAACTAACCCTTTAACATCTGTTAGACAGAACTGTCGATCTTAAGATTGGCAGTCAGACTGACTCAGGTCAGTAGAAATTATTGCAAACTAGCAACTAGCCCCCATCTTCACACGGAGTTGAAATTTTCATAAAAACCTTTCTTAGTTTATTTATAAAATAATGTTATGTTCCAAATTTCAGCTTTCACTTGACATCACACTGCGTTAATGTCAGTCAGGACAAACGATTTTATTATAAGCTAGCTGTTGCACGCGTCTTCGGCCGCGTAACTTTATAAAATATAAAATATATGTTAATTGCTGATAACTTAGCTTTATATAAGTGAAAGAATTTTCAAAATCGGTCCAGTAGTTTTTGAGTTTATTCATTACAAAAGTACAAATCTTGTCTCTTTATAATATTAGTATAGACTAGCGATCGCCCCCGGCTTCGCAGGGTGTTGAAATTTTCAAAAATCCTTTGTTAGCCGATGCTTACATTATAAAATTAAGCTATGTTACAAATTTCAGCGTACCTACTAGACTTTTAGCTGATAGAACAAACGATACTTACGATACTACTACAAACGAAGTAGGGTAGGTACTTAGGTCAGAACAGATGACTACTCGATTAGTGTAATTGAAATAAAAAAATATTCCAATGTAGCTACATATCGCACCTTCGGCAAGACAAGGGCATAACTGCACTTTTTATAATTTTACGGGAGAGCCATTTAAAGTTCATTTTTTTGTATTAAATATCGTATTTTTCTGCTTATATTGCTTTGAAACATCTCTTGTTTTTGCATCAAATAAGCCCCACACTCTTGTGAATATATTTTTATCTTAATAATGTTTTTAAGACACTTCTGCATATTTAACTTATTTAAAAAAAATATGTAAGTTATGCCCTTGTCTTACCGAAGGTGCGATATATACTTCATCAAGTATTTGCAGAGTTTTGCAATTCATATATCCATTTATAAGGAGTATTTGAGCACACAGTCATGTGGGTGAATATAAATTTTCACCACTAATTTTCAATAGCGCAGCACGCTTCCTCAAATTTTATTACAATATAAAATTTTATTACCCCAACTAGTCTTGTATTTATCGATCACACAAATACGTAGACGTCGCAAGAGGCACTTTGTTTCGTACAGTCGGCCATGGAATACTATTTACTTGTCACGGAATTGTACCATCAATAATGTTTAATTCTAACGGATAGCAAAATATGGAGTAGGCTTTCCCACATTAAAATATGAAGCCCAATGTTAGGGGCTAATAGGTTAAGTAGCCTTTTTATTGTAGTATAGTTTAGGGTACAAAGTTTTTATGCTCTTCTTTTTGTTATGCCTACATTCTTTACAGTAATCATATACCTGTATCAGACATGTTAGTGACATGAACGTAATTTTATATAAAAATATTCTAATTTTGCATTTAAAAGTGTCTTAAATATTATCAAATAACATTTTTCGTTTTTCTAAACAAACCTTGAAAGTTTTTAATTTTGTTTTAGGAAAAAGTTTTTTTTTGCAAAATTTTACGAAGTTTTTCTGTCGTTATAAATATTATATAAATAAGCACTAAAAGAGAATTTTTACCTTATAATACAATGTAATATGTAATTAATTATTTATTATTATATTTATATTCGTTGTCACTTTTTCATTTAGGCATTTCAAAGATTTAGTGAAAAAAATACGTAAAAGTTCGCTTAAATACACTTTAGTTAAGATTTTTTTTTTAATTTTCCCGTAAAACAATAATATAGAAAATCAAATTATACTTAAGTATACATTTGAGTTCCGCGTTTCAAACAAGTTTCGGTAATAAAATGTAATAAAAAAAAAATAACATAATAGTTCGCTTCCTTACTTTTTTATCCCAACCCTTCAAGCGCCTCCAAAAATGATTAAAAATAGGTCGCGGTGCGTGAGCCGTTCGGTCATTATAACCCTTCTCTATTATAAACTTTTTCATCGAACAACTCCTTTCGTGATTGCTACTATATTTATAAAAGCGGTTTTTATTCAAAGTCGACTATAGATCGGTTTTGTTCGATTTCGAATTAGTTTGTTTCGATTTTGTTGCTAACTACCCAACTTTCTTTCTTTTTGTTGCTTGTACATAGTATATAGAGTGTTCTAAAATTATTAATTCTCAATAATTCAGTAATCTAAAATACATGAAGGTAAAATTATATTAGATTCTCTTAAAATTATATTAGATTTTTTTATACCTGTTACGGCTAGAGATAGGTGTGAACATAAACTTAAGTTTAGCCGGCTAATCTTAAGTTTATCTTCGAGAGGCGGCTAAAGTTCGATATCATGTTAGTTTGCGTCGTGAATTTCCATCTTTAGCCGGTTAATGTGCACATTAACCGAAACGAAACGGCTAAAAATGTTTCGATGGATACGCCGGGGCGAACATGTCGCTTGAGGGGGCGGAGGGGAGACGATGCGCAAAGACAAACAGGCTGACGGTCCACTTGATGGTAGGTGGCTACCGTCGCCTATAACACAAGCAACGCCATAAGTGCTACAAGTGCGCTGCCGACCATAGAAGGATTAAGGATAAGGGAGGGTTGGGGGCTCCTTATTATTTTATTTTAATGACTAGATATTGTTTTAAGTTATTAACACTGCAGAAGTTTTTTTTTGTAATTTTAAATAAAAAAGTATCTGTAATGAACAAATGGTTTCTTATTATTTTATTTTAATGAATAGACATTGTTTTAAGTTATTAACGCTGCAGAAGTTTTAATTTGTAATTTTGTATACCTACATAAGTATGTGTAATGAGAGTGATTATTTTTTAATAAAAGTTTTCGTGTCGAAATAGTAAACATTATTATACCGTTTCCTTTTTCATTTGGTTCTACATTTTTAGCCAAAGGCCTGCTGTTACACTTAAGTTTAGCCGGCTAATGTTAGATGAAACTAACATTAACATCTCCTCGAAGATAAACCTAAGTTTAGCCGGCTAATCTTAAGTTTATGTTCACACCTATCTTTAGCCGTAACATACCTATTATAAAAAGAGTAGCAGATAGGCCGACGCTTCATTACGATACTAGGTGGCTACAGTCTCCTAGGAACATTTTTACTTGAAAAAGTAAAGGACACTGTAGCTTTGATAACATATTTTTATTTTTATCTATCTATATACGTACATATTATAAAATAAAGTCGCTGACCGCCTCTGTCTGCTTCTCCGCTAACTTTTTCACCTTAATATAATAGTGAATTCGATATTATATCATTAATATCATAATATAGGTTTCTCAGTAAAAAATTTTGGTTATAAAACTTAGATATTTTGGTCGTATGAGAGGCTGGCGGTCTACTAAGGCTGATGGTAGATGGCTACCGTCGCCTATAACACAAGCAACACCACAGGTTGTGCAAGTGAGTTACTCACCATAGTAGGATAAAAGGGATTAGGCAAGGATAGGAAAATAGGCATCATTTACTCACTGACCGAAAGACAAATGCTTGATATTTCACAGTGGTCTTCTTACGCCATACTTGGAGCACATGTGGTGTTGCTTAAAAGCGACGGTAGCCATCTACCTTCAAGTGTAACGTCAGCCAAACATTAAATTCTGTCCTTAAATTTTCAATTTATAATTATTGAAAAGTAATAACTAAGTATTATTATCTAAGCTAGATAAAAAAAATCAAAAAGTTGTTCTATTCTATCTTAGAAATCTCCAAATATTCCCATAGAGAACAATACCGAAAAACCGGTTGCTTACATCCATTGTTTTGTCGAGAACAAAAACAAAAAAAAAACTAACACAACATTAGTGCCCTTGTGAAGATATTTGCAAGGTATTCCATCATTTGCATATTAACTGTAGGGACCGTCTTTTATGAGGTTTTTTATAGCGTCATTGCAAAGATCCATTGATAAATTCTATATGGTATAATGTTACGTTAGTATGAAGTGCCTTGTTACGAAACTAGTATGCGATTTTGCTTTGCTAACTAAGTAAAATAGTTCTCTTGCGAATTTTCTAAAAAAAAAAATACTATATATCTTTAACTGCTTTCAAATGTAAAATTACTGGTGAAACATACCGTGGTTTATAAAAAACCAGATTGTTTTGTAAATAATTTAGGATTTTTTGACGTGATTACGTCTTTAAGTCTTTAAATTAGCTTCTATAGTAGGAAGAGGCAATTCATAAAAGTGATGATAACAAAATCGGGGATACAGTCGTCTACATCCAAAATTTATTTACATAAATCAATCGCTAAAATTTGTTAGAATATTTTATGCTATATTCGAATTCGTTGGATAATGGATAGATACATGTAATATTTATTTATTTATTTAAAAGGCAACTCAGAGTGTCAACAGTTTTAAGTAAAATAAAAACTAAATTTTGATATAAATTATAACATATAAGAATAGTAATATGAGCCTTATAAGAAAAAAAAATCGTAACATACACGTAGATATATATGCATGAAACATATTTGTCAAGTAGCTGTTTCCCATAAAAACATTACCTACCATAATGCTCTGTATTAATATTATAAAGAGAGATTTGTATGTTTGTAATGAATAAACTCAAAAATTATAATACTAGACCGATTTTGAAAAAAAAATTACCTATAGAAAGCTACAGTATCAGCAAGTAACATAGGCTATACTTTATTAAGTTACGCGGGCGAAGTCGCGTGCAACAGCCAGTATTAAATAATTTAAGATTGATCCAAAGAATATTTTAATCAGATATAACTTTTACGTATCTATGTCTCATAATAAGTATCCTATTAAATGAGTCAGATTGGTTCCAACTTGAAAGATAGGTTATAATGTAGGTAAGTAGAGTTACGCGGACGAAGTCGCGAGTAAAAGTTAATTTAAATATAAATTACAAATATGCAAGTGTACCTATCGTAACAAATATAGACGCCATGTTATATAGTAGTGAATATGGCACGAGCGGATATTATGTAAGTTAATATTAAAATTGTAACAATGAACGGTTAAACAGCTGTCGCTGGGGGACGTTCTATAATGGTCACAAAACATTAGTCGTTATAAGACAATGCGTCCACTTTTATTTAGTACTAGTTGGTGCCCGTGACTTATCTTGACATCCTGACATACATTGACGCCTGACATAATACTTTTGACGAGCTACAGAGTATATTCCAACTTATTTACGTTATACTTTTGACAACATCAAATTTTAACTAAGGTGAAAGAGTTTTTTAAATCGGATAAGTAGTTTAGAAGATTACCTCCTACAAACAAACAGACAGACCACTGGATGGGAGTGTAAAGTTTGAATGACACAATGTCGTCTTTAATGAGGTTTAAGACTTTAAATGTCCAATTTGCTATTATTAAGAATAAATTAGCAAATTCTAAATTCAAACAACTAAGTTACTTGTAAATCAAAATCAAAATATTTATTTATCAATTAGGTTTCTCCAAGAAACTCTTATGATCGTCATTATAAACTTAAATTTACTATATTGTAAAATACGCCAATATTAATTCTCCCTGGCATTTTTTTCAATGATTTTATTACTTTGACTTTAGAGCTGCATGTCTACGTTCAAATATTTCCTGGTTTGTTACAATTCATTTCAATGATAAGTAGGTATTATTGGATTAGTTTAAGTAATATTAGAATGAATTAAGTTAAATCTTCCCTTATGATATTCCTCTTATTATTGTTTAATATCTTTGAAATGAAATGTTTAATGGATTAATTTTAAAAATGTGTCCATTGTAGAACGCCCCCTAAAAAGCAAAGGGTCACTCGGGCCACTGTCGCTTATTTCATTGTTCACAAGAACATTGTTTTTACCAATTGTAGACATTGGATGTGTTGCATTCGAGGGGCTCATTTTTCTAAAAAAAATCTTTCAGAAAATTTTCGAATTAAATTAGAAAGGACATCATTCAAAACCAGGCCATTACTTTTTTTAAGTTACACTTTGGAGATTTTAGTAATAAAAGTATTTCTTAATTTCAGTAACTTCCTGTGAATATTTATGAATTAAGACTATAAATTTTACAGATTTCATAATTAAATATGAAATGCACGATATTTTATTAAAGCAATTTCAAACTTAAATATCTATTAAACTCCATTACCTATCTAATTACACAATATTTTCCCAGTAAAACTATAATTTCTTCTTACGTAATGGTACAAATTTCAACCGTTCAAATGAAAATAAACTAATGGCTTGATCTCCACACAAAACTAATCTCCTTTGCTAATTTTTGCAACCTTTATGGCGGTGGCCACCTATCATCAAGTCTGCCTCCTGTTTTTTTCCCTTCGGCTCCGTGAGCCATAAATTTTCCTTTGTCAATCATCTCTTACTTCTGATTGTTTTCTATTACTAATTACTATTATTAATATCTAGTTATGTGCCTTATTTAAGGGGGGAAATTTATCGTTACCCCTTGCATTACAAGGGTCCTTGTTTGTCGCTTTGTATTATAGATATTTTCAATATTATCTACAATTATTTTTTGTTAAGCCTGATCGCCACAGTACCTACCAACATTTGTACAAAAATACAATATAAGAATTTCTTTCTAATACGTGCTTATTGGCTATTATTTCATAAATTATTTTTACTAAGGTTCATGTCTAAGTAGGTATATCGTATACAAGCCCGGATATAGACTGCGCGTTCTTGGGGCAGTCCACCAATAATTGCGGAACGGTTTCCTCTACCCCCTGCTCGCACATGAAGTCTGGGCTGGTGACTTTCTTAAGGCCCCACTTCAAAATGGGCCAATGCGATGGTCCACTATGATAGGCCAGTGTGTGGAGGGCGTAATGGTACCGCACATCAAAGGTAGTGTGGGCCAACGATGGCAGTACGCATCTACACGTGGCCCATTCCACAGTGCATATCTACGAATTTTACTATTCGTTTACGAATTAATTTACGAACTTTCTTAAACATGACAAATACGTGGCCTCATAATGAAGTAATAAAATTTTTAGAACGATATCGGGGAGAAAGTGTGATATGGAATCCTAATGCTTCCACGTCCACCTCGAAAAACGTTAAGATCACAACTGAATGTCGCCATCGTGTAGTTGTGTATCAACCATCGCATGGCCATCTCGCTGGGCTAGCGCTGGCCCATCGTGAAGTCGAGCTATTAAATCTGTGCAGATATTCTGCGAACTCTCCGTGGCCGGTTGACACCTGCACCAGGACTTGTGACAGTTGGAACTTGCGTACCATGCTGTACGCAGCCACAGCGTCTGGTAGAGCCTGCCGACCTTAGATAAATTATCGTTTTGAAGTAGGTAAAAAGGAGGAAAGATTTAATAAATGAAAATAATAAAAATAAAAATACATTTTATCAATTTAACACAATTAATTTATTATATAACCACATAAATAATACAATTCGCGTTGAAAATTAAAATACATATATAAGCAATATATCGCTTGACCTCTTGACAGTAACGGACAAACAGAGTTACTTTCACATTTATAATATTAGTATGTATTAGTATAGATTAATATGGATTAGTATGGAATTGTGGATTTCCTTATCTCTATAATATAAAAATGAATCCCGAAATGTGTTGCTAAGCGCAAAACTCGAGAACGGCTGGGCCGATTTTAATTCTGTCTTCACTCAGGGATAATCAGGGAAGGTTTTTACTTAAAAAAATGCACCCGGGCGAAGCCGGGAACGAGTCGCTAGTTTTCAATATTATTATTATTATTTAACACGTATTTACACACAAGATGATAACAATGTCAGTAAACCATTATTGGTTTGTCTAGACAGTTTATAGTTTGTCTAGACATTTTATACAAGAACAACAACTTTTATAACAAGAATAGAAGCCCAGTATTAAGTGGACTGCTACAAATCTAACTGAACATTAACATGTAACGCCATGTAGGTATAACAATGGGTGAAAAAACATGCATAAACTAATGTTTGTGATCAGATACCATGACAATGTTACTCCCATGCATTTAGACCACGCCTTTTTCGTTTGTCTTTATCGTTTATTGTGTTTTATAATGATCATTTGATCGCCACGATAATGAGCCAAGCATTAACGAGGAGCGCCCTCTGTTTTTTGTTATATACAAACTTTTTTGTTACACCGACTTATTTGACTTGTCTGGGCTTCACATAACATTGAAAGGTATAATAATTGCTAATTATATACGTTTCTATAAGAGTCATTTATATACTATAGCTTAAATATAAATTTTAATTCAAATTTAAAATATAAAAATAATTATTGATATATTAGTATTATACAAGAATAGTAAATATATAAAAATTAACCCAGTAGGTACCTACCTATGTCTGTTACAATTTGCTAAAACCTGACTGTTGTCTGTTATTTTTAAGTGCTCAAGTACCTACTTAATTTGAGCTTATTATTTTTTTTAGAAAGACATTCAAAATATACATTAACGTTTGTTGAGATATTAAATTAAAATATATAGTATATCTAGAAAAACTTCACAAAGCCATCTTCGATTTTATATAATATTTTGTAACAAACTGTGCTTATCTATAACAAGGGATAATGTAATTATTAATAAGGAATAGTCCAAAAATATATTTTTTTCCTTTAAATATTTATCTGGCAACTGAATGGGCCAAATTTATTTTTAAGTTATAAATAAATATGTGGGTGCTTGCTAAATAACGAAAGACAAAGTTTACGTTAAGTTGTCTGTAGATGGCTTTTTAGTTTCGAATAAAATAGAAATCTAGAAACATAATAATATAATATGTATTGTTGAAATCAATAAATATTTAAGATAAATATGTCAACATTTAAAATGTATTTAATATAGGAAGCTATTTCAAGTATACCCAAAAAGTATACATTATTTAACAACAACATATTTCTATATATTTAACAAGTGTTCAAATAATTTCTTCATGTTGTCACAAATTGTCAAAATATCTGAAAATTTTCTATTCTTAAAATTTCGAGTTTTTACATTCTTTTTATATTAAATACGAACCACTTATTACTACGCGAAATAAGAATTAGCTTAAAAATAAAACAATCTGTTATATTTATGAATGATAAAAATAATTAATTCAAAAAAACTAAGCAGATAAAATAATAAATAATTTGTTCAACTAAATTAAAATATATAAGATTTTCTTTTTTTTCCGGGATTCATTTTCGTTGCACGCTACGCCATCTATCGTGGGGTAGCAAGGGCTAGGTTTCCTTCAAGAAAACATATTATCGAGGTTCTATTAGAGCTTTGCAATCTTCGAAACTTACCCATTATATTTTGAATTTTTTTTAAACTATCTACACGTAGCTCGTAGCTGTTTCGTAGACCGCCCGAAAGAAGTAGATAAGTAGACCTATTAATTCGTCAAATTAAAACGTGATTGTAGATTTCTTTAAAAAAATACAAAGAAAAAGTATTCAATAATCCACTCTTCAAAGTTTAGGTAAAGATGAAAAAATGTGAACCACATGAAAAGCTGTTGGCTAAAACCCCATAAGCCAAGCCCCGCCTGTACAGGAAAAAAATATAATAGTTAAAGAGGCGTTTAATAGGTTTCATGAAATAGCTATATACGGCGATCCTATGTTAGAGCGCGACGGACGACATTAAGAAAAAATCACAAAGAAATCCATTCTTTTTCATTTCCTCCCTCGCTAATGGCAGCTTAGAAAAAAATCTGTGCCGCTACGCGTCTCGCTCTAACGCATAAGGGTGGGATAGAAAGAGGGTCGGGCGAGCGAGACAGGGCAACCACCCTTTGACGTCCTTCGCGCCCTTTTTAATAGTTCTTATTTCGGCCGTGGTCCGAGCGGTCCGCGAAACGATTTTAAGGGAATGTAGTCCGAGTGTCCGTGAGGGCGATTGCGGGGGTGCTTGCGGGATGGGACGCTATCGGATAGCTCACACGGGCAGCGGTCGGCCGCTGGCCGCACCGTCTTTTCCTTGACCGGACGCATTTTTCCGCGGAAAAAACGCCCGGGCGCGTGCGCCCAGCCTCGGTGGGGATGTTCTTGGCGTCGTCTAAGGCGGCGGGGGCGGCGCCGCGTCTTGCTAGTTGGAGCGGCGTCTTCGCCTGGCGTGCGCGTCCGCCCCACCCCGCAAGAAAGCGTCGCGACGCTCAACTTTTCCACCAAGAAGTTAGTCGTCGCCTGCCCGCGTCTCAAGAAGGTCTTGCTTCCGCAATCACTCGCGTGGCCCGATGACTTAAGCTTTTCCGGGGTACGAATTTTCCGCGGCGCACAAAAAAAAAACATTTCCGAAAAAAAATATCCAAAATTTAAAATCGTGCAATAGTTCAAAGATAACTCGGAAGGCCACGTCCCGCGACCTGTGTTTACGTTTCGCCGCAACTAAACACGCTTGTTGTCTTCCAGATCCGCGATACCGCCGAAGACAAGACATCCGCCGTGACAAAATAACCAAAAGTGCAACAAAAGTGCGTATCATCGCATGAATTCGTTGTGACCATACGCCCAAAACTGGAATTAATGTTGAAATACTTCAATGAGAACATATCCCTAGCGCTCCAGGAGAGGTACAGGGACCTCCATGAGTATCGGAAGACTGAAGCCGTAGAGGAGAGCTCACCTAGGGAGGCTAAAGTACCGAAAATAGCTGAAGAAGGTGAGCCGGTAGGCGGCGAGGGCGCCTTTGAACCAAGCGCCGCGCCGCCTTACCCGAGACTCTTGGAACCGCCTAAGGAGGAAGATAACTTTGTTGCTAGCTGGCTCCAAAATTCATTTAAAATGACAGCCGCAGAAGGCAACACCGAGGCTTCTCCTGGAGGCAGCGCTTTAGATCTACGCGCTGCGCCGCTATCACTCCACATTCCGGCTTTACAGCAAGCCGCCGAAGCACAGAGACAGTTCAAAATGCAAGACTTCTGGAACAGAAGCCGACCAGCGTCACCCGTCCAGGAAACGCTTCCGGAAAACCACAACCAGGCGGGACCAGCACCGCCAACACCACAACCCCCCGTGACGCCAGATCACAAGATCATCACGGAAAAACTGGTGAATGAAATACAGGTCAGTGTTAGATATTATTATTTTACTTTTTTCAATATGCCCAAAACTATGCGTGAAATGTTTTGAATTTTTAGGGAAATTTTGTTATAAATATTTTATTTTTTGTTTATTTGAAAAATCATGAGAAAATTGTTTAAAATTTGGAAAAATAATTAAATTTATTTAATTAAACAATTGAAAAACAAAAATTAATAAAAAAAAATATTTGATAAGCCGTCGGTAAAATATTAAAATGATGTAAATTTTCAAGAATAACAAAATATTAAGGGACCAAAATAAACTTTTTTTTCATTTGTGAAATTTTGTAAATACTTAAAAAATAATACTTTTAAAAAATGTTACCTGAAAAATTAACAATAATGTCTAGATATACCACTGCACTCGGAAACAACTCAAATTACAAACTTAAATTTGATAAATTATATTAAAATGTTTAATTTAAAAATGCGTCAGCGTCTACCTCCTTCAAGGAACCAAGTTTGACTGACCTCAAGAAATTACAAGGGTCTCAGTCAAAACCCGTTTCGATTAATCTTTACTTCCTCAAAAAAAAAAGAAGCGAAACAGGAGGCCAAGGTAACATATTGTAAAGCTTTTGTTACCCAAGAAAGGGTTAAGGGTCTCCGTCAAACTTATTATTAAAACGTTTTTGTCCTTAAATCGCATCCGGCCTTACAAAGGATATGTAAATTACAACAATCTGTGATAATTCTATTATTTTGGTATTAGCCTGTGATAAACATGTCGACGATTTCTTTTTTACCTCTTACCAATGTTTGTTCTGGACATATGGCATTGAACATTTTAGTGGCCGAGATCCGAATTTGATGGTTTATATTTGTTCGACGACCATTTCTTTAACGTATAATTTGATTCAGAAACACGCATTATGTGCGGTTGAAAAATTTTCGAAACCAAGGAGGTTTATAACAAATTTAAAAAAAAGAAGAAAATTATTTAAAAATGGAACGAAACAGTTGCTTTTGAATGACATTCGTAATATTCAAATTGAGAAAACGGAATTACCGATTTAAAATGGGAATTAGTTATAATCGAAAAAGGTAGAATTGCAGGACTCTGTGCAAAGTTTAATTTAAAAATAGAACGATGAAATGTTTTACATTGAAATTAGTTTCGGATTCGCTTACCTTGCATTTGTCTATTTCCCACGGCAAAGGATTAGGGTTCATTGTGATTTTATTTTTTAATTTTTTTGTTGCCAACTCTTTGTTTCACGGAAGGGGTGTTGACAGTTATTTGTTGCAGCGAATCTGTTTCATACTTTTTTTTTGTTTTAAAAATCGTTTGAATGAAACCGGTTTCGATATCCTGTTCTCATTTTGAATTCATTCGGTTTTTTTTTTAAATTTGAAATACATTTAACGGTTCGACACTGCCGAGTGGTTGCTCTTTTGTGGTTAATTTTTTTCTGGAACAACTGTTAATTAAAATTTGATTTATTAATATTTTTACGCTAACTTGTTGAGTCGAGGGTTCACTGTACAAACATTGAATTTTGATTATAATTTTTTATGTATAGGCTAAATAAGATAGATAAATAAGGCTCATTGTCAGAAATAAGAACTACCTACTCCTCGCCTTATTCAAATATTTTCTAGTGAAAATACCGAATTTCTTAGTGAAAAGGTGTACAAATAAATAAAAATGAATTATTGTGATAACACCGGCCTACGCACTACATGTTTATACAACTTCACTATGTACTCCGCAAAATTCTGTCTTTAATTTTTATTTGGTCTTTAAGTTATACACATTTATATTTATTTGTACAATATAATATAATACACAAAATATTTAGATAATTGTTATAGTTGTTTAACAAGTGGATTTAATAATAATAAATATTAGTAAAAATCATATAAAACGACATTAATACTCAAGGAATAATCATATATTCAATAGTTTTATTCAGGTTAAATTATCATCAAAGATCAGTCGCCTTCAATAAGACTGATATCGAAAATACCATAATTCAAACTAGATGTTATAGTTGTTATACTAATAATAAAATCAGTAGATGGCTCTAATTAAATTATTCAAAAATAGAAGTTAAGTTTGTCGATACAGGAGTTTATGTACCGGAAGTTCTTAAACTGGCCAGTCCCAACGATATAATTAAAATCGTAGGAAAAGAGTAATGTCCAGCAGTGGGAATATTTCTACTAGCGAATAAGCATTTTAGGTTTACAATTTAAATTTATGAACAAAATCTAATGTTGAAAATTGTACGAAAATAAATAATTTTTTAACCTTTTTAAATTATAAAAAAATTAATGAAGTTATGGCAATATTTAAAATATTAACTCAATATAGATTAAAATTAATGGTAATTTAGTCCAAATCTTTGGAGTTGAAAAAATTAAGTCTAGATTGCTAGTATGAATATAATACAGACTATAACTTGCTATAACTAAATGTCCAACTTAAAATATGTTTTATTGTTATGTAGGTACTAATAGTTGTCAATGATGTATAAATATAATTTTAAAAAATAATAAATATTCTGTCTTGCCCTTTATTGCCGACTATTGCGTCTAAATTCATTGCATGGATTACCTTTTAATTAAAAAATGTTGTAATTAATTCGGACTCAGATGTTAATATAGAATAAAATCTAATATTCCTAAAAATGTTATAAATGTGAAAGTCTCTAATGTTTGTTACTCACGCAAAAACGGCTGAACAGATTTTGATGAAATTTGTCACACAGATAGTTTATTACCTGGATTAATAAATATAGGATACGTTTAACCTGAAAAATGTTAGGTTCTGTAAATTAAGTAGGTAAAGTAACTAATTAATTTCTAAACACTCTTCTACGTGTTTTCACAAGTGAATATGGATGAAAGGGTTTAAAAAAAATTCAATTAATTTTTATAATTTACGAAAAATAATTATTATGGTTTAGTAGTTTAAGAAAAGTTAACATTGTATTAAAAATTTATATAGCTATCTCTCTTTTTCACGCCTACGCCGTCATTCGTTGGAACGGGACAGCAACAACAGTCTCCGTCTGCCGACTCCACGATGAGCGAGCGGTCCCTTGTACCATTTGCTCTGGTAAATTTACTATCAACAATAAATAACATCGATGTAAATAATTTTTATATAATCTAAATGTCACGTGATCTTTTTGCACTCTTATTTTTATTTTTTCAATTGCGTCGCCTAACTTTTTTGAGTTGCGCTTGAAATATTTTTAAAGTTTAGTTCTGTAACTGCATGCGAAGGATTCTGTGTTTTTTTTAATCGGTGGGTAAGTAGTTTTTTATTTTTATTTTATTTTTAATATTTCATTCTTAACTGTAAGTCGCTTAAAACAATTGCTTATACATGATACGCCTTGGAAGTGTTTATAATTTATATTTTTGTAAAAAAATATATATAAATAGTTAAGACAGTTGTTCGTATCTGTATTTAATTCTAAATATGATCATATGATAGTGATATGATTTCTGTATGAAATACTAATATAAATTCTAAATTTAATATTCTAAACATAAAAATTTGTTGCTTATACCAGGTGACAGTAACCACCTACCAACAAAAGGACTGTCATGGTTCCAGCCGACAAGTAGGTACAAGTATAAGTCCACTTGATGGTCGGTGGCTACCGTAGCCTATTACCGTAGCCGACAAGAGATTAGGAACGGTCAGAGAAATGGACCTTGGCATTACTCACTCATCGAAACGCAACAACACACATGGTGTTATTTTATGGTTGTCTTCCGTAAGGGGTGGTTACTGTCGCCAGACCTGGCTGTCTGGCCTACTATTTGTTTTTAATAGGTGTCGGCATATATATTATATATATTTATACGATGATTAGAGAAGAGTAATTATGATTTTAAGCATTTTATTTGTTTTAATAATGCCATCAGATATTAGAAAGCTGAAATTTGGATAATATGTTTATTTTATAAGCATCCGTTAAGAAAAGATTTTTGAAAATTTTAATTCCTTGCCAAGAAAAATACACTAGGGGCATAAAATATTACTAGAAATTAGTTTGCAAAAATAAATAAACGTTAATATTTGTAAATAATTCTTTACTTGATTACGAGACTGATTGAAATTTCCAAGGCGCGTCATAGTTATTAGATTGAAAATAATTACAGCTGTGTTGTGAATTGTTGTTCTAAATACAAAATACAGTGGTTTATTGAGTTGTTAACGGTTTTTACGGTTTTGCCTAAATCGATTTGTTTGTTTTTGTACACAGCCACAACAATCGCCGACTGGGGACGCCCCGATTGGCGATCGGAACACTATGTTGCCTTTCGCACTGGTAAATTTCCTGAATAACCTCAATATTGATGTAATTATTTTTTCTTTACTTTCTTCACTAGTTTTTCGGCTTCACCATGAAAACTCACTTTAAATTCGTATTTTAAAATCTATTATGAATATTTTTATCGATTGTTAGACCAATAATATCATAATTAAAGCCACGCTAAGGCTGTGGCTCGATTTTATCCTCGTTGGAATTTCAAAATAAGAACTATATGAAAACATTCTTCAATTTTTTTCAGCTCGTTTTTTTTTCTATTTCCGTTGGAATTTTGAAATAAAAACGTAATGTTGTGTAAAATTTTCAAATCAATCTCGTGGCTACTTTTAAAGTTTTGTGGACACAAACATACGGAAGCAAAATTTTTATATAACAGATTTATTTTTTTATTCATTGCAATTCCATTTTTAAAAGTTCAATCAAAATGATGTTGCTATTTCAACTGGGGAACGTCACGTAGTATATAGCGTCATCAGAATACACGTCATCTACAAGTAATTAAAAAATATATCAAATTTAAATGTTGCCCCCTTTTTTTTTTAATAAACACGAACGTCTTTTACGTTTTCTCCATTTTAGTCACAATTATATAGGTTAGTGGATGTAATTTTTTCGTAAATTAAATAAGTATATAGCACATCACCTTTTTCGTTTATCGCTCTTTTCATTAGTGAAAATCGTATTAAAATTCGTTAGGTTGTTAAGAAGAAGTTAGTGGAGAAACAGACATAGGAGGATAGCATCTTTATTTTATAGAATGTCTATAGATTATTAGTTAAAATTTAACAAATAGAGAAAGGAAATTTTTATAGAGTACCTATTAAAGTGAGTGTTTATGGTAAACATTATGCTACACAGTGAGTTATGTCACTACCAGCTGTCATCAAATTTCATTATTATAGCTGACATTATTTCAATAGGTATTTCACGCTTTTTAACTTTTAGAAAAAAAAAATCTTACACTGGTTTGATAACTCACTGTTTTTTAAGTAACTCTTTTCAATATATGATACAGTCTGATTAACGTATTACATATAACGCTTAATTTTACTTTTAAAATGCTTTAAAAAATATTAAACTAAAAATTCAAAGAACAAGGCTTTTAAGCTTTTAACTATTTTCAACAAGGCTGTATATTTCGGATTGTCTTTGCCTAATCGTGTCTTTACCTATAGAATTGCATTATTTTTTTATCTTGTATTATAATAAATCTATGACGTAAAAGTTTATTTATACGTTCTACTAATATTCTTTGTGAAGTATAGAATTTTCAAGTATAGTGTTATGAATATAAATTATTAAAAATAACTTATTGTTATTATTGACTAAGTACATAGAGTATAACAATTTACATAGAGTACTTTTATAAATATCTGGATTATTTATCAGCCCATTCTTCTATAACTTATATTACTCGTATTATTAACTACACAGAGTATAAAATAATTTAGATAGAGTACTTTCATAAATGTCTGGATTCTTGTATAATCTTGGCTTTGGTGTGGTGGTTTAAAAAATCATGCGATCCTAATATGTTTTTTGTTCGATACAGCAGCAGGCGAGGTCGGGGCAGAGCATCAGCGAGCGAACTCTAGAGGAATGCTGGTCTACACTTCAGCGAGTGAGTTGGCACCTGTTTCAATGCGTATTGTTATCTTCCAAGAGCAGGAGTTATGTGGCGACCGATGCGTTCTTGGTTCCAAATTTGAAATTTCTCTTTTTTTTTTAAATTTCTTTTTAGGCGTTATAACATAATGTCGTTGCCTCTACAAAACCAATTGAGAATTAAAAAAACGCATCTGTCAAAACACAATTCCGTAATAAATGGGGTATTGGTCTCACCAAATACTCTTTTTGATTGTACAATTTCGTTTTATTTATTTTTTTATTATAAATTTACTAAGGACTCATTGGATTTTTTAAAATATTTTTAATTGGTTTATATGAAATATATAAAATTAAATTATAAATTTTCCAATGTGTCCAATAGGTATAAAATTACCATACAATTAGGTAGAATTTTTCTGGGAAGATTTTTATCAGCGTTCTAGCAGTGGGAGGGCTGACCCCCCATCGCCCTATAGGGCTTTTTCAACCAACAGGAACAATAAATATCTAGGTCCGATCTATACATTGCATATTCATCGCTAAGGAAACATTCTTAAATAGAAACTATCTAGATAAAAAGCTACGATTAAACGCCGGAGGCGTGTTAACAATTTATTTAATCGAGATTCGCGCGCCATTTTGTTTTTTTTTTTTAATTTTATTTTTTTCAATATATAAATGGAGGCAAAGGCACCATCTGCGTAAAAGGTGGCGTATGATCCATCCAGGAAGTTCAATTCGAAACATCTGCATTTTAAATGGAGTTGTAAAAATTTATAACAATATATTTTATTTTATGTTTGACGTAGCCACTATGTAAAGATACTCACTTTCTTAGAAAATAAGGTACCCGGTGGCGAAAGGAAAAGGGATGTCGATTTAATTGGGTCTCTCCAAAAATTAATTTATTTTCAAATATTTTTTTAAATATACATAGAGTACAAGCACTTTTTTTTTTAATTGAGTCACCTTGTGATGTCCAAAGAAGAAACTGCACATATAAGTAATAGTTTTAACGGATTTTTTTAGTTTTATTTCACACATGAAGTCTTCATGCATTACATTATACATAGAACATTTATAAGTATATATTTCTATGGAAAAATCTGATTACTTCACTGAAATATTATTCAATGGTATTAAGACTATTTTCCTTCGATCCTAGATTAGGAAGCGAAGGAGTAATGGGCACTGACATCCCTTAGGTACTCTACTCACTCACCGAAACACAACAGAACATATGATGTTATTTCACGTATTAATCACATATGCATATATACCTTAAATTCGAGCTATTGTATGTAGTTACAATATATTTTGTTATCGACATTCAAAAGCAACGCAAATGCAGGTGCATAAAAAATAAAATGAAGCACCACCGTCGGACGTAAAACGGAAAAGTGCATTTGTAAAATAAAAACTCAACTCTTTGCAAAGTCGAGTACTTGATCTTTTGAGGATGCATGGAACAGAGAACGAGTGGAGTCGTTATTGGTTGTAGGCACATAAAACAAGTCGCCTATAAAAACCACACCAACAAAATCCTACTGTTTTTATTAGCTTTTATTTTTATTTAAATTGTTGCTTGTTAATGATTTCATGACAAAGTAATGTCAATTTATTTCTCACTTAGTATACATATACTAGCTTCGTCCGTGCTCATTTTTCTATGTTTTGTATATTTTGTCAGGTGTTGATTTTTTTATTTTTATTTTTTTATGTCCCTTTGGAGCAGTGCATTTTTACTGGATAAAAGATACCCTGTGTTCTTTTCTATATCCCTGGCAATGTGTATGCAAAATTTCATTATAATCTGTTGAGTAGTTAAGGTGTGAAATCTAAAAACAAAACTCGATTTCGCATTTATAATGTTAAATAAGTGTAGTTTTTCTGAAAATTACAAAATTTACAAAATAAGCGCTCTCTCTCTTTATAATGTTAAATATATCTACACATTTACCTATAATATTTTTCTATTACCAATTAGGTATTCACTATAAAGCTGTTAATTTTAATTTGGACTTTAAAAATAAAAAATTAGTTAATGCAGGTACCTAATGCATTTTATTTAACATTTTATATGAATTTAGCAATTCAAAAAGCTTAAAATAATTTGTAATGTTTAATAAAAAAAAAAAAAAAGTAAACCGGCGATTCCATTACATTTCTGTTCCAAACAAAAACACTTGATCCACGTTACCGAAAAAAATCCTTAACATTTGCATGGCGATCTGCAATGAATTTATTGTTATTGCCGCGAGATTTATTAACGTACCAGCATTTCGAAAAAATCGTTACAAAATGACCGCATTCCGAATTTAAAATTCAAATCGCTATTGTTTTTTCGTTCGAAATTGAGACGATTTTGACGTCCGCCGTTCTTTCGCGACATGTGTTTTTTTCCGAGAGCTTTTTTTAAATTTTACTCTCCAAGACCGAAAACGATTTTTTAAAGCGCGGTTTTTTTTTCCCTTTCTCGATTGTAAATCAATACAGCGCTGTCCCGCTTTTTGCGTGTCGGCATGTTTGTTATAAATATTGTTTTAAAAATGTATTTTAATGATGTACGAACAGCCCTGAAAGTGTTTTCGAATACTTTATTGTCGCCGCTCTTATATTTAGAAATTCTGCGAAAGAATTTCTTTTTTTTTTTTTATTTTAACGCGATATGTCTGGAAGTATCCTGAAAGTCATGAACGCACTGCGATATTTAATTAGGCGTTTTTTTTTTTAAATAGTGAGCTGCATAATGCGTATTTTGATATTCACTAAGTATTTTTAAGACTACAGATCTAATGATAGAAATATTGGGAGTTGAATTGATATGGATTGATATCATACAGTAAACCTTCATTTGAAAGAAATAACAAGAATACTTGTGCAATTATTGAACTATTGTATAAAACACTCAGGTTGCTACTAAAATCATTCTCACGTGACTTAGTTGGTATATTATATTATAAGAAAACTTGTAATATAACACGAGACAAAATATACAAGCAATATTTTGCCTGACATAAGTAGGTATTTATTGCCAGACGATTTTATTTTTAGATGATCCCTCAGGAGCTGTAGGTACCTTTCTGGGTGAAAGGTATCCTATGTAATTTTCTGTTACCCTATGACAATGATGATTGGATGAGTAGTTAAGGCGTGAAAAGGTAACAGCGACAGAGTAACTTTCCCATTTATAATATTAACTTAATAGTTTATTAAACAATATGAAAACACGATGCTCATATCATATCTTTAACTAGTCCTTTACCTACATATTTTAACAAAACATTTTTTTAATCAACCCATATAAACTCTACTGACGAATTATCCTTTTTTTTAACGTTGGGAAATCCTCTTGGATGCCTGGCAGGTAGGGAACACTGCTGGGTTATGCCGGATACATGTATTCTGAATGTCTCGTCATTATAGTCATAGAATAGTTACTGATTTCAATCAACTATAATACCGTTCAAGTTCACACGTGAAAAAATGCCGCGCTTTCATTCATAGTGTATATTCATAGTGAGGTTGTATGAAGTTTTTTTTACAGGACTGAACGGGACGATAATGAATTATTTTTTTAAAAGAGTGTAACAAAGCGTTACATGCCATAAATAACAATAAAAATAATAATAAATTAATTAATATATATTTTTTTAAATCTATACCTAAAATAATATTACGCCCGGAGTGGCACCGGTAAGTGGCGGTATATTGAAAATTACGCGCTGGTATTGTTTTTATTTTCTGCGACAGGCAGTCGCATAAAAGTCTAAGGGCAAACAGTTCACACCACTCGGCGCAATAGTTGAGTTTTGCGAATTAAATAAATCTAGAAGGCGATATTCGACATTTTTTTTAATTTAATTGTGAGGCTAATCCGCGCTAATTTGAATCTCCCGCGATAGGGAGTTTTCCACGGGCCGAGTATCCTACGGGCAAAGCATCCCCCCGGGTTACTTTTCATACCAACATAGACGAGCAGCTTCGGATTGTGTTAGATCCGTCTGCCTGCTGCAATCCAGCCACTGCCACCTATCGTCATCGTGCCTACGCGCATCGGCAGGACACACACCACCTCGACATCACGCCACATATACCACCTTCGTCGGCTGGAACATACAGGGGAGTGCCTGCACTGCGTTGAGGAGACAGATAGGCCGACCACCCACGACCTACACCTATTCGTGTTGCCTACCACAGAGCGCATTAAAAATATTAATTAATTTTGATCACGCCGTTTTATTTTCTTGGTAGGCTACACTGGCGCCCAACCATCTTAAAGCGCGACACTGGCGCCCATAACGTGGTTTGTCTGTTTTCTCATCGTAGTAAGTAGTTAGTATTGCACGGTGGCTTTGTTTTTTTTTTAATTTTTTTGTTGCTTTTTATTATTTTGTAAAACGTTTTTTTTTTGGTTTGCGGTAACTGAAGTGAAACAATTCCTTTTGTAATCCTGTTATTAAAAAATAATAATAATAATAAATTTGTTTAAAGTACAGTCAACAATAAAAATATTTATATTGTAGGTATATAATTTTTTTAAAATTGTATTTTTTTATTTTTTATTCATTTGTTACTAACAATTTGTAAGGCTTGTTTCACACCAGTTGCATTTATTTTATATTTTGATTTTTTTTATTTTATTTTTTTCATATCATTTTTTTTAATTTTATTTTCATCTCATCAAACCAAAGCGTCATATAATTAGTACAATTGTAAAGAACGGAGTATTAATTTCTTTATCGTTTTGTGTGCTATTTTCAACTTGCCAGCGTTGTTATAAGTATTTCTTCTATTTTATCTTTTCGCGGATTTTTATATATATATTTCGTTTTAGTTTTTTTTTTTAACATAAGATTCTATTTAAATTAAAATGGCCTATCCCGTAAAATTTTTTTCTTTGCAAAAATCCGAGTTGGAGTACGAGGTTGCCGTTAGAGGTGAAACTCCAGCTAGTACAGTTGCTGATCTTCGAAAACAGATTAATAAACTTAGCCAACAATATCCATCTGAGGACATTTTGTACTCACACCTGGACCCTCTCGAAGATCTGCAAATTTCATTTGAAATATTAAATAGAATTAGGTCGAGTATCAGCACAAATTGTTTGGATAGAAGTTTTATGGGTCGTATAGAGAATCTTCTTCATCACCTTTATCATAGATTAAACCGAATAGAAGTAGAGAAGGAAGCATTAGAGCGACATCGTGAATGTACCATTCAATTTAAAGAGTGTTTTGAAGAGTTTCAATCTTTGAGTAAAAAGAGTGTTGATCCTCTAATTAGCGCAGGTTCTAGTTCTGAGTCACAAGTCTACCCTACACCAATCAATGTATCAGTAACTTGTGATGGTGGTGTTAGGTCATCCGAATTAAGTAAACTTAGATATGATGGCAAGTCATGCGTGCGTACTTTTATACAACGAGCCAACGAGTTTAGTGAAGCCCGCGGCATAACAGGTACCAAATTGCTCGCATTTGCTACAGAAGTGTTTACTGATGATGCCCTTCACTGGTTCAGGAGTATTAAAGAACAAGTTTCATCTTGGGACGAACTGGTCATCCTCTTAAAGCGAGACTTCGATAAATCAGATTACGATTTTCGGCTTTTGTCTGAGATTCGGTCTAGAACTCAGACTGATACTGAAAATATAACGATTTATTTAGCGGTTATGTCGGGTATGTTTTCGCGTCTTTCCAAACAACTATCGGAAGAGGATAGGCTTGAAATAGTCATGCATAATATTAAAGTATGTTATGCCAGTACAATTGCTTCTGCGTCTGAGATAAAAACCGTCGAGCAATTGCGAACTCTGTGTAGGAATTTTGAAATCGTAGAATCACGACTGATACAGTCTCGTCAGCCGTCAGCTACAACGTTAGTACCAGAATTTAATAATAGGAATAAAGTAAATACATTTAATAAACCAAGGCAGAATTTTAATGAATATAATACAAACTACAACAATTTTAAAAATAAGCAACAAGATACATACCCGAAATCTAAAAGTAGTAATAATGTTAATGATAAATATTTACATGCCATAGCAAAAAATAATTCTCCTCCCGATAATAAAAAATTAGCTTACTGTCCTAGATGTCGTAATCACTCCCATAGTTTGAGAAGCTGTCAGAATACTGAAATTTTATGTTTTAAGTGTGGTCAGAAAGGTGTTAAAAAGCCAGACTGTTCAAAGTGTAGCAATTCAAAAAACTAGTAGTGCAGAATTGTAGCAGCCTATCTCCATCAGAAAGTCGTGTTAATAAAGAAGATTGGGACAAATGGTTGGAAACTGTACGTTTGTTTTTCAACAGTTACAAAATAGCTACAATTCTTAATAGTAAACCTTCAAATGATACGCGACCATATATTAATATTAAAATCAATGACATAACAGTTTCGGGTCTCCTTGATTCGGGATCTGCAGTTACAATACTGGGCAATAATGCACATAATACTTTACTTAGTCGTGGCCTTAAAATTTGTATAGACGATAAAGTATCAATCGTCGCCGCAGGTGGCCAAACTTTTCACAGTATTGGTTACATTGATTTACCAATAGAATTTGAGGATCAGTTTCATATAGTGAAGACATATGTAGTTCCAGAAGTACAATCACCTCTTATACTAGGAATAGATTTCTGGCGCGCATTTCATATATGTCCGAAGTATCTGGGTTCTCTTCAATTATTAGACGTACCACTAATGGATTTAAATGTCACTGGTTCTCAAACTTTTATCAATTCTTACGATAACCTAGATCATTCTCAGAGAGCTATCGCAGATAATGTTATAGGACAGTTTAGGGACATTTCTTTTGAAAACAGAGGTTTAGGTCGAACCAATCTGATAACCCACCGCATCGATACTGGTGATTCGCCTCCCGTTAGACAAAGGTACTATAGGCTTTCACCTGAAAAGCAGCGTATACTTGTCGAGCAGGTGGACGAAATGCTAAGTTTAGATGTGGTGGAACCCTGCGAAAGTGCCTGGCAGTCTCCTGTGCTCCTCGTGAAAAAGAAGAACGGTCAGCCGCGTTTTTGTCTCGACAGCCGAAAGCTTAATGCAGTTACAAAGAAAGATGCATACAATTTACCGTACATCTCCGAAATTTTAGACAACTTGCGAGATGCTCATTTTCTTAGTAGCATAGATTTGTCTAAAGCTTTTTGGCAGATTCCAATCGCGGAGGAGGACAAGGACAAGACTGCATTTTATGTGCCAGGTCGCGGGACGCTCAGATTCAAAACGACTCCTTTTGGTCTGACCAATGCTCCTGCGACTCAGCAACGCTTAGTCGATGCGCTGTTAGGCAATATCGATCATCGAATATTCGCCTATCTTGACGATATTGTCCTAGTCAGTAGCACTTTCGACGAACACGTCTCTCTTTTACTTCGCGTTCTCGAAAGATTGCAAAAGGCTAACTTGACAGTCAACTTGGACAAATGCGAGTTTTTTAGAAGTAGGTTAAAATACTTAGGATATGTAGTTGATGCGAATGGATTACGAACCGATCCCGAAAAAGTTGATGCCATCTTGAACTACCCAATACCTACTAGTAGTAAGGAGCTCAAGCGTTTTTTAGGTACAGCTACTTGGTATCGAAGATTCGTTCCGAATTTTAGTACAATTGCAGGGCCGCTCAATAAATTGACTTCGCGTAAAAAGAATTCTCCACCATTTCAGTGGACTGTTGAAGCTGACGTAGCTTTTAAAAAACTAAAGGAGTGCCTTGTGTCTGCTCCTGTTCTTTCGTGCCCAGACTACAATCTACCATTCGAGGTACACACAGATGCAAGCAACTATGGTATAGGCGCTATGCTCACTCAATCCGTGAATGGTAAAGAACATCCTATAGCGTACATGAGTAGATCTTTAACGGCAGCAGAGAAAAATTATAGCATTACGGAACGTGAGACCTTAGCAGTTTTGATTGCGTTAGAACATTGGCGTTGTTATTTAGAAAATGGCAAAACCTTTACTGTTTATACCGATCATAGCGCGTTGAAATGGTTTCTTTCGTTAGATAACCCTACGGGCAGATTAGCACGTTGGGGTGTTCGAATGTCCTCTTTTGATTTTGTAATTAAACATCGCCGAGGTGTAGATAACATTATTCCTGATGCACTATCGCGAGCTGTACCCGTTTCGTCTATTGTCACTGCCAAATCTATCGCGACAACTAGTGATGATTGGTATAAAAACATCTACAATAATTGTATTAAAAGACCTGAGAATTTTCCGAATTTTTTAATAAAGAATGGCACTCTCTTCCGTCTCAGTAAAAATAAATGTAATCTTACAAATGAGTTTTCGTGGAAGGAGGTAGTTCCATCAGAACTCCGGGAGAAGGTTATTAAAGAGAATCATGATGAGCAAACTGCAGGTCATTTAGGCATTTTTAAGACCTACAAACGCATTGCACTTAGATATTACTGGCCAGGTTTATATCGTCAGGTAGCAAAGTATGTTGGTTCTTGTTCTACTTGCCTACAATATAAATGCCAAAACCATGCCACACTTGGAGAAATGGGACGCCCTAAGCAGTGCTCACGGCCTTATCAAATGATATCCATCGATTTAATGGGTCCTCTCCCTGTGACACGAAAACAAAATAGTTATATTCTAGTAGTGACATGTTGTTTTTCCAAATTTTGCCATATTTTTCCCATTAAAAAGGCTACTTCTGAGATAATAGTTAAAATTTTGGAGGATCAAATCTTTTTGGTTCATGGTGTACCACAGAGTATCTTTATGGACAATGGTACTCAGTTCATAAGTGGTCATACTGATCAATTTTTCAAAAAGTATAATGTCCCAAACGTGTATTTTACTCCTAAGTATACCCCTCAGGTAAATACTGTAGAGAGATACAATAGAACAATTATTACATGTATTTCAACTTTTGTACAAAATGATCATAGGTCCTGGGATGTATTTATTCCAAAGGTCCAATTCGCAATAAATAATTCGGTCAACGAAGCTACTGGATTCACGCCATCTTTTCTAGTCTTTGGTAGGGAATTGGTTCCATGTGGTTCCCATTATACAGACGTAGACTTGGGCGATGAGGTTTTGTTTTTGCCACGCGAAATTTATGCAGAAAACCTTGGTTGTTTGAGCACTATCTTTGACCAAGTACAGAAGTCTCTTTATCACGCTCACGTAAAGAACACATCGCATTACAATTTGAGACGAAAGGCTTTTGAATTTAACACTGGTGATATTGTCTACAAGCGAGCTTACGTATTGAGTGACAAAGATAAATACTTCAGTAAGAAGCTGGCTCCGAAGTATATCAAGTGTAGGGTCATCCAGAAGTTGTCTCCATTAGTATACGTTTTGGAGGATATGTCTGGTAAACATTTAGGTACTTGGCACATAAAAGATCTTAAATGCTTCGGTAAAAATTCATAGTACGTTTTGTTATATTGCCCACATTGTTAACATCTTTTAATACATTTTTTTTTACAAAAAGTCGTTGTCAGACAAATACATAGATGCACGACTTTCGGTTTCTGTTAGGACACGTCTTGTAATTATAATATTACTTGATTTATTTTTAAATGTTGTATGTCTGGGATGAATGTTAGAATTTTAATAGGTAGAATGAAAGGTTAAGTAAAAAAAAAAGATTAATACAAGTTTAAGTAATTGCGGATTTTATCTTAAAATAAAATCCTTATGAGGGACGAGCGGGTAATGTAACAAAGCGTTACATGCCATAAATAACAATAAAAATAATAATAAATTAATTAATATATATTTTTTTAAATCTATACCTAAAATAATATTACGCCCGGAGTGGCACCGGTAAGTGGCGGTATATTGAAAATTACGCGCTGGTATTGTTTTTATTTTCTGCGACAGGCAGTCGCATAAAAGTCTAAGGGCAAACAGTTCACACCACTCGGCGCAATAGTTGAGTTTTGCGAATTAAATAAATCTAGAAGGCGATATTCGACATTTTTTTTAATTTAATTGTGAGGCTAATCCGCGCTAATTTGAATCTCCCGCGATAGGGAGTTTTCCACGGGCCGAGTATCCTACGGGCAAAGCATCCCCCCGGGTTACTTTTCATACCAACATAGACGAGCAGCTTCGGATTGTGTTAGATCCGTCTGCCTGCTGCAATCCAGCCACTGCCACCTATCGTCATCGTGCCTACGCGCATCGGCAGGACACACACCACCTCGACATCACGCCACATATACCACCTTCGTCGGCTGGAACATACAGGGGAGTGCCTGCACTGCGTTGAGGAGACAGATAGGCCGACCACCCACGACCTACACCTATTCGTGTTGCCTACCACAGAGCGCATTAAAAATATTAATTAATTTTGATCACGCCGTTTTATTTTCTTGGTAGGCTACACTGGCGCCCAACCATCTTAAAGCGCGACAAGAGTTTGACTGTAACATCTTGTAGCAAGTAGACGATAGGGGGGTCGGTGGCACGAGGCGGGGGATGGGTGTGCGGTAATTATGAAAAGTGTCCAAGGAGGGAGGAAAAATTGCACGGGGTGACGACGTTTAAAAAAAGTGGTTTAATGGCCGAACAGCTTTTATAGTTAATTGGTTTTGAAGGATTGTCTTTGTCGTTATTCTTTTTTAACTCGTTTACATTTAGCTCCTTAGGGGTTGACTTCTGATATTGCGTCTTATTATTTTTCTTCTTTTGACGTTTAACGTGTGATGTGGTTTAACATTTCACCCAGCACAGGCTTCCACAATCATGAAAGTAGAAAAGGGCTGAAGGAAAAGTTTTTGACGTTAAATTCAGAAAAGTGTTTAACAAAATCGGGAGATACAGTTTGATGATTATTTACTATCTATTTTCCGCATACATAATTAAAGGATCAAAATATGTATACAAATACAAAGGATCAAATATTTTTTTGGTATATATAAGGTATATTCGAATTCGTTGGATACATATAATACGCTCAAGGAAAATATTATCGCGTAAATCATACTACCATGTCCAAGACACAGCCACGCCCCATTTTTTTGTAAAGTGCCAATTATAGAGTAAAGACCAGTGGCCATCAGGAGAAACTATTTGTAATATATAGACTAAATCACAATAGATATAAAAATATAGGTACACTTTAAAGAGACGATCAAGGTTTCAAAGCATAAAAACGATGACGTCAATTAAAAAATATATTTTATATTTAAAAAATAACCTTTCTTTTAAAGAAATTGATTAAAATTAGATATCTATAGTGTTTTTATTTTATACTAGCGGCCCGCTCCCGGCTTCGCCCGGGGTGTATTTTTTCTAATAAAATAATTTTTCTAAAATAAACGTAGCCTAAGTTACTCCTTATTACATCAGCTACCTGCCAATAAAAGTCCCGTCAAAATCGGTCCAGCCATTTCAGAGATTAGCCGGAACAAACAGACAGACAGACAAAAATTGTAAAAAATGTTATTTTGGTGTATGTACCGTATATATATTCATATGCATGTAGTAAAAAACGGTTATTTCAATATTACAAACAGACACTCCAATTTTATTTATATGTATAGATAAAAATTTGACTTAAAAATTTTAGGCCCTCCGGCCCATTTTCCACTTACATTATTAAAATTACATTATTTTTTAAGAGCGATAGTGCACATCTATTCCCCATGGTATTTGTGTTTATATTTATTTTGAAAAAATCTATAAAAACCTTCTATTAATAGCAGCTGCAAAATAAATGTAAGTACAATTTTATTAATTTTATTATGTGATTTTTACGTTATACTAATTTGAATTCAGTGAATATGAGAAATATTAATGTGTTTTTTCCTTTTAAATATTTCATAACATTAGCTAATTTTCATTAAAACTTGCGACGCCGTATTCTCCGAGTGTACCTACTTTCAATCAAATCCTACTTTGAAATCAAAACTCTTTAGTTAATAAAAGTCTGTCCTTTTTAAAATATTTAATAACTATTGTATACAAAGTATACATAAACACACTGTTCTACGAAATTCCAATTTCAGTTTTTGATAAATGTTTAGATCATAACAATAAATGCACCATAAATCGAGTCTAATGCTAAGTAAAATTATTAAATATCACAGAAAAAATCTTTTAAAACATTAAATTGATTATAGAAAACATTACATTTCATTAATTTAAAGTAGGTACGAAGCAATGTTAAATATAGCTAATTAATTATAATAATATAATGCTGACCTAGGTATCGCGCGCCGCAAGCCTACCCAAGCAACCGCTGCGGAATTGCTAAGGTCAATATACCTTACCATAATAATGTGTACCTACATACAGCATCTGTTAAATACATTTGGCATGTATATATTTAACATGAACAAGATTATCTAATAACAAGGAGCGACATGGTAAAGACTGCATCTTCATTTCAAAAAACATTTAGGTTGTGAAAATATAATTATTCTAATTATATAGGTAACTACAGGTAATTTTGACGAAAATATTGGTAATAAAAAACATTAGTAATCATTATATTGATAATCATAACTAAGTGTAGTAAAATTGGCAACTAAAGATATTATAGCAAAAAATTTTTCACGAAAATAATTTTGCCAAATCAATTATTCGATCGAGTGAAAAAAAAAAAAACTAACAAAAATTAGTGACTATGAATACGGGCCAAGTTAAACGCCGCTCTGCGGTAGCGTTGACAATTTTTTACCCTTTTTTTTCTTGGACCTGTTTAAGTTATAATAACTCACAGCGAGGAAACGTTTTTTGGTCTCAAACTTGAGAATTTATTTCGCAATTAGCGGTGGGGACACTCTTAACTCGTCGCAGACATTATTAGAAAAGTTTCTTGAAGGTCGTAAAAAATATTTTTTTTTTCTGACACCTGCTCTCGGGTGTTTCAGCGATGTTGAATATTTAACGAACTCCTAATGTCGTTTTTAATAACACTTTTGGAACTAATTAAACTTTTTCTTTTTAATTAGACACTTGTCTTCTTCGGAAAATGGTCTTTTATCCAATTGTAATTTTCCAAAGGAGGAGAAAAATACACAGAATGTCTGACGAATTTATAAAATAAAAAAGACATACGACTTTAAAATGAAAAAATAAAGATAGTCTGAAATATAAAATAAGATAATCTGAAAAAATGTGGTCCGAAATATAGTCCGAAAATTGAATCTTATTGTGAACGACTTTAAATGCAATGGAATTCGCAAGATTCTCATGAAATATACATATTTTTCTTAATTAATTAAACTAATTAAGAAAAAGAAAAGCAAAGTAGAAGATAACATATATATAAATAAATATATATGTAGATATGTTCCATTTTACAACGTACACAAATTGTTATTTTAAAGAAATATTTAATGTCAAACGGGTTGCTTACGATTTTGTTGTATGTATAAATTTTGTGGTTATATTTCGGCTTGGTTTCGCATAGAAATATGCTTACTCACTTCAATTCAGTATAGTTGATTGAAATCAGTAACTAACGTTTAGGAAAATAATAAAAAAGGCAAAATTCAAAGTGCATGTTTTCCTCCGTATCTATACTAGGGCAATTGCGGCAAATAAGGCAAGACGTTGCTCGAGTAAGAGCCGAGTACAGAATAGCGTTCGTTAGCCTCTTTTAATTTCAGCTAATTTTTGTCCTCCACCGGCGGCGTCCTCGCCTTTTTTACTCCGGCACGGACCATTAGCTCCGATATACAGCGAACCAACAATCTTGATACTTTTAAATAGTTTTAACGAATGACAAGGAAAATCATTTTACTCATTTTTCTGAATCAGACTTCGATTTAATTAATGATAAAATTTATAATATTGAGATTTATCAAGCCAAAAAAACTCGACAAGCCACAGCTTAAGTAGATTGTTTTCCGCAGTTATAGACTCTATCTGTGTTGTAGTACACCTAAAAAACGTTTAGCACAAAATACCCAAAAAAGTCAGTAAATGTCGAAAAATGTCTTTCTTGTTAAAATGTTCAGTTCAAAATGCTGAAGTCAAATGATCTATGCAATCAAGTGATAAACCATGTTAATTATAAGGACAATGTCAGTGGGGTGACAGGAACCTGGTTAGTTTTAACGCCACCAAAACGCAAGCGTGTTTGTTCTCTGCAAAAGGAATCCGTATCTGTCGCCAATGATCTTGAACTTCTTGGCATGAGGTTGAGCTCAAACCTCAACTTCGGCACCACTATCGAGTCCAAAGGCCAAACAACAGCCACAAAGCTGGGCATCCTAAATATGGTCCATCACAGGCCTCATCTTCGCTACACAGCTGGTTGTTGCCCAAGAGCAAATCCATCTCTAATTAAAAAAAAAGTTTTCTTCACCTGTAGATTTCCTCTACATATTCTGTCTAGCAAAAAACTGCGATCTTAGCTGTTTCCATAGCACTCTACCCTTTGCCTTTAATGGCGATATACTCAATATTTAATATTAGATTCATAGGTAATTTAAAATTGAATAAATTATTTAGAGAATGAAAACGCCTGGGCAAATTTCATAACCTTATCTACATTACGATATTATCGTATATTACTAAGTTTAGAAAGCTGAAATTTGAAACATAATTTATTTTATTAAGTAAGCATCCGCTAAGAGAGGATTTTTGAGAATTTCAACTTGCTAGCTGGTGTCGCAGTTCGCTAGTTGAAAATAAAGTGTTTAAGAATAACAGCTTATTGTTAGTTCTTTTTATTAATTTTGAAATTAAGTAGTTATCTGACAAAATGTATTCTGTTATTTTGGGGATAAACACGGAGAAAGATGAAGACGAGGAGAATGATAAGTATATTTCAGTTTTTATTATAAGACAATATTCATTACTTAAATATTACTTTGAACTTTTCAAAGTTGGCTCCGGTCTGGATTTGGAAAATAGTCGCATGGCATAATGCGTTTCACAGTCATTTGGGCATCTCGTTTGGCGGCAGTAACCATACAACCACCAAGTTATAGGCTACGGTCAATTGGACTGAAAGCTTGTCTGTCGATCTTAATATATTATAAAAAAATAAAAAAAAATAAAAAATATGGAAAATGAATTCTCTCCATTTCACAGGTATCTAAATCTATTGAGCGGAGTATATTGGAGAAATCTAATTTTTGTCGAGTTTTTCTCTTATTCTACCGTTCCCAAGAGGACGCTGTTTCCCTCCAATTTGTATGTGTTTGTGAAAATTTAAGTGTCGTTATGCCAACTCCATGTTTCTGCTAATCATCCGTGTGTACTTAAGGCCATTCTATTTTATTTTAAACGAATTTGTATTTGGTTTGAAAATACTCGTTTTTAAGACTTATTTTAATAAAGATACTATATCTAATCCACATCTATATCCACATAGAATAAAAAAATTAATTATTCTAGATTAATTATTATTTAGATCTATGTCCAAAATGTCCTTCATTTTGTTCATTTTAGACCTGAATGGTTTGTACGAATGACAGTTCACATTGAATTTTACAATTTTATAATAAATTCTAAAGAATCTAACAGCTCTAGATTTGTTATTTGAAAGTGGTTCTGACAGTGACACACCATTTCCCACAAATGACACCTGTGACAAGGACATTATTATATCAATACTAATAATAAATCTGTAAGGGTCGGTCATGGAGTAAGTTACTTTGTTTTCAGAGATATCGTGTTTATAGGCTCTATACATGGTACTGAAACTAAATTGACGATTTTTAGATTTTTTTTCTGTATGTATGTATGTTTCTCCATAACTCTGAAACTAATTAACTGATTTTCATGAAACTTGGTAGATAAACATTTGGACATACGGGACACAGGATAGGCTACTTAATATTTTTCAACGCGGACGAAGTCGTGGGCACTAGCTAGTTAATAAATAAGTACGTTTAATTTTGTCCGTAATAATGAGGTTTTTTTTAAAGTTTTTAGTAACAAAATTAGTTTTATGTCAAAATGTTTTTATTACACACAGATAGAAGGATTAAAAATATAATTAGTTACGTTTCTGAACACACAAATTATGGTGTTAATTTAATCTCATATTAACTTATTTTTATAAAGTTGGAGAAATAACATTCCAAAAATTGGCAAAACTAATTTTGTGAAAGAAAAGTTTGTTTACATATTTTACCAAAACATATGGTTAGAAATTAATCAAAATAAAGCGTTATAGAGTATATTTACATGTGAAAAGTGATTCCTTGTTCTTTTTTATCACTTAAAGTGCTACGGGAACAACATTTCACCACGCAGGTGGCATAATTAAATGGTTATTTTAATTACTCATCATACAAATAATATGTGCACTTAATCAACGCTAGCAGCCTAATGGCGGACGCCGAGCTTTTTTTTATCTTCATAGTGGCTATTTCTGGCCTGCTAGAGTACCAGTATCAGCTCGTCCATTACTGAAATATTGTGATCGCCACGTAAACTAAAGCGTAAAGCTCTCTACCTATACCTACCGCGTTTAGAAACTGTAGTACTTTTTTGATAGAGGCATACCTCACATCTTCACAAGTCATTGTGTGGCTTCCTTGGATGTGACTGCGCTTGTGCATCAAGGGGCCACACTCGTACAGGATATTTATTGGTCTTTCTTCTGCCTCATAGCAGAAGTGACACTCTCCTGTACTGGTGAGACCCATTATTATAAGGTGCCTATTGGAGGGCACTGGGCAGTGCCCCGTTAGTGCTCTAGTTAGCATGTACAGATTTCTCCTACTAAGCGACATAGCCTGGTTTGTCACTTTTCGACTGTAGGCTTTTATGAGCGCTTTGGAATGGTTTAGACCTGGCAACTTAGTCCAGCGTTTGTAAGATTTAATAAGTTCTATATGGTCCAGCGAGCTAGGCTGTTTGGTAGTCCGCACATAGGTTCAGGACCTATTAACCTACCTTTTGCGCCCGCTTGAGCAAGTTTGTCGGCATGTTCATTGCCTTCGATCCCCATATGGCCAGGTACCCATCTTAGGACCACATCTTAGGGTTTGTATGTGTGCGTGTTAACGTGTAAATATACGTTCCCGAGCTTACTACGGTGCTTCACTTTATTAGTAAATGGAATTCCGTCCGTTGTTTCTTCTAGGTTCATGACCTAATATATGTTAATTTGACTTCTTAGAGTAAAATTTAAAACTTATATAATAATACAGTGCATAATGGACTATATCTAAAAAAAGTTTTACCCAAAAAATATAAGTATTTCTCGTCACAGTAATAAAAAATGTCAACGAAAACAGCTACATTTGTTTTCAAGCTTATTAATTAACTTAAGTTTTGTACTAAAGTTTTAATCCGCTACTTTTATTTCCTTTTTTTTTTCATATATTACACAATATTTAAGAAAAACGTTCCAATTTTAAATCTGTTCGGTTATCTCCGAGAAGCTATAAATAAATATTGTGGCACAATATTGCACCTTATTTTATAGGTTACTAGCTTTTACACGCGCCCTCGTAACTTTATATATAGCCTATGTTACTCGCTGATAATGTAGCTTTCTATAAATGAAAGAATTTTTAAAATAGGACCAGTAGTTTTTGAGTTTCATTACAAACATACAAATCTTCTCTCTTTATAATATTACAATAGTATAGAAGTATATATGTAGATTATAAGGTTGGGCTCATTTTGGTAAAAATTGAATTCGATATGAGGTTAGTCCTTGTCTTAACCACCCGACCAAAGGGCTCAACAAAAAAGAACATTTCTTTTTAAATAAACAACTTCGCTAAAGATATAATAAGCGGGTATAAACGTTTGCAGTAGCTAGCTGGTAGTTAACTCATTACACGGTGTTTTGGTAAGCTAATTACGCGTGTTGACAGTTGATTTTTAGTTTTTTAGGGTTCTCCGGTTGTGCAGTACAGTGCACACAGCGTTGGCAGTGTTGCCACCACACATAATTATAAATAAAAATGTTGCCATTGTACAAAATGCTAAGAGGCGATTTTTGTTGACAAAAATCGTTCACTTCGTTTGGCTTCATTAAAAATGTTTGTCGTAATGTTATTTTTTTTAAATTAAATCTCACAGAAGATCACAATCGAATAACTTTTTTTATTCTATTAAAAGTTATTTTATAAAAGAATTGCCGAATCATGTATTTACAGGGTTTTTAGACTGTTGCTATTTTGACTTTAAAGAATATAATTGTAAAACAGAGTAATAATTAGTTTACTTATTAAAAAAAAAATTAGTTATTAGATTATTAGACTATTAGAAAATTTATAATAGATTAAAACGATTAAATACAAATACTTGTTATTTTGAATTAAGATCCTTTAGATAGGCATGTAATTGTGCAAATAAAGATTAAACTGCTCTAAAGACCTTAAGATCCTCGAAAATTACAGATCTCGTTCTATAATATTGATTCTAAAGTTACTCCTATTAATGTTGCTATTATTATTAATAATGTCTTGGAATAAAATAAGACCACCAACGATAGTATGAAAAAAATGCTAAGAAAGCAACATCGAATAAGGCGCGTTATAAAAACGAATCTTGGAAAAAAACATTGCGTCAGTGCAGAATGAAAAACTGCATATACACCCGTCTCGCTCTCTCCCGACCTACAGTCTGCTGCGACTTCTTAGTGTTGATACTTTTAATATTTTTTTGTCCTTATCTCCTAACAGCGAGTGTAATTAAAAACACATTAAGGATACGTTTCAATTTTAACTAGGCGAAGAAAGTTTGTGTTCAAAGATGTTCGCTGTTAATTTTATAACATTGCTTATGAGAAGATTTTTTTGCATCCTATTACATCCTATTTTTTTCTATTACAGTTGAATTGTTCTATACGAAATTTTATAGTAATTTATATTAGCTTTTGAGCATTTTTAGTTCTATAAGAGCTCAACTACACAATTGTTGTGTAGTTAGTTAATTTCTAATAACTTTAGAGCCTTCTTTCACAGTTTTCTCTTTAGTTAATTAGTAATACTGAAGTAGAATACAAAATATGCAATGTCTACTACACTTATCAAGTGAATTCAATACTATTCAATAATTCATATGGTTCATTATTATCTATTAATTATTGAATATTCAATAATAGTGCAATGAAATAAATATCTTTGGTCTAACGGTTCAAAGTGTAATTGCATGATCATTAGCTAATATAGTGATACGCCGCGTTATCGCTCAGGTCATAACTAGTCGCAACAGTCAGCAATTTATTTTTTTCTAAATAAATTTTATTTTAATCCGAAATCTGAAATAAAAAAAATGGCTCTTACATATTATGTAGGTATACACATTAAACTACAACTACATTAATATTTTTGAACAAAAATTTTATTTTACATATTTTTATTATTTTAAATAAACTTGATTATTTTGACAGTTGATTTTGACAATTTGATTATTTGTAGGTTATTTTTTAATGCTTTTGTCTTGTATTTTTTAAAATATTATATTTTATATCTTTTCAATCTAAGGTAAGTTCACCAAATAAGGCCTACCTTAATTTTTTTATTACCTAACTAGCAGGTTTATAATAAAAATGCATTGGTAATTTGAAATACTTATATTTATTTATTAAACTTTGTAATAAATGAAACAAAATTGCTTTAGAAACAAAAATCACACTTTTGTGAACACAAATAACTAAAATGACACTTTGGCCTTATTGGGAACCCTGTGTCTTAATAAAGCCTTAATAAAAACAAGTAAGCATTCAACTTCTTAATTAATACAAAACGTTGTCAATACTTATATTAAATCTAATGAGATCCTATTAATTACTTGTGGTCATTTTCGATCAGACTTAACGAGTTTCTCATCATGTAAAAGTACTGTAGTACTTATTGATCAGCCGTTTTCATCTTTTTTTTAAACAATCTCCTGAACAGTAAAATATTTTATCAGCGGGTGTGAGTCCAACACACACCTCATGATACCAAACGCCACAATTAAGACATTGTCGCATATCATCAACTCGATCTTCTTTACAAGCTGGACAGTACCAAGAAGGTTTAATATCGTGAAGTTTTGGTTTAGATCCCGTAAGCTTATTTGCTGTAATTGACGCTGATTTTCGTGTCTTTGTGTTAATATTTATCGTGGAAGAAGTACCAGGAACATCTTCTACTCTTGACGATGGTACAGTAATCTGTGATGTGGAATTCGTAGCATTGTCACCAAACAAATCTTTTCTATCTGTTGCGAAGTCCATTGAGCCCTTTTTTTCCTTGTGGTAGAAGCTGGTGATCCGTTTTCCATGATGTTACTGAAAACAAGGGTTTACTATTTTACTGTGATACTTTTCTAACTGTCATAAAACATTGTCCTAATAAGGCCTGTACCTGTGCCGTTATAAGGCCTATACATTATTTTTATAGGCTTTATTAGGGCATGGCACATGGGTAAACAAAACAACAATTATATGGAATACACCGATATTACAGTTTTTTCACTTATGTGAGGAGATGGCTAAACGTATAATTATCCTATAGAAAAACACAGCACACCGTGTACGAATAAAAATAAAAATACTTACTGTTTACTCTGCCAGAATTTTATAAAAACAAGTGTACGCTCCGCGTCGTGGTTGTTTTCGACTGCAGGTTCCAACACGCTCGCGGCACGGGCCACTTGCTGTGCTTGTGTGCGTTAGATAATGGACACGCACACTTCTACAAATATTGGCGGCCATTTGAAATCGTGAAGCGGGAAATTTAAAAAATAGGCCTTATTAGGACAAGGGCCTTATTTGGCTCTCCCACTATATAAAGCTATTCCAAAAAGCCGGATATGTCCCAAAAATGTGAATATATTTTTATATATAATACAAAAATCAAGTTGGTAACTAGGGTTGCCAACCGGTTTGATTTTTATGTAACGCACATATACACAAACTTATAATGCTTCGCCCATATATCTCGCAAAAAAACGTAGGTATGTAAAAAATAAGTGACTCACGTACAATATAAAAGTATCAAGACTTGTCAACCATTAGCGGCACGCAAGCCTCAAACTAAGGAACCCGCGGATATAAGCAACTATAATAAAAAAGTTAGCAAGTACACATAAGTGCATTACGATGCGATACTTACGTATCTACAACTATAGTGTGTATAAACATTACGCCTACGAGCTACGGCCTGTGCACAGCGATTTTTTGCCGCAACACCGACATTTGAAAAATACATTTTGACGAAAACAGACACATGTATAGAGCCATTGTCGGGAGGCTGTTTGCGCGTGCAAACATTTGAACTTTTAACTGAACATTTTGAAATGTCGCAATTCTCCAGCTAGAGTGCCAGTGTTATGTATTGTGAAATGAGGTTTTTCAAGAAGGTTTTGTTTCTCGCACGAATAAATGCAGGTAACATTTTTATTATATACATATATATATATATTTTTAAAACGTACTGAGGTTATAAAAATAGTACCACAAGTTATCCCTTTTACCGTACAAACTTAGTATCGTCGGAGAAAGTGACCTAACCCTAAAGTTCAATGCGCTATAAGTCATAGTGGCATTTAAATGCACGCTCCTACTTTTTATGGTATTTCAAATCACATTTTATAAATAAAATTTTATTATTATATCGTAAACTAATTTTATAATAAAATATTTTTACGTAAATTTACAGAGAAAAAATAAATGATATAATGGATGTATTATTAATTGAGTTTTGAAATGAAATAAATAATTTTGCTTTCATATAGGTACCTAAGTCACTCTTTACTTTATACTAATGAACCTAATATTTATCTAGGATTAAAATACAGGATAAAAAAAGATATCTAGGATATATATCTAGATTGATTCAGGTAGTTAACTATCCGTTGAGCTGTTGTAATTCATTTTGCTCCTTATATCTTTACTATATACTATATTATAATAATTATGTATATATTTTGTGAAAATATAACGTGTAGCGTTTGCTTATTTATTTATTCAAGCAAAAACTTTAAAAAATAATATAGGTATACTATAAACTCTATTTTATGAACAGACACATATTTATAAGTACTTACTGCATTTTAAAAAATAATTGTAATAAATATTATACATAATAATAATAATAAATTATAATCAATGTATAATCAAATAAATATTTCTTCAATTAATTTTTAAATTTTTACTAATACAATAATTAGAGTAAAAAATACAAGTAGGTAACCTATTTTTATAATAGTTATACAGGAGATTTATCGCGGTTTGTTGTCTTCCTGTAAGCACATCTACATTTATATAAATTTTAATAAATAATTCTTTAATTAAACCTGTCTTGCGGTCAACCGATTTTACATTTAAAAAAAATTTTCCTTATAAATATCGTATAAAATATGTGAATTGTTTGTTTTTTTAAAATTAATTAGTAGGTAAATTCATGTATTTTTTAAATAAATAATAATATATTTGCATAATATTGATATTTTTCAAAATAAAGTGAACTAAGGTATAAAATATACTAATACAATAAAAAATTATACATATTAGCTGTGTCCCGCGGTTTCATAACACGTTCAATCAAACATACAAACTCTTCAGTTTTATTAAAGACTAGAAGGCCGCCCTTGCCTTCGCACGGATTTTTTTCTGCAAACCTTAGATACATAAAAAACTTCCTCCTTTAACGCTCTTTCCATTAGTAAAAACCGCATTAAAATCCTTTGTTTAGTTTAAAATATCTAAGCGTACCTACATACAGAGGGACGGATGGCGGGAAGTTACTTTATTTTATACTATATATGTAAAGAAGAGGGAACCGCCTCCGGCTTTGCACGAAATTTTCAAAAACCCTTTCTTAGCGGATGCTAACTTTAAAAAATAAACCTATGTTCCAAAATTCAGCTTTCTAGACTTAGTAGTTTTGGCTGTGCGTTGATAGTCAGTAAGGACAAAGGACAACGTTGTTTTGCCAAAAAATTAAAATTTTGGGGTGGACCACCCTTAAAATTTAGGGGTATGGAAAATAGATGTTGGCCGATTCTCAGACCTACCCGATAAGCACACAAAATTTCATCAAAATCGGTCTAGCCGTTTCGGAGGAGTTTGGCAACAAACACCGCGATACGAGAATTTTATATATTAGATTAAGACCTAAGTTCTATATTTTATAAGTAGCTAGCTACACGCTCCCGGCTTCGCCCGGGTTCAAAATAAAAATTTCAAAATAAAACACATAGTTACGAAGTTTTATCAAAATCGGTTCAGTAGTTTAGGAGTTCATTGGCGACAAACAACGTGACACGTATTTTTTATAAGTATATTATAGTGATGTGTAGGTATCTTATAAGATTAATTATTTCTATAATCTATAAGTAATGTGCTATATTCTATTATCCTAAATATTTTTCTAATAAATCACAATTTAGACATTTAATAATATTATCCAGGCAATTAAGGCTTATTTAGAGTTAACCATGTACCGATTCCAAGGTATCCAAAATAAAAATAAAAAAATTATTTTCTTATTTTTCGCTAACAATAAAAAATGAACATTCTCGTGTCATTAATATTTCTTACTTTTTATACGTATAAAAAATTATCATTATCTAGAACCTTCTCGCTTTAAAAAAACTTATGTATAAATCAGAAATTATTTTTCAAAATTTTCAAAAATATTATAGTTAATTATGTACTTAAGTATTGAAATTCAATGAAATTGTTTCAATTAATTTTATTTTTTGTTAATGTCGTCAGATAATATAAGCACACCGGCACAGGTGATGCAATTGCGCTGTCGACCATAGTAGGATAAGGGATAAGGAAGGGATGGGGTAATGGGTTCTGACATACCATACTCATTCACCGAAAAAGTAGAGAGGGATGCAAACTGTGTTTGACACTTTGTCGCCTCTGCTATTTTAAAGTCTGTGGTTATGACGCGTTTAATAAAATAAAAATAACGTGGGGTGTACACGGGTGACTAAAGTCGCACGATTGCAATTCGGCTAGGTCGCAACTGACTTAAGCCGTAAGCCCCAAAGTTGGGTAGCATCCGACTTTGGCCGCGCGGCGATCAGCCGTATGCGGCTGGTGACTAAAATCAACCGTGTGAACCTATCCTGCTGAACATTTTCGAAGGAAATGACCGAGCCGCTTGCGATTTTAGCCACCTGTGTAAATGGGCTAGCAAGGCGGCTAGGTGAGGCGATTTGTAAAGCGACTAGTCGCACGGCGAAAATCGACCCGTGTAAACACCTCATAAAGCAATATTATGTAATCATCGTCACTGTTTATAGGACGCACACAAACAGTGTTGTCGTAGGTCAAGAAACGCAAACGCTCATATAAAAACGTACGAAGAAAGTGCATGCGCATTGAATATTGCACATTTTATTCAATAATACGCATTATATTGGCTCGTTTTACTGCTGTGACTAAAATTGTTTATATATGCACTTTCAATGGAATTTTATTTACAAACTAGCTGCTGTCTGCAACTTCGTACACGCTGTAGTTCGTTTTTTTTAAATAGGTACCACACGAACCTAACATTTCTCAGGATAAAAAGTACCATACAGTTCAATCCAGGCAAACATAATTACATGAGTGAAAACCGCATTCAAATCGGTTAAGCAATTTCTAAGATTATACATTTTTATATTATCTATTTATAGGTACATTTTTATACATTTTTCTAACGCTCTTACGACTTTTTTCTTATGGGTGATCCAACCTCTTTGTTAGCCTCTTATAAAACAAATCGTATAAACTTTAAAATAAAATGCGTCCTCATGACTAAGTAAGGTAAGGTTCAAATTAAATCTGCGTTACAGATAAATACATCCTAATTAGGTCATGTCCTAGCTTAGTAACAATATACTTGGAATGCTGACACTATGTTTGGTGGGTACTTGTAATCGATATTTATTTTTTGCAAACCAAATTAGAACTTAAAGGTACATTCTTTTATGATAAATTACTGCATATAAAAACTTTGTTATAAAATAAGTAGGTATATCTTCTGTGGGACATAATCATATACTTCAGACAAATACCTAACATTGCTAAAATATCCACAAGGATAATTCGAGTGCGACATTTTGGGAACAATAAAAATATTTATTTTTGAAATTTCCAAAATGTCCCAAATGGGACATTTCTTGTTGGGACATTTTGTTGGTCTTGTTGGATCTTTGGAAATAGACCGCCCTTTCCGTGATTTGTGGACAGAACGTTTCGTCATTATCCACAACGTATTAATATATTGAATTATGCAACTAATACTTATAGTTTAATTTACTTTTTAATTTAAAAATAACGAATTTCCCCTTTGTCTTTTCTTTTTTTTGCTTTTACGCTCGGACTGACAGTCTAGTTTATAGTAGACGGCTTTAAATTGCTTTCCTATCCTAGTTTAAGATAAAGGATTAGGGACAAAATGAGAAGATAGGGCGAATGGACTCTCTGGTATCCCTTCTAAACTTTGCAAAAAATAGAATGAATTTCTTTCGGAATTTCATAAGTAGTACCTACATATACTTTCAAAATTTTTATAAACCGCACAGAAGAGCTTATAAGGCTTATAGGCTTATATATTTGATTGAACCATGGCTAAACCTTGATTAATAAGGTCTTTAATGTCTTTTAAACGTCAATAATTACTAAGTTACTAAGACGCGAAGAAGCCTAAATATGAGAATTTTTGCATTTTTTCCAACTGATTTAACATTTTAGAACCCCACATTAAATTAAAGAACTAATTCAAAAACTCCTACATTTAAAAATATACATATATGAAGGCTACAAGTTTAGAAGTAACTTTTGCTGTCGTAGCATCTAAATAAATTAAAAAAAAAAACAACAAAATTGAAAATAGAATCGGTTGAAGCTGCACCTAAAAAGAGAATATTTCTTCCGTTTGTCTAAACTCGTTCAGCGCACGCGCGGGTTTTGCATGTGGGCGTATTCGTTTGTGTGCGTGAGTTCCTTGTACGTGTATCCATAGCTATTGGCCCGCGGGCTTGTGTGCGTGATGCGTAAACGCATACTCTTGTCTTAGGTTAGGGAGGTGAGCGACCTCTCTCGATTCGCAGACTCCATTTATTTTTATTATGGCAACACGTGGACGGTCATCGACAGATATTGCGTTTTTATTGCTCTATCTTCCTTTCTCTATAATTTATGTTGTTATTAAATTAAAACTAACATTAAAAAAAACTATTTTCTATGTAATATGTATCTGAAATATAAAAAAAGCACAATGATAGCCTAGGCAGAACGCTCTGCTGCGTTTGAATCCTGTTTGGTCTCATATCTAAGAGTTTTAAGTTTCATGAGTAGATTAAATGATGAATACTCGCTCTAATAGTGGAAATATGGTAAAAAAACCTCCTCACCTGAGAAAATTAACAATTTTAGAAGACATGGAAGTTCTACCAATCGGCAATCAACTCATGATCTGTCATAACTCCTCAAACAGAGTAAAGGCACTCTTTCTAACATAATATAGTTGTGTAATATAACACAATTATTTTATTTAAATAGGCTAATTAAAAAAATAGCATTTCATTAAAAGATTGTGATTTTAAATTAAAAATTTTGGAACGCTCCAAAATTTGATTGGCAAATTTGCATACAATTCAAATACAGCTTGAATAAAATCAACAGAGGAAATACGAATTAAAAACGGCATCTATTACGTATCGAGTCGTGTTTTCAATTGTAAAAATGCAGGTTCGTCGTCCCTGATCGTGACCTGCGTACGCGCATGAATACTGTATGAACGTCACAATGTGTTTTAAAATCACAATGGAGTGTGCACTTGAGGGTAGATGCGGTAATTTTTTATGTCCCTCTTTCTCGTCTCACAAATGAACGCAATAAAGCGGAGATTATCCTTTGTTTTTCGACTTCAATTTCTACAAGAAGTGTTCTTGGACACTAACTTTCCTGTTCTTTCGGATACTACTGTTAGGTACGTTCCTAACAATTTGTTATGATATTCATTCTTTGGTATACTTTTTAAATTTCAATAGTTGCCAACTGTCGTCTTTGCCATAGTTTAGAAGGTCCAAGCAGTTCCTACCGACAGTGTAGCAAATTTTTTTGTACTCGTACTGTTTTTGTAAGCTTTAAAATAACTACCAACTTGTGTATATTTTAGATACTCCGATATATTATAGATGATCTTTTAGATACTATCTAAAAAGTATCATCTACTTGATGATTACGCCAGATCTAAGTGTGAAAGGTAAAGAAATAAAATAAATCCGAGTCAATTTCACATATATCCTCATCCATTCTTTCTCAGTCGCAGTTCAAACGAAAACATTGAGGTGAAAATTTTAAATTGTAAATTGTAATTTACAATCCCAAAGACTGTTATTGTTGTAACAATTTAGCATTTCTTTACGATGTTGGCTCATGTAATGTCTAGAGGCCAGACTGGCATATTTTGTATGACTAACTTAGTCACTAACTTTATCCTGTGGTTTTTTTATTTGGTAAAATTACTAGAGAAGGCTGAAAGACTTTTCAATACATCAATAGTTTTGTCCCAGAAGATGTTAAAGGACGGATTTAAGCATGAATTCAACAGTTCCTTGAAAAATAACATAGTTGTTCTTTAAGAAAAAATATAACTCAATATGACAATCTTCTTATACTTTAAAAAACACGGAGTAACGTACCTTCAGGGCTAAGTGATAAGAAATACAAAGGGCGCTATCGCTAAGTAGGTATTTTGCGCTCGCTCAGGCTAATGAACTAGGCCTTGATTTTTATATTTATTAAAAAATATACTTTACATCTTAATACACATGGCACTTTCACCTTCGCCTTCATATTTCTGAAGATTCAGATCTATCTTTAGACCAACAAGTCTTCACGTAAGACCATAATAGTCGTGTGAAGTTTTACCATTCCGCGAAAGAAAAGTTTTAATACAACTTTGGTAAATTATTGTGATGGGGTAACAGAACTAATAACCAAACATTTGCTGTACTTTGAATTTAGTGTCCTACCCTGGGATGAAAATCATGCCAGGGATGAAAATAGTAGATTCAGCTAGTCAGTCATGTGTTTGATCGATCCTTAATCACACCTTGCACAAATTTCATAGCAATGATGGGCCAAAAAACTCTCTGTTACTGTCAATGTTAGTTGTGTTTCGATTCAGATCCAAATCACGGGGCTTTTAAAAATCACATTGATTTCGTGTATTTTTTTTTTATTTGTACCCCTAATAATTGAAAGAATTTCAAGCATGTATAGTCGCCCTTTCTAGTAATAAGTGTCAGGCAACAGATAGTCGTAATACATAATAGATATAGTTCTTATATATATGGAAGCAAACTGCGTAAAGCAACAATTGCATAACTGCATAAAAATGCGCGGCGCATCGTCATTTCTCCGATAACAATATTAGATATTGCATCACCGTTACAGCCGTCCCACTCACACAGATGCACGTTTGCAATTTTTACGTACTACGTAGATATAGGATACGTGTGTAAAATCAACACAATTAATTTGGCCTCAATTTCCTGCTCTTCGTATGTTTTTGACATCCGTACTGTTATCAAAAAGCTGAAGAGTTTGCTTTTTGTTTGTTTGGTTGGTTAAAAGCTTTTTGCACTTGATATCCCAATTCTTGACGTAGTTTACAGATCAACGAAAATTGTCAAAAAGACATTTTCTTTATCTAATTTGCCACTTTGCTAGTTTCAAATGAACTTTATTTTTTTCTACGGATTGAATTTATGGATTTAAAAAATGTTTCATTTAAAATAAATAAGTATAATTTAAATTATAAAAATATTAAAATTACAGTGTTCATTTTTAAAAGTTTTTTTTTTTAATTTTTTTTATTATAAGTTTCACAAAAACACTAAAATTAATATAATTTTAAGTTGTAATTTTGAAATTCAAACAATAAATTAAAATTTACAGATAATTAAATATTATTAAAGCCAATTAATATTATTCAATAGCGACTTTTAGTAATAAAATAATTACATATTTAAATTAGTTTTAATGATTATAGACATTACAAGTTTCTTTTCTTATGTTCCTATAATAAAAATTAGCCATTATGTTTTTAATAAAAAAAAATACCAAAAATAGAACGCACAGTTGTATCGAAGCAAGCAAAACACAATATTTTATTTACTCTATACCCGAGTATGTCGCAATGTACCTACCGCACGTGTGCATTTCTGTTTAAGTGTGCGTTCGCCAGTGAGACTGTTTGAGTGCTATCGTGAAAGAAATGAGGTTATCTGAATGCGCTTGTCATTGTCTGCCGCTAACGATTCTTGTCGAAGAAATAAAATAAAAAAATATAAGTTTTTTTTTGTAAACTGATCGATCTGAAATCATTAAATTAATGTTTAACTGTCGTTATAAAAAATATAGTTACTTATCATGTTTCCTATATAAAAAAAAATTAGCGTCCGTATGTTTGTGTCCTCAAAACTCAAAAATTACGTGATAAATAAACTTGAAGTTTGTACACAAAGTTGCATTTTAATTTTAGAATGTTTTTATATGCTTTATTTTCCAAACTAAAGCTTATTTAAGTGGCAAAAAAAATTGCAATCAAGTCGTCGAAATTGTCAGCGTCTGTCTGTTTATCCGCTAACTACTTCTAAACCACCCAACGGATTTTTATACGATTTTCCCTTATGGAAAGAGGGATAAGCGAGGAAGGTTTGTGTAATATAAAAAATTGCATCCCGGACGAAGCCTCCCCGGGTCGCTATTCGTTATTAAATAAACCAATTAAAAAACAAAAATACAAATCTTTTCTCTTTACAATATTAGTATAGCTTAATTGCTTTAGTCTTTAATTAAAATTTATATTATAACCGTAATTTGTATTCGAAAGATTGATTTGTCAACGTAACATTCACTATGGATGTATGAATGAGCAATACTTTTTTTTGTTGATCGCCTCTGTGAGTTTTATTAGTCTACACGCACACACGAGCACGCCAACCGCACACAGAGACGGTGGCCCGTTTGTTGACATAGGTCAGTGTCGGCCTCACTCGTATTTATTACACTTTTTATTGTCCTCGACGAGTTCTTTGTGTATATGTATATATATTTAAGTATATTCAGTATAAAGTGCAAGATTTTTTCCAAGTGACTAAGCCTAAGGATGCGTTTTAAATGGGTTCCTGTCAGTTCATATTTTAAACATTATAGTTGCATACTTATCGATACAACTTCTTCTAAGTAGACGAACTCTAGTTACATATTAGAATTTATTGTTAGAATTTATTCTAAATAAACTCTTTATTTTATTGTACACTAGCAACCAGGTCCCAGGCTTCGCATCGCATTGTTTTTTTTTTTTTGTAAATGCGATTGTTTGTAATTTTCTGCAAATTACATACACAAACTTTCCTCGACTATCAAAATACTTTGGGTGGTTTGGAAGACAGACAGACAGGACCTTTATAAGTAGATATTATTTATTGATTTGCAAGGAAGCTATCAACCCCTTTTATAAGGAGACCACCCTGAAATAACAGCACAAAAGCTGTTTCAATGCACAAGCAAAGAATTCCAACAACCCGTTCTTCTATAGAAACAAAAATGATTTTCTTTTCCACAAAACTAGGAAGTTTCAAGCTATGCATACCTCGTGGGCGGTAGATCAAGATACGAAATATCGGTACGACTATCTCAATGGCGTTAGCATGAAGCCAAACCAAACTGAAGGTCCTTCTCTAACATTACCACGACGAGAGGGACAACAATATCGGACTTGACTTTATTTGATTTCATGGTTTATTCTGTCTCTTTTCATAGATGTCCAGTTAGAATTGTTGGGTTAACTTGAGGTCAAACTTCACAATTACCTATACCTTGCAGCATTCGAAATAAAGACTGAATTTGTTTGGTTTTTAACTGTGAAAGATTTTATTGATTGTATGATTTAAGTTTGGCTCTGAAACTGTATTTTACCGTATTATTTGAGATATATAAATGTTATTTAATGCGATGAATGCTATCATTTATATTTTTTTGTTTAAATGTAATGGACAGGCAGACAGGTTTTTTTGGATAGTATGCTGCCATCCATCGCACAGTAAAGATATAAATTATATTTGAACGATATAAGATAAAGAATAAAGTGAAAGGTGTGCATTTGCCTGAGCCAACCGCCATTGCATTTTATTCGTACATCTCACTTATAACACCCCGTTTTTGCGTCGACAGTCGGGGGTTAAAAATTATATTCACAACTTAGTCTCTGTTGAAAGATACAGACTGGATATCTTTTAAGTTTTTCACGCGGGCGAAGCCTCGTACAAAAAGCTAGTATAAAAAAATGGTGCTTTCCAAAGACAAGACCACAGTTAACTGACATTAAATGGTGTCCATAAGAAAAAAAATACATGGTTGATATTGTAATTTTCATAATAATAGATCGTAAACGATGCACAAGTCATAATGTCTGATTCGTTGAACATATCTAACATAAAAACCCTCATTGACTCAATACGTACGTAGTTTTGAACGCACCTTTGGTTAAGTTAAACAGTACTTTGAAATTAAGTAGCAGTCTTAATAGATACCTGATATTTGTTCTACATACATCTTAGTATTGATTCGTGTAATAGAAATACTGCTTAATATTATAAATGCGAAAATTGTGTGGATGGATGTTTGTTACTCTTTCACGCAAAAACAGCTGAACAGATTTGGATAAAATTTGGCACAAAGATAATTTATTACCTGGATTGACATATGGGCTACTTTTTATCCTGTATAAACATTAGTTTCCTAAGGAATAGTTTAAATTGACGACTTATGAATGATTTTTAATCGGAATTAGTTAAGTTAAGCTTAAGTTTAACAAAAAACAACCATATAAACAAACATTAATATTAACAGTATTAATAGCCTTAACTTTAACTAGTTAAAGAGAAACGGAATGAATCTGAAGCAATGACAATACGATTACGAAGCAAGCGCCATTAAATAATAACTAACGATTAAATCAAATAATATGGTGATAAACATTTTATAAACTCACGCTTTGAGGTAAGGCCGGTGCAAGGCTCATTATGATAACGAAGACGTATAAATATAGAAATATTGGGGTTCCGCATTATTTTATTTTTCATTTTTTGTAATTCTCCGCAAGCAAACTGATGATCCCCTGGTTTAGTGGTTGTCTCGCACAATTTTATTTCGTACGAAATATGCGAAAAGACAACTTTAAATATATTTTAGTAGTCGTCTCGCACACTTTGGGTTTTATAGAAGAAAAATTAAAATTACAGTCGTGTACGACAATGAAATAGGTAAATTCTGATATTACTTGCGCTGCAGACCTTAATAGGGATAAGGGAGTGGTCTTTGGCATCTCTTACTCACTTACAGAGATACTATAGCATACCCGATGTTATTTTACGATAGTATTCTATAGGAGAATCACTGCCAACACTTTAAAAATGACAATGTATTAATTAATTGAAAAAGCAAGCACACTCAGTTTCAAATGATTAAAAAGAAATTGGATGAATTTGGAGAAATGTACACCAAAACAGTTTCACGACTTTATTTCATAAATAGCTGTTGCACGCGACTTTGTCCGCTTAACTTTATAAAATATAGCCTATGTTACTCGGTGATAATGTAGCTTTCTGCAGACGAAAGAACTTTTAAAATCGGTCTAGTAGTTTTTGAATTTATTCATTACAAACAAAAATAAAAATGTACAAATCTTTTCTCTTTATAATAATTAGTATAGATATCTAAGTTATGTTTAGGTATTACCTAGATACTACTCAAAAGTATCCTCTTTTAAAATAATACGAAACATTTTTAAACAATTAAAATTTTATGCGGAACCCATTAATGATATAATAAACATTATTTCTTTGTTTACAACTTGTACTCTTTTAGTCCAAGGTTGGCTTATTTAAAGAAAGAGTCGATGCATTGATACTGATGAGTAATGCTTGCCTTGACGTTCTGCGTATTAAAGAAAAACCTTTTTTTATTACAAAAACATTGTTATAAATAATGCTGTCAATATAATATAAAGAATAAAGATGCAACTGGAAATGAACAGATAAAAAAAAATACTATCAGCTTGTGTAATGTTACATAATAATATTGTTCTCTTTCGTTTTAAATATCATTGTATTTTTCTTAAACTAAATAGCTTTTATAACTATTTGGTTCAAAAGAAAAGTTACAAAGTTACTACCGGTTCAAACGTTTTAGTTTCAAGAATAACGAATTTGTTTTTATGTACTAATAAGTAGTAACTTTGTAAACATTAGCTGAACCCAGACTATGCTCAGTAAAAATTGGTAGTTAATGACTGTACACTCACAAGGCAAAAAGCAACTTCTTTGTTCCCTAACGAACCAAGGACTTTAAAAAAGACTTATTGCAAAAAGTGGACGCTTATTCCGAAAATGTCCAAAACGAGGTCACGCATGAACCTTGGTTTCGTACAGAAATAAATCTGGCGTTATCTTTTGGCGAGTAATAAAATATTTTAATTGTGAATAATCGCTAATAGTAAAAATCATTTATGGTATTACTACATTCATATTATTTACATCTGTAAAAATAACGTTTAATTTTAATAGTTATTTTGTTAATCATGCCATGGAGGAGGCCTATGGCCAGCATAGGCCTGCCCAATTTTCCAAAAGGACTGGTCAGAGGCAGCTTATCCCATCTTATCAGGTCCGAGGCCTCCATTCTAAACCTTCCGGCCCCAGCGGCCGTCGGCTCTCCGTACCTACTATATGTCTTGCCAATAAGTTAAAGTGGCAACTTTAACTTACTAATGTCGGTAACTTGAGTTCGTCTACGGATCTCCTCATTCTTGATTCGATTTCGCAGTGTAACCCCAAGCATAGCCTTCTCAATAACGAGGCCCAAGTTAGAGAGCACGTTTCAGCGCCATATGTCATCACTGGCAACACACATTGGTCGAATCTGAGGAATTTCGGACAAGAAGATATCTCGGTGCTTCCCGAACGCTGCCCACCTGAGCTGAATTCGACGATTGACCTTCTTCTCGATGTTGGTTTTACCTAATTGGACTGTTTGTCCCAAGTAGATGTACTCTTCAAAAACTTTGAGAGTTGAATTCCCAACTGTTACTGGGGTGACAACATAAATATCCGTACTTATCCATGCCAATATTATAAATGTGTAAAAGTAACTTGTCTGTCAGTCTGTCTGTTACCTTTCACACCTTAACTACTGAACTGATAATCATGAAATTGCATACATATTATCAGATATACAGGAAAGGACATAGGGTAACTTTTATCCAGAAAAATAGTATTGTTCCAGAGGGTTCATCTAAAATTAAAAATCCAATAAAGATATCGGGCATTATTTGTTCATATATTTTCTCAATCGTTATATTTTTTATTTATCCACGCGGACGAAGTCACGGGCACCAGCTAGCTAGTTAGACATGACTTTCGTCTTGTCCATATATTAGAAGTACACCTTAATGACACAGAATAAAAAATACGTAAACCACCGGCGTGTCCACAGAATATAATAACACATGGCACTGTCATACATGCTTTAGCTTTGTCGTTTTCTAATTGATACCTGCCGTCTCTTACCCCTTTTTTCATTTAATTGACATTTCAATACAATTGCCATACTAGACGGGAAGTGATAACTTGTTAATTTATAGTTTGACACCTGCCAGTGTTTTGGCTTGTTGATTTTTACGATTTGACAGTTTTGCAACCGTGAGAATTTATGCATATGTCATAATTATATTATCAGACGTTACCGGCGAGTTCGTGTGAATGTGATAATTATAGTTTTTTAAGTAATATGGATTGGCATAGAAAAAATTTGTAGATCATAATTAACTTTCTTAGAATAACGTCTACTACAGTTATTTAATTTTTTAATATTAATTAATGCGAAAGTGACTTCGTTTGTTTTTACGCTTTAAATACTTAATTTTTACTAACTTCAGCTTTACTAGCTTTAGCTTTTACTAAGGGGTGGGACAGAAATAGAAATACTATACTCGGGAACAGTACAAATTAATGTACAGTTACCGAGGGACGCGAACGAAGCCGGAGGCATGAGCCAGTATTTATGTATTGTTCTAATATATTCATATATTAAAATATAATTTGTCTGTACTAATATTATAAAGAGGAAATATTTGATTGTTTGTTTGTTTGTATGCATTGAATAGGCTCCGAAACTACTGGACCGATTTGAAAAATTCTTTCACTGTTCGGAAACTATATTATCAGCGAGTAACATATGCTATATTTTATAAAGTTACGCGGGCGAAGCCGCTAGTATTAAATATTTTTTATATTTTATTAAATTTTGTATCAGTTTTATTTTTAAGCACCTTTTTAGTTACCGTTATACCATGGTTATACCGCATCAGTAAATACAAACGACAACAAGGGGCATATAAATGCTCTAAGTACCTTCATTGATATACAAATAATAAAAAAGTCAAACTAGCCAGTATCATTATCTACGCTGCTACGAATTTTTACCACTTTTATGCGCCCTATAGATGCGTATAAACAACAATGCTGTCAGCTGCTGCGAATCTTTCAAGGTAGATGTATTCAAATTCATACAAAGTTCTCACCCGGCGTTGCTTATGTTTTTACTGAACGGTAGCAACTTACCATTAAAATCGACTGCATATTTTACAATAAAGAAATCTCTTCGGGGGGTTGTCCAGGCTTACGGTAGAAAAAAAAGTTAAAACTAAATAGCTACTCACAAATGGCTCATTAAACGCTAAAAAGGTAGCGACGAAAAACCTTGTTAAATTCTCAGGGCTGAAGTAATATTTCTTAATAGAGCTGTAATGCCCACTCGCCGGAACAATTTGTGTAAAATGGACTGGCCATATTTCTTTCGTTTTTTACGCTATGAAAAGCGCTCAATTTTTTATGTTGCTAATTACGCCCTGAAGGGTTGTCCGAACGTGTACGTTAGAATAGCATTACCGCAATGATCTCTTAGAACCCACTTTACCTCTTACTTACTTACTTTACTAACTACTTTTACTTACTTTATTTCAGTTATCTAGCACTAGTGATCCTACTTTAGTCATTTTACATATATGGCATAATGCAAATAAGTCATTATACTTTTTAAGCATGATGCATAATAGACAAATTGAAATTTAGACATTCTAATCATAATTTATCTTATTAAACTGTGTTTAGAAACACAAATATTATATGTTTGACTAGCTTTTGTAATCGCCTTCGTTCGTTAACCTTTTTCTTTGATGTTTAAATAAAACGATGTTGAAGATAAAAACATTATTCTTTATTGCTCATATATTTTTCTAGGGCGGAGTTTTTTCTTTTTTTTATTATACTTCGGGAACAGTATTTTTTTGCTGGATAAAAGGTACCATATCCCTGAAAACGAGTATGCAAAATTTCATGATGATCGGTTAAGTAGTTAGGGCGTGAAATCGTAACATACAAACTCACCTTAGTTTTTAAAAAAATAATTAAGTCATTACTAAATCAGACTTGAAACAGCCTTAAAACAGCCACCTAACAACAATGGGACTGTCAGCCTGGCTGCCGTATTTTATACAAAAAAAAAAACTTTTCATTCAGTATTTTTATTCGAGTATTTTACACTCGTTGATTAGTGAAGTCAGTCTCAATTTACTAGACGTAGCACTAGCAGCCATAGCATACACGTAATATAGTGATTATATTTAAAAAAAGCAAATAAATATGAATATTTTGAAAATGTTTGGTACTTCATTAGTATAACTGTAAAGTATAATGAACAGTACGAATATGAACTTGTCAAAATTGCAAGAAAAAAATCATGGCAGTAGTGCTAACATAACGCACACTTAAGCGTTCATTTTTATTCAGTGTCGCTTACACTTTGCGAGGGGATGTTTTACAAAACGTCAACCTTGTAACGTGAATTTGCTCCATTTTTTAGAGTAACAACAATAAAAGTTTGTAAAATTTCACATCCTGAAGAGATTTTTTTAATAGCTAAATACCCAATTGTTTATTCAAGAATAAGGATGACATTCAGCCTGACTTAATATTACAACTAGCTTTTATAATCCTTCAAGAAGTGTAGTTTCTTTCCTGTATCGTTTTGCTAGCACTGACAACGTGTATACAAAATTTCATGATCAAATTCACCTTCGCTTTTATGTTATTAGTAACGCATTTATATTACGATAGATATTAATAACAAATAAGGAAATGTAGTATACATATTATTATACAGGGTGTGGCCTGTAATAAGAGCAATAAATTTAAAAGATGATTCTATAGAGTATACGCAGTTACCTTAACCTAATAATAATGCTCCAAAGTGCTTATACTCAGAGATATAGCAATCCAAAATTACAATAGATAATCAATGAATTTCATGATAGCTAAATTGTCGGTTATCAGAGGTTAGATGTCTTGGTACAGGGTACTGGGGCGAGAACGATCGTAAATGTCAATATCAAGTACTCCGCCTGGACACATTATGTCTGTAGTAGTACATTGCTGGCTCGATTAATTTTGTTAGAAAATAACAGTAAATTTGTTTTTCATTTAAATTAATTGAAACCATTTGGAACTAAATCTATATTTTAATTTATTGCTCTTATTACAGGCCACACCCTGTGTAAGGAAATTTAGTGTACGCATAAAATTCCTTTAAAATTATTAATTAAACTTATAAGTAGGAACCATAACAAACGACGACTTCAGAGCAAAGCCGAGGACGGGTTGCTAGTTTATAAAAAGTGCGTAATATACCGAATAATTTTCCTAAGCTAAATAGTTTTAATTTTATTCATATAATTAGTCGACAGCGCACTTGCAGCACCTATAGCGTTGCTTGTGTTATAGGCGACTGTAGCCACATACCATCAGTGGACGGTCAGTCTATCTGCCCACTTTAACATAAAAAAATAGAGTATCACAGGATTTAAGCCATTTTTCGGAGACAAGCTAACATTAAAAATCTGTTCTTTATACTAATAGTTGTAATAAAAAAAACGACGAAAAGGGTACATAATATTTCCATTTAAGTAATATTTATCTGTTCCGTAAGGTAAGGCCTTAGACCTTAGCACCATATCGCATCAGAAGCATAAATTCTTTACAATTTCTTCGTTGCGTGATCAGAGTGTCTAGTTCTACTTTCTAACACGCGTGAAAGGTTTACACTGCAGTGCACTAATATCATGCAATCTGTTATATAATAACTTGAAATAAAAATATAATAACTTGATAATCATAGATTTTGACACAGCAGACGCAAGTTTAAATCTCGATTGGAACTTAAAACTCTGAATCACGCTTGTGATGTCACGCTGTTTTGTATAAAGTTAAAAATAGATAGGAATTTATGCTTCTTTTTAAACTTAACCCCCCCCCCCCCCTCCCCCCTTTCCTCTGCTACCCAAAAGTATTTAATTACCTAGAGTAAGAAAGTTTTTTATTTCACAAACAAGTGTAGGCAATATGAATTAATATTTTCCGTCCTACTTTTCTTGTATATTGAATGCATGAAAGTTTTAATAATTTTATGATTAATTTTCAATAAGGATTAACAGTACTATATAATATACTAGCTGACCCAGAAAACGTTGCTTTGCCATACAAAAAAATATCAATCACTTAGGGGTATGGAAAATAGATGTTGGCCGATTCTCAGACCTACCCGATAAACACACAAAATTTCATCAAAATCGGTCAATCAAAATCAACTCCGGTCTATCATTTCGGAGGAGTTTGGCAACAAACACCGCGACACGAATATTTTATATATTAGATTACAAATATACTGAATCAGCCCATGCATATAATTATGCGTCCTAGAACTGAGTATTTAGGTAAGGAGAAAATAAGAACTCCTAAGTTAACTAGGTAAAATAAATTTATTTCCATATTACTGGTAGGTAAACATTCATGATAACAACATAAATGATAACCGTTGCCATAATTACACGGGCAAATTAATAAAAATTAAGAATTTTCCTGTTACGAGCAAATGTTGACAATTTTATTTTTAATCGACACAATATAAAATAACTAAAAAAAAAATTAAGCAGGAAGCGTGTGATTTATTTAATAGTGGACGTGTTCTTATTTAAATTATTTTGTAGAAAAATAAATTCGTACCGTTATCATATTGTGTTTTCATATTAACGTCTGTTTCTGTTGTTTTTTGATAACTCCACATGCATAAGGTGTTTTATACTTCATCTTTTTTTAATGAACATACATTTTTGTATTATAACACGTTTATATTATGGGTATGAACGTATAATGTTTAAAATAAATGAATATTCTGGGATATCGTCATAGAAAAAAAAATGTATTCAAATATGTATGGAATAAAATATCAATGCGTGGTTCTGAATGTACTTAAATTTACACTGACATACAAGTTCATTTATGTTTTGCTTCAAATCGGCTTCTACATCAGCAGATCTAGGTTTTGGTCATTAAATATATAGAGAACCATTTCCATTTGCACAATGGCCATCAACCTAAGCCGCTTACTGCAATCGTATTGTAGACCTTAATCTTAAAAATATTCAAGCCGTTATCAATATATCTTGCTAGTTTGCTATAAGCCTTTATGCTATAGACATCCAAAAATACACATATTTTACTGCGTAATACCTGCGGGTTACCTAATAAGGATCCATATTTATATATCTTATGATACTTGACTCTTTTGAATATTAAGAGGCCATATTTCCACATCAGAAGTTTTCTCTGGCTAAATATATAATTAGAGTCAAAATATTATTATTAAATTTTACCACATTTTACGATCTTATATATATCTACAATGATTCTGAATGCTGATTCTGCGAGGAATATACTCAAAAAACAAGTCAAAAATCGATATATTTTTATTTTGATAACAAAATTATACAGTCTCCCAGATCTGCAAGTCAAAATGTTGTTGTAAGAAATATTTGTCCGCGATTGTACCGTCGTCGCGTGTTCAAAGTCGTTTCTTTGCAATAGCACAAACGAAGGGTTTTCAATAAATATACTAGTTTGTATACGAAATACAACTCAAGATTAGCTTGAGATTAAATATTCATGACAACACAGGTTATTGATTAAACATTGACATAAAAAGCACCACCTACTTTAACGTTTTTATATCTATTCAAATTTTGAATGTAGATTCTAGATATGAGGTTACAGCATCAAACTGTTTCCCCTGATTGTGTTATCACTCTTCTCAATTGCCTGCCACTGTGGAAGCAAATTTAAAGACAAAATATATATATTAATCAGAGTCCAATCCATAGAGACGCGAATCCATGTATAGTCGCGGTGTTAAGTTTCACGCCGCTTATACCGTCATATAATTTTACCTTGCTAAAGAAATTGCTTTCCACCCGTAAGTCAGATAAGACGGAATTATAGGGACTTAAAATTATTTATCGCGGCTCGAACGACGCGTTTCCTACGGTCATGCATTTTGATATGTGATTTTAGTTGCATTGTTGTTAGAACCGCAGTTTTGATTTAAAATTGCCGCCAAAGAATTGGTGAAACGTTCGCGTTGGATGGAACGCTATTTTACTAAAGCTAATTTTGGTATGAAAGTTGAACACATGCTATTTATGTATTGTTTAAGATTAAGGATCTGGGTTTAGGAAGGGATGGGCTCTAGCATCACTTAGCTATACTCACTCAACGAAACACAACAGCAAACATGCTGCTGTTTCACGGTGGTCTTCTGTAAAGCGGTGGTTACTGCCGCCAGACGGGCTGCCCAAATGACTGCAAAACTCAGTGCGTCCTGCCACTACTAAGTAGGTATAGTTCTAGCGACCCGCTACTGGCTTCGCTCGGAATGAAATCTTTTATATTCACGAATTCCTGTTTCCATTAGTGGAAATCGTATCAAAATCCGTTGGGTATTTTAAAAGTAGTTAGCGGAGAAAAAGACAGACACGGACAGTTTCGGCGACTTGGTTGCAGAATTTTTTTTTTCTACTTACATATTGACTTAATTAGGCTTTATTATATACATAAACCATCTATGATAAAATATCTAACTGATAGTGAAAACTACATTAACATCCGTTGTCTGGTTTAGGAGGAGTAAGCGCACATACAGACATACAGACGCGGAAAGCGACTCCAATTTATGTAAAATCCAATTTATCCTTACATCCAAATATGTAAGGATAATCGTTTCTATTTTTAAGTGGAATACCTATTTTGTTACAGATATTCATGCACAAGAACGCAATGCAGATGCATGCAAGAGAGTTACAGCGAGGGCTGGGAGGCGAGGTTAAACCTCACCAGTGCCAGCAATGCCTCAAGTCCTTCAGTTCCAATCACCAGCTCGTTCAACACATAAGAGTACACACCGGGGAGAAGCCTTACAAATGTTCCTACTGTGACCGAAGGTTTAAACAGCTAAGCCATGTTCAACAGCACACGAGGCTACATACTGGTGAGTACCTACATACATTTAGCTTAGTTTTCTACCACTTCTTTTGAGGCTATACAGTAGCTTAGAAGCTAGTTTTGACTGCTCAAGTCACATTAATATTACTCGTACAACTAATAAGCATATTAATATAATAAATTAATAAAGCACCCACATAAATTAATCTTAATAGTAAGTTAATACAAAAACTTTAAACTTATAGATCAGTCCCTGTGAGAGCATACCTATGTCATCACTGGCGTGATGCACACAGATTATATAATATTAAAATAAAATATAAATTTTTGTAATTAACATTTTTAGAATCTCAATCGACTAAAATAATACAAATTAAATTCCACTCAAGTACCTGATTATTTATTAAATCAAATAACAGAATGAGATGATATCAAACGCTCTCTGATAGCTGTTCCGCGTGAAAATACAAACCTACTTTAGCCTGCTCTATGCCGTACAAGTTCTATAATTAAAACTACGTCCGTTCACCATTGGCCGAAGTTTTCGTAGAAAAAAAAGTCGACTGTCCGTATACGTGAAAAGCGGGAAAAAAATTATCCAATGGCCAGCTAGGCGCTACGCGTCGACCAATCACAGCGCACCGTTCGCCCAACGTACATTCTACGTGGTTTAGAAAAAAAATTCACGTGTTTTTTTCCACGTCCGAACTAGCCAATTGGCAAAGGCAGCGCCCGTTTCGGAGCCTCATTAATATTTAACTGTTTATTTTTACGTATGAACGCTATAAGGTTTCCTTTGCATTCGGTTTTGAATAGTGTAAATAGATTTTTTATTTACACTTAATTATGCTAACGGCTTACTTGCATAATGTTATGTCGAATTGTCTCGGCGTTTTGTGTTGACGATTTATGTTAAGTATTGCCTACAGTGTTAACTAGTCTACCTACTACAGTGTTAAGTAGTAAAATTAGTGAAAAAACTAAGTTTTTTAATACAGAATTCATTAGACTTTATCTTAATAAAAACGTAAGGTACTCGTCTATTGATTCGAAATTTAAATTATGTAAAAATATCATCTGTTCATTGTATCTAATTATCGCGAAACATTTTTAATATAGGTAGGTACTTATAAAATCGTTTGCTGACTGGCTATCGACGCACAGCCAAAACTACTAAAGTCTAGAAAGCTGAAATTTGGAACATAGCATTATTTTATAACGCAATCATCTGTTAGAATCTTTGAAAATTTTAATTCTGATTTTCATATATATACCCACTTTAATTCGTATATTAATGCTTTAGATCCTATTAGGAAGAACAAGTTACATGGAAGGAATAAGGTACATTAGGTACACCTTATCGCCTCCTTAATTTATTGACATCTTTATTGCTGTGACGACGGTGGCGCCGCCACATTTTTTTAAATTTATTTATAAAGAAGATTTGTTTGTTTGTATGAATAATAACTCAAAAAATATTGGACCGATTTTGAAAATTCTTTCACCTATAGAAAGTTACACTATCACTATAGAATATATGTATTTTATAAATTACGCCGGCGAAGTCGCGTGCAACAGCTAGTTTTTTTATATCTTTAGATGATCCCTTATAGGGAACATCATCTTTCCTGTATCCCTTATAACGTGTATGCAAAATTTTATGTTTATCGGTTGAGTAGTTAAGGCGTGAAAACATAACAGACAGACAAACAGAGTTACTTTCACATTTATAATATGTAAGTACCTACGAATATGCTATACGAAACCAGGGTCAAAAGCTAGTATTTATATGAAAAAAATTAACACTATAGTTAAGTATAATTAAAAAGTTTTAATTCAAAATCGACACTTGCACATTCCCACGGCTTCGGAAACCACAGCATAGAAAATCAAAAAACCATAGTGTACCTATTCACTAACAATTAAACAGATAATGGCGTTGGTGATAATTGCTATGCTATCGATTTTTAAACCGTCATAATTGACGGTTGTCACTTGCCATTGACGGTGTACAATTTGCATTTTTTTTTTAAATTGTTCACGTGATGGAAAAGGCAAATTAATTATATACAATTTACTTTCCAGACAAATTTTTTAAATAATATATTTTACTAAATTGCTACATAATATCGTGTAACTAAATGCAGTACTCTTTCATGCAAAAACGGTTCAACAGATTTGGATGAAATTTGGCACAATAGTTAATTACCTGTATTAACATTTTTCATTACTGTATTAGAATCCTTTTTATCTTGGATGTTCTCAAAGTAGAATGCAGTTTCTCTTAATTCAAAAATAAAAGTTTTAGTAGCCTAAGAATAAACTTTCGTTTATTTCATGGTTTCAGATTAGCCCTTACTGACTGTATAATTAATTAATAAATAAAAGTACTACCATATTAATTTATTAATGATATTATTAAGTTAGTTAATATCTTTATAATTAGTAACATATGTAATAATAAATGCGAAACTGTATATGTCTGTCTATTTAACAGATAAATAATTGAACAGATTTCAATGACTGTTTTCATATGACAATACTAGTTGGTGTCCGCAACTTCGTTCGCTTTGAAAATAAAAATTATTACGCCCTTTGATGAAAAGATTACGTCTGATAAAATATGTTAAACAATATAAAGCAACATAATATTTTTGACAAGCGTTGAATCTTAATTTTTAGATAGCTGGTACCCTATTGGAATACTTATTTAGCCTATTATATGTATTCATCCTGAAATTCTATTCTAACTAAGGTATTGGTGAAAGATTTTTTTAATCGAATAAAAATTTATAAACGATAAGTATCATATTTATAAAAAAAAAATTTAAAAAAATCCTAAATAGTAAATGTTACTATAACACTAATGATAATGAATATTATATTTACATTATTTAATGTGAATATTATTTAATTTAAAATTTAATTTAAATTAAATAAAATTCTTTTTTGTAAGTATATTAATTTTTTACGCTTCCTCTCTCCTAGTCCCTTAAGTTGCATGCCCGATAGGGTCCATAACACTGGTCTTTATATATTTTATAACACCTTTATACATTATCTATGGTTTCGCAATAAATAATTGAATTGAATTTTAAAAAAATGTTACTGAAATTACCTCTTACATACAATAAAAAATATAAGCTTTACTTATCTCTTTATAATATTAGCATAGAGTACCTATATACATAAATGATATAGAAGATAAAAAATAACTTTATGATGGAAACTATTCACTTAACACAGAGAACTGTCTGTCGACCTTAATATAGATAAATAAATAAATACACAAGCCTTCGTTGCCAACCCTACTGTAAAACATAATTAGGTACTCAAGCTACTGTAATAAAAAATCATTGACGAGAAAAAGATAGACTCTTGTACGTTTTCCAGTAACGCGTCATAAAAACACAGTGTCAATAAAGATTTTTTATTTAATTAGCGATAGCACGCGTATAAATTTCTCGAATATTTCATTCATACTAAAAATAATAATATACATTATGTGCTTGCAACCGAACTGTTAACCGAACTACTGGGAATACACCTTGTTTGATTACAATGAAGTATTTTTATTTAAAAATAAAATAAAAATATATTGTCTCTTTATAGATTAGGTACTAGCGACCCGCACACGGTTTTTGGCATGGGCTTTTTGTAATTTTTTTTTAATCTGTTAAAACCTTCCCTGTGCAATGGTCTTTCTATTATGACGCGACTTTGTTGTTATTTACTATGTAAAGATTTTTCAACATTTATCATAGGTGACGGTAACCACCTGTACTTACCAACAAGTAAACCTTCGGGTTACCTTAAAGGACAAAAGAAAAGTACTTAGATATCCACATCTGTTCTCAAAATTTAGCCATAGTTGAGTGGCATTACATTTTGCAGTTATTCGGGCAGCACTTCTGGCGGCTGTAACCACCTCCTTACAATAGATCACCGCAATTTATATATATGAAAATCTTTCCAGTTCATTAATTTTTTCATATGTGAAAACCGAATTAAAATCGGTTACCCATTCTAGAATTTTTGAAGCGTACAAAAACTAACTTAACATTTTTTATATATAAACTAGCGACCCGCTCCCGGCTTCGCACGGATGATTTTTTTTTTAAATTATATACACATACTTTCCTCGTTTAAAGCTCTTTCATAGTTTTGCACAGTTTAAAAGATCTAAGCGTACCTACATAGGGACAGACGGCTTGAAACGAGTTTGTTTTATACTAGGTAAAGTTAGATAATAAATTGTAATTCGACGTATAATAAAAATAAATAGATATGAGAGATTTTAAAAGGAGCTTCCCTAAAAACCCAGGTGCGTACTTACATAATAAGTTTCATCGTTGATCTTGCGAAGTAAAAGTTTATCTCAATATTAAACTGTTGAAAGTTACAGTTAGGTGAAAAATTCAATGGATAAAGAACAAAGACACGGCTCCAACAGTTTCACGGGAGAGAAATATTCAAATAATTTTCCGACCTTTTTCCTCTTGTGAAAGTTGTGAAAAGTTTTTTTTTTTTTAATAACGTCCCAAGTTTCAGAGGCTCGGACTCGAATTTAATTGTCCGCGATTTTTTTCTTTTCAATGTAGACAAGACAGACACATTAAAAAATGTAGGTACTTATTCATTAATGTTGTAAAGAAAAATGATTTTGAAATAAATTTTGATAAAATTTACATGATAAGTGATAAGTTTACATGAGAAAGTACATGTCTATTTATAACGCTTGACTTTATGATAAAAGTAGATATATGTTAATCCAGGTAATAAATGTGTTCCAAATTTCATCCAAATCTGTTCAACCCTTTTTGCAGGATTGTGTAAAAAACTTCAAACATACAAACTTTCGCATTTATAATATTATTTAGGATCACTAAATAGGATGACTATTTCCTAGAATGCAACATAATTATATACGAGTAGGTATACACAAAGAGACAGACCACACAAGACAATCTACCTACTTACTTACAGAAATGTCATCGGCATAAAAATTTTCATTAATATATTCCTTAGTACAAGAATGTACCTACTACGTATATATAGGTAATATTTCATACTAGGTATCAGCTTGTATAAGTATGTTTCATACTAGGTATTACTCCTATTCTTACTAATGAATTAATATACTAATTCCATAGATAATATTACAAGAATTCTTTACAAAAAAATGTCAATTTTTTACTTACATTTTACTTGCTTACGACAATGGTTGCTTCCGACCGGTTGCTATTAGAAAATCGTTGGGAGGGCTAAGTCCATCAATAAATGTCCTACGCCTGAAAATTTAATGATTATTTTGACATTGACGACACGTTTGGTCTAGTGGCTAGTAACCCTAGCTGTTAACCAAACTGTCGCGGGTTCGAATCCCGCTAGGGGCAAATGTTTATATGTTTTAACATTTAACTTTGTACCTGAGTCATGGATGTTTTGTATTTATAATATGTATGTATTTACAAAAAAAAGTAATCGATGTAGTATATCAACTGTCTGGTATCCATAATACAAGCATTAGTTGCTTACTTTGGAACTAGATGGTGCTGTGTGGAATGTGTATTTATTTATTTATTTATTTTATTTATTTAACAAAAGGTGTCTTGTATTGTATATAATTCAACAGCTAGTTGCGTGCGATTTCGTCCGCTTAATTTTACAAAATATAGCCTATGTTAGGTACTCGCTGATAATGTAGCTTTCTATAGGTGATTTTTTTTTTAAATCTACCCAATAGTTTTTTTTATTTATTCATTACGAACAAAAATACATATACATATATTCTCTATAATATTAGTATAGATACAGCTCTCACAAGTCATCGGCGCATGAACGGACTTACTATTTATATAAGATAAGCAAATTTTATGCCATGACAGGTAATTTTATAATACCTACTAATTATAGATTCATCTATTTCACAAGTTAGCATGAATGGACATAGATGAGCACAGATTTTATGCTATGACAGGTAACGTTAGGATACCCGGCGGTTCCGTCATCACATCATAGGTAGGTAATCACTGAAGAGATTCTATTAACACCATTAAATACTGCCTTTCGGGGTTTACGCCCTGTTTCAATTATTTACACCGTCCACTTATGTATAAAGTGAGGGGGTGGGGGGGTTTAGGTGGTTGTGGAAGGGGGAGGTCATCTCGTGTGTTCAGGGGGGAAACAGAGGCGGGGGGGGGGATAGTGGAAATCAATAGAATCATTGCGTCGCACCAACACGCTCGATGATTTTGATACGCGACTATGTAAAACTTTGACAAGGCTTTTTGTTCATTATACACTGTTAGGTTAACGAGCTGTGAAAAAATAAATATGTAAGAATCAACTTAAGAACTTAACAATAATTGAAATTGATTGAGGTAAATTTTTGAAAATGTCGTAGTCTTTATGTGAAAAAAAAATTGTTTACATATTTACCTTTGACATATTTACCTAATTTAAAAAAATCCAACAATTTATCAAATATATGAGAGTTCTCGAGTTTTTGAAGCGTACACAAACCATCAACTTAACATTTTTATTATAGTACTAGCTGATCCGGCAAACGTTGTTTTGCCATACAAAAAAATATCACTTAGGGGTATGGCAAATAAATGTTGGCCGATTCTCAGACCTACCCGATAAGCACACAAAATTTCATCAAAATCAGTCCAGCCGTTTCGGAGGAGTTTGGCAACAAACACCGCGAAACGGGAATTTTATATATTAGATAGAATATATAAACTAGCGACCAACTCCCGGCTTCATACGGATGCATTTTAATTTTTATACACATACTTTCCTCGTTTAACATGAAAATCCGTTGAGCAGTTTAAATGATCAATATACGTACATACAAAGTTATAGGCGGCGGGAAGCGACTTTATTTTTTACTATATAAACATATAAAGCATAATTACATGTATGTAGAAAAATTGATAATTTTATGTAGGATGGACAAAATGATCGATAAATTCTATCCAATAATACGGCATTAGTTTAATTTAAAGGAAATGCATTTGAGTGCGGCCTGCGGCTGCTGCGGTTTTCGCTGCCGAATATTTTGCTAGGTGGAGGACCTACACACGTTTCTATATCAATTTTAATATTTACACAAATTTAGCCCGCTCGCGTTCCACGGATTTATTTATAATGCGAAGCTCCTATATTTACGTTAAACTCTTGTGATAATAAAATACAAATAGGTAGATACATTAGGCCGCAGATATTTCCTTTTTAGAGAAAGGGTGAGGGATAAGTTGATGATGCTCTATGAGTATACTTAATGGTCACGTCTTTTGTAAATACAAGAAGCAAAGGGACGATAAATACGAAAACGCTTTGATTCATTATATCTATAATATAAAAATGAATCCCTAAATGTGTTGCTAAGCGCAAAACTCGAGAACGGCTGGGCCGATTTTAATTCTGTCTTCACTCATGGACAGAGGGATAATCAGGGAAGGTTTTTACGTATAAAAAAAATGCACCCCGGGCGAAGCCGAGAGCGGACCGCTAGTTATAAATAAAAAACGCGTGTACTGTTAGTGTATTTTTAATAAATAAATTTAAAAAAATCTTTATTTGCAAATAGTAATGTCGACATAATTGATCGTTTTTGTAACATAGTTTCCATTTGTAACCCCTCTGGCGTGCTGTGCTATGTATTTCAATGCGAGCACCCAGACAGCTTACCACCGGCTAGGGTTCAGCTGGAAGAACACGAGACTAGGGCGCCTTTGCTAGAGAGGTAGAGGGAAGCAGCATAACAAATTAAACAAGATACTTGCCACAACACAGGTTTATTATAATAAGTAGTAATACAAGTATACACAAAAGTACGTTATACAATATAATGTCTCAAGTAGCGTTATATCTAGTTATATCTACAATATTAAAGTGGGGGTGAGATGCACTTGATCTTCCTCCTGATGATTGACAAGTCTGCTACTGAGATGGTAAGTGCACGTTGAAGACGTGAGTGATGGTATAGGACGAGCTTATCCGTCAAGAGACCCCTAGGGTGGCTGAAGAGAGTCAGAGTATAAAGAAGGTTACTTAGCTGAATGGACGCTCCACGGGATCGGCTGAGACAGGTCCCCAGCTGCAGCCGTGGAGACGTGGCGCCAACCCAAACGATGCGCGCAGAACAGGCAGTGGCGTGTCGGCGTGGCGTAGATACCGGAAACCGGAGACAGGTGACACCAACGTAGTGGTGTCCACTGGAGCCTTCCGTCGACCTCCAAAATATCAGCGCGAGGGGCACAAGCACCTCGGCGATGTTCCGTTCAGATTTCCAGCGGATCGATCGTATTATTACGATACAGCTAATGGTCCTCGAAGTTGTCGAAGACAGTGGGTACAAGTAAAAATGGCGGTCAGCTTGACGTGAGGTGTTGATTTTGCTCTAATAGTAGGTTTTCGTCCGCAAGGTCAGAGAGAGAGAGCTCCCCCGCTCGCGTCCGCGCTTTTATTGTCTCGGTTCTCCCTCCACTTTCACGCCTCCTACCTCATCGACAAATCGTATATGCCATGACGTTAACTTGATGTCATAGTTTAATTGACAAAAGTAGTCTATGCACTGGTATCAAGTATGAATGCATTGCACAGACCACAATGAGTGGTGTGTGCAAATTTTACATGTTACACATTATACTATTTCTAATATATATTTTTTAGTTCACTTATCAGCTACTTCATTGTTATTAATTAAATTAATTGGTTCTAATAATTTTATGATAGGTAAATACAATGTTAAAGAGCAGAGATTTAAATTTTCGCCAATACGATACCTAACCGATCCGCCATTTTGAAAATTAAAAATCTTCAAAATGTAACCTCAAAAATAAAAGGGAATAACGAACACCGGCCTTTGGGGAATTCTTGTAACTTGAGCACGTAATCCATCTTATCATTTTTGTAAAAAATTTAATGGAAAATTATGTCTGCGAGATAGAAATCCTGTCCCACAGGGGACCGACAGATGTGGGGAGACTTTGGTTATATATTACATAATCTTTAAGAAAGGTTAATTAAAAATATTTATTTAAATAATGGCCTAAATATTCCTTATTATTCACTTAATTATTTAATTAATTATTTACTTTTTTGGCTCAAAATTGAGTCTGAAAATCACCGACGAAGTCGCGTGCATTATCTAGTATTATATAGAGTACATAAGGAATGTTTTTTAATATTTATTGGAATATTGCAAATTCATATCAAATTAAAAAAGTTGGTCTTCGTTCCATCCGTTGCAATAACATAAAGCGGTCACTCTTTTCAAATTTAGAACGGCAAATTTTCACTGACGTAGATGGCCGTTATAAAGGTGGAGTTTTCTATTTTTAAACAAGTTTCAATGTTTAAAATTCAAATCAAATTAGGAAGGAAAGAACAAGCCGATAATGTAAACAATACAATCTGCTCTGCGAGGTGTTTGCAATTTCATGATTGGTCCAACTGAAAGAGGGCTTCTGTTATCTTTTTCTTATTTTTTTCCCATTTTGTACTGTCTTTGTGCTACCCTCCAGAAAAGAGGGCACGGTATACCAGTCATAGAAGGTTTTGATACTTTATTTTTTTTATTACAGGTATTTAATGTACATTTAAAAAGGACAGTTTATATTTTATTCAATGTGGATATTACATATGGCTTCTTGAAGGATGAGAAAAACTATTTTTAATCTGAAATATAAGCGTCGAATTAGAAATTAGAATTAGAATTTTTTTAGGGTCTCCATTGTTTCTTTAGCTACAAACACACATTATGCTAAAATTAATTTTTTTAACCAACCACTTTTTGCTAAGATAATAACATAACAAAAAGAGATAATAACAATCTAACGATAAGATTCGTTAAAAACCTACATCGAGTCTAAATAAAGAATATCTACGTTATCGTTAAATACACTTACAATATTAATATGGCGTTCATTTATTTATTTTATTTATTTACTAGCTGCGACTTCGTTCGCATTGAAAAATGAAAATAAAACACCTGATGAAATAAATGAGTAACAAATAACGCCTGACATCTTTGTCGCTGTGACGACGCGACGTTGGCGCCGAATTATTTATATTTTTAGACGACACCTCGGAAACCTAACATTTTTCAGGATGAAAAGTATCCTGTATGTTAATCAAGCTAATAAACTATCCGTGTTCCAAATTTCATTTACATCTGTTATTTATATGCTGTTTTTTCAGTTATTGAAGAAAAAACATCCAAATATCCTAAAAAGAAATTTTCGCAGTTAAAATATTATTAAGATTTATAGTAGGTACACCAACAGCTTAGCATAACAATATTTTTTTATGTATCCACAATTCCACACAATCACCAAACACCAATAATAAACGAAACCTAGGTTTTTGTTTTTGGACAAAAAATTAAATAACAAAATATAAAGGAGATTTAAAAAAAATAATAACAATCAGATAAAGTGTCAAGACTTTTCGTTCCGCGTTCATCGTAGCCTATTTGCAGAAGCCCAGATGGAAAAAAGGTTGTTTCGCCCGATCGGTTTTTATTTGATTTTCACCGACGTTTGCGTACAAATTAGCACGCCTTCATGCTTCTTGTTAATGTTTTTTATGTTTGTTTACAATTTATCTAAATACCTACGAAATATAGGTATCATTTCGTAGTTAAAAATTTATCTGAGTTTAAATTGTTATCTGAATTTGTGATGTACTGTTTCAATGTGCGTTTCAGTATTTCAGTATTCTGCGTGTGTTCAGTACTCATTTAAATTGTACCTTCGAATTGGATTTGTATAGAAATTTCAAATTGAAATGCAGAACGAGAAATCTGACAAAATATTTTTTCGTTTAAAACTAACACGAAAAAAAAGAGATTAGTAAATAAAACAATTTTAGTATGACTAAAATAATTTTATTTATATTTATTATTATTTCACCAAGTCATGGAAAAGAAAAATAATGATAATCACTTATTTATCTGAATATATTTTTATAGCTAAATTAAGAGTACTTTAAAAATAAATATTTTCAAAATGCGTGAATATTTGAAGAATTAAAAAACTAATTAATTGCTCTAAATTTTTTTTCTATTATTTAAAACATATTGGTGTGGTAGGTAGTAATGTAAAGTAAATAAAAAATTTAATTTAAAAAAAACAAACGAATATTATACTGTCTTCTATGCAAATTTATTTAAAAAAAGTTTATACCAACAAACGTTTAACTTCATTGTTATTGTAATAAACTGTTCCGTTTTTATTTGAAACAAAATTAATAAAATTTAAAACGTAACGAAGATTAACCCTTGCTTTATTGGGAAAGAAATTGAACAGAGTTATCTTTCAATTATCTTTTGAATTTTGATCCCCGCTTTAGAAAAAACATTGCCTCGTTTTGTGTGGCTTTTCTGCGGTAGGACTGAAGTAATTTCAATGGTAGGTACCATTTACAATTAGAATATAGTAGTAGCTAGCTTATAAATAATCTAAATCTGTACATATTGTGAAATAAAGTAGTCGTCAGCATTTCTCGATTATTGCTCTATCGATCAATATGAAACCCGTATCAAAATCCGTCAGGTGGTTAAGTGAGATGCTTAAGTCGACTTTTTATTTTGTAATATACTAATTTAATTTGTTAGCTTCTGTTCATCTCTCTCCATTCTTTATATATATATATATATAGGTGTATGATATATAATCTATATAATTGTAAAGTTTTATAAAAAATTTGTTCAAATTTTAGTCAAAGAGTAACCAACATCCACATCGCAACTTACAACTTACACAACTTCACAAACTTGCAAGTTTTTTTTTCTATCAATTTATATATAATATTATATAAATATAAATTTCTATTTTTACTAATATACAAAACAAAAAAATATTTAATAAATTAACAACTACTCTATATCTAAAACTAAGTTATATATATATATTTACAAAAATTGTAAATAATATTAAGGCTACATTGCCTCGTTGTATGGCAAGGCGAATTTTTTGTTTTATGCGATTTCTAATTCATATTTTGAACGTATAACTATCTACCCGACGTATAATATGTACAATAATTATGAACCTATATATAACCCTATCTATACCTACCTCCGAAATATAAATGCAACAGGGGAAACAATTGTACCCACAGAACATATCTATCTATAGATAGGCACGAACGAAACCACTTAAATACTCAAATAGTAATGGGAAAGAAATCACGTCTTCCAATTCGCCCCATCGTCCCCTACCCCTCGGGCCACAGATGTCGCACCAACGATTTTTGAGCCTAAATGAGCTTTTGCCTAATTTATTTTTTGCCGCCTTCTTTTCCCCGAGTAAATATTGGCATGAAGATCTGTTGGCAAAAGAGAGATATGCCTTTTTATTTTATTTTTTAAACCAGCTGTTGATAAATAAAGTCTATGTTACTCGCTGATAATGTATTTAGCTTTCTATAGGTGAAATAATTTTCAAAATCGGTCCAGTAATTTTTGAGTTTATTCATTACAAAAACATAAATCTTCTCTCTTTATATTATTAATATAGACTAGTGACCCGCTCCCGGCTTCGACCGTGGTGTAATTTTTTTTAAACAATAAACCTTGTTCATCCCGCTTTGCATATATGATAATAGGTCTACCCATTCTCAAGTCTTTGTAGCATGCACAAACCAACTTAAAATTTGTGTATATATTTTGTTTATAGATTACTAGCTGTAGCACGCGACTTCATCCGCGTAACTTTATATAATACTAGCTGGCGCCCGCGACTTCGTCCGCTTTGAAAAAGAAAAAAGTAGCCTATCCTGTGTCCTGTACGTCTAAATGTTTATCTACCAAGTTTCATAAAAATCAGTTAATTCGTTTAAGAGTTATGGAGGAACATACATACATACATACATACATACAATACCTACACTTACAGATTTATTATTAGTATTGATGATGATTTTATATAGCCTATGTTACTCGCTGATAACGTAGCCTTCTATTGGTAAAAGAATTTTTAAAATCGATCCAGTAGTTTTTGAGTTTTTTCATTACAAATAAAAATACAAAGCTAGTAAGTCATAAAAAGTGACGTCTGATAAGTTTCAATAAAATATTCTCCATAAATAATTTCCTATCGCATCCATATTATTCAAATTCCTCCCAAGACTCGATCCTTCGAAGGTCGTATCTGAGTTTTTTGCACCGGAAACGGACGTTCAGTCCAGTGATTAGGAAATTATATTGGGGAGGAAAATTTTCTTCTAATACTTATATATTTTTTTATTCCCCTAGGTGTCGGGGCGATCGGTTATTAAATCGGTCTTATTCTTCCCTCCCCCGTTTTAATTGTAGTTCAGGTGCTTTGAGAAATAATTATATAAGTAAGATAATGTGGCTGTGTCGTGGACACGGCTGTGTGTTTTACGTGAATACGTATACGTTACGAATAATATTTTCTTTGGGCGTAATATATACGTATATATCCAACGAATTCGAATAAACCATATATACCAAAAAAATATTGATCCTTTAGCTACCGACTGGAGTAATTAAATTTTGGATGTATAGATATGTAGCTACAATATAAAACTATATCCCTCGATTTTGTTATCATCAGTTTTCTGAATTGTCTCCCACTATGGAAGCAAATTAAAGGACGTATTCACTTCAAAATGGCAATGCTTCGTGTCCGTCTCCTTTTATTTGGAGAACATAAAAAAGTATTTGTCTATAAAATAATGTACATATATTTCCAGTCACAAATTATCACAATTTAGTTTCAAAAAGTACCTACTAAGAGTCTACGACTTGATAAAGGATCAGATTTGAAAACTGATGCACGTTTTCTTACCCTGACTGTACAAAAAGGTTACTGACTCTGACGTTGTCATTGTCAAAAACAATTGAACAATAAAATACAAAGAGCGACGATGCATCAAAAAGTTTAATAAAAAGTCTTGTAAAAAAACAATTCACAAAACGTCTTCAAATTACTTTTATTACATTTTTACAAAGGAGAAAATTAATTGTAGATATTAATTATGGGGTACATTTTTATATTGTTCTTACGCTTTCTGGTCCGAGAGACCCTTCGTTTCAAATGTTGTTAACATATGTTTTATTTTAGGGTTACAATTTTGAATTTCGAATCTTTATTCTGACATAATATTGTATTTGCTATAACTTGATATGAGTTTATAACTTAAGTTTCTTAAGAATTCTTAACCGTTTCTTAAGAGAATTAAACAAATGATTATTTATTTAAATAGTTTTTCTTGCTTGTGTTTTCCGTTTTACATATTTTTTCTAACGGCCATAGAGAGCGTAGCAAATCGAGGACGCCATTTGTAAAACAAAGATGGCGGACTTTACATCACAATTAACATCGTATAATGAAGAGACACGAGCGAAACAATATCGTTAGAGAAAAACAGGTTTCCTGCTTTTGAAATGTACATTTAAAATGGCATGCAAAAGGAGGACGAATAAAAAAGGCACGCGGAAAGCTAGAGTAGTGACAGCACGTTCTATACTTTTTAATTGAAGAAAAAACAAGGCAACGATATTCATCTATTCAGCCTTTAAAATTTCTGTAGGTTTTATGTTGACATATAGAGCTGTTACATGACGAATGTCTACGATTTTAAAAATTATAACCTAATCTAAGTGTAGTAACCTTTATTTTTTTATTTAATAAAAGGATGCAAAGATTTTCTGAATCATTCAGCCTCATTGAAATTACTGTTAAAGATGTTTTCGATTCCATTATTTTATATTATTTAAAGATTTCTATGATTTCAAGTAAATAATTCTCAGCCTCAGTGAGAATTGATGACTTAGATTTTGATGAGGACCTTAGTACTTAGAAAAGGCTCTAACTGAACAGTCTTCAAGTTTATTTTAAAATCTTGTATGCCAAATGTGAAAACAGCGAAGAATCTTGATTTAAATTTCAAAATTTCTGGCATTTTTTATATATATTATATTAAAAATACTGCAATGTTTGATATTAAAAATCAATGTTCATTAAAAAAAAACTGTATAACAGATGGTTCGATTTGCTTCGGCCATAAAGTCGACTTTTAACAAAACAACCGGAACACTCCCATCAATATCAGTTTTGATTTTTTTTACCGGGATTTTTGGGAACATCTGAACATAACAGATGCGCAGCGGCAAGACGTTTAAAAACGTTTTATTTATTGCGAAGAGATCGCAGCCTAAATTTTTATATCATAAACAATTAAGAAAGACGTGTGACGTGAAACGAAATTAAGAAATAAGTAAACATTTGAATATAATTACAAATAGCGGCCAGTACTTATCACAAGATTTCTTACTATTTGTTCGGGACAGCCTATTGTACAAATTGTGAAATATAGTGAAATCATAGAACTAGTGTATAGTGAAAACAGTGTAAATGAAAGAGACAGATAATAGACAGAGACAGATAGTGTTCACTTTAGTTATTATTATTCCGGGCGGTCGTGTCACGCTTGCGCGCTATTGGCGCAAGCTAGTTCGGCACATGGCACGGCCGCCACTAGTTCTGTGTGTATATTTGTAATATAGATAGGCATTTTTGTAAAATAAATCAGTCTTCTCCTTGCTTCGGCATAGTAAAGACCTTTGTACCAGTACAACTTGTTTGGAAAATACAACCCTCTCCTCCTCGACTAACAATCGCAGGCTAACCAGTGAGCCCTCCTTAGCCGGAGGCCCTGCCCACTTAAAGCCATAACAGCCAGGCTATACAAATGCGCGGGTGCTACAGGCCCGTACATTTTATGGTCCAAACGAGCCGGATATAGCCGTTTGTTAGTTGCTGTCTGTCGAGGAGTGAGGGTATAGGTCTATAGTATAGACATGCCGATTACAAGGAGCAACTCAGCTCGGGGCGTCGGGAGGTCCATAGCTCCCACGCCCACTGTTCGGGACGACGGAAAACCAATCGCTTCCGCGTCCGCCCCCGTAGGGTGCACTACGGCACCCACCACGTCGTCAACCGACACGTGGTCAGCGGGAACCACATCGATGGCGTCACCGACGACGACGACAACTTCGACGTCGACGGCTGCGACGCTCACTTCGGCACCGGCGGGAGCGGGACATGAATCGGTCCCCACGCTCGGTGCACCCGGCACGGAAACCGTGCCACATCGTTCGGACGTGCGCTCAAGCAAGAGAGCCACGTCACATCGGTCCAAGAAGAGGGCCCAAATAGAAAAGGCTAGAATCGAAATAATGGAACTTCGATTACAAATTGCTACCGCGAAACTGAAACAGATGGAAGAAGATTCAGACGCCGATTCCATAGACGACGACACTGTCGAAGAGTTCGAAGTCACGAAGGAGAGGGTCGACAATTGGGTCAATAGTCAAGCGCTTCTAGCGCCGGGTGCGCCACCTATAGAAACCTGCATAATAGAGCAGGCCCACGCGTTACCCACCACGACCACGCCGGCTCCAATCCCCGTGCAACAAACAGAGGATCGGCCACCGAACGGAAGCAAGCCTACAATAGGAGTGATACCCGCTGCAGCGCCCCCTAGCCAGAGTATAGGGCTATCGGAATTGGCCGCAGCGATCACTATGGCCACAAGGTCGGGCCAACATCAAGCTCCACGTTACTATACGGAGCTACCATCGTATAGCGGGTCGCATCAGGAATGGCTAACATTCAAGGCGGCCTATGAAGAATCTCATCAAAACTACAGTGACAGTGAAAATATAGCAAGACTAAGGAGGAGTCTACAAGGGAGAGCCAAGGAAACAGTCGAAGGCCTCCTCATTCGCAACGTGAACATACCGGAAGTAATGAAGACGTTGGAAGACCGGTTCGGCCGACCGGATTACATCGCCTTATCCGAACTCGAGCGTTTGAGGACACTTCCGAGGCTGACAGACTCACCACGTGACATCTGCAACTTCGCCATTCGAGTCACCAACATAGTCAGAACACTGCAAGCGCTGGAGAAGTCGCACTTCCTCTACAATCCAGCCATCTTGAGTGAAACAGTTCAGAAATTTCCTGCCACAATCAAGAACAACTGGGTCACCTTCCTCAGAGATCAGCCGAAGGAACAACCGGACCTGTTGAAACTGTCGAGATTCTTCGAAACCCAGGCGCAGCTCTACAGTCCAATTACGCTACCGGAGTCCGCAGCACCTAAAGAGGCAAGCTACGCACCCCGACGGACTCAGAAGACCTACGCCGCAACAGAGATAGAAGTGTCTGCATGTCCGGTATGTCAAAGTGCCGAACATAAAATCGAAAAGTGTTCGAAATTCATAGGAGCAGACACGAAAACGCGATGGAACATAGCGAAGGATAGACAATTGTGCTTCAAGTGTTTAAAAAATAGATCGAATAAACACAAGTGCCGTAAATCGGAGTGCAATGTGAATAAGTGCCCGCGTTTTCACCATAGACTACTTCACTTCGTAAGAACAGACAATAGTGAAAATAGTGATCGTGTAGAAGTAGTCAGCTCTACTTGGCAGCCATCGGAGACACAGTCATATTTGAAGTTCGTTCCTGTGCGCGTCTCCGGTCCCCAAGGGAGTGTCCACACCTACGCCTTGCTCGACGACGGCTCGACGGTGACCCTGATAGACAATGATTTGGCGCAACAAATAGGCGCAAAAGGGCCCGTCGACCCTCTACATATAGAGGCGATAGGAAACACCGAAGTGGATGTAAATAGATCGCGCCGTGTGAAAGTCACTTTACACGGCGACCGAAACAACTGCACAATTCGAGCGAGAACCATCGATAACCTACAGCTCTCCGCTCAAGCCGTATCGGAGCGAGACCTGTCTAACTGCAAGCATCTGAAAAGCATCAGAGAACATCTCAAGTATCCACGAGTTCAGCCAAAACTTCTCATCGGGCAGGACAACTGGGACTTGCTGCTTGCCAAACACGTTAGAAGGGGACAGCGACATCAACCGGTCGCATCCCTCACTACGCTCGGATGGGTGCTACATGGGTCACACGCGCGCATGCTCGGCCGCCGTGTAGACACCATAAACAACATCGTCCATAGACAAGAAGATAGCATGGACGAACAATTGAAACAATATTTCTCTCTGGAGTCGTTGATGATCACCCCGAAAAGACCATCCAACGACATAGAAGAGAGAGCCATCAAGACGCTTGTCGACAACACTCGACAGAATAGCGACGGACATTACGAAACATCGTTACTTTGGAAATCGGACGAATTTCAGATGCCCGTCAACTACGACAACGCGCTTCGACGGCTCCACACGACAGAGAAGAAAATAGATAGAGATCCACAACTTCGAGATCGCTATGAGCAGCAGATGGACGCGCTCATAGAAAAGGGATACGCAGAGAAGGCGCCTCCCCATAGAACGCCGGGAAGAACATGGTACCTGCCACACTTTCCCGTGCTCAACCCCACCAAACCGGGAAAGGTCCGTGTAGTGCATGACGCAGCAGCTAAGACGATGGGACGTTCGCTCAACGACTACCTGCTAACCGGACCTGACCTCATACAGTCGTTACCAGGGGTTCTAATGAGGTTACGACAACATCGATTCGCCGTGTCTGCCGATATAGCAGAAATGTTCATGCAGGTGAAAGTACGACAGCAAGATAGAGATGCACTTCGGTATTTATGGAGAGGAAGACAGCGAGGTAATGAGCCTCCAATAGAATATAGGATGACCTCTCTCATATTCGGAGCCACGTCGTCGCCTGCATCAGCTATATTCGTCAAAAATAGAAACGCCCAAAGATACAAAGATAGGTATCCGGAGGCGTACACGGCGATAGTTCGGAATCATTACGTAGATGATTACCTACAGAGCTTCGATAGTGAAGAAGAAGCAATAGAAACAGCGCTTCGAGTACGTCAAATTAATAGGGAAGCCCACTACGAGCTACGCCAGTGGACTTCAAACTCGGAAAGAATACTCGAAGCGCTCACCGAAGACTCCACAGTGATAGAAAAAAGGAGTATAGACCTCGACAATAGCAAGATAGAGCGTCTCCTGGGAGTGATATGGAGACCTGCTACTGACGAGCTCACCTTCGATCTCAACATGGCTCGATTGCCACCTGGCGCCATAGACAACACGCAACCGACGAAGCGGGAAACTCTGAAGATCATCATGTCCCTCTTCGATCCGCTTGGACTCGCATCGCCTGTCACCACACGAGCCAAGCAAATATTCCAGGAGCTATGGCGCAGAGGAATAGACTGGGATCAGAAAATAGATATCGACCTCGCTAGCCAATGGACAGTGTGGCTAGAACATTTGAAGAGACTACGCGACGTGAACATACCTCGCTGTTACCACAATTATAGCAACGCCGCGACGATAGAACTGCACGTGTTCGTGGATGCGAGCGAAAATGCATACGCCGCAGCCCTGTACTGGCGCATCACTAGGCCGGACGGACAAGTGTCGTTGGCATTCGTGACAGCAAAGGCGCGAGTCTCACCCCTCAAATTGATGTCGATCCCACGACTCGAACTGATGGCTGCAGTTATGGGAAGCAGGATGGCAACAACAGTGATAGAAGAGCACGACAGGAAACCTGACAAGAAGGTTTTCTGGACTGATAGTAAAACAGTGCTCACATGGCTGCAAACAGGCGCTAGGTCCTACAAACCTTTCGTCGCACATCGTATCGCAGCAATAGAAGAACATAGCAAGATAGGCGAGTGGCGCTGGGTACCTACCAAACTGAACGTTGCGGATGATGCAACACGGGACGTACCCACCGACTTCGACTCGCAACACAGGTGGTTCAACGGGCCGAGCTTCCTGCTGGAAGCACCTGATAGATGGCCACGAGAAAAAATCGTAACCACCACACAGACCGGAGAGGAGAAAGTGCACGTGACCACTGTAAAGCGGATATCGAAAATAGAACAGTGCGTCCCCAATAGTGATAGATTCTCCAAATGGGAGAAACTTGTTCGGAGCACTGCACGTGTGCTACACTTCATCCGACTCTGCAAACAGAAGAGGGAACGTGTAAATTACAAGAGGACGACGAAACGACCTGAAACCGATCCTGTATGGCGGGAGCATAAAATGAGACGGGAGCCACAGAACAAACTTCCGAAAGCTCCTAAACAACAGCAAAAGCCATACATACCAATACCTACGGACCTTCTACACGAGGCGGAGCGAATCCTCGTTAGAAGCAGTCAGGAAAAGGCGTTCTCTGACGATTTACTCAACCTGAAAAACGATAGAAAAATAGCTCCACATAGCCGTCTACACCGTTTAGCGGTGAAAATAGAAAACGATGTCATCACACTGAAGACACGTATCGGCGCCACGCAAGACGTTACAGATAGGCAAAAGAGCCCTGCAGTCCTCGATGGCAATGACCAAGTCTGCAAGCTCTACATAGAATACGTCCATAGGCAACTGCACCACGCTGGCGTCGAAGCAACGATAAATGAGTGTAGACAATTTTATTGGATTCTTCGGCTACGCCCGGTCACGCGTATGATAGTGAATAGATGTCTCCCATGTAGGATTCGTAGATCGCAGCCACCAGTGCCACCTACAGGAGACTTACCACCGTGCCGGCTAGCACATCATAGACGTGCGTTCACGTTCACCGGGCTCGACTACTTCGGGCCACTTACAGTTGCGGTGGGACGCACAACACAGAAGAGGTACGTCGCGCTGTTTACTTGTTTGACAACGCGCGCCGTACACCTGGAGATCGCCGCCTCATTGACTACAGATTCTGCCGTTATGGCACTGCGACGCATGATAGCGCGTCGCGGCTGCCCAATAGAAATTTGGTCGGACAACGGTACGAACCTTCACGGCGCAGAACGTGAACTGCGGCGAGCTTCGGACCAACGGCTTCAAGAGGAAGCCAATAGGAAGAGGATCAATTGGCGCTTCATACCTCCCGGTGCCCCTTTCATGGGTGGGGCCTGGGAACGTCTCGTCCGGAGCGTCAAGACGTCCCTCAATAGCGTACTTGAAGAGCGGCGCCCTACAGAAGAGGTACTCGCCACATTGATAGCGGAGGTCGAGTACACCGTCAACAGTCGGCCGCTCACACACGTCTCGGTTGATCCTGACGATCCCGAGGCATTGACACCGAACCATTTTTTGATGATGGGGTCGGGCCGAGATCCGCCCATAGGAGCCTTCAACGAGGAAGACACAATCGGACGCACGCATTGGCGTGCCTCACAACGTCTCGCCGACTTGTTCTGGCGGCGCTGGCTTCGGGAATACCTCCCTGAGCTTCAGCACCGGCGGGAGCCCCAAGGAAGAGGGCGGCAAGTCACCATCGGAGACGTCGTGACCATCGCGGACAACACCCTACCTCGCAACACATGGCCGCGAGGAAGGGTCATAGCGGCCTACCCCGGACCCGACGGAGCTGTGAGGACGGTCGACGTCAGCACCAAGGCTGGCACTCTGCGGAGGCCCACCAAAAAGTTGGTGGTCCTATCGACGGAGCCGGCTGCCCTCCAGCACATAGAAACTGCGTCGCCCTGAGGACGACGCACGGCGGGAGAATGTTCGGGACAGCCTATTGTACAAATTGTGAAATATAGTGAAATCATAGAACTAGTGTATAGTGAAAACAGTGTAAATGAAAGAGACAGATAATAGACAGAGACAGATAGTGTTCACTTTAGTTATTATTATTCCGGGCGGTCGTGTCACGCTTGCGCGCTATTGGCGCAAGCTAGTTCGGCACATGGCACGGCCGCCACTAGTTCTGTGTGTATATTTGTAATATAGATAGGCATTTTTGTAAAATAAATCAGTCTTCTCCTTGCTTCGGCATAGTAAAGACCTTTGTACCAGTACAACTTGTTTGGAAAATACAACCCTCTCCTCCTCGACTAACAATCGCAGGCTAACCAGTGAGCCCTCCTTAGCCGGAGGCCCTGCCCACTTAAAGCCATAACAGCCAGGCTATACAAATGCGCGGGTGCTACAGGCCCGTACACTATTGATGTTTACAGAAGTAAACAAGTGGTCAATAATTTTAAATCAACACATGTCAAGCTATTATTAAAATTATTAACCTAACCCCCGATTTTCTATTGAGCCCAAACACTAAATTTCTGACGAGTTGGGTATCCCGTAAAATAGTTGATGCTGCAGCATCAGGTCAAGGTTACACACCACCGAAGTAACAGTACACCAAATTTCAAATCAATCGAATCCGTGAAAGTTTGTGAGATCCTTTCGTCAAAGAAGAAATGGGTTGATGATCTTCAAACGTCTGAACAGATCTTCATAAATTATAGCTAAAAACTATTTAGATCATGTTAGCTTTCAATAGAAAAAAATAATATAAAAATCCAACCACCCGTTTGGGAGCTATGGTGCCACAGACAGACACACAGATACACAGGTCAAACTTATAACAACCCTTTTTGTGTCGGGGGTTGAAAAAGGAACGCAGTCGGCTACTACGATTATCTGAAGGTTTCGCCACGTAAGAAAATAATACGTGCGAGATTACTACTAAAAATAAATGTAATACTATTTATACGATATAATACTTATTAATTATATTAGATAACACCAATAATCCCATTTAAATTTAAAGTAGGCATTTCGCACATTTCGCACGAAATAAAATCGTGCGAGATGACAACTAAACGGGAAATCTTGACACAGTTAATGCAGAAATAATTCAAAATGGAATCCAGCAAACTGACACAAACATGCAAACTCGCTCCCGTTTTGTTTTTAAATCCCCGCCGCTCTTTTGTTTTTTTCCTTTATTTTTTAAAACTCCTAACTTGCTACTTAAGTGTTTCTTTCATTCCACCAAAGCCGTTTCTTTAATTAGCAACAAAGAATAGGATTGCGTGTTGCTTTTACATTTTTAATTTAATTACTTCTCTTTTCAAAAAGACAATACGAATGAGAGTGTAGCGGCCATTACCAATTGTTGTGACATGCAAATTTTTTTTCAGTCCTTTTGTCTTATATAATTATCGCTATTAGGGGAAAGAATTCTTTCGCGGTGTGGGAACGCGGTGTATTGCGAACCGATTTGAGTTTAGCGTCCGCGGCTAAATGCATTATTATGTTATTATAGGCATCAAAAGTTGCATCAGAGGTACCAGATGCGGAGGTAACGGGACCCGACTGTGCAATACCGCACGTAACCGGCCAAAACTGGTTTTGTTTAGCAAAAATAAGTAGATGTATAACGCGTTTGAATTTCGTTGCGTGCGAGTATTTGTGACCTTTGCGGCTGAGGCGGGTTAAGCTGTTTAAATGCCTCTAGATTATTAAATATCGTTGTTCGTACGGAATGCTGTCGAAAAGCGATACACTACACTCCTAAGCTTCCGTTTTCTTTTATCTAGTTCTATACGTATATATTAGAACCTCTTACTCCTCCTAAACCACGCAACGGATTTTGATGCGGTTTTCAACACCATGTTCACGGAAGGTTTATATATAATATATAAATAAAAAATAATTAGGTTTTATATAAATAGAAAGAAAAAAATAACATATTTTGCAACCAAGTCGCCGAAAAATAATTTTACGTGGTACGTAGGTTAAAACTTCTAAAATCATAAAGAAAACTCCCTGATGGCATACCTATCAGTTACGGTTGAGTCACAGTAACTATTTCTTTCATTAAAATTTTAATCTCTACATATTTTAAAACGAAGTCGATGTCCGCGCCTATCTGTTTCTCCGCTAACTTCTTCTAAACCACCCAACGGATTTTGATACGGTTTTCAATAATGGAAACAGCGATCGATGAGGAAGGTTTGTGTATAAAAAGGCATCCGTGCGAAACCGAAAGCGAACCGCTAGTTATTCATAAAATCATTTGTCCTGAATGACTATCAACGCACAGCCAACACTAAGTCTAAGTCAATTACTAAGTCTAGAAAGCTGAAATTTTGAACATATTGCAAGTATCTACTAAGAAAGGGTTTTTGAAAATTTCAACTCCACACGAAGCCGGTGGCGTGTCGCTAGTTGACTATAAGGCTCTGCCGCGAATAGGGTGTTTTTTTCACTTAATTTAAACTCAAAAGATACTCGAGATAATTGCTCTCCGCCAAGGCGCCTCTTTTCAACCGATCCCGAAGAATCGAACGTATTTTACGAGAGAGTAATTTTCACCATTTTCCTAATTTTTTGGCATTCTTCAGGGCCACTCGTCGGCGGGCCATTGTGAGTAAAGAATCGGTGATTAAAATTCAATTTCAGGACAATCGGCCCAAGTGTGTTAGCGGGGTTAAGATGACGCGGTGCATTTTTAATTGGATGAATAATTTGTCGGCAATTAAAGACACCTCAATTATGTATTGATTTTTTTTTAAAAAGAATTTCTTTCAAATTAGATGCGTATGTTGGTAGAAATCAATAAGTGTCATTAAAATGATTTTATTACACGCTGCTATACTCACTAAGCCAATTACAGAAAACCAACAAGAAATTACAGATTGCTATCTTTGCACTTTAATTTTTTTTTAAAGGATTTCTTTCAGATTAAATGACGATGGTGAAAAAAATGAATGTTATTAAAATAAAATGACGTTTTACATGTATCATAGCTTAGAAATAGCTACTGCCTAAGACAACACACAAGACAATTAATAAATTAAAAATTGATATTCTTGCACTTTGATTTTTTTTAAAGAATTTCTTTCAGGTTAAGTGTCATTAAAATGAACTGTTTACATGTAGCATCGCTTAAAAATCTAATCATTAATCTAATTATAGAATATCATCAATAAATTACAGATTGATATCCTTGAACTTTGATTTTTTTTTTAAATTTCTTTAGATTAGATGACGATGTCATATGTTTCTACCACCATCGTAGAAATATGTCATATAAGTATATGGGAACATATCGACACGTGCCTACATAACTACACATATCTATCGATTTTCATCTACAAAGAACATGTAGACCCTATACATGTATCTTTGTAATGTAACTAATACATATTTTTTTATAATCTATTTACTACAAAATAAATTACTACACAAGAATAAAATAGATAAAGAACACGCACAGCATATGCACAGTAATACATCAAAATTAGTCACATGCGGTCCGGTCACAATGCATCACCCTGTTTATGGGCAATGTCAAAAAATGGCTTCAAAAAATAGGGCTCGGACATAATAGGCCCCGGAAGATATTTCTTGCACGTACCTGTGAAAATAATAACGTTTGCATCCATATTAGCATAATAATAAGTCGGCTACTATTATTTCGGGGGTATTGGCTAACAAATGTCCATTATTAAGGAGGACAGCTGCGGACCGCTTTTTATAAGGTCATTGTCCAATGGAATTTGGATGTGCATTGATAACAATGAATGTTTGATCGCAGGTCATCACCCCTTTACTGCAAACGGTCGGGTGCTAAGCGCTTTTTAACCCGAACTATGAGAATACAATTCTATTTTATAACAAATATGATATAAAAAAAATATTATTGCTTAATCTCAGACCATGCTATAATAAGATAAAGGATAATCATTCCTTACTCATTCACCGAAAAACAACAACATATTCCTGTGAAGGAATTGTTGCTGCCGCAAGACAGGCTGTCCAAATGGCTGCGTATGCGCTGCCACTGCAACTTATCTAGGTTAATTCGTAAATAGGTCTGCAGATATATTCTTTTATCAAGCAATAAAATGTTTATTTTATAACACAATATTTTTAAAATAGAAAAATAACTGTTTTTTTCTTATCCTTACATATATAAAAATTACGTGTCACATGTTTGTCCGCGATGAACTCCTAAACTACTGAACCGATTTTTATAAAATTTCGTATCTATATGTAATTTAGTCCAACTTAAAAGACAGGATAGTTTATATCTCATTTTGTTTATTATTTTTTTCCAAATTATATAATATTATTAACATAGCGCCATCTGTTGATACCTATTCAATCCAGCAATTATTTATCTGTGAGTTCCAAAAGATTCTAACAGATGGCGATGTAAGGTAATTTTATCAGCTGGATTGAGTAAAAAATTGCACCCGTGCGAAGCAGGGAGCAGACCGCTAGTAGTATAATATATTGAAGTCGCTTTTCTCGTCTGTCTATATAACCGCCAACTCCTCGTAAACCACGCAACGGATTTTGATGCGGTCTTCACCATCAGTTATATATATTTTCAGGGAATTTGCATATATATAATAATAATAACAATAAAAAAAAGCTTTATTTATTTCCAAAAACAATTAACAATGGCATCTATTTAATAATTTAAATAAGCTAGTTGTGGGCTTGAGGATCCCTTGTTTAAGTAAAAGATTCCTCCATTTTTTTCCATGTTTTTTCTGTCACTTTAATCTTTTCCTGCTACTTTAATAATTTATGTAGGTATATAATATTACCTAATTAAGTTTTTCTAGGTGAAGCCGGGAGCAGGTCGCTAGTTAAATTTATAAACTACAATTTGACAATTAAATATAAATGTTTAAAAAGCATTGACCGTTAACAAGTAAAAAATGTAATACAACACTCCATAAATCTTCTGTTTTAAAATTAACCCTTGATCCATTTTTTTTGTCTTCACAAACCCCTTTTCTATACATCCCTTAGACTTAACCCTTTGATTACCTGCAGTTTTTTTTGTGACAAACCGTCCGTAGCGCCGGTGTGTCAATCTGCATTATTATTTCCTTTTCAATTTAATTATTATTTCAACTGTATGCGAATTATTGTTTAAATCCAACATTATTGTTTATTGTAAGGGACATTCAAAAAGACAGGACCGGGACATCTGTCCTTAGCCGGGCCCGTAGTCGGAGGGACATTTTCAAGTGATTAGTTAGAGGAAATATTAAAAAAAAAAAAAATTATTTTAGTTAAACTCAATTTAATATTAAAATACACTAGACTATTTTTGAAAGTAGTTTCTCGTAAAACGTCGGACGATTAAACTCCTATGACTAAATACCTAAGTATACCTACTGTTCTGAATTACAAAGTAGGTATGTCTAATCGCTACCTGATATTTTATTATGAGTATTATTATTATTAGAATGTATAGTATAATTTGGTAAAGGAGTTTTATACATATTTAAATATGAAAATATTAAAATAAATATCATACATTTCCCAGGTCATCATTTTAATATTTATTTATGAAATCTGTGAAATTTATAATCTGAATTTTATATAATTGTGATTTCATTATAAAATTATATATTCACAGAAAACTACGAAATTAAAGAAAAACTTTTATTACCAATTTGTTTTAAAATAATCTCCTATTAGTAAATAGGAGATTTTATTTACTAACAGGAGAATTTACGATACAGATTTTTTTTATTAACATGCTCTTAATGAAATTATTGTCTTCTAGAATAAAATTTAAAAAAAGTATTTAGTACGCATCATAGAATTGCAATTTTAAACCGTGTCTCAGACGACGATGAATAAAAATAATCGTTGAGCTGGGAGTGATGCCTCCGCCAACGTCTTACCGTTCACCAGGGTCGCTAAAATCGTAGGGTTGTCACAAAATAATTTTTTTGCGTATTGGCACTGTGAAAACTTTTATGTACCTTGTAATAGTTATTTCAATATATTATCTTCTCTGATATATAAAATTCTCGTGTCACGGTGTTTGTTGCCAAACTCCTCCGAAACGGCTGGACCGATTTTGATGAAATTTTGTGTGCTTATCGGGTAGGTCTGAGAATCGACCAACATCTATTTTCCATGCCCCTAAATGTTAAGGGTGGTCCACCCCAATTTTTTTTTATATTGGCAAAACAACGTTTGCCGGGTCAGCTAGTAATAATATATTATCAATTGATCTGTGTAATATAAAAAAGAAAATTATATTAGTGATTATGAATATGAAGAATATAAAGCTTTTTAAAATATTATCTATCACACTTTTAATTTCCAAAATAGTTTGCATTTACTATGGTTATTATAACATAATCATTAAAAATGTGGTTAATTTATACAAATATATCTATATAGGAGGTTATAGCTCCTATTTTATAATTGGCCACTATGGTCAATGTGATAAAATAAGCTCGTTTGTAAACCTAAATTTACCAAATTTTTTTGTCCTAACTGACTAAAAACGCATACCCAAAACTATACTAAGTTTAGAAAGCTGCAATTTGGAATATATGTTTATTTTATAACGTAAGCATCCGGTAAGAAAGGATTTTTAAGAATTTTAACTCCGTGTGAAGCCGGGCTCGGGTCGCTAGTGTTAATATCATAACAATATTATATAATATCGAATTGTTTCAATTATAATATGCAACGGTAAAATATATTTTAAAAAACTAGTTGCTTTATATTCGTGTAAAATTTTAAGTAGGAAGAAAAAGTGGCAACCCTGTATCCGCCCACCTCCAACTTTAGGAAAACTTGCCAACTACAACTTTTGTTCTTTTTGCATTTTTCCTTGGCACAAAACGGTTATTTTTTTTTATTCGTTTTCCTCCGCCCGGGCTCTTGAATCTTTTTACTCTGCTCCGAAACGTTGTACCCTTTTCAGAAGTTGGCTGGCTATCTTTCTTAACTTGAATGGCTTTAACGCGGATGGGATGGAGTCGAACATTTATACATCTTTATTATTTTGCATTTGCCCTTTTTCTCTTCACAAAGTTCTGTCAAATTTTCTTTCAAATTCACAAGTTATAGGAATCAATCATATACCTACTCATATACTCAAAGAAATGTCTATTGAATGGTTACTGTCGCCAAACGGGCTGCCCAAATTATACGCATATTTTGATGACATTTTGCCACAACTAAACCTCGTATATTATACCTACCTATCCGTTACAGTTTTATATTTCTATTTAAAAACTTTATACGTAAAAATTAAGAGATTTTTTTTACCCTGTTAGCCGGCATATAATTGCAGGGATAATTTATTGTAACAAAATAGTTGTTTTTTTTTAATATTTTGTAAAAATATAATTATAACAAAACTAATCTAAAATGTATATTTAAAACTAAATGACTCCATTGTGCAACTAACTGACCAAACTATTAATTACGTTTCATAAATAGCTGATATTTTTCTGTAACAATTTACACTACTGTCAACATTTGTATTATATTAGCAGATTTTTAAACAAACAATTTATAGAAAATAGTTTGTCCCCTTTGCATAAGAATCCTTACATAATATAAAGTCCGAAGTCCTCATAAACCACGCAACGAATTTTAATGCGGTTTTCACCTAATTTAGTTCTTATTTAACTAAAAAATGGTACGAAGGGAGGATGCGAAGTCGCCGTGCACGCTACCCGTTCTTTCCTGGACTCAAAGCGTGATCCATATGTTCTAATTAAATTAGACGTTAGTAACGCTTTTAATAGTATAGAGAGAGATTCCTTGCTGGGTGCAGTGATAGAGCACATACCAGAAGCATACAAATATCTCTATCAATGTTATTCAAAACCTTCTAAATTACTTTTTCGTCAAACAGTGATTGAATCTGCGGTAGGGTGCCAACAGGGTGATCCTTTAGGCCCACCAATTTTTAGTTTGGGTATTTTAGACTCAATTAAAAAAATTAAAAGTAAATTAAACATATGGTACTTGGACGACGGGACTTTAGGTGGAGATTACGAAACAGTGAAGGATGATTGTATTACAATTATACAAAACTTAAATAATTTAGGCTTGAAACTTAACTTCTCAAAATGTGAAATTTACGTGTCTGAGTCTTTCTCGGAAACTAAAAAAAATTCAATATTAAACGAATTTAACTCAATTCTCCCAGGTGTTAAACAAATCAAAAAGGAAAATTTTTTCCTCCTCGGTGCACCCATTACCGCTGAGTCAATCACACCACTTATCATAGATAAACAAAACAAAATTGAACTTTTCACAAATAGACTTACAAATATTAATAGACACGTGGCTCTTTTCTTGCTTCGTCATTGTCTCTCAATCCCAAAGCTCACATACTTTCTTCGTTGCAGCCCAATCTGGATGCACGGAGAAAGTTTACGGGCAATGGACAATACCTTTAAAAGTTGTGTTCAACTACTTTTAAATTCCGACATAAATGGTTTATCATGGAAACAGTTCACGCTCCCTGTGAGATTCGGGGGTGTCGGTGTTCGACGAATAGAGGACATTGCCCTTCCCGCATTCCTGGCCTCGTCCCATGCTGGTCTTGACCTCATAGGTATGATTCTCAATCCCTCACTCGGTGAGTTTGAGGTTAGCCACATGGACGATGCCCTGAATCACTGGAAATCCTTATGCCCTAATACCGATTTTCCTTCCCTACGTGTCTCGCAGAGAGGGTGGGATTTACCTTTAATAAAAAAAGCCTTCAGTGAAATTCTGGACTCCACTTCCGGTGCGGATCACGCTAGAGTCATGGCTTCTGCGGAAAGGGAGGCAGGAGCGTGGTTAAACGCTTTTCCTTCTCCTCACCTCGGTACGCTTCTGGACACAAACTCAGTCAGAATAGCTGTATCATTAAGAGTTGGCGCGAGGGTGTGCCATCCTCATGTGTGTGTGTGCGGTGCCAGCGTAGATCCCTACGGTCACCACGGCCTGTCATGCATAAGGAGCGCTGGCCGTCGCTCACGACACAGCTCTATAAACAACATAATAAAGCGTGCTCTCGGTACAGTCAATATTCCTAGCTTACTGGAGCCGCCGGGTTTGTGTCGCGACGATGGCAAGAGGCCTGATGGCATGACCCTGGTTCCGTGGTGCCGTGGGAGAGCTTTGGTATGGGATGCTACTTGTGTGGACACCCTGGCTCCGACACACCTTTCCGGCTCCTCCCACTTATCTGGCTCCGCCGCTCTCAGTGCTGAGAAACTTAAAAAAGGCAAATACTCAGGCCTCGCGAACCACTTTGAATTTCTAGCGTTCGCGGTGGAAACACTCGGAGTGTGGTCACCCGATGCTAAATCCTTCGGGAAAGAGATAGGAAAACTTCTAATCGAGAAATCAGGCGATCGACGCGCAAGCTCTTTCTTCACGCAACGTATAGCGTTAGAAATTCAAAGAGGTAACACTGCAAGCGTCCTGGGTACTACGCAAGATTCGGCGGAGCTAGACGAGTTATTCTTTTTGGCCAATTAGTTTCCTCCACGCCCCTGCATTCCCAGCATGCACATGGTTTAATTATTATTATTTTTTTCTATTTTGTGTTGTTATTATTTTTTATTTTTGTTTGTTTAAATGTTAGTTAATAAATTAGTAGATTTAAATAGTTAGGATAATTAAGTTATAATTACAAATATTTGTTGCCTATGTATATTATAAATAAAATATATATTGTACTTATTATAATAGTTTAAATACTCAATTAAAATTACTAAAAAAATATATTTTGCAACCAAGTTACTTCTAAATCACCCAACGGATTTTGATAAAAGTGATAAACGAGGAAGGTTTATGTATATAAGAATTGACATCCAGGCTAAGCCGGGAACGGGTCGCTAGTATATGTACCTACGTTCTAATACATATATTCTTATACCCACACTGTAAAGATTTAACAAATTCTAAATTAAAAATTTCAATATAATGTGAGAAAAAGGTAAACCCGACGACTCCCAGTTTTCTCTGTTCCCTGAAAACTCCTTAAGTTTTTATTTGACCACTGAAGCATTCGCGAGATAGCACCGCCCGTGGTGAAAATTAAAAAAAATGTAGATAAAAATAAGAATTCCACTTGGGGAACAACTTTGTTCCGACGCTGAACTGGAAAGGGGATCTTGAGTCCGCGGTAACATTTTTTATTGCTTTTCTTTACTCAGTTAAATAATTTTCTTTGTTTATTTCACGTTTTGCGTGTAAAAAAAACATCCTATATTATAAAGTTAGAGTGGATTTTCTTATTTTGTTAATATGTTGATGATAATATCTGGCACTTATTTGAGAAATTGTTTCACTATTTGAAATAGGCATAATGTCTAGTATTTTTTTATTTTTATTTATTTAATTATTTTTATTGAGAGGAAGAAAATCTTAAAGACACCGGTCAAGTTATCGGTATAGTGTGAGGTTTTTACTCACACGGTTAGGTACTATTATTATGAAAATTGTTTTCTTAATGTTAAGGTCGGCAGACAGACCAAAAGTCCTGTTTATGGTGGGTGGCTACCGTCGCCTATAACACAAGCAACGTCACAGGTGCTGCAGCTCTGCCAACTACAGTAGGGTTAAGGATAAAGGTATTTGGAAGGGATAAAAAAATGTGCTCTGGAAAATCCCTTACTCACTCACGGAAACAACAATATACAAGTTTCAAATTCAAATTCAAATTCAAAACATTTTATTCGAAATAGGATTTACAAAATCGCTTTTCGACGTCAGAGAATGACACGTGCTGCTATATCACTTCTGTAAGGTTCTGTATGGTGTTCTGTAAGGGGGTGGTTACTACCTCCAGACAAGCCCAAATGACTGCGAAACACACAATACCCTGAAAACGCATTGTCTCATAGAAATATTGTTTGACTTAAAACCTTAAAGTTTATTGAACTTAAGAAATGTTCTGTCCATTTCGAAATATAATATATTTAATCAAACAGTGATTCTCGCCGACTTTGCACTGATGCAATTTTTTCTGCAAATTATATACAAAAATTTTCCTCGTTTATCGCTCTTTCTATTAGTTAAAACTGTATCAAAATCCGTTCAGTAGTTTAGAAACAGACGTACTTAAGCGTCTAGCGACTATATTTTATAACTAACTGTATCTGCAGCTTCGTTCGTGTTGTTCTAGAAGTATTATTTCAACTAACAACTATTTTGTTTGTAATCCGAATGGAATGAATCAAACACTAAATGTTACGGGAAGCTTGCTCCAATAAATTACTGAAAACCGTAAAGAATTAGCGGAGATTAGCGTGCACAAACGCACAAACAAACAGACAAAAATTCTAAAAGTATTTTTTTACCTCCGCTTTTTTTTATAATGTACTGGACACTGCTCGTTAACGATTTTATTACATAATATATGAACAATGTATAGATGAACGAGCAGTAAAAAAGTTCAAAAATTTTAAAAATTACCAAAGATATCACCAACGACCTTTGCATCCCAAATGAATTGAAACAAAAATCAAATTTCCATAAATAATGTATCCAAAGTGAAGCAAATACAATAATATAGAGTAGGTATATAATTCCATTGCTCATTATAATAGTTCTCATTATACAGTAACAAAATGGGCGAGCGTCAATGCAGAAATTATCGCCAACAAAATGGCGGATAAAACAGAATGTCGATACAGAATTTCGTTCGCGCAGGTGGTAATAGTATAAAATTTTTTTTTTCACCGTCCACCCCAAAATAGTTGGGGTGGGATAGCGGGGGTGTGCGTACCACCCGATCACTCCTACATCGGGCGACCCCCTACCCCAGACCCGCGAGGGGTCTTACGAACCCCCTGCACTTACCATGTATGCACGCAATTCATGCCCAATAATTTAAATTTCCAATATGATTAATTCAACGTCGGTAGGTACGATTACTGCATGTACGCAATTAAGCATTTGTTGTTCTTATTTTGAAAATATTTCGTCAATTTATTTTGCCATGCCAAAGGTTTGTTTTGTTAAATTGTAATTACAATTAAAGAAACAATGCAATTGTAACTTAATTGATACATTATTAAATAAAAAATATTTTAAAAAAGTGTCTACGGAATAAGATCCTATAACGCAAGCTAATAAACAGAACGAAAACATTCGAGAATTATTCGAATACAAGTCAAAATGGCGCGTAAGTCTGCGTTCTAAATTCAAAAATAAATTCGCTACACGCAAGCGCCGACGGCCTGTCGTGTTTTAAAATCGACGTGAATGGTTCGCAGTTTGAATTTGAGACTAATAACTTTAAAGACGAAAAGATGGTTTACGATTTTTCCTATTGATTTCAGAGACAAAATTTAAAAATTAATCTACTTCGTTAATGTTAACAATACACTGATACTTTTGACTTGAACACTGTTTTGTTTTGCTTCCATAGTGATGGGAAGCAATTCAGAAATAATAACAAAATCAGGGGATAGTTTGATCCTGTAGCTACATATCTATCACCTACATCCAAAATTTAATGACACCACTCGATAGCTAAAGGATCAAAGAGTAATATGGTATATATGAATTTGTTTGATATATAGGTACATATAATATGCTGAAAGAAAATATTTCTCATATTATAGTATCGGTACATATTGTATTCACGAAAAACACACGGCCGATTTCACCTATTTTTTTTTTTCTATTTATTTCAAACATTTTTTGAAAATTTAATCTGGTTCGGTACATAATGTTAACAATACTTACATTGAATTTTATTTTAGGTCTGTTCATTTTTATACACCTAACCACCCGCTCCTGGTTTTTCTTAACGGATGCTTAGTACTTATGTTATAAAATAAACCTATGTTTCGAATTTTAGCTTTTTAGATATAGTATACTTTGACAGGACAAATGTTTTTGTAAGTATAGATTAACAATATAGGCTCTATATCTAGTTGTTTTCTTTGCCTATACGCATTTAGACAACGTTGTCTATATTTTTTTTCCTAAGAAACAGTCACGTTTAAACACTGTCAAGAATGCCTTATGCCTACGCCTAGTCAAAAGGTAATGCTTGTATTACTGCAGGGAAGTACTTTTGTATGTAAATCGAATGCGTAGGCTTTAACTCGGCTCAGACCTTAGTGATGTAACATTAGTCAAAGAGTATGAGTAACTCACTCATTATTTGAATCAATATTCAATGTTACTCAATTTTTAATTAAGTTAATAAATATATCCATTTACATTCTTAATGATCTTAATTAAAAAAATATTTAGTAATCTTCCATATTTTGTATTTTGTAGTCCGAAAAATTACCTACTAAGTAATAATTAAATACATAAACATCATAAATCAATACTAATAATAAATCTGTAAGTGTAGGTATTGTATGTATGTATGTTCCTCCATAACTCTGAAACGAATTAACTGAATTTCATGAAACTTGGTAGATAAACATATGGACGTACGGGACACAGGATAGGCTACTTAATATTTTTCAACGCGGACGAAGTCGTGGGCACCAGCTAGTTTTTTAATAAACTCTCATTTCTTATAGGATTTGAGAATTTATGTAAATACTAGATGTATTCTTTCTCTTATAATAAGCATATTGAACTTACATGTATCAATACTGCATAGGTAATAAACAGTAAATGTATGCTAAAATATGACCATTGTAAATTGTAAGCCTCTGAAATGTGTTCCTTTTTATGTGCGATTTTTTAAAGCTTAGTACATAACATCTATCTGCTGTCGTAAATAAAACAAAATAAAAATATGCAATTTTGATTTCACTTGAATTTGACTCATTGACTTTGACTCATTAACTCTTTTAACTTCTGACTCATTTGAGAGTTATCGACATGCGACATTTTCCAGTCACTACACTATCATTGTATCTGAGTGAGCGTGTTAGACCTGGATTCCCATTGCCTAGAAACTTGTGGAGGCGCTTTTTACGTATCTAATTAGAAATAGTTACAGTTTATTTGCATTATTTAAATTTGTTGCGTTTAGTACACGCATTAAATTATGTTTGGACGATGCTTCCCGAATTCCTTCGTCGAGTTTTTAGAATTAAATCGGTACTTTGAACTTTGAACTCGTTTCGAAGACAAATGAACTTTTTGGTTTCTAATGAACTTTGCGTTTAAACAAAGATAACTATAGTTTTAGGCATAAACCTAAAGTAATTTCTTTACACTACATGTGTTCTTTACACTAATAACCTATACATATATATTCTGTATAAGTATATGATGTATATCATGGCATTTTTTATAAAAATTATAAATTATAACTACAAGACAGACGCGAACAGCGACTTCAATGTACCTATAACATGTAGGCTAGTATTTATCCTTCCATAATTTGAATAATAAAAACAATATTTTGCAACCAAGTAGCCGAAACTGTCCACGTCTGTCTGCTGTTTCTCCGCTAACTACTTGTAAACTACCAAGTGAATTTTAATTCGATTTGCACTTGTGTATATAAAAAATTACACCCCAACCGAAGCTCCCAGCTCCCGAGCTGGTCTCTAGTATATAATATAAAAAAAGTCTCTGTCCATTAAAACAGTATAACTGTTAAAAAAATAAATTAAGTCCCTAGATAAACAGAAAGAAAACATTAAAGTTTTCTTCAAAAAAATCACTCATATTGCATTAAGAAAATCAATTAAAACTTGCATAGAAACGTTCAACTCCGAATCACCGTTAAACTATTATAAATTAACCGATAAATTCGAAATAACAATCTATGCATACAGCATCCCCGGCCGTGGATCGTACGAAGTGTGCTAAGGCGAACGCCTTTCGCTTCCCTACATTTATTCATAGAGAAATAACAAAAATAACCATAGACAAACATGACCAGACTATTTTGACACGCGGCGTACCCCGCAGTTGTAACAAAAACAGTCAGGCACAGGGAAGTGATGGGGGCACACGCGGGTCTAGTTTTACTGGATAGCGGTACGCGTAGGTTGTACATGTTGAAAAATGAGCTCTCTTGTAGGTACAATAGTAAGTACATATATAGGAGAACAGCGAACCCGGAAGGGATATTTGTTGTGGAGGAGATTTATCTGCGTTGCAACATTTCTTTCTTAATATATTACTCACTTAAATATGTTGGCTTACAAATATTCAAATACAATTCAGGTCTAGGAGAAAGTCCTCGATAAGTAGGCTCGTAATGTACCTTTCCGGTTTTCGTTGAATTTAGAAAATAGGTTTGAAAATCATTTTAAAATTAGAACATGAATTTTATAGTGTATGTACTTTTCTGGTTTTTGTTGAATTCAGAAAATAAGTTTGAAAATAGAACATGAATTGGAATATCGAAAATCGGTTGTTTTATATTATATTCAATTTCATATTATAGCACTATAATGGGCTAGCACAGTTCATTAATACATAAAAAAAAGATAAAAAAGAAGATCAAAAAGCATTTACTTACGATATATTCCAGTGGCTCCGAGCATCAGCAGATGTAGGCTCGAATTTCGGTGCATTGCTGAATGTTTTTAGATTTTATATCAAGGAAAACATCAAAATTTAAACCTCATCTTTTAGAATTCGAAGTCATGAGTTGACATTGAAAAAACCTCCCTACAAGGCGTCATAATGTTATGGGAGGAGAACAGATAAACCCTTATAATAAAGATGTTAAGTTTATATGAAATTATTCATTCGATTTAAAAAAAAACTTTCACCAATAGATAGGATAGAATTTCAGGGTGGACATAGCTAAATATAAATAAAATAAAATAATAAAAAATATTCCAATAGCTATATAAAAATAAAGATCAAACGCTTGCAAAAGTATTTATGGCGTCAATGTACCTATTCTATCTATTATTTTTTAACGCGGGGAAGTCACGGGCACCGGCTAGTATATTAAAAAATATAGGTAAACATAGTAATCGAATTGTTCTTGAATGAATTCATTTGTTTTCTGCAAAACGTAGTACACAGCACCTCGCTAAAGTCTTGTTAATTTTGTATGCCAATTGAGCATTATACGAGTAGGTATTAATAAGTTTCCACGCCTCGACTGTACACGATTCAAAACCGAAAATCCTCCCCAACAGCAATATTTCACATAACTCTTTTATCTAGAAAAGCAACCCAATAAAGTCTAGAGCGATATAAAATTTAGTGGCAATAAATATGGTTATGGGACCGTTATAACCCGATTAGCTATACACGGTATAGCTAATATATCATAGATATATACCATCCACTGTCAAACCCACGACTGTCCTCAGTGTTGCCAGATCTTTTGATCGTTGAGGTATTTCGCAAATTTTTAGATGTAGCAATAAATGACTTTTAATTTAAAAATATTAATTCAAAAACTAGTAATAAATTAAACACTAGGTGTTTTTAATAAAATAATAAAATATAATCATTTTCAACTAGGTAGGTGGTGCCCGTGATTTCGTCTTAGTCGTCTTAGTGGAAAAATAAAAGATATAACGCCTAACATACATTGACGACTGAAATACTTTTACCAAGCGTTGGATCTTTATTTTTAGATAGCTGGTGTCTTATTGGAGTATTTAGCCTATGTCCATCCTGAAATTCTATTCTGACTAACATAAGTATTGGTGAAAGATTTTTTTACATCGAATGAGTAGTTTCGAAGATTAAGAATGAAATACAAACTTTAACTCTTTATAATATTTATAATAGTATAATTAAAAAAAAAATACATAAACAATTTATGACTGCGTAACGCAGAGTTCGCTTTTCGACCTCACAATGAAAAGACGAAGTGTAGCTGGTGATGATGTACAAAGTCTCGGGAAAGAGAGAAGATGGGCGAAAGAAGAAGTCGTGGCTGAGCAACATCAGGGATTTAACTAGGATAGCTAACGCAGTAGAGCTGTTCCAACGAAAAAAGACAAGGCTGATCGCCAAACTTCACTAGTTGGGGAGGCATCGCAAGAAGAAGAAATTACTGAATTATATTGAAAATCCACACTGCGCATCGAGTATAGATTAAAAAAGATTTTTTTGATATTTTTATAAAAAAAAACCAAAATAAATGGCAACACTGGGAATCTATACGCCTAAGTACTTAAGTATACATCTGTGCGACTAGGAAATAATTCTACAATATCTTAACTTACGGACGCACGAGTGTACACACGCATTCTTCTCTTACATGTAAAATTACAAACACAGCGAAACGGGCCAGGACTATGCAGAAAAGATACCCTATACTATACTCTATACATCGATACGCAACACGGATTCGTCTGTGTGCGGCCGGCGGCTGTGTGAGTGCGGTCACCGACCCAGCATGCTCGCGGTACAGGCTAAAAGTATGCGTTCGTTTTATTATGGTCTTATTTTAAAAATGGAATCGGCCGGTCATCGTTTACTTTCCGCAGTCGTTGGGTTAGGTCGGGACTCGGTGATTTTTGGCGCGCACGCTCTCACGAATTTGGGTTATTCGGTAAACAACTGGTTTAGTGACCGCTAAGTGTCCTTTTTCGGGCACCGTTATATCATAATATAAGGGATCCTGTACACAGACAGAAAATTTAATTAGGAAATACTTATATACGAAACCAAATCGTTATTTTATTGTTACAAGTATATAATGAAATAGTTTTTTTTACCTATATCTATGCATAACAAATCGAAGTCGCGGTCCCCCCTTACAGTTTCTCCGCTAACTTCTTCTAAACCAACCAACAGATATTGATATTGTTTTCATTAATGGAAAGAACGATAAACGTTGGAAGGTTATTGTAATTTTTTTTGTTATTTTATTGTATTTTTTTCATTAATTTAATCCAATAAGTACATTTAATTAATAATTAACACAAAAAACATAAAAAATAGTTTATACATTAAAAAAAACATAAAAATTGATTGAGAACAGAATTTTTTATTGATACATACCCTTTTTTTAAATTTGGAATTCCAAATATGATACGAGAAACACATTTTCGCTTAGGTATTTAAATTATTATCTGTTAGAACATTCCGTTTTATCATTTTAATGACATAATAGTTTTATATTATGAAATCGTTTCTATAACTTTATAGATATTATTTAATATCTTCATCATTTAATTAGAAGGAGTCTCGACATACGAGTAGCTGTTTCCATTAACAAGCCGTGCAGTTAAAAACACAATAAAGGATATAATAACTACTGGCTAGTAGATACTAAAAGAATCGTTTAGTTTTAAGTGAAAATCTATAAGGCATGTATTGTAGTTTTATGTACAAATGAATAGAAAACAAAATAACTAAAGAACTAAAATAACTAAGCAGTTTGCTAAGTTAACTAACTAATTCCTTGTTTACTTATTACACAATCTGTACGATGTATCTACCCAAAAACGTAAAGTTCAGATAGAAAACTCATAAAGAAATTGTTTTTCAATGTTAAATGATTTTGTATCAAAGTTTTTCAATTGTTTGACCAAACATTTGACAATAATTGATGAGATTTTTTTTATGGCCATTGTGGGATAAGCTGATAAGGATAAGAAATTGGGATAGGGAGGAAATATGCTCTGGCATCCCTTACTCACTTACAGAAACAACAGCACACATGCTGTTTTTTCACGGTGGTCTTCTGTTAGGGGGTGGTTACTGCCACCAGACGGGCTGCCCAAATGACTACGAAACGCAGTGTGCCCTGCCAGTACTTTAAATTGTATGACCAAAAAACCCTTTTAACCTAAATAAAAATTGGAATTCAAAGATATCAAAGAGTCTCAATCATCCGACTTTTCAAGTATAGATGGAAGCACCTAGTTTTCGTCCGCTACAAGAATTTTTATAATAAGATGGCATAAATTGTTGATTTCAGGAGAACGTCCATACAAATGCCATCTCCCTGAGTGTGGTCGCGCCTTCATTCAACTTTCCAACCTACAGCAACACCTGAGGAACCATGACGCCCAAGTGGAAAGGGCTAAGAACAGACCCTTCCACTGCAACATATGTGGAAAGGGCTTCGCTACTGAGAGTAGTCTTCGAACGCATACAGCCAAGGTCAGTATTTACAATTTTCATTCAATCAATCATTCATTCAATTGTATAATTGAAAAAGTGTAAAAAAAATAATAACTATTCTTACACAACTTTATCGGATCTAATCTAAAGGTATTAACTTACGTTAAACAGCATAAGTTTACACAAAACATAACTTAATTAAAACACTGTCAGGCAATAATAATAATATATATAGCGCAAAAAATAAATACAGCGTAACTCTAGGTGTTTTTATGTGCGTAAATTTTGAAAAAACTCCCGAGTTTTATGTACTTAATTAACGAAAATATTGTGTCACTCGAAGTATTTTTTGAAATTTTTTTTTACAAAAACAAAGCTTTACTTTGAGTATTCTTACTACAGAAATTTTGATAAATAGGTACAACACGTAAGTAAGTTTTTTATGCACTTCAATTTTGACAAAAAATACTTTGTTATTCTGAGTTTTTGTTATGTAAGTAAATTTTATTGTATGCAGTGCACTGTATCCGATTGATAGGATGAAGGATAAAGGCTAGAAAAGGTTTTGCTAGGCTTCGGAATCACTTAGGTACTTACCGAAACACAATAGAACACAATATGTTTTTGATGAGTGTCGTCTTCTTGGGAGTAATACGCCTTGCTATTGTTATACTATTTAATTAATAATATATTATGTTTTAATTAAACTAAAAAGAATGAATTTTTTTTTTCTTTTTTTTTCAAAAGATCTACATTATAAGTTTTTAATCTTTTAGGAATATTAAAAACTAAATAAGTGACTAGTTAATAGTCACTGTTTACAAATTTTAGTTCCACAGTTCTGGCTGGTTACATTATGCTTTTCGAAATTCCCTTTTGGTCTCCGAATTCAAAATTGCGTTTGGAATGTTTGTTTCTTTTTTTGAAAATGTTAATGTGTTTTGTTTGATGTACGCTAATCTTTTGACCTATGCCCACACCGCCACCACACCGGGTGGAAACAGGAGCTTCAGCTGCACCTTGGTGTTTTGCAGCAACACGCAGCACTCATGATCGGTGGCGCTACCGCCACTCCATGCCCCATATGCCACAAAGTAGTGTTCGGTGGCGAAGCCCTTGTAGAACACATGAAGAACACACACAAAGATCCGAACGCATCCGGTGTTGCGAGTAAGTGTTCCGAATGGGGACGTTCGGTTTTCTTCTACATCTCTATCAATGTTTTCCCAAAGAAGAAAATCATCTTCGAGATGATTTTCTACTTTACACCAGGTGCTGCACAACACGTAAGCTAAGATTAGCTCTTAAGAAACCTCTTCTGGTTAGAGCTATAAAATTTCTTTCATTTCTACTCCATCTACTCAATTGTAGTAAACATGAATTTCGACTTTAAGAAGCTCACTCAGAATAGGTTAAATAGTTTTAAGCAGTGTCACTGGAAGTGTTATTAAAAATAGATTTATTAGTCGTTAATGTGCTTATGATTATACTAAATTGGTTAGTCACTGTTGTATTTAAAACACTTCCAGTTGGCACAAAGCCAAAAAGGGGTGTTGGTTTTTATGAAAATCAACGGTAAACCAAAAACGTATCGTTTCCATACATTAAATTCTAATTTAGTTAATAAATAATAGACGAACTCTATCCGAGGGTACGACGGATTTGTTAAAATATTATTGAAAGGGAAAATGTTTTGGAAACAACACTCGCTTGTCCTGCGTAAAACGGTATTCTTCGGATGGAGTTCTATTATCATAACATATTTTGTTTACGTATCTAATGGCTACATTTTCCACGTTTTCAACTAGTTTTGTTAACATCAACAGTTCAGTTATTTGGTTAATTATTTCTGCCCATTCTGATGTTTCAACTTCAGTTGTGGCATCATTCGTTTCCATTTTATTTTTATTTTTTTCATTTATTTCATTTTAATTTTCGATTATATTACTTTGGCGTATTTAATTTTAAGGATAATGACTTTTTGTTAAATGCCTAGCTTGACTAGATGAAATCTTTTTTTTTAAATTAAAACCTTCTTTCTTTCAAATTAAAGCTAAATGTTATCAAAAAGTCATTGTAGATTTTTAAAAGCATCACTAACAAGATGACTAACCATGTTTGTTTTCTTTTTTCCCCCCTCTAACCTACTAACCCTCCTCATCCTGGTGATTGGTGGCTCAGGTCCTCCAGCCACTTCACCGTACCCGGCGCAAGCTAAACCGACTGATCCTTATATAGCGAAGCGGCGGACGGCGAATCATCCCTGTCCAGTTTGTGGGAAACACTACGTCAACGAAGGCTCACTGAGGAAGCATCTCGCTTGCCACCCAGAGACTCAGCTCACCAGCAGCCTCCGAATGTGGCCGTGTTCTGTTTGTCAAGCTGTTTTCACACACGAGAGTGGTGGGTGATTCTTTTTCTTTCTAATCTACATTTTTTTAATGTATAAATCATCAGACTGGTTAGTTAATAATAATATTTTTTGTAAAAAAAATTAAAATTAAGCTTAAATTAAAATCCCAGCTACCTGCGGAATTCTAGTTTTAAGTTTTTACGATATTTATTGATTTTTTTTAATTATATTTATTGTAAAAAAAAAATAAGAAAGAATATAAATATGTAAATAATAATAATAATATTTTATTTCCAAACAATTTAAATATGCTAAGCTATGCTTGTATAGTGGGAGTCTACTGCAAATACATAAGCATATACATAATTAGTCTACATATTATATCAGATATACAATAATTTATAATAAATACAGAGCAACACATTTTAGAATAATATGGGACATATATAAAACATAGAAAACGTACCTATATATAAACATAGAATATGAAAAACATAGAAAGCATTACAATATAAATATTAATGGACTGATCCAAAGTATAAATCAAAAAGAAAAGGATAGACCGTTGCACAATACAGGTTGACAGTACACTTGATCGTATTTGGCTACAGTCGCTTATTAATCCAAGTTAAACAACAGATTTTTTTAATATAGTAGTCTTGAATAGTTATTATATTTGTACATTCTCAAAGTTGGAACCCGATTTGTGTTCAAACCTAGACGACATTATAAATTTAGTCAAATTTTCACTTCAATTTCCTATTTCATAGTACTTTAATTATGAATCTCTTAAGATTTTGCAAATTAATTGTAAATATATTATCAATTAAGTACTTGTTATTAAATTGAATACATTAAATTCCAGGCCTACTTTCACATATGGAACACATGAGAATGGAACCAAAACATCAGTTCGCTGCACAATACGTTCTGTCCAGAGCGGCCGCTGAGAGAAGAGAGAGAGATTTAATCGCCGCCGTATCCGCCTCGGCTGGTGGCTCGGGCTTACTAAACTTGGCGCCTCCTTCGCCAGCTCACTCTGACTCATCCTCGAACGGAAGACTTTCTTCGTCAGCTGGTTCCGAAGCTGGGGCCGCAGTGAACAAACTTAGTGACCTATTGCGATCAGCAAACAACGGACATCAAGCGTACGGCGATGAAAGAGTTGCAGCAATCGCAGCGGCCGCTGCCAATATGATGGCTCAGCCTGGAGAAGGCGCGAACGCTGTACAAGTAGCTGCAGCTAATTTAGTATCAGCTATGCGTCAGCAACTAGCTAGAGAACCACCACCAACGCAACCTCCACCAGAAACACCTCAGCCGCCGAACGAAGCAGCTCTAAGGATTCAACAAGCCGAAGCTTTACTCAGAAGTCAGGCTGAAGCAATAAGATTAGCTGTTTCCCAAGCGGCTGCAGCTCACGGAAATGAACCTCCAAGCCCATTAAGACACAACGGAGGCTTTCCCCCACAACCACCTAACGACGCCAGCGGACAACTATCCCCGGAACTAGTTGAGGCTTTTAGAATTGCACAGGAGCAAAGATTAGAGCAAGCTTTGAGGTTACACGACCCGAGGATGCTTGGTTTTAATATACCATCTCCGGCTCAGCAAGCAGCGCAGCAAGCTGCTCAACAAGCAGTTGCTGCTCAGCAAGCGGTCGCCGCTCAGCAGGCCGCTCAACAGGCGGCTCAGCAAGCGGCTCAAGCGGCACAGCAAGCGGCGCAACAAGCCGCTCAACAAGCGGTTCAGCAACAGCAAATACAGCAGCAAGCCGCTCAAGCCGCTCAGCAAGCGGCTCAACAAGCTGTTCACCTTCAACAGAATCCTCAGCCATGAAAATTCAGTTATTACTAATCCGATTCGATTTCTAATAGCTAATAGATATTAAAAAGAAAAAAGAAAACAATACGAGAAATTTTAATTAATTTGGAACTTATTTTCGTGACGAAGATGAATTCGAAATCGTCTCTGATTAGTGATTCTGTTGTTTGTTTTCTTGCGACTGTTTTTGAAATTTTAGAAAAAAAACGAATGTTTTGTTTCGAAACTGGTATACTTATGTGGAAATAAATAATATATAATAAATTTGAAAAATAAATATTAAGATTTTAAGTCGCGGGTTAATATAACATTAAAGCTACAATAGATAATACTAACTGTTGTAAATAGAGAACAATTAGAAGACAGAGATGTTTCTGTAAATATACTTACATAAATATATAATATCTAGTTAAACGAAACGTACCTAAAATACATAGATAATGAACAAAATGGAACAAAAACTCGCCCGAACAAGTAATTAGTTGTAGACAAAAAGTACGACGAACAAAAAACAATTGAATTATTTGTTTGGTTTTTATAGGCGCGTTTTTTTTTAAATGAATATTTATTTTTATTAGCTTTAAAAATGAGGCGATTTTTCTTAGCTTAGTACAAATCGATCAGATGTGCCAAACTGTTTTAAGCACTTTTTAATCGCATTTAGCGAGACTTTGCAGTACTTTGCAAGACTCTGCAAGACTCTGCAAGACCCTGCAAGACCCTGCAAGACCCTGCAAGACTCTGCAAGACTGCAACCCTTGCAATATTTAGTTGCGTTTATAGTTGTTTGCGAGATGTTTTTATAACTTTATTGTTTTAACTATATTAATAATTATTATATTTTTCATTGCAATATAACACTTATGCTAGTCATGTTCTGAACGCACAAATTGTTCTAAAGAAAATTGTTGGCGAAATTTTTATTTTTAAATTTTTATTTTTCATTTAATCCCTGAGTCTATTTACTTCACTTGGCGTTACATTTATTTATTTTTTTACTATAAATGCCATATTATTATAGATAAAAATGTATTGTAAATAATTTAGACGAGTTATTATATATTATAATATTGACGCTTTTGATTTTTTAATATACACGAATGAGTAATTGTTTATTTTTATTAAAAAAAAAATTGCTATTTTTATTTTTAAACCGAAAAAAATATATGATTATTTACAAAAATCATTTGTACAGTTGTAAATATTTAAAAAAAAATTGATTAATATTTTTTTTTTCAGAAGACTGCCATTACTTACATTTTTTTATTATTTTGTATATAAATTATTTGAATATTTTAATTTGAAAAAAAAACTGTATTAAAATAGCGATTTTTCACTAAAAATAAAACGATATAATCAACATACGATCCATACAATAATTGGACACACAAGTCGAAGTAAAATTTCATATCTTCGGCGAATACCTTGAAAGAGACGAAATATACCACAAGACATTCTTCACAGCTCGAATGTTTTATGTCGTAGCCCAAAATATATTTATATTTTTTTAACAATAACAACATTTTAATAGCTCACAATAGCCCAGTGAATAATATAATTTGACAAATGTGTCGGCGCCATTTTAGCGCCGCGCCGAATATACATACATGCATCGAGAAAGCTCGAAGTTGCCAGTGCAATAGTTTTATAGTTCCAATTTCAAAATAGCGTTCGCTCCGTTTCGAAAAAGGAACGAAAACGAGCGAACACTGTTTGTTTGCCAATAAGAATGTCAAGTGTTGCCGAATATTAATTGATTTAATATTATCATGGTGTATTATAAGTAAGTTGCATTTTGAGTGAATAAATTCATATATTCATAATTGTGAATATATTCACGCATCTTGTGCGTATTCTACGTGTAATCGTAAAATAGGTAAGGTATTAGTAAGCTGATTTAATGTACGTAATTGTTTCTTGAACTAATGTTGATGTTGCCCGGTGAGCGCGCGACATTTGTCGCCTTGTCGCCCTGGAAAGGTGACATGTCGCGTATTCGATACTACGGCGCGTCAATGTGTATAGACAAAAAAAAATGACAATGCAATAGCCCAAAAAATCGTTTATAATTTGTGTTAATTGTGACTTTGTTTGTGGATGAAAGTTTTTAATTGAGATTTCGTTTTAAATTTGTATTTTCATTTTCAAATACAAAACTGTTCGGCAATTTTTCCTTATTAGTTTTTTGGTGTGCGAAGGAGATGTAACATCATGAGAAAAATGGATACTAATAGTACTCGCTATGTTCTTAGGAGTTTCTAGGAAACGTGAATCAGAACTACAACAACAATAAGAAAATTGAAACAAAATTAAGTAATATTGAAAAAAAAAATTCAAAGTGAACGGATCGCTATTTATGTAAAAAAAATGTCCTCATAAATTTAATATATATAAATAAATTAATATAAACAACAAATGAAGTTCCTATGATAATTGTATAAATGGTATTGTTTTAAATTTAGGTCTTAGTAGAGGGAGAAAAATTTATGAACGTTTGGTATTTTTAAAGCTATAAATAAAAATTAAAAATTAAAAAGACCATCGTTTTATGGAACTGAACTCGTGGCGAGGTGTACAAAAAACAATAAAAAAAGCACGGATCATGAATCCTAAATTAGACTTTTAGAATTGAAAGTTATACGTTTCCAAGAAAGTGTTCAAAACGTTACATCGTTTACAATTTTGTACGGCTCTGTCGTACCTATATATTTTTTAAGCGTATTTCGGAAATGTCGAAAATTTTTTGGTAACGCGTACATCAGACCACAAAAAAAAACTCGCGTAAAATTTCAAACCGCACAAAATTGTAAACGCCATCACAATATTTTGCTGTGATCAATCTAAAAATGAATAATTAATTAAAAAAAAAATAAGAACAGAATGTGTCCGCAATCGACAGAGGTTTTTTGTATTTTACGTTTTTTAAAATGATGAATAAATTTTTTGATGTTGTGTACCTTTATCGAGGGAAAATAAATTTTGTCTACATTTTATTTTATGACGAGAATTTCCGTAGTTAAGCTGTGTATATTTAACGAAAAGCCTAATCAACCGAACGGCGAAATCATAGAGAAACGAAAAACATACATGTCGTGTTTCTGTGACTTCGCTTGCAATACAATAGAACTTGATTCTGTTGATATAACTTACCTACACATGAGTAGTCAGTAGGATGTCTACTGGCATTGAAAAATGCGCTGTCGGCATTGTATTTTAATTAAGAAATGAGTAAAACGCATTCAACAATTTCTAGTTAATTGGCATTAAGAATACTGTTTCATTGTTTTGTTGAAAATTTTGTTATTAGTAAAAAATAATGTTACTAATATTTTATAAAAGGTTCACACTCTACCTTAAGATCAAGTTGTAAAAGCAAAAAAAAAAAAATTTTTTTTCGAAATTATCCAATCGCGATTCAGATAAAAGCGATTACATTACATTTTTTATTTCTTATTAATTGATTGAAATGTATTGGGAGTTTCGTGTTTGTTGTTAAGTCTGTCCAATATAAAACATCCTGTATATAATAATAATGAAAATGAAAAATATTTTTATTAGACACTCAGGTATGGGAGTCACATAAGACTGTCTTATTAAAATATGGGGTTTATGAGTTCTAATTCATTGCATTAAAATTTAATGTCAATTATGTCATTGGAAAATTAATTTAAAAAAAATTACCTATAATATTTTTCAGACCATAATATTGGATATTATTATTAAATTCTTAGTATTTATATTGATAATATGAAGTCACAATCATAACCGTATGATAAGGAAAACACAGTAATGAGTTCTTCATATGGTCGGGACTTAGGGCGGAGACACACGAATACAAAATTCCTCAATACATTTTATTGTTAAGTTTTTAAAAATAAATTGCTGTTGTTTTAACTTAAACATCCTTATTGACTGTTAATGTTTTTGATTTTTGAGGCTTTTTCGATTACGTTGATCGTATTTTAAGCTTGTTTTCGACTATTTAGCCAAATATACACATTTATTACTCGTAACTATAAGAATTAGACAGGATAGCCAGGTTTTGAATTCATAACACACTTAGTAGTTATTAATAAATTGTAAGTTAGTACCTATAATTAATGTAATGTAATTCAAGAACTCGTTTATAAAAATCATATGAGAATAAAATAATAGAAATTTTATAAGCGGGTTCGAATTGATATGGACTAAGGTTTTAATCGCTTAGTCTGTATTGAAAAGTAGTAAACAACGAAATAATAAAAAAAAAACATAAATACAAAAAAAACTGTGTACTTAAACGTGCTTAATGTTATAGTTAAGATTTAACTTATCGGTGTTTAATGGGATCATATTATCCTATATACGCGTTTTACTCATTTTAAAATTAAAATACGCACACAAAAAATACGGCCATATGTGAAAATACAAAACTAGTATATTTTCAAAATTGATTTTTTTGTTGATGTTTAAAATCCAATAAAATATTTTCGATTGTGTAAAAATATAAATATTTGGTTCTATTGAGATTTGAAATGACGTTATGATTTTATGTGGCAAAAAATTAAATTTATACTTTTTAAATTTAAATTTCAAAATAATTTCCATTAAAAAACAGAATTATAAGGAACCAAAAATTTTCTCAATAGAATCTATTTCTTTTCAATTTTATTTTTCAGGAATTTTTAGTCTTTATTATATATATTTTATATTTATTATAAATTTATTATGTAATAAATTATATTTATTATAAATTTATTATGTAATAAATTATATTTATTATAAATTTATTATATAATAAATTATATATAATATTTTTTTTATTATAATAACTCTTATTGACCGACAGCGCATTGATTTGGTTATTAATTTCAATTATTGTCTAGCCGCAATAATGTCACATACGGCATTTTACGTTGTTCATGATGTGTTAGTGAATTTGAAGTCTTATTGTTACATGCTCTTAAGGTTTCAAATTGAATGAAAGAACATCACGATTTTTACGTAACAATATTGGCTTCAAAAACAATCATTGGTGTACTCTAGTCTTTTTTAAAATTCAATTTGAACTTGTTACTTATATTAATTATTGTCGTGATTGTCAAGCGGAATCATATTATTATTTCTATTATTATTATTATTATTAAAAAAATTAACTTTTTAATAGAAAATTGTATAAATTATCTCACAATACCAAGTTTAAACTACACAAAAAGAAATGTGAAAATGTAAAAGTGTAAAATTGTAAAACAACATTTATTGGAAACGCTTGTTTGTAAAAATTACAATTATTCGGCGGTAAAATTGTAAAATTGAAATTCGTTAGAGATTAGAGTTAAAATTAACTAACTATTAGACGTCAAAATTGTGTTTGGCATGTTGTATTTAATTAAAGTAAAAAAAAAAAATTGTAAATAAATTTAGAGTCGTGATGTGACGATTTACTCTAATTGTCGATGTTTAGGCAAAACATATTAAAATACAATTAAATGTTGAAATCTGATGTCATTAAATTAATGATTATCACGACAGTGTTTTCTTAATTAATGAAGTTATTTAACGTTTAAGTTATTTTTTTAAGTTATTTTTAAAATTTATTATTAATATGAAAATGATGCCATGTTTTTATCTTTAGTTTTTAGTGTTACGACGATGTGTTTATTGAAAATATTATATTTTTTATAGAAAGTTATTTTTTTTAACTGTACCTTCTTATATCTGTAGTCAATCTTGCGTACTGCATATGTAACTATAGTTAAGTTTTAGTGTTGTTTTATGTTAAGTAATAATTTTATTGATTAACAAAAAAAATATTAAACAAATTAACCCCCTATGTTAACTGTGAGAAAATATTTTTTTTTAACAACGGAAAATGCTTTTTGTGTCATTCAATTCGAAATAGTAATTATTATTGCCGAAACGGTTAGCTATAATTATTTTAAAAAATAAAAAAAAGATGATTCATAAAATATATTGTTTTTTTGTTCACCCTAATCTTACTTTACCCAAATCTCAAGCCTATTTTTATTATTATATATAATATATGATAATAAATTATAGAAATAACTTAAATACCTAATTTTTTATTATCGACCTAATTCGCCTACGAAAACTAGGCGATGAACACAGTGTTTTAATATACTTTTTATTCCAAAGTTTTAACGAAAACTATAACCAGAAGTATGGTAGTAATATTTAAAATGAATACTTATGGCGCCATCTCTTGTGAAGAAGCAAGACCAAAAGTGGCCCATAAAATTCATGTCTAAAATGGAATAATTTAAATCCAATAACTACAAAGTTTACTCATAAACTATAAAGTATAAGAATAAAGCTATGAAGTATAACAATTGTTCGCAATTTCATTTCTATGCAGTTAATTTAGAACTGGATCTAATATAACATAATATATTAATTCATAAATGGGATAAAAAATTTACTAGACCTCATATTTATAAAGAAAGGACTTAAAAATTCAGTAATCCGAGATTACTGGTACAAGTAACAAGACAGAGAAAAAATTCACACGCTAATTTTAGTTTTCGTGTAGTCAAACCTAAGTACCTAAGAAATCCTTTATCTAAAACACTTCTAAGTCGACTGTAGTTTTGAATAAATCAAAATCAGATTGATGACACCTTCTGATTTTAATAAATTTTATTTATACACAAAAATCAAAGATAATTGTATCTTTTCATATTTCTATTTAATTTTAATGTTTATAATTTACCTATTGTAATATTAGGTTATGAAGATTTTTAATTTTCACATTTAGTGCCATCTATTAGAAACTCTAAGTATTCAGTTGTAATATCTTGTCTGATAGTTCTTAGCGCCATCTGTTGGATTATTTTTGAATTATTATTTATATTAATAACTACTGAATCCTGATGCACATGTAGAGTAAATAATTTTGATAGATTTCATAGATGGCGCTGCTAATGATATACTAATAAAACTACAATAAAGATAAACACATTAAGAGGGCGCTAAAATTGTTTTAAACATTTTTTTGCATTTCCGACATTATTTTATAATCGCAATAAATGATATACGAAGTAGAGTTGGCAAAAAAGGCTTAAAAACAAATTAATAGTAGCAGGGCACACTGCGTTTCATTTGGGCAGCTCGCCTGGCGGCAATAACTGCACCCTTACAGAAGACCACCTTAAAATAACAGCACGTGTGCTTTTGTGTTTCGATGAGTGAGGAAGGAATGCCATTTCAATAAAACTTCCTAGTCACTAAGGTCCGTAGCGCACATGCAGGACCAGTTTCTTTTGTCGATAGACTACTGTAGGTAGCCACTACCATCAAGTGGACCGTCAGCCTGGCTGACAACCTTTACATAAAAATACATATTATATGTATAAAAATTACTTATAATTTTATCTTTATGTTTTTTTGACATTTTTTTTTTTTAAATAAAATTTGTATGTTGAAAACGGCCGAAACTTATTTGTACACCTAATAATATGTTCAAAAATCTTTTTAATTACATTTCTTTATTTTAGAAGTATAAGCCATATAAATAAGCCAATTAATAAATATTTAACAAAAAATACACATTTCAATCAAAAAACTTAGATTTTACGTATTTAGAGTATACCAGTGAGTCATAGAAAGTAATGTCAGTTTTTCACCTAACAAATGAGGGTTAACATTAATGCTTCCGTTACTACAGTAATTAAATTTCAATGAATCAAGTGAACAATTTTAATTCCACAATAAAAGTACACCAGCAAGTGATTCTTTGAGTGAGTAGTATAAGGTAGCATTTAATAAAATATTACAATAAAATAAATTGTTGCGAGCGCCGACCAAATAGCAGATACCCACTTTGGAACGAAAAGCGTCGCCGGCGTCATGCATGCGAGATAAGAAAGTATGGAAACCGATTGCGTGTTTTAAATAAATAAATTTAATCATCGTATTTGGTAATTCCATTTTAGTGTCTATTTTTGAGTCTTCTTTTAAATATCTTCAGTTTTCATGTTTATTTACCATTACTTTTGTAAAATGAGGACAAATAAACACAAGCGAAACCAGGGGAATCTTAGTGTATTGCTCTGATTTTTATATCAGAGCTGATCTGAATTTTTTAATGGTTACACTTGCCGGTTAATCTGTGCTAGGAAATTTTTCCGTCACGATGAGATAATGAGATGTATTATGTTTCTAAAAACATTAAATTAATATACATTTTTAGTTTATAGTCCCAAATTATTAGTATACATAATTTTTTTCCAAGGTAAGTTCAAATTGAAGGATTGATCCAAAAAAAATCATCGTATTTCTTCCAAAAATTACGTTTCCGTTCAATTTCTGGTTCATCCATCAGTTTTCGAATGACAAAAGAAATATTTAAAGAAAAATCCATTTCCATATTTAACAAACGCTTCTTACACGTCGCGTGTAACGCTTATCACACAGAATACTTCAACTGCATTTTTTTTTTCTAACGCTTTTTCACGTCGGCGATGTATAATTTTCATTCCACGTTACCGCTTTTTCTCAAACCAGGGGTGCATCACTCCGTTTTTTTCATAACTTTTTCAATTCACTTCTTCGTTGTTTCTAAATTGAATTAGAATTCTGTTAATCGTTACGTGTCTTTGTCACATTTCGACGACTTTTTTGTTAGGTAACCGCATCTATATATTTTTTACTGATATCACACTACACTATAACGATTGCCTGCGACTTTATCTAACTTTTATCTAAGAAGACTTCATTGTGATAATAGTTTACTTGTTAAATTAAAACTCAATTTTAAAAAATGTATTAAATATTCTTACTCTTAACATAAATTTGTTATTGCTAAAGATATTTATCATTTATAAAATCTAAATCAAATTCTGAGAAAATCCTGTCCTATGGGATAATTTAAGTTGTAAGACTAATAGTTAAGAATTAAAAAAAAATGATTAGATAGGCATTATCATCATCATAGTATAATTCCACAAGACCTCCACTGATGAAACTAGCCTACAACTGAAATGTTGTAGGTACATAAAACATTTTTGAAAATGTCTATTAAATATAGCACAACATAGCTTTCTTATATTTAACGTCTATAAAGAACATCAAAACTTCATAACTATCCTGATTGTATATTAAAAATGCGAATTTGAGTTTGTTTGATACACTTTCACGCCTTAACTGCTCAACCGATCGTCATGAAATTGTGTTCGGACCCTTTCGACCCACTTTTTGACCCGCTGAATAAAAGTGCCCGTCTGACCCACTGTGGATCAGAACAAAATATTTTAAGTTTATTTATTGAAATTTTGCATACACGTTAACAGGGACACAGAAAAGGGCATAGAGTATGTTTCATTCAGAAAAAAAAGTACTGTTATCGAGGGATAATACGAGCAAAAATTTTTGAATTAATGTTTTAACATCTAAGAATAAGGGGCACGGACAAAGTAGCGGGAAAAAGCTATTTCTCCTAATATTTTAAAATATATTATATAAAAAAGATATTATAGAAACTAGCTAGTACCTGCAACTTCGTCCGCGTTAATAAAGAGAATATATAATGAGTAATATATAACGCCTGACATCTTTCTCGCTGTGACGACGGTGCCGCCACCACGGAGACAGTGGCGCCATTTTTATATTTCTAGGCGATCCCTCGGGAACCTAACATTTTTCCACAATAAAAAGTATCCTATATAATATGTCAATCCAGGTATTAAACTATCTGTGTTACAAATTTCTTGCAATTCCGTTCAGCCGTTTTTGCGTGCAAGAGTAACAAACATACATCCTCACAAATTTTCGCATTTATAATAAAAACAATAGGATTAGACAGACATTATTGGTATTATTGATGTGTACATTATCGGTACACATTTGTGTCGGCATTAGTTTTTACTTGTTCAGTTTTTTTTAATACTTCGTGACAATCGTGTATATCTGTCATTCAATAGTTGGTTGTCACTCATTCATCGGTATGTTTCTATTGGTTAAATTTGTTTTTGTTCGCATTTATTTATTAACTTTTGTTTATTCATGTTTCGAAAGCGGATTTTGTAACGTATCTAGCTATTTCAATTTTTTCTTTTTTTAAAGAAAAATAATCTATAGGTACTTGTAATATTCATTCGAGGATAATAGCTAATTATAACATCTAGGTATGTAGACGAAAAATATTATTTTCGTGTTTTGGACGTCTTTTAAACACAATTGAGTTTCACTGTAAGGAAATTTTTTATTTTGTTAATTTATATTAATTTCATACGTCTGAATTTTTTTGTAAAATTATTTTTACATAAATTATAAAAATATCTAGTAACAAAACTTTAATGAAAGAAACGACATTTAATTGCAATGTCGAATCCTATCACAAAAACGTTTTATAAGATGAGATATTTTAAATTTTAATAAATTTACTTCTGAGACAGGAGAACGTCTTTCTACACAGATTGTAGCATCATTAAAAATATTTTTTAAATAAATATATAGGTTATAGTTTGACCAATATTTAAATTAAAGAAAGTTATATATTTTTCTTTACATACATATAATAAACCGCTACATCTTCTATACCACTCAGCGGATTTTGATAAAGTTTTTTCTGATGGAAAGAGCGATAAACAATGAAGGTTTGTGTATAAAATTTGCAGAAAAAAAATGCTATTAGTGCTATTAGTAAGAGCACTGTCTTAAGTAGTGCTATGGGATTTTAAAATAGGAACAGTTGATTTTTCTAAGGAATTTAATAAAAAATATAATTGCAGAAATTAAAAACAAGAATCAAAAAGAACCGTTTGGTGCTTTTTCTTTGTAGTACAAGTATAGGCGCCATTTATTTTTTTATTATAAATTAAATTCACTTTGAAAGATTCTTTTATTAGTATGTAATCATTTTTTTTAGATTTAGACTTCCCAGACTTAGTGTCACTAAATTATAACTTACTTTAATTATTTTTTTTTTCAATTTTCAAAAAGAATAATATAGTAGGTAGGTATGCAATATTATAACTTTTGAACGTAAAAGGTATACATACTTATAATATTTCGTTTTGTCCAAAAACATAATTTCAAGCCGTTTGCAAATTTAGCAATTAATTAACATTAATAATGGTAGATAAATCAATTTTTAATTAATTTTTAATTATATATTAATTGGATAATTTGACATATTTTTTTTCAAACATTTTTTTTCCAATCAAAGGTTTGCAACTACTGGTTTTTTTGTAACATCCAGACGTACACGCTCGCTGGTTCTCTAACAAGTAATGTGTAATGGCCGCCGTCTATTAAAATCTTCACGTTAATTAAAGATAGAAAAAAACAACCCCACTTTATCGGTAGATTAAATTTTCAACTTTATTTTTAACGCGAGAGAATTTCTATTCAAGCGTCACGGGGTTGTAGCGTTATCAAGTTTGTAGCTGTTGGCTTTAAGGGCAATAGCATTTGTTGCTTCTCGTCTATAGGTTACAAATGTTGCAATTGTTTCAATTTATGACATACTACTTGGTGCCCACGACTTCGTCCGCGTTGAAAAATATTAAGTAGCCTATCCTGTGTCCCGTACGTCCAAATATTTATCTACCAAGTTTCAAGAAAATCAGTTAATTCGTTTCAGAGTTATGGAGGAACATACATACATACAATACCTACACTTACAGATTTATTATTAGTATTGATATAAAGTTAATATGATGCGTGCTATGTTCGAAGTTCTTTGGTGGTCTGATTCTATATCAGATTAGATATAATTCGCCGAAGAACCAAAGTAGTCGACATAGCCCGAGAGAACTAGCAACTGAAAGTGGCAATGGGACGATCGCACAGTACTTACATCATACGAAATTGTATAAGTATAAGCTTAATTTATTACAATAGCTTCGTAACTATGACTTCATGTTTTTATTTTCGAAGGACATTGTGTAAAGTCGACAAAATATCTTTCATTAAGGTATCAAAAAAGTCTGTTAACATTTGTAAGGAAGGAGGTGTAGTAGAATTGGGGCGTGGCGCTTTAGTAGCATTCTTTTTACGGTGGTTTCATGAACTACGAAACCAACCAATCATATCAAACACGAATGCTAAACTAGCGCCATTCTGGCCAATTTATGAACCACTATTTAATGCTTTTAGCTTACCACTTTTTCAGTTTAACACCCATGTAAGTTGGTACTCCTTACCTTTAGTCTCCATGAAAAGGAAGCATGATTTATGCTGCGATTTTGACAGCAGTCGTCATTATTTTTTTAAATTTAATATTGCATAACTACAAACTTTTTAATCCACTTCATAGACAAAAAAATGCAAATAACATTTTCATTTATTTGAAATTGATAATTTTGTTTACATATTATATATTTTTTAATTAAAAATCTACTACATAGTAGATATATTTTAATTAAGGAGGAGATACGTAGACTAACGAAAATTACCAACATAAACCACAGGGGCTCAGTAAGTTGAAGTGGTAGTGGGCAGGACACATGAGTATGAGAGCTGACGACCGCTGAGGCTGGAAGGTTCTCGAGTGGACCCCCACCCACAAGGTGGAAAGACGACCTGATAACGGCCAAGGGTTGACTGGTCCTATTGGAAAATTTTAGGGGAGGACTCTGTCCAGCAGTGGATGTCCTGCAGTTGAGATGATAATAATGGCAACGATATATAAATTAATAATTTCCAAACAAAAGGGTAAATCTGTAACGGTACAGGTCTGAAGCTGTTCAGTCTCCATTGTGAAGACATAATATTTATAGTCTCCTAAAACAGTCTGATAAAAAATTTGATTATTATACAAAACAAAGAAGTATTTTACATTTATTTTTTCTTTCCTTAAAAGCAATTCTAACTAACATGTCGTCTGCCTATTTAACATATTATTATTATTGCAATTTTGAATTTATCATTAAAATTTACATATCACAGGAAACTATGAAATTCGCTCATTTAAATTCCGACCAACGAACTTGGTATAAATCCGTTTTTTTTTTTGGGTCAAATTTACCTTTTTACACAAGAACTAGTATTGTAAATGTGAAAGTACCTAAGTTTATTTGTTTTTTTTTGTCTCGTCTTCACCCCTTAATTACACAACCGATCATTATAAAATTTTACATACACTAAGACTTTGTCTGTAAAGAAAAGCACATACTTAGAGTTCTTTCATCCGAAAAAGTAGAAAAAAGTTCATCCGGAAACTGAAAAAAAAAAACAAGTTTACACAGAATCGACTTTTGTACGTATGGCTTTTTTATTTTATTAAAATAGTTAACTGATATTAAAATAGCTATTTCTATATAATATGTAATACATATTTTAGTAAAAAAAAATCATTTTTTACATTCATTGCATTTATATCCTGAATGTTTTAATTGATTTTTAATATGCATATCTCCAACTCCTAGTCATAGTTGTATGGAGCAATAACTTATTATATAATTACCAGTTTTAACTTCAAGAAGTATTAACTGTAAAGTTTACGAACACTTTAGCTGATGCCACATTTCTTACTTTAACTGCAACACACACATTGCAAACGTATTGGTTGCGTGTTTACTTATATCTGATAAGAAGATAACAGTTTTAATGTTTACGGCGCGATGCGAACAAGGGGCCGCGACACTGCTCGAGTGAAAATAGCGGTACTTTCACAAGTATGTACTAACAATATTTACTGATTAGTATGATTATTATACACGTGTTTATTGATTTTGTTATTTCGGTCAAGAATTGCAAAAAAAAGTGTACTGTAGAGTTTCGGCGAGTGAGTCAAGAATGCCAGAGCCCATATCTATATAATTATCCCTTATCAAGGTAATTAAAGTATGGAAAGCAACCCCTATGCTTGTTAATTAATAGGCTAAAATAGTCAGCTACAATCAAATGGATCGTTAGCCTGCCTACGGACCTTTATATTTAAAAAAAAAATTATTTAAAAAAAAGGTAAATCTAAACTTTCGTCTTTTTAACATCATACTGTGGAAAAAGTGGAGAATTTATTAAAAAAAAAAAATTCAACAATTGTATCAATGATCTCATGACTACCCCAGTTTATTGTGCGAGTCTGTCTGTATGTTTCCTGTTCGCACATACTTGTATTATACATACGCAATAAGAATGAGAGCTTGTTTAATTAAAAGTAAAAAAATAATTCGAAAGAAACCATGTAAGTATATAATCTATATATCTATATGAATATAATATTATTGTATGTTTGTTTGTTTGTTTGTATATAGGATTTCATCATAATTACCTACAACAAAAAATCAATCATGGCTAAAAAACAGCCAGAGGCCTTTATTTTTAACCCCCGACGCCGGATGCAAAAACGGGGCGTTATAAATGTGACTTTGTATCTGTGTGTCTGTCTATGGAATCGTAGCTACCAAACGGATGAAGCTATTTTGATCCTTGTTTGATCCGATTTATAATAAGTAAATAGATCTACTAATCTAATATGCTTAAATTAAACATTATTTAACATCAGAAAACATACTTTTAAAAAAGCATCGTCTTTTAGGGAGTATTTCGTAACGTGTGCATTGTAATTATTAAGCATAAATAAAAATAAAATTACCATATCAATCGGTCTCAGCGCCTTTCTTGTTAACATATTATTATTTTACAGTTACTCTATCTTTGTATTATTTTTGTAAAAAAAAAAACTTTGTAGTGGGCCTCTAGGGCCTAAGTTTTTTAAATATTTTCTGTTAACATTAAGGTAATATTTAATTGAGAATAGGATATCATGGAAGATTGGAAAATGAAAAATATAACAGATGAGAAAATATATGAGTTTTGACATCTTCATCGCTGTGACGACGGAGGCGATTGTGGCACCATTTTTTTTTTTAACTTTTAGACGATCCCTCGGAAACCTAATATTTTTCCAGGATAAAAAGTATCCTATATGCTAATCCAGGTAATAAACTATGTGCCAAAATTCATTCAAATCCGTTGAGCAGTTATTGCGTAAAGAGTTACAAACATCCATCATCATCACATTTCTACATACGCAACTTCGCCCGCGTAACTTTTTATAAAATATAGCCTATGTTATTCGTTGATACTGTAGCTTTATATACGTGAAAGAATTTTCAAAATCGGTCTAGTAGTTTTTGAGTTTATTCATTACAAACGAAAATTCAAAATTTATAAACAAATCTCTCTCTATAAATGTTAAGTATAGAAGTAGGATATTAAGTTTCGGTAAACAAAAAACAAATTTCTTAGGTAAGTAGTGTCAATTAAGCTACTATGAATTGCGCAAGCGTTGTATACACGATTGTAGAGAAATTAACTACATACTTAGTTTAAAATAACAGTCATAAAATGAAAGTTCAGTTCGTAAAACTGATGAGTTCATAAAAGTCAATTAAGCATTTTGCACCTTCACCCGACCGTTTAAGATTGATGATAAAATGCTATATAATTAATTTTTACGATCATTTTCTTTAAATTGTTCAGCACTAAACACATAAATGTAATATCCACACAGGGAGATTTTATTATGATGATTTATGACATTTCACTTTTCATTCACATAGTTGTTTTAGATTATAAAACAAGGTAGGTATTAGGAACATAATAGATTCAATGTAATATTATAGATATATGTAGGTAAACTACTGATCCGCTCCCGGCTTCGTCCGGGGTGCAATTTTTTATATACACAAACCTTCCTCGTTTATCCCTCTTTCCATTAGTGAAAATCGTATGAAAATCCGTTGTTTGGTTTAGAAGTAGTTAGCGGAGAGTTTCGGCGACTTGTTTTTTTTTCTACTTACATATTACATAATTAGGTTTTCATCGCCTCAGCCACAGGACGTCCACTGCTGGACATGGTCCTCCCCATAATTTTCCAATAAGGCCGGTCAAAAGCAGACTGGATCCACCTTCGACCCTTGGCCTTTATCAGGTCGTCTGTCCACATTGTGGGTGGACGTACTGCGCTGCGCTTGCCGGTCCGTGGCCTCCACTTGAGAACCTTTCTGCCCCAGCCGCCGTCGGTTCTCCGTTTTATGTGTCCTGGCAACACCTGACAATTATCACTTCAACTTACTAATCCGTATACGGTTCTATCGGTGAATTTTGTTTGTATACGGATCTGCTCATTTCTGATTCGATTTCGCAGAGCATGGCCCTCTCTCCATAGTTCGTTGAGCTTTCTTGCGGGGCCCATAGTTGGAGACCAGGTTTCAACGCCATATGTCATCACTGGTAGCACACATAATTAAGTACTCTATTTACAGTAGACAGTATTTTCAGTAGACTGCATTTACAGTGGAGAGTATTCACAGTAGGCAGTATTTTCAGTAGACTGCATTTACAGTGGAAAGTATTTACAGTAGGCAGTATTTTCAGTAGACTGCATTTACAGTGGAGATTATTTATAGTAGACAGTATTTTCAGTAGACTGCATTTACAGTGGAAAGTATTTACAGTAGGCAGTATTTTCAGTAGACTGCATTTACAGTGGAGATTATTTATAGTAGACAGTATTTTCAGTAGACTGCATTTACAGTGGAGAGTATTTACAGTAGGCAGTATTGTCAGTAGACTGCATTTACAGTGGAGAGTATTTATAGTAGACAGTATTTTCAGTAGACTGCATTTACAGTGGAGATTATTTACAGTAGGCAATATTTTCAGTAGACTGCCATTAAAGTGGAGAGTATTTACAGTAGACAGTGTTTTCGTCACAATATGCGCAAGCGCACGACCATATAACATTTGTGACCTTTTAAAAAAGAAGTCTTCCGAGACATGATATAATGATGATAAACCTTCCTATAGTTTTAATGAATATCTTGAATGTTTCAAACGCCACATGTTATACATGTAATTACTTAATAATATTATTCAGAAAGGGGGCGAGTAAGGAGCGACTTATTGTGGTCTTATTACATAGTATAATTGACCATGATTACAATATACGCCAGCAGTAAATGTACAGAGTAATAATGCGTTTTCTAAGAAAGCACATTTTCTCATAGACAAGTTTCTAGTTAATATGATTAGCCCATTGTTTCCAGTACGGAGCATGGCAACGCTGGATTGTATATTGATTAATAAGTGCAAAATCTGTAATGCGTTGGTAAAATGGAAATGAAAAAAAAAAAGATTTATTAGTGGGAGTTTTGTATGTTTTTAATTAGTTTCATTAATTATAATTAACTAATAATTTCTGCACACGTTTGTGGTAAATTTAAAGATTTATTTATTTACATAAATATGAAAATAACTCTGTTACTTTTTACGCCTTATACTCAACCAGACATCATACAGTTTTGCATGTATATTATATTTTGTCAGTGCGGTAACTTGCTCATAATAATAATAATAAATGTTTTTCAAAGCGGACAAAGTCGCTGGCACCAGCTAGTTAGTTATAACTTTCCCTATGAGGTTAATGTTTGATTGTTGTTAAAAATATTTAAGTGTATTTTTATTAAAAAATGTCTAATATAAAAATTGTCTACAATAAAACTGTTAGCCGTTACAATGAGCGAAGAACAAACCAAGTTTTATTGATAACTTTTTTTAGAAAAATATTAATAAAACTTTAAATTCTATTCGGAAAATAATAAAGTCTACTTTTGTATATGCTTACGTCTATGACATGTGATGTTTTAAGTTTTCTTCACTAATCGCATTGCTTGTATATAGCTATTAGTTATTAAGAGGATGCTCGGACGAGTTTGACCTTTAGTTTGTAAAGAACAGGTGTTTTTTTGCACGATAAACGGAATTATACTGCATAACTTCCATATAGAAATGTCATCGTTTCCGCTCGGGGTATGCGAGCCGCCTAATAACAGGAGTGCTATAGAGACGTCGGGAACTGTTCTTGCTCGATTTGAGACGAAAATAACTATTTTATTTTATTCTTTAGCAAGTCGATTATATTAGAGAATTAGGATTAAAGTAGATTGAGAGTTCTTGCCCATCATTATTAGCTGCTATTTTATGAGAAAATAGAAAAATAACAGTGGCGCCAAATTTGATATATATTTTGACGATCCTCCGGGAACTTAACATTTCCACGGGATAAAAAGTAGCATATATGTTAATTCAGGTAATATGTGCCAAATTTCATCTAAATCCGTTCAGACGTTTTTACGTGAAAGAGTGACAAACATCCATCCTCACAATCTTTCATATTAATATATGTGGTTGTTATGTATAGTTAGTTTTTATATAGGTTAAGGTTTCTTAAAAATATGTGACATCATAAAATAATGAAATTTTTTTAGAATAGTTTAATGGAAGAAAATAAGATTAATTTTTTATTCATTGTAACCAGTTAGCACGTTGAAATTAGAAAAAGGTAATAAATTGTGAAAGCATTTTTTTTGCAAATTTTATACACAAACCTTTCTCTTTTATCAACTAAAATATTACATGTAAAAAAGTTTGTAAAAAAAAAATTAACTTTTTTTTTTTTAAGAAATGTAACAGTCACACAACTCCATTCATTCCATAGTGGTTTATCTTCCACGGTTCATAGCGTAAGACATTGCGTTTGCGCATAACACGCCACATTAGAATTATGAACTTGATATAAAACTTATAATTATGAATATGTATAAACTTCTAATGGTGTTCGCTGGCCGTTTTATAAACCAGTTGTGGATTCGATTCCCTGTTACATTGCAGGCTAATAGATTGTCTGATGGTAAATGACTATTGTTTTACATACAATTCGAATTGCATAACGTCTTTAGTCTTACATAAAAGTCGCTTCCGTGACTCCTTTGCATGATATCTAAGAATCTCTTGTGAAGTTATTGAAGAATAAAAATTTTAAAAAAATTTAAAAATTTAAAAAAAAAAATTTTAATTTTTAATTTTGACAAAAAAAATTCAATACGAATTGAAATACAGTATTTTTATTTTAGGAACGTTTTTCCCTTTTAGACAAATTATCTATACATGTCCCTCTGTATGTATGCACGCTTATGTTTAAAACTAAGCAACGTATTTTAAAGCAGATTTCACTAATGGAAGAGCGAGTGGAACACGAGGAAGTTCTTTACATAAAAATACAAAAAAAAAACACCCGTGCGAAACTGGGAGCGGATCGCTAGTATATTATATATATTTTTAAAATAAACCCTTTTTTTCTTATAGGAGGAAGAAATCCATCATGGATACTGATGCCCTGAGCTTTGCATTGCAGTAGCCAGTGACATACGGACTAAAACCATCTCCTATTCCAGTGGAAACCTTTTATTAGGCTTGGAGACATTTTTTCGAGAGGTCATTTCAATCTAGAGGCTTCGACGCTACATCTCATCTGTAATCCGCTTGGACATTATTACACAAATCTGTTTTCGTTTCGTGTTGTGTTTTGTCACAAAAAACATAAAATAAAAGTTCAATTTTTAGTTTACGTCAACTGGTAGGTAATTATTTACTTTGCGTCTATTTTATCACAAAATTCCCACAAAAGGAACACAATAGTTATCAGAAAAACATTAGATTCTCACAAATGGCTGACTTTCGCTCGATATGGATCAATTGGGTCGTTTTATATAACAATGTTATTTTCTATTGTCAACCTACTTATCTGTTGGTTATAGCTGGCATGATAATAGGTGAGGTACAGTTCTCTAAGTAATTTATTGCAGTTGTAATGTAATGTTTTACACAAGGGTTCTGGTAGAAGGCAAATACCCAAAAGGTACTCGTAGATCGTCTACCCACTGGACAGACTTGATCAATCTAGAAGGAGTAGAATTTACAAATAAATCTACTGCTGTACATTGCTACACGACTACCAACCATAAAAGTGGAAAAATATCGCAGGAATAGCTGTGCTTAATAATGATACAAACAGATACTTACTTCTGTAATAAAGGCGTTTTCTAGAATATTGATCAAGGATTAGCATTTTCGTTGTCTTCATGATTGCATTGCATACCTAAGAAATTTAACTGAATTTTAATATAATTTGTATGCTTTTTCATATTTTTTTAGTGACAAAATCTGTCTGATAGCAATTTCTACTCTTTTTTGTCTTTTACAAAAGACCAGTGTATAATAACGTGTCTTTTGTGTTTCGTTGGGGTTTTAAAGTTTGACCTGTGTCTATCGTAGCTAGGCCGAAGGACGAATTTTATGACTATAATTTATGAAGATCTGTTCTGGCATTTCCTAGTTGACGAAGAGATTTCTCCAACTCCATGAAACCATGACTCCAACTCCATGTTCCATGAAACCTACGGAAGGTTTTATTAATGTATAATATACCTACTGTTATTTCGGTGTTATTTCCACGAAATGGTAACCTTGACCTGATGCTCCAACAACAAGTAGTCTGCTTGCCATTCAACTCCTCAGCAACTTACAGCAGATAATTGAGTGTTTGGACTCAATAGAAAATCGGAGGTTAACTTATAATTTTTAATTATAACTTGTATTGTATCATTATATGTTCGACTTTCACGTTGAAAGAAAGGGTAGTTAGTCGCAGCCGCCAGACGGGCTCTCAAATTTATGACACCGAAACGCAGTGTACCCTTTTATTATTATTTTTTAACGTTGGGAATTCCTTGTGGATAGGTAGCGTAGAGGACGTTGCAGGGTTATGCTAAACTCTTACCGGCTAAAATCCAATGACTTTCTAGCTCGACCGTTAATATGCGGGGCCACGGGAACGTTATGACACGACATCCGCTACCCACCACGGCAGTCCAGCGCGGGTAGGGCTACGCTCCCTATCGGAAACTCGGCGTACCCGCAAGTCGAGGTACGCCGGTCATCAACGGAACTCCACGACAGCCGGTAGGGAGACTACCGCCCACGTATACGCAGTTTACTTTATAAACTACTAAATCTACATACACTGAGATAAAATATTAAGTTTTAAATGTAAGTATTATATAATATATAAAATTATGTCATCACAATTTTTAAAAATACATAAAAATACATAACCGAGTGTATGTCGGCAATTATTTAATCAAGTTCTGATTACACCTCACTCTTAGTATGTGGGCTTTTTGTATTGTACGCACGTCGTCGGTGCGCCGTCATATTTTGTCGCAATAGAGGGGTAGTATGGTAGCTGCATGAGCTACCATACTACCCCTTTTTTTTTTTTTTTTTTTTTTTTTTTTTTTTTTTTTTTTTTTTTTTTTTTTTTTTTTTTTTTTTTTTTTTTTTTTTTTTTTTTTTTTTTTTTTTTTTTTTTTTTTTTTTTTTTTTTTTTTTTTGGTCGAGGAGAAATCCTTTTATTGATCCCCTGCCGCTTGCTAGGCGACAGGGGTATGTGGGGGACCAGGGGACCAGGGGTCGACAGTATACTCCGCGTTGCTCACGTAGCAGGCGGAACTGCCCCTACCCACTAAAACTCCCCGGTGTCTCCTCGCCCGTGAGTGAGGGGTGGACGGGCTCTGGCGAACCAACTGCTCCGACCCACCCCCCTCGGGCAACCTAGCCATTGCTGGCTAGGGTAACGCCAACTGGGGGGATTGCCCGGAGACACCCGAGCAATCCCCAGACGTAGGGGACCCGTGCAGGCACACACAGCTAGCAACTGTGTGCGCAGGTCCCCTAGGACATTTGAAGACGGGCTGGTGCCCGCCCTCTCCTGCCCGGCCGTCTACGAGATGTTAATGGGGGACTCAATGGACACCGCAATGTCCATTGGCTCCCCCACCGTCAAAAAGAGGGCGGGACAAGTCCCGCCCGACCGCCAACTAGAGCAGGGGACCAGGGGCCACCCTCCATGGCCTCCCTGTTCCCCTGAACTCCAACTAAAATAAAAAACAACAAAAAACCCCTGGCGACAGAGGCGAGAAGGCAGAGGGAGAGATACCAATCCCGTCCCTGTCGCCAGGAGAACGCCAATGAGGGCGGAACAAGTTCCGCCCTACCACCAACAAGAGCAGGGGACCAGGGGCCACCCTAAGGGCCTCCCTGTTCCCCTGAACCCCGTAAAAAACCCTGGCAGCAAGCTGCCAGGGGAACCTCAACTGTGTGCTCCGCCACGAGCTCCGCTAAACGGAACCCGCTCGGAGCACACCGGTGTGGGCCTTCTTGGTCCCCTCGCCAAGAACTGGCGAGGGTTAAGCCCCCCCACCACGTCAAGGTCGTGGCCCACCTAGGGGGGGGGACCATACTACCCCTAAGTTAGACGTGAAATCAAAATATACTATGCAACCATTTACCTAAGCTGGATAACCCCTAATATTTATTATCCTTTAGAATAATTAACTAAGTGATACTGATTCATTTCTAGACAAGTTTTCGAGCCGCTCGGTCCATTGGTTAAGGTGCTAGCCTTAGCGGTCTGCCTAATAAGTCTAACTTATTATTTCATGCTACAGAGCATAAAATAATATGTGGGTGCACGTTTTAGCATGGCTCATTCGTTGGAATCTTTACAGTGTGTGCAGTTACTTATTAGCCAATTGTTGTGTCATCATATCTGATCGTTTTTACGCCATTTTGGCGCCAATGGAAAAGAAAAATCACAGTAAAATTTTGTTTATTAATACAACTAAGCTAATTCAATAGAGCTTTCAAGCCTTATTATTAAATACTAGCTGGTGCCCACGACTTCGTCCGCGTTGAAAAATATTAAGTAGCCTATCCTGTGTCCTGTACGTCCAAATGTTTATCTACCAAGTTTCATTAAAATCAGTTAATTCTTTTCAGAGTTATGGAGGAACATACATACCTACATACAAAAAAAAATCTAAAAATCGTCAATTTAGTTTCAGTATCATGTATAGAGCCTATAAACACGATATCTCTGAAAACAAAGTAACTTACTCCACGACCGACCCTTACAGATTTATTATTAGTATATTGATTAAATAAAAGTAGTTTTATTATTCATCAACCTGCTCTTTATATAGATATGTAGGTATGTACGCCTACTTACGATATATAAAAAGAAGAAAAAAAAACTTAAGATCTAACTTCCTTAACTTAATTATATTTTACTAGCTGGTGCCCGCGACTTCGTCCGCATTGAAAATCCATCCATCTTCACATACCTACTTTCCAGTTTATAATATAGTATATTAATATAACTTACATCTAGCTAAAAAAATAATATATATTAAAAATATGGTACGACGGGTAAAAACTTGGGACACTATGGACACGCGAACTATGCGATATACTTTCTGTATAATCTATAAGCGATATTAATAAGTTAACGAACTAATTCTAGGATGCTTCTAGGTTGGGCAGCGCGTTTAATCCTCTCTGTAAAAAGCCATAGCTACCAGCAATCAACTCCCCTAATGCCGCTTTGTACCTATTATAAAAATATAAAATATTAATATAATGTTATAAGTAGATAATAATTCATTGTATTGAATTAATGAATAAATTTCAGAGACATTACTCTCTAGAGTTTGTTTTGCAAAAAAAGATTACAGCACAAGCCACATGCCAGAAAACAATCATGCCCATTCAAAAATTTATATTAGTTCCAACTGAAAGTGTGCGACGTGAATATCACAGACATTAGTTATATATCTGTCTCTCTCGCACTGCTTGATAACAAACAAAGACAAAAAGCTCTCCGTAATCCTTTCTTTACAAGAAAAACCAGGTTAAGTTGACCCGAGAGGACCTAAAGATTTTTCTCGCGTCATCGATTTTTCGAAGGAGGCTAAGTTGATGAGAGACCGCCGTAGAATGGTTGCACGTGTTACTGCCTCTTTCACTCGTGGTACGTATGTGATAAAATAAGCGTTTGGTAAGGACGCCCTTTTTGCGCATAGTCTGCACGGCTATAGGCGGCATATTTTTGCAGAACATAGAACACAGTGGATGCGTATTGAGTATCTTTTTATTGACATATTTTCATATCATAAATTTATTTTTGGTAAATTTAAATGATACTACTTTATATCTAACTAGCGGTCCGCTTTCGGCTTCGCACGAATGCAAGTTAGCGTACAAATAAAAAAAAAGTTTTAATGGATGAAATCTTACTGTAAGTCAAACTTTAATAGATAGAGATATGCTTACCACCCCGGAGTTTTCTTTAGGATTTTAATAGAATTACAATTCTCTAGTACTTACTTATTTTTAAGGTTTAGCCTACGTAAGCCGTTAATTATTTTGCGGGAATCTTGGTTGCAAAATATTGTTTTTTCTACTTACATAGAAACTTAATTAGGTTATATTATACTAGCTGGCGCCCGCGATTTCTTCCGCGTTGAAAAAGAAAAAAGTAGCCTATCCTGTGTCCTGTACGTCTAAATGTTTATCTACCAAATTTTATGAAAATCAGCTAATTCGTTTAAGAGTTATGGAGGAACATACATATACATACAATACCTACACTTACAGATTTATTATTAGTATATTGATTACATTGTATAAACAATACGGAAAAATTATCTAACTGAGTTAGCGGATATACTTACACAGTGCCGTCTTAAGTCTATTCGGCGCCGGGGTGCGGGGCTCAGCCTGCGCCCTCGTTTTCTTTTACACTGCAGCGTGGCACGCGACCGACGACACACTGCAGTATGAAAGGGGTCCTAGTCAACCAAGAAAACACAATACACGTAATTTTGATAATTTGTTTATTTTTCTAAAATACAAAACTAAAATTAAACTTAAATTATACAAATTAAACCCAATTATACAAATAAAAAACAAAACTATTCTCCATTCGAGACATTATGTCCAGTTTCTGGAATTAACACTCTAGAAAAGGTACCTACTTTTTCAAAAAAGTGAAGAATTATACTTTTATTTTAACATGAAAAAGAACATGATGCAAAAACAAAGAAAAGAAGGAACCTGTTAGTTGAGAAATCAATAGAATTATGAGTTAATTACAATTAACAGTGATTGTAATGGCGAAAAACACCAGCAATCCAAGTTCCAACTCTCGTTTATATTATTATTTAATTGCTAAATATCTATTTATTGTATGTACATACATCAAACAAACTCAATTTTTCTTGCTTTTGAGTCGGCAAAGATTTTAATTAAATCATTTATTTTTATATTAATTTTGGATTCTATACTTATAATAGCTAAGTTTGTCAGTCTGTCTTGGGTCATGGTTGACCGAAGATAATTTTTTATTAATTTTAATTTTGAAAAGGATCGTTCACCTTCAGCTACTGTAACAGGCAGTGTTAAATATATACGTAGAGATGTTGAGATATTAGGAAATGAGGAGATTAAATTATTAGAATATATATAGCTTAAAATATTAGTGGGAGTGCTTGTTGATGCATTTATATTTATGCATTTATATTTATGCATTTATATATATTTACTTTTGGGCATACGTATTTGTCGTAACAAGTATATTAAACTGTGCAATGGCGTTAAATTCAATGAAATATCTAAATATTCAGGGTTCGGCAAGGCGCCCCCGGGCGCTCTGCGCCCGGGTGCACCGCACCCCTTGCACCCCCGGGTAAAGACGGCCCTGTACTTACATGATGCAGAAAGGGACTTGAAATTATAGTATGTAAGGATAAAGATAAAAACACTATTAGCTTATTGTATAGTTTATCACTTAGTAATAAAAAGAAGTTGAGTATACTAATAATAAGAACTGCATTTTATAACTTATAAATTACTTTCTAGGTATTTCTACTCTATTCTAGGAGCTCCTTAGACAGAAGCAAGCACCTTCGTACAAACAATTCAAACAATGAGAACCTAACCAGGATGCCTCTATCGTTTTGGCATCCCAGTGTACTGGACAGCTTAAAATTTAAAGGTTAATGAAAAAATTAAAAAAAATGTAACATGAAAAATAGTGTTCATAAAAAAATATGCGTCTCCACATATTTCCCTGTGCCTTTCAGATGACGGCCGGCATTGCGCGGTTAGTTTTTGCCCGTCATCCGAACTGGACGTTCCAAGTTCAAATTTGAAAATTGGAAGCCGAAGATATTCGAATTGTTCAATATTTGAAATTTTAAATCTTGCATAGAATGCGAGTTGCTAAGAAAAATATCGTATCAGCATTTTTATGTTTTGAATTATAATGAAAGATTTTTTTGTGTAGGTACTTTGTTTAAAAATAAATATGTGGATTTTGAACTAATTTACCTTAAAAAAAAGTCTTAAATTTTAATATACTTACGTTGAAGATTATAAATGCGAAAGTTTGTTAGGATTGTTACTCTTTCACGGAAAAACTACTAAACGAATGTTGACGAAACTTTACATTATTATAACTTATACATCAGAATAACATATTATATATGCACGGCCAAAAACGCGAGCAAATGCTATTTATTTTATACTAAGTGTATTTTTCTCTGAGGTTCACTTCCTTTAATTCTATTCGTTTGTAGAGCCTATACCACCGATGACAACATCGCTGGCATATTCCATCACTTAAAAATATATATGGCATATTTCATTTGATATGATGTGGCAGGCAGTAGTGGCAGGGCACACTGCGTTTTGCAGTCATTTGAGAAGCCTTTCTGGCGACTGTAACCACCCCCCTTACAAGAGACTACGGTGAAATAAAAAAAAATAGTAACGGATGTCAGAGCCCATTCCCAATTCCTCCCTAATTCCATATTCTTAATCCTAGAATGGTCAATAGGGCACTTGGAGTACTAGTTGTGTTGTTTGTGTTACAGGCGACGGTAGCCACATACCATCAAGTGGACAGTCAGTCTGTATGACGAAGTGTAAAGAAACAAACAAAGCCTCTTTTTCTTTTTAAATGTAAATCTATAAAATATTATGCACTTCAAAAATTACATTATTTTGACCAAATTTTATTATTATAGCCACTCAATAGTATTTTCATATATGTATACAATAAGTATAGCATGTAGGTACATTTTCATAACTATCTCACATACGATTAATATTTGCATTAACTAAATAAGTTCTTCTAACTAAACCATGCAACAGATAAGTTTGAATGGATAATTCCATCCTGAAAGTTCATGAACTTTCAGGATGGAATTGCAAAATTAATTTTATGTCGTGTTACTTATTTTCAACTAGTTCATATGAATATAAAAAGGATATATTATTAAGTTAATATTTAAGTTTAATGACCTTTTTTTTGTGTTTTTGTTATTTTTTTGTGTGTTTTTGTATATCCACTCTGTATAAAGTTTGTTTAGTAGGAAAATGTTGTCGATAGCACTATTAATTATCTACATTTAAGTGTGTTTCTTTATTTTCCTAGTTAAATATACCTATATGATGTAATTGCTTTATTTCACTAATAAAATAAAATAAAATAAATGTCTCAATTTAGACATTGTTTTAGATAATTTACTCTAACGATAAAGGTACTTAGTCGTGAAAAACCTCCCTAAGTATTATATATCCGTGAATACTTACAATAATTGAAGACATTTGAAGCCCTCTCAATGCTTAGTAAGCTATTACCATTTTACATTTTACAAGGATGCTTGTACATGAAAACTTAAAGGGTTGTTCCCTATGGTAACACTTAAGTATATCACATATTAAATGCTGAGTCACAGATATAATACTTAATTTTTAGATAAGGTTAGGCAGACGACACAAATTGATAGTATGTGGATACCGTCGCCTGTTCACACAAGCAATGTGATAACAGTTTTAAGTGAGCTAAGTACACTTAAGGAGTTAAGGATAATTAAGCAGTTAAGGAGAACAATGAAGGAGATTTAAGGAGATTACTTAAGTAGATGAGGGAATAGGAATGTATATGAAGGATAGAATGGACTCTGGCATCCTTTACTCACTTACCGAAACGCAATAGCACATGTGCTGTTATTTACTAAAAGAGTCAGACATATTCCGTTGCCCTTTGTATACTTCCCTAGCCTTGTTTTTATATAAAGAAATTTGTCATTTGTTAGAAAATATCCAAATTGTTTTGTCAAAAATAGAGAAATAGGTGCAAAATAACAAGGCAGGGAAATTTATTGCAAAGACCAAAATAGATGTAATAGAATTTTATGTAATGGCAAATAAAACATAAAATAAACTAACCAATAACATAAGGGAATTGGCGAATAATTGACTATTAAATTTACAAGAAGTTTGTAGGAATGGTTATTAAGACTGTTGCCTATTGTGAATTAAGAATTTCACAATAAAACTAGCTGACCTGGCAAATGTTGTTTTGCCATACAAAAAAGTCACTTAGGGGTATGGCAAATAGATTTTGGCCGATTCTAAGACCTACCCGATAAGCACACAAAATTTCATCAAAATCGGTCCAGCCGTTTCGGAGGAGTTTGGCAACAAACACCGCGACACGAGAATTTTATATATTGTCTATTATAAACTACATGGTGACTGCGACTTCGTCGCGTTGTAAAATGAAAAATCGCTGTGATCGCTGTGACGAAGGTGGCGCCAATTTTTTTTAATATTTTTAGACAAACCCTCGGAGACAAAACATTTTTTGAGGCTAAAAGGTATTCTATATTATACTAGCGACCCGCTCCCGGCTTCGCCCGCGTCCGATCGCTACCAAACTTCACAGGATTACCCGCTGGACTAATCTAAAGATTGTCTGAAAGTTTCATAAAAATCGGTTCAGCGGTTTTGGAGTCCATAGGAAACATACACACACATCGCCTTTTATATATTAAGATGTTAATCCAGGCAATAGGTAAACTATCTGTGTGCCAAATTTCATCCAAATCCGTTTAGAGGTTTTTGCGTGAAGGAGTAACAAAAATTAAGCCATCATTTCTAAACTTTTTTACTATAAAACTAAGTTGGTATTAAGAAAGAAAGAAGTTCCATCTTGTTTTAAGATTATTAGTAATTCACACTTATTACTCATATTTATGATATTTATTAGGTTATTATATTTATTAAGGTATAATATGGCCATAAGTCAGTATATAAGTAAATAATGTATAGACAAAATCTTAACCTACCACAAAATAGTTCATTCTTAAAGATATTGGCAAAGCTCGTGTTGGATTAAACGAAGTCGGGTTCCGTAGAGTTGCTATATATATATATATTAAAGTTTCTTTTGACATGAGTATACTAAGTACCTACAGTAGGTACTTACATTAATTGTTGGTGTTTTTTTGATTTATACATATAATTATAGTTTTTTAATAATGTACATAGTATCCAAAATATACAACAATGGTTTACTTCCCTCATAGGACAGGCAGAGCCTAGTGTGGGGGACAGAAATATGCTAAAACTAGTTATTATTCTGAAATATTTTTTTTATTCTTATTCTTAATTAAATACAATAATTGCTTTCATAACGGGAAGCAATTCAGAATACTGATGATAACAAAATCGGGTATACAGTGTGATGCTTAGAATTTAATTACACTATACTCGATAGCTGACTCATCAAAGAATTCTTTTGAATATATGATAATATTCGCTCAAAGAAATTACTACCTACTTTACGAGTATTTACGTACAAGTATTTAAGGGTGTCGATAAAGTCCAAAATAAAATCCTAATTAATTATATTGGTTGAACATTCGAACTGTTGCGAATCACCTCTTCAAAGTCTCAATAAGAAAATCATATTATTTTTGCTTTGTCCACCATATATATATATATAAGCCTGACAAAATAAATGAGCAATGTAACGCCTGACAATTGCTGTTACAGATTTGCCAGGTAATGGATTTTTTTTCTGGATGAAAGGTACCCTATATCCTTTTCTGTACAACTGTCAACATTTAGGAAGCACATTTTCATGATAATCGTTTGAGTACTTAGTTAAACATGAAAATGTAACAGACAGTCAGTGTTACTCTAACATTACTTATAATATTATTGCAAAGATATATTATTTCGATGGTGTAGACTTACTAAAATAATTTAAAAAAATTGGATGTCAGTAGAAACAGGCCACACTGTGCTGGTGGTAGTAAACACTTTCTTACAGGAGATCACTGTAAAATAACAGCATTTCCCAATCTTTTGTTGCTTGTGTTTATAGGCGACTGTAACCATCGTCAAATGGTCCGTCATCCCAAAGTTCTCCCAAAGCCTCTCCTCCTCTCCCCAAGGTAGCCACCATGCACCAGCCCATTGCCACTTCAGCTTGTCAATGGTTCTTATATAAGGGAATTTAAAATTTAATTATAAATCATGTTTCAAAAATGCCATATATATATTTTATTATTTTTTTGGAGCATTTAATAACTCTAATAAAATTGTTGCTACTTTTCAATATACAGTGCGTTTTGTAAAACACGCTATATTAAGTAAGATTTACATACCTAAGTACGCAGAATTAGAATAGGTAATGTAAAAATACATTACCTAGGTCTTTAAGTTATGTATACACTGGACACAAGGAAGACGAATGTTTGGTTCACGGGTCCAGCTTCCGTTTTGAGGGAACCCTAAAAAAACACCAAGACAATGCACCCGCGCGCAAAAAACGCCAGGACCGCATAAAATATAGCTTGGCTGTACGACGATACAGCGAGCAACAGCGTAGGAGCCTACCACTTATGCAAACTTAGACCACTCCCACCCCACCACGCCCACACCTACATCTCCCATCTCTCTCTAACACTAGCCAAGTTTTATCTGCGTCTCGCTCCGATGCATTCCGCCTACGCATTTTCAGTAACCAAGTTTTTAGTTGTCGCAAAGACATCGCGCAGACGGTCGCACGGGGTGCAAACTCGCTCGGGCGAATAAGTACAATAAAAAAATAATAATAGAAAAAAAGTGGTTTTTTTTTTAACATCTGCTATGACTAGTTTAAGTGACGTTTTTTGGCAGCGACAACCACAGATAATGTTATCAATATCTAAGCGTTGTGAGATAGATGTATCGGCGTCTCGCTTCCACGATTTTTTCGTATAGTGCAGTTTTTTTTTGTGAAGTGTATACTGTTTTTGTGTTGTGTGAATGTTTTTTTTGTTTTTTCAAGTGAAGGTAATTATTGCTTATCAATGCTGTACAAATCATGTATAGGTACCGCTCTATAATTATAGGTTATTAGCAAGGTTAGTAAAATGGCGGATATTAAGTTGCATTGTCACGTTTAATGTACATACTTACTTATATATTAAATGAATTTTATTTAATGTACATGTAATAGACATGTAGACGAGTATAATAATTATCTATATATAATAAAATCGTAAACGAGCCGTTACAATTAAGTTGTACTTAGGTATTTATGTTATTAAGCACAAAACAGTAGTTTTTAGAATTGAGAATTGAATTTTAGAATTTTTAGTGTACGATAATCTCAATTATCGTGTGATTTTCAAAAATCGCGGGCACTATAGGTACTATAGTTTATAATACCTATCTATAATATTAAAAGTCTTATTATGTATCTATGTATGAAAACTAAAAATATATATATTTTTGACAAGCGTTGGATCTTTATTTTTAGATAGATTTGGATTAGATATTTCAGATAATTCATCCTGAAATTCTATTTTATTGATGAAAGTTTCATTTAAATCGGATGATTAGTTTCGATGATTATCTCTTAACAAACATACAAACTTTACCTCTTTATAACATTAGTATAGATTTCAGGCGTCAGTCAGCAGTTAATGAGTAAAGAATATAGGTACAGTCATACATCCATACATTCTTACAAACTTTCGTATCTATAGGTAGGTAATATTAATAGAACAAGTAAGTATTCTGTTCAAAAAGAAAGTAGGTACAATAGGTACATAATACAATCACATAGGTATCACAAATTTAAATTTACTTTAATATCTTTATTTTTATTTCGTTAATTTTTGAATTTTTATTAATCCTAATATGATTACCTACTGTTTGTTTTGTACATATAATTAATGTTTTTAATAATGTACCTACATAGTATCCAAAATATACAACAATCGTTTACTTTCCCCCATGGGACAGGCAGAGCCAAGTGTGTGGGACAGAAAAATATTAAAACTAAAGTTATTCTGAAATAAATAAATGAATAAAGTTATTTTGTACAATAGATTTTAACAAGCATATCCTTAATGTGACGGTTCATATAATTTCATATTTTATGTTTGAAAAAAAAATTCTAAATTACATAATTATTAAACTAAATAAATGCAAGTAGATATACGTTTGATATCTACTTGCATTTATTGATATAAACAAATTTAAACAAACATTGCGTTATTTCATAAGATTTATGTTTCTACCAACAGAATCAATGCGTTAGGGATCCGTCGATTTGAAACCCAAAAATAGTTAATCTTAATATATAGGTAAGGACCTAATATAAAATAAAATATACATAATTATAATGTTATATTATAATACAATAATAATACATAATTATAATTTTTTTGAAGTGCAAACCTCTTTAGGCGCGTTGTGGGCATTTTTAAGATGGGATAAAATCATTGAACTCGCGACAGTGTCATGTTATGCTACTTTACGTAATGTAAGCGTTGATGTAGCTGATAATAATTTAAAATAATTTAAGAAAAGAACAATTTTTGAGATGGGGTAAAATCATTGAACTCGTCATGTTAGCTTGACAGCTCTGTAGGTACCTAAATAAGTACTAAGCAGACAATGCATATTGACATTTACGATCGTTCTCGCCCCAGTACCCTGTACCATCTAACGACTGATAACCAACAATTTAACGATCATGAAATTCATTGATTATGTATTGTAATTTTGGATTGTTATATCTCTGAGTATAAGCACTTTGGAGCATTATGAATAGGTTAAGGTACGATAGTAACTCTTATTTTATCTGTGGTTATAAAGTAACTGCGTATACTCTATAGAATCATCGTTTAAATTTATTGCTCTTATTACAGTCCCACCCACACCCTGTATATATTTTCTCTTGTATTTCTTGCGATCAATAATTGCGAAAATTTACCTAATTCGATAATGCCAAGGAATTTAAATATCATAGAATTATTTTTGTGAAGCTACGTTTTCACTTCATACGTGAGTCCAACGACTGACATGTATTTTTTTTTATGCTAAGATCCTTACTCAGCGAAACACAAAAACACAATATGCTGTTATTAAACGGTGTTCTTATATAACGCGGTGGTTACTGCCGCAAGGCGGGCTGCCCAAATGCCCTGTCACTACTTAAACTTAAGTCTTAACTTAACTTACTAAAGTCGACTTAAAATAATAATAAAATAATTCTCTAAGTTGGAAACTTATGTTTGTTGTTTTTTATTTGTTGGTTACGCTATCACGATTTAACTACTTAACCGATCACAATGAAATATTGCATGACGGGAAAAAATACCGTTACAAAAATTATGTAGGATCGTATACATCCAAAATTTAATTACCTTCACTACTCTATAGCTATAGGTTCAAAGATATTTTTGTATATATGGTATATACGAATTCATGGATATATTACTTACATATTATTATACGCTCAAAGAAAATATTACTCATAACGTATACACGTATTCGCGTAAAACACATGATCGTGTCCAATACTCTTTCAAGTTTCAAATTCAATTAAAGCTAGGCCAACGAGACAATGCAAAAAATATTAAAAAAATTTTAGGGTTATCAAGATAGCTTCCTATATTATGAAACAGATAGCGCCGACCGCTTCGTGTGAAGGAAAAGGACAGATAGCCGGATTTTTTTACACTGCTTGCTTTGACTTGGCTTTGTAATAATAATAATTACACTTATTAACATCATTGTAAGTTACATTTATTTATCATTAGTTTTTTAGATAATAAATGTAAATAATAATTTTCATATCAAACACCAGTTCCTTTATTGTTTTGCTTTCCAGCATAGGCCTCCCCAAGTGTTTTCCACGACTATTTCAGCCTTACCTATAAACGTTACTTAAATTTTAAGTAATACTTAGGAACCACTTAAGAAAATTTTTTACTTATAAACGTTGCTTAACTTTAATTTGTTGCTTAGCAATGTCTTAATGAACTGTCAAACACTACTTAAGAAGATAAGTAGTGATTAGTTAATACGATGCTAAGAAGATGATTAGTTGATTTTTATAAGTAAGACAGTTTATCTTTTGCTTTTCTCGTCCATGTCGTGCCTTTTTAATATCGTGTTCCCATCAACGATACTGTCCACTTTCCTGCTCTTTTTATATCTGGGACACCATTCCGTCACTTCTTGGCTTGTCTCCTTGGCTTTGCTTTAGTTGTCAATAGCGAAGCTACGTTTCAAGATAAATGCTACGGAACCCGTCGATTTGAATTGAAACATACCGTAACACCGGTTTGTCGTTAAAGTATTAAAAAGTGCGTTGTGTTTTTTGTCGGCCTCCGCACGCACTGTTGAGTAATAGAAAAATTGTTTACCAATGCCAATGTTAAACTGTGGTCTAATGCAATTTGCATGCTAATGCGTTTCCGATGCGTTTGGACGCGACGTTTTTTTTTACTTGATTTATTGGTAGATGTATTTACGATCGAATAGTATAATTACTTTATATTTATTTCTTGCTGGCTGTGTCCGAAACTTCGAACGCGCAGTTTTCATGCGCTTAGTATTTCGGTAATCGCTATAACTTTTTGGTTTCTAAATCGATTGGAATGTAACAAACACTAAATGTAACGGGAAGCTTGCTAAAATATATAATTGAAAATCGCGTTCAAATCGGTTAAGCAGTTTCTGAGATTAGCGCGCACAGGCAAAATTCAAGAACTATTTTTTGACCTCGGTAACATGAGACGTACCTACAACCTATTTTTTTTTAATATATTTAATGTACAGACAAGTTTAGTTCACGATTTTATAGACATGTGAATTATGTACAATATATTTGTACAATAAATATAATACAGGAAAAATGAAAATGTTTCGAGACATGGTTTCAAATACTATTTAGAAATTAGCCGATGCCCGCAACTTCATTCACGTGGACTTCATCTTGAAGTCCGTAACAAGCGATTTTTTTTTACTTTTAGCATTTTTATACCCGTAGTAGTTTCTAAACGAAAGGTCAGATTAGAATAATTTAAAGAGGAATGTACAATAAAATTATACATAATCACCTTTGTCTGAACTTATTTATAGTTGTAATTTATCTACCTAGATAAACACTAGTTTATGTCCAGATACACTGTACGAGTAATATAACGGTATAGTACATTCCGCTGATTTAAAATTGATATTGGAATCTGAAACAGCTATCCATATTTTAATATTATTAATGTGAAAGTAACTTGTCTGTCTGTCTGTCTGTTACCTTTTCACCTATAATACACAACTGATCATAATTAAATTTTGCATATAGGTTGTCAAGAATACAGGAAAGGACATTAGGTGTTTTTCAACCAGAAAAAGTGTAGATACTGTTCCCGAGGGTACACTTAAAAAAAATCCTGGCAAAAGTGTAATATCAATTAAAATGTCAGCCGTTATATTGCTTACTAGCTGGTGCCCACGACTTCGTCCGCGTTGAAAAATATTAAGTAGCCTATTCTGTGTCCCGTACGTCCAAATGTTTATCTACCAAGTTTCATGAAAATCAGTTAATTCGTTTCAGAGTTATGGAGGAACATACATACCTACATACAGAAAAAAATTCTAAAAATCATCAATTTAGTTTCAGTATCATGTATAGAGCCCATAAACACGATATCCGAAAACAAAGTAACTTACTCTATGACCGACCCTTACAGATTTATTATTAGTATATTCATATTTTTTATTTTACAACGCGGACGAAGTCGCCGGCACCAGCTATACTTAGCAATAAAGCTATTCATCAATTTTCGTCTTTGAACTGTAATCCATTCAACATGTATTAATATATAACAGTTGTCGTCAACGGTTAACAGTAAAGAGCGTTAATAGGTTCACAGTTAACTCAGACAGCTATAGGCAATGTTCAACCTGTAGGTAATTATAGAGAAGATAGGCTATTATTCGTTTGAACTTCACATCTTGACCTATCGTTAATAATCGTTGCAAGCAAAGGTCGCATTTACTCCATTTTCAATTGTAGTTAAATTAACAGGTTTTTCTTTTGTTTATGTAATACAACGTTTTTACTGACTAGCTCATCTAAGCATAGCATAAACTACTACTAAGCCTAGAAAACTAAAATTTACAACAGGTATAGGTTTATTTTGTGACGTAATATTCCAGTAATAAAATATATTTGAAAATTTCAATACCGTGCGAAGACGGGATCAGGTCGCTAGTATTGGGTAGGTATGATATGGAAATAAACCCTATTTACGCTATAGTGTAAGTTATTATTAATATTTTTGGTATTAATTTTGTTTGAAATTGAATTTTATTTTCTGAAATAACAATTATATTTTACCTACTATTAACCTGCGACCCGCTCCCGGCTTCGCCCGGGGTACCTACAATTTTTATTTATACGAATCTTCCCTATGTAATCGCTATGTCAATATGTGAAAACCGTATTGAAATCGGTCAACCCATTTTCGAGCGTTTGAAGCGTAGGACAAACCAACAACATTTTTATTTTTATATTTATAAAGATAATTGAAAAGCTCATAAATTATCATATAAGGCATATAGATAACGGAGAGTGTTAGGTTAGGTCACTGTTTAAATATTATAGCCGGTATCACTAATTTTTTTTTTAAATAAAGATGACAGACAGGCTGATAGTCTAAGACTACTGATTGACTTGACAGACTTATTGATGGTAGGTGGCTATCGTTGCCTACGATTTTCACTAATGAAAATCTTGATGCGGTTTTCACTAATGGAAAAAGTGATTAACGCAAAATTTTGAATTTTCGTTTGTAATAAAAAAAAAATTTAAAAAAACTCAAAAACTAATGGACCAATTTTAAAAATTCTTTCACCTATACAAAACTACATTATCAGCGAGTAACATAGGATACACTTTATAAAGTTACGCAGGCGAAGTCGCGTGCAACAGCTAGTAGTGTATATAAAGGGAGAAAAGTCCAAAGTTAGCTAGGAGAGACATTCTTGTAAAGCGCTCTTTTATTATGAAGTGTTTTATGTCTGAAGTTGGCGGAGCGGTCATTACGGCATACCTAGTGCATATACGGTGTGTCTAGAATTGCAAATTAGGCGCTAAATACTAACATAAATAAATGACGCGTCTATATTGTATGTTATGTTTGTATGGTCGGGTTCAATGGACGGTCAAGTAACGCCTACTGGCACGCCCACTGTCGCCACGCCCACTGATTTCAATCCTATAACCATAGATTTGACTAGGACACGTTTGGACCTAAACGTGCCTAAACATCTGTGCCTAAACTAATTTAATGTGATGCATTTAATATTGCAGCACCATAGCGTGTCCAGGTTCAGCTAGTTTATATCTACAGTAGAACGATATAACGGTTACATAGTTCAGTACCGGATATAACGACTTCGGTTATAACGACATATCGGTTACAACGACCAAATGGCAAGGTCTATATCGATTTAATATTGCTTATAATGAATATCCGTTTATTACGACCAAATTTTGTGGTCCCAGGGAAGGTCGCTATAACCGATTTTCATTGTATAAGTACTTGTTTATACTAATATTATAATGAGAGAATAAAATTTGTATTTTTGTATTTTGTTTTGTTAAGGAATTAAGCAAAAAACTACTAAAACCGATTCGTTGGTTACCCGTAGTCCCGGTGGGTCGATCCATGCCATGGAACCATGGGTAATATTAATTACCCACGGTTCCATGGCTATAGAGTTGTTCCCTGGACTTCTGACTATATATCGATGGGAAATTAAAAGCTAAAGTTACATAGAATAAAGTTTAGTAATTCAGTTTTAAAATTTCTCTCACCTATACAAAGCTAAGTACATAACATAGACTAAGTAAATTATTAATAGAGTGAATAATGTGAGCCAAGGTATAAAAATATCTATACTAATATTAGGATAAACAGAAATTGTATATTTTATTGTAACCCGGCCTCCACACTACTCGTGAAGTACGAGTAGGGCGAGGCGAAGCAAATACGAGAGTGTGGACGGGCACTTCGTCTTACCTCGTCCAACTTTACCTCGCCTCGTGCTACTTCCATTTGTTGTCGGTTTTCCGCCGGAGTCAATTAAAGGACTCGAAGAAGCGCGAATAAATAAATAAATATCTTCACACATTCCACACAGCACCATCTAGTTCCACACTAAGCAACTTAATGCTTGTATCATTATGGATACCAGACAGTTGATATAATACGATTACTTTCTTTTTTTTTGTTGTAAATACAAACATCCATGACTCAGGTACAAATAAATGTTAACACATAAACATTTGCCCCTAGCGGGATTCGAACCCGCGACCGTTTGGTTAACAGCTAGGGTTACTAGCCACTAGACCAAACGTGTCGTCAAATGAGTTCCTCGCGAGGTTGAACGAGTGTGTAGCCACGCACTTCGTACTTCGGTCAACTTTCCCGAATAATTCGTCGAGGTACTTCGCGAGTAGTGTGGAGGCGCAGTAACGAAAGCTACGTACGTTATCAGCGAGTAATATAAGAGTATATTTTATAAGATGCGCGGACGACGTCGCGTGCAACAGCTAGTCGTAAAATAAAGTAACTTTCCGCCTCCGTCTGTTTCTCCTCTAATTTTATCTAAAGCATCGGACAGATTTTGATACGGTTTTTAGAAATGGATAAAGCGATAAACAAGGAAGGTTTGTGTATTATTAATTAGCTAACCCCCGACTTTCTATTGAGCCTAAACACGCTGATATATGTGCTGTAAGTTGTTAAGGAGTATAGTTAAGCTTTATAAGAACCATTTCGATCGTCAGTTTTCATACAGAAAAAAAAACCTCATCAAAATCGGTTCATAATAATAATATACATAATATTCGTATTATTACTATGCATCTGTGTTTTTTCATCCCGTATATAAAAATATTTTTTCTTTGTTACAGATGGCGATAAGAAAAACAAATTACTCTCAAATTCTAATAGTCAATTATATATTTATTTCCAAGTGTACTTAGTCAAATGTCATAAGTTTAAATGATTTAAAAATCAAAACGGGTTCGACAAATAAAAGGTGCTTGCTTAAATCTTGAATTCGTTAACATGTAAACATAGGTATTTATTTATTTAATTCACATGTTTGTGTTACGTTTATATAATAATATATTAATATATTCTTTATGACACAAAATTAAAAAAAATAAGCATTTTTAATGAAAATGAAACAAATTTTAATAAAAAGAACATTAATTTTTAATTCCAATCTTTGCATTTAAAGAAATTCATTTGGAAACGATGTGAAAATTAAATATTTATTTAACTATTTAAATAAAAGTGTGATTGAACACAAGTTAACGGACAATGTACATTTTGAAAGTGAGCGTGTGATTGTTTTTAAAAAAACTTAAAAAATAAATAAAAAAATATGAATTTATGAGTGGGTGTCGCGATACAAGTTGCGAGATGTACACGGCGTGGTACAGTCGCGGAGACAGTGGCATGCACCATCACCAGATGGGGCAACTGTACCACCATGGGCCCCCCATGATAAAGACTGAAGCCGGTGTCAATAGTGATTGTATGATGGCTGTAGATTACGCCCCACCGATTAAGGTAAGACTTGCACAGTTTATTCTAATATTTTTTGTTGTTTTTTATCACAAAAGGCCTCAAGGTTTGCCACCACGCATGATCTTCTATCCAACGTCATTCTCATCCAGACTCTTCAGAAGCCTTTCAGGTCGTCTGTTTACCTGGCCGCTTTCCGGCACGTCTCTTTTTTTATTATTTATTATAGATTGGTTTGCTAAGATGAGTAGCGAAGATGAGGCCTATGAAAGAGCGAGCACACCCAGAAGATGCCTATTCACTCGAACTTTGAATAGATTCGGGTTATATGTGCTCGGAAATACAGACTGGCGGCAGGAACTTCCAAACCTTGGCAGTGCGCATTATAAAGGATGTTTTAAAGCGCTTGGTCCGAAGTAGAGATCAAACTCCGCGCCTAATCGAGGTGGAGCCCGCAAACATGCAGGCATAGTCTGGCATGGGGAAAAGGTAGCATATCTTAAACGTTCCCTAACCATAACCCCTGCCCATAGACGACGCGAAGAAACATAGTGAAGTTTTAGTGGATAGAAGTCCCACATACCCCACCGATCTCCCCATGGTCGGTGAAAACACTTACTCGTATAAATGTCAGTCAGTTATAACCAGGGTTTTAAAAATAGCCAATACGATGACGATCCAGAGAAAAAACCCCGAGTGAAACTCAGGCTTCAAATCGTTTTGTTATCTTTAAAAATAAATAATAACAATTACATTGCTTCAACTAACTATCGTACACAAATCATAGTATAATAAAAATTTGTGTCTCCGAGCTCATGTCCACGAAGGGACATCGGAATAAGGACATTAAAGCAAAACACACAATGAACACATCGTCCTAAAAGCAAAACGGCCTATAAGCAGCTCGTCCTATTAGCAACGTGGCCTAGTATCAAATGGTCCCAATATCAAAAGGACATGTAACCCAAATCTTTATAAGTTCGAGTGAATAGGCATCTTCTGGATGAGCTCGCTCCATCGTGCTGCAAGGCTTAGATACTGGCCAAGAACAAGCCTATCTTAAATTTTTTAAAAAGTATAGGTACATATTACATACAGTATAATGTATAAAGATTTTAACTGTTACATGTCAGTATATTTATGAAAATTTAATTTACGCTCATAAAAATATTAGTCAGTTTAATAAAAAATGTGATGTACACAATATAAATACTAGGTTCAAAAATAATTTAGATTTACATAAGACGCGACTCCACAAGATAAGTAATTCTTTTATGGGTCAATGTATACGGTTTTATAATAAACTACCTGAGATGATAAGAGCCTTATCTATAAATAAATTTAAAGGTGTCATTAAAGCCAAACTCCTCTCGAAAGGCTACTATAAGGTCAATGATTATTTAAGTGACAATGAAGCCTGGATTTAGAGCTTGGATCCGGAGCTCATACTATGTTTTGCTTAGTATTGTATATGAACTTTATGTTTGTATTAAGTGTACTTAATTGTAATTTTTATATTTTAAAGATGACAAAAAGAATAGTATCCTGAGTTTCTTTCGGGGTTTCTTCTCAGGATCGTCATCTTGGCTTTTTTTCCGAAACCCTAGTAAATTTAAATTTATAATAACGATCATAAGAGTTTCGTGAGAAACCTAATTCATAAATAAATATTTTGATTTTGATTTTTGATTTTATACATTTATGTAATATAGTATTCTGAGCGACCAGTGGTATCTATAGATATAGATATTATTAATAAATATAATGTAGTTCTAGTATGTAACGGTACCTAATTTGCGGGTTACAAAACAACTACATGTGAAATCCAATGCAGTTGGATTTCATATGCTACTCACGCATTTCCACAAATCATCGCTTATTTTTTTCTATAAAACGAACCATTATAGCAAACAATTCAACCTGTCAAAATGTTAGAAATAAGACGTCTGTCTATTGACTATTTTCTTTCAAAACATTTGGGTATTTCAGCACGCGATGTTACGGATGATTGAACGAATTTAAGCACGGCAAACTTAATTGAATTATAAGGAATCGGTTTACGAGATACTGAATGAAACAAAAATGACTACTTAGAGAAAATAAACCTTTCTCTTCAGAAGTAGGCGTTGGCACTTTAATCCAAGATTCCACGGTTCGAATCCTGAAACTGTGAAAATGAATTTTTCCAAGTCCATAAGTCCAAGACAGTGAGTATCGCTACTTTTTATGTGCCACGATTCTTTGCAATGAAATGCCGCTTAAAAACTTTTTTTAGGAACCCTTCCGTACTTTTTCTGTTCCATCACTTCATGATGAATGTTATAGAAACCCATAGAGGACAAATTAACGTAGGTACTTATTGATTTTTATTTATAACTTTTTACTGCTTTGGTTTCTCCCTGGATGCAATTTTTTATATACACCAAAAACATATTTATCAAAAAAATCTTTGATTCTTAAGCCATCGAGTGGTGTAATTAAATTTTAGATGTAGACGATAGATATGTAGCTACAGCATCAAACTGTATACCCCGATTTTGTTATCATCAGTATCCTGAATTGCATCCCACTATGGAAGAGAGGACTAATTCTCCATTTTGATTAACATATGAGTCGCGGTACTCCTTACCTCTACCCTCCATAGAATAAAGTAAAAGAATAGAGGGAAACAATTAGAGAAGTCTGACGTGTCTGGTAATGTGACAGCAAGCCGTCTACCACAGAACAAATAATGATATTCAAACTGCCTTGTAATTGAGGCAGTATCAAAACCCATTCACGAAGACATGAATGAACGATATCATTCACCAGTGAACAGGTGCCAAGTCACAAGTTAACGAGATGATTACTCACGTAGCGGAGACGTGACCATTTTTTTTAAAATCTCAGCCTCCGGCGCATGGATCCAATAGGAAATCGATTAAAAAAGGAGAATTTTAAAAAAGAACCGGGTCCGCCCGATGCCGGACCATAGAGAATCGTGCGCGTTCGTGCGTGACAGTTTTAAAATAATTCAAACAGATACCGTTTTTGTCTATGGTTTTTGTATGGATTTTGTCTAATGCTGAGCACGGGTGAGCGGGAGTCATAGACCTTAAAGTAATTGCAAGTGTTTATTTTTGTTGTAATTTTTCAATTTTATATCACTCGGTTAAACTGTACAAAAAATTTCTCGGTTGTTTATTCATATATTTTGCTTTTTATTTATATCTATTTTTTTTCAGCATATTTATTGAATTTTTATCTGAGCTTTTATCCTATTAATATTATCCTAAATGAATCCTGAATAAATAAGCCAAGAAACAGAGAGAGGGACAGCGACTTTGTTTTTAAATCTCAAGCATATGCTTCAATGTAGCTTTTAAGCATTTAAGCACAGATTAATAAGTAGTTACTACCGTAACAGATAAACACTCCCGTAACAGATAATAAACGTAATAAACACTCCCTAACAAAAAGACCATCACAACTTTTTTAAATGCCTACCGTTTTGCCTCGCCAACTGCTTAGCGGAAAAATATACCTTATAGTTCAAACGTTGAGTTGTTATTGCTCTGCAGCCGCACGCGCCCGCGTGACATTGAAGTAATAGTAATAAAGTCAGGGCTACTACTACTGAGTTTTTCTAGGCCGTCCCAAAATACAAAGCTAATTAAGCCGCTAGTAACTATTTATTAAGTAATTAACTAGTAACTATAAGCTTACAACTTCTCAGTTCAAGTTGATCAGAATAACATGATTTTTAAGATGTAAATAAGTACTAGTAGGTAACGAGCAATGATAAAAAACCTTGTAGGTACCTAAAGGTTTTCATATTGGTAGGTACTTATTCCTATTTCCACTGACGAGACCAAATAAAAAAGCTTAAATTGTGTATATCATTCTCCGTACTATATTTTTTAGTTTTCACGGATTTACATCCTTCCACTGCACACGTATTACGAGGCATAATACCTATTATTCTTTCCGAAATGTAAATCAAAGACACGGAACACAATTACTCCTGGCGGAGATCAAAGAAGAAAAAAATAAATGTAAATGCGCGCGCTCGCGTCGGTGGCAACCGCGTGAATGTGTACCTTGAAAAGTACAGCGGCGCGTAGGCACTTAGCGCGCGCAAGTACATGAAGTGAAAGAGGCCTGATTTAAGTCATATATATTGTGTTGTTACTTAGCTCATGGGATGACGGGGTTGACATATCTTTGTAAGATAAAAGTCCCAAAAATAAAAAGGGTAAACTTAAACTTTTTTTAAAAAGTCTCAAGAATTATCAAATTTTTGATGTAGATAATAGATGTGTAGCTACAGCATCAAACTCTATTGTACAATATCTCCCAATTTTGTAATCATCAGTTTTCTGAGTTGCCTCCCGCAGATGTAATGTAATCACGTCAAAACTTTAAAAATTACTTATCAAACTCTTTGACCCACACTGGCAAAGGAAATGTCAAAGTATACAGCCAATGTTTTGAAAATAAAAATATTATCTATGTTTTCACACTGGCATAGAAAGAAAGCGTGACACGTAACGTTGCGTCGCGACCCTCCGACTATTAGAGATCTGTTCTAAACGAGGATTATAAAAATCTTCGGCCGAATCTCCCTTGAGACATTGATGTATGAGGCGAAAAACTGTTTGGATTTTGTTAGAAATTATTTCGCGTTTCATTTGAAATAAAATTAAATAATTTTAATTCGAAGGAGTTATTAAATCAACTAGCCGTGCCCGCGTCTTCGTACGCGTGGTATTACAGAATTCGGTACAACTTTTTTGCTTGTAAACCGAATCAAATGAAACACTAAATGTTACGTGCTGCCATACGTCAGAGAAAACCACATTCAAATCGGTTAAGCCGTTTTTTGAGAATAACGTGGCCAATCGCTTAATTAGACAAAAATTCTGAAAACTATATTGTCCATCTCTGTAACAGCATAACCGATTTGAATGCGGTTTTCACAGATGTATGGATGATTACCTGGGTTAACATAATATAGGATACATATTACTTATACTAGAAAATATTTTCACTGAAGGTTAAATATGTAATAGAAGCTAATTAAGGTTTTATGTATAAAATTTTGCATCCAAGTCGCCGAAACTGATCGCGTTTGTCTGTTTCTCCGCTAACTACTTCTAAACCACCCAACGGACTTTGATACGGTTTTAACTAACGGGAAGAGGGATAAACGAGGAAGGTTTGTTTATATAAAAAAAATCCATGCCGCGGGCTAAGCCGGGAGTAGGTCGCTAGTCTTTTATAATCTGATTGTATTCACCCAACTAATTTTGATACGGCTTTCACTAATGGAAAGAGGGATAAACGAGGAATACACAAAGTTTGTATTATAAACAAAAGGCATCCCGGACGAAGCTGGGAGCGAGTCGCTAAGTCTTCTATAATCTGATCATATCCACGCTGTCATTTTGGTTAGTCGGTCATACAAGCTATACGTCCTGCCTAACATCAATATTTTTTCATGGTTAGTCACAGAATAGGTAATAGTACGAAATTTAGTGAACATGTAAATTTTAGAAATCTGCATTGAACTATGTAATTAACCGATAACTTTTTACGAAACAAAGAAAGTACTGTAAAACCGACTCCGCGCCCATGAGAAAATGATCGGGACACCCCCGGCTAACGACATCTCCCTGTGACGTCATTAATCAAGAAAGCCCGTTACACACGATGCGGGGGTCGACTCTATTGTAGTCAAAAATCTGGTATGTCACAATAATCAAATGTCAATGTCATAATGAAAATTATTGACCCATTGCTGCACTTGTTTATTGAGTTAGTACATTTTTATTTTATTTTAAATAGTACATATTATAAATTGTAATGCTATAATAATATTATACTTAACATAAAAGAAAATATTTGAAGGACACCGAACATGTGCGTTTTATCGAGGTTCTCGTGGCCTTTTAATTACATACTAAATTAATGATAAAATAGAATTTATTTCTATATCTATAGATAGGTACATATTATAAAATAAAGTCAGCTTCTGTCTGTTTTTCCGTTCACTTCATCTAAACCGCTTATTTTTTATATGGTTTTCATTCATGAAAAAATCAAATTCCTTTCACGACCATAATCGTACAAAATTTTTTTTTAAATTATTTATTATTTTAAGGCACGATTTCAACGTACTCTGTTAGTATTTGACATAGCTGTTGTCATATAACAGAGGTTTACAGTATGCGAGTGACAGCGTTAAATGACTTAACAGCGATGTTAAATACTAACAGAGTATGGTGAAATCGCGCCTAAAAGTTTTTTTTGAATAGTTTCTAAGACGAGGTAGTTTTTTTTAAAAGGGCAGTTACAGCATTTTATGCGTCAACAAAGACAGAGACATCAAGATAAACGTCTCGAATGATTCCACAGGATTATTTCGGTCGCCCAGTGTCCCGGGAAATTTAGCGGAATTGTGAATTTGTGACGATGTAACTAATTGTCTTTGTGATGTCTGAAAAAAAAATGCCTCAAATTACTGTAATAAAAAGCGGTTAAGTTTCGTATACAAAGGCGTAACGAAATGGAATTTCGAAACTTTTATTATTTTAGATTGTATGTATAAGTAATAATACATAAATGTAATAATAATGACATTAATATATATTGGAATCGAAGAACACTGGAATCTGTGTTTGTGTCGGAGTATTCCCACTACTATTTTGTTCTATTAGTAGAACAAATGAGATATTTTTTCCCATTTGTTCTATACTTGGTCATGTTGACAGAACAGATGGGAATTTAAATTCCAACATGTTCAACTATTTGTTCTACTTACGTAAAGTAATGATTTGATTTTTCACAAGAAGATATAGCTCTTCTGATTTTTAACACAGATAAGATAACGACTTATACAAGAAGCGCTACTGGTGCTTCAAGGGATAAAGTAAGAGATAGGAAAATAGGAAATCAATCACCGAAACATGACAAAGCACATGCTGATATTTCATATTGGTCTTCTTTAAGGGGATGCTTTTAGGAATCGCAAACCTGCCACTTGCCAGATCCAGAGAATCAACTTTTGAAAAGGTCATTTTCAAAGTGGCCAATGCCGGAAATTGAAACCTGAAACGGTCACCTTAGCCACTCAACCAATGTATCAAATTTATTACACTCAACAAGCTATAACTAAAATTATAAACTAAGTAACCCCCGACTTTCTATCGAGCTCAAACACTCTATATATGCTGTAAGTTACTGAGGAGTTGGGTGCACCCCAGACTACTTGATGCTGCAGCATGAAATCAAGGATACAATGTTATGGAAATAATGACAACAGTCGAAGTATCAGTATACCAAATTTCACATCAATAGGACATGTGGTAGTCAGTGAAATAGCTTCAAACGCTTGAACAGTTCCTTATAAATTTATAGTTAAGAACAATCCCGATCAAGTCGGCTTTCAAACAAAAACAATCGGATCGAAATCGGTCCATCCGTTTGGGAGCTATGATGCCACAGACAGATATATACAGTCGACTTATAATAACCCATTTTTGCCTCGGGCGTCAGTGGTTAAAAGGACTGGCAATAAATATGGTGGTTTGACATTATATGACAAATTAAAATGTTTAAAGCGCCTGTTTTTCTTGACCTTATTTTGAAGGGAAAACTTCTTTAGGCGGGTTGGGTATTTTTGAGATGGGAAAAAGTCATTAAACTCGCGACACTGTCATGTAATGTAACTGTAAATGACATCTCTGTATATTTCCAAATTTTAATTTAAAATAATTTAAAAAAGAATAATTTTGAGATGGGATAAAATCATTGAACTCCCGACATGTAATGTAACCGTGTAATTGACAGCTCTGTAATAAGTATCGTACTAATCAGACAACTGCATATGAAAGTAAACTTACAAGACATGATAACAAGAATCAATATGGTATACAAATACATCTCTGACCAATAATCTAGTTTCATATCAACGTCAAACAATTTAATGGTTTGTCATTATGAAGTTCATGTTAAATAATTATTTTCTATTTGATTGTCATTGTGTGTCGGTGTCATATATTTTCTCTTGTATATCTTGCGATCAATAATAATCGTATTTACCTAATTCGATAATGCCAACGAATTTAAATATTAAACAATTATTTTTGTAAAGCTACGTTTTTTCTCTTTTCTCCTTTGAAATGTAAGTATTCAGATATGTCTCAGCGTCAAGTACAGAGCTCGTCAACTCAACACAGAACTCTTCTCGTCTTAAAGCCCCGAACACACTCGTACACTGAAACAATTAATTTAAAAGACAAACCTTGTACTTTCAACCGCACTCCTGCATCATTAATATGTGAGCTTTTCTTATAACATTAGGGTTGTCGCTTTGAGAAAATAGAACATTTTTTAGACTATATTTTCAGTTTAAATAAAAATGCTTAATAGAAAAATTATTTATTGGATAAAAGAATCATTCCTTAATATTTATCAACATACTAGCTGGTGCCCGCGAATTCGTCTGCGTTAAAAATAAAAATCTAAAAGCAATATAAAGCTTGACCCCATGAACACTTTGGCCAGGCGTTAGTTTTTATTTCATTTCAGACGATCCCGCGGGAATAGTACTTTTTTTGGATGAAAGGTACCCCATGTCCTTTCTTGTATCCCTGACTACGTGTATGCAAAATTCCACGATGACCGGTTGAGTAGTTGAGGCTTGAAAAGGTAACAGACAGACAGACAGACAGGAAGAGTTCGTACCTATATGGATTTACAGTATTAGTGTGCAGTAACTGAATTTTATAGACGTGGTAGTAGGTAATTAGGTATTACTTATAAATAAAAAAACATAGGTTATTTTTTCTTATAATGCAAGTCAAGAGAGTGGTTGACGGTCTACTTGATGGTAGATGGCTACCGCCGCCTTTAACACAAACAACGCCACAGGTACTGCAAGTGCGATGCCGACTTAGTTATAATAAGTCCAACTAAGTCGCAAAAGTATATAAATTAATAAGGATACGGGATTTCCTTAGTTACAAGCAACGTCACAGCAGGTGCTGCAAATGAAATTAGTTCCATGATCCCTTGGGAACAGTATACTTCTGGATGAAAGGTACGCTATGTCCTTTCCTATTAGTATCCAAATCTTATACTTTATTCTCCAATTTATATGGCGCCTTACATAGCTTATAACTTAAGTATTTCTTTTACATTGAACTATAAAAGTTTAGTGTGGGATAGTTTTGGGAAATAGCGGGGAAAGAAAGAAGAAATAAAGAATTTCATTCACACAACACAAAGACAAAAACATAATACAAAAACCACAAAACAGAAATTAATAAACAGGTAAATTATGTGTGTGTGTCATCGCGGCAGTAAATCGGATACTGGCTCAGCATTCTTATTTTATTTGAGAAATAAATAATTAAACTAGCGAATTAATTTGAATCAAATAGTTAAACTAGCGATTCGCTCCCGGCATTGATGCATTTTTTTTTTGTAAATTATTTACACAAACCTTCCTCGTTTATAACTCTTTTCATTAGTGAAAACTCTATCTAAATCTATTGGGTGCTATAGAAGAAGTTAACGAAGAAACAATCAGAGACCGACAGCGAATTTATTGTAAAAATACGTATAGACGACTTATTTCTAGGAAAGAAAATAATAAATGAATAAATTAAAACTTCAAAGAGGATAAAGTTTATTTTGAAAAATCGTTGATAATAATTTTTATTTCTTTTGCACTTTATTAATTAATTACTTTAGCTCAGGTTCAGACTGTCCAAAATGTCAGAATGTCCAGTGTTCCAAAATGACCAGTCTATCAAAATGTCTAGTCTCAGAGATTGTTTATAGTGTCTCATCTCTCAGAATGTCTTTGTTCCAAAATGTGTAGTGTCACAAAATGTCTAGTTTCATGTCACAATTATTAGTTTAACAAAATAAAATAGTCTGCCGAAATGAGTTTAAATAATAATAATTATTAATGATGCCTTATTTTTGATGTCACACCCTTGAACCATTAGGTTTAAGACAACTTTAACTTGCTTGCTTTTCAAAATGGATAAGACTTAAAAAGATAGGTATCTGAAGAGGTTCAAATTTTCATGGTTTCCTTTTAATTATTCGAAAATTGGGTTCATCTACATATACTAAATTTATAAAGGGTAATCTTGAACTATTAGACCGATTTGAAAAATTCATCATAGTTTTCATCAAGAATTGAATTTCAGGATGGACATAGGCTAAATATTTCACTCAGGCGAAGCAGCGGGCGTTGGCATATACGTTGTCAATACAGGAAAATACATAGGGTACCTTTCATCCAGAAAAAGTGTACTGTTCGCGAGGTATCATCTAAAACTTAAAAAAAAACTAACAATTGCGAAACTGTAATAGCAATGCAGATGTCAGGCGTTAGAATGATTACATATTTTTTTATATATCAACGTTATATTGCTTTGCATATTTTGTCATGTGTTATCTCTTTTATTTTTCAACGTGGACGAAGTCGTAATCACCAGTTAGTTATAAAAAACGTCACTGCCGCCAAATAAATAAATTAAATAAAGGGACTATTATACCGTTTTCATGTATAATAATCCCTTTATTAAAGCTATCAGCGAGTAACATAAGCTATATTATATTATATAAAGTTACGCGGGCGAAGTCGCGTGCAACAAATAGTTCTACGTGGTTCTACATAAAAGTAATTAACAATGTTAATTTTACAATAATAAGTCTATTTAATAATAAGCAATATAAAACATAATTTTAAATTTAGTTTTGTTATTAGATACATATAAGAATCGCTTTTTTCTACCCATTTTAATGTGAATATATCTACTATGAAATAAATAAAATAAATTATGTAAGTAATATCTTGAAGAACATTTTGTTTAACAAATTATGTCTAATAGACAACTGAACATGAAAAGTCTTAATATATTATGTTCAATTAATTGAACTCCTAATTGAAATGGGAAGAGATCAAAAAGCTCAAGTATTAGTGTATATTGTAGAAAAACATCGCATTTTTATATGTTCTTCAAAAATTTTAACATCAGTCATGTTGATAGTGACTACTCGATGATTTTTGATGTTGATGTTGATGTTGATAGTGATTAGAGAATACCTTGTCTTTTGTTTTTTCTTTTTTTACATTTTGCCATTAATTTACGTATTTCTGAAGTTTACCTATTAATAAAAAACATTTTAACAATTTTGTGATTGCGTCCTAATTTAACTTATATAATAACTAGCTGTTGCACGCAGCCTCGCCCATGTAACTTTATAAAATACTAGCTGGTGCCCGCGACTTCGTCCCCGTTGAAAAATATTAAGTAGCCTATCCTGTGTCCCGTACGTCCAAATGTTTATCTACCAAGTTTCATGAAAATCAGTTAATTCTTTTCAGAGTTATGGAGGAACATACATAGAGAAAAAAATTCTAAAAATCGTCAATTTAGTTTCAGTATCATGTATAGAGCCTATAAATACGATATCTCTGAAAACAAAGTAACTTACTCCAACGCCGACCCTTACAGATTTATTATTAGTATTGATAGCCTTTCTATAGGTGAAAGAACTTTCAAAATCGGTTCAGTAGTTTTTGAGTTTACTTATTCATTACAAACATACAAATCTTGTCTCTTTATAGTATTAATATAGAAGTATAGATTGCGAAAATTTGTGAGGATTGATATGTGGCTTTTGTTATTTTTTGCTAAGCTACTGGACTATGAATCAAAAGCGACAAAATTATAGAGAAATATAGTTTTAACATTAGACTAACACAATCAATACTCCCATACTAAACTAACCATAATAACCCACACTATCCATACTAATATTATTTATAAATGTGAAAGTAACTCTGTCTGTCTGTTACCTTTTCACGCCTTAACTACTAAACCGATCATGAAATTTTGCATACACGTCAGGGGTACAGGTTTTCCTGTACCCCTAACAACTAAAAACTGTAAAAACTACCCATCCAGAAAATCAGGACTGCTCCCGTGGGATCATCTAAAATAAAATAAAAAACTAGCACCTGGCCAAAGTGTTATAAATAACCTCTTGTGGCTTAGCGTTATATTGCTAATAGCAACAGCTAGTAGTTAATATTTTATAGACATAAAACCATGTCATGGTCATACCACCGAAGTAAAAGTCTACCAAACACATCAATCGAACATGTAGAAATTAGTGAAATCCTTTCGTCAACTATTAAATGGGCTGATGATTTTCAAACGCCTGAACATATCTTCATAAACTACCTATAGCTAAGAACCATCTCGATCATGTCCGCTTTCAAACAAACACAAAACGGATCATAATATATCCATCACTTTGGGAGTTACGATGCCATAGACAGACTCACAGATACACCCATACACAGACACCTACATAAAATTGTAATACCCCGATTTTCTGTAAGGCGTCGGGGGTTAAAAATAGAACTTCGCGTACAAATACTTCTGTTAATATAATTTTTGCGTCAGTCTCCTTAAAAACCACGCAACAAATTTTGATGCCCTTTCACCATCAGTTAGATAATTTTTCACTGAATTTTTATACATAATATGATAAGACCTTATTAAGTTTTTATGTAAAAAAAATACTTCGCAACCACTGCAAAATAAATTTACATGATCTACTTGGGCTAAACGTACTAGCTAGACTAGAACAATTCTGTAGCAACCAGAGAATTGTATTTCAAAAATCTCGAAGAAAATCCCTCGATGGCATATCTATCTGTTACGGTTGACTTATAGTATGTAGTAACCCATTTCTTTCATAAAAACTTTGATATTTACATTTTAATATAAATTCGTCATGTCTGTTACTCCGCTAATTACTTCTAAACCAAATAACGTATTTTAATTAGGTTTTCACTTATGGAAAGAGGCATAAACGAGGAAGGTTTGTCTATAGTCTATACTAATTTATACTATAATATTATAAAGAGGAAAGATTTGATTGATTTTGTTTGTTTGCATTGAATAGGCTCCGAAACTATTGAACCGATTTGAAAAATTCTTTCACTGTTGGGAAGCTATATTATCAGCTAGCAACATTGGCTATATTTTATAAAGTTACGCGGGCGAAGTCGCGTGCAATAGCTAGTATATTATAAAGATAGAAGATTTGTATGTTAGTAATGAATAAACTCAAAAACTTATAGACTGATTTTGAAAATTCTTTCACCTTTAGAAAGCTACATTATCAGCGAGTAACATAGGCTGTATTTTATAAAGTTGTGCGGACGAAGACGCGTGCAACAACTAGTACATTATAAATTTGCATCCTGGACGAAGCCTGGAGCGGGTACTCTATATTTGTTTTACGATATCAAAGTTCATTGACCTAAAAATCGTGAGAGCGACAACCCTAGATGCAACGGTGTCACGCGGGGAGGGTTGTCACAACGCAGATGATAGTGAAAAATCGCTTCTTCCCGTTTTTTGCGAGTCTGCGACTGATGTGTGCCACGCCTTGATCTGAAGCGTCATCTTGACGATTTATTTCGCAGGTTCCGTTTGGGGCTAGTGCAAATCGAGCCAACCATCTATGATTTATTGCAATAAAAAAAAAGATTTTATATTAGCCGCGGTCAAAATCACCTCTTTGGGATATATTCAAGTTATTATTGTATGAAGTTATTCGTAAATGCAATATATATAGAGGGAGAAATGCAGATTGATGAATCCAAATGGGTCAGTGAAGACAAAACTGAAACCGGAGATGCGAAAATTTGTTCTTAGGTACAGTCGGGGAAAGAAAAGGTTCGTCACCTTAAAGTCGACATTTGCTTGCACCAGGGAAATTGTCATTCATGCAAAAATTTCATTTCAAACGTCTGAGAGGGTCTGTAAGTTGTCTGCTTAGTGCTTTAGTTTCTAAATGTCTAGGAGTCTACGACTTTGATAAAGGAATGAATTTTAAAACTGAAGTAGGTTTTCGTACTCCGACTTTACTAAAGGTTTCGAAATTTTGAATTGAGAAAAACTGTACTTACTTCTTTAAATACGGGTTCCGTATTCATCGAACCCCGTTAAATTTCGGTAGTTGATAGTGTGCGCATTTAAAAACAGAATAGAAACAGAACAGAACAGAATTGTCTACAATTTTATTAATTTATAAGTGGCAGGGCACACTGCGTTTCGCGGTCAATTGGGCAGCCTGTCTGGCGGCAGTAACCACCCCCTTGAATACAGTACCACCGTGGAAGCATATTATGTGCTGTTGTGTTACGGTGAGTGAGTAAGGGAGTGCACTTGCAGTACTGTGGCGTTGCTTGTGTTATAAACGACGGTAGCCACCAACAATCAAGTGGATCGTCAGCCTGTCTGTCAAACTTATCATTAAAAAAACCACTGTACTAGTAGGTACTTCACATAGCATTCGACTCGCAGTACTTCACAATCCTCAGATTTGAAATCTTATATATTTCTTCTGACCCATTTAGGTATAATCAACCAAAAGCAGCCGTTACAGATAGCGATAAGCGCTGTCATTAGTTAGGCGGTTTTACTAATCACTGGCGCAAAATAACTTATACAGGAAAAAAGCTCTATTGCGCCCTCTGCCACGTTTTTCTTAACGCTCTTGCAACGGTATGCTGAAAAAAACGGGTACTGAAAAAACTGTTTCCTTCCAATGACGACGGATGGCGCTGATATAGACTTCAGGTGTTTTTAAACTTTAAATTTAAGAATTTTAAGTTTTAATTTACAATTCTCCTTGTTACTTGGTTCAAGTTTAATAAATATAGTATGTGAAAAATAAATCATTAAATAATATATTTACAGCTATGACTATTTTTAAATAACACATTAAGATTTTTGGTAATTTATGAAAGGAAAAAATGGATGTTAAATTTTTTGTACCTATACATAAAAAAATATTTGGTTTGATGTGTTTATATAAAAAAAATCTCAATGCTTTCTGTGTACAGTTATTACAAAAAAAAAAACCAACAAAAAGAAAAACTAAGTTCCAATTGCATAAAATTCACATAAAACGTTACTGTATCAAACTTCTAACTATAAAATTATTATAAATGCGAAAATTTGTATGTTTGGATTTTTGGTTCCTCAATAATACACAAACATCTGGACGGATTTGGATGAAATTTGGCAAACAGTTTTGGATTTTTATAAAAAGAACTGCAGCGCGTAAGAAGTCGCTGGCACAGCAGCTAGGTAGCGTTTGTTATTCTATCAAGCAAACAGGGCTAACTACTAAGGGTGTAATTTGGCACGCAGATAGGGTATTACCTGGATTAATATTTAATACAATTGTTATCCCAGAAAAATATTAGGTTCCTGTGGGATTTTAAATAAACCAACTGCAGCGCGTACGAAGTCGCGGGCACAGCTAGTATATATTATTATATAATTCAAATTCAATGAGGAACTAACACCTTTTACTACCAACAAAATGATAATAAACAAAACAAAAGATTGGCGAATATTGACAGATGTCTACTGAAACGCCATCTTGAACACAGAACACAGAGAAACTAATTAGATTATAACGCGACAGTAATAAAAAGTATTCAGTCTAAAGAGAAATGTATCAGGGGCGATGGTCACGTAATTTGTTGGTTTATATCCGTTTAACCCTTTACTGCGCATGCCTGCGTACATAAGTAGACTGGTGGAAAAAAACACAAATTTATACCGGGCAAATTTTAAATCTATACTTTTTTTCTGTCCGACCAGTATTTTTATGTCTGTTCTTTGTGTGTGTGGGTGCCAGTTTTAATTACGTATCGACTTAATTTGCGTCCCGGCGTTTCAGAGACGACTTCCAGTCGTTTTCGCGTGCTTATTATAGCGTTTTTTCTCTAGTTTTCTGTGACGTTTATTATTTTTGAAGTGAGCGTGTGTGTTTAGGTTATGTTTACGTGCTCGCTATAATGTTTCGTGGTTAGTTTTGGTGGGAAAATGTATATGTACCCTATTTCGTGTTTGATACTTGCTTGACATTGGATTTCTGCCGCCCCTGGAGTCATATTGAAATCAAAATGTGATTGAGGTACGTAGTTACTGTTTAATACATAGATTAAAATATTAGAAATGTTTGTTAATTTTTTTTTAACTTATCATGAGTATTATTTATATTGTTAACACCTGTTGATATTTTTGGTTTGACGTGAATATCTGATGAAAATATTTTAGTAAGAAACTTGCAAATAATTAAACTTGCCAACATAGGAGTAAATGTAACTAGCGACCTTACCCGGTTTCGTACGAGTAGGTATATTAATTTTTTAATGAATTTTTATCTGCAATATAAGTAAAAGTATAATATTAGTAACTTTATAACCAAAGCTAAACCTAAATCGTACTTACTAAAATAAATATATCCAATATTTCACAGAAAATTCTCTAAATGATCAATGAAAATCACATCAAAATTAGTTGAAATGCTGAGATATATTAACAGCAATTAGACTTTAGTATGCTATTTAGATATTTAGTATTTTTAATTTTATGTTAAGGTTTTTTAACTACTTAAATACAAATAAATGAAATCTGGCTGTTATAAATTTTTTAGTTACCAGTATACGTTGCTACTGATGATATGACACAAAGATGTGGCTCTTTTCTCTAAGGCAGTTGTCCCACCGCCTACGAGCAAGCGACTAACCATCAATTATTTTCTTGCTTAAGAAACGTACAATAAGATATACATTCCGTATGAACAAAAGAGATGCATATATTAATAGTTGATCGTCTGACGCGATAAGAACTATCAATGACAGCGTACTCGCTCAGCGATGCTCGCTTTGGCGATTAGGACACGCCGAGATACCAACCACCGCTGCGGCTATATCTTCCAAACTGCGTCTTTCACGTCTAATTGTTTATAGGAAGGTAGTTTTGTGTCCCAATAAAAAAACTCATCCATTGAAACAAAACATCCCTCTTTATTTCGTAGAGTACACGTACCTAGCCGAGCGAGTGGTGCGAGTAGCAGACCGTCGCTCAAAAACACTGGCTTATAGCCGAGCGACAAAACTATCTAAACTACACACTCGCTTCTCGCTGCTCGCCAACTCTTCTAGTTTCTAGCTTTAATCGCTACTCGTTCATCGTCGACGGTGGGACAAGTGCCTAAGACAAAAAGGACATAGGCCAGGACAACGTGTGTATGTGAAAATTCATGTGATAACGTGTATGAAAAATGAAGCAAATGCTGTTGCTTTTCAAATTCGATTACCACGAAAAAGCCTTTTTATTTTACTATTACTAGATAATATACAGCCTATGTCCAACGTGAATTCTGTTCTAATAACTAAAAATAAAATAAAAATAAATAAAAATAAAATGAACAAATAAAAAAAATCTCACCTATAGTTATATGTGTAGGTGAAAGATTTTTTTTATTTGAATAAATAGTTTCGAAGATTACCTCATGCATACAAACAAATATAAAAACTTCACCTTTTAATAATATCAATAGAGATAAGTAACTCATGAATAGAAATTCCTTTACGTCTCATAAATAACTCCTCACATAACCTTACAACATTGCTTAAACAAATATGCTGGTATCACTGTCCAACATTGGAAACGTTTCTCAAGTTGCCAACATTATTTATTACCAAATAATAAACTTACAATTTTACTGTGTAATAAACATACGATAGCTTTTTATATTTCGCTTCTTTATGGCCTCACGCCCATTGTTTATGAAATTGTGTTGTGAATCACTGTGAAATCCACAGACGAAACGAGACTGGGATTTGTGGGCCGAAATTTTAAAAGATTAAGCAGTTATCAATAAGTTAAATTATTCTTGTGGATTTTAATTATTTTTTGGAATTTTTATTACTTCAACGAATATTCTAAACAATACAATTTATCTTCTTTTTTTTTTTTTCAAAGCAATTGCTTTGTATGTTTCTTGGAAATTCTTTACTAAACAATGCATATTTTTAGTATTTAGCGTCTTTTCTATCAATATGACCAAGTAAAACAAATGGGAAAACTCTTTTGTTTCCACCTTATCACCGTTTCCGAAACCGACATCCGTATATTGAAAAAAATATTAATTGTTGGCTATTTGTTGCAATCGGGAACTTCAGAATTCGTTTCAAGAGCTTAAAAAGCTTATTGGCTCAGAACACAGGTTAAGGTTAAGGTCTACAGACAGGCTGACGGCGGTCCACTTGATGTTAGGTGGCTACCGTGTTCTATAACACAAGTTACGACATAGCTGCTGCAAGTGCACTGCCACCGATAGAAGGATTAATGATAAGGGATAAGGGAGGGATGGGATTCATTTCACGGTGGTATTCTCTAAGGAGGATTTTTTTTGACTTCAACGAATACTTTTTAAAAAAATGCTGCATTGTTCTAGCCGTTAAATAAATATTTGCGTCAATGAATTCTCATCAATATGTCCTAATAATAAATTTTAAATTACAAAAATGTTAAATAGGAATGCTAAATATTATGTTAGTCATATAATAGGATTTTTTTTTAGATACATACTTCCAGTAATGATGGTAACCCACGAGCAACCTTTGCATGAAAAACTCGCTGTGTGACCAAGATTTTACGACGCCGGGCTCACTGTGTGCCTGACCTTAAATCAATGTGTTTACATTTAAATGGTTACACCCATCTGACTGGAAAACGTCGTAAAACGCTCAACTATGGTATTGACAGCCCCTAGAGGGGGCGGTGAATGTATTTTGAAAGTCTATAGTTTTGTTTAAACCCACAGCGAAGAATGAAGATAACTAAAACATATCTGCATTATGCCTAACTTGTGTAGTGCCAATATTAAATTGTTCTGATCAATATAAGCACCGTAAATAGCAATTTTCCTGACCGCCATTTTGGTGACGTAATCACAGTACTATCAGTTTCGTTAGCTGTATTTTTTAGTCGCAGATGACGTCATCAAGGTTCCTGCGCATTAGGCATTTACTGGGAAAATAATTTTATTTTTGATCTAATTGTAATAAAGTGGACCTTCATTAATAATTAATAAATACACAAAGAATGCGTTTTGAGTTAAGAACAAAAAGTTGTTTGAATGTTCATGGAATGTCTTACGTAGTTTACCTGTTCTAAGAGAGTTACGCCCGCGTTTATTAGATGTAACGACATAATCTACTTGATAAGTAATCAGAGTTCTAATAAACATCGGCGTATCAAATAAGACATAAAGAAGCTTTAATGATACACAAAATTCGTTCCGCTCGCCGCGAACGCTGCAGCTTCCGTTCGAAATTCAAATTCACCTTTTTTCCACGGCCATCTTGATTTTACTTTTTTTTTCTCGAGCACTAATGGTTTTTTCTTTATGACCAGCCAGATATTATTGTTTTCGGGACTTATAATGTTTAATGATAGCGGTGTAATTCGGGTGCCTTAATGAATCGCTGTTTTTGTTTTTTGCTTGGATGCATTCAATTAGGGGGCAAAATTTGTAATTTCGTTAGTGGTGAGTTTATTTTTAAATGTATTAATTTTTAAATGTATTCACTATAATGAGTTTTGATGTAGAACTAATGATTTAATTTGAAAAATATATCTTTATCCTTATCTTTTCTCATACTTATTAAAGTATTTACTAGTAAAAATGCCGAATTGCGTAGTGAAAGGGTGTAAAAACCAGTCTTGAAAAATTAAAAGCAGGATGGTATCACATTTCACACGTAAGTTAACTTGTAAACAAATATATTCAACCAATAAATATAAATAAAAATGAATTATTATGGCAACACCGGCCTACGCACTACATATTATGAAACCGGTTTTAATTATGTTGTCCGCAAAATTCTGTCTAGGTTTTTATTTGACCTGAGTGTTGAGTAATTAATATTTCACTCCATATCCCGTTACAGAAGCTGTAATGGAGGATGGTATAAATTCGATTTTTAGATTTGACCACCAGTATTTTTTTTTATTTTATCCAGTAGTCAGCCAGCACCCTGATTGCGGCTCGTAATCATCGGTCATCCGGGCTTGTGGTCGACTTAACGATGTTGGTTTACTGTTCTGTAACGATTCTCCTTGAAAAAAATAGATTGTTTCGGATAGTGTATAAGGTTAAGGTACACTTTCGTTTACACACATACCTATAGGAGAGTAACGTGAAACTTTTTAAAGGATTTTTTAAGAGATTTTAATCTTTTTTTCTTATAAAAATGGTAGCAATACCTTTTTTAAAAAAGACGTTTAAAATTTGTGCTACTAACAAAACAGAGTATAGGGACATTATTTACAAGAAGTCAAGAATATAATAAGATCTATATTATATTGACGTGGACATTAAAAACAAAATACAGAAGTCTAAATTACATATACATGTATGCAATTATCAAAACACTTCCAACTACACAAGCAGCAAAGCGTAAACAAAGAAAAAATAAATTTTAATAAAAAAAGGTTCAAGGATGAAGATATGTAGGTATATTAAGAAGAATCACAAACTATAAGTTTATTTATAGTTTTGGCACTTTTTGAATAATATTCCTAATCCCTTTGATATACCTACATATATTGCTACTACCTGTTACAAAAAATATCACGAAAAGTACGGACTCGTGCCTAAATAAACTAACATTTTGGGTGTGTCTATTTTACGTAAAAACCGGAGTTTTTACGTAAAATAGATCTCTATTGTCATTACTATTAGATTGTTTTGACATTCAGATAATCAGTTGTGCATGAATGAGCATTTACTAAGTCTGTGGGTGCATAATTAAGATCTATAGAAATAAATACAGAGATATCCCTTTTTATACCAGTAAAAATGCTCTTTTTTGGTAACAAATTTTTGCTGTAAATTACATGTGGCTAAATCAGCCATTTGCTCGAATAGACAAGCCCTATTATAGTTAAATTCTTCAAAATAAACTATTCAAATACAAACTGTCAGCAGAAGATACTTGTAACTTTTTTTTGTAGAGAGAAATATTTTTATTTTCTTTTTTTAATTAATGAGACAGGCGTCGTGTGGACCGAAGTGAACCGTCAAGTCCACTTGATAGTAGGTGGCTACCGTCGCCTATAATAGAAGCAAGGCTATAGGTGCTGCAAATGAGCTGTCTACCATAGAAGGATTAAGGATAAGGATTACTCACTCACCGAAACACAACAGCACATATGCTACTATTTCACGGTGGTCTTCTGTAAGAGGGTGGTTACTGCCGCCAGACGGGCTGCACAAACGACTGCGAAGAGCAGTATGCCACTACTTTCAAAAACCAGGCCAGAGCCAAAGTTGACTCCGCCGGGAATCAAATCACGCTATGACCCTTAGAAGCTAGTCATTAAGCTTCTTCCGTAAATCTCAATTTCAAAGTACAACATCCGTTCACCAGTCTTTAAAGTTTATTGTAAAATAATTCGGTAGGCACTTACACGGTTATACAATGTAATCGGCGGCCATTTAACTTTCAATAAACCGATGTAAAAGATATTAAAGTCGTTATTGGAACATTGGCTGAACCGCACGGCGATTGCGCGCAGGATATGTCCGTTTTGTTGAAAAAAAAAAAAAATTCAACATTTTTGGTGTATTTTATTCGTGTAAACATTACCTAATTATTTTGAGAACTGTTAATCAAATTTCAACTTTGCGTATGGAGGTAAGAGGTACTAAATTTGATTGGCATAACTTAAAATGAAGATTCCTAGTTTAATGGAAGTACCTATTAATTTTTCATCATTAATTTTTTAATCCTAACCCGGAATCGAAATACTGTCTAACAAAGATACTTTTAGTATAATCTACAACGTGTCCCGGGGAGAAGTGACCCGCCGATGTTTGAATATTTACATAAAATCATTGATAAATAGCTTAGTCTAGGGGTTTTATCAGCTTTGTTTTTTTTTCGCTCGCCGGTATTAGTATGTTTATTTGTTTTATATGTAGGTGGTAATCTTGGAAAATACTCATCCGATTTGAAAGAAAATCTTTAACCAATAGTTAGAATAGAATTTCAGGATAGACAATATCCAATAGGGCACCAGCTATCTAAAAATAAAGATCCAACGCTTGGCAAAAGTATAATGTAAGGCGTTAATGTATGTCAAGTGTTATACTTAATTGCTACACATATTTTGTAAGACGTTTGTCATTTGGGCAGCCCGTCTAGTTAAGCAGCAGTAACCTCTCCTTACAGAATCCTTTCCTCATCCTTTAATCCTAAATATCCTAATCATCAAATGGGTATCAAAGAAACACATTTAACCGTTACTCTATTTTTACTAGAGCTTCAGAAAAAATAGACAAGTTGGTGACAAAAAACCTGAAAGAAACTAAGTCATTATTTCTGTCACATTTAAACTAAAATATAACAATTACTTACATTCCCCACAAATAGGTATTACATATGCAACTTTTATACACAAATCATATCATATAAACTGTTGTACGTTTATAATTTTCTATATGTAAACCGTCAAACGGAACGTAAAAATCAGTCATTAAACATTCAAGGTTAAAGTTGTGTATTATTTTTTGGGAGGAATTTATTACTCTAAAACATGGTCCTTCGAGCCGGATATGTGAAAAGTGTGAACAGTAATAAAGTACAAGTTATCGCGAGTGTATAATATGAGCTTAGAATTGCTTAAAAAGTTAGTGATTCTATTAAAAAAATATTTCGAACAGAGTTTGCCTTTGATTACACTGTAGGTCTATCTAATAGACCAATTTCAACTTTGAAACATCGAATTACCTACTTAACTTTTCTATCCTACACAAAATAACAAGGAGGGATAAGGTGAAAAAAAGGAAAAAAGAAAAACAGGAATCCTGTCCCCAAAATAATTTGTTTACAAGATGGACTTAATGTACTGCCATTATCTGGTTTTATTGCTAAAAACTGGGAATACATAAAAGTTGATATAAATATATAAAAATACTTTATACATAGACATGAGAATATTCCAACCCATAAAGAACTTCTCTAATGCATTATCCGAAACTATAACTTATAGTAAAAGAGATAGCGAGTAGAGATAGCAGAAAAATATATTTAAGTTTGAATAGAAATATTATTATTATTTCATTAATCTTTCTAAATTTCATTCAAAACAAACTAGCGACAAATATTATCCAAATCCAAATCCAAATATCCGTTTATACATAAAAGAGTAGATAACAACATACATCCATCATCATACTTTCGCATTTATAATATTAGTACGATTAGAAATACAAACAAATCTATAGCAATCTATATATCTTAGAGAAAAAATTTGTATTTTTGTTTGTAATGAATAAACTCAAAAACTACTGGACCTATTTTAAAAATTCTTACGCCTATAGAAAGCTACTTTATCAGGGAGTAACATATAGGCTATATTTTATACAGTTACGCGAACAGCTTTATTTTTTATTTTCAAAATAACTCAAGTTTTCAAACACAAGTTATAGCAGGGACAGCAGCCGCAGCAGCTTTTCCCTGCTATAACTTGTGTACGTAATTGTACATAGGGAACGACAGCCACCTACCATCAAGTGGACCGTCAACCTGTCTGCCACTTTTTGTAATATATAAAAAATTCTAAAATATTTATGGACTTAAAAAATAATAAAATAGTGAGTACCTTCTAGCTCGCAAGTTTGTATTGGCAATTTCTGTTACCGTTGGTTGCATTAAATTCATGGAATTTTTTCAACTTTTATTTTCGGACCGTACGAAGCTTTTTTGTACACTTGTGACCAAAAAAATCTTCAACTTTTATTTTATATATTCTTATGAAATTCTCTAATTGGTTTTGTGTATCCCACGATACAAAACATGCTTTATATGATGTCCGCGACTTAAAACGCGCTGTAGTACGTTTTTAAAATCCCACAGAAATCTAACATTTTTCCAGGATAAAAAGTATCCTAAAGTTTAACCGCATTCAAATCGGTTAACCCGTTAAAAAATAAAAAAAAGATAAAAAAATAAAAAAGCCTTTTATTTCAAGCCTTACATATTAAAATTTACAGAATTACAGTTTGATATGTATGCACTATTTTTTGAGTGTTTTAGATCTTAAATTTGTTTTTCATTTTTATTTTAGTACATTTTTATTTTAGAAAATAATAAAAGTAAAAGTAAGTTTAGTTTAGTAATCGCTAAGAAATTTATAATAAGATTAGCAAAAGCAAGAACCCTCTTAATGAAAGGTAAAGGCCTCCTCCAGAGATGACCAGTAGTCCCTGTCTTTTGCCACTCACATCCAATGAGTACCTGCTACTTTTATGATATCATCTGCCCAACGTGCGTTTGGTCTTCCTCTTTTTCTTTGTCCTAGTGGGCCTATCCATGAAGTTGTCTTTATAGTCCAGCGATTATCATTAAGCCTCGATACGTGTCCAGCCCACCGCCATTTAAGCTTTTGCGAGTAGCTAAGGGCGTCTGTGACTTTAGTTTTCAATCTTATGTCAATGTGGCGGATTTTTTGGATTTTCTTGATTTTCAAAATGCTTCTTTCCATACTCCTTTGGCAGGATGAAATTTTATTTTTTACTTTTCTTGTAAATTTCCAAGTTTGACAGGCGTATGTTAATGAGGGGATTAGGCAAGTATTCATGACTTTCGTTTTCATCCGTATGGGTTAACCCATTAGTGAAATAAAAATTCTAGTTATTTGTTGGAAAAAAAAAAGTTTCATTTAGGTACTTACAGACACGGCTCGTTTACGATTTTATCAGCATCGTTATCTGCATTTTCATATCCACGATCAACTCCACTGTCAAATATTGCAAATAAATTGTGATTTCATCATCATCATCATCATCATCATCATCATCATCATCATCATTATCGCTTGTGTCTCTCCACTGCTGGATATAGGTCTCTCCCAAGGTCACGCCATCACACACTGTCTTCTGGTTTTCGCATCCAGCCGCTTCCTGTGAAGCCCTTTAATGCCCGGTTTCTGAAGTTCCCAGTTAAACTCTCACTTACTATTTATTCGATAACGTCGGATAACTGTCACTGGGTTTCTGAATACACAATGTGCGGTTCAATAACTATGAAACCGATAGCCAGTTCCTCTACTTGCCACTAGATGGGTCTCGTCAACAAAATAAGTATTTTTATCATTTCAATTCATCATTAGTAGTAGTTACAGTAATAGTAAATAATATTCCGAGATAAATAAGTGACCAAAAACTATTTTTTATTATAAATTACTATAATTCTTTATTTATCATGAATGACATCGTTGTCAAGGAAGTGTCAAATGCGCTAGCATCTTGTAAGCGTCAAATAAAGTTATGGAACCGATAAATGGCACACATTGGCCAGTTAACGTAAACGGAGTTTATCTTACATTGGGGTACTCAGAAACGCATTTTCAAAAGTTATCGAACCAATAGCGCTAGCGAATAGATAAACTACCAACAAAAGCACCTCAGAAACCGTTCATAAGTCGTCTGTCGTCTGGCTCTGTTATGGAACTTTTCCACCCCATCGGTTATCCACTCTGCGACAGATGTGACCGACTGACCGGCCCATTGCCAATTCAACTTGCTAATCCTCTTGACTATATCGACAACCTTGGTTCTTCTGCGAATTTCAGAATTTATATTGCTATCAGAGAAAGAAATTGTGATTTAATAAAATGAAAATATTAAGTAGGTACTAAATTAATTTGTACCGATGTGTACTCTCAAGGCCCCGCACTATAAGGACGTAAGTACGATATGAGTTCGGTTTGCACTATGTAGGTATATGAAATCTTTATATGTGTTGGTTGACATTCACAAAGATTTATGACTTCTGGATGGAACATGGATTGAATTTTCTAAAATACACAAATAGGTGTTATTACGATTTTGTGTTTGTAGCTAATACTAATTGTCATACGCTTTTGGACATTATGGCTACTTTTGCGCCAGAGCAATGATTAGTAGCCTTGACGGCTGGGATGCCATCAAGACCTTTTGCGAAGCGTCCCTGAGTGGCAGAAACAATTTCAGGGCGTCAGACAGAGATCCTGAAACACCTAAAAATGATGCGTGGCGATGCATGGATTTCTGACTCATGGATGCATGACTCAAAGGATTCCGAGTATAAAGCTTCGCTGTGATTTCGGACCCACACATCATCGCTGCTGGTGGAATCCGGGGAGGTTTTAGTGGGTATTTCCGGTGATGAGTCACTCCACCGGGCGAGTCCCACACTCCCCCTCGTCGACTGTCCCCGTCGACGAGGGATAGTTCGTAAATGTCATCTCCCCCTCCTTAAAAAAAGGAGTTATATTGGTTATGTTTTCTTTTTCAACGCCGACGAAGTGGCGGGCACTAGCTAGTAGATTATACTGCGGAATGCAATTTGTCCTATCACTGTTATTAGTATTCTTAATATTATGTTGTGCATTATTTTCAATAGTGAAATTCAATGATAAATCATAATATTTGTAATCTCTTCTAGTCTAGGTCTTGTTTCTAAGATCCGTGTTAGTTCATACGTGAAGGTGCAATACACACACATGTATTGTGATGTCTACGTATTTGGTCTAGCAATAGCTCACAGAGAACCCGTGGAATGAAAAGTACAATTTTTTTATCGATATTATTTTAATTATTTACTAGCGACCCACCCCGGCTTCGCACGGATGCTTCTTTACCTGCAAATTCGTATGTTGCTCTTTCGAGTATATAAAATGTAAGTTTGTTCAAAATCGTAAATCTCCGAAAGTATCACAATGAAATTTTAGCTTTTGTATACACGTTTTCAGAGCATAGAAAAGGACATAGGGGTCCCTTTTATCCAATAAAAGTACTGTCCCCAGAGTGATCATCTAAAAATATAAAAATCACCTAACATCCATACTAATATTATAAATGTGAAAGAAACTCGACCTGTCTAACTGTGTGCTTGTTTTTCACATCCTAATTACTCAATCGATCATCATGAAAATTCGCATACCCGTTGTCAAGGGTACGGAAAAAGACATTTCATCCAGAAACAAAGTAATGTTCGCAAGGGATCATCTAAAAATAGAAATCCAACGCCTGGCAAAAGTATAAAAGCAATGAAAGTATCAGCCGATATAACTATTGATCATTTATATTTTGTCAATTAAGTAGGTATTTTTTTTATTTTTCATCGTGGATAAAGACCCGGGCACCAGCTAATGTGCAATAGATTGAATAAATGTTACAACGCCAAACAAGGAGATGCGGACGAAGTAGTCCGGGCGAGGAAAAAAACATAACTTACATTAAAGCTTACACAATACTTTATTTTGTAGTTTGATTAAATATTAGCTTGTAAATGGTATTTTCAAACTTTCGCCAAAATTATGTATCAACTTTTCTTTAAATGTTGTCTAAATTTTTAATTTTTTAAATTGAGATTAAGTACACCTTTTTATTAAGGGCCTTATAATAAATATTAGAAATTAAGTCCAAAAAATCACCCATTTGTTCTTAAGGAATGCGACGAAAAAATCCCTTTTTGGAAAGAAAAAAGAATATTAGAAATTCTTGATACTATATAGATATATATTAGGCCTGAGATAATTGAAGGCCTCATATAATATATAGATATATATTATATGAGCTCGGAAACACAGACGGCGCAGGGAGTTAAAATCCTTGGCAGTGGAAACCCAATGAAAATTTAATCCTATAAAAAATTTTAAGATACAATTTCCACTCCATTCATGTCTCTAGCTAGTTTTCACACGAACACAGCACATACAAACTTACCTGTGTGCCAGCTCGTCTTGAGAATTACATATTTTTGTTGCTTTCATATATTTTTTATTCTTATACTATTTTATATTTTTCCTATATGTATACGTACCCACTATGTTATGTTATGGGCGTATTTATAGTTCTTTCGCTTCGCACTATGCTGTTTCTGTTCGTTTTTTAGCCGACACAAAATTGAGTGTACTGAATTGCACAGTTTTAGCTCTTGTATGTTTTTTGTCAACCTTTATGCAATACTAGCGGCCAGCACCCGGCTTCGCACGGAGATGAAATTTTCAAAAATCCTTTCTTAGCAGATGCTTATAATGAAATAAACCTGTGTTCCAAATTTCAGCTTTCTAAACTTAGTAATTTTGACTGTGCGGTTTTACTCAGTCAGGATTAACCATTTTATACTTAAGTAAGTATAGATTACGGTATTAGATAAGAGTAATACCGTATCACCAAACTTGGAAATTTGTTTCAAAAACAATCGAAACACTTAATCGAAAAAAGGATTTTTATATAAAGACTTACTACTGCCCGCTACTTCGTCTGCATTGAACAATGAAAAATATAACACTTCAATAACGATTGCGGCACACTGACTTATTACCTGGGTTAACATATAGGATACTTTTTATCCTGGAAAATGTAGGTTGTCAACGGATCGTCTAAAAGTAATATCGTCGTCACAGCATTAAAGATGTCAGGCGTTATAACTCTTAGGTATTATATTTTTAATTTTTCAACGCAGACGAAATAGCGAGCACCAGCTAATAGGTATCTAAATAAATATATAATATGTAATTGATTTCCGTTCTGGACGGAGGATAACTTAACAAAATATGTCAATTGGAAGGTTTAAAACGCACTGTTAGTTGCGTGTTCAACTTATCTATTATTTATTATTAGCTATTTTTATCTTTTCACATTATCTAAGAATTAAAATAGATAAGTACAAGGATATGCAGGATTTTGCGAGAACTTCTAACCGCCTCAGTGGCGCAGTAGGCAGCGCGTAAGTCTCATAATCTTAAGGTCGTGAGTTCGATCCTCACCTGGGGCAGAAGCCTTTTTTTATTTCAATTATTATTGTTATTACTGGAGAAGTTATTAGCTTGTATTGTTTTGTAATGTTAGGTATTCAACAAGCTGTAATGTTTTTTCAGTATTTACTGAGATGGCGTGATGATATGGGTTACTTACTAAGATGGCTCAGACCAGCTCTTTATTATTGGTGATGGTGTTACACCTTTGACTTTAATTATATTTCTAGTAAAACTTCATTGATTGGTCCGATTGGTCTTGATTTTATTCTTTTTATAATATTTTAAAAAAGTACTAATATTTTTACTCCACATGGGAGAAAATTACATGTACAATATAAAAAAAATATATTTTAAAATATTTTTATTTAAAATATTTAATAAAAATCACTTTTTTTCAGTATTACTTCTTGTAATTCAAAAGTATAAATATTTTCAAAAATGTCTTTTGTATCTCGAAGGAATTTGGTTTGTGAACATAGGTACCTATTCCAAAACTAAACTAACTATTGCACGCGATTTTATCTGCTCCCTCGATAACAGTATTTTTTCTGGATGAAACATACTATATATCCTTTTCAGTAACCCTGACAATATGTATGCAAAAATTTTGTGAGTAAAGGGATACCAGACCCAATTTTCCCTACCCCATCCCAATTCATTATCCTTAATCCTTCTAAGATCGCACTTAAGCACTATGGCGTTGCTTGTATTGATAGGCGACAGTAGCCACCTACCATCAAGTTGACCGTCAGACGTCTGAAGATCTTTACATTAAAAAAAAAAATAGATTTATGTAGGTAATAGGTCCTCCCATACTACCTGTGCTCACAAGAATAGAAAAATATATTACCTTTAAATTTCATAGGCCTTTAAATTCAAGTAGGTAAATATACTAGTTATTCTATATAGAATTCCAGTTTTAACCTAACCCGGTAAATACTTCAACAGTCAGTTTATACCTACCTGGTGTCGTGACCTAGTTCTAGACTAGACCTACATTTTGTATTAAGCGCTAAATTTAATTCATACATTTTTATCTTAGTCTGTATATATTTGCCCAGGCTTAAAAATCAATCTATTTTCTTATTTATACCTAACAGCATAACTGATTTGAAAACGGTTTTCACGGATGTATTTATGATTACCTGAATTAACATATGGACTACTTTTTATCCTGGAAAAATGTTAGGTTTCTGTGGCATTTTTAAAAAACGAACTGCAGCGCGTACGAAGTTGCAGGCACCAGCTAGTATACCTGCATTTATGAAAGTTCTTATTTCATAGTGGACAGACATAGATATGTATAAATGCATTTTATATGACGGCACCTACCTACGTGTCTTGAGCAACACAGCAATAAAAAAACCTTTAAAAAATAAAGAAAAACCATAAAAGCTGCCGTCTTGCGATGCGTTATCATTTTTATATGTCCACCCCCCTCCCAACCCTTTTAAGAAACCCCCACAACCCCCCTAGATGCAAGCACACACGCACACATTGAAAAACATCTATAAATGGGTTAAAGAAAAATGTGTCTACCTGAAAACGTACGATGCTTGCATTTTTTTATTCCTCTTACGTTTTCTTTGCCATCCACGATTCTCATATCGTCGATATAAAACTGAAAAATATATTGCCAAATACAATAGAAACTGTTCACTAATGGTATGCATTTAAAGTTGAAAATTGTGTGGAGCGTTTGAAAAACAGAACACGCTCACATGAAAATTCGTCCGCATACACGCGAGACCGCGCCGTTTAGAAAAAAAATAAAACGCACACATATAAATTCTATGCAGTTCGAAAGGGATGCACTCATAGTCATAAAATACTCACACAAACAAATATCGGTACACACATGCGCACGAAGCTTCAAGTCTGGACGTACAGACACGTGTGACGCTATATGTGTCGACGCACACAAGCGTACGCCCGAAGAAAACTTTCCATGTGTTGTGAAAATGCTTTTCCTTGCACCAACCTCTCGGGAAGAGTTTCATAGCGAATACCTCGCGGTAAAGACATCTAGTTGTTCACTAAAAGAACTCTCTAAAAAAAATTAAAAATTGAAAAAAATAACGGATTTAAAAATAAAAACAATTACCGCTGTAGTTAAATGAGATTCCAAATTTTTTTTGTACAAAATAACTAAGTAATCGATCGGCCACGGTCGCCGTTCGAAATTCAAAAGAATTCTCCTACGCCCGTTTCGCGTAAAAAGCGCGTTCCAAAATCAAAATCGGTTACAAAAACGCCAGAAGTGAATAATAATAAATAATATAGAGGTGCCGACGGTTTGGCGGCAAAAAAAAAAGATTCAAAAATAAACCGTTCAGTGTTCGATATTTAAATTAATTACCTAAACAAAAGTTCCATTTCAATTTGAAGTTCGAACGTTTTAAACACGTGTCCTGCCAGCGCGTTAGTGATGTAAATGTGTTGCCTTAATGAGTGTGTGTCTGTGTGTGTGGCCTCTTTGTCTGTGATGGGCCAATGATACTTAGTTTGAGTGCAGTTACACTCTGTGTCACATGGTTTATGTTTAACTTAGTTTAGAATGGTCATGGGTAACTTCGAGTATATAAGCAGAAACCTTGTCAAAGTTAGGCAATCACTTACACTGATAAATATGTTCTTAAGGCATATTTAAATGTTTTTAGGAGCAATTCGTATAATTTTTGTTATTTAATAATATTTCCAAACAGTTTTAATAGTGACACAAATTGAATTTATTAAATTTGTTTTAGCATTTCATTTAAATATGAGTATATCTATTTTCATGACACATTATGAGAGGAAATTCTAAAATAAAAATATTATTTATAAGATTAACTGCTTTCATAAAAGGAATGTAGCACAATATAAAGATAATTTACATTTTTTTTAAATTCTCTTTGTAATGTAGTTTAGCGTTTGGTGAATGCAACTGGAGATAGGACGTTGTCTAGTCATTATATGTACAGTATAGTTAGATATAAGTTTTTTCTGTATTTTCTTTCGGAAATTTTGGGCCCATTACGATCCATGAAACACAAACTCATTTGAATCCAGTTTCTTAAATACAATGTAGACATTTTTAATTAAAATCTATATCACATATCTATACTAATATTAAAAAAAGGTGAAGTTTGTTTTTAACATTGGAGATAATCTTCGAAACTACTCATCCGATTTAAAAAAAATCTTTCACCAATAGTTAGAATAGAATTTCAAAATAGAAATCGGCTAAATATTCCACCCAGATGAAGCCGCGGGCACCAACTAGTTATAAAATAAAGTCGCTGTCACCTCGGCCTGTTTCTTCTAAACCACCGAATGAATTTTTATACGGTTTTCGCTAATAAACGAGGAAGGTTTGTGTATATCATTTGCAGAAAAACATCGTATCCATGTGAAGCCAGAAGGGGGTCGCTAGTTAATAATAAACTTAAACTACTGAATTAACATGAGTTGATTCTTTGTATTATAAGTATCAGCTTCAAAATTTTGTTTCAATCTATTTTAGTAAATTTCTACCTACTGGATTCTTAGCAGAATAATTAATTAAAACACCTAGCTAGGTGCATACCGTACGCTGTTACAGTTTAAAATTAAAAGAATTTAATTTTCTTAAAAATCAATACCTACTTTACCTAGGTCCCAAGCAAAAATAAAAAAAAATGCATAAATTTAATATGGCTGTAAAATAAAAATTATAAAGAATAAGTTACACTGATGTAATGATTTTATTGGTTAACACACTGCGTTTCGCAGTCATTTGGGGAGCCCGTCTGGCGGCAGTAACCACCTCCTTACAGAAGACTAGCGTGAAATAACAGCGCATTTCCCTATCCCTGCACTTGCAGTCCCTGTCGCGTTGCTTGTGTTATAGTTGACGGTAGCCACTACCATCAATTGGACCATCAGCCTGTCTGCCAACCTTCAGATTAAAAAAAAACTTGTTTCATATGAAAACTGTAAAATAAATCAATTAAAATTCCTATTACTTATAGAGCTCGACTTTTGTACGAGTTTGAGCGGTTATGTGAAAAGAACTTTAATGAAATAAAATAAAAAAGCACATAATAAAATTTCACACACATTTTAAAGAAACAAAAAATTAAATTAGACAGACGAAGAGGCAACACCTAGTTGTTCTTTCACGTCTTATATAAATGTTGCACGTTATATATTTTTGCACTGAAATGTTAGTTCACGAAAATATTTTTACTTTCGCGACCCAGATCCGCGAATACCTCGCTCTATCGATTTTAAATTTTTATTGCTTTTATTCGGATCTATAACTTGGATATATTGGATGTGAAAAGTTAAGTGAAAAACTACCATGTCATATATATAGTACGATATACTTATACTATTCTTAGTCTACATAATATAGAAATTGTACATTTTTATTATTTCATGTATGGACGTATTATATTTTTATTGTATAGTATTCTAGTAGTGGAAAGTTAGCACGTCTGGCGCCAGTAAGCACTCCCTTACAGAAGAATACCTTGGAAATAATAGCATGTGTGCTGTTGTGTTTCAATAAGTGAGTAAGGGATGCCAGACCCCATTTCCCTATCCCTTCCTAATTCCTATTTCCTTGTGTTATAGGAGACGATAGCCAGCCACCATCAAGTGGACTGTCAGCCTGTTGTCTGTCGACCTGTCGAAAAAAAAAGAAATAAGGGGAGAGCGACTTTATTTCATAATCAATCTATATATATAAAATTCTCATGACATAGTGTTTGTAACCAAACTCCTCCGAAACGGCTTGAACGATTTTTATAAATTTTTTTGTGTATATTCGGTAGGTCAAAGAATAAATAGGTCGTAAAATATTTATTATAGCCCTAAGTGATAAGGGTGGCCTGCCCCCAAAAATTTATATTTTTATTTTTGCCAAAACAATGTACAAACAATGTACTATATGAAAATATTTTTTCAAGTATGGATTTACAATTAGCTAAAATATTTGTTTTCTAAATATGCCAGACTTAATATTTTATATCATAATACCATGATAAATATGAATCTTATTTTTAATGCAAAACTGTCTCTTGTGTCTACTTTATTAGAAGTGAACGTTCATTTGGTATTTGATCCATAGTACCTTTCTATAGAGGTACTATGGATAAAAAAAACTTATTAACTATAATCAATAGAAGTTAAAAGTTAATACCATTCCATTAATTGAAGTTTTTTCCCTATTCATTACCATTAAGACATATTTATGTGGCATTGTTTTTTTTACAAACATATTGGCTTAAATAAACCTTTGTTGCTAATATTGTTATTCCGAGAGACAATTTATTTCTAATGCATGACTTCTCTTAAGAACATCACTATAATTGACGAATTTAACGTATCGAACATATCATGTTATTATTAACTTTTTACTAGTCAAGTGATAAATATCATATCAAATATTATTATGAATGATTTAAATTTAATATCTGACTTAAATGGCAAAGACGAGACTTGAAAAAACCTTCAACCCCAAAACATCGTAGTCACGTTGACACAAAAAAAAATTAATGCATCAAATAAACTTACTACAAAAATTATAATAATGAAACGGGCGAAGGAGAAACACTAAAGTGCTAGTTATGCTATACTTGTTATATAAAAAAAACCTAACACATATTTTTATAGTACGGTCCAGCACCTCCTTACCCAACGATAGTTCCTATTAATACCTACATAACATTAATTACGAAGATTATATTTATTTTTACTTAATAATATATATAGACACTAGACTAAAAGTTAGTGAAAAGTTATATTTGTAAAGTGTTCAACGAATAGTGCCAAAAAAATATGTCCGTAACACTGACAAACACAATGTTTCTAAAGAACCAAATGAACTTGCCCATGAAGAGAGAGTTTGAGGAATTCAACGAAGAGAACGAGAAATTAGATCAAAACGATAGCAATATATCAAGTGATGGTAATTCTGAAGCGAGTGATCTTGAAAATAGTCCTAACGACGAAGCTAACAATACAGCTTTAGATTATACAGAAAATACACTATCTTTACATCCAGTTGCAGATTTTATAAAGAAAGAGTTTTTACCAGATTTCGACTTTGGGAACCCGTTTAGAAATCAAAATTTGACGTTCAAAGATGGATTTCAAAATGCTCGCTCGCCATTTCTGCTTCCAACACAAATCTATAAGAACTTTCTGGCAAGTCTTGGTAAAAGGAGGCGAAATGTTGCGGACTGCTACTCTTTGTACCCAAGAAACATGTTGTTCACAAACGGCTTTGGATTGGAGACTTCTGATGACGAAAATGGTGATAGGATTTCTGATTCTCCCGATGAGGTAAACAATACTTCGGAAAGCTACAAATTTCTTGGTTAATGAACTTATTGGTCTTTCTAATAGAAATGCTATGATTTTCTTTGTTAATGTCTTTATTTGATTTTCTAATAGGAATGCTATGATTTTCGTTGGTAATTTCTTTCTTTTATATTCTAACAAGAACGCTATCGTTTTCTTTTTCACTATATTTAATTTCCTAATAAGAAGAATATAATTTATTTATTCTTTATTTAATTTTCTAATAGCGTCCTATAATTTTATTTACTATGACATGCATTTTATTTTCTAATAAAGCCGCTATCATTTTCTTCTTTTGTATCTATGTGATGTCCTAATAAGAACGATAATATTTTTTGGTTATTACTTAATTTTCTAATAGGGACGCTATTGTTTTGTTTATTAATAACTGATTTTTCACGTCACTGAGTGCACTTGTCTTGTTTTTGATATAATATTAAAATGTATTTCTAATAAGATTATCTTTTGTACCCAATACCCATGTACTTACTAATTAGGTTAAAATTGACAATTCAAATAACAACCATATCCACGAAGCCTAGATACACCTATTTTTAAATCTAACAAGAAGTCCTTACTTATTAGGTTATTATACTTATTGTTATTACTTTTGCATTTTCATGTTGTCTAAATTAGGAGTCTAAATAGCAGCATTGCAGTTTTTAAAGATCAACAATCTTTAATCTGCTCTTAATATTTCATAACTTCTCAACCAGGTTTCATCGCAATTTTAATTGGGATTATTTTTGTCACTATGTTTTTTATTTTAATATTAAAATGTTATACCAAGCTGATTGTTCATAAGATTTAGTCACAAAATTACGGGACTGCTTTGCGGTTAATAACAATAGCTTAATGCTTTGGATATTGTTCCAGAAGGCGGGTGCATCATCAGCGTTTGTTTGGAGTGGTGGAGGAGTAACTGGAGGAGGGGGGCAGGAGCAACCAGCAACGCAGCAAGCCGCCGTGCCTACTGGTAAGGTTTTTTCCTTAATCATAAGGTACAAATTCTTAAAAGATTCATCTAGTTACCATTACCTAGATGAATCTTTTAAGAATTTGTACCAGAGCTGCTTACCTAAAAAATTATTGATGAAACTACTTTTTTAATATGCATTAAAAACATATGAAGTCATCATTCCAACCTGAATAGGTCATTTCAATATTGAAATAAAAAATCTTGTTATAGCATATTTTAATTTAGCAGACTTATTAAATAGTGGATTCTTATTGGAGCAGGTTACTGAACGTTATTCGTACAAGAAAAGTTTTTATGCCTCCCTTAAGGATGCGATTCTTTTGCAAAGATTATTTATTTATTTAATTAATTGATGGTAGGCTTCGGTTGCCTATAGGTGCTAGCAAGCAAAACCATAGGGTTAGGTATAGTAACCTTACTATGATAGAGAAATAAGTGATACCTTCCACTGATGGGATAGCCTCTAACATTCATTACTGGTTTAGCAAAACACAACAGCACAAACGTCAGTATTGCCCTGCCACTACTGAGTACATTTAAATAGACTTTCATTAAAATTAAAAGAATTTAATAAAAAATCCTATAGAGCTATGAACGTTTAGAAGTGTATGCCTTCTTCAACATAGTCTAATGTAAGATCCAAATAATTTCCCTGCATGTTACCATTACTTTGCAAGCAAGAAGAGTTCGTTAAAGTCGTGAAAATTCAAAGAAGTCTTTGGTGAGCATTTAAAAAAACTACATTTAAAATACGAGTGGTCGTTTTAAAACGGTTTACATCTCTTAAGGCGTTTTTCAATACGTTGAAGAGCTTCCATTTGAAAAGACTGAAAAGGGGTTTCGTTGCGGACGAAATATTAAGATTTTTCTGAGATTTTTTAATTTCAAAAGAGGAATTACGTTGTAAATTATTTAGATACATTGCAATTTCAATGAAAACTTTTAGATAATTATGTATAATATCTCTGTATTATGTCTTAATTGTCATCTGTATCTATCTTCTATTATATAAAAATGAATCCCTAAATGTGTTGCTAAGCGCAAAACTCGAGAACGGGTGGACCGATTTTAATTCTGTCTTCACTCATGGATAGAGGGATAATCAGGGAAGGTTTTTACGTAAAAAAATGCACCCCGGGCGAAGCCGGGAACAGGCCGCTAGTATTTAATAGATATATGTAGATTAGGGTGGTCAAATTCTTCAATCTTTGATCTTGAATATCTTTTAAATGGTTAGATTAATGAAAAAAGTATAACAGACCATTTTCGTAGATCGTTCAATTTCCTATGAACATTGACGATGAAACTGGTTTAACAATCTATTGGTGATAAGATATGACCATTTTTATATGAGACTAAATTGAAAATGGAAAACTATGATGAGGATAAATTTCCCGTTAATATTAAGAGCTCATACTTGGTAAGTACTTTATAGAGGTACCTAGTAACTAGTTTTCGTGTGTCAGATCTAAGAAAAAAAAAAATTGGATTTTTTTTTTACCCACCCTAATATCTATACATATAAAAATAAATCGCTGTCTGTTCCTCCGCTAACTTTTAAACCACTCTACGGATTTTAATACTGTTTTCACTAATGGAAAGAGGGATAAACGAGGAAGGTTTGTGTAAATTGCATCAGTGCAAGCCAGGGGCGGGTCGCTAGTATATGAAAAATGTTAAATTTTTGACATAGTGTTTACATAGGTACATAATGAAAAAATCTGTCCATATCTTTGATTCGCATAATCTTTGTTCAAAAATTAAAGAATATAATAAAATACTTTTAAGAAACTATTTAAAGTTATGATTGTTATAGTTATTTAGAGCAATGTTGAGACTATATCTATAAAACAACTTGTCTGCTTGTTCGTATGCACATAAGTATACACTACATTTACTATTACTTGTTAGAAACGCAATAAGTAATAGTAAAAAAAAGTATATTTTTTTCTCTATTTGTATGTTTGTGCACGCTAATCTCAGAAACGGCTCTACTGATTTGAATGCAGTTTTTACTTATATATTATAGCATGCTTCGTGCAATGTTTAGTGTTTGTTTCATTTCAATCGGTTTACAAACAAAATAGTTATGCGCTATTCGGAAAACTACGCGCACAAATTCGTGGATACAGCCTAGTTAAGGGTTTTCAACAATTTCATATTTGTACAGGCACATCAGGCGGTGGTGGCGCTCAAGGCCTGGTCCACTGGATGTCGGTGATGGCGGAGCATATGGGAGGGGCCCACCATGACCCTTCCCATTACGCTTTGCCCCCCTGGAACAATGGTGGTGTCGATGTAAGTGCAAATATTTTTTAATTAGTCATTTATTTATTTATTTATTTATTTACAGGAACATAATTCAGTTAATTAGCTATGAAAACATATTTAAAATAAATATCAAAAAATAAAAATATTAATCATAATAATTAAAAATACAAATAATAACAAATTTCTAAATAACTAAATATACGCTAAATTAATAATATGTGGTAGGTATTACGTTTTTAAATCGATTTAAATACATATAGTTTTCAACATAGTATTCATCTTTAACTATATATTCTGTAGATCCCTGATATAAAATTCTTCCCTGTTTGACTCTTTTTCTTAATATATCTACAGTATGACTTAAAATCCTGAGTAATAAAGAGCTCATTGGTATGTTCAACCTACAAGTAGGTAATTATAGGTAAAATATAGTATATGCTAATTAAACACTAAATTCAAGTTAAATATTATAAGTGCATAATATTTAAAATAAATGTTTATAAAAAAAAACACTAAAATAAACTTTAATTAAAAATCAAGAAAAATATTACCTTGTAATATTATTTTTAGGAAAATCATTTAATGTCTCGAATTTCTTCTTTTTCTTTTTCTTCTTTTTTCTTAAATAAGAAATATTATGATTTCACCAATTTGTATGGCCTCCTGTAACGCTACTGCAGAATATTTTAAAGTAGGTACTTAGGTAATAAAATAACATTTATAACCTTAAATAACATTTACACATATTGGTTGTCACGTAGCTCCTTTCTTGCCGTTGTATTTTAATTAATTTAAATTAAAATAAACAATTTTACAGATATTCATCTAAAACAAATGTTATTTTTCTAAGAAAAAAAAAACGATGTTTCTTGTAATTATATTCAGATAAAGTAAATTGATTTTATTTACACTAGACATGACTGTGTTTCATACTATTTGTCAATAGTTAGAAAGCTACGATCTATATAATTTATGTTTTTGAAAATTTTTACTACATATATATAATCAATTTCATTCTTAATTTAATTATTAGATTAAATAATTTAAATTAATTAAATTAAATTGAATTATTGGATTAAATAATTTAAATTAATTTAATTAATTATTTTAAAAAAATGAATTCTGATTGGATTACAGAAAAAATAAATTGTTTGGTTGTTTGCTTATGTAAAAAACTAATAAAACATAAAGTTGTGTTTAGGCATTAATTCGACATATATATTAATGTCTCCACAGTAGTTGGAACAATTAGGGATGTGAGTGCAAATAATAGCTTAAAATTAATTATATTAGCATAATACTGCAATAGATGTAACTTTGAACAATTATAACCAGAGCGCAATGAAGAACAGACACAAACATTTGTCTTATTTTCTATTGGAATAGAAAATTATTTCAAATTTCTGTAAAACTGTCTAAAAACTAATATTAAAAAGAGGTAAAAAAATTATGTTTATTTGTTTGTTTGTATGTAGGAGGTAATCTTCGATACAACTCATCCCAAATTGGAAGGTTTTTCTTAAATATTGTGTAAAATAAGTACTTAAAAGTAGCCGATTAAAACTTTAATAAAGAACTTAAGTTAATTAATAACCTTAAAAACAAATGTAGTTGTCGCTGAAAGTTTTTAGTAGTTATTTTCAAGTTATTTTTAGTTTTAGACACGAAAGGTTTCTTTGTGGCAGTAATTTACTTTTTTTTTCACAGTCAAATTAAGCGACGAAAATAACGCTTCTCTGCTACGTAATTTTGTTGGTCGCACAAAATTGCCGATGAAAAATACGTTAATTTTTTCTCACGAAGAATAAATTTGCATACGCGTCTCATACATGAACTAGATCATTTGTTATTAAGAAAAAAGCAAGCGCGCATCGTATACTAACTAGACAAAACCTGTTTAACTATTCAGTACGCATCATTACCGCTAATAAACAACATTAATTTTGCTACCGCACAAAAAACATAAAGACTTTAGCGCAATGAACTTAAAGTTCAAATTCAAATAATAGTAAACATTTGAAAATGTAGAGTACCTTTACGTTCCCAAAGCACTCGATTGAATACAGTTTTTGGCGCCCGCAGCGTTGTAAAAGTATGCAAATTTTTTTACATAACCCTACACTCATTCATCGACAAACCAAAAAAGACTTTGTTAATATTAACATAAGGCACATTATGCTATGTAAAATATTGTTAAGGCGTTTGAATTTTGAATTCTATTCCACGATTTTGCATTTCCTTAATGTTGCTCCTTTAAAAGGTGCGTTTAAAATGACGGATTAGTCAAATAGTTGCGGGAATTAGTCGAATAATTTGATTAATTATTATCTATTTCTCAGTGATATTATTTATAAGCGTGCATTTTTTTTTATTTATAAATATGTAACAGATTTTTATTTATGTGCATAATCTCTAAATTAAAGTGAGAACTTACGCGGCGACTAAGGAGTGTGAAATTTGCTAATATTTTTATATATATTATATAAATATATAAAAGCATTAGAAATACCTTAAATTGATTAAAATAAACAATACACACAATGCCGCATGTTTAACACGCGCAAACACTTTTGACACTATGTCTATGTAATATGGTATACTTTTTTGTTTATGGTCGAATTTCGACCACTGGGCGACCACCTAGTATCATATAAATCCTGGTGTTTAAAATTAAATTTCCCATTAATCACATGAAACTTTTTTAATGAACAAAAATAATTTAGAGAACTGTTGAGCAACTAATTTAGTTAAACTACTATGAAAATGTCAACTGATCAATAAACTAATCGTGCGATTATCGCATAACCACTTTCACGCGCTCGGTCGTTACGCTTGACTGAATGTGAAAATTCGCGTGTTATCAAGATGTTGGAAAAAAATAGAGACACTACCCGATATCGAGCGAGTAGTGAGGCGAGTGTACTTGAACGATGTGAAGAATGCATAGAATTTTAATCAAATATTTGTTTTAATTTATTCTTAATTAAAAAATTATTTAAATAGTGCAAACATCTTGTTTTATTCTTTTATAGTTGTTGTGACACGATATCGATTTGTGGTAATGTCATTTTAACATTTAAAATTCAAAATTAAATTTTAAAAAAATGTTTGAAATAGAATGTAATTTTATAAAGTCAAAATCGAATCATATTATATTAAGTGGGTTTGTTGTAAACATTTATATAAAAGTTACAACCAATTTAAAATTAATAAAAAGATCAGCAAAAAGGTTATGTGCATTAGCCTCATGCAGCAGAGCCAGAACTTCCTAAACTGTTATTGATTTAGTGCCAGAGCTAGAAGTACTGGAGCTTGCTTTGCATACTTATTCCTGGATCCAGAATTATTAAATTAGTGATTAGTGATGAAGAAATAAATAACTAATAACTATAAATCCTTACTTAAATATGAAAGTAACTGTCTGTCTGTTACCACAGATTAATAAGTTACACGCCTTAACTACTCAGCTTTAAAATATTAGGTAAATAAACACCCTGATTAAGTTAAGGGTACTGGACCATCCCTCTTTTTTAGTCCACCCTAGTAATTGGTCGAGATTCATTTTATATGTTTATTAATATAATAATTATGTTAAATTGTAAATATCTGTTACAAAAGGGTGGAATAATAAAAAAAAACTACTTAACCAATCTTCATGAAATTTTGCATACAGGTAGTCAGAGATACAGGAAAGTATATATGGTCCGATTTTATTCTTTTGATAAAAAAGGTAAACAAATATGAGGTCGCCAGGGTCACTGACCTGTTTTAGAGATGGGATTTGTACAATAGGCATATCAAAGGGAGTTGACTCAGTGAGTAACTCATTCTCAGCCATGGCAACACTGCATTTTGCACCTCCGTAAAAACCAAAACCGAAGAAAATATTGTTATTTATAAGAATAATAAATAAAAACGAATTATTAGTTTAGTGGTAATTTTAAGTAATCTATTTTATTAATGCCATTTAATCAAAAATAATTTCATAAAGTGTTTTCGTCTACGGTTATGAATTATGATAAACTAAAACTTTAAAAATGTATATAGAATTGTGAACTTGATAATTTATGTTCGAATCAAAACCTCATGTGACTCCAAATGACTTAGGCCGTGTACATGTCCCGTCTCTAAAACCATAGACAAAATCTCTGTGACGTCCATCGGTATTGTAGGTTATGTGACGATTTTATCGAATTTTTTTGCATTTTCCTTTGAAAATATGCAATAATTTTGGATACATATCGTGAAGAATATTATGTTTAGTGAGTGTAAATGAATTCGTGTACATATGAATGTGTAATTAAGGTTAAAACTCGAAAACTATATGTCGGGAATTGTTTGTTTACCTTTTTTATCAAAAGAATAAATTCGGACCTTAAATAAATATAGGCCAGTATATAAATAATATAGAAAGTATATAAATAAATACAGGAAAGTATATAAATGTATATAAATAATATAGTGTTTAGCGGCAAAGGGTCGAAAGTTATATTGCTTCTATATTTTCTTTAAATTTTCAAAGCGAACGAAGTCGCGGGCATCAGCTAGTATTGCACTAAATATTTTATCTTTTTATTTTATTTTATTCATTAGGAAGCCAACACAGTAACAACAATTCTTACACTTATTCACATTTAAAAATTATTTTATTATATTGTATTATACTCCACTTACAGGCTAACTCAGTATGCATTAAAAACTATATTATTATATTAGCTACTATTATTATATATTATTTGTAATATATTAATAAGTATTAGAGCTAACAGGCAAATGTATTGCGAAATCAAGTATGCCTATAACCACACTATTGTTAGTTTAAAACAGAATCATTTCGAAAGAACTACAATACCGCATTTATAAATAATAAAAATGATATACGTGTCGGGACTTTTTGAATTAAAAAAAAATACCAATATAATAATAAATATACAATCCAGTGAACCCGGCTAACGATATTTTGATGACTGCCGTGAGCTTACAATAATGAAATGAAAAAAAAAAAAGGGAAAAAAGCTATAAGACTACTGTGCGGATCCCGATGGGGCAGAACACATGGGCAACAAAAAATTGACAAGTAAAAATAATGTACTACGATAAACGTGTTGAATTTACCAATGTCGATAACGTATAGTCATGTCACTTTAATATAAAATAACCAACTTGTTAAGGAAACGAATCGAGTTTTTTTTTTAAAAAGATAGTTGATTATGGTAGTAATATCATTAATAATTATTAGTAATGAAATTTTGCCTACACGTTAGACTTTGTTATGTCAGCGACACAGAAAGGTCAATCAATACCTTTCATTCTTAGTATGGTAAGACAGAATGAAAGGATGCTAACCATTAGAGTAGAAATAACGTTAGACAATGTCTAGATTTGGGTGTTAAAAAAGGATCACAATAAGGTTAAACTTGAAAATTTGTATTTGAAGAGATAATCCCCGATACTTAGGTAGGGTAGACCGGGGACAATTGTAACATTCTTCCTTTAGAGCTAAATTCAGAGTTCATTACTATTATTATAGTAAAAGTCTCAACATTCATTGATACTTAGTTTACTCGGCTATTACTTAGTATTATCTTTAGGTGTGTAGAAACAATACAAATATAAATATTTTGACTTCAAGCTGATGGGGGGAATTGGTACAATAGTCCCCTTCACTGGGTCAGTTGTACCAGATATATAATGAAATGAAATACCATGTATTAGTTAGATAAATAATCATTTTTTAATGGTAATAACTAAGCAGAACAGTTTTTAATTTAACTAGAAACAAAACGAAATAAACTTCTCATGTTTAATCTACACAAAATTAAAAAACATAAAATGAATCTTTCCTAGTTTTAAGCAATAAAATCTCGGTAAGAAACTAGAAAATATGATTACTTAAGTCTTGTAAACTACATTTTTGTGGTCGGAATGCTTACAATCAGGCAAAAAGTACGAAAATTACTAATTAATGTATTGTATGGAAAAGCACTTGGAACAATTGTCCCCATGGTACAATCATCCCTGACAATTATATAATATTATATTATAAATCTTTTTTAATTATTTGCTAATGAAATCAGTCTTCAAGTATTCTTAGAATAATTTGTACTATTATTCAACAAATAATCTAATTTATAATAATCAGTCGTCCAGATTTCTTTATTCTGAGCCACAATTGTGGCAACAATAACAATTTTCTTGTGGTGTGCATTGTTCGTGGGGCCCAGTTATGGCAGTAAATGCATTGTACCCATTGTTCGTTTGGTCGACTAGAACCAAAGGATTCCATGCAAACTAAGCAAAAACATTCTTCTTCTTCACTACTTGAACTGCTTTCTTCAGTCTTTTTAATAGTCTTACGCTTCTTCCCCTTTGGTTTAGCTTTAGGTTTGTCTTTAGATTTATCTTTAGGTGTAGTTTTAGGTTTAGCTTTAGATTTAGCTTTAGGTTTAGATGAATTGTTTAGCCTTATATTTTTTCTAACTCCTTTAGCGTTTCTCTTCCGTTCAATTTCATCTTGTTCTCTTCTTATTGATTCTTTTTCTGGTGTATCGGTCCATATTGCGGATTTTCTCTTCTTTCGACCGTTATAAGTTGTTTTCCGTGGAGGTGCTTTTGGTAACGGCTTTATTATTTCTGGCGAAAACACGTTCATTACAGCTGTACTAGTCGATGGGATTGCTGTATCTGAAAACAGGTTCATTGCAGCCGTACTAGTCGACGGGATTGCTGTATATGTTCTAATTCTTACAGTTGAGTGCTCCATGGAAGAAGGCAATATATTATTTGTCGAATGTACATCTATTGGAACTGTCTCTAGCAAAGGCGTTGGGGACGGTATCTTTTGGACCGTGTCTTCCTTTGCAAAAGGATCGTTTGATGTTTTTCCATCTGCTAAAGGATCTAACGGCTCTTCTTCTGTTGAACGATTATTGGCCATTGATTGAGGAGATAAAAGTTGATAACAGATTTGCTGGAGAGTTGGAGGTATCGCTGGGACAATTTCATTTAAACTGTCTTCCTCTACTGCGATAGGTAATTTCAAATCACATCTATGTTCTACATGTAAAGGTAAATTTTCGTTAAAAACGTGCGTGTTTGATGGGTTTTGATAAGATTCCATTGGTGTTAACGGATTTCCGGACGTTGTGCAAGTTGAGGCATTTTGACATTGACCATAGTTGACATTGGTGGATGCAACGTTCAGATCGGGCATAGGTCTATCTGTGACAAACGAGGGGCTGAAATCAATTTCAGTAAAGATGTCTCTATTGAAGGGGTATATGCCAGTGCATCTAAAGCCCGCCTGTATATTATTGGGAGTCAATGCCAATGGATATGCTTTGGCCACTATAGATGGTATGTCGTATATAGACATTGTGCTGCCAGGATGACTCCTCATCCAAGCATCACAAGCTGAGTTTACAGCCTTTTTTAATGGCCCATTCACAGAACGATCTACCGGTTGCAGTTTGTGCGAGCAGTGGGGTGGGAAAGACAACATGACAATTCCATGCTCTTTGCAATAATCCAGTGCGGATATGGTAATGTGCGATGGATGATTATCTAAGAGAAGTAACACTTTGTTATCTTTTGAAGATCGTGTGTGGCTTTGAAAGTGTTTTAAAAATATCAGAAACTCATTTTCTTGCATCCATCCAGACGAATTTCCTGCCCCAATGCATCCTACAGGACCATCGCGTACAAAATGTGAGCTGTACCTCAAGCGAGGAAATATAAACATAGCTGGAATCGAATTTCCGAGGGCGTTTGCCGCTACCGTTACTGTTACCAATGTACCTCGTTCTGCTGAAGTTAGCGCACCAACTTGACGCATCCCTTCCTTGTTACAATCCGGTCCGGTTTTTGGACTGTAGTTATACCAGTTTCGTCTGTATTATATATATCCTTTGGTTCGAATTTATCCCTATTCAATACTTTTTCCAGATTGTCAAAAAAGGCACTCACGTTTGTTATGTTGAAGCTAGTGGCTCTGGAGAGACTAGTTGCTTGAGCGCATCTTATTGACAACTCTGGGTTGCGCTTCATAAAAGCTGAAAACCAGTCTGGTCCCGCCATCCCATTTTTGTTCCACGTGTCTGGTTTATTCAAATTGTATGTGTCCGCTAGTTCATAGGCTAATCTTCGCACTTCTTTGGGTGACAAACCAAAGTATATATCTGCCGATCTCTGAAGATATTTTGCTATTACTTGTTCTTGGTCTTCTGAGAATACCTTTTTTGCAGATTTATAGCCCATGGATATTAAAGCTCCATCTTCAGAATTTTCGCGTTTCTTTTTATATCGTATCAGAGAAACGTGGCACAACCCAAACATATTAGCTGCTGAACGTATTGACTTTCCATTTAGTATTTCTTCGTACGCTTGCGCATATAGAAAAGTATCTTTTGACGTTCTATCCGTTTTTCTAATTCTGGTACGAGGCATCTGTTAAAAATCAAGAAACATCATGAGTTGCAATAGAAGTAGCATTAGTACCGTGAAATTAAGGTAGGTACCATTTACCTCACATAAAAAACAGACACAAAGAAATTGGGTAATTTTAATTATAGAAGCGTGGGGAGATAAACAATCAACAGTGCGTATAATATTCATATTATTAGTTTTAAATCAGATATGTTGTGGTATTAGGGGTCAATTGTACCACGGGGACAGTTATACCGCTACAATTGTCCCCAAGAAATTGCTACAATTGTCCCCTCAGAGCATTTCATAGAAAATGCTTAAAATCTCGTGAATTTGAAATCAATATTACACAAATACGACTACAGTGTAAAGCCAACAATAGTTAGAAACATTCAAAATGACACTGAGGGAAAAATAAAGCCTTGATCGTTTGTTGTAACTAATAATAATAGATCGAAAAAACTTACTTTGACTGCTCCGAAAATTCTCCTTGCCGTCACAAGCGGCCGTGTCGAGCTGCGCGCACGGGAGACTGACGGTTTGTCGACTCGCAATCTGGGTAGCCGCCGACGGGGCGGGAACGGGTGTGAGGGACGTAGTTATAGAGATATTCGCGTTGGTACTACCGTACCCTGTTACAACTGTACCCGGTCTACCCTATACGAATTCCCATGAAACGAATGAATAATTAGGTATACGCTCTATAGACTACTCTTTAAGTTTTCATGTGGGAAAAAGCTCTTTCCCTTAAGGTGTCAATTCTCTACGAAGGTTGGTGACCATCATGGCTACTTTGGAAGCTGTTGCACAAAACAGGGAGCGACTCATATCTACCAAATCATTCTCTTAAATTCTTTAACCAAGATGTCTTTATCTTGCTTCTGCTACGTGCACCGTGGTGTTTTTACTCACTTATCAATCGTTAAATAATACGGTATCTTTCGCCACGTACGTTTTTCTTCGGTACGGTATCTTTCGGTTTTATTATTATTATTATTTTACACAAAATCCACCAACATTTGCTCACACATATATACACTTAACGAAAAACTATAACAAACATGTGTGGCAACCAATTAAAGGTGAATACCACTTCTAAGGTGAATTAAAGACAACTAGACACGATATGCCGTGGAGTACCGGCCTAGAATAGTACTCCCCCATCTCAACCCGTGGGTGCCGTAGAAATCGGCTAAGGGAAAAACCACCAAAGGGTGGGCAGCAGCGCCCTTTGCGGACAATTGCACTAAACTGCGCTCGCCAACCCGCCTGCCAAGCGTGGCGAGTATTGGCAAAACACCCCCCATAATGTCCAACGAAAATGTGACCAGGCCCCCAGTCCCCGGCGGCCTCGCTATTCCTGGCTACGGTAGCGGCCAAGGTAACGGCGGGGCAGGGGGTGCTAAGAATCTCCGGAAGAGATCCGGCTACCACTCCCGTAGACAATTGGCCCTGGTAACACACAACATTCGGACCCTGAGGACAGACGAGAAGATTGTTGAGCTGGAAGAAGAAATGAGCAGGTTACATGCCCAAAGAAATGGGGGAGGCCTATGTCCAGCAGTGGACGTCCTGCGGCTGAAATGATGATGATGATGTGACACGATATTGGAAAAAAAATACTAGAAAAGGTAAAAGAAAACAACAAAAAATGTTTACAGGACAAACAACGAAAAACGGAATAAAAGAGGAGGAAAAAATATATATATAAAGTAACTAAAAAAATTAAATTATTAACTATTATTTTTAATTACAGTTTTGCGAAGTTTAATGAACGAATCAGCAAATATATCGATATCGTCTTTCTCATTCGAGGCAAAACTTCAACATTTGTTATCATGGAACAAACATAACGCAAGCATGTGAAAAAACTATTATAAATAATCTAAATATAAAAAGTCATCTATTTTAATTTAAGGATCCATAATATTATCCATAAAACTAATTATACAGATGTCAATATTATATTTTTTTACTTACGGAATGTTATGTGATTTCTTCACAACAACAGACCGTTAAAACTTCTGTTGAAAAAATATGATGCATACAATTCTCCCACATGAAACTGCGTCTCAATAAATCTTTATCAATCACAGTTTAAGTAAATACAATTAATAGATAATAATTAATAAAAAAATATTAACAAAAGAGGTCCAGGTATTAAGAGTCAGTTAAGCGTTAAAAATTGATTATGAACTACAAAGAAAACTTAAACCTCTCACTGATGTCTTAATTATGTTACGTCAAAATCAATTATGCGCAAACCAGCATTTGAATAAGATGTATACCTTAACCATTTGTCAAAATTGCTTTAGGGTTATTCTGAGAAACAATGTCTAACCATTGTCAGTGTTACCCTAAATTTTTGGTAAACCCTACCTCGATTATTCATTGTCGATTTGCAAAATGATTCATATAAAATCTATGTCTGAATTACAAATCGCTGCTTAAATTCAAAAGTAGCAAAAATCAAAAAATCCAAAACTGATACATTGTTTTATTGCTAAAATACATCATCATATTGTATGTTGCAAAAAGACATAGTTGTTTTATTCCATATTTAGTATATTTTGATCATTTTTTTATATATTCAAAAGTAACTTATATGCTTATAACTCCTCTAGTGTTCAGTTTATTATAAAATTACTTAAAACATTTAATGCTACTTAAAAATACGCTTCTAACAATATATAATACGCATATATTTGATATATATCTAATAAGAAAAAAATAGACAAAAAATAATTTAATTTTTTTCGATTAGCTCTCCTGTAAAATTATTAGGTTTTGAGATTATACAGTTTTAATGCGAAAAGACGAAATATTTGAACAAATATTACCTTTCCAACAATACGAGATAAAATAACTCAGTAGAAAATTGTTATTTTCGTCGCCTTAATTTGACTTTTTAGAGTAAAATTTAAACTTAGATAAAAATACAGTGCATTATAGATTAATTATATTTAAAAATATTTGAATCGGGCACATTTATACAAAAATATCTATTTTCTGTAAAACAGTAAATTACTTCCAAAAAAACCTTTCTCATCACAGTAATAAAAAATTCCAGCAACAACTATACTTTTGCTTTTAACCGTATTAATTAACTTAAATTCAGTAATTAGCTTTAATCGACAAATTTTATTTCTTTTTATATTTTTCACTAGCTAGTGCCCACGACTTCGTCCGCGTTGATAAAATAAAAATATAACACCTGAGAAAATATCTTTTTTGCTGTGACGACAGTGGCCCTCATTTTTTTTATATTGTTAGACTATCCCTCGAAAACCCCCTTTTTTTTAGAATAGAATGTATTCTATATGTTATCCAGGTAATGAATTATCTGTATGCTAAATTTCATCCAAATCTGTGTAACAAACGTACAAACATACCATCCATCTTCACACATTCGCATTTATATTATTGGAAGAATATTATGAATTTTTGTAATTAATTAATTAGGAAAAAAAAATTACTATTTTTTTTTTTCGGTTCTGTTTTAACTAGACGACACCAATACCGCAACAGACTATAGAATTAACAAACTAGCAGATCCAAGAGATTTCTTTTCATAGAGAATGATTTATGGTTTCTCTAGTACCATTGGATTGTACCACGCCAGTAAAAAAAAGAAGCTAGCTAAAATATCCATACATGCTGTCTAAAATTTAAGGCAGCAAAAGTCGCGAGGCACAGCAGGTTTTATTATAAAGTCGCATGACATTTAAAAATGCCCTTGTAATTGCAACGATCCCTTACTAGGAAATCGCGAAAGATTTCACGCATGATTATAAATCTTTTGTGTCAGTAGTAGGAATATTATAATGCCAGCTGTTTCTCTCTCTATTTTTTTTTTCATATTTGCCAGAAGCTATCTGCTTATCACGCTCGGTTAGGTCTCTATAAGAGAGCATGTAATTTCTATTTCGTATACGAATTATATTTACGTATATACCTACTTATATACCTAAGCTACACATTTAATTATATAGCATATTTCTTCAGAGGTCTTAGTTCGACCTCTGAAGTGCTCTTAATCATTTTGCAGTTTTTTTTTACACATACTTAGCAGATTTTGGTTTAATAACGACGATATTATTATTGGTTACATAAAAAATAAATTACATATTTTCATAATATTTAAAATTACACACTTTTATTCACCGGTTCGAATAGCAACTAAACTTGACACTTTTATGCAAAAACGGCTCACATATAGTTTATTACCTTTTTTTTTTTTTTTTTACAAGGGGAAATTCATCATGAATACCCATAGGCCTGGGGTGGCCCAATGGGTTATGTCGGACTCCTACCGACTAAAACCACCTTGGCGTTCCTACGCGCTGCCTTTTGTGGTGGGGACAGGGGAAGTGAAGATACATCCATCCGAGCCCCACGGCAGTTGTCCGCAACCGGACCCTTCGCGGAGAGCTTAGCGCTCTCTATTTGTGAAGCTTAACGGTGTACCCGGAACAGCCACAGGTACGCCGTGCATTCGCGGGGACCTCAAACGGACGATAGTTAACCCCCAAACTATCGCCCAGGTCCCCTTCAGGGGAGTTGTTGGCGGTCGCCCGCCAACCGCCTCCGTCCTGCTCTTTTACGGCGGATCGGTTGAGAAGAGGGATCAAGCTCTCTCAGCCCCTCCGCCGTCTCCTTCTGCCGCATTACATGCTCGCAGAAGGAGAGTATAGCCGTCCACGACCTTTCGCTGTGGGCTATAGCCTCGACTACAGCCGGAAGCGAGAGGTCGGACCCCAGTATGCCGACTAGTTCGGCGCGTTGCGCCGACCAGCCACTGCACTCGGCCAGAGTGTGTTGTGCAGTATCCTCACCACTGGGACAGTGGTGACAAGCAGGCGTTGGCTCTCTTCCCACGACGTCATGCAGGTACTTCTCAAAGCACCCATGCCCTGTGAGCACCTGCGTCAGACGGAATGAGAGAGAGCCGTGTCTTCTCGACACCCACCGCTCCAGTACAGGCAAAACCGCTTCAACAGTACGGTGACCGGCTTTGGCATCAGCCAGCCTTTCACCCCATTCTCGTAGGATCCGCTGCTGGGATTGAAGTTTGCAGCGTTTGACTATCTCCGGGCTTAAGTTAGTCCCGCGAGCCCGAGCTGCCGTCATCTCTAGGTAGACAGCAGTAAGGGCCTGCGCATCTAGATCCCAAGGCGGAGTGCCCGCCAAAACGCATGCCGCTTCGAAGGATACAGTTCTGTATCCTCTCGCTATCCTAATCGCCATGAGTCGTTGTGCTCTCCGTAGGAGTCTGACACTGTCGACGGACAGGTCATATGCCCATATGGGAGAGCCATAGAGAGCCATTGAGCGGACGATGTTGGCATACAGTCGTCGGCAACTGGCGCCTGGGCCACCCACATTTGGGAGCAGACGACTCAAAGCTACAGCAGCTCCAACTAGTTTGGGGAAGAGAATTCGCATGTGATCCTTGAAGGACCAGCGGCTATCGAGTGTCAACCCTAGATATTTTAGGTTCGACCCAACTCTGATAGGTACGCCACTGATTGTGAGCTGGAAGTCAGCCGGCGGTTTGTTTCTGGGTCCATGGAAAACCATAGCCTCAGACTTCTCAAGCGCCACTCTCAGGCCTAGGCGCCTGATGCGCCTGACGACCTGGGCGACGCCCGCCGTTGCCAAGATAGCGGCCTTTCTGTGGGTTTTTGCACGTGCGGTTACGAGCGTGTCGTCAGCGTAACAGGTTACGCCAACGCCGTGCAGGTTCGCGCCGCGCAGCACCCAATCATATCCTATGTTCCATAGGAGCGGCCCAAGGACTGACCCCTGTGGGACTCCGCACGAAATGCTTTTACTGCGCCAGCCGTTGGGGGTTTGGTACATAACGGCACGATCGGCCAGATATGCCCCAACCGCTTTCCGTAGGTGCTCCGGGATGCCATGATACTTCATCGCCTCCCGAATGCAGCCCCAAGGCAGGGTGTTGAACGCGTTAGCGATGTCGAGAGACACAGCCAACACCACCTCCCCCCGAGCAGTTGCCTCCTCCGTCAGCTGGCGCACACGCACCACCGCGTCGATAGTGGATCGGCCTCGGCGAAAACCAAATTGGTATTCGCTGAGATCCGGACATATAGTTTATTACCTGGATTAACTTTACTTATGGGATATCTTTTATCCTGAAAAATGTTGGGATCTAGTGCTAGGATACAGATTTCAGGCTTTATATTACTGTGTTATATTTTTCATTTTACAATAAGAAGTCGCGGGCACCGGTTAAGTACTAGGCAAATATAAGTTATAAAAAGAACTATATGAGAATGAGGACACTAGTCTTCGCTCGCTTATATAGCTAATTGATAATAAAGTTCTTTTACAAACAAAACAGTATAGTATCAATCATGAACTCGCTATATTAATTGCAACGCGTGACCATTGATTTTATCATAAATCATGAATCTGTACAAATAATAAAGTTGTGTCATTAATACTATACAAAAAGTGAATGTCTCGTTATCATAACTGTCAACTGTAATTAATTTAATCACGAGATATAATCTATATAAATAAAATCAGAGTGTCTGTCTGTGATTTGCAAAAAACTGCCTCAAACTAATTTTAGAGAGTCATTCGCATGCTGTTAAAACGTAAATAACTTTTTTTAGAATTGTTGTCTGTCTGTCTGTCTGTTCGGGGTAATCTCAGAAACGGCTGAAGCGATTTTGATGAAACTTTGCAGACATGAAGAGGGGGTCGTCAGGAGTAACATAGGCTACTTTTTGTTTATGTAAATTGCGGTACATACACCAAAATAATATTTTTTACAATTTTTGTCTGTCTGTCTGTTTGTTCCGGCTAATCTCTGAAATAGCTAGACCGATTTTGACGGGACTTTTATTGGCAGGTAGCTGATGTAATAAGGAGTAACTTAGGCTACGTTTATTTTAGACTAGCGACTCGTTCCCGGCTTCGCCCGGGTGCATTCGTGTACATAGACTTTTCGAGTTTAATGAGAATGATGCTTATGCATTAAGATAGCCTCACTCTACTTCCTTCGAAATAAATATAACAAATCACCCATCAGGTTTAACAAATTTTTAAATTTCTAAAAATTTTGACGATGTTCTGAAATTTCAAAAAATCTTATTAAATTATCTGAAAAAGTGAAGAAAGTTTTCATATATGCGAGAATTTCCTAGAAACTTCTGGAATTTTCTAGAAACTTCTGAAATTTTCGAGAAACTTCTAGAATTTTCGAAAAACTTCTAGAATTTTCTATAAACATCTAGAATTTTCTAGAATGTTAGCGAAAAAAAATCCGTTCCTATTAATCTTCTTCTTCTTCTATATAAATAAAATCAGAGTGTCTGTCTGTGATTTGCGAAAAACTGCCTCAAACTAAGCTTAGAGAGTCATTCGCATGCTGTTAAAACGTAAATAATTTTTTTTAGAATTTTTGTCTGTCTGTCTGTCTGTCTGTCTTTCTGTCTGTCTGTTCGGGGTAATCTCAGAAACGGCTGAAGCGATTTCGATGAAACTTTGCAGACATGAAGAGGGGGTCGTCAGGAGTAACATAGGCTACTTTTTGTTTATGTAAATTGCGGTACATACACCAAAATAACATTTTTTACAATTTTTGTCTGTCTGTCTGTTTGTTCCGGCTAATCTCTGAAATAGCTAGACCGATTTTGACGGGACTTTTATTGGCAGGTAGCTGATGTAATAAGGAGTAACTTATGCTACGTTTATTTTAGAAAAAATACACCCCGGACGAAGCCGGGAGCGGGCCGCTATAAACAATAAAAAACGGGATCTATGCAATATATTCGAGTTTTTTAAACGCGATATTTTTTCTTTTACTGAAAAAAAGTTACTAACCCTGTGACAATAAAAAAAATAATTTTTTCGTTCATAACAATTGCATTTGTTGTTAACAACTGAAACGAAGGTTCATGCAATACGATGAGTTCTCTTTGTGGCATATCTTTTCTTTGGCTGAGTCGCTCATTATGTATTATTAATAGGAACGGATTTTTTTTCGCTAACATTCTAGAAAATTCTAGATGTTTATGGAAAATTCTAGAACTTTTAAGAAAATTCTAGAAGTTTCTCGAAAAATTTCAAAAGTTTCTAGAAAATTCTATGAAAACTTTCTTCACTTTTTCAGATAATTTAATAAGATTTTTTGAAATTTCAGAACATCGTCAAAATTTTTAGAAATTTAAAAATTTGTTAAACCTGATGGGTGATTTGTTATATTTATTTCGAAGGAAGTAGAGTGAGGCTATCTTAATGCATAAGCATCATTCTCATTAAACTCGAAAAGTCTATGTACACGAATAAGTTGAAACATTTATCTTTTCTGCCTAACGATCATCAGTCAGCTTGATATATACCCATATTTCGCCGAACTGCGTTCTCTTATCTCAGTTGAACTAATATACACAGGAAAAAGACAAAGTTACGCACAATTAAACAAAAATCAATTCGCTCACGCAGACAACATTATTAAATTTACGTTTTTTAATATTATAAAACAAAGTCCCCCCCGCCGCGTCTGTCTGTCTGTATGTTTGCGATTCTCAAAAACTACCGAACGGATTTTTATACTATTTTCATTAATGGGAAGAGCGTTTAACGAGGAAGGTTTCTACGTTTAATTTGCAGAAAAAAAATTGCACCCGTGCGAAGCCGGGAACGGATCGCTAGTAATTAATAAAGATTGATAATTATTTATTGTATTGACAAAGTAACGCCAGGTATATGGGTTTTTAAAAAAATCGTAATAAAATTTAGTTTACTCACCAGTTTATTAATTTTAATAATTAGATTGGGAATAAATAAGGTATTGTGATGTTCTCTTACCATAATTATATTCATTACTATATGATCGAGATGGTTCTTTTTTGGCTATCTTTTGGCTATAGTTTATCTGTTCAAGCATTTGAAGATCATTTCCTAGTTATGAAGGTATTTCACCAACTTCCATCACAGGTTCGATTGATGTGAAATTCAATATACCTATACTGTTACTTCAGTGGTATTTCCATGTCATGAGAATTAGTAACCTTGACCTGATACTGCAGAGTCAAGTAGTGTGCGGTACACCCAACTCCTCATCAACTTACAGCCAAGTACTACTGGACCGATTTTGAAAATTCCTTCATAAATAAAAATCAAGTTATAGAATCACATTATCAGCGAGTAACATAGGCTATAATTTATAAAGTTACGCGGGCGAAGTCGCGTGCAACAGCTAGTTTATTAATAAAATCATTGAGCCAATACTTTTACACACCAAAAGACAGGCTCTATCTTAACTTTGGCAAAATTAATAACACCAAATTACCTCACAACGGGGGAAAACAAAGCACAAGTGAAACAAACAATAGCCCACGCTCACATATCTATCGTGAAGACGATGGTGCCCACAATTTTGACAGCACAGAGACCGGTCCACGAAGATTAATGGTTGTTCTACTCATCGCCGTAATGACGCCCTCTCTCCGCGCGGTCTAATGACATCCAGAGTAGGGTGACCATGCTGTGAAACAACAGAGTGAATAATAAAAAATAAAAATACTCTATTAATGTACAATATTTTTTCTCTAAGCCAACTTCCATTAGTAAAAATATGAAAAGGTAAATCCTTATAGGATCCTTAAATGTAAGGATATTATAAATGCAAAAGTTTGTATGTTTGAAGTTCCTAAATAAAACAAAAACGGCAAATTTGGCAGACAGATAGTTTATTTCCTGAATGAACATCAATACTAATAATAAATCTGTAAGGGTCGGTCATGGAGTAAATTACTTTGTTTTCAGAGATATCATACATGATACTGAAACTAAATTGACGATTTTTAGAATTTTTTTCTGTATGTATGTATGTTCCTCCATAACTCTGAAACGAATTAACTGATTTTCATGAAACTTGGTAGATAAACATTTGGACGTACGGGACACAGGATAGGCTACTTAATATTTTTCAACGCGGACGAAGTCGTGGGCACCAGCTAGTATAAAATAAAATAAAATAAAAACAGGATGTCGCGATGGTGGTGGCGCCACTGTTGTTGTCACTGCAATAAGTGTGCAATGAAATGTACAAATATTCAAACGAACATAAAACTATTAGGGAAGGAAATGTAAAATTATAGCTGTTTAAGAAAGCTTATCCTTTGTCATGAAATGGACTCTAATAGATATCACAATTAAATAATAATATAATGTCAATCCCGACTCGTTCAGTTTATTCTTGTAAATTATACTGCTGTAAATAGGGATTTACCTATACACTTATAATTTAATATGTAAATATAACTAAATAAAATTATTTAGTAATCAAAATAAAATTATTATTCTTGTAGAATAATATCTACAATATAAACAAAATTGTTCATATAAGCTACGTGAATTACGATAGTAACGTAAAAATTGTAATAATGTATTTAAAAAAAATGCGATGCTGGTCATTTTTTTATCCAACAAAACACTAAAAAATGGTCACCCTCCTAGCATCCTTGGTTAATGTCTTTGCCGTAACGAAAAAAAAAAGTCTGGCATGTTTATCTTGGCCGAGACGCAGCGTTCATTGCGAATTGCCTGCCCCCGTGAATTCGGGCACCCTAATCGATTTTACTTCGGATGTGTCTAATTTGCCGGATTAATCGTGGACACCCTTCTACCGGCTAATTTCCTAATTTATGGATTATGATAATATATTGTTTCGGCGCTTTGTGGGAATCTTTTTTTAGAGATTTTGATTGAAATTGCGTTTTTATCGAGACTCGTGTTTGGTTCGTACAGTCGGAGTACGAATACCTTAGTCAGTTTACAAATTCATTCGTTTATCAAGTCGTAGCGTAGACTCGTACCTTAATAAACTAAAGCACTAAACAGACAACTAACAGACTTTTGAAATTAAATTTTGGTATGACTAATAAATTGCAAGCAAATGTCAACTTTAAGGTGACGAACGTTTTCTTACCCCGACTGTACATTGAATTTTGTCTATGAACTGGATTATTAAGTATCAATCCTTTGCAATCGTGGACTTATAATTTAAAACAAAATATAAATAAATAAAATTAAAATAAAATAGCCTTTATTCACTGATAAGTTACAGAAATTGTACCATGATGTAAAAACAAAATATACTCTACATTAAAAGTAAGTAACATATAATATTAAATTAATATAACGACATTTTTATTACATGGTTAATGCAAAATGAAGACGTATCTATAGTTATTTCCCAAAGGCCTTATAGGTAAAAGAAAAGTTTAGTGTTGTATAAGGTATCGATACAATGACACTGGAGTGTTGTAAATGGACAAAGTTTCACTATATGTTTATACTGCAAGCCGCTTTGGGAAAAGTATTCGCCTTCTATACAAACTGTTTAAATGTACAGTCAACAACAAAACAAAAAAATACACTGAAGGATTTTCAATATTTTCCCCAGAATATTGTCATGCCGGTGCCGGACTCCGATAATTAAAGATTAGCTGAACATCCAAGTATTTTTATACATTAGGTCGTCAGACAGTCAGACGGTACACTTGATGGAAAGTGATCTATAAAACTAGTAATGCCACAGTTTTTTGTAACGATGATTATATGTGATTAATTATGGAATTGTTTTCATATTGTTTGGCGACTACAATTTGCCGACAGATCTACTATTTTTTTCGGACAAAACCTATTATTTATTATAACAAATTCAAAACCAATTAAATTGACGACAGCTTAAATCATACCCATTAAGTAGGGATAGAGAAAAAACGGGCTCTTGTATACCTTACTCATTCGCCAAAAACTGTCATAATATCACAGTGGTCTTCTCTAATGAGGTGGTAACTGTCTATTGAAAAGTTCAATTCCAAAGTTGGCTCTGCCGGGAATCAAACCCGGGTCCCATGAGTCAGAGCGATCCTTCGACTATTGGACATACTGGTGTTAATACCTGTGTGGCAAGTAATCAAATGGAACGTCACAGCCTGTCCGCTACTATTTAACATAAAAACGTGAGGCCTCAACTCAATGAGGACAGTGGAATGGAAATGTGACTTTTTATATTATATTAACCCGAATTGTTGCTGCCCATAGATATCCAATAAATAATGTGTCAATACAATATTATGATGTTAAATACAATGCTATAGTTCATAACACGCCGTATTATTGGGGGTATAAATTCTAAGGTGTCTTTATGATATATTTTAGAAGGGTGTGCTCATAGGGTTACTTGTGGGGTCCCGTGTAAGATATCTTTAACTTGTATAGTTGTAATGGAATTTTATTCCTAGTAATGGAAAGTTTTGATACTAGTATAAAATATGCAAATTTAGCCATATTAATATTATTATTTACTACCTGTTGCACGAGTAGCTTTCTATAGGTGAAAGAATTTTTAAAATCAGTCCAGTAGTGTTTTTTTTTGAGCTTTAACATGACAAACATAGAACTTTTTTCACAGCGATAAAGGTGTCGGATGTTAAAATAAGTATAGTCATATTATATTTTCTCAGATGTTATATTTTTCATTTTCCAACGCGAAAGAAGTCGCGGGCACAAGCTAGTATGTCATATTTATAAATTTGAGTATTTGTTTTTAAAAATAATTTTTTTTATGTAATCTAAGGATATTCCAAATTTAAGCTAAGTACCTACTCGTAATCTAAATTCAATTTTACTCTTGTAAGAGTACTAAGTGTATACTAATACTAATATTAAAGAGAAAAGAATTGTATTTTTGTATGTTTGTATTTTTGTATTTTTGTTTGTAATGAATAAACTCAAAAACTACTGGACCGATTTTAAATTCTTTCACCTTCAAAAAGCTACAATATCAGCGAGTAACATATGCTATATTTTACAAAGTAACGCGGACGAAGTCGAGTGCAACAGCTAGTTATTTATATAAACACTCTCCTTAACCGCCAAAGTATCAACACCGTTTGGTCGTAATATCATAAATTACATGCCAACATTTAATTCTCACCGAGCGACAACATAATTTTAAATTTGGAAGGGTTACCAACATATCTAACCGCTACATTCTTTTTTGTCTCTTTTCTTAACTGTATTTTGTCATCGTCTATTCACCAAGTGTCGTATGGAGACATTATTTTTTTAACAATAGCGCATTATAGAGATTTATACTAGTTAAGCTTTAGAGAAATGTTTTTGTGTGGAAGATAATGATGACCTAACAGTCAATGGGCTTTAGGGATTAATCTCTACTTCAACAGCGTTTGTGTTTTCATTATAAAATTTTAATACACTAGCGACCCACTTCGGATTCGCACGGATGCTACTTTTTTTCTCCAAATTTAAATGTTCAACATATTATCAAGGAAACTTTGCTTGTTTATCACTCTTTCAAGCTATTTCATTAAAATTATAAACTAACCCCCGACTTTCTACTTATATTGAGCCCAAACACACTATATCTGCTGTGAGTTGCTGAGGAGTTCGGTTTCCTGCAGACTACTTGATACTACAGCATCAGATCAAGATTACCATGTCATGGAAATACAACTGAAGTAACAGTAGGTATACCAAATTTCTCATAAATCAAACCTCGAATCTGTTCGTTAACTATGAAATAGACTGATAATCTTCAAACGCTTTGACAGATCTTCATAAAAAAAATTGTAAGAATTTTACAATATTTACTCAAAAAATACCTTAAGTACATATATAAAACTTTATAAATTATAAAGTAGATAAATAAATTATAAATATCAATACTAATAATAAATCTGTAAGGGTCGGTCATGGAGTAAGTTACTTTGTTTTCAGAGATATCGTATTTATAGGCTCTATACATGATACTGAAACTAAATTGACGATTTTTAGAATTTTTTTCTCTATGTATGAATGTATGTTCCTCCATAACTCTGAAACGAATTAACTGATTTTCATGAAACTTGGTAGATAAACATTTGGACGGACGGGACACAGGATGGGCTACTTAATATTTTTCAACGCGGACGAAGTCGTGGGCACCAGCTAGTAGTATATAAGATCTTCATAAATTATGAGTTCATTCATTCATATTCATAAAAAAGAAATGAAAAATATCGTTAACATTAATTCCTTTGAGGAAAATGTATATAGAAAAGCCCAAAATAATATGTACATATGTATGTATGTACGTATACAGAGATCATTACCACAACAGTAGTAATGAAAGAAACAATGAGCAACCAATTGCAGAGAAAATGCTACCTAATAATTACCTACGTAGTAAAGTGCCGGCTCTCTACGTCGAATTAACAATTCTATAAGTAATGTTATTGGGACAGTCTGTTTATTTGCGTTTTTTTTATAATAAATAAAATTGAAGTTGATATTTCCAAATAAAGGCTTTTTATTAACTATAAAACGTCACATCTCATTTATTATTAACGAAATGGTTTTGAGTTTGACATGAGTATAATATGTAATGTTATTATGATACTGGTGTTATAAAATTCTTCTTAAGGTGTCTATAACGATCATAATCTAGACTAATCATGAATAATCTTCATAATTTTGACATGACTTACTTTAATATGTAGAGGTATTTATGTGGAAGAAAACATACGTTAAGATTGTGGCGTAAAAATCATATAACTATATATCTTATTATAACGAAAGATATTCTAAGTTTTACCTTCTTCCTCTACTGTTTAATATTAAAATATGTAAGTTATTTTTAGAAAATAAATAAGTTATCAACAACATTGCTCTAAGACCTGAAAAACATAGTTAATCAATAAGTAACGTATTTTAATTCAATATTAATATTCATCTTAGCAAGACTGCCCTTACGCGTTTGGTTAGCATCATCCATCTTAGGGTGGCGACAGACAAACTCACGCTCCGCAAATCATGACGCTAATTTATTCTGTTGTATATACACCACTTTATTTAATTTCTAAAAAATATCAACTTAAGACTAAGTAACTCTAAGCTAAATAAATAAATAATTTTCGAAATAAAAACCAGAATTGTTTTAGCCTGAATTGTTATAAAATATTATATTTGGTTAGTTTTTTGGAAGTTTATTTGGAGGGTTGTTCACGGTGCATACCGCTATCTTTATGATCTACGGAGTTATGAGTATTTAAAATAAAACATTCAATAACTAAGAAGCACAATGCCTTAAGATGTTAATTGATAATAAAATTTGAACTTGTCTCTTTTATAATATGTATTGAAACAGTGATCGAAAACAGGTGAAATTCCACATAGACCGGAAGAATTTTATTTATGAAAATTAAATAAATTTAGATGGAAACTCTTAGCAGAAAATATGCATTATTTATATTAAAATAATTTAAATTAAAAGTTAAATAAAATATTTTTTACTAGATGGTGCCCGAGACTTCGTCCGCGTTGAAACAAACGAAAAAAATATTGAATTTAAGAGATATAACGCCTGACATACATCGACGTCTCTGATATTATAGTTTAACCAAAGCCAATATTTTTATATTTTGGATTTTTATTTTAACATAGCTGGTGCCATAGCTATTTTAACATAGCTATGTTTAACATAGCTATTTTAACATAGCTATTTTAACATAGCTATGTTATTTTAACATAGCTATTGCAATATTTAATCTATGTCAATCCAGAAATTCTATTTTAACTTTTGGTAAAAGAATTTTTTACAAAGTACATACAAATATACAAACTTTATCTCTTTATAATATTAGTATAGATTACACACTTAAAGCGTGTAAATAAAAAAAGACTAGGAAATATCCACCAGAACTGGATATAATATTTTGCGGAAAAACCATCTAAAACGATGTTACTGTTAAACCTCGTCACCGTTGCCGCTTACTTCAGATAGTTATCGGACGTGTGACATTGATAGATATATATCCGCAGGCGGGATTATCGCGGACATGTTTTCTGACTTATATCCGGGGGGTGAGAACTGGGACTCAAGTCATTAAAAAATGTTCAGTGTCGTTAAGAAAGTGGTCTTAGATTTTGAAGTCGATATTCTCACAGCATGAGAAAGCGCTAAAGCGCGATGGTCCGATGACATTTATCCAGTCTTAAAAAACTGACCAATACTTGCGGAAATAAGAAAAAAATGGTAGGAACTGGGGGAGACCTTTACCTGAAAGGAGTCCCTACCAATTTAAAAAAAAAACGATCTTAAAAAAATTGTTTTTAAATATTAAATATATATAAAAAAAAATTATTTTGGTGAAGGACCTTCCTCGTTGACCTCCACACAAACCTTCCTCGCTTACTTCTCTTTTCATAAGTAAAAACATAATTAAAATTCGTTGAGTGATTTAGAAGTAGTTAGCGAAGAAACAGACATGACGCATTTATAATTATTATAACTATAGATTCCATACTCATTTAGCCCCAAAAAACTGCTGTCCTCAACTAAATTGAAACTTCACAATGTAAAGCTGCTTCGTAATTGTTTTTCTTAATTTTTTTTTTAGATTTGTAATAGGAATGCTACTGTAAACACTTAAAATATCAAAAAAGTTATAATAATATAAATAATCATCATTTATTTCAGACAAATTTAACTAAATAAACTTAACTATTACATCTTCATGTAAAAAATAATATGTTGGCGTAGGCGTTTCAAATTTTCAATAGAACCCTGATGGTGTTTATTATAACATGGAATTAAACCAACGGAATTTTCAGTATTTTGATTGCTAAAAAATTAAATGGTATCAGTTTTTTATTCCTCCTGTAAACTATGCAAAAATGGACATAGCAGGTTAAGAAAATAGACCGACGATATGTAGAGATTAAAGTTTTAATGAAAGAATTGATTCTTGTGAGTCAACCTTAACATATAGAGATATGCCATCGCGGAGTAGGATATTAGAAAACTACAATTATTTTTAGTACATCATTTTTATGTATATCTTAATATTTAACATTCGCTAATTCATCTAATATATAATTAAAATTTACGATCAAATTAATTTAAAAAAGAGTCCGGCTAAGTAAATTAGAAAGTCAATAAAATAACTCGGAATGTCTATTAAATTGCTAAAATAGTTAAACATAGAAAATACTGTTTTTCATTTCGCCGTCAAGACGAAGCAATTACTATAGTGTTAAGTTGAAATTATTCCTCCCCCTAATCTATCAGGAGCGGCGGGACCGCATCAGCAGAGGTCCATCCGTCACAGTCAAAAGCACGGCGACGCCTCCGGTCATTGATCCTCATTTTAGGGATCTCTGTGACACTAAAAACAACTTTGTAGCGCCCAAATAGTTCTTATATTATTCGAACTATAATTACCTATATTCGTTTTAAAAAAAGGTAGGAACAAAGACAGGAAAGTGTCCTTTCTGTATTATGTTCTAAATATATTACTAGATAATAATATATGTGAGTACCTAACAAGATTAACTTGATAGTAAAAAATAATCATTAAAATTTTGACAAAATATAATGTCTTGTTTGTATTTAAATATAATTAAATATTAAATCATCTTCTTTAAAAAGTATAAATAGATAAAGTAGCTTTCTATAGGCGGAAGAGTTGTTAAAATCGGTCCAGTAGTTTATTCATTACAAATAAAAATACAAAAATACAAATATTTTCTCTTTATAAGTATAGATAACATTTTACACATCCTCCCTCACTTACACAGACTCCTCCTAACCACGGATATTGATGCGGTTTTCACCATAAAATCCAATTAAGTTTTTATGTAAATATAAAAAAAATACCAATTTTGCAACCAAGTCGGAAATTGTGCGCATCTGTCTGTCTATCTGTTTCTCCGCTAACTAGTTCTAAATCCCCAACGGATTTAAATTCGGTTTTCACTTATAAAAAGAGGGATAAACGAGGTACATTTGTGTATATAAAAGAATTGCATCCCAGGCGAAGTCGTAAGCGGGTCGCTAGTTATAGTTTTTTTTTTTTTAAATATGAAGTTAAACTGATTTGTTCATGTTATGAGGAGTTTGTTATATTTTTGATAATTTTGAATCGTGAACTAGTAAAAATATTAAAGGGTTGAACATAAAATGTACTATTATTGATTATCTATACAATGTTATTTCAAGCCCCGACAGCATAATATTTTACTACCCAAGACAAGCACGCACACATGCACAACTTTCATGTCGCATAAATGTGTGCTACACCCACACGCGGAAAACACTCACACACAAGAAACTTAAGAAAAATACTCTTCGCCAGTTTTTCTTGAGAACATAGTTGGTATAGAGATTTTGTTGTAATAATTTTTTATTAAGATAATTTTCATATATTATTATGTCGAAATAAAAACAGTTATTTTTATTATTATTTCTGTAGAACTAAATAATTGGTCTAATGACTTCAAAACAATAAATAATATACGCTTATTTTTTATTGTTTTATATAACTTATAGGAAATATTTATATATCTATACCAATATTAAGATGATCTCAGGAACATCTGCAACTATTTAAAAAAATCCCTATTAGAAAGGTATTTTAGATTACTATAGACTATATATAATTTTTTATGTATACATTGTTTTTCCCAATTGCACAAAAACGAAGCCGGGGGTCTACTTACAAAAGTACATAAAGAAAATACATTTTTTTAGTTTTAAGACAAGTGTCAATTGCTTAAATATAAAAATAAAAATGAAAATTATAATAGTGTTTAAAAATAATAATTGAAACATCTGTAATAATATTATGAAGAAGTAAAGTTTGTATATTATTTGTTTGCTTGTGTGTATGTCCGATTTAAGAAAATCTTTCACCGATAGTTATACTAGAGTTTAGGCTAAGTAGTGGACACCACCAGGTATCTAAAAATTAAAGATCAAACTCTTTGCAAAAGTATAATTTCAGGCGTCTATGTACGCCAGGCAGGCGTTATATCTTTTAATTTTAACGCAGATAAAGTCACTAGCCAGTATTAAATAATTTTGAAGTTTTTAATCCAATTATGATTTTGTCATATCGTTTCGTTGAGACTTGAAAAAAATGACAATAAATATTGTACTACTAATAGCGACTCAACGTTTTCTCTAACCTAAAGCTACACGTTCCATAATACACACACGCGTTCAGTCTGCGTCACACATGAATAGGTCCGTCCCTTTTCCACGTACGTCTTTAGAGGGAGAGGCACCAAGAGTTTAGGACCTAACATTTTATATGTTGGCCGGGTCATGGATATAAAAATCGTTTCTTCAATATATACATGTATAGTTATAGCAATGTAACGCAGCGTGATATAGCTTACGGCTTCATAGAAAACGTTAGAAATCTTCAATAATAGGGAATTATTGCTATTGTGTGAGCTTTTAGAGAATTATAAATGTTATACGAACACTTTAATGTGGTTTACAGGTTTATGTGGTTTTGTTTTAATAAAAGCTTTTGTTGTGCTAAAATCACATACGAAATTCCATTTTACCAAACCAATGGAAAATTATTTCTTTACTGTAAAGTCGGGGTAAGAAAATCTTCGTCAGTTTTCAAATTCATTCCTTTAAGAAGTCGTAATCTCTTGATACCTTTTGAAACTAAAGCACTAAGCAGACTAAGCCGACATCAGACATTGAAAATAATTCAATAACTCGTCAAACAAAAATTTAAAAAAACGAAGGTCGGTGACCGACTGCCCGACGAGAACTGAACTTTACCGAGAAAAACCGAAATGTGTATTCCTGTATCGCTTTATATTAAAAACGAAGATGAAAGATCATTTAATCCTTAATATTTTTCTGTTTAATTAATTTTAAAGTTAATTTAAGTATTAAAAAAAAAGTGTATTAAAATGCATTGTTGTAAACACACTGATTCCTTGTCCTACAGCACTGCCAACAGAAGGATAGTCTAGAGTACACAGCGTGGTCGCGACCACGGGGCTCAATGGCTATAAAACAAGGCTACGAGGTAAAAACCAGCATGCAAATGTCGTAGTACAGTCGCAAACAAAATTTTATTCTCCATTTTATTTGCTCAGTTGTAGGGTTGTCGCTTTGATACCCCGCTACTCGGGATACTATATTCTCATTATTTTTACTTTTTTAGTGCATGTTAATGATTTTTAGTTAATAGATTAGACATATTAAGGTATTTTGTTATTAAGTAGAAAATTTAAAATCATATTATTGACTTGTTCGTAATGTTATATTTTTACAAGTTGGATTTGCCACGTAACAATTACTAGGTTTTACGTTGTTCTGGCATAGTTTTTAATTATTCTTAAGGTCTCTGTATACCAACTACTCTAGTAGTTTTCTCGGTATTGAATATTATTTTCTTAATGACAACTAATGGGTAATTATGATTTATTTCTTCATTAGCGTATTAGAAATAGTTTGCTTTGAAGTTTTATACTTAGGTCAGCTCAATAAAAATTGTACTTACTAATACACCTAATCTCTTTTTTTATGTTAAGGTCGGCAGAAAGACGGACGGTCCACTTGATGGTATGTGGCTACCGTCACCTATAAATAACACAAGTAACCGCATGTGTGCTGTTGTGTTTCTGTGAGTTAGTAAGGAATGCCTGAGCCCAGTTCCCTCTATCCCTTCAAATTTTTTATCCTCAATAGTCAGGTCGGCTGCGCACTTGCAGTACCTGTGGCGTTGCTTTTGTTAATGGCGACGGTATCCTTTAAGTGGACCGTCAGCCGCCTGACGACAATTACACTAAAGTAAAAAAAAAAGTTTTTGGTGGAACAATCTAATGCAATTTATATTTTGTTGTGAAATAATTTCTGTCTAAAAGTAATGTTTGGTAACAGCTTATAAATTTGTAGGGTTCCCTAAAGTATGACGTCATAAGGGTCACATGACAAAAGGCCCTCATTTGCCACTGTCCTTTACAGCAGCGGCGCCGCCCACTCGAAACTAAACTGATCTACCTCCCGTGGGCACGCCATTATGATAATTTTAACCATTATTTTGATAATATTGTTGCGACTAATTACCTACGTGTGACTGTGATAGCTCATTGGTAACTTGATTTTTCAAACTCGAAAACGTCTATCTTTCTCTCTCTCACTAACTCACAAACACACACAAACAAACACACATTCCAACTATATATAAATCTAAATCCTATGAAACTTATGGAAGAACGAATCGTTGTTCGCTGTATTGCTGTTAAAAATATACATACGATTATTATGAGTTTTTTTTTCTCATTTAATTAAACAGTTCATTTAAGCTGCAATGTAGCTCTTTCCTAAATAATTGGTATCTAATTGAACCTAGTAATATCCATACTAATAATTATAAATGTGAAAGTAACTCTATCTGTTGTGTTTTCATGCCTTAACTACTTAAAATCATTATGAAATTTCGCATACAAATTGTCAGGGATACACACATAGGGCACCTTACATCCAGAAAAATATGGCAACGCCATTGTTCTCACAGCAATAATATTGCTCATATAATTTCTCAAGTGTTGTACCCCTGTTGTACCTTTTATTTTCCTACCGGGACGAAGTCGCGGGCACCAGCTAGTTCTACAATAAAAGTTGAATGTCCACTAACCGCAAATCACCCAATTTCCAGTAGGTACGTATGTACACTTACAGCAATAACAAACTTTGAACGAGTTAATCTCACAAACAATGCGTTGTTTTGATTCACTTGTCTTATTGCTTTATCTCCTTACTGGGATAATCTATTGGTCGCCAATTGGTAGAAATCTTACTAATAATATAAGTGCTATTTCACTCTCACGCAAAAACGGCTGAACGGTTTTGGGTGAAATTTGGCACACAGATAGTTTATTGTCTATATTAACATATAGGATTTTATCCCGAAAATTTTTTTCAGGATTTCAGGGAGTTTCCCGAGGGATCGTATAAAAATCCCAGACATGGTGTATGCAAAATTTCATAATGATCGATTTAAAAGTTAAGGTACAGATAAAATAAGAGTTACTATCGTAAGTTAAGGGGTGAAAGCGTAACAAACAAACAAACTCACTTTCACATTTAAGATATTAGTAGGATTAAAAGTTATGTACAACATTAACTAGTTTGAGACACCCACATTCCTATAAGTACAGTCGGGGTACGAAAACCTTCGTCAGTTTTCAAATTCATTCCTTTACCAAGTCGTAGACTCTTAATACCTCTTGAAACTAAAGACTCTTAAGACACCTTATAGACGTTTGAAAAGAAAATTTTTGGCATGACTGACAATTGCCCTGGTGCAATCAAATGTGAACTTTAAGGTGACGAAATTTTTCTTACCCCAACTTTACATAAGTACTTAATAGAATTCTAGTTTTCCAAAAACCTTTAATAAATAATCCAAAAACCCTAATAAGGGAGATATCTGATTTTAGTGCATGGTGGTAAAATCACACTTTGGCAAAGAATTTCTCAATATTTTTCTATAACCTTACAATTCAACAAACCAATCTTTCACCAACAGAAGCACTAAAACAAAACAAATAAACTCATCTCACTAAATCTAGACTTATGTAAGTTCAATACCTAAGCAACAAAGTAGGTCACAAATATTGAACAAAATACATTTATAACGTGAGGTCGTAAAAGAAAAATATTCCGCGTCAACGTCCCCGAGCTCGTTCGGTGGGAATTTCTAGAATCTTTAGTGCACCGCCATCTATTGTCGTATAATGGGTAACTTTTGACATAAACTGCGACTAACGTTACAAACGGTGGTGTTTTTCTGACCCACATAGACGCTTTAAAGTTATCAAGTGATAAACCAAGTTTGGCTGTGTATTTGAGTTATCGCTTTATTTATATTATACGATGATTTTGCAAATTTATTGAGCTCTTATATCCGTATTTGTGCTGTTAATACACGGTGGTCTTCTGTAAAGGGGGTGGTTACTGCCGTCAGACGGACTTGTGTAAGATAAGATTTAATTATTAACTAAAATCATACCTAAAGATAGGCGAAAGGTATATTATATAGCAACGTCGCTTAACCCTAAAATTGTAACACAAATTAAATTTCCCATCTCTCCGAAGGGGTTATCTACAAAATTAATTCGTAACGAATACCATATATCGTTTAGTGGTCTCTGGGACCAAATACTCCTAGTTTCTGATTTATCGTTGTTTCGTACCTTTGACCCGACAATAGTTTGAGTTACTGGGCCTCGTGTGTATAATGTTTAACTAATAATTTTACTACTGTGAGCGTTGAAAAAGAAAATATTTTCTTCCTACAGTATCCTATTTGTATCATGGAAATAAACTATCTGTATGCCAAATTTGATCTAAAGCCGTTCAGTAGCTTTTACACGAAAGAGTAACAAACATCCATCCATCCTCACAAACTATCGCATTAGTAGTATATTATTAGGATTAACCTAAGTATAACATATTTTCAATACATTATTATTATTCGTGTTTGGTTTGCTACAGTGACAATACATACGAACTTTCACCCTTTCGCTCTAGGGTGACTAATGTACACAATTTACCTAAGAACGTCCGAAATCAATTAATAACGCACGATTTGCACTGACCGCGTGGTCACACTAAATCATAGCTCCTTCAACATTAAAATATTAGTTTGTAACTGCCCTTTGTCGCAACTTCAATTAAGACTTTTCACATTTATACAGAGTTGATATTACCGATATTATGTCACTTTTAAAATCTATACTAAATTGATTTTTTTCCTCACTTAGCCCAAATTTGTTCCTTATTCAGCCCAAGACAAAAAATAACTTAAAAAGGATAGATAGGATATCAATTACTAGGTTTAAATAAGATTGTAAGGTATAAAAATATTTCCAACAACTTTTGCACGTGGAAATCACAATTTCACATATCTTTATATTTTTATTTATCGCGTATTTTATTTGTAACGTTGAGATAGAAACAGAAACATACGAATTTGGATATACAGGCGCATGCTTGAATGCTTACGTAGAGAAGGGGCACTTTAAGATGAAGAAGAAAGAGTGTTAATTGTATTTCTAAATGTGAAACTGAAATAAATAAGATTATGAATCGTTTTAACAACTCTTTATAAATCCCTCTCATATAAGATTGGAGTGTTCATTACGAGGACGGTTTTTGCTTATGCCCCAAGCTAGGAGAGAAGCGTCAAAGCAACTTCTGAATAAGTGTACTGCAGATAAAATTAATGATACACACAGACTAAATTAACATCTAACAGACCTGTATCGATAACTCAGTAGCAACACTTTATATTTTAACTAGCGGCCCGCTCCCAGCTTCATCCGGGATGCAATTTTTTATATATCTACACAAAGTTCCTCGTTTATCCCTCTTTCCATAGATGAAAACCGAATTAAAATCCGATGGGTGGTTTTGAAGTAATAAGCGAAGAACAGACAGACGCGCACAGTTTCGGTGACTTGGTTGAAGATTTTTTTTCTTTTTACATAAAACCTTCATTAGGTTTTATTGTATTATACGTATCTATATTATTATATATAAATATATATGAAAACCGAATCAAAAAGAAGTACAGTTGGCGGATAAACTGACAGACAGATGCGGTAAACAACTTCAATTTATACTTAACTAGTGGCCCGCTCCCGGCTTCGCACGGGTGCAAATTTTTACTCAATCCAGCTGATAAAATTACCTTACATCGCCATCTGTTAGAATCTTTTGGAACTCACAGATAAATAATTGCTAGATTGAATAGGTATCAACAGATGGCGCTATGTTAATAATATTATAATAATAAACAAAATGAGATATAAACTATCCTATCTTTTAAGTTGGACCAAATTAGATATAGTTTCGAAATTTTATCAAAATCGGTTCAGTAGTTTGGGAGTTCATCGCGGACAAACATGTGACACGTAATTTTTATATATATACTAGTGGCCTGCTCCCGGCTTCGCCTGGGGTGCTTTTTTGCAATCCAGCCGAACCTTATGTAACTCACAGATAAATAATTGCTGTATTGAATAAGTATCAACAGATGGCGCTATGTTAATAATATTATATAATTTGCAAAAAAATAATAAACCAAATGAGATATAAACTATCCTATCTTTTAAGTTGGACCAAATTACATATAGTTACGAAATTTTATAAAATCGGTTCAGTAGTTTCGGAGTTTATCCCGAACATACATCATGACACGAGATTTTTTATATATATATAGATAAGGATTGTAAGGACACAAGCCGTACTCCTTTATCGTGACTTTGGTCTAATGAATTATTAGAGATTTTTAATAATTTTAATATAAATGCATAGTATAATGCAAGTATAATATGTGTCACCGCCATGTAACATGATGATGGCACTGATGTGCTGATTATTTTAGACGACCGTATGTCACATATTTAAATGATTTATCTTTTCTTATCGCTGTATATCAAGCACGTGTAGTTTCTGACAAAGTGACCAGCCATTGTTATTTCCCCTAATCTACATTGTTTATGGCACAGCCACTCACCGGACTATAGGTACCTATATCTACTATTGTTTAGGCATTTTAAAATACATAGGCAAGCAATATTTCAATTAAGTGTTTAAAACAATGAAACTTGTTATATTTTGTTTGATTGTAGTTAATTTATTGATTTGCTCATATTTAGATGCTAAAACATTTATTATAAACTTTTTTTGGAACCTATCGTACTAAGCAGAACTTGTACTACAGGTGCTAAAAAACTGATAAATTAACTTATATAAGCATTTACTTAATTTTTTTTGTAACTTAAATTTAAGTTTCAAAAAGTTGTCTAGTAAATAAACAATAAAACATAAATAAATAAACAAGTAAAACATAAAAAATTCGCTTATAAAAATCACGAATCTGTTACAGGCCAAAATGAACACAGGAGACGGGACTGTCGGTCATCAGAAGGCGGATGATCGTCTTGGACATCATCAGTCAATGAGCCAAATGCTGTATGGCGCTGGTTTGGGCCCGGGACGATCAGGTATTGTCATTTCAATATTTTATTATCAATAAAAAAAAAGTGTAACAATCATTGAAATATTGGTACAGAAAAATAAAAGTATTATAAATAAAATAAAATGTACTTACAATATTTACCCCTTATTTTTCATTTGCACAGTTGCTGACCTTTAGTTTACCGATATTTTTATGAGTAATACTTCCACGTATAAATTTTTGTTCTGAATTTTTGGTATACGTGTTTTTTAACCCCCGACGCCTGACGCAAAAACGGGGTGTTATAAGTGTCACGTGTGTGCATCTGTGTGAATGTCTATGGCATCGTAGCTCTCAAACGGATGGACTGATTTGGATCCGTTTTTTTTTTTTTGTTTGAAAGCTGACGTGATTGAGATGGTTCTTAGCTATAGTTTATAAAGATCTGTTCAAGCGTTTGAAGATCATCAGCCTAGTTGAAGAGGGGATTTCACAGGTGGCATTTCGATGACATGGTAACCTTTTATCTGATGCTGCAGCATCTGCGGAATAACCAACTCCTCAGTAACTAACAGCAGATATAGCGTGTTTCGACTCAATAGAAAGTTGAACTATAAGAGCGATTGAGTAAAAAGAAATGTAAAAATTCTATAATATTAACATTTATAATCTCACCAAAATGAAACAAAAAGAAAAAGAATGTTTTTTTAAAATGATTGGATTACTCTATAGTCAAGGTGATGAGGACTTATATTTTTTCCAGGGTCATCATCATCATCACCGGTTGGTGGCACGAATGCGTCTGGACTGCTAGTGGTCCCCCAGCCTCTAGGGAAGGGGCCCACAAAGCTACAACCGCTACACGCGCACGCTAGGAAATACCATTGCAAAATGTGTCCACAGGTATGTTAAAGTTTTCGATGTGAAACGTCTTTTGCGGCGGTTGAGACCGACTGTTGGCGTGGAGACGCCAACATTTGACCAAACTTTGGCCAACACTTTGGCGGAACTTCTAACTCTAGGACTCTCTACTAGGCTCGGCGGTCCGCCTTCCACCGCAATGAGCTCGTATAACGAAAGCGTTTGTAATATGGAGACTTTAACGTGTAAAGCCGTTAAATTTAACTGGAAATGTAAACATTGGTTGTTAAATTAAATTGCCTTTAACGAACCAACCTTTCATGCATATTTTCTATAGAAAATAATTTCGATGTTTCACATCTGCCTGTCGTCCGCGACTCAATTTTTTTCATTAGTGTAAGCACATACCTACTGCCACCTCATGATTTCTGCTTTTGCCTATAAACGTCAATTGAGCACCTAAAATTTTGAAGTCGATTAAAATGAAATTCTTGTTGTATTTATGTCCTTACATTGTGGTTTAACACTTTATATGAGCGATTCAAAATATAACATACCATCAAACGTGGCCGCCGCAACGGAAGCCGATGCAATGTCGAAATGGTAATCAGCCTGCCGACGCCGTCTGTCACTCATCAAAATTCAATTCGTCAACTGTTCGCTGTACCGATAGCAAAACAAACAAAATTTGTGTACAGTAATCATTTAATAAGGCTTTGATCGGCCTAATATTAACATACGTACAATCCGTCCCTCTACTAGGCTTAGGCCTTTACTAGGCTAGAAAAATATGATCAGTCTTTAGTCTATCTAAATCGATCTTAATCATTGTTATTAATCATATTCTTAATGTTATAATAAATGTCGTTATACTTACAGCTATTAATCACTATTTCATTCTTTTATATGTTTTTATATGTTATATGTTTTTTGCTTAAGTCAAAAAAATATAAATTTAACAATATAGTTAAATTTATATTTTTTGACTTAAGTAAAAAACTGTTAAAAAACTAAATGAGATAGTGATCATTATGTTTATATGACTCGCCAGCAATACAATAACTTATGTAACATCTGATTGACGGAATATATTAAAAAATATATATAATTTTTACAAAGCCTTCAGATAATAAGTCTTCAAAAGCAATATTAGTCACCAAAAAAATTTTACATTATTTAAAAATGTCTTCATATTTTTAAAAAAGTATAGAATTCTGTTTTTTCTGACGCTACCACCAAGGCGTAGTGTCCTGCACATCTCATAATTAATTCTCTATCGCCGTTTTTTGCTCGTCATAACGCGTTTAGCAACCGAATAACTCATCTTTTAACTATACGTATACATTATTACAATTTAATTATTAATTGTTTATAAATTAGTTTGTTTTGCGGATGCAATACATAATTTTCTTTGCTAATGGATTGACTGTGTGGGCGTACCATTTTCATATTTTCCAGCGTCATGCGTATAGTATGCGTCGGCTGAAATCAGTTCAAGTAGGAAATATATTGTTAGTTTCTTCGCCTCCAAATTAACTTTTACTCGTTTTGAAAAGAATGTTTTGAAAATGTACATGTTAGAATACCATAAGTATCATGTTAGGTATTTGCATAATAGTAATATCTTCTTATAGTTCTTATCATTGTAGTAGCTACTATCATTACAGTTTATCTCTCAGAGAATAACTATTTTTAACTCCGGTTCTGAGAACTGTTCTGTTTTATTTCACTAGGATTTAGTTCACTGTTTTATTTTTGGTATAATATAATTTATTATAGGGTTTTATATATATTTTTGATTATTATTTTAAAAGGCTTAGAGTTTTATGAAATACTAGTTGTTGTACGCAACTTCGCCAGCGTAACTTTATAAAATACTAGCTGGTGCCCACGACTTCGTCCGCGTTGAAAAATATTAAGTATCCTATCCTGTGTCCCGTACGTCCAAATGTTTATCAACCAAGTTTCATGAAAATCAGTTAATTCGTTTCAGAGTTATGGAGGAACATACATACATACATACATACAGAAAAAAATTCTAAAAATCATCAATTTAGTTTCAGTATCATGTATAGAGCCTATAAACACGATATCTCTGAAAACAAAGTAACTTACTCCATGACCGACCCTTACAGATTTATTATTAGTATTGATAGCTTATGTTACTCGCCGATAATGTATTGATAATGATATAGGTGAAAGAATTTTCAAAATCGGTCCAGTAGTTTTCGAGTTTATTCATTACAAACATACAAATCGTACAAAACTGATTAATCTATTTTTGCATACACAATGTCGGGGGTACAGAATCAAAACGCCTCAGAAAATGGGCGAAGTTGAGTCCAAAATCCAGTTTCAATATAATCAGACTTAGGTATAGTAACAATTTTACACGAACAAATTTTCCTATAAAAGTTAGTTGAAATAATGAACCGAAGGTTTCAAACCACTGGCTACCGGCGAAAGTCAAAGCAAACCATCGAAACTGTGGAATCCGAAAATTTACACAACCTCAGCGAGTATTAACCGATTCGGCTTTTTGTCAGTCTGTCTGTTTGTCCCATTGAAGGGAGCATTCCGGAATTTTTGTGCTGGCATTCCGTTGCCTTAAGTTTTGATTAGCAGTCGATGACAACTTTCGGTCCCATTTTTGGTTTTGTATTATTTTTTTTAAATTGAAAACGAAGTTTCTAACGTGTTTTGTTTTCGGAAATAAAATCGAAATGTTTAATCGGTTGAAGTGTACTACGTAAGATTTTTTTTTGTGTTTTGTGTGTTTATTACCTAGATTAATATCTTTATCGCTGAAGACTATGGAGCCGCCATTTTTAACATTGGAACATTACTTTTTTTCTGGTTGAGAGAATATAATTTTATATATATATACTTTCCTGTATCTGACAACGTGTATGCAAAATTTCATATAGGTTGAGTAGTTAAGGCATTAAAAGTTAACAAACAAACAAATAGAGTTGTTACTCACATTTTATACTATTAGTATAGATATTTTATTTTTTTATTTGTTTTATTTTCAATAAAAACCCTTATTTATGTGCGCTTGAAATATATTTCCGGCAAGTAGAAAATTTTCAAGTATTTAAACATCACTGTTAGTTTTGGATAATCTGCTGTATACAATTTTAAGCTCTAAACTAGGTCTAAATTAGCGGCGAACACTTATAGTAAGTACTAGCTGGTGCCCACGACTTCGGCCGCGTTGAAAAATATTAAGTAGCCTATCCTGTGTCCCGTACATTCAAATGTTTATCTACCAAGTTTCATGAAAATCAGTTAATTTGTTTCAGAGTTATGGAGGAACATACATACATACAGAAAAAAATTCTAAAAATCGTCAATTTAGTTTCAGTATCATGTATAGAGCCTATAAACACGATATCTCTGAAAACAAAGTAACTTCTACATGACCGACCCTTAAAGATTTATAAGTATAATATATGAAGCACTAACCTAGTCTGATAGTTATTAAGTTGAAAGACAGACCTTTCAACTTGAAGAAAAAAACCACACATATTAAAACGCCCACCGATAACTAAATCCATTCTCTGCAATTTATCCCACAGCCACCCCTGCTAAAGGAAGAGACGAGTGTGTTACCATTTATGACCGTCGATTTTTCACAATGAATTCCACGTCTTCCGGTCATTTCGTCATTTCCTCTGGCGACACATGGGGATGTGTTTTTTTATGTATGACAATTTTCACAAAGCGGTTGTGGAAAGATTTTGTAATAAAGCTTTGTGATGCCAATTTATACAAATTTGAAAAAAAAAATGTCTGTAACGTGTGTTTAGTATTGGCAGAGCCATTGAGGTGTAATGTACTAACGTACTAGAGAAGTTATCCTAATACAAAGTTATGGTCCATTTTTATAATTGTCTTCTTCTTAAAGTGCCTCTCCGAAGATTGGCGACAAGCATATCTTTTAAAAAGAGCTTAGGTACTGTGTTTTGTAGTAATGCCCTTGGAAACCCTTATGGCGGCAGTAACCAACTTCTTGCATAAGACCATCGTGAAATAACATCGCGCTCCACATCAATACTAGAATTAGTTTGCCAGTCGTCAAATGTGACCTATTGAAACTGCACAACTATAATTAAAAAAAAATCTAATTTATAACGTTAATATCTAAAAGATTATAAAAATTAAGTAATTAACTTCCTTATAAACAAATTAAAATATACTCGTTCTGTGATGTCTGAACTTATTACCATTGTATATTAATATAATAGATTATAATTAACGATGAAGCCAACGATTAAGCACCTACTACTATCTGCTAAATCAACTTTCAGTTAAAAATTTAATCAACGATTAAGCACAATTAACTAAACAATGTACTAGCCGTCCCTAACAGCATTACACGGTTGTTAACCCGTTAAATTATAACCTCATACTTTATTACCAACAACTGTATAATTTGTCTTATTTAAGCCGACAAGAAATGAAAATTTACCAGTATTTTGTGGAGGAGTACCTATCTATTATTTTAAGGTGAATTGATTGACTTTTATTAATTGCAATTGTTGAGAGATTTTAAGTGATGTTCAGATAGAAGTTGACTAAGTATTTGAAATTTGAGTTAAATATAATTGACAAAATTTACAAAAGTTGAGTAAACAATTATCGAATATTATCCCAAATATTTTTATTTATTTTTAAATATCTGACAGATAACTTTTTGTCAAATTTTCAAGGTTTTTTTTTTTTCGCTAAGCAAGGACTTAATTATCTTCGTTATAATGATTGAATACTGTTCTATAGGTATAGAAATCAAGTAAGTATTTAAATCTAAAAAATGAATTTCGTGTCAAGTAGGTATATTAGTCACAATATAATAATATGTTAGTCTCAAGAAATATTTATTGTGTCACTAAACACTTATTATTTTTATTAAACAAAGGCCTATTCTTCAACATTTATTCAAATCGCGTAATGGTGTTTTGTACGGATCCAAAATAGGGGTCCTACTATGTAGGCTCATTATAATTTATATTTCTGTTATTACATTTGAACGCTGACAGACATCAAAGTGACCTAAGGAGAGTGGTTAAGGAAATGTTAAGCGATACAAAGTGCAGTGAGAGTGCGCGTGCGAAGGCAGGTGCGGCTGCGCAATTAAAACTTGTCGCGGAACGATCGCCAGCGACCATTATTAACTTTGGGCCACTAAACGAGCGGGTGGCGGTACGAGCGGTTTGGCTTCTTCAATTTGTGTAATTAATTGTATATTTATTGTTGGTGACACCACATCTCCTAGCAGTGGCAGCGTCTGAAGACTTGAATGTGGGAAATCAACAGTAGGCCACGTTTCGTAAATCCGAACTATTCGTAGACTAATCTAAAAGGGTAATAAAAAGTTGAAGGTAATGACATAGAATTTCTATGTCAATTATATAGAAATTCTTAATTTTAGTATGTGTCAATTTTTTAATTAAATACACCTGACAAAATAAATTAAATATATCTAAATTGAATTGAATACAACCCACTAATATGAATCACAGAATTGATGCGCACACGCATTACAAATCAATGAATATGCCTTGTAAGCGCACTTAGCAACAAGAAAAATCACTTCATAAGTAAGACTCGCCCGTTTCGTAGCCCAACACACGCGAGCGTTAGACAGAGCGTGCAATTTAACATTTTTACATTTAATCTGCCGTTTACGACCGTTAAACACGTTGACTGTTATCATCGCAATGGTTCTTTATTTAATATATGACGGCCAATTATCTTGACAAGTTTGCATTACGCCCCGCTAAACCGAACTACACTTCAATTAATAATTAATATTTAAAAGTCTACTTTAAATACGGGGTTGCTGTAAAGAAAACATTACATTTTGTAGTCATTTTTCATTATATTAGTGTGAATAAGACCCAAAGTGTACACAGCATTGTAAGCATACGCGTAGTAACAATATTATGTAATATGTGTTAGGATGGGCCGCGTTTGAGAAGCTCCGAGACATCTTCTCGTCCAAAATTCCTCAATGAAATAAAAGTTTTCGACCAATGTGTGTTACTAGTGATAACATATGGCGCTGAAACATAGTCTCTAACTATACAGCTTCGTAAGAAAGCTTAACGTCGCTCTACGAGCTATGGAGAGAGCTCTATGCTTGGGGTTACACTGTGAGATCGAATCAGAAATTAGGAGATCCGTAGACGTACGAAAATATCGACATAAGCCAGCGGATTAGTGAAGTGAATCACTGAAGTGGCAATGGAAAGAACACGCCTATAATACTAGTACATAGCCATAGAATTAGAAACTGTTACTTTGGTATTATTCCTACTTCTATGTACATAGCCGTGCCACAGATACTGCAAATGCGCTACCAACCATAATAGGATTAAGAATAGGGAGATCAGTTCTGACATACCTTACTCATCACCAAAACACAACAGCACACGTGCTATTTCACTATGATCTTTTGTAAGAGAGTGGTTACTTTCTCTAGACGGTCTGCCCAAAACTTTGTTTTGTTATGAATTCGATTTGTTTCGAAAAGAATTTAAATAAATTTAAATAATTAAATAAAGGAATTAATATAACAATAAGGACATTAAACTGAAAGAAAACTAAGTCACGACCTCATACAAGTTTAAAAAAAAATGTACATACTTTATTTTCAAAAGTGAGGATTCTTTAAAATTCTATAGTCGTAGGTAATGCAATTTTTCAAAATTCTTTCTCACAACCACTACACAATGCAAATGATCACTGAACGACTTTAATCCTGCGAATTTCCATAAAATGTTAACTGCATCGCACTTAGCTATGACAAATTACATTTGTTCAGTCCTAAGATACGTTCTCACATGCGGACATCTGGAGCGAAATGTTTTATTCAATAATTGGCAAGCATTTTGATTGTTATGCAAAAGAAATTATTGTGATTCTGCATGTTGACATAATACGATCAATCTCTCTATGATTTATGCATAGTGATTTCAAAACTTTTTTTCAAATCTATCGATAAAAATTACATGTTTGTCTTCTTGTATAAAATAAAGTCGATATTAATTTCTGTTTGTTTCTCCGCTAATTTCTTCCTAACCACAAAAAGAATTTTGATACGGTTTTCACTAGAGAAAGAGCGATAAGCGATGAAGGCTTACTTATAAAATTTGCAGAAAAAATTACATCCATGCGAAACCGGAGACGGTTCGCTACCTACTACATATTATAAAATAAACTTAATGTTTTTTTTCTGTTTGATTCTCCGCTATTTTCTTCTAAACCACAAAACGGATTTTGATACAGTTTTCACTATTGGAAATAGCGATAAACGAGAAAGTTTTGTGGGTATAATTTAGAAAAAAAAATCAACCGTGAGTAGCTGTATCGCTTAGTTTCTCATAAAAGTCGTTCTTTTCTTAGTCTTCTCAAGATCTTGTATCTTGAAATAATAAAATAGTTCTTTAAATTGTACACATATTTAAAAATATGAATGAATACTTATACATAATATAATATTTTTAATACAAAAAATTATTATATTAATATTTTTAATTTTCTATAACTTTCTTGTAGGACCCAGGAGCCTTATTTAGGGCCTTATTAATAATATCTTAATATCGTATATTTAACTGAAAATAAATTATATACATAAAGCGGATATACACATATACTCGTTCCAATTTTAGTAGCAGAATTAGATTTATTTATATCAAAATATATATTAAATTTATATCAAATTCGACATCTTTACGTCCCTTCTTTTTCAATTTATCGACATCGAAATATGTAAGTATTCAAACACCCATCCTTACACATTATAATGATGGATTATCTCACTTAAGACGCAGTCACAAAGGTGATTTCGCACCGCAACGCCTATTAGCGAACAGAATGTATTGTCATTTAAATTTTGTGTTTAACCTGCCTACCCCTTAAGTGATTCAAAGAAGTTCATGCTTCGAATGTGATTTTGTGGATTACGGTAAGTAGTATTAACTATAGTTTATATCTACGTGAGCTTTTGTAAAGACGGTGTAACGTACAAAAAAATATAACACTGGATAGCCCTAACCATTGAAATAACCTTAAGCAAACAACTAAGTAGTGATTTTAAGAAATATTTGACTTATAAGAAACTTAAATACAAGCTGGTGCCCGCGACTACGTTCTTGTTGAAAAATGAAAATATAAAGCCTAAAAAATATTATAACACATGTAATCTTCATTGCTATACGTTTGCCGTGTCTGTCTGTGTATCTGTGTTACTAGCTGTGAAATGTCTGTGTTACTGTCACCGACTTTGATCCCGTTTTTTTTTAAAGCTGACATGATAGAGATCGTTTTTAGCAATAAACTTATATGGTTCAGACATTTGAAGACTATCAGCCAATTTCCTAGTTGACGAATAGGTTTCAGTAACTTCCACAGGTTCGATTGATGTGAAATTAATTATACTGACTGTTATTTCGGTGATATTTCCATGACTTGGTTGGTAACCTTGACCTGATACTGCAACATTAAGTAGTTATAAGTCTACTGGATAACCAACTCCTTAGAAACTTACAGCAGATATAGCGTGTTTGAGCCCAATAGAAAGTCAATTATTTTATAATTTTTTAATTGTACTTGGTCCTTGTGAGATGATTATTAGGCCTATAATAATATATATATATATAATAATAATAATTTATTTATTATCAGACAAATTAGTCCATATGGAGTAAACAACATAAAAATTTACATAAATTAAACTAAATATACTTTTTTTTTATAATATAAAGGTGGCAGACAGGCAGGCGGCCCACTTGATGGTAGGTGGTTACCGCCGCCTAAGGATACAAGCAACACCAAGGGGAGTGCTAGTGCGCTGCCTACCCTGTAGATATTTGTTTACCCCTCGATATCTGTCTACTAAACTTAACTATTTAATTTTTAATTAAAAATAATAATTATTTTAATTGTTAATATTTAAATAATAGGGGTTAAAGTATGAAATTGCCGTTTTATTGTAATAGGTACTTCGAATTGACATAGAACCTTCATGGTTTGAGATTTTTGAGTGAAACTTTTTTCATACGGTACCTATGTAGTTCTTCTTTTAAAAAATGTGCAACATTCGATTATCAACTTTCAGTTGTTTTTTTTATTCAGCTTAGACAATAAAGATGGATACTTCGAAAATTCGTGTGATTTTTGAATACGAGTTCCGACGCGGAACTAACGCGGCAGAAACAGCTCGCAATATTAATGTTGCGTTTGGAGAGGGGACTGCTAATGAACGCACTGTGCGATTTTGGTTTAAACGCTTTCGTGATGGAAACTTCGATTTGAAGAACGAACCACGTGGAAGACCGCCCACACAGGTGAATAACAATGATTTGAAAGAGATGGTGGAAGCCGATCCGAGCCAAACTACCCAGGAATTAGCGGCATGGTTTAACGTTACCTTACCAACAATATTGACTCATTTGCGTCAAATCAATAAAATAAAAAAATATGAAAAATGGGTGCCTCATGATTTGACTGATCTGCAGACTCTACAGGAACTGCAATTAGAAACCATTCGTCACCCTCCGTATTCGCCAGACCTTGCTCCAACGGACTACCATTTTTTTCGTGATTTGGACAATTTTCTGCGTGATAAAAAGTTTTCTTCTCAGGAGGCAGTGCAAAATGCTTTCACACAGTTTGTCGAAACTAGATCACCAGAGTTCTATCGCAAAGGCATAAATGAGCTTCCTATTAGATGGCAGCAATGTATAGATAATAATGGTAATTATTTTGATTAAATAAATATGTTAAATTAAAAAAAAAAAACGAATTTTTATTTTTCAGTACAAATCGGCAATTTCATACTTTAACCCCTAATATAATATAAACTATAAACCGGAGAGCAAATAACATTAGTAAATAATGAATACATTCCAAGTGCTCATAAGCGAGTGTTTAGATACAGTTAAGGTAAGAGTAAACCTGCCGTATTTTACAATATGTGGTTAAGAAGCAAAATAGGTTTAATGTGCCGGAGATTTTCTAAACGTTTTGGGGCACGACCGCAAGCCGATTGGTGGCCTCTTAAGTGCCTTTCCTTAGAATACAACTCTTAAGATGATTCCATGTTATTTACAATTTACAACAACGAAATGCTTAAAACAACCACAAAGTCTTAGTACAACAACATATTTGTTTGTGTATATATATATTTTTGAATTAACTTTTGTAATGTTTAAAACAAATAGTGTGGTTATATGCTATGTGACGTCAATTTATTTTGAATATGAAGACAAAAAGTTATAATCTAAAAAAAATTAACAAACAAATTATATTTGTACGCCTCTTTTAATGGCAGAATGTGCATTTCAAACCAATATATACATTTCTTTCTTTCTTTCATTCTCTCTCACCTGAAAGCTGTGAAACTTAATAATTTTCTTGACATTTCAATATACGATAGTATCATTTCATTTTATATGTTTCGCTCTTAGCTTATCGTAACAAATCATAGGTAGAACTAAGTAATCTATAGTAATATTAGAAAGTAAGAGCGGATTCTGTAAGTTTATATATGTGGAGAATTATATCTGGAACTACTCTATTTATTAAAAAAAAAAGTAGAGTGGTTCGTCATCTTCGGGCACAGCGACAAAGAAATATTCTTCAGATGTTATATTTTTCAGTTTTCAATGCAAACGAAGTCGCTAGCACCACCTATAGAGGAGTCATTTTAATAGGTAACATTTGACGTCTGTCAGTTTTATCTTCATAGTGAGGTGTTGCCAGCAACATCCCACCTAAATTGTACCTAACATCAATGATTTTTCTATTTAGTTATTTTTTGTATTTTTATAGTTAGTTAAAAGAACAATAAATATAATTATGTTTTATTATAATCACAACGTGGTTATTAATTTATGGTGATATTTCTTCACTAGTAATCATTGCATTCGATTCTACTTATCAGCTTTCGATTTTTAGAGTAACATCCCTAGTGTTTAAAAAGAAAAAGGGTTAACTGACGCAACATTGTAAAGACATTCAGTTCTTTAGATGAGAAATTGTTTATTATGTTTAGAATGGTTTATTAGTGAAAGCAAATCGTAAAATTACTCGTATCGGTCATTATTACAATAAATATGTAATTTATTGTAATAATGACAATAATTTACATATTTTAGTATTATAAGTAATAATTAAGTGACTCGTAACTATACCGTTTATGTTCAAAACTGAGGTGCAAACATTTCAAAATTTCAATACTTTAACTTCTTTGTTAAACTAAGTTCATAGGTAAGGCAAAATATAAAAAAATGTGCTAACAAGACCCACTTAACCCCTTCGCGCCCACCACAATAGATCAATACCCAATAATCTTATAATAGGTGAATGAATTTCTAACCCTTTCTGTGCAGACGGGCAAAATAATCCTTGATTTAGTTAGAGGGACGGAAATTTAAGTGATCAGCTGTTATACATCAGTCTTTATAGTTGTCGTATGGTTTATATTTTAATACAGAAAATGCAGTTCTATATTAAAACTGTAATTTTTAATATAAACTGAATTATTGTTTTTGTTATTACTATTAATTAGGTAAGTTAAAATACATCATACTAGCGACCCGCTCCCTGCTTCGCGCGGGATTCATTTTTTTTAAATACATTCCAGGTACACAAACATTCTTCATTCGATATGTGAAAACCTTACTAAAATCGGTCCACCCGATCTTGAGTTTTCGTAGCGTACACTAACCAACTTAACATTTTTATGTAACATATATTGTATATTATAAAGAGAGAAGATTTAAAAAATTCTTTGACCTATAGAAAGCTACGTAATCAGCGAGTAACATAGGCTATGTTTTGTAAAGTTACGGAGGCGAAGTCGTATACATATAATTTATATTAAAAAAAAATTCATTGGCTGGTATACATAATATTACTTCATATCTCTTTAATATAGTTTACAAACGGCCCCGGCTACACTCGGATGCATTTTTTTTGTCTACAAAACTATTTACACAATAAATATTCTTCTTCTATCGCTCTCTCCACTAGTGAAAACCGTATTAAAAAACTGTTGGATGGTTAATTAAAAGACTGAGGAAAAGCGACCTTAACTCATTATGCAAATTATTGAGTTGAGACATGTTTCATATTTTTATTACTTAGGTGTATCCAAAATCTATTTTATATTATAGTTTTTTTTTAATTAGTGCATGCAACGGTATCCTACATCTCCTCATATATAACATAAAAAATCTCCACTCTCTCACACACACACTTTATAATATTATTTGTGATCTGCAAAAGTCTATTATAAAGTAATAAAAACAATGTTCAAACGTCTAACAATATTTATATTCAATCAACGCTTCGATACCAAGAAAACTTGGTATAAATGCGGTTAGCACAAAAACCTATCCAGTTTCAAAGCAATTCTCTGATCATTATCGTGCGCACGCGCCAATGTCAACTATTGATCAATAAAAAATCAATAGCTCGGTTATGATTTCGACCCTTCATAAGCAACTGTAGAGCTATGAAACTTTATACTTTAAGGGTTATTTTAATATCAGTCGCGAGTCATTTCACTATCGATATCAAAAGCTCTATTGTATCTTTTGTATGTCCTAACTCATTGTGATTAATAATACGACTGTAGTAATTCTGTATCTAATTATTAGTACAAACAAAAATATCACAAGTAAAACTTAAAAAATAAATAAAGTATAATTCGTCGTTACTGGTTCAGGCTCTATAAATTAAGTTTTTTTTTTAAATTACTAAGGATGCGGAACAACAAAAAATATCTACATAAATTCAAATCAAAAGAAAACAGGAAAATGTGGTATCAAACTATTTTTCTGACAAAAATTCGGGATTGATATTGAAGTATATTTTCTTATTTAATAACATAAACATATTTTTCATTTTATGTAATATTGAATTGAATGTATATTTATTTTTATTATTTGTTAATGATGATAGATTTTTTTTAAAAAACTAACTATTAAGTATTAAGGCTTCTTCTTCTAGGTTCGACAATGTAGAAAAACTTGCAAAAGTTTCAAACGTTCAAAATTATAGATAAATACATAAATTAAGTGTCTCAAGTAGTTAATCCAAATTTTTCCGATTTTATTTTAATGGAGATTTCTGGAACTCTGCGACTTTTGAAATAACAATATTACTTTTAGATAATACTTTTACTTTAGGACTTAAACCTATCATCTGTAGAATGTACTGTAAATAGCGCTGTCTAATTCAGTTAAGTAATTAACTACTAAATAAAAATTACAACGTAATATTTTTTGTAGATCTTGTCAATTGAGAAAAAAACTAAAAGTTTCTAAATAAACTTAAATAAGGAAACAAAACATTCACCAACTCATTCTTATACAAAAACATTTAGAATTTAACTGAAAAGTAAAACTGCAAAAACTAGCTGATACAAATGCAAATTGAAACCGTTAACTTAAAAACGACTTCAGCAACCTTGAAATAAACCCAACGGTTAAAATTAAAAAGCGCAATAATAAAACTATGAGCAACAAAGACTCTAATTAATGCGGACGTCCGCGTCGCTGTTCTCACGAATTTTTTTAATTACGCGCCGAGCAGATGTTTTATACCTTAAAAAATAATGCACCCGAAATCAAAAGCTACACAAAAAACCACGACTCCTAAATATTCAACAAACAAAAAGGAATCAGCGATGACTGGCGCATCAGAACCGGAATTCAATTAGGGAATACAAAGGAAATTGTTTGCGGGGACACAAGTTCTTGTTCCAAACAACTTTAATTATTCACCTTATATTAGCGAAGAACACACAGCACAAGAAGAGAAATACTCACACGATACCGAAAGCATCTCTAATGACAGTAACAATGAGTGTACAATTGCTATAGAAAAAAAACCTGACCCTCAATACATGAATGAAATTAAAAAAGGCGATGTCCTTAATATAAAACTAAGTAAATACACTCAAGAAGACAATCTGAGACTTTAATATGCAAAACAGTATGCAAAAATTGAGGAAGGGTGGTTCGGAACTGGCTATGCAAATCTCCGTGCGAAGATAGTCGCAAAAAACAAATAGATGAAAAAACCGCTTGTATGGGAGAGTGATAAACATAAAAACTATTTTTACATTGTTTCGAGGTCTGTGCATATATTTAAAAAAAGGTAAGGTCCCATAAGCGTCCCTTGCGCGCGCCATTCTCTCACAGTTCGGTATGCAAAGTAGGTGATACTACTTAATCTTTTATTTTAAACGACATCTTATTGTGTTTGGTCTTTTTTTTTCTTTTTTGTGGGGTGATAGATAAAAAGAGAAGTAAAAAATTATTAATCACTGCGCGTATGCAAATTGTGATTTTTAGTTCCTTAGCTGTGGGAATCTTCGTTATTCCTTACAGCCGGTTTTGTGAAGACAGACGTAGGAATTGTTATTAAATCGTATGTCGGATATTTTAGTACTAGTACAAATTACATTAATAATTATACTAAATTTTATAAGTTTTATTGTTCTTATAATTATTTTTTTTTTAATAAAATTACAACTTAATTACGAATTCAATGGGAATGGCCAATTACTTAGGATAATGACTAACCTCAGACTGAACACAATTTTGACCAAAACAAATTTTTGTACTTAGCTTTTATGCTTCTCGGAGATAACAGATTTAAAATTTGAAGGTTTTTCTTAAATATTGTGTAAAATATGAAAAAAAGTAGCCGATTAAAACTTTAGTTACAGTAATTAAGTTAATTAATAAGTTGAAAAACAAATATGTTGTTGATGAGAACGGTTTTCTTCTAGGCAGTAATTTACTATTTGTTTTGTCAGAAAATAGATTTTTCAACTTCAACGATTCAAACTTTTTTAAATATAATCTTATAGATTATCAATACTAATAATAAATCTGTAAGTGTAGGTATTGTATGTATGTATGTATGTATGTATGTATGTATGTATGTATGTGTATGTTCCTCCATAACTCTGAAACGAATTTACTGATTTTCATGAAACTTGGTAGATAAACATTTGGACGTACGGGACACAGGATAGGCGAACGAAGTCGTGGGCACCAGCTATTTTAAAGTTTTAAAAATTACTAGTCCAATTTAAAAAATCTTTCACCAATAGTTGAATAGAATTTCAGGATGGAAATAACCTAAATATTCTAATACCTGAATTTAAAAAAACCTGAACCTGAACCTAAAACCTGAAATTAAAGATCCAACGGTTAGTAGTAGTAGTAGTGAGGCGTTATATTTTTTATTTTTCAACCCGGACGAAGTCGCGGGCACCAGCTAGTTAGTTAACTGTAATAGCATTTTGGAATTAAGAGGTAATATTAATACCTTCTCATATGAGCTTCGTTAAACCACACATGCTGCTTTCTTTATTAATATTTTGTTTTATCTATTGTTTCAGGTATGTACCTATTGTTTTTGTCTTCGTGTATGTGAGTTTTTACTATACTTAATAGTATAAGAAATATTCCTTCGCATAAACACGTGCACTTCATAAAGTCCAATAAGCTATTTTTTTATTCTTTATTCTCTAGGATATCTATTAATTTATACAATTTCTTTATTTGCGTCATAATTATGTAGGTAACTGGCATGGCACAGTGAATTATGCTTATTTAAATATTTTTAAATCTATATCTACTTACTTCCTGTAGGTTTTTAAACTTATTAAACATTTTTTTAAAGGTATTACCTATTAAAAAATGGCGGTTGAATATTTATCAAAATATTTATGCATATAAAATAACAATAAATTTTATTCGTTACATATTGCCTAGTGTAACCTTTTACCGCCCTCTGTCGGACAGAATAGTAATATGTGCATTTAGTTCCCTTAAACGCTAATAGATGGCACCTCTAGTCTTAACATTGATCGATTAATAAGTGGTTTGAATTTAAATATAAAGGAATAATTTTATTATCAAAAAAGAAATCTTTACCATGACTAACTATTATAATATTTGCCTTTTATATTGTACACAATAGGCCAAAGCATTTTTGACCATTACAAGTAATAGAAATCTTTTAAATTATTAGAATTAAAAACAAAAGCATATAAATATTCCTTTGACTTGGTAAAATTCGTAAAAGTGGTGATAGTAAAAAAATTATGTTTTGAAACAAAATGTTCTTCTTGTAATGATTTTTTTGTTTAATACTTATTTAAAATTTATTTTTAAAAATATTAAGTTATGGTTTTTTTGTGTTCATATGGTGTTCACGCTAATATAATATTTTATTTATGAATTTTATACATCTTAAATAACAATAGGTTATTAGGTATATCCCAATCCTACTAATTGTATAAATCCTAATTATAAATACGAAAATTTGTGAGCCATCCTCACAAACTTTCGCATTTATTATTAGGATGTATTGGATATTTGTTACTCTATGACGCAAAAATGAAAACGCCTGAACGGATTTAGATGAAATTTGGCACACAGATAGTTTATTACCTCGATTAACATATAGGATACTTTTTATCCTGGAAACTTAGCATTTCTGCGATAGTAGTTAAGTTAAGAAATAATTTAATTAATTATTAATTAATTTATTTAAATTAATTAATTAATTTATTTATTTAAATAATTTAAATAATTAAGTTAAGATAATAGTTAAGAAACTTAAGCGCGTACCTAGTCGTGGGCACAGCTAGATATTATATTCATTCCAATATTAATTTGCTAGATAAAAAGTTTAAGACATATTGTCTTGAACGAATTCTAAACTTTTTAAAAATCAATTCACATCAATCCATTTGTTTCCGGTCATGTGTGTGTTAACAAAAGACTTTTAATCTAAGTTAATCTAGGAATAATTTAAAACAAAAATTTATTAAAAATAAATATTATATAATAACTATTTATAAAATAATGTAAAAATATTAGGTAAAAAAAATTAATCATAAACATTATCACTATCAACGCGTAAAAGGTTCTAAACCGTCGCTCAGGCTCGCTCAGGCAAGCGCACGCACACAGCCGAAAATCTTGCACGTGTATTCCACACGCATGCGCACAACAAAACACACAGAGGCAGTCTTGATGAAAAATGACTTGCGAGCCATGTGGTAGTTCGTTGTCGAGTATTTTGACGAATTCCGAATAGTTGATGTGCGTTGCAATAGCACGCCCAAACTTTTCAAGGACTACGTTTCTCTTGTGACTTTGTCTGGTCTTAACGAAAAAGTACCTACACATCGTTGACTTTTTTAGGGTTTTATTTTATCGTTGAATATTTATAGTTTCATTTTATCACTGTGTTACAGAAGTATAGAATACAACTAAAAAATAAATGTATGCAGATTTTTTTGAATAGGGCTCATGGTTAATTCGATATATTATTTTATTTTAGCTATCAACAATTTCTTGAAAAACAAACGATAAAAATGTTTAAAGGGTTAAAGGGACTATGTAATCACTATGATAGTGATGGCACGTGGTTGTGTAAAGTAACCACTCATTTGGAAGTCAAAATTTGATAAAATTTTGTAACAAGAGCTGAAACAACAGTCAGATTAAACAGGACAACAATATAGTCATTACGGTAAACATACAACAGAATGTAAAAGGTCAAAGGTCCCTAATTTTGTTTGGGATTTCGGTCAGCCTGTAAAGATATATGTGAATATTGGTTATGCATAAATAAATAAATAAATATAAATAAATTTCAACGGTATTGCTGACGTAACACACACCGTCTCCATGACGCTGCTCATGCGCACAGTTGCGGTGCGCGGGCGGTAGCGGCGGGCGGGGAGGGGGGAATCAAACCTGATTTTCGGTCTATGTTGACCTTGTAGCGGACATGTATTACATCACATATTTTATAATGCCTTATTTTGGACCCGCTCACATTGCAGTTTGAGCAGTGTGCCCTGGTGCGAAGGTCGATTTTGCAAAGGAAGTTTTCGTTGTGAGCTAATGCTTTTTGGAAATGTCGTGTGCAGTTCTGTTGGCGTGACGCATTCATACCACTTGCTTGAAGAGATTGCTACCTACACACCGTACCAGGTTTTTCCGGCTCTTGCTTTCCGCATTTAACACTTTGGTGTTATTTGAGTTTTCTTTTGTTTTCATTTGTTCACTATTACGTCACCTAAGGCGCCTGCATTTTGTTTACCGATCTTGAAATTTAATTTGATAATTAAATTAAAATAAATCAGAGTGTATCACAATCTATTATTTGCCTTGTTGGTCTGACAAATATTGAATAGCATTTCTGCATCTGTTTAGAGAATGGGTTACAAACAAAAACTGATAATGAAGTCTTTATAGTCTCTAGTTCTTTGAAAACTATCTCCAACTCGGAACCAATGGTTTATTATAAATATTAACTTTAGGAAGTTTTATAGAATAAATAAGTGCGTATTATAAATGATCAATTATTTCTAATAGCAACATAATCAATCTATATTGCAAACTTTAATAACGTGATTTGATTGCCTGTCTTAATTTTATTTTATGAAATAATTCAAATTTTATGCAATTGTTTAGTTTAAGTGTTCATCTCAGATTAACTAATCTGAGGTGTTCGTGGACATTCTATTCGAAAGAAGTTACTTTAAGTAATAGTAAGTAGTACTTTAGAGCACATATTTAATTATTATATGAACACACCGTTCAAAGAGGATTTTTTGCCGGAAATGACATACAAAAACTTTTCTCGTTGATAGTGAAAACCGTATCAAAGTCCGTTGCGTGCGGATAAACAGACAGACATACGCGGACAGCGACTTGAGTTTATACCTAATATATAAGGATTACACAATGTGTATTGCCTTGAGTAAACAATTCTTTTATGTTACCTAAAACACAAAACGCGAAGTTTCACATGTAATTTTGAATTATTATAATTCATAACAATTTATTTACAATTTGAAAACGGAATAAAGAATTATATCCACAAATAAAATTTCAATAGAATTCTTTTTGAGAGGTTCATATAATTAATTGCAAATACACAATATATTTTATGAATTGATAAATCACTTTTTTTAATATATGAAAGTTAAAGCTTTAGACAACACTTTAGCCACTTACTTAATAGTGGCAGGGCACACTTCGCTTCGCAGTCATTCGGCATCCCGTCTGGCGGCAGAAACCACCCCCTTACAGAAGACCTCCGTGAAATAACAGCACGTGTGCTGTCATATTTCAGTGAGTGAGTAAGAGATGCCAGAACCAATATTCTTATCCTTTTCTGATCCTTACACTTAATCCTACTATGACTTGCAGCAACTGTGCCGTTGTTTGTGTTATAGGCGACGGTAACCATCTACCATACATTGCACCATCAATCTGTTTGTCGACCTTAACATTAATTTACAAACAACCCCTATGATAGATTCCTCATCTCTGAACTTATGACATATTGTTTTGGGATAATGTCGCCAAAGTAAAATGTTAGTACTGCAGATAAAGGGTTATCATTTGCTTAGGTATCCTAAGCAAGCTAGTACTAGACAGTTGGTTAATAGCAAATGATGTCACAATTGGGTAAAACTAAGTATTATATACATTATGCTTCAGTGTAATCAAACCAAAGAACATTTAAATTACATTAAAGTTATAAAACAATAAAAACTGGCTAACTAACTACGCTTTTTTGTTTTACCTTACTTAGCAACGCTCATACAAATAAGAGGTCAAGATCGAGACTGTTCATCTATGAGTGTTCCGTATACAAATGTGTAATACCTTAAATTGTAGATGGCAGCACTTAGTTATACATACAAGATAATTCTGTGTTTTCAACATAATCAACTTAGTGTGTATACTAAATTAAAAAGTAGAGATCTACTAATAAATGAATAAATTATTACAACTCTTCAACTTTGTATTTTATTATAATGGAAGAATCCTTATGAATGCGTACGTGTTATTTCATTTGGCATTAAGTTAAAAGAGGTGTATTATTATTTTTTAGTTATCTTTATTAATTTGCATTTTTGTATATCATGCATTTGTCAGCAGAGTGGTTGTGGAAGAACCACTCTGCTGGATTTTTTTTTTAAATAATATAGATTTAATTGTTAATTCAGAAACAAATGATTGAAATAGATTTTATTAAATAATCAAGCTCATAGTAGAAAATTGCAACAATTCCCTATTATGACTATAGTTCCATGTCCGCATCTACAAAAGTTTCGCATTTATTTCGATTTAGCTTAGCTATCAAGGCTATCAAGGCTATTAAAATACTTTTAAAAGTGTGGGTTATACACATTCTTTTTCAGAACTGATAGTAACTATTTTTCAAAAGTAAGTGTAAATTGTGTTACTAAATTATTAATAGTACTATTATTTAAAATATAAATAATCGTTATAATTATTGTACAAATAGTATTATAACTTTTGTTTTTATTTGTCAATTTCTAACCCTAATTTAATTAAATCGAGACACGGAACCCCAAAAAGAACTTTCGATATCATCACGAGACTAATACAATAAAAACTAATAATCGGCCATTTTTACATAGCTCAAAAAACCCGCATTTTTTCGCCGCGCGCAAAAACCGTCCAATTGTTTTTGTAAAAACTTTTTTTTAGAAAAATTCTGGGTCACCGTGCTACTAAACATTTGTCCTTTAACAGGTTTTTGAGACAATTTGTATTTAAATTTGCCATTTCTGAGTCATGGTTAACTGTTTTATGTTATCGGATTTGTTGACCTGTTAATTTATTCATGTTTACCGTATTTCAAGTTAAATTTAGGGTTTGTTTATATTAAGAATTTTATGTCTGATGGTTAATATCTTTATTAAAAATAAACTGACATAAAAAACAAAGTACAATGTCTAAGAATACCTTCCTAGTATATAAAGATAATACCTTTCACTTATATAAGATCTGTGGTTTATATTGTATATTTAAAAAAAATATTATTAATTAAAACAACTAATCTATATATATATATTTTTAAGTAGAGATGGGTTTGCTCTTGGCCAACATCCAGGTGTGTAGCGAAGATGAGGCCTATGATGGAGCGAGCTCACCCAGAAGGTGCCTATTCACTCGAACTTTGAATAGATTCAGGTTATATGTGTTCGGAAATACAGACGCCGGCAGGGAGTTCCAAACCTTGGCAGTGCGCATTATAAAGGATGTTTTAAAGCGCTTGGTCCGAAATAGAGGGATATCGACAAGATGAGGATGGTAACCAGCCGTATGTCTGTATGTCCGATGGAAGAAAGGGGAAGGCGGTATGAGTTCATGCAGCTCCTGAGCACACTCTCCGAAGTACATCTTATAAAAGACACATAGACTGGCAATTTTGCGTCTATGTGCCAGGCTCTGCATCTTAGTTTTTAAAAACGTACTGTCGCCAATGAGTCTCCTAGCTCTGCGTTCCACCGAGTCGAGTGCAGCAAGTTGGTATTTGGCTGAACCATCCCAAAGGTGGGAGCAATACTCAATGCAAGATCGAACTTGCGCCTTATATAAAGAAAGGAGCTGTCCAGGCGTAAAGTATCGCTTCCAGCTTTTTGGCTGCTGTTTGGGCTTTGGACTCGATAGAGGTGCCGAAGTTGAGGTTTGAGCTCAACCTCATGCCAAGAAGTTCAAGATCATTGGCGACAGGTACGGATGCACCTCGGAAGGTTGGAGCCAGGTCAAAGGGGCTCCTTTTTGGAGAGAACAAACACGCTTGCGTTTTGGTGGCGTTAAAACTAACCAGGTTCCCGTCACCCCATTGGGATACAAGACTCAGGGTAGAGTCAATTCGCTCAACCATTGCTCCTCTCTCAGAATTAATTTCATCGCGAGTGGCCCCTGCGCTAGACAAATATCTCTCCATGACCGTGCTATCATCTGCGTACGCAACTACTCCTGGTAGGAGCAGGTCATTTATGTGAAGCAGGAAAAGAGTCGCGGAGAGAACAGATCCCTGAGGAACACCGGCATCGATAGCCATGAGATCCGAGGAGCAGCCATCAATGACTACTCGAATCGACCTTTCACTCAGAAAATCAGAAATCCAGCTACAGAGGCCAGAAGGGATGCCGTATGTTGGAAGCTTGCTTAGCAAACTTGCATGCCAAGTGACACAGCGAGAGCCTCGCCATGTTTCTCGATGGCTTCACCCCATATATATATGTTGGATAGTTCATTTATCGAGAAAGGTTTTAGGCTACATAACATTTTAAACGCGGACGAAGTCGCGGGCACCAGCTAGTTTTCTATATTTATGAAATCGTTTGGCCTGGCTAATTGTCAAAGTATTAACGCACATCCAAAACTACTAAGTATAGAAAGCTGAAATTTGGAACAGGTTAAATTTGTAACCGACGGAGTTGCGGAAGAGTGCTCGTCCGACCTCGCAACTTCGCCTATAGAGGCGCAACTTCGCCTATAGGACGCCAAGAGGTCCACCCCACTACCAGCTCGGGGTGGGTATCCATGATGAATTCCTCTTGTAAAAATATATATATTTTATATAACGTAAGGATCCGCTAAGAAACAATTTTTGAAAGCTTCAATTCCGTTAGAAGCCGGGGGCGGGTCGCTAGTATATAATATAATTTAAAAAAGTCGCTATCCACCTCTGTCTCTTTCTCTGCTAACTTCTTAATCATCCAACAGATTTTGATACGGTTTTCACTAATAGAAAGAGCTACACGCAAGGAAGGTTTTTACACAAAAAACAATGCATCACATTACTTACAAGAACTTATAACATAAAAATATTGTGTCATACTAAAATTTTACAATATAACTATAAAATTATAATATTTATAGGTATTATTTTATAAAAGAAAATTATATTATACTATAAATAAATATTCTAATATATTATAACACAAAATTATGTTTGCTTAAGTTTACTTTATAAGTTAATACTTAGCATAAACATTTCATGAAACATGAAGAATGTCATGAAATAAATTTTAACATGTAGGTATAAAGTTTAAATAGTAAGTATATTACATTGTTCGATATGTAACTAGGTAAATATATATAATTATACAGTACATTTGCAAGTTCATTAGTGTTAGCTTTATATAATCCGGTATAATCTGTGGGGCAACCCTATCAACAGGTTTTTGGCTAAGCACGTCTCGAACTTGACCTCACGATCCTTACAAATAATTATAAATAATACACACACTACCAACTCAGAGAAGACTGTCTGTCATCATATCGTGTTGAATCTTTCATGTGACCTTACATTACACCGAAACAAACAGAAAAGGTTTTTTTTTCGCACTTAACCTAAAGATTCCGCCGCCATACATTTTTGACTTGCTGCTTGCTTTCCGTAAGTGCAGTCAGCAATCAAGCAGCATATAGCAGAAGAAACTACTTGTTTTTATGTATTTGTATGAAATACCCCTTAGATAGGGAATGGAAGTGCTATAATAACGATAAAGAGGAGGCAGGCAGGCTGACGGTCTACTTGATGATAAATGGCTACAGTCGCCCATAAAACAAGCAATTACCCACTCATCTAAACACAACAGCACACGTACTGTTATTTCACGGTGGTCTTCTGTAAAAGGGTGGTTACTGCCAGTGCCGTCTTAAGTCTATTCGGCGCCGGGGTGCGGGGCTCAGCCTGCGCCCTCGTTTTCTTTTACACTGCAGCGTGGCACGCGACCGACGACACACTGCAGTATGAAAGGGGTCCTAGTCAACCAAGAAAACACAATACACGTAATTTTGATAATTTGTTTATTTTTCTAAAATACAAAACTAAAATTAAACTTAAATTATACAAATTAAACCCAATTATACAAATAAAAAACAAAACTATTCTCCATTCGAGACATTATGTCCAGTTTCTGGAATTAACACTCTAGAAAAGGTACCTACTTTTTCAAAAAAGTGAAGAATTATACTTTTATTTTAACATGAAAAAGAACATGATGCAAAAACAAAGAAAAGAAGGAACCTGTTAGTTGAGAAATCAATAGAATTATGAGTTAATTACAATTAACAGTGATTGTAATGGCGAAAAACACCAGCAATCCAAGTTCCAACTCTCGTTTATATTATTATTTAATTGCTAAATATCTATTTATTGTATGTACATACATCAAACAAACTCAATTTTTCTTGCTTTTGAGTCGGCAAAGATTTTAATTAAATCATTTATTTTTATATTAATTTTGGATTCTATACTTATAATAGCTAAGTTTGTCAGTCTGTCTTGGGTCATGGTTGACCGAAGATAATTTTTTATTAATTTTAATTTTGAAAAGGATCGTTCACCTTCAGCTACTGTAACAGGCAGTGTTAAATATATACGTAGAGATGTTGAGATATTAGGAAATGAGGAGATTAAATTATTAGAATATATATAGCTTAAAATATTAGTGGGAGTGCTTGTTGATGCATTTATATTTATGCATTTATATTTATGCATTTATATATATTTACTTTTGGGCATACGTATTTGTCGTAACAAGTATATTAAACTGTGCAATGGCGTTAAATTCAATGAAATATCTAAATATTCAGGGTTCGGCAAGGCGCCCCCGGGCGCTCTGCGCCCGGGTGCACCGCACCCCTTGCACCCCCGGGTAAAGACGGCCCTGGTTACTGCCGCCAGATGCCAAATGCCCCGCTTCTACTGAACTTACTGTCATACTGCAAATGTCCTCGAATTTATCGATCATCATAAAAAATTTCATATGAGTTGTCAGGGGTACAGAAAGAAATACACATATTTCATCTGGAAACAAGTACTGTTCCCAAAGAGAACAAGTACTGTTCCAAATAAGAATAAAATAAAAAACATTCAACGTGAGAAAAATATATGGGTAAGAAAAAATTTATAAGTAGATATACAGATGAATTATATATATATGTAGATGAAAAATCGTTCTAAAGAAATTTATTTACGTTACATAGCTTAGAAGAACAAAGACGGTGTAACAGGCGGTCAATATTTTAAAAATGTATATACCTACTAACCATTTCCATAAGCTTCGAACGCTTAAATTACAACAGTCATAACTCAATATTCGACGGATGACATCATCTAACTACGAATAATTATATATTATGTAACATTTTATATATTCATTTGTACCTGGATAATAATAAATTAAGTTGGACTATATTTCCATGAACCTCAGACCGCCGTTTGACCCCTAATAATATTGACATTCAAAACTATTTGAATAATAAGCCGAAGAAATTAATTTTTAAAAGTAGAAAAACTAAAGTCAAGGGCATAGCAATTTGAAGGACTATAGTAGCTCTCATAAATTGACTGCTTTTAAAGACAATGTTATTGTATAAAAATTTTCTTTGACCCCCGACTTCGACTATTATTTCTTAAGCGTTTAAAACTAAAAAAAAAATTACGTCTGACAAAAATATAATACCAATATATTATTCAATCTTTATTGCTCATATATTTCTGTTAGGATTTGAATTATTATTTTTTAAATTATTTTTTTAAGCCAATCTTGACAGATCGATGGACAGACAGACAGCCATCTTTTTAGCCACAGATAATGTGATGTGACAAGCCCACATAAAACACATAGGTAATTAAATAAAGGGAAAAATAAAGTAAAATTAAATTAATTAAAGTCACCAGAGAATTACAACACTTGAACTAAGTATTTAAAAATTTCTTATTTTAAAAGGAAGACCATCTAAGTATATTTAACTACTATGGAAACTTGAACTCAACTCAAAGACTTAATGACTTAATGAACTAATTAATCAATGCCTTTTTGTTATTTTACTTTCAAGTTTAGAACTCATATTTGTTCCACATGCTGGAATATCTATTTTGTGTGACGAGTTACTGCCCTGACACGTTCAAGTCATGCGAAAGAATAAGGTGGACCTTATCTTCTACTTTTAAATATATCTACTCGTATATAGCGCTAGTTTTTTCCGCGACTTCGTCTGCGTCCCTTTTTCTTAGTTTTAATGTATTGTATATTATGTTTTTGTCAGACGTTAATTTTTTTTTATTTTTTGAAATTTTCGAGAAGATTACTATTTTTCTAGATGAAAGGTAACCTATATTCTGTCCTGTATTACTGAATGTATACAAAATTTTATGTTGATAGGATAAGTAGTTAAGGTATGAAAACGTAACAAACAAACTCAGGACAACGTAATAAACGCTCAGGAGCTGCATGAGCTCATATTGCATTCCCCTTTCGCCCATCGTACATTCAGACATATGGCTGGTTACCATCCTCATCTTGTCTTAATCTCTCTTTTTCGGACCATAATGCGCTGTGTTTCTGAGTTCATATAACCCAAATCTTTTCAAAGTTCTAATGAATAGGCATCTTTTGGGTGAGCTCGCTCCATCAAACGCCTCATCTTCTCATCTCTAATAAAATAAAAACTGTCTTTCGCTTTTATAATATTAGTTAAGATTCATGTAAGCTTAGACAGATAGCTTAGTGTACAAACTTAGGTAAGTGTTCAAGTTATTTAAATTCTAATGTAATAAGTTTTAAAATGCCGTTAATAAATGACCATAGCTACTATAGCTACTGCCTCGATCATATCCACAGCAATCTTTCATACGATATCGATAAATGATGTAGTGTTGAAGACGAATCCTAGACAAGTGCTCGACATATGTTGCACGATCTTCTATGATTGTGATGACATTCCAAGTCTTTGTTTAATTACCTATTTGCCAGCTTATTTTTACCACCGAGCTTCGTAGAGGGCAAAAATATTAATCTACTCCACAGTTCTCGGTGTTTTAGTCTATAATTACAATAGTTATATAACGATATTCAATACATCGTTATTGTTAGTTGATATATGTCAACGATATTCTATAACTAGTTATTGAAAAATGTTGGAATGTTGAAAAATGAAAAGTATAACACCAGAAAAATATCTCATATCTGTGACTTAGAAACGGCTGAACCGATTTGAGTGCGGTTGTCACTGATGAAATGTAGCAAGCTTCCCGCAACATTTAGTGTTTGTTTCAATCCGATCGTTACCCGGAAGCTTACGAAGTCGCGGGCAAAGCTAGAGACTTTTATATTTATTTTCATTGTAAATAGAAGCACACAGAATTCACGTTCAAAGTTCCAGTTTTTTTTTATCTTTATTTAAGGCTATACTAGATACTACTATACTACACTATGAATAATTAATAATAATAAGCTTTATTTGTCCCATACATGCATAATCACAAAATTACAAATGAAATAATTGCAGTAACATTCGGTACCTAACATTCGTTATAAGCAGATAATAAAATAAAATAATAATAAAATGTCCTTTTTTCTTTTTTTAATGCAGAATTAACTAAACTATTACTACACTAAATCTAGAGTGGTAAACATTGTACAGCTCCCTGGCATCATCAGATAACGGGAAAGAAAGTTCCATTTAAAAATTGAACTTGCGAATAATTCTAATGTACCTACTAAAGGTGTAAGCCAGTGAATAAGTAATAAATTTACTAATGAGGAGGCTACTATTTCCGCTTCTAATTGAGCTAATATGCAGGTGATGGTCGAGGCAGGTGCTCATAATATTAAAGGTTTTATCTAAACTGGTCTAGCCTCTACACTACGTACTGCAATATAGTATTTTATTGAGCTTGTTAAATTTAACATTTTATAATATTTTTCCACATAGCATAGGTACGGTGACATTAATTTCGTCCATTTCACAAATTATTTTTCATAAAGAAATTTATGGGAAATGCAATATTTTTAAAAAATATTCTAGTATATTTTTAACGTCGCTACGTCTCTAAAAACTACCGATACTATGTGAAAAATTATATTACCTATAAATGCAGCTTACATTAAAGCTATAAATTGGGTCTTACATATATTTTCTGTACATACCACAATCTCTTTATTAATTTTCTTTTATGAACTAATAATAATTAGTGAAACATTCTTGACATTATTTTACAGCCTTTAACAAGTTAGAGACTCACAAATTGATATAATCCCAAGAAGGTTGGCACGGTTCCGACAAAAATAGATTATTTTCTGTATGGACCCTTCTTCCACTTATTATTATATTTTAACAAAACAATTTAAGATGCTGGAAACAAAATAATCAATTACACAAAACTAACTGTTAAAAAATATTTTGTCAAATACGTTTCAAAAATATCTTTTTTATGTAATACCTACCTATTAATGCAAACAATAAACTAGCTAATAATGTAAAAGGAATTTCCGGATTCTAAATTTGCAAGAACTTTGACAGAATAATTGTTATTAAAGTGTTGCTATTTGGGATTTAATTTTTTTATAATATATTAATTTTTTCACATAACTTTCGAACTTAGAAACAAAATATATTATATCCATGATCTTTGAAAACTTTCCCATCAATTCCCAAAGGGCGTATCGCCGTTTCAACGTCCCTTTTAGAAGAAATCTAAAAAAATGGTTCAAAAATCCGATCGAAACACCTGTTGCGCCTACGCATCCGTTGCTAGGCGACCGCGCCATCTTCGTCGCAGTATGGCGGACCATCTGTCAAAATTTACATTTCGAATTTAATTATTATGAGTACAAAAAACACAATGCTCTAGAAGTTGAATAAAAAACAGTAATTATGACTCGTATTAATTATAAGCGGATTGAATAAGATCTCTAGATAATTTATGGTAGTAGGAAGTCTGATTCATCTTTTAGTTTTAATTTTCGTACGAATTTTGTTTTCTTGTATAGTGTTTCGTAATTAAATTACTCCAGCTAATTTTGAATATCATTTAAACCTTTGCGATAGAACTCTGGGGACCTGGAGTCCATAAACTGTGTGAGGTCATTTTCTACTGATACCTGGAAAGAAAATTTTATTCCTTACAATATATTATCCAAATTGATCAAACAAAAAATTAGCAGTCCAGACTGCGATTGTAAAAAAAATAGACGTAGCTGAAATTTGGTTCTACAAAAATTATATTCTATAATTATTTATATGATTACTTGCACAATTAATACATATTAACCTATTAGTGCTAGTATAGCATATAGCGATATAACAAATGTAGTTTCAAGTTTAGTACTTACTAGTACTTACTTAATTGATTTTTCGAAAGAAAGTGCTTTTTTTTTCGTTGAGAAGAATATGTGGAAAGAAATAAAAACATTACCTATACTTTATTTAAATTTTGCGATTTCCTCGTAACAACCTATAGAATGCCGAAATCTTCATAAAATATAAACCACCACATAGGGATGTCAATGGCATCAATTTATATGACATGTGTTCAACTTGTTTCTGTGACATTGTTAAAAAAGCAGCAATTTTGAAATAAGAATCAGTTTTTTGTTGCCGGCCGTGGACTTGCCAAAAGAATTCCAATAGTTACCAGGTCGCTGGTTCCATTTGTTTATACGCTATCATACCGTTGAGAGTTGAATTTATTGACGCACTGACCCCTTATGCAATCGAAAGTAAACAAAAACGCAAATAAAAACCCACAATGACTTAACAGTCCCGGTGAAGGGCAAAAAGTCTAACGGTTTCTTTAGTACGCGGTGGACTCATCCAAAAAATTTTTATCTTTTTTCCTCACATCAAGAACAGGAGCAAAAAGAACGAACAAAAAAGGTCGTACAATGATTTTGTTTTTGCAAACGCGAGAAGTAACTTTTTCTCGGCACGCGTCTGAATTTTAAACCGCGTTTTTGCGTGTGTCTTGTTTGGTTTTTGTCATTTTTACTGTTGCCGTAGGTCGCGGACGATGCTTTGCATAGTAATTAGGTGTCGTCTTCGTCCATAATAATGATGATAATGCTCAAACACTCGTATGTTAAGTAGGCTTTCACTATTGAACCGCTGAACCGATTTGGGCAAGATTTTGTACCGAGATAGGTCGAAAAGTTGCAAAATATCACTGTTATTTTTTAAAACATAGTATAATGCTTTTGGTCCTAGGACCTTTAAAGCGAAATACGAAAACTAATATGAATAGTGCGTTCCGCAGGTGTAAACTTAGCAGCCAATCTGGCAGCAGGCAGTACCCCCTTACAGGAGAAAACCGTAAAATAACTGCAGATATTAGTTTAGTTGTCATCTCGCACGAATTTATTTCGTACGAAATGTGCGAAATGCCAAGTTTCAGCGAGTATGTAAAGAATGCCAGAGCCCATTCCTTTAAACTCATTTTATTCCTACTGCTTTATCCTATGCTTATGTATATAGGAGACGGTAACCACCTACCATTAAGTAAACGCTCAGACCCTATACATTTTTTACATAAATGAAATTATTTTGTATGGATTGAATTTTCCCTCTCTAAGATACAAAATGGATAATATTTTGTTAGTTTTTATAATAACTACATATTATTATAAAGGGACACATTATTGATAACGTGTTAAAAATATATAAATAAAATTTTCTTAATTAATGTATAATAATTTTGTTTTATAAAACTAAATTTGTAATAAAAAATGGTGTAATTTTGAATTCTGTATTAAATAGGAACAATTTTAAGATAGTCTGCCATTTTTGACATCTTTTAGGCTTTTTTACGTAACTAAAAAAAATTGGATCTCAGCATTTTTCTTGATTTTTGAGAAATTCATGAGCCATTGAAAAAGACCACTCTGAAAAAAAATAACAGAAAACAATTTGGAAGTATTCCTTCAGTATCCCTTCCTTCAGTTTCCATTTTCTGAAAAAATCTAAAGCAAAAAGACTATTTTTGGTCTAAGACTATTTTTTGATTTCTGAGCAGTTTCAGTTTTAGTAAAGGTTTTTGGGATATAAATATCTACACCGCTAGTCTCTTATTTAATTAAGAACTGCATCATCACATATTATGAACCTACTGCATTGCAATTTTTTATTCACAGTCATATAAATTATAAATAAAATAAGTATATGTTATAGTATATTCTTTTTCTTTATAGACTCGTGCCACGTTTATAAAATTCACGCAAAAACATCATTTAAATCTCGCACCCTTTAACGAAATTATGATGGAAAAAAATATAAATAAACACTATAAAAACATGTATAAAAACACATTGAATCTGTAGCAAGTGTAAATAAAAAAAAATCTAGCAAAAACCCCCCATACAAATCGACATTCATAGCAAATACGAAATTTTTTTCCTGATTTTAAAATGGTTGGGAATCTGCGTTTGCGCGTCGTAGCAGGTAAAAGATTTTGGGTTCGCAGGTAGAAAAAATCTTTGTGGTGGATGTGTAGAAAAAAATAATGGTTGCCTTTATGCGAGCCACCCTCGCCATAAACGCCTACGACTCCTACCCCTCTGATTCACAAGCATTCTTGATACTTTCAGGAATTAGCATTTTCTTACATAAAATTTTGTCAATCATTAATCTATGGTCTAATCGAAAATATTGTGAAAATACATGTAAAGTAAGTAAAAAATTTTTCTTTCATTTACTAACAAACGACCAAAAACACTATTAATTTAGATAAAATATATTAATACTAATAGCGACCCGTTAGCAGCTCGCATGGATGCAAATTTTTCTGCAAATAATATTACACAAACCTTTCCGCGTTGTACTATGGAATCGCCATAATATTATAAACCATAGTTATTATAAATATCAAATAAATATAAACTGTCCCTCGGGAACAGTACTTTCTTTGTTTGGACTACATAACGTGATAATTGGTTAAAGCCTGAAATCGTAACAAACAAACAAACTCACTTTCGCATTCATAAAATATCAGTTATGATATTTTATTTAAGTTAAATTCAGTATTTCTCAGTGAAATTTCGATAATTTACGAATAACAATTAAATTACATCGAAAATAAACAGTTTTCTTTAGGTCTCTCACATGGGTTACGGTGTCAAATAAATATAAAAGTTATTTTAGACAAATAATCTTCAATTATATTAAATTTACTTCAACAGCTTGAAACCATTCGAGAACCAATACCTTCCTAAATTTTAACATGTCATTTTCATTACATTTATTGAAATTTATAAAAGTATCAAAACTTATCTGTCCGTTTTCTAGCGGGGGTTGGGAAGGTATGTAAGTACCTACTCTGTTGCCATGCGTATGCGCATATTAGCTGGCGCACGCACACATTGACGTAAATTCAACACAATGTATAAACTTTTAACGTTTTGGCTACATTTTCTTGAAAGTGGATGTCGTTTGGTTTGAGGCTGGCAAATTTTGAATTGCGTATGCCACTCCCATGGTCAGCGCATCATGAAATATAAACATTATACAAATAAGTGGTCGCCCTTCCTTGGATTTGATAATACTTATATCAAATCCAATATTTGTAAAAAATCTTATTATTATTATTGAAAGGGATCTTTCAAAATTCTTAAACTCTTTAATGAAAATAAATTTTTCCATATATGTATATATGTATATCTAGGTATGTTTGAGTAAACTTATGTATTCAATCAGATAGATATTTGCAAACACACCACGAAATCAGAAAACGAAAACTAGTTTACACCAGAGATATATATTAGTTTACACCCAGTACAATGTCCACTTTTTTTATGTAAGTATTAGAAAAATATAATATTTTGCAACCAAGTAGCCGAAACTGTCTTCGTTTGTCTATTTCTCCGCTAACTACTTCTAATGGAAAGAGGGTTAAACGGGGAAGATAAATTTTATATCTAATATATAAAATTCTCGTGTCGCGGTGTTTGTTGCCAAACTCCTCCGAAACGGCTGGACCGATTTTAATGAAATTTTGTGTGCTTATCGGGTAGGTCTGAGAATCGGCCAACATCTATTTTCCATACCCCTAAGTGATTATTTTTTTGTATGACAAAGCAACGTTTGGCGGGTCAGCTAGTGTATTTATTATAAAACTAGCTGTAGCACGCGACTTTGCCCGCGTAACTTTATAAAATATAGCCTATATATATATCGCTGTCTGTGCCTCAGTCTGTTTCTCCATTGATTTCTTCAAACCATCCAACGGATTTGGTTACGGTTTTCGAAAGAGCAGTAAACAAGGAAGGTTTGTGTATCAATCAATACCTACTAATAATAAATCTGTAAGGGTCTGTCATGGAGTAAGTTACTTTGTTTTCAGAGATATCGTGTTTATAGGCTCTATACATGATACTGAAACTAAATTGACGATTTTTAGAATTTTTTTCTGTATGTATGTATCTATGTATATATGTATGTTCCTCCATAACTCTGAAACGAATTAACTGATTTTCATGAAACTTGGTAGATAAACATTTGGACGTACGGGACAGGATAGGCTACTTAATATTTTTCAACGCGGACGAAGTCGTGGGCACCAGCTAGTATTTTATATGAGCGACTTCAAGTGACGTCAACAACTCCCAGAATAATTTCATACCCTTAAATTCAAGCAATTAGGTATCGTACGAGTATTTGATCACACGTACAAATTTAATCTAAAACTCTAGTCGAACAAAGATTGTATAATAGGTACTTTACCTCATACAAAGGCGGTGTTAAATTGTTATGGAATAAAGGGGCACACGAATTGTAGAATTATAATTGCACTAATATAATTTATATGACGTTTACTGTAATTTATATAAGGGCTGTAGTTATTTTTTTGAAAATCCGACAAGAACCTCTAACGTTATTCCAGGATAAAAAGTGTCCAGGTAATATATACTATATGTGTGCCAAATTCTGAGCCCTTTATGAGATTAAACTGCACAAACGCCCAGACAAACAGAGAAACGGACAAACAATTCTAAAAACCACTTCTTCATCATGATAACAGTACAACTTGTACAAATTGTTTTTTTTTTTATAAATATTTAATGTAATAGATATAACTCCTGAAAACTTTATCGTTGTGACGACGGTGTCGCCACCACGGCGCCCGATTTTTTTATATTTTTAAACGATTCCTCGGGAACCTAAAATTTTTTCAGGATAAGGAGTATCCTATATGTTTATCCAGGTAATAAACTATTTGTGTGCCAAATTTCATCAAAATCCGTTTAGTAGTTTTTACTTGAAAGAGTAACAAACATACCTACATCCTTCCATCCTCACAAACTTTCGCATTTAATAATATTAGTTTGAAATTTTTCATCCGAGTTATGTTATAACGAGTTTTGTCGTCCCGCCCGCATGAAAGTCATGGTCATTGCCTAATAGCAACTATGTACGATTTGTTGTTGCTGATGTTTTTGATTTATACGTGGCGTTGCCTTTGATTCTATAATTAGCGTCCGCGGTTCTAGTTATTTTATATATATTCTGTGTTTGATATTAAAAATTTAAAGGATTCATACAGATATTGGCATTTGTATGAATCCTTTATATTTTTTACAAGTAAGTTATAATTCTTAGTGATATAACTAAAAAATTCTAATGTCACTTGGAAATTCTACTTGTTGGTATATGTGGCTACCGTCGCCTGTAACACAGCAAGCAACATACAAAAATAGGTGCTGCAAGTGCCCTACCAACCATAGAAGGATTAAGGATAAGGATTGAGGATAAGGGATGGGTTAATGGGCTCTGGCATCCCTTACTCAACGAAACACAACAGCACATATAGTTGCTGTTATTTCACATTGGCCTTCTCTAGGCCTCGGGGGGTGATTAGACGATTTTTCAGGAAAAATCTAATTAATACATTTAATTTCGTTAACGTTTAGGGTAATTGGATAAGCCAGTGTAACGATACCTTTAAACGTGTTGACTTTATAACATGGAGAGTTTGTAATTAGATGGAGGCAAAAACAGACATCCTACGAACAGTGGATCAACGTACAAATCATTTCGAAGGTCGCCAAGATACAACATGCTAATATTCGTATCATAGTTTGTAAATATCTATGTCCTTTTATCTAAGTATATCTATACTTAATATTATAAAGAGGAAAGATTTGATTGTTAGTTTGTTTGTTTGCATTGAATAGGCTCCGAAACTAATGAGGCGATTTGAAAAATTCTTTCACTGTTGGGAAGCTATATTATCAGCGAGTAACATACATATGCTATATTTTATAAAGTTACAAGGGCGAAGCCGCGTGCAACAGCTAGTTTAATATAATATTATTTGTATATATGAAACAGTAGGAAAGTGTTTGATTGTTTTTCATGCATTCATTTTGATTTTTTGTCAAGGAAATGACAGAAAATGTCATTTTCTTCGAGACAGAAATCAAGAGGACAGGCTCATGTCGCTATAATGTCTTCTTTTATCACAAGCAACGCCACAGGATGCAGAAAGTGTGTTGTTGTCCTTAGTAGAGGGGATGCCCAATTTATGAATGCAAAACGCAATGAGCCCTACAACACTCCGACCGATTTTCCGGTTAATATTTCCGAAATTGGTCCAGCCGGGAATCGAACTGGGGACCCTTGAGTCAGCACTCGACCAATGGGCTAGTCAAATAGTTGAATGCATACGTAGGAAACATCTTTTTAGAAACCTTGATAATATTTTTCTATTTTATTGACACACTTCAATACAGTGACCCAATAAAAGTATAAAAAAATATACAATTTAACAAAAAGCGAATTTAAGAAAAAAAAAAACTTTATCTGCTCGCGCGCACAATGCCTCTGATTTTTCGACAATATTGTTTAATCAATGGCGTGTTAAAAACCCCGAAGACATGCGTACAAAAGATAAAAAAACTGCATTACACACCGTGGGAGTTTTTTTATCATAGAAAATTCTCTTTATTACTCAAAACGGAAGGTTTTTTTTCTTTATAATAGCTCAGGTGGGACGCTTTTATAGTATGTACAGAAATATCTATTGCTATAAGTAGGTACTTGATGTTTTGTGTGTCTATATGCCAATTCAGTCGATTTGTCGATAAACTCTGTATATTACAAGATATATATATACCTATACCGACATGTTACGTGGGAGGGTCCAAAAGTTTTCGGCCCGGCAAAGAAAAAAAGGACTGTAGTACATTTAGTATTTATTTTTCAATATATATAGTCTCCGTCGACTGCTATACACTTTTCGGATCGTTATTTAACATTTCTAGCCCTTTAACAAATCAGAAATTAGTCTTCAAAATGAGCAAAAACTGAAACAGCCACTAGAAAATCTTCTACCCAGCTTCAGAATTCAGCTTTGAAAATAAAATACTTAGTCAATAATTTCAAAACTTATTCTCAATTTAAAAAAATAAAAATAAATAAAAATATTTAAGATAAGAAATGTAAATATTAGCAAAATACTTTAAGTTAGTAATATTTAAATGGAAAAAAATAGAGAATCGTTTCCTCTTGTCCACTTAATGTTAACATTTTCACACACAACGACGCGAGACATCTGTGAGATGTTAGAAGTAGTGGTTGGTTCCTTACTGTGAAATCTCTAAAACTAAAGACTGCGGCGCCGTAGGATGCACAGTCACTAATTCTAATAAATTCCGAAACGCACATTTTCGTATGCTGCATAGCAAATTCTATTTAGGGATGATTCTCATTAGAGCGAGCTGTGCCCGGGGCGGGCCGTGGACGTGGCCCGGACGGGGCACGGATTTAATCTGTTACATACATTTTGTATGAATCAATTTATATTACACAGTGCATTAACCGTGTCCCGTCCGGGCCCGCTCGACGCACTTCTAGACCACGTTTGTTGCACGGTCCCGCCCCGCCCCCTCCACGTCCCGTCGTAATGCGAACACTCTTCCGTGCTGCGTCCGGGCACTGAGCGACGAATGTTTAGTGAGGGAACACGCACGTGCAGATTTGTTTTTGTTTTACAGAAGATAAATTTGGAAACTGGGTTTCTTTTGTTGCAATATTATTCCATCCATGACTTTTCGGATAATGGATGATGAAAAATTAATTGAACAAGTCCGAAAGTATCCGGAGTTGTATGACATGTCCCATCAAAAATATATGGATACAAAATTTAAAATGTCATTATGGACGACAATTGGAAATGAATTAAATGAAACGGGTGAGTATTTTAATCAATTTATTCAAGATATACTTATTTAGTTTTTTAGGGTTACGTTTCCTTAGGTTCTATATAAAACAAAGTAAATCATTTATTGCAACTGTAAATAATCGGGAATTATTCACATCACTACGTTATCTTGAAGCGACCGTGGCGGCGTATAACCCGTTTAACACTCGGTGTAATATAAATTGTGTAGCACGGACGAGCCCCGGCTCGTCCACGCCCCGGCCCTGGCACGGCCCGCTCTAATGAGAATCATCCCTTAAACTGCTCCATTATTGACTATCATAAAAAAGACTCAAGCACCCAAAAATTCAATCGAATTTCAACTCTAAACGTAAACGCCTTAAATAAAAAATCACTGGTTAATTGCAAATCAGACGGCTATTAAAACTTAAGGGATGCTTTCCAAGATGTTGCAGATGACGCACAAAATTTAAACGAAACATCCGATAATGACGACGGTGCAATTTAAACTTTAATGAGTTGAAGTTAAAGCTGAAGTTTGAATAATGAAAAATGACGTGTTGGGACTTTCCTGAATTATGTTTACTGGCAGGTAGAGAAATTTGAACATGTTGAGGGATGAAAGAAAAAAATAAGGGTCGGTTTTAAGATACAAAAGACGGCGTTGGCGTCACGCTGTGCGATGGATGGACGGCGGATGCAGTTTTAGATGTTTCTGTAGATTTCCAAAATTATTTCAAGCCTGTTAATTGAATGTGAGCACTTGCACAGATTGTCAAAGAGATAACGATAGATAGTTAATAAAATGATAGATATATATGAACTGTCGGATAGGTATCTAACCTAACGGAATTTTAGATTTTTTTTATAACATATCGTAAGTATGCTTATTGATTTCCCATACATTTCATTTAAAATCCAATTTTAAAGTCACTAAAGTCCAGTAGTCCCTTTTATTGTTAAATGTTTTCCAGAAATCTTTTTATTACTGAAACATTAAAATTAAGATATGGTTTCATATTTAAAAAAAAAGGTTTAAAAATGCATTTTTTTACTGCAAATTATAATCACAAACTTCTTAGTTTATAGTTCCTTCCACCAGCGAAAACCGTTTCAAAATCCACTTCAGAAGAAGTTACACAGTAGCTGAAAGCGACTTTATTTTATAACATGTATAGAATATTAGAAAATTACAAGGATGATCTACAAAAATATATAGGAAGAAAATGCAAGGGTCAAAATGAGGTTAGGCGAATTGGCTTTGACCAAACCAAACGCCTTTTACTTACTTACTTAAAGAAACCAAAGAAAGCATGTGCTCTAATTTCACTGCTATCTTCTCTATAATTATGGCTTAAGAAACCAGTCTAAGAAACGCATAATTATAATATTTCAAAAGAGACTCAAATAAATCAGACTACTTCACTTTTAACAAACATTTTTTAAAACTAATGACCTACACAAGTGTTTCTAATATTAATATTAAAATATCTGCTCCCTCTCTCTCCTTTAACTAGTACCTACCTATGATGTTGCCCTCAGATTAATAAAACAGATGATGCCCTTCAAAGTTCTTCCACTCTTTTACGGTTTTAGGCCATGCAGATTTTTCCAGCGTTGTTATTACGTATACCTACCTCGTCGATTGTGTCGTATTTCATCATCCCTTTCATGTTTACCGCAAAGACCAAATAAGTACATTGGTAGTTTATATCAGATCAGTGGTTTACCGCTTCAGTATCGTTACACTTATCTCTCATATCTTTGACATAGTAAACTGTCGCCGTAGTAATGGCAGGTAATTTTTGCTATAAACTGAAAACAAATCCTAAAGCAAGTTACAAACAAATTCGATTTTTGAATAAAAATCTACAATAAAGGAAAGAGCATTATATATTATGAAAACATCTGCATAAATCAATTTATTTCAATAAGCACAGCACTGCTTCAAAAGTTTCCCTTTGAACACATTGCCACAATAAAGGCTCAATCATGGGAAAAAAGTTTATTTACATTTAACTCACTTTATCAATTTTATTACAAGGCTTCAAGGTATAATTTTGAATATCATAGATGACCTCGGTTTAATTTTTTTTTTAAATGAAATTAAGTAAAAAGTCTGGCGCCCACATCTTCCGCAGGAAGACGGAACTTATTTGATTATAATATAAACATATAAAAAATATCGAACCAGGTGCGTATCGGGGAATCATAGCTTTTTTCCAGGGCAACACCAAACGTTTCTTTTGTTTGAATGTGTTTAAAAAAGCACAACCCCTTCAATTCTGTGTTTATAACCGCAAAAAATGACCACCCAAACTTTTTATAGTTAGTAGCTAAACAGCCTTTTTATGTCTCTGAATAATGTTTCTTACGAAAGGGAGAGTAATTTTTTTATTTAAAAGAGAAAGTGTCTGACAATATACATTTAAAAAATATAACAACACAGGAATCATATGAGCTTCTTATAATATTTAGTTGCTTTATGGTTGCTTTTATAAGTTTTAAAATATATGGCGTCTACATTCTGTACCTATATTGTCTATTATCAGCATATCTATACATATAAATAAAATTGGAGTGTCTGTTTGTAATGTTGAAATAACCGTTTTTTACTACATGCATATGAATATATATACGGTACATACACCAAAATAACATTCTTAAAAATTTTGTCTGTCTGTCTGTTTGTTCCGGCTAATCTCTGAAATGGCTGGACCGATTTTGACGGGACTTTTATTGGCAGGTAGCTGATGTAATAAGGAGTAACTTAGGCTACGTTTATTTTAGAAAAAATACACCCCGGGCGAAGCCGGGAGCGGGCCGCTAGTATATTATAAATACTTAGTCTTACTTCATTTTCCTATCAGCTGTAGTAAGGATGATGAAAAATTAAAAAGAATATGCTTTGGTCTTCATCTTCAAACCCGTCTTTAATTCAAAATCCGGTTTCAAACATTTGCGTGATGGATGACCAAGCACTTGCACGCCCGCTACTACTTACAACTGAACTTTGGCATTAACTATACTTATAACTTCTTCAACATCCAATGCTGTTTCAACATCACCCAACTTTAGTTTTTCCGTTGATACAGCGGTATTGGATGCTGTAGATCCATTAGTCACGCCAGCTTTAATGCGTCTGACGCTTATAGTGACGAGTTATAGATCGTGTAGATCAAAATGGCGGATCCCCAAAATACAGGTTCTGTGATGATGGAATATGTAGGAAATTAGCTGCATGCGTTGCTATCCGATGTTTCGACGGTTGAGTAAGTAGGAAGCTTGGATTTTTCCTACACGTGTATTATTTTTAACAATTATACAAATTATCCGGCTTCCCAAATTGCATAAGAAGTATAATTATTACGTCAGATAATCACGACTTCATATCTACGTATTTATTTGAATATAATTAGGTTTTTGTTAATATGTATTAGAGAAAACATATTCTTTGTATACACACACACACACACACATATATATAATATAATCTGTTCGATATATCAGTGTTTAAGTTCTAAAGATCAGTTACCGGTTATGACTTATATTCAAGGATACTCATCGTGTTATGGAAAGAGCAATCGTTTCCATGCAAGACAGAATCCGTTGCGAAGAAATGAAAGAAATTAAGAGTTTATTTGATAATGAGATAATTGATAGACGAAAGTGGCAGTGTGCTGGCTACATAGATCGTAGAAACGAAAATATTAGCGGAGGACGGAGGAATAGTTTTAGAGTTGCGACTAATATCAGGAAGAAATTACGATTGACGGCAAACACTAGGCGGTCCGACGACATGTATAAAACCTTTTGATATCAAGCAGCCAGTGTGCATTTTGGAAATTTATAGGGGAGATCTATGTCCAGAAGTGAGTGTCTGACGGCTGTTAATTGTAACAATGATATCTACATATAAAATGTTCATGTCTAGCAGATAGATACTTACAGAAATAATGAATTGTTAAGGGATTATTTCTTTTAACTGTTGTTAATAAAAAATAATGACAGAACTACTAAATGCACAGGGGAAATAGGGTTAGCATGTGATCTGTAGTAACAAACTGGACAGTTCGTCTGAGGGATGTAAATTCCTTCTTAAAGAATTCCACCGTAAATTAAACATTACGTCTTTCGGCAAAAATTTCTATCTTTTGGTATACCTATTTCTTTGAGGAATTATTGCCTTTACCTTAAACCTAGCATAGGGACCATATTCCAAAGCTATTATTGCTAAATTTGTTTCTTATCCATTATAATGCCCATTATACTATTTCTCAACTACTTTTTGACCTGTGCCAAGCCTATGCCTCTTATACACAGGCCTACATTCGATGCGACATGCTTTGACTGTCCAACACGAATTCTCATAAAAAAATGTTTTCCATTTGAGGAAAACTTTTTTACAACAGGTAACTTTTTTACAAGCGCAGGTTACGCAGTACAAACGCAAGTTCAGAGTGTGTTAGACTTTAGTCCTAATCCACGCTTGAAATAGAAAAAAAGTTCTGGGCCAGCCGGGATACGACGCTTTAGCAGTGTCAACCGACATTGACACATGTTAATCAAATGAAATGTGGCAGAACACGTGACATTTATATACTTGCATGCAAATAAAGTTCTGACATGATATTGGAGCTGACTGCTTTGGACTTGACGTACCTGTTTTGGAAAACTAAGAAAAATTATAGACTTGACTTGACTGACTAGTCTCTGAATCTGCTACTTCTGATTTTAATTTCAATATTGCCTTTTTTATTTTAAAAAAGGCTATTACAAATTGCTATTTTTACTATGACACTGGCAAAATCATCGGAGAAGATCTGATGGAGCCAAGACATTAAAAGAGAAGAAGAAGAAAGTTATGACATTTTTTGACATTATGGTCTTACCACTATTTTAAGGACGTTCTGTTTTCGTCATAGTCATAGTTGATTTTTGAAAACTAATCTTCTTTTTAACATTGAACTATTGAATATCTTAAAATTATACTTAATCTTACGAAAGTCGGCAGGGCACTTGCTGCACCTGTGGCGTTTCTTAAGTTAATAAGTGACCATCAAGTTGCCATCAAACTGTCTGATGTCATTTACAAATAAAAGTTATTTTTATATACATACGAAATATTCTAAATTTATCTTTAGAAGAATAACTTCCGATTTATTTATTTTTTCAAACGCTTTGCACAACCTTTTTTAATCTTGAATCTTCATTCTATTTTTTTTTTATTTGATTCGCATCAGCTAAAGGGTTTGACAATAATAATTGTGAATAAGTCCGATTCAACAGAATTCACCTGTAAGGGTGCGGAAGTAGTACCTATGAGGGTTGATTTTTTTTTATTGCTTTCATTTGAATATTAAAAAGATTCAAACAAAAATCGCACAGGTGGTTTCAACTGATAAAGCATTATGTACATGTTAATAGTTAAAGCAAAATACATATATTGAAACATACAGGTGGGTGTTGAGTTTTACCCGCGAGAAAATTTAAAACAAGTTCGAATTCAAAATAATTTATTGGCTGGTGTTATACACAAGTTGTTTTAATTTTTAATACATATGTCCATAAATATTATTATTAATGTCATTTTTAAAATGTTTTTATTTTAAGACATAGCATGTCATTTACATATATAGTTTGCACTATATAGGTATATAGTCTCATCATTTAGAAATTATTTATTTATCCACAAAAAGATTACGTAAGTAATAGTGATCCTTGAACACCGCCATATTTCTGATAATGTTTCTTATATTTGTGGAATTTTACTATATTAAGTGCGGTGCCACACAAAAGACACTTTTTTATTCTAAATTTGGCAATTAGGCATATTATGTCCTAGATCTAGATTTTAAGCTATATATTTTTAGTATAGTAAGTCATAAACTGGGATTATGATTTCCCTTACAGACCACATTGAAATTACAAAACTTTTAGAATTTTATATTGTTTTCGATTCGATGCATAGAAATTATGTTAGAGCAATAACAGACTAATGTCGGCGTCTGTCTGTTTCTCCGCTTACTTCTTCTAAACAGCGCCGGCCCTGCCTAGTGCCTGGGATAGAACTAGAGGAGCGGTCGCTCTAGGCGCCAGACGGCAAAGGGCGCCAAAAAACCAAAATGGCGCCTTTTGCCTCTAGATAAATCCGTAGATTTACAGACTTTTTAAAATCTGACTGTTTCGAGCGGCTAGCCTTCAATTTAGTTACGTGAAGTGAAAAGCTTAGACCAAAGTGCGCCGAAAGGCAATCTCGCCCGAATTTATCTCGCCGAATGGGTAAGTACCCTAATCAAGAGCTAGGGGTCGTCGCTGCTTCACCTGTTTATGAAGGAAACGAGGAAGGTTTGTATAAACAAACCTTCCTCGTTTCCTTCAAATCGCCCGGAATGCAAATTTTTTATATAAATAAAAAATTTGCATTCCGGGCGAAGCCGGAAGCTGGTCGCTAGTTGAGTATAATCGATGGTAATCGAAGGTTACTGCAACGTACTGCAATGATGTAGGTAGTTGTTTGTAAAAATCAAACAATGTCAGACTTCCAGAAAGGGCAACGTATTCTATTCTGTCTGGGGAACATTAAAAAGAACATTTCAAAAGTTTTTATTTTTTATTTTGGACTACTTAAAAAGTATTTGTAAGGAATACAATTGTATCAGCTGTTCAGTAAAAAAAGATACGTGACATCAAAAATCAGTGTTAACTTCATAAAAAAGTAGGTGTTTGTCCTTTAGTTAGTTTTTTTTATTATTATTTTAAAAACAAAAGGTTCTATGCAGCCGACTTACTCTAATTTTTTACGACATTCTTTTTTGCGGCCTTCACTTTTTAAAGTCGAAAGTATCCAGTTTAACGAAAAAAAATTTCAACTTTATGATACTACAATACAATAGAAGTAGGTAATTTTATTTTACATTTTTTTTTCAGGCGGCAAAATCAAAAGGTCATTTTAGCGTTTCGTTTCCTTTCAAGAAGTTCATGGTTAATTTTGTTTTACCCTTGTTTATATATATAGAAATATGTATTCTTTTCATTACTAAAGTCACCATAAAATACAAAATAATAATTATAAAGGTATTTAGATTTACTGCCGCTCATATAATTTGACAACAGTCATCTCCAACCCAATATTAGGTTCATAATACTTTAAATTAAACGATCAACGATTGAATTTTATTGTCTACAATTTCTACATTGTTATTGTCTACATATTGAGTTATTGCCATGAAATATATCACAACACCGACAGCATTTTTACATGCATGGACAGACATAGATTTTGCCTTCTGTAATTATATATTTTTTTGTTGGCGAGTACTTAGTCCAGCAATATTGGTTTAATCTGACCATGACAATGACACATCTGCTACATTACTATGCACCTAAGTGTAAATGTTAATTAATTTATATTATTATAATATTTAGGCGCGATTTCACCATACTCTGTTAGTATTTGACATCGCTGTTAAGAGGGAAGAATAGTACGTACTCGTCCATACAAAAAGAGAAAACGTTTTTCCACTTCTAAATATTTTCCAATCTCCATGATTTTTTTGTATGTTATTGACACAATGAAAGACTAAGTTCATAGTTTTTCCTTTTTTCAAAATTTGCAATAGATTCAAACTTATTGGCACCTCAAATAACTTAATTTTTGTGATTAAAACTTTGTTGAATTAAAAAGTTTATTTTATAAAAACAATCTATTTTTTTTTTAAAAGCGAAACCTATAAACCTAGAATATATTATGCTGAAACGATAGACATGAAAATCAAAGTGATTTGTTAAGATTTAGCTAATGGAAACTGTTTTCTCCCGAAATGGAAATTTCATCAAAAAAAGTACCTATTGTCAATCGCGAGTTGCAACGCTCTCTATCGCACGATGCCCCGGGGCAAGAGCCCACGACCGATAGCATGTGTTTTCCTAAATCCTATTTCGTTAGGATTGCAAAGCTATACTTTCCTCTTAAGTCATTTAACAGACCTTTACAGTATGCAAGTGACAGCGCTAAATGACTTAACATCGTAATACTAACAGAGTATGGTGAAATCGCGCCTTAAGGTGTTATACTTTAATAAATAGGTATTATTAAAGGTATGCTTAATATAGCCAAATTTGACTTTCAAAGCTTGCTTGTCCTTTCTCAAATTCTTCCTACATTTGAATATATTTTGTATGATTTTGAAGATTCTATATACTCGTATATATATATAGAAAGGTGTGTTATATTTTTAATGAATATTTTGTTTGTAAATAATTAATTATAAAAGTAATTTACAATCTAATAATTGGGTGTTTCTCTGCTACTTGGAAATTCGTCCCTACAAGACTGTCCCCAGGCAAATTTTATTGCATGTTGAGAATGAAGGGCAATAGTAAATTAAATATATATATTCTTAAAAAGCCGACTTAAAAATCTTATGGACGTTTTTATGTTTTTATGAAACAAAAGAAATATTTTTGTTTATTAAAATAATCTTTATTTTTCTTTGTCGTTCTTAAAATATATAATTTTTTGGAATGAAACTAATTTCAATTAAAACTAATTTCAATTATTATAGTGACTTTTCTTAAGGCTAACAACATTTGTGTTAAACTTAACAAAATCAACTTCCTAATTTAACGTTATTTTTAAAACCGGTGTTTTTTTCAACCGCTGTAACCTCTTTTTATACTTTTCCATTTTCTGTTTGTATTCCTGAATCTTAGTCTTTTTCTTTCAGTATCTTGCTATAAAATGACAGGGGGCTGTTAGCCAGTGGACTGTTATTTTTACTAGAATACTTAATAAAACAAAATCATTTAAACATATCATATTAATGAAACAGATGTGGCTACATACTAGATAATCAATTATTTTAAACAAATTGTCGTTATTAAAACTTAAAATAGTAAAAAAAAAAGCTTGCCAGGGGACTGTTTCCACTAACGCCCGAGACACGTGGTTCACCATAGACGCAGTCGTGGCATTAAAAAAATGTCGATTGCTCTCTTTAGCTTGCTTGCTTATATAAACTCTATGGCTCTCTTAGCTCCACAACCGAACGAACTTGACACCGATTGCGTTCTTTTTCATGATCTAACTAAATGTTTCGCGCCAAAACTTAAATCAGCGACTTCAGCTGACTTCAGCGCGGATTTCAGCGCGGATTTCAAATGTTAACAGGGGACTGTTTTAATAATTTGAAGACAGCATTCACATATAGATATTTTGATTTTTCTATTGTAAAAATATAATTGTGATGTACAAAGATGCTTACTGTTATTTTAATGTATATATGGATATTTTTTATTCAGTTACCAACGGCAAAAAAAATAAATATTGTTAACAAGATTTGTAATTCTGGAAAAGGGACATATCAAGAGACTGTATTTTGAGGTGTTTGAGGTTCATTTATTCAAATATTAAATCATTAATTTTCTAAATAAGCTGTGGCGTGCCAATAATACCTTACCTTATACTATGTCGTTATTGATACAAAAAACTGAGAAATATTAAGATTTATTACATAAAATTAGCTTGGGACAGCGATTTTCCAATTAGTGGAGAAATGCCCATTTAATAGATTGTTAAACAACTCTAATGGTAATTCGTTTGTGTCTAACCATCGAAAACACAAGACTGCTTTTTCGTTTAGAACCGTTACAATTTTGAATCTCTTTCGAGGTAAGCAGCAATCGATCCTGTCAGATCCGGTACTGCATACAATTAAGCACCCTCATTTACGCCTGGTCAATGACAGCCCTGTTTTAATCAATAAGTTCTTTTTCGCGCGGCGTCCTTGGCTTTTTTCCCGGCGCGATTTTTTCTGCGCGAATTCAGTTTAATATGTCATTCGGTCTTCAATTTTTTCTAGCGCGAACCACGCACCTACATCACCTCTACACTTTTCCATAGATTCAGCAAAAAGCTCAGCAAAAAAGGCAAAAGCTCGACCAAAAAATTGTCTACTGTACGTATCTCGTATCGCCAGTCTTGTAGCCTTTTAATTATTATTTAATACCGAGGGACAAGCACGTGGCGACTCGCCCCTTCCCGCTCACCCTCGAAGGCTGCGTCGCGTTCAAATAGCTCCGTCTCGCTCGCACCGAGCCCACTTACACACATAAAAATCGTGAATAATAAAAAATGTGTACGCATTTTTTTCGCTTAACCGCCGCTCGTCTGTGTGCGTGCGGCCTCACGCCGCTAGAGCGAGACGCGACTATCGCTACGAACGAAACAGAAGGTTCCCCACTCCGATTTTTTAAGCTCCGCTGTCTTTGTTGGCGTTCGTGTGATTTTTTTCATTTTATGTGTAAGTGTAACCCTCGCGCGGTGTTGTTCACTTTTTCTACTATAGATCTGAATTTCAGTCTGGTTTTTGCCGCGCCGGTCTAAAGGCGGACGAGCGCTGCTTCCACTGATTCTCTGTTGACGCGAGTGCTCGACAATCTTGAGCGTACGGAGACAGAAGGACACTGCGCGCCTTAAGCCCGGCTGTACGAGAGCACATGTCGCCTTAAGACGTCGGTAGTCTGCATCCTAGTTGCATGCGCAAAACGCCGAGCGGGAAAGAGACGGCCGCGCTCAAAATCACGTGTGGACTTACCCCACAACTTTGTATAATAATATTGAGCACACAAAAAAAATCTTGTAATTTTTGATCCTAGCTAGTAACGTCGCGCGGCATTCATAATTTTACCGCAGGGTCAAGAGCACGGCTCCTCGCTTTTTTTTTTCTAAGCCGGCATTTTTTTTCTCAAATTACACATTTGTTTTTTTAAATGTTTATTCCGCGAGATCGTGTTGTGAATTTTTTGATGAATTTTGGCTACAAAGCCTTTGACTGTTGCCTTTCGGACGTGTTGTGACATTGGTGTTACCGTTTATTATGTGATATATATTCTTAGTGACATTTTTAGATAGGAACAAACTGTGATTTAAAATGGTGATATAGTTGATGAAGCGGTGAAGATTTTTTTGGATAGCGACAGGTATGTACGTTTAATTAATATACACTTTTTTTTAATTTTAATTTATGGACAAGTCGCTCGTTCGCTGCCCACCCTTGCACAGAGGGTGGGACGCCTCCTGTTAGGGTGAAGAGGAAATTTTTACGTAAGATCCCTCCGTGAGGTAGATGGTGTGATCGTCGTTCCGCGCCGCACCGCCCCGCAACCGTCTGTCAAACTCGACCTTGAATCATGAGCGCACTATAAATACGGAAATATTTTCGGCCAGTGTGCCGTCATGTTATTTTCAATAATTTGATTTGCGATATGTTGTTTTATCTCGTTGGTTTACGGTTTTTTTTTGTCTCAAATTTTATCAACGGAGCATTACTTTCGGTACACGTAGAACGAGCGGCTTGTCTTTTTTTATAACAAATAAGTAATAAAATAATGAGATTTGTTTAAGTAATTGATGGCTCGAAATGTTGTCTTAAATTTCTCAGTCATAGACATTTTTTTTTCTATGTTTATATACCTAGGCTTTATTGATTTTTTAAATCAAACATTTTGTGTCAGTGAATTATTACTGGCCCCAAAATTTATTAAAAAACTTTGCTAAAGCTAATCTCACGGTACGCATTGTTTTGAAACTTTTATTTATCATATCAATCTTACCATATCTTTTAAAGTAAATATTGGCAGACAGGCTGACGGTTCATTTGATGGTAGGTGGTTGCCGTCACCAATTAATACAAGCAACACCACAATAGTGTTGCTATTACACTGCCTTTCTTAGTAAGATTAATGATACTTAATCTTAGGATTAGGAGGGCTCTGTAATCCCTAAGTTACCTAAAACACAAAAATACTATATTAGCATACGTATAGAACTCACTGGACAGGTACTATCATAAATTGTGTTTATGAAATTACAAAAAGTTACAGGTTTTAAAACGCCATCTATGGCCTCGTGTCAGAAAAGAGGTTCTAAGTTGTATCTAAGCATCGTCTAATCTAAAATAAGTAAAGCGAAGCAAGCTAACGTTTTAGAATAGGTACATACTAATTTTAAAAAAATCGCATATTCCTTATGTCTCAAGGAATATTTAACTTAATACCTATAAGCATCAGATTACCCAAGTCCAATGAAGTTCGTCAAAGAATATTCACATCTAGTTTTACCAAATGATTTTATCAAAAATAAATATACAAATAGAGATTCAAGCAAAGAAATTCAAATTAAAATTATAATCTACTTAATGATAGTTTATTTTTGAAATTATTGTATAGAATTTATATCCTTTTATATAAGTAGGTACATAGTTATACCAAAAAAGTTTATTCAAGTCTGATGAAAAATGTTCCATTGTGGTCAATTTCGGAAAATTAACTAATAAGTAAATAATTAATAAGTAATACTAAATTAATTCACAAGCAAAAGAAATAAAACATAGAATATTATATTTGTACATTTCATTTTTGTTTTGTTTTTTTAAATAAATTCTTGTAAAGCAAAGATTTCAATTTGTCAAGTATAGCAAGCTATTCATTTAACTACTTTGATTTTATATAATGTCTCACAAGTTAAACTGTCTTTATAATTTTTTTTTTTGTCTCCCAACCTTGTATCTCACGCTTCAATAACTCCGAAATCTCCAAATAATTAGTAAACGCACGTAGGTATATAAACGCCTGTTAAATTTTAACCAAAAAAATTCAATACGTTTTTTTGTTAGCAAAAAAAGCGGTTGACATGACAACCGAGTGAACACTTGTTAGTTAACTAAAATAGTTTACTGTCCATTACGTATAATTTATAATAATATGATAATGATATGATATCTTATTAGAATTGGCATAATATTTATACGTAAAACCAAAACGTATTGGTATTTAATTATAGAATCTGTCTAGAATTTCATTATATTAAAAAAAAATATGAGAGTAGCTTTTTACTTTATTTTTTCTTTTATTAAATTGAATTTTATTTGAAGTTTTTATACAAATACAATAGTAACTTAATTTTATAAGTTCATATTGTTGAAAATTTCATTTTTTTTTTTTTTTTGAAAATAATGAGTGTTATTTGAAATGACTATTTATAAAGATGATCGATTTACCTGTTTAGCGACTTATATAATTATATATGCGAATATGCGAATAAAATCATATTAAAATGCATATATGTATATGTTTTCAATAAATTAATCATAAATAGGTAATACGAATACAAATCTATAACATAAAAATGAATCCCTAAATGTGTTGCTAAGAGCAAAACTCGAGAACGACAGGACCGATTTTAATTCTGTCTTCACTCATGGACAGAGGGATAATCAGGGAAGGTTTTTTACGTAAAAAAATGCACATCGGGCGAAGCCGGGAACGGCCCGCTAGTGTTAAATAAAAATGATAATGAGAAAAAAATCATGTTGACATTTATTTATTTAAATTTTTTATTTTAACATTATTTTATTTTATTGCTTTCTGAACTTCTTAGACAAAAAATTTGTTTTTTAATAACTTCAAAAATAATTAGTTTTAAAGTTTTATCATAGACTAAAAAAAATCGTAAGGCACAAATTTTCTTTAAAAATATTTTAATTTATACAAAGAAAAAGTTATGTAATATGTAATCAGATTATTTATTAATATTTATGTACCTACTTAATATACTAAAATACTCAATACAAATAAGTTATGCTTACATATATTACGAGTATAAGTAATATAAAGTAATACTACATCACTTGAAAAAGATAATTAGTTGCTTTGAGCCACTTCCTTGGACCAAACGGGTATTGTGATTACGAATCTCAAAGTCGATCAACCGTGGGGCCCTGTGTTATTTAGCCAAATTGTTCGTCAAGTCTCAGCCTTCGTGTAATAGACCCTATTAACAAAGAAATAAGGTCGACAATTTGAGATCATTGTGTGCACGCGAACGTAAACTTATTTGGCTCTGTGGACGCGCAATTATATCTTTGACAGCCGTGTATGCTGGACTGTACAAGTACAATCGACGTCTAAAGTGAGATTAGAATAATTTTATAATGAAACACTTAGCGACATATCGTAAATATGTCTATATGCGTAGTCCTATTAAAAAAAAACTATATTTGCTAAAGTCAGTCCTTTTAAAGTCTTTAGATTGGGACATTTTTGTTAAGTTATAGGCTTGTTTAGATACCACATGAAAATAATTATTAATGTACTTACTAGCTGAACCCAGCCACGCTTCGCTGTGGCTCGTTTCTTTTTTCGATTCCCTCAAAACTTTAGTATAAAAAGTATAAAACACTCTTCTATTAAAATGGAATGTTGTATAAAAATTTCAAGTCAATTCATAGGCTAGTTTTCGAGTTTTGTGGACATGAACATACGGAAGCTTAATTTTTAATCTATACTTATATGCTAGTAGTTATTATAAAGAGAGAAGATTTGTATTTTTGTATGTTTGTAATGAATAAACTCAAAAACAACTGGGCCGATACCGATATTAAAGCCTATGTTAAGTAACATAGGCTATAGTATATAATAATTATGTAATATATAGTAAAATTAATATAGTAAATTTTATATACCTAGTTATTTTTAAATTTGTATTTTCAAATTATTTTAGAATTTTTTAAATTATTTTAATAAATAATTACGAAATTTGTTTCAAAAAATTAAATTAAATCTACAATATTTTGGAAATAAATTTCTCTCTTTCGATACAATTAATTTTTACTATTAATATTTTATTATTATTATTAATGTTGGAAAATTATGTGGAGGCCTATGTTCTACATCCTACAGCTGACATGATGATGATTAATATTATTAATATTATTATTATTAATATTTACTTAATAAAAAATATATGTAATGTAAGGTAAAATTTAACGACGTCTGTACATACATCGTCATTATCGAAGCCTTATTCGATGCGGCATGTGGGCTAGGGAATAGATCATTGACACACACAACCTACGCGGCTACTCACTCGTCACCTGCTTGGCTCGAAAAAAAAAGGCAACATATTCAACTTGTCTATTCTGGTTTTATAGAGACACACGGCTGTCTCTCTTTACTACATTTCAAATCGGCACTTTTTTTAATGGATATAATTATTAAAAAAAAAGCTATGATTAAATATTATAACTTACCCCCGACTTTCTATTTGAGCTATACGTTGCTAAGGAGTATCCTGCAGACTATGCTGCATCATCAGGTTAAGGTTACCATGTCATGGAAACACTTCTGAAGTAACAGTATAACAAATTTCACATCAATCGAACCTGTGCAAGTTAGTAAAAATCCCTTCGTCAAATAGGAAATAGGCCCATGATCTTCAAACGCCTGAACAGGTCTTCATAAACTATAATATATAACTAAGAACTATTTCGATCATTTCAGCTTTCAAACAAAAAATCCGTCCATCCGCCATGCTGCCATAGGCAGACACACAGACACGCAGGTCAAACTATAACACCCTTCTTTTACGTCGGTCTTGGGGAGTTAAAATAGTGAAATACACAAATAGTTAATGAAATTGCAAATATTTCATGATATAATAAAGAATTTAAAACCTGTCAAACACTCTATTTCCTTTTTAGATTCTATACTAAATTTATATAGTATAAGTATTTATACAGTGAGCGAAATATGTAGGTTTTGGTAAATAAATAAATAAATTATTTGTCTGGCATTTTAATTGTCCAATGTAGGTAAGACGTATGGGGTCATAATGAAATTAGGAAAAATTAATAATACATTGAATATCTGCAAATACCTGACTATTTATATTTCTAGCTTTTTTTTCTAATGTTCCTACTGACAACATTTTGAGTTATCCAAACTTCTAAGGGAATAATCTAATTGTGAAATTTTTATTTTTGCAGCCAAACTTCAAACAGAGGATCTCGATTTATTCCATGACATAAAGAAGTAACCAAACGAGCAAGACATTTCGATATATTTTTACAAGACAGTGCCAAATAAATAGTAACAAAATATATACATATTTTTAGTATAGCATAAAAAAAATACTATAACAAGATGATGCAAGGTAGAACTATCGACTACAGGCCTGACGGGGGTGGTCTCGACTATCACAATTCGCCCTTAATGGCTGAAATACCTGTAGACAACTATTCTCATATACATAGGAGCATAGAGCACCTACGATCCATAGGGGTACCGCCTCACCTAGACCCACACAGACATTTACAAGCAAACTTAACAGATCTAAGAAGATATGAGAATCCAGATGATATACCAGAAATAAAGCCGTCCGTACTTAGACTATCTGAGTTCAAGAGTGGGCTCCATGAAGTTAATGTTCACAATGACCAAGAGAATGAAGTTCAAAGACAGTTAACACCACAAGATGAACATAAAGGATACAGCGCACCGTCGACACCTTTATCAGAGAATGGAGGCCAAAGTGTTCACGAGGAAAAGGTCAGACTTTTATTTTATTTTTTCGTTTCTAAAATTAATAAAATATACCTACCTATATTTAAAAAGTCTTATTTATTCAATATTTTATGTAACCAGATTTATTAAGACTAGGATTAAACTCATACCGTGGATTGATCACATTTTTTACAAAAACGAGTGAAACTTAATAACCTATGAGTTATGGTGCAATATTGTACATCAAATCAAATCTTTAGTTTCTCGAAAATAACCGAATTTAGAATATTTTTCTTAAATGTTGTCTAAAACTTAAGTACAGAACTTAAGTTTATTAATAAATACGCTTAAAAACAAATGTAGCTGTCGCTGAAAATTTTCATTACTTCGACAAGAAAGGTTTTTTTGGACAGTAATTAACTAAAAAAATTTTCTCAGAATTTTTTTTTTGTTTAAACCTGCCCGATTGAAACTTTTTTAAAATGCGCTGTATTTTTATCTAAATTTTAATTTTACTCCTAAGAAGTCAAATTAGACGACAAATTAAACGCTTTTCTTCTAAGTCCTCGTCTTAATACCATTTCGTACAATTGCTTCGTTTATTTTATTATTTTTGAAAAAAATTATAATAATAACACATTTTTATATACAAAAGTAATTAATTCAATACATAAGATTCGTTCAGTGCATCGCCTTAAGGAATGTCTTGAAAATAATGTACCTAACAATTATATTTCATCTTATTCACACAATAAAGATAATTAATAATAATAATACTTTATCCTTGAACATATCGGAAGTTTCACGAATAACGTTTGACGTCATTATTGCTGGCAATATTCGGCGGTTTAGCTCATTGTGCTGCGCAAGAGATTCATTATTAGAATCACGAAGCAAACATTTTGTTCCGTATTATCCATTAATCTTTTCATTTTATTTAATATATGCAAATTTGACACTGAAAGGGTAGGAAAAATGACGAAGGAAATAACTTTGTTTAGAAAATTATTAGCAATTAAGCTGTAAACAATATATTTATACTTATTGCAAACAGTGATAAGGAAACTTTCAGACTAATCTGTTGAATATACATAAATGATTGATGTCTATAATAATTTTATAAAGAGAGAAGATTTGTATGTTTGTAATGAATGAACTCAAAAACTACTGGAGCAATTTTAAAAAATTATTTCACCTATAGAAAGCTACGTTATCAGCGAGTAACAGCGAGTAAAGTTACGCGGGCGAAGTCGCGTCAAACAGCTAGTAGAAAATAAAATAATAATGCACCCAAAAAATGTTAAAATAATTATTAGCAAAGGAAATTGGTATTTTTAATTACAAGTTATAATAAAAAATACTTTTTAGTTAAAATGTTACAACTTTGTTACCAAAAATTAGTATAATATACACACACAATAATAATTTAGTATATACATGGTGGAAAAATAAGTCGGGCCCTGGAGGGAAACTACCTTAAAGCTTTAAGTTGGCTCATTTTACATAAAGGAAACATTCCTTTATTTTTAAAAAGAAACAAAACTGCATTCAAAGATTTTCTAAAACTCGCTTGGCTCGCCCGGGACTCGAACCAACTAAAATTAAAAAAACAAACACTAGCTATTTTATTATACTATATATGTACGACAGACGAGAGTAAGACCAAATGTTTGTTAGAGAAATTTTATCCTGAATAATAATCTTATCGATTAGTATAATAAAACAGCGAGTGTTTGTTTTTTTTAAATTTTAGTCGGTTCGAGTCCCGGGCGAGCCAAGCGAGTTTTAAAAAATCTTTGAATGCAGTTTTGTTTCTTTTTAAAAATAAAGGAATGTCTCCTTTATGTAAAATGAGCTAGCTTAAGGATTTAAGGTAGTTTCCCTCCAGGGCCCGACTTATTTTTCCACCCTGTATATATATATATATTATATTAAAAAATATTATTTAAAAAAATGCAGAACTGTAAGTTGGAGAAACCACAGTCAACCTACATACAGATGTTTAAGTCAAAATTATTATTCCTTACATTACTCTGCTTGCTTATTTTGCTATTACATGTTAAATAATTCATTTTGAATATTCCACTTCAAGTTCAAGTGTTCTTACGTCTAATGTCAAACGTGGATTTTCAAGTATGTTAACTATTAAAATATTATTTACATAGATAACTTCCCTGTTAAAGAATTCATCTAACTAAACAATTTTGGGCTCCCATTAATAAAATTAAAATATTTGAAACCTCAAATAGTTTGCCAACAATTAAATTTAAATAATTACAAATTACGTTACGGTCTAACGCTTGTACATAATCAAAGACCATTGTTTGTTTTATAGGAATAGGAACCGCCTTTTTGTGGCCAATATTCATTTTCCTAGTAATGATATCACTAAACTAAAGTTTATCACTAAAACCTCTTTAGATTAGTGATTAGTAATCACTAAACTAAAGCCTACAAAGTCTTTAACTTTAAAGTTAGCACCGGATAGGTTGTTACTTCTATTGTGTACCAATAGCAAGAACTCAAGTATTTTATTTTAGTCCCTATATTTAGTTTATTTATATAGTTTATCTATGTGTTAGTCTACGGGAATGCCAAAGCTCATTCCCTCATCCTCTCATATCCATTATCCTCTTTAACTGTGAAGTTACTGGTGATAATCAAGTTATTGTAGCTACATAATATCAATAGAACAGTCAGTCTGCCTTTACTTTTATTTATTTATTTATTTATTTATTTATTTATTTATCGAGGGAAAATTCATTGTCATTATAAAAAACAATACGATATAAAACCATCTAGTGTGTCAAACTAGTCTAGACATGGTCTATCTATATGCAAATAATCATCTGAATGCTGTCAAACTTCTTCACGATTCTTCTGACCGAGTTCATTATTCTGTCAATACCTTCTTCCTACCGTTTATTTATCCTATGAGAGTTCGCCTAAATCACCTAAATCGCCCTTTTAAGGCACCGATAGCCATCCATCAGTCTACCTGCCCTCCTTTCTACTGAAACGTGGGAAATAGATAAAAAGCTTATGATAAAACTCAGTGACGAAAATTAAGACCTAAAATAATGTGACGAGTGTTTGTTGGACAAAGCAGTAGAAAACACCAATGCACTAGATATCATTATTTGCCATTACTATTGCAAACACTTATTACCTGCCTTGTGGTTTCCAATATAACATTTTGAAATATTCTATAAGGCTTACAATTCTTATAAGAAGCGGATTCACGTATAATACTAAATTATACTTCCTGTTGTTAGACGAAAATTATTTCCAATTGGATATTTATCTCGTTGTAAGTGTTGTTTGATGTTTGTATAGTTCATGGGTATTATCAATTGGAATCCCATGATTGCGATAGAGAAACTTGTAACGAATTTTATAATATATAAAAAAAAAAAAAATGGTTCGTTTCTTTGTATACTACTTTTTAGTCTCTTCAGAAAGATATTTAATTCATGACAATTTATTTTAGTTGTTTATGACTATTCCTCTATACATATATGTATCCAAAAATAATTAATAGAAGTTCGTAATATTTTTTAGTATTATTACAAAAAATTTAAAAGCTCATTTCGTCACGTGCATAAGTGAACTTGCATTGAAGTGAGCTTATATATATAAGCTTATATACCTACCTATTTCTGTACATAGGCACTAATACAGTTTTCTAGAAACGTTACTTTTTTCGATGTGTTAATAAACCTTTTTTACTTGCTTGCTTTTTTGCTTTTAATAATATCCCACAATTTTGGGAGTTTCATTAATCTGTACAGTTTTTTACAAATACTTTTTAAATACTCCACAACTTTTTCAAAATAATTGAAAAATCCATCATCAGCATCCGAAATTAAGTACGGACCATTTTATTCGGCAATTGCCACGAAAGCCTCAAAGTCGGCAGTCATTAGCTGTGATGAGTCCGGATGCGCCTTGAACGTGAGCCAAGGTCAGGCGTACCCGGGTCGCTTAGAGGTTGTATAGGACTGTGCCCATTGTCTGCTCGCTGGTTTTTATATGCAATTACATAGATAACGTGTGTTAATGAATTTTGTTTGCCGTTTAGATGTTTTCCGCAACGATACTGATCTTTGATTCAATTTATTTTGTTCCACGAATTTTGGTCGTATTATTTGAATCGAAATTATTTATAACTAGTACTCTTATATAGTTTAGTTTATTTAATTTAATAGAACCATTAAGATTATTTTAATGAAATCATCGTTTGCATCATACTAATATCACGGAATACGACAACAGTACAAATAGTATAAGTAGATACTATTATTATAAATGCAAAAGTTTATGAGTGTTTATGAGGATGAATAGAAGTATGGACTCTTTCACATAAAAACTACTGAACGGATTTTGATGAAATTTGGCAAACAGATAGTATATTACTTGGATTAAAATCTTGAAAAATGTTAGGTTCCCGACGGGTCGTCTAAATATATAAAAAATTGGACGTTGCCGTCGTCACAAAAAGATTTCAGATATAAACAGGTTTTAATTTTACAACGCAACCGAAGACGCAGACACCAGCTATTGTTAAATATGTTAACCATAGATTATATTTCTGGATAAAATAAACTAAGCAGACCGACTTCCTGTTTCTAGATTTTACTCCCATTCGGTTGTTAAGTTGGTATATAAAATAAATTCAAGCGTCTGTTTGTAATTTGAAAATAACTCATTTTTCACTAAATTTGTATCAAAGTATATGCTGTACTTATAATTTATTATAACAAAAAAAAAAAACAATTTTTAAATTTTTTGTCTATCTGTGTTTGTTACGGTTAATCTCCGGAACGGCTGGTGTTTTAAGACTAGCTGACTTGGCTACTTTTATTGTAGAAAAATAAAAAGAAATATATACGTAAGTAGTGTATACAGTAAGCGCGCACTCCGCCACAACCTCCGTTCGAGCCACGCTAACATTAACATATTATATTAAGTTTATAATCATAGTTACTATCGCTCTTATTAATTGGTCTAAACCTTGTACATGGTTCAAGCTAAGCATGAATTGAATGAAATCGTAACGTAAGAATTGCCAATTTACATTAAAATGTGACGATAAGATAATCTATGACCCCGTACAATTTCCAGTCCACAAGGCCATTGATAACACCCCCTCACTTGAATTTGATCAACTTGACATTGATAAGGCGTATGTAGTTCACAATATATATTCTTAAATATTGTACCTACACATTTTTCATATGAAATTTTATGGTGTAGGTACTAGAGCTGGTGCCCACGACTTCATCTGCGTTGAAAAACGGAAAATATACCATCTAAGAAAATATGTAACATCTTTATCGCTGTGACGAACGGTAACAGTGGCAACCATTTTTTATGGAACCTAACATTTTTTTAGGATAAAAATGATCCTATACCTATGTTAATACAGATAATAAACTATCTGTGTGCCAAATTTCATCTCAATCCGTTGAACCGAGCATCCATCCTCACAAACTTTCCCATTAACAATATTAGTAGGATTCATGGCTGGACTAAGAATAATTTAAATACTTCTTCGGTGAAAAACTAAAACAAAATATTTAAATTACTATAATTAATTGTCATTGTACAGTTGAGGTAGGAAAATCTTTGTCATTTTTTAAATTAATTCCTATGTCAAGTCTTAGTACTTTTTGAAACTAAAGCCCTAAGCAGACAACTGACAGACCTTTGAAATGAAATTTTGACATGACTTATAATTGAATTTTTGTGCAAGCAAATGTCGACTTTAAAGTGACGTACCTTTTCTCACCCCGACTGTATCTACTTCGTTTTTACCGCAAGAATAACTTGACTAATAATATATTGAAAATATTTTCGAATAATGTCTAGCTAGTGTCTAATTTGTTTATAGCCTTGTCATAATATGTAGTTTTTTCTGTGTCTGTTCAGTTTGTGAATAAATTATCACATGTAGTAATTTATTTAATTTTTTAAATCAAAATGTTTGCAATATATATTAAAACTCTCTTTCTGTGGGGTTTTATTTTATATCTTTTATTTTTATCTTATAAAAAAAAATCAGGTTCTGTAAGTATGTTTGTGTCAACAAAACTCGAAAACTAGAGAATGGATTGACTTGAAATTTTTATACAAAACTAGCTGACCCGGCGAACTCCGTTTCGCCACCAGATGGCTTCGTTCGTTCGGAAATTTTTCCTGAATTTTCTTTGCTATAAACCTCACGGAGCCCGAGACCTTTCCAACGAATGCAAAACCGTGGAAATCGGTTCGTGCGTTCTGGAGTTATAGCGTCAGGAAGGAAAACCCGACTTATTTTTATTATACAAAATTCTTGTATTTCGAAGTTCCGAAGGAAAGTAAACAGTGGTGCCGCGCGTTCATCTGAACTCCCCTTGGTGTTGTTTATGTCCTTAGGCGACGGTAACCACCTACCATCAAGTGAGCCGCCAGCCTGTCTGCCACCTTTATATTATAAAAAAAAAAAAAAAGAAAACAGAAAAAAAAACAGCCTAATTTGTCACAGTGACGTTTCTGTGGAACCGTAAACGGGTAGTATAATAATTATAAAAAAAACTTTTTCATTATTAAAGTACAATTAACAAGATAGTTTATATAGATTTTCGATGATGACTAAACTACCTTCACATATTATCAGTGCCAAGCAATATTATGCAATAAAGTAACTCTTAAATATTTATTAGGTCACATTTAAAAGCATAGATATATCCAAGGACAAATTTTTATAAAACTCCAAACAATTTACAATGTCTTTTAAGACATACGACTGATTTAATGTTGACATAGCTTACCATATCGTTACCTTGAGATATTCAGTTCTTACTCACAGAAGCACCATTTTTATGTCTGGAAAAACTGTATGTCGTGTGTTTTAAATGTCATGTATCGAATAAGTAAAATCAATTTTTATTTCAATTTTTGAAAAAAACATTTGGCCAATTTAAATAAAGATATATTTATATGACATTTTAGTCTTAAAATTTGCTCCCATAGTGAGAGTCAAAACTGATAACATACTGTTTGATGCTGTAGATACATATCTATTATCTGCATCCAATATTTAATTTATTGGTATATAATTATGATATATTCGAATTCGTTGGTAATAATACGCTCAAAGAAAATATTACTCGTACGTACAGGTATCCCATTTTTTTTTATATAAATTTTTGTATTTAGAAATATACTAAATAAGTTTGTATAAATAATTTTTATATAAATAAACTTAATGAAATATTAAAAAATTTAACAGACTATAGCGGCTCAGAATATATTATAGTACTTTACAACATACATGACAATCAAGGTTTCACTTCAAATATTCAATTAACACCAAGAAAATATATTGTTAAAATCATTAGAACCACTGTTAAAAAATTTAAGTCATTTGTTTTCTTTTTATCGCAATTTTAATATTTTTTGTCAAGGAGTTCAGGGAAATTTAAAATTTCGATTATAGACCTTGATTTATTTAAATCTATGCAGTATTGATTTATGTATTTCGTGAAACGAAGATTTTTAAAGTCGTTACATGTTATGTTGCTGTGATCTAGTTAGAAAATTCACCTAATACTTTTATGTCCGGTGTAGAAATAACCATCACAGTTTTTACGACTATAAACATTGTTATATACATTAAAATAGATATCAAAACAGAGTCTAGTATCAATCTTGTAAACATTCCCACGAATGAGCTCTCTAAGGCAAGAAAATACAAGAAAATACATGAAAGTTTTAAAAATATATACAAATGTTAGTAAAGAATCTGTAAATAAAAAGGGTCTATTTTGCAAAGAATAATGCCTAAAACGGTTATATTTGAAAACTAGCTGGTGCCCACGACTTCGTCCACGTTGAAAAATATTAAGTAGCCTATCCTGTGTCACGTACGCCCAAATGTTTATCTACAAAGTTTCTGCAGAGTTATGGAGCAACATACATACATACGTACAGAAAAGAATTCTAAAAATCGTCAATTTAGTTTCAGTATCATGTATAGAGCCTATAAACGCGATATCTCTGAAAACAAATTAACTTACTACATGACCGACCCTTACAGATTTATTATTAGTATTGATAAGTAGTACTATGAATGTTAAACGTTATCAACGCGGTCTAGTGTTTAGACAACGTTAGCGGTCTTAAAGGATTTAAAAATCACAATAATAACTTTCAATAAGCATTAGTAATATTTGTATGTAATTTATTTAGCTTTATTATATTTCTAGAGCTGGAAGGCGATGATGCTTCCAGGCTCTGACATCAAGTTTGTGATGGTAAACAATAGTTTAGAGGTTTCTGTGAAGATAATTCTAGGTCGCTAGACGAGACAGTGCATGTGCGAAACTATTGGAGTAATTAAGATGTTATTATCAAGATGTTTACACCAAACAGACTAGCTGAAAAACCTAGACTACCCCGATTGCCCGAAAAGCTGCCGAAATTATCCTGTAGAACAGAATAGTTAGATAACTAAGCCAATCCTCTCGTTGCCAAGCTAATCATGGATAATTTTGGTAAATTGTGACCATAACATAATGCAAAACATCTAATTGCTTTTTTCAAGACATTAGAATACGGTTTAAAATCAAATTAATTAATAGGGGTTAAAGTATGAAATTGCCGTTTTATTGTAATAGGTACTTCGAATTGACATAGAACCTTCATGGTTTGAGATTTTTGAGTGAAACTTTTTTCATACGGTACCTATGTAGTTCTTCTTTTAAAAAATGTGCAACATTCGATTATCAACTTTCAGTTGTTTTTTTTATTCAGCTTAGACAATAAAGATGGATACTTCGAAAATTCGTGTGATTTTTGAATACGAGTTCCGACGCGGAACTAACGCGGCAGAAACAGCTCGCAATATTAATGTTGCGTTTGGAGAGGGGACTGCTAATGAACGCACTGTGCGATTTTGGTTTAAACGCTTTCGTGATGGAAACTTCGATTTGAAGAACGAACCACGTGGAAGACCGCCCACACAGGTGAATAACAATGATTTGAAAGAGATGGTGGAAGCCGATCCGAGCCAAATTACCCAGGAATTAGCGGCATGGTTTAACGTTACCTTACCAACAATATTGACTCATTTGCGTCAAATCAATAAAATAAAAAAATATGAAAAAGGGGTGCCTCATGATTTGACTGATCTGCAGAAAGAAACGCGTGTTGAAACTTGCGTTGCCTTGTTGAATCGATACAGAAATGAAGGAATATTGGATCGAATTGTGACATGTGATGAAAAATGGATTCTTTACGATAATCGTAAGCGGAAAATGCAATGGCTGACCCCAGGTCAAACGCCGCAAAAGTGTCCTAAAGCAAAGCTTACCAATAAAAAGGTAATGGTAACTGTTTGGTGGTCTCAGCGTGGTGTTATTCACTATAGCTTTCTCCAATCTGGTCAAGCAATAACGGCAGATGTCTACTGCGCCGAACTCCGAACAATGATAGCGAAACTAGCAGTGAAACATGAATCGATCTTCACCATTATTGCTCCATGATAACGCGAGACCTCATACAGCACGAGAAACCGTTTTAACTCTACAGGAACTGCAATTAGAAACCATTCGTCACCCTCCGTATTCGCCAGACCTTGCTCCAACGGACTACCATTTTTTCGTGATTTGGACAATTTTCTGCGTGATAAAAAGTTTTCTTCTCAGGAGGCAGTGCAAAATGCTTTCACACAGTTTGTCGAATCTAGATCACCAGAGTTCTATCGCAAAGGCATAAATGAGCTTCCTATTAGATGGCAGCAATGTATAGATAATAATGGTAATTATTTTGATGAAATAAATATGTTAAATTAAAAAAAAAACGAATTTTTATTTTTCAGTACAAATCGGCAATTTCATACTTTAACCCCTAATATAACATTACTAATTAATTTTAGAACATTAATGCTCTCATTAAATAAGTCCACTCAAGACCAATTTACATTCCTCATCAAAGATAAGATCACGACAGAGTCTCGAGAACAATTTGTGCATTCATCGATTCTGAAATCCTTGAATTTCATACGACAATACGTTTAATATTAATGTTTGGGTCGTATTTATTTGAATTCAGTGTCCACTATGGTAACAACGATATTAATGCTACTTTTTCGTAGGTAGGGTCAAAACAGGGCCAAAACTTGTGGGTCCAAAAAGTCCGACACAGCTATACTTAATGTTTTTTACGTGCATACTTTGATGTTATTATATATTTTTTTTACTTTACTCTTAAATTGAATTTCCATAATACTTCTGTTTTGCAGTATTTGCAAAATAATCCACAATGTTTTATTTTTTACTCAATCTTGTTTTTAATTAATATTTAAGTGATATTTGTTGCTTCATTGGAGCCAATTGTTATTTCTGTTGTTGTTTTATGTTCCAACTTTATATTACAGGCATTTCCTAAAAATGCTTACTTCGGTTAAGCAAACCTCATATTGTCTTATATTATACTAGTGACCCGCTCCCGGCTTCGCTCGGGTTCAAAATAAAAACTATATCATATCTTTTAAGTTGGACCAAATTACACATAGTTACGAAGTTTTATCAAAATTGGTTCAGTAGTTTAAGAGTTCATCGCGAACAAACATGTGACACGTAATTTTTATATATATAAAATAATTATAGAGATGATAGCTGATAGTTTTCAAACGCCTGAAAAGATCTTCATAAATTATAGCTAAGAACAATTCCGATCACGTCAGCTTTTATACTAATAAAACCAGGTCGAAATCGGTCCATCCGTTTGGGAGCTACGATTCTACGGACACACACACTTCTAACTTATAACACCCCGTTTTTGCGTCGAGCGTCGGTAGTTAAGAATATGCCACAATTAACCTCGAATTTGCAATACCATGCTACTACCGCTGGTGCATGAAGCGTGTATACTGTATAGGAGTAGCAACAATAAAAACTCGATGTGGTTCCCGCGCAAATTGTCCGCTCGCGTTCGTCGAGAAACCGAATTTGATTCAAGGCCACATTCCAATTTGAAACCATTGTCAATGTCGCGCTGACTGGCAGACCGATGTGTTTTCTTTGGCCGGCGACTTTATGACGTTTTCAAGTGAAAATAAGAACTCGTTTGCGTAAAACTAGTTTTGGAGCGACGTCTAACGTTGCGTTGCTAATACACATGTGTTTTTTATTTATAGCAGTTATGTCTATTGGCGCGTTTATTTGTTTACTTCTCTAGCTTTTGTTCGCGACTTTGTCCACGCCACTTTTAGGTGTTTTTTCAATCTTTATTGCTCAATGTATTTTTGTCAGGCGATGATTTTTTTTTAATTATTAGATAATCCCTCAGGACATAACGCTATAAAATTATTAAATCCTCTATATAGTAAACGTAGGTAGGTTAAATAAAGCATTATTCATACGTAAAACAAATATTACATTACATTTCATAATAACACACACATAGTGAAAATGTCTTTTATAATTTGGTCTCTCAAGTTCATAGTGTCAATGTGAAAAGAAAGGCCTTTGCATGTTGGATAAACTTGAAAAGGTACCGAAAACGATGGAGCTGTATATTGGCAAAGATAGTTCCGAGTTACGGTTCAAGTTATTCTGGCAAATATATTTATTGTGACCGGACTCCAGCGGTCAATGTCAATATCCAGGGTGTTATAGAGACACGTGTTGTTTAATTACTTCGCTTACAATTAGTCTATGAAGCAGTTTTTTTTCTACAGTTCAACGACAGCGAAAATAATGTCAAAGCTGACAGCTGTCATTTTTTTGACGCTGTTAATCGCAGTTGATCATATCATTTTTGCATACGTCAAAAGATAAGGAAAGATAAAATGTTCTATTGAAACAAACAACATGGTAATTAGTGTAATTAAGTCTTACGCACATTTTTTTTTATAATGTAAGTTATGAGAAGAAAGAATATAAATTATAAAGTTATAAATTGGGGGGTGTTTGAGCAATTTATTGTATATTACTTTAGGATTTAGGTTAAAAAGGCCAAATTAAGTCAATATCTGAGTCAAATATCTATAGGTACTTATATACAGAAAAAGTATTTTTGTGTTTTTGTTTGTATTTAATAAAACAAAAACTACTATACCGATTTTAAAAATTCTTTCACCTTTAGAAAGCTAACACTATCAGCGAGTAACTATACTGTATTTATAATGTAAAGCGGACGAAGTCGCGTGCAACAGCTTGTAAAATACATAGAACTTTTAAGAAGTTTTTCACTTGGTCCCGCAGCATGTGTGCTATTGTGTTTTGGTATGTCAGTAAGGGCACGGAATACCACAATAGTACAAGGTAAGGGATGTCAGAGCCCATTTTCCCCATACCTTCCTTACTTATCCTTAATCGTACTATGGTCGGCGGCGCACTTATATCCCCTTTTTTATCGCTGGCCATTCATTATAAATTAATAAACGACAGTAGCCATCTACCATTAGATTAGGTACATAAGCGGCTCGGCCCCGGCTTCGTACAGGTGTTTTTTTCTGAAAACCTTCCAGGGCACACTGAGTTTCGCAGTCATTAGGGCGTCTGAACCACCAATTAACCAGTTTGGCGGCAGTAACCACCCCCTCACAGAAGACCTTATCCTTAATCTTAAGTGGTCGGCAGCACACTTGCGTTGCTTGTGTTATAGGCGATCAATTGGACCGTCAGCCTGTCTGTCGACCTTAATTTATATAAATATTATATTTAAAAAAAAATTAAAAAATAAAAAGATAAATCTTTAGGATATATGTTCACAGTAATTTAGCCAACGAAATAATAATTCTTTTAGACAACTCCTCACGTCTTGATCCACGATGATTCTCAGAACACGAACGTCCGAAAACATTGACTGCTACACTGGCCACTGCTCTTGCTTTTTCGTCTCTATTACTCTAGTAATAAAGACGGTATTACAACAGCTCATTATTTTTACAAGGCAGGTGTTATTTTGTCAGTATGTAATTTTGATTGACACCAACCATTACGAATGAGTTAGGCATTGCGTCATCATGTAACTACATGTGCTTACTTCGATCTCTACAAATTTACTTGATGGTTATATGAAAAGGATTACATTCGAAATTAAACCTTAAATCTTAAACAGTGAGGTTGTTTTAATTTTTCTGAAGTTCAACAGTATTTTAGCTACCGGTGCTACTAATAATGGTGTGACCTTAGTGTATTCTTCTGTTTCAAAGAACTTTTTAGGTATCTGCTAATAAATAAATATTTAATTACTAAGTGGTGCCCGCGACTTCGTTCGGGTTGAATAATAATAGATAGGTATAACGCCTGACATTATACCTACTTACTTTTGCAAAGGTTTAGATCTTTATTTCTAGACTAGCTGGCGCCCGCGACTTCGTTCCTCGTTGATAAAGAAAAAGTAGCCTATCCTGTGTCCTGTACGTCTAAATGTTTATCTACCAAGTTTCGTGAAAATCAGTTAATTCGTTTAAGAGTTATGGAGAAACATACATACATACATACATACAATACCTACACTTACAGATTTATTATTAGTATTGATGATAACTGGTGCCCCGGAATATTTGGTCTAATCCCACTAGTTCAATTGAGAGTTCAATTGATTGAACTAGTGGGACTTTTTAGTCCAATTCGTAGTTCATTTACATTTTATAATTGGTTTAAAAAAATGACTTCAAGATATTATTAATTATATATATTTATTTTAATTGAAATGGTTGTTATGTAACAAATCTTACTTTATATTAAATAAATAAACAAATATTGCTTATTTAGCCTATGTCCATCGTGAAATTATATTTTTTTTTTCTAATTATTCAGGGGTTAGTTTATAACTTTTAATTAAGTATAGCTGGTTTTCTCTCAAGGTGCTAGCCATAAAGATTTTTCCAAGAGGCAACAACAATTTGAATATTACACATAGATATTAATAAATAGAAAATAACATGTCTGTCTGTTCGTTCCTTAACAAAATTACTCTTAATCGCGGCATCGTCACGCGATTCGGCTATCTCTATATGATATAATTTGACTGGTGCCAGAGGCTATGAACAGCATTCTTTGTGTATGTTTACCAGTGATTTTGGAGTTCTTAGTATTCGAGTAAAGGTACGAAAATAAATGAAATTATTTAATGGAAAATGGACGTGGTGTTTGTAGAATTAAATGAAATGAAGGATTAATTTCATTTCCGTAATATTCAAATGTTATGATGAGATAAAACATTTAACCACAATTTATATTTTACTGTAATTTTTTAATTGATAATAATCTATATATAAAAGAAAATCGTATTAGTTACACCATTCATGACTCGATAACGGCTGGACCGTTTTGTTATCTTGAAATTCTACATGAATTTATCCTCTCGTCTCAGCACTAATTGGAATTACAATGTACGAAAACACTTCTTTAAATTATATGTATTTTTTAAAAAGAACCTTAAAACTTTACAGAATAGAGTGTATTATATGTCCACTGCAAACATTAAATCAAATCGCCACGGATTCGATACACTGTACCTGTACTGACTAGTTTTTTAACTGACACCCGTCAAATGAATTCACTGACGTGAGAATGACGAGGATAAGATTTTTGTCTTAAATTAATTATTAATTACCGTTTTTCTTTATTGTCGCTAAAACTAGTGGGTTTAAAGAACAAGGCTTTCATACAGAATTGTAGTCAAAATGAAACTAAGTTGAAAGCCATAGAGGATAAGATTACCCATCCCAACATTCTCCATTAACCATGTCTCTTGATTGAGTGCCCTCCTGGTGACGGTCGCCACTTAAAAGTTGTTGGGGTTGAACTTGTCAATTATTCATTGTTTTAAAGTTTTATTCAATTACATTTGAAAGCTTAAATTAAAATATCATAATAATTGCCTATACTAGCAAAATGTAAAATTTTCGCCATTTTGTAATATTTTAGTAAAAGTATTAGCTATATAGTATAGCATAGCTATTGGCTAAATGTAGAATGAGTCAAAACAATGCATAAATAAGTGTCATGGATGAAGATTGCAATGAAAATTTGTCATAAATGTCGCCTTAATACCCTTAAGATGCACTTCAGATCTTCGCGATCGCGACACGCGACTGCGACCTTGTGACTAGGCGACCACAGTCGCCTGTCGCCTGGCGAGTAACGACCCCCTAGCTTACGAATATCCGCGACCCAAGTGCACAAGCCAAATTGCTCAGTATTCTTGTAGTTTCTGTTTTAAACAGTTCTTCCAAGTATTATTATGATATCATATTAACGCTCAAGCCTCCGGAAAAGAGGATAAAGATCGACTAATTTTCACTTTATGAGGAGAAGAGAAAAATTATCAACTAATTTTATCAATATCTCGTGCTCTTGAAAAGAAAACACCGCTGTTTTGGTGTGCTTTATAGATGCGACTCGCGACCGCACTGCATCCGGTGCGACCGGGTGACGTTTCGCCAAGCGACGCTCTGGCTACGCCTACCAGTCGCGGGTGGCGGTAGCTTGAATTCGTCAGTTTCATATTAATTCATATGAAACAGTGGATTGCGGTTGCAGGTCACTGTCGCCGGTCGCGGTCGCGGTCGCTAAGATCCGAAGTGCACCTTTACGTAGTGTAATAATTTAAGAAAAGCACGTTACAGCTAAAAAAAAAACAATGTCTCTTGAAAAAAAAACCACGTGCTGTCACACCCAAGCCGCATAGTCTGAGTAAGCAACAGAAACACTAGCGCGCATACAATGACGTCATCGGCGCGTATTTAGCACGACCTTGGCGCGACTCAATGCCAAGCAAAAATTAGCCAACCGCTTTGGACAGGTGAAGACGCATCCATATCATTCTTACGCATTTTATTACATAATGAACGCGTTACATAACCTTTGTTTTCTGTTTTGCCTATTTTATTCACAACAATGCTGTTTAAACCTCGTGTTCCCTTATTTCATAGTACTATTTTACAGGCTTCCATGTATTCATTCATTGCAGCACTGGTTGTGGCTATGAGGTGCTTGTATTTATTTATAGAGCCTCCATAATTGTTTCCAAATGGAAGAGGCGCCTCATCTCAGCCGTAGGACGACCACTGCTGGACGTCCGTCAGAAAACACCGACCGTCAGATTGTTAGTTTCATATATTTTTTGCAAGAAAAATATTTTTTTGCGATTATTGATGCTCGCGGTTTCCATTTTTCTATAATGTTTAAAAAAAAAATTCTAACATCAATAGTATGATCATATTTCCTTGATGTTTTTAAAAATACTATTTTGGATAGTATGCAACTAAAATAATGTAAATATGTAACTAAAATAATGTAAATTAGGGGCGAAATAATCAATGCTCCCCATACCGGCATCGGACCCCACCTCAACGCAAAACAATTAATAATTTTAGCCGAAAACTAGCAAGAGCAGACCGCATTTTAAGTGGCAATAGCAGAGAAACCGCCAGTCATCACTCAAGGGCCCTCATTTGGGACCCTTAACGTGCATCAAAGTACTACATATTAGTACAATATATTATAAACAAGCCAATATAAGTAATTCTTCACTGATAGCATAGCGCAAATGACCGCTACTTTATCTATATCATCTGTATCTATAGTATAAGTGCAGTGATATTTAAAAACCATAAGTGTACAAATTGTTTTTTGAAAAAATATTTAATGTACAGACACGGCTCGTTTGTTATACGTCTTATTATATGTCATTTATTTTATTATATCTGCTTAGATAAAATATAATAAAATGGTATATAATATAATAAAGAAACACTAAATATTTTTCAAAAAATAATTTGTACATACAGGTTACTGAGGTCAAAAAATGTTTTTTTAGAATTTTTGTCTGTTTGTCTGTGCCTTTGTGCACGCTAATCTCATAAACGGCTTAACCGATTTGAATGAGGTTTTCACTGATGTATTGTAGCAAACTTCCCGTAACATTTTGAGTAGAACTCACTTATTAATTCTTGCTAATCTACATAATTTAGCACAGCTAGTGCTAAATAAATTTTTTACTGGTTACTTATTTTATTATTAGAAACTGAATTTATATAGCACTTTAATGAAATTAATATTAAATGAAAATTTCAAATTTGTTGGAACACTAAAAGATAATCATTTAAGCTAAAGTTTTTTTATTAGTCTCATAATATTCATGAAGATTACGTAATATTTAAATTAAGGTATTTCTAGAAAAGATATTGAAAATATTCTAATTTAAAACAATGCCACCAAGTATGTAAAAACTTCTGAGTCTTAATATTTAGATATACTTATTGGTTGACTATCTTTTTTTAAAAAAACATTTAATGTACAGGCACGGCTTGTTTACTATTTTATTATAATATTATGTAGATACTAGCTGTTGCCCTCGACTTCGTCCGCGTTGAAAAATATTAAGTAGCCTATCCTGTGTCCCGTACGTCCAAATGTTTATCTACCAAGTTTCATGAAAATCAGTTAATTCGTTTCAGAGTTATGGAGGAACATACATACATACAGAAAAAAATTCTAAAAATCATCAATTTAGTTACAGTATCATGTATAGAGCCTATAAACACGATATCTCTGAAAACAAAGTAACTTACTCCATGACCGACCCTTACAGATTTATTATTAGTACATATTGTGTTGTGGCGATTAACTCGCATCGAGTGTCATGATCCTATGTCATGTTACGCAGTCTAGTTTTAAGTCAAAAAAAGAACTGTCAACTGTCAGTGATGACCTTGTAAAATAGATACGCACAAGATGAGAGGCAAGTAAAACCGTTTTATAACAGGATCAGTATTTTATTCCCGTAAAGCTATCATCGCTTCACCTGGCTACTAGACCTGAGGTGTTGAACCTTTCTATACAACAACATCACTCCATCCATCGTCAATTCGCCACCAGTAGACGTCCGACTCCGGTCGCCTACAGCAGGGGTTCCCAAACTTATTTTGTCTACTGCCCACTTTGAGAGTAAATTATTTTTTAGCGCCTCCATTTTTTCACCTACTTAAAATCAATCACCCCCCCAAGCCTCTACACAACGCCCCCATTTTTTTTCTGGGTCTCTTACCGCCCCCCTTTAGGCCTGCAGCGCCCACAAGGGGGCGTTATCGCCCACTTTGGGAAAGACTGGCCTACAGTATTGATTATGTAGATATAGATTAGCAAGAATTAAGAAGTGAGTTGTATTCATAGCTTTCTTAACCCGACCAGGTAACAGGTTAAACAATAAATCAGAAGGAATAGTTTCAGATAAGACGCCTTGGTCCAAATGTCCCTAATCTAAGGGTCGTTCTTATCTATGCTAATTGTGGACAGTGGAGGGTTAATAATTTATCCGTTCGTGTGACTAAACTTTTAGTTTTGTTATTATGCTGTAATGTTAAATTTATTGGAATTAAATTAGTAATATTAGTAACACGATGTCAACAAACTGGCAAACTTGCGCAAAACTGGCAACTCTTGAAACTATATGTCACAAATGTTTGAGATTTCGTATAAAATTATTTTAGTCAGCGTCAAATTGTTATTATTTTTACATAGAACTATGTTGTTATAAGTTTTCTTAAGGTGCTTAAAATATTATACCTTACCTAGTAAAAATTATATTGATAACGGTACAAGAGACAAATGTTGAAGGAGAGACAAAATTTTAATATAAAAAAATTGTAATCCAAATGTATTTCTAATAATATAAAAGATATATTTTATTTAATAACATTGTAATAAAAGAAAATTCCTATAGAATGATCAGACACGCTAAAAGCAATCTAGTTAGGTATAGGTATACCTTGAAAATAACCAAATCTTATTTAGGTACCCTAAACACAACAAATTAACAACATTTTTGAAAACTGCTCAGAATCTTTTACAGCAAGATCTTATTTATTTTTAAAAAGACCTATATCTAAGGCTTCCTAACAGGTGAGGCTAACAGAGGCATCCTTTTTAAATGGGTCATATGGTCAGTGGGACCACCAAGGAGGCAATGCACAATTGTTATGGGAGAGTTAACATTGCACCTTTAATCAGGATACCTTAATGGGATCAATATGTGTGCCACATGTTGCTTAAAAAAGATTTTTTATATATTACTAGCAAGTCGCTCCTGGCTCCACCCTAGATGCATTTTTTTATATACACACTTTCGTCGTTTATCCGTCTTTCCATTACTCGAAACCGTATCAAAATCAAAAAGTATGGTTTGGGAGTAGTTAGCGATGAAACTAAAAGTTAAATAAAAAATTAATTGGATTTTATTATATAAAACGAAAAATTATCTAACTTTGTATCCGTTGCGTGGTTTAGTTAGCGGATATACAGACAGATAGACAGACGCGAAAAGGGACTTCAAATTTTACTATAAGGATTACGTACTTTTTATATTATTCCCTATGGTTAAAAATAAATTGTCAAAAGGTTTGAACGAAATGCAATTCATTACTTAGTACATCTGCCGTTTTAAGAATCTGGCATTTCCAAAATCTGCCTTTTCCAGCCAGTATCTGCCATTTAGCGAATAACCGCTTACTTAATTCATGTGTCATGTTTTTTTCGTTGCTGATATTCGTAGTATGTAAAACTAAATGAAACGTTCAATTTTATTCCGTTAACATACAAATGAACTGCAAATAATATAGTTATAATATAGAACAGTAGTTAAGTGCATATAAGTACTTTGAACTACCTACTGCAGACATTCGAAAATTCGAAAACGTTCGCGAAACCAGAATTGTTAACGTAAACAAGCAGCGGCATATGGTCAGTTCGCAACATATGCTCGCTTTGTAAACAAATAAATGTATACCTTATTGTGAGAACAATTGGAGTCATTTTCAATTGTTCAAAATTTAGTGTCATTGTGACATGACAACTAGATAGCAATTCATTAAAAGTAATATTGATTACGTAATAAAAATTTAATACTAAAACAATATCAATATGACATTTCGCCTTACGTATTTAACAATCGCGAATTTTTGAATGAATGCAATAATTATAATAACTGATGCCTGCGATTTCGTCCGCATTGAAAAAGAAAATATTATATGATAAAGCCTGACATCTTTTTTGCTGTGACAACGGTGGCGCCGCCACGGCGACATTGGCGCCCATTTTTTTATATTTTTAAACGAATCCTCGTGAACCTAACATTTTTCCATGATAAAAAGTAACCTATATTTTAATCACAACTATCTGTGTGCCAAATTTCATCCAAATTCGTTCAACCATTTTCGGCGTAATTGAGTAAAAAACTCACAAACTTTACTTCCAGTGACCCGCTCCGGCTTCGCCCGGGATGCATTTTATTATATACAAAAACCTTCCTTGTTTATCCCTCTTTCCATGAGTGAAAACCTAATTAAAATCCGTTGGGTGGTTTAGAAGTAGTCAACGGAGAAACAGACAAGACGCAGACAGTTTCGGCGACTTGGCTGCAAAATATTGTTTATTTTTTTCTACTCGCTTAAACTTTATTAACTAGCTGTTGCACGCGACATATTCCTCACAACTTTATAAAGTATATATAGCCTATGTAATCTATAGGCAACTTTATAAAGTATATAGCCTATGTAATCTATACTCGCTGATAATATAGGTTTCTATAGGTGAAAGAATTTTTATAATCGGCCCAGTAGGTTTTGAATTTATTCATTACTAACACACAAATTCACGGAAGGTTTATATATGTATTCTATAATAGTAGTATAGAATACATATATAAACCTTCCGTGAATACATATATGACCTGTTGCATGGTTTAGGAAGACATAATGCATATACATACAGACAGACGCGGAAAACGACTTTAAATTATACTTACCTATTATGCAAGGATTAGGATAGATAAAAGCAAAGACACGAGCACATTATGCCTCTGCTTTAATAACTGCCTAGTCCAAAAATGGAATAGAACAAAAAATTTAAATTTAAATAACGTAACGCAATATTGAAAACAGGATGCGCAGATTTGAAATTCGAACAGGATGCTCGAAGAGGGATGCAGCCATCGACCTGTCCCACGACCCTGCCATGCAGGTGACGTCACATATGGTCTTCGACACAACTCAAATTCAACCTTATCCCAACGCATTAGGGTCCTTTCAACACACTACATATTTGCCTTTTCTAAAACCCGTGGGAATCCAAAATTTACGCGACTACGGAAACTTGGCTCCTTTTTTCATTGTGTGGATTTCCTTCAGTTACGCAACGCATTGTATCGGTGATGCATTGAATGCAATAAATGCGTCTATTTATGCATGTGTTTAGGGGAGTTTAATCTATTCATACTATTGATCGATGGATATATTATTTTCTTTTATAAATTTCGTATCTTTATTGCACAATATTGACTCAGAATGCAAAAGATCTACGTAACGATTGTCTGCTTCGCACGATGACTTAGTCACACCGCGCATTAGGTACACCTACCTAAAAGGATATATCTATTACAAATACTAATATTGATATGGGACGAAAGAGGAAATTTTTGCAAAGTGGGACAAAATAAAGAGACGAACAAAATAAAGGCATTAATCCTATTAGTTGTAATGAAGTTTCAACAAAATGCAAATCACAGAATGTCTTCTGTATACGCTTATCTTCGATATTAGATTTTAAATGCTACTTCAATGATAAAATATACTTATTTATTATCTATATCTATCTATCATAAAATCTGTCTGTTTGTCAGCAGCTCACTTCTTCTGAACCATTCTACAGATTTTGATACGATTATAAACGAGAAAGGTTTATTTACTTATTTAATTTGCATAAAAACCCGAGCTAAGTTTAGGGTGGTTCGCCAGTACATATCCAAGTACATAGGAAGCCACTAGAAGAAACCAAAGTAGGTACTAAAAAGTCGCTTAGTATCACTAAATGGATTTTATGGGGTGCTTGGCTTACGCATGCTAATTCTAAATTACTTTATCTTATTGACAGTCACTTGTAATATTTAAATGATCCGAATCATGTCTTTTATTCCAAAACTAGCGACCGCCCTCGACTAAAATATTTATATGTTTAAAAATTAGTCTAATACTTCTCTAAGCACTTAGTCTTTATCTTATCTATAAAAGTTTTATAAAAATCGGCTTATCCGTTTCGGTAAACAAACATAAAAGTTAAAAACAAATACTAGGTTTAGCTAAAGTCTAAAATTATATAATATTAATTAGCTGTACCTAACAGACGTCGTTCTTTCAAAAGCTATTGGACTGTGGTAGCTAATATGTAATTTAAAACTTTTCCCAGCAATTTTTCTCTTTAAGAACCTTCCTCGGAATTCAATGAATACGCGAATACGAGTAATATTTTCTTTGGGCGTATTAATATTTATATATTTAACGAATTCGAATGTATACCATATATACTAAAAAATTAGATCCTTTAGCTATCAAGTGGTATAATTAAATTTAGTATATAGATGACCGATATGCTGCTAAAGCATCAAACTTTATCTCCCGATTTTGTTTTCATCAGTTTTCTGAATTGCCTCCAACTATGGAAGCGAATTTAAAGACGTCGTATATTTATGTCAAAAATAATTATAAATCGCGTTTAATAAAATACCCAATGACACCGATCGCCCTAACCTCCCCTAACTTACATCATGGGGTCGCTACCCAGCATCATAACGGTCAAATTCTCCCCGAGCAATGACCTTAAATCCCCCTATGCGGGGTGTATGCATCAATGGAGAAATTCTCTCCGCTGATACACTGACCGATATAAAATATTGGATTTTTACTGAACTTTTTTATATGAATGGAATTGAGGACAGCTGCTTTTTTTATCCATAATTTTTTAATGTATTTTTATTATGCAAAAAATATGTCTGTTATCTTTCAATACTTTACCGCCAGTCGGATTTTTCCAAATATTTTTTTCGTGTCCATTTCGCCAGAGCCGTATATATACGACAAATTTCTCTACTTGTATAATGTTTATTATTAAATTATTGCGTTGCTTTCTCTTCAAAAAAAAAAAAAATACTCGTCAAGCGCTAGGGGCGCGACAACTCCTACAAAACCAAGCGGTTAAAGGGTTAAAGTTACTTTAAGGACAGGCTGTACGAGCGAGTGAAGTCAGCAATAGTTATTTGGGAGAATTTGTTGTCTCAACTTACTATAATGCGAATAACCGAAGACAGAATTCGAAGTAAAGACACTAGCGGCACTTATTTAACTCGCGAAAATAATAAAAAATTGTACGCGAGCAGTTCCAATATTTTAAACGTTTTCATGGTAAACATTTTTAGCCTTTATTCAGTAATCATACAAGAATTTTATTCAACCCGCGAAAATGTCACAAATTCTGCAGATTTTAGAAATGAATTATGCTACATATGATATTAATTTCATTTTTTTTTTCATCCAAACCTTCATATAATATCTCAGAAATGTCATGTTTTTTTTTATGAATTTCTATGACCAATAACTAATGAGCAATCATAGTATTACGTAGTATGTATTATGGTATGATAAGCTTCTCGAGCTGGAAAGTGAGCGGGAAAATATTGCAAGGACTGAAGGCAATTAAAGTAAACTTGCAATTTCTAGACATAATAAGAACACTGCATTTAAAAAGTTACATTTATTATGACATATTTATTTTTAAATAAATGAAAACAATACGAAATGTGAAGCTCCATCACCTGCTTATGTCATATTTGTATTTTGTAATGATATGTAGTCCCATAGACTAACAATTTTATAGACGCGTCATGTTTAAAAACCTATTTATGCTCAGTACGAACAAATATTCACCATTTTTATATTAACGACAACAAAAAAAGTATACAAAATAAGTATTATATGTATAGACTTAAAAATAAAATTATTCGATAACTAAAGTAAATTTATGTAATTTGGTTTTAAACAAGTTATACAAAGATACGAAGTTTCAAACTTGAACATTACATAAATGTTCAGATCTTTCGTAGTTTTGTATCTAAGTATGTTCGCTTTAACATGAAACATTAAAGATAACCTTTTTTAAACATACCTGACCCCGGCTTCGTTTGAAGTTGAAATTTTCAAAAAAAAATCTTTGCGGATGTTTAGATTATAAAACAAACCCTTAAACCTATTTTGTCAAATTTCAGCTTTCTAGACTTAATAATTTTGGCTGTGCGTTGATAGTCAGTCAGGAAACACAATTACTTGTAAGTATAGATTAATTCTATACTCTAAATATACTTTCTCATCTCTATCTAAGTGTGATAGTCTCTATGGTACTTGGAGTCTCGATGTACTCGAAATATCCTCATACTTGGACCTACATTAAACTGGTATTATAGTAGATAGAGAGATAGCTACATACATTTTACAGTAAGCTAGACAGAGAGGCAAGACCAGCCACTTCCTGCGCAGCGAACACGTACGTAGCGCGCTTTTTATGGACTACAATTCTATAGAACGTTTTAAGTATCTGCGAATCAATTGTATGAATGTTTGTTTGTCCATCACGTAAACTGTGTACATTTTTTGTATATTGTAAAAAAAATTGCTCAATCATAAAAGAAATAATATTGCGTGAGGTCGCATAGTCCAATGTACATATTGTATAAACTTATTACTTATATGTATGTGTATAAAATGATTAAATAAATATAAAATTATTTAGTCGCAATGAATGAAAATAAAAAGATTTTCTCCAAAATTGTTACAAAAATTTCTATATTTTCGTCCATAGATACATGCAAAGATAAATTAATTATATATTGCTTAGTAATAATAAATATAATAATATATTATTTCAAACTATTTAAATAGTCAATGCCTTTTGGTGTTTTGTCAAACCAAATATTTTGTTTAAAAAAAAAAAACAAATAAAAGAATACATTTTTTTTAAATAAATGTGAATATAAAGATTTTAAAAGGAGTACAAAATACATAATTTCAAAAAAAAACCTTTTTACTTCTGTTCCACACGATTCTAGCTTGCTAAAATACTTGAATCAAACATAGATCTGAAACTTAGACAAGATTTTTTTTCGAAGCCTTCCTTTAATAGCGAATCTTAGTTCCTTTTAAAATTTACCTAGTTAAGTATCTACTTTAATATTCAAGAATCTCTTTAATATTTTAAAAAGTGCATTTAGAATATAAGTATATTATTATACATATATTATTTCCATTAAGTATAATTATGCTATACTAAGTATAAAAGTATATATTCTAAGTATAAGCGCCGTTTTTTTTTATTATACATGCATCCTTAGTGCACTTGCAATTTACGCTGTAAATTCGATGCGCCGTGTATAGGGGAAAATCAATACCATTATTTTAAAACCACTATAAAAATGAGTGATGCCAAACAACACGATTATGTTCAGCGAAACGGTTATAAAGATGCCGAGCAATATTCGACCTAAATATTGACACCGTTAAACAGAAACTCCTATGCATTTTAATGGATACTCTTATTCAGCATCAGTGAAATTTGATCAATGAAAAGTGATCTTTATGTCGCCTGCAGAAAGAGCATTTTTCTTTTTTATTGTAAGTAAAATGTTTGCTCCTCTTAAAGTAAAGTCGACCCAATTTGTTACTCAGTAAATTCGTTTATAGTACGAGTTAAAAGTGGTCACTTAAGACGTTTTGGTAGTAAAGAATTTACGGTGCTCCCGCGCATCTCGCAGCAGCGGGCGGAAATCTTAATGGATTCTGGAACCCGAACTAACGATGGGATCCATCGATCCAATATACCATAGAGTTTAATATCTATTAGAGCTCCCTCTACTATTCCGTTATTATTTTTTAATTCACACTGTAACAATTATTTCCTTTAAACAAAATACGAAATTAGTTACTATTATTTTCTTACAAAAATTTAAAGCTTTCCATTATTGGTACTCTGTTTTAAAATCTTTTTGATTGACAATATTTCGAAAAAGTAATTAATCCATCAGACTTAATTACTTTTTCGGAAAGTTGGAAGCGCACCCACATTCATTCAAGGATATTAGTTTGACCTGACTGTCACCATTTATGGTCAAATCCACATTTCTCTGCATCGAGTTTGATTTACGAAATTTCGTATATAGTTGCCAGTCTCAACTAATTCTAACATTAAACTATAAATCACTACCACAAATTAAATAAAATTAAACTAGTAATTAAGTAAAGTTTAAAGTTTAATATGATTAAATTTAACTGGCCACTTCTAATCTTCTCGTTTGCTCTACATGTCATTACGTCTCCATATTTGCACAGGCTGCGCGTACGCTGATCGAAAAGGCTTCGACATCATCAACTGGAGGCTGAAATTCACACGATAACATCTTTATATAGATTACTATCCATATTACTAATTACTTATGTTGAATTTTAAAAAAGAATTTATTCGAATACCTTCCTATAAAGCCAGCCTGAATTGCTTTTAAATGGAACTAACAATGGTGTGTCCAAGTAGCGGGAGCAATCACTTCAGCAGTGGAAGTCAGCATGTGACTTCCACTACTGGATATGACCATCTAGAGCTCAGGGTGGCATCTACTGGTTTGTAGCAGCAATTCAATAACCCTTCTTACTTGTTAGTCATTGCTTTTTAACCTGTATGCTCAAAATTTAATTGATAAAAACAATTTAAGGGGTGTTGTCCATTAATTGTGGGAGCGGATCGAAACAAATCTCACTGAGAGGTAAGTAAGTGATGGGCGCACTTTTTTTTTACTACTAACACTTTTTTTTCGCAACAAACAGTATAAAATTGATTTAATACCGGGTCTGAGATGGCGAGAAAATACTATGCACAAATTAAGGTATTTACAATAAAAAAAATGCATTTTGAAAAATATTATATGAGATTAGGAGGTACGTAGAGTCAAATCTCATGATATCTCACCTGAGGGGAGGTGGATGTGAAAAAGATCACCAAAATCGCTTCATGGACCGCATAACTGCCAGTATGGAAAATAAGAAGAACGTATAATGTTGAAGAAAATAGCAGACTTGGGTGCTTTAGTTACTGTATAACAATACTATAAAAACATTATAAAGCGAAATTGCCAATTATGAGAATTTATATCCCTTTCAGAGCCTTCCCCACTTGTTTTAGGCATCCCTACATCTACATTTAACTAAGTTTTTTACAAGAGATTGAACAGCTATGACCAGTCATGACAGCAATTTTACCAAAAACAGACATTTCAATAGTCAAAAATAACAAAATGCAACAATGGTCAATAATAAATTTCTAAAGCAAAATTAAAAATCGTGATATTTATTTTAGGCCCGAGCAAAATGGCTCGCGACAAAATTATACTTTTTTTAAAAAAAAGCAAATTTCCACGCCCAAATCCGCGCTAACCGTTCAATGCCAATATTAAACAGTTTTTTTTTTCTATTCGGGAGCACGATTTCGAACTTTTTCACTTTGTGACAAAAGCGGGGAAAAAAACTCAACAATCCGACTTTTCGTTTGTATTTAATATCGACCTTATCTGAATAGTGATAAGATGATTATTGTATTGTTTCCATTGAACAATCTATCGAGGTTCCTAACTGGGTCTTGGTCGCGGAGTCTTTACGCCAAAGCTAGGAAAAACAGATCGCTTAAGAAATATATGACGTTTTTCATTGGGCACGCGCTGCGAGTCGCCGCCCGCTGCGTTCGTTCGAAATTTAAATATTTCAGTTTGTTTTGGCGGTACGTTTTCGATTTCCGTGACTTTTTTATAAAAAAAAAAAAAAAAACAATTGGTTACGGTATAGCTGTCCACACAGCCTTGTTTTACAAACTGCATGAATATTTAAAAATCGAATGAAACTTTCTTTCGTAACGTCGCTGTTAAATTGTACTTTTTTTGTGTCGCGACTTGCAAATGATAATACGCGGCTTTCGACATTTCGATTAAAAATGGCCGAAATTGATGAATTTTATTTTGTAATTTTCAGCTCAGCTCTATAATGTTATTATGATCCAATTTTAAAAGATGGATTCGTTGATTGGCAACAGTAAACGTTATTTCTTTATCTTGTATTCGGTTGACCTTGTTTAAATATTTAGTACTGAAAATTTTATTCAACTGACCCTGAATTATAGCTCGATACATATTTGTGGTCAGTATCTTAACTTTCTTTGTCATAAATTTTAATTTCTTTTTTTGAAAATTCATTGATTCCAAAAAAATGTTTAAATAATAGATTGGTAACACACTTGGCACGGGGTTGAAATATTTTTTTAGGGAATGCTTAATACGTCATAAACCTATGTTCCAAATTTCAACTTTCGGTTTTGGCTGTACGTTATAGTCAGTCAGGACAAACCATTTTATTAATATTGATAAGGAGATATACTCGTCTACATCATTTTTAATTTTCGCTAGGAACTGTCTTGCTAGTATTCATAAGTATAACATATAACTCTGTGTGTTATTATGTCACAAAAGCTATGAGATATTGAAGAATGCTACTGGTTTTTCACAACGACCTCAGTACGATTGATTTTTAGAGGCAAAAAACGTTGTCTACGCCAATGTCACTATCGGCCATGCGTTAAGATTGGCGCAACCGTTGAAAAAAACCGAGTAATCTAGGTAAATAGCGAGAAATCAACCGGCAATATTGCCAAACTATACGACTCGATAGTTTGTTATTAATGTGATTTCGTGACAAAAATACAATATTAAAAATTGTTTTAAACTATTTTACGCTCTTATGTAATAAACGCTTGAACGAGATTTCTACCAACAGTGTATACAACTTACTAGCGACCCGCTCTCGGCTTCGCATTGTGCATTTTTTTCTGCAAATTATATATACAAACTTTCATCCGTCTTTCATTAGTGTAAACCGTATAAAAATCGGTTTTGTGGTTTAAAAGTTAGCGAAGAAACAGACAGGCTGACAGCGACTCTAATTTATAACTGACTAGCGCCCACGACTTCGTCCGCCCTGAAAACGAAAATATCTGAGCAATATTATGACACCTGTTATCTTAATCGCTGTGACGACGGTGGCGGCATTTTTTTATATTTTAAGACGATCCTTCGGAAACCTAACATTTTTCCAGGATAAAAAGTATCCTATGTGTTAATCCAGGTAATAAACTTTTTGTGTGCCCAATTTCATACAAATCCGTTGAGCCATTTTTGCCTGAAAGAGTAACAAACATCCATACATCCATTCTCACAAACTTTCGCATTTGTAATATTAGTAGGATATGTATAGATATAAATATATACCGTATAATATATTTATGTACTAGATACAAAGATAGATAGAGAGAGAGAGAGAGCTGATTTTGCAAGAATTTTTTATATGCGGACGGCAGGTAACCTCCAGAACCAATGCACCTATTTAAAAAATTATATCTCTATATAAAAGTTTTATTATTCCAGATGGACCTAGTCTATATATTATGTATACTAACTTCCCCAAGCGTACACAAACGAAGCCGGGACTCATCGGTATAGTTTATAATCTTACTAGTACAAGCTTAAAAGACTGTGTCGCGTAAAAAATAATAAATAAAAAAAAAAACAGAAATCCGTTAAACAACTCTTTTGAGAGTTTTCCTCAAATCTCTTCAAATTGAAACTTTTTCTATAATAAAAAGACGATTTTTTTAATGCATTGTTATAGATAGAGACTCCGGGGAAATACGTATCGTACTTATAACTCGAAACTAAGAAAAAAAACCTCACAAAATCTCTGAAACGTGATTTTGTTGACATCCGATAAATTAATTATTAATGTCAATCGAATTATACAATCTGTTTATTATTTCGACAATTATAAATGGCAGTCGAACAAAATTTAAACGTGAAATTTAACTAATTTCGAATAAATAATAAATAAGCATGGGGGTTTTAATGAGTTTCAATAATCAATTAGGAAGCCATCGGTTGTTAGATTCATTCTGTTTCCTTGTTTATTGTCTTTTCTGTAAATACATTTGGCCTTCTATCAATTATTTGTAGTAATTTCTCAGTTATAAACCATTATAACCAGTTACAAACATTATGAACCATTAATGTTATTTTATTAATAACATTAATGTTGCACGCGATTTCGTCTGCGTAACTTTAATACCTATGATATTCGCTGATAATGTAATAGCTTTCTAAAGGTGAAATTTTTTTAAAAATAGGTTCAGAATTATTCATTACAAACAAAAATAGAAAAACACAAAAATACAATTGCTATTTTTCTTTACAATATTTAGCGTTAGCGGAAAGAAGTTACCGGAGAAACAGACGAAAGTGGACAGCGACTTGTGGGTCCGTGCGGTAGCTTCGGAAGCTCGGACCTTTTGGACCTACAAGTTCTGACCTTACCTACGAAAAGTGCCCGTTTGACCCGCAAATCTTTTGTATGTCCCGTTTGACCCGCTGTTTTAAAAGGTACAGTCTAACTAGCATTTTAGTCGATATGAATCGGTCCGTGTCGATCTGCCGGTCCGTGGCCTTCACTCGAGAAATTTCCGGCCCCAGTAGCTGTCGACTCTGTAGTACACTGTACTATGTGCCCCGTCTACTGCCACTTCAACTTACTGATCCGCCGGGCTATGAGTCGTCTACAGTGTTATGCGAGTCCTACTCGATCAAACGCATCGAACGCGTTAACGTGAATTTGTATGGGAATGAAGCAGCGCTACCTAGTGGCCAACATGTAGCATTGATCGAGTAAAACTCGCACTACACACTGATCTTCTCATTCTTGATTCGATCTCGTAGTGTGCTTTCGTACGAGGCCCATAGTTATAGACCACGTTTTAGTGCCATATTATTATGTCATCACTGGTAAATTTAGGTACAAAAAGGCAAAATTTAAGAATAAGAATTTATGCTAGTTTACATATGCTTTTAAAGATTTTTTTCTGATAAATATTCAGAGCACAAATAAAGCATTGTATTGTGTGAATTCACATACTGAGCGCAGAACGCAAAGCCTCCATAAATGCTAGTGATTATCCAAAGAGGGTTTTGGGTATTAGATTAGAGAGGCGGACTCTACGTTCTGAGCTCAGTCTTAAAAATAAATCCAATGCGTCACTCACGTGTCAAGATGGTGACAGGGATTTGCAGTTGAGTCCTTATGTGTGTTAGACGTGTGCTCTTCGCACTATTCTAATTTGGAAAAGATAATCATTATTGATCTCTCACCACTTTTCGACTTCCAGTCGACGAAGGCTTTGTAAGATATAGAGGTAAATATTGTAGATTTTTTAAAGAGATTTAAATATCGGATACAAAATAACCCATATTTCTGGAAATCATACTACACAAACCTTCCTTGTTTATAGCTGTTTTCATATCAAAATCCGTTGGGTGGTTAAGAAGTTAGCGGAGAAACAGCAGAGACGGACAGCCACTTTTTATAATAATATGTACATCTATATATTGATAACTAGCCTATGGTACTCGCTGATAATGTAGCTTTCTATAGGTGAAAGATTTTTCAAAATCGGTCCAGTAGTTTTTGAGTTTTGGAGTTCTATAATATTAGTATAGATATAGATAATAATATAATTCGTATTGAGGCAGCAGAGTTAGATACAATTTCTTATCCAATTTTTTTGCTAATAGAATTAAGAGAACTACGGATAAAAAATAATAAGAACTCTTAAAAATTACTTTAATTATAGTTAGTCAAATTATTTATTTGACTAAGTACGTTTTATTATGTAAATCGAATTTAAAAATTACTTTAAATTGTAAAGGAGATTGTTACCAAAACAATATTTGTTATTTGTTTTCCACAAAACTTGAAAATTGGACAAAAAAAATGAGAAAGCACCATTGCGCCATAATTTTCCTTGTACAATGGCTTCGCAAATTTATCATACGACAAAAAACTATGCCTTATTAGAGGGTTTGCGCCCCTACAAACCTTAATATCCTTAGATAAACAGACAGAATGTATGCCCTCTATTAATAATAATTTCAGGATGGCAAAAAGTGTCCGGCGGCCGCCGCAACGCTTTGTCACCCTAGTTTTTTGCGGCGAGAAAATTCTAATGTCTACATGTTTTAAGAAAATTAGTTTTCGCGGTTTTAGCACGAAAAAATTTGTCATAATGGGATTAGATTTTCACTTGGAAATTCCTAATTTTTAACACCCTATAAAAAAAATTACGTAACAGTCTTTTTTAATTTAAAGCGGCAAAATATTTTTATTTTGTTTAAATATTTCTGACTATATATTATTATTTTTTAATCGACATGAATTTAAACTATTTTTATATGTTCATATGTACACATTTTCTATTTCATCTATTTTCATAACAAACATTATTAATAATAATAATTAATAAGTAACAATAATCAAAAGAATTCACTTTACAGTCATAATGAGCATTATGATTATGCTTTATGCATTATGCTCAATATGCAATTTAATTTAAAATCATTTAACATTTCCGCCGATCAATTTTAAACACTCACAGCAAACTGTGTCATGAATTTTAAAATTAATAGTGCCTTTGATTAAAAGCTAAATTTATGAGTGTAATGTATATTTTGACGACTTTCTATGTTTCTATGTATAACCAAACTGGCTGTGATTTCATGAAATTGATTTAAATATTTTTTTATGATAACAATCTTAAAGTTAGCACCTCAAAATGCCTAAAATTGAATGAGTTGAACTTTTTTAAAGGACCACAAGTCATGTTACCTCTAGACGAGACAATGATTTGTCACAATATATCTCACCCTTAAATCTGTCCGGTGTTTGCGATTTTTCCCTCCATTTTATAAGGGTCAGTCACTCACAATAAATGACCCATGTTTAATAATATTACATTAAGCCAAGGGTTGACTGTGAAATGTTTGTAATCTCATCTCAAGTCGTCTGCTTCCTCTACATCTCTGGTTTATTTTTTGACATATTTATATTTTACAGTAAACTATTATTAGTCACACACACATTTTTGTCAATACAAATAAAAGTACAAATTCAAATGAAACAATTTTGGTCAATACATAGTATTTTTTATGTTGTCGAATGTATTAAATGTTAATGCAATAAACAAAGCTTTGCTTTAGGCGCAAAAGAGCATTTTAAAGATGACAAAAAGAATGGTCTCTCTTAGTTTCTTTCGGGCTTTCTCCTCAGGATCGTCATGGTCTTGATTTTTTCTTGCGAAACTCTGGTAAATTTATATTTTATAATGACTATCATAAGAGTTTCTTGGTGAAACCTATTTGATAAATAAATATTTTTCTGAAATCTGGAAATCTGCAAAAACCCTGGAATACTTCTAACTTCAGCAGGACTTCCCAATTAAAATGTCTAGCGAAAATTGGCATCGTGACACAAAATTAAACAGAAAACAAATTAACCAGGTTCCCGGAGGTGATAGGCGCGGGAGAAAAAAGACCATATCAGACCCCACAGAGTTTCGGGTACCAAGAGGTGCCAGCGACCCCGCAGAATGGGGTTTACTGGAAAGTTCAGATCACGAGGTTCGTTCCGTACGCAAACATGGCTAAAGGCAGTCTTAGAATCTTCGAAACATTGATCATTAGGAGTTTTTTTTTCTCTTATAAATATCTTACAAGCCTTTCATCTTTGATATTACTGGATTGAAACTTTGTGGCTTTGTAAAATGTAGAATGTTACACTAAGAATCTTGTGGATGTTCTAGTTTATTTCTAATATTTATGTATTTAGTTTTAACCTATGTACTAATAAATTCAGTTGCCATTGAAATAAATCATCGATATAGCAATTTGATAAAATTCAACTTTTATCGCCTACTAACTTAAAATAAGTATCCAAAAATAACATCTTCGACCTTCTAAGACTGTCTTCGCTCACAAGCCTGTTGCCATGTTATGCTGCGTTTGTCAATTGTTTCCTTTATCAATTTTCCTCGTTTTTGTTCTTGTTCCGTCGTTTTTACGCAACCTTGCTCCGGTGTTCACGCTTTTTGTTTTTTTTTTGTCCCCTACAATACAATTAGGTCTTCTGTGTGCATCCATAATCCACTAATCCCATTAGACATACACAAATTGTTCTGTTTGTAGTTGTTATTTGTTGCTGCTTTAGTTATTTTATGTTAGTGCACATTACGCTCGTTGGATGTCTAGTTTCATCGTATTTGTAATTCAGGAGTCAGCGTTTACCAGCGGAAGGTGCTCTAATACATCAATTTAAAACAGATTCCTTTGCGGTGAGTCGATCCTTCACGAACTCCCATTAAAAGTCAGCCACCACTTCGAATTACCAGCCTCGTACCATTAAGTAGTGCTCCAAACTTTAATTATGTTCCGACTGTGACCAATTGCGTTCGTGTCTCACATTTTCTGACAAGTCATGCAACGTGCTACCGAATCCTATACCACTACTAAGAGACGAACTCAATTTGAAATCGCCATTATCATCTCTATCAATGTTCTGTTACGGTTTAAAATAATTTACACTTGCCACACATAAATAGATATTTTAAACTCTTCTATTGTTAGACAGAATCCGGCCGTGTATATTAGCGGTAGATGATGCAATTTGAACCCTATTTGCTTTATTCGTAAGATCAGTATCAATTTTATTGTAGTCTTCAAATTGGTCTGTTGCTAAGATTGAGTCGTGTTTTGCCAGCAATGGATTTCGGAGCCCGAAGGAACGTGGTCCACAGTTTCATTGTTGCTCGCTGAATAACACGTATCGGTTAGGATGACGAGGAGGTTTTAACTTAGAAACTAATTTGAAATATCACAATGAGTATCAATGGTGTTCCGAAACAGTCTTTTGAATGTGCGAGGAGTGTCGGCTTTACAATAGATGTACTCTGTTGGCACGTGTAGACAGAGACGTTTAGTGAAGTCATTGAACACTAAATATCAGTGGCGATACCGCGCCAATGGAACTGAGATAAATCTTCAGGAAGTTTATACTAATCGAGCCGCGTGAAAAACGGCGTGATGCCGGCATCCGGCTACGTCTTCTGAGCAAATAAAAAAGTCATCGTTTGTTTCGCCGAGAACGAGTAATTTGTTCCGGTTGCCCGCGGATGTCGTTCAAGGGCAGAATTCACTTTCTGGTGACTAATTTCAAGCGGGGTTCTAGGTCAGGATAGGGCATTTTAGAGCACAATGTTTAGTATTTTGAATGTTGTTGTGTTGTAATGTTAACATGCATGAAATTAATCAATATTAAATATGTGAAAAAAAATTATCATTTTTTATTTGAATATTTTCCCTAAATTTCCTTATACTTATGAAAAATTAAGTTCCCGAAAGAAAAAAAAACGAACAACACGCTAAATTGAGTTTTTCTTTTGATTTCAGGTGTTTGGGTCGAAGGCAGATCTGCAGCTTCACACACAAATCCACCTTCGCGAGGCGAAACCTTACCGATGCACACAATGTCCAAAGGCCTTTGCCAACTCATCGTACCTTGCGCAACACTCTCGTATCCACCTCGGCATCAAGCCTTATCGCTGCGAGATATGTCAAAGGAAGTTCACCCAGTTGTCTCATTTACAGCAACATATCCGTACTCATACTGGAGACAAACCTTACCGTTGCACTCAAATCGGATGCACAAAGGCGTTTTCCCAACTTTCAAATCTCCAAAGCCACAGTCGCTGTCACCAGACAGATAAGCCCTTCAAATGCAATTCTTGCTACAAATGCTTCACCCACGAGAAAGACCTATTGGAGCACATTCCTAAGCACAAAGAATCGAAACACTTGAAAACTCACATTTGCCAATATTGTGGCAAGAGTTATACTCAAGAGACGTATTTAAGTAAACACATGAACAAACACGCCGAGAGATCTGATAAGCGGCCACCAATCTCAGCGTTAGGTTTAAGTGGTTTAAATAGATCTTTAGCTGCGGCTGCGCCCACAGCTACTCCGTTCGCCGAACATCCTTATTGGCCAAAAGTAAGTCCGGATTCAGCTGCTCACATGTCGGATGATGGTGGTTATCACCAGCACCGCGAAGCCGAGGATCACCACGAACAACAACTTCAGCAGCAAAGATCTCTGTTCGCTCAACACGAAAGTCAGGATGAGAGGGGTCTGCAACCTCCCGTATCATCCGCGGCGAACTCCGCCTTTACCCCAATTAACTCAATGGCCCCACACTTGAATGGGCTCTCGCATCACAGCTCCTTACCTTCTCGGCCGTATATTTACGATCCATTGCATTTCCAACAAGGGAAACAACAACCTAGCACATTCCCGAATCAGCTTATATCTCTGCACCAGATACGAAATTATGCGCATCAGCCATCGGCGGCTCTATTGCCTGCCGAGCATCTCCTACCCCACTCTCTAGCTCACAAAGACAAGCAGTAATATTTTCCTTGCCGTTTACGCCTAGTTATCCTACATTTAGTACTTACGATGGTATTATTAGTATATAAAAATAACGAAATATTATAAAACATATTTAGAATCTCGTTCTCATGACGCTGGTATTATGAATGTATGAAATTCGAAAGTTGTCAGTAATTTTGTCGCTAGTAAGGCGGATCCGTGTTTTTAGATATAAATCAATATCATGTATTTGAATACTCGTAAATTTTGTGAGTAGTTTACAAATGTACTGGATATAAAAGTGTGGTTTTGACTCTATCATGATCTAATAAACACAAGATTGATTTTTTTATTGAACAAACTCTCCAATTTGGGCAGTCCAATGGATTAGAATCACGTTTTTAAAATTCATGGTGTTTTAAAAATATATGTCTCACTTTTATTGTAACAAAAATTAAATCAACATTTAATGTTTCAAAGATAATTTATTGCAATTTAGATTACTTTTATTACTTATTTCAAATAGATTTATGGTTTAAAATTTAAATTATAACCACAACTTTGATTTACACATTTAAACATTTCTTTGGTATTAAGATTGTTTTTTATACAAAGTAATAACAATAGTACCTACATAATAAAGAAATTATAAATTTGAAAGTTCCTCAAACAGATGCATAATGAAGTTCTATAATAATAATAATTGTACAGAATTAATAATGTATTACTTTTTTGAAATCACTCATTCAAGTTCTCTTCTGTTGCATTTCGTCGTATGTGTTAAGAATGTACCTTTTACTTAACAGATCTCTATAACATCACAATATGACTCAGTTCCTACTTAGTTCATATATTAATTCATTTATTATTTAGCTATATGTACCTACCACTTACAGCACCATTTAAATCATTTAAAAGTCTCTTATTTCCATTTTTATTTTAGAAAATGTGTTCTTCCCTGAAATCTACGTTTGTATTGCAAAGAATACTTAAGTTAATTATTTTTAAGCGATTATCACGGTCGAATATATTTTCTATGTAAATACTATATACTATGTGACCGAAATCATTTCAATTCTCAGTCGCATTAAAAGCTCACACGTTTCTTGTAAATATTTTGTAAATATTTTGATCAATTTGGAGAAACTTTGGAATTTATCGTTGTTTTTTTTTATATATATAATTTAGTCTAAAATGCTTATGCTCAATTATATTAGTATTAAGATTGTTTCTTCTGGTAGCAGGAAATTTATTATTATGTACTTAATGATTGGCAGTTTCATTGTTTTGAAATTGTTTTGGCTGACGCACATTTTTTTTCTCAATTGACATTAAGTTTGATAATTGGATATAGTATTTCCGATTGATGTTTCTATAGAAATTACAAAAGATCAAGAAAGTTTCTATCAAACTTAACTATAAACGTCCAAACTAGGCGACTAGAAAGTTTTAAAGAAGATCTACTCGTAAACTATATTAGACAATGTTTTTACAATCTGTCATTTGTATGATGGTTATCACGATGATAATGATTAATATGATGATGAATGCGATGATAATCAAATTTAAGTACAATTTGAAGTAAAGCTAATTTCAAAGTGTTTCAGCTTGAAGAACTGACTGAACTCTTTAAGAAACAATCTCTTAAGAGAAATTTTTAAAACTACAATTGTTTTTCAAAATGTGCTGAAGCCCGTTTAGACTAATTTCAAGTATACGAAAAAGTTTGTTGTTTTTTATGAATGTGTAAGTATTGAAAAGAATTTGTGATAGGCAAAAGTTGGGAGTAAATATTTTTGGAAGTCAATTCAAATTGATTTTACTTTAGTTTTTTAATTGTTAGGTTGTGGTTAATACTGTGGTAGAATACTGTCGCAAGTAGTTTTCACACAAAAAGTGCGAAGTTTAAGTTTTAACATATGAGATCTAAGTTTCTATAAAAATTGTAAGTGTTTTTGTGTGAAAACGACTTCACCAGGTCTTAATGTGAAGGTCCTGTCACAAAATTTAGCCAAATGTAAATCTTTTTTTTTAAAGTTCTTTGTACAAATGTGGTACATTATTAAGCAAATACGGCAATATCTGTATCTTCCTAAAATGTTAGTGCACGCACTCTTTATTGTATAGTACATAATGTAAAAGCCGAGATGTTTTTTTAGACGTTTTTAAACGTACCTACTGTTTAAAACTAAAGAAATCGCCAATGTCTCTCTCTATTGTAAGTAGACATGTGATATTGTACTTTTGATTTTTTTTTTAATTTAGTGTATTATTACGGTTATAATACGTATTTTTATAAGTAATTAAGTTTATAATTTCGCTTCGTTTAGCGTTTATTGGTTAAGAATATAGAAGGAAAATGATTGATTTCATTTTTTTTTGTTACTTAAAATGAATAAAACCTACTTAAAACTATGCCAACAAATATTTGTTTTTTTTTTATTACCAAATTCAACTTAAATCAAGTTACTTACTATTTTTATAGACCTATAGAAGGCTAAGTGTGAGAATTCTTCTCTAAATGTGTTTATTTTTCTCTAATAAGGGTGGCAGGTACGTCATATATTACGTCATACGTGGCGTAAGTAATATATTCACAGTAAATGGTGCCTAAATGAACGCCAATTTTTGAAATGAAAACTTCTCTAGGAGCTTTGGGCATTTTTGAGATGGGATAAAATCATTGAACTCGCGACAGTGTCATGTTATGTCACTTTACGTAGTGTAACCGTTGATGTAGCTGATAATAATTTAAAATAATTTAAGAAAATAACAATTTTTGAGATGGGGTAAAATCATTGAACTCGTCATGTTATGAAAGCTGCATATGAAAGCAAACTTACTATACATGATAACAAGGGTCAATATATTATACATCTATGACTGACCAAAGCACACAACTGCATATAAAAGTAAACTTACTACTCTCGCGAGCAAAAAAATCGACTCAGGACGCACGCTCGTAGTCAAAAGTGTCTGGCAAAAAAACTATAACATCAAATTTATTTTTGTTTGAAATTCCACAAAGCCCTAAGCCATAGCTTTAAAATAAATATACACACGTTGAACATTTTGGTATACAATCAATATGGTATACACCTCGCCCAAAGCAGACAACTGCATATGAAAGTAAACTTACTAGATATGATAACAAGGATCAATATGGTCACACACCTCTGACCAATAAAATAGTTTCATATCAACATCAAACCCTTTTTAATGGTCTGTCATTAAGAATTAATTATTGTCATTGTGTGTTAGTGTCATATATGTATATATTTTCTCTTGTATTTCTTGCGATTAATAATTTTGTGAAGCTGTTTTCACTTCTGACGTGCAGTCCACGACTGACATGTATTTTTTAATGGACAGGCTAGGTCTTCTTGAGCACAAGCAACGCCACAAGTACGCTGCCGGCCATAGTATCTCTGAAATCCATTTAAAAGTGTAGCAAGTAATGCACGGGGAATGTAAATGTTTATTCATAGTTAATGTTTATGTAAAAAATAAAATAAAACAAATAGTAGAAGTTTTCTTTTTATTTAACAGTCGCAAAAGTATATTTTAAGTACTTATAATAGGTATTTACAATAACCTGGGTTCTACCTACGTAGGTATAAAAATCATACAACACAAATCATACAAAGCAGAAATAAATTATTAGAAAATAAACGTAAAAATTAAAGCCGCATTTATTGAAAAAGCACATAAACGAACAACAGATTTTAAACGAACAGTTTTTTCAAGAAAGGATGAGATCAAATCTATCGTTTGTTCGAAGTCTCTGTTCAAAGATGAAGCTGTACTTGAAAAGGTGTCGAGATGATGTCAAATATGCATAAGCGAAACATGTTCAATTTTTTTAAAGGTAGAAGTAGACAGGCTGACAATCTACTTGATAACTTGATAGATGGTGTGCTGCAAGTGCGTTATCAACCTTAGTAGAATAAAGTGTTGAGGGATAAAAAAATATCCGCTCCTAATCATATAAGAGACAGAATTCAAAATTGTCCAGAAACTCCTACATATAATAGTTGGTGATACTGTAAATGAAATACCCATAATGAATATTTAAATATCTGCACTAATAATAATAAAGCTCAAGTTTGTTTTTTGGTTGGTCTTAAATGTCTTAAGCTCTGATCAAATTTAAAAAAATAATTTTCCATATGCTAAAAGTAAACGGCTGGTAAAACTGCGAAACACAGCTAGTTTTCAATAAAATACACACGCAATGAAATGGCCAATGCAAAGGAAAGAAACTGGCTGATATTCATACAAAAATTTTGTATTATATTCTTAATAAAGACATTTTGAGTTACAGCATCAAAATTTGCATATTATATGTTAGATGAAAAATTTCTTTGGAAACTTTTCTGGGAAAAGCTATAAAAGAAATTGCAACAAAATAACTTATAGTTACCTTTTTATCTTATGTTAAGAACAAATGCGGCTTCAATTAAGAAGGGAATAATCTAACATGTATTGTCATTTGGTCGCCCTAATTACCAAGTGAGAAACATATAAGATTGCTTACAAGAATAAAAATAAATACGTTGAGTAAGTATACATTCTAATCCCGGTCACTGACATGCGTGCAAACATTCTTACATTGTACGAATCTTTGCACGCATGTGAAGGAACGTGACATTCATTCGCAAACTCAGCGAGTAGGCAAATGGGTTCGCATACTCATATGCGAATGCGTTGAAGGTGAAGATGATTTTAGTGCAGTTTAGTGTTTGTCCAATCCATGATCAAATTCAATTTACGCCACTCAGTACACGATACGAACTCTGAAAATGGTAAACGAGATGTCCGTTACCTACGCAATCAATACGCAATCGTACGCGAAACTGGTCGCACGAATGCTTGCACGAATGTGTGGGAGACTACGCGAAGGTTTGAGGTTCGCGCGCTTTGATGTGCGTTAAAAAACCGACACTGCACGGAAAAGCGCGAATGTAGCAAAAACTTCGCATAGTCATTTGCAAATGTCGTCCTACACTTGTGGGTTCGCGTATTCGCGCGAATGTGAGTGACCGGCATTAAGAATAAATTTAGTAATAAAATGCAGGATTACAGGAAAATTTGAATTCATAAAGGAAACAAAACACGTTCTAAATAAAGGATTACGAAAAAGTCTTAATAACGTAAAAGAGATTACTCGGATTTAAAAATACAGTAGGTGTACCGAAATTACAATGAATTAAGACCTTTTTGGAATCCAGTTTAAGCATAATGACTTTTTATAGAGAAATAACAGCGTACAAAGAATTAAAGAAGAATCTAGAAAAACTTATGGGACTTGAAGGATAAAAAAATTAATGGCATCAAAAATAATCACTATCACATCACATTTTAACTATAGTTTGAAACAGTTGTTCAGGTCTATAAAAATTAAAACTTAAATAATAAATAAATATAAATGAAATATTTCAAAAGAAAATCTACACAAAAATAATCAATATTTCCTGGAACTATCTGGAAAATCCTTCAAGTCCCTTTATAACACTCGGAAGTTATGATAGAAGTTCCAACAACACGCTGCTATCAATTCGGCGAATAACTCCAATAATCTACACTTCAACTTTGAATGGGGAGCCAGGAACATGTTCGTCCCCCCATTTGACAAGGACAATATAGTCTCCCCTGTCTCTGACGACATACGTGCATTCGTAGTTATGCTTCCCTTTATGCTTGAGCTGGACTTCGTCGCAGGGTCCTTTGGGACCATGGATGCCGACATACATGATGTTGTTACCTTTAATATATAAAACAACGTATTAAATACAGACCGCTTTGTTTATCGTTATAATCAATCGAATAGATTCCTTGTTGATAATTTTCTATGGGCCAGAATTCCAGATATGGATTTCTGGATTAATTCGTTAAGACATATCTGACACATTCGGCACAAAATTTATTGCAATTTCAAGTTTAACGTTATTAAAAGATACGCTTATATGCTCTTAAGGTTTATGAAAAGCCACAACCCAAAAGTTTACAATACAAAGATATATGCAATATAATATCTACTTTCATTTAGTCAATGTACTATCAAACATAAATTATAGCGGAAAAACAGGCAGAAACGAACAAGGAATTTATTTTATAATATTTATAGAAAGAGAATATATGAATATTGTATATGAATCTTACCAGCGTCACCGGCGTGTACAGTGAACTGATTATGCTTGTTCAAATACGCTTTCTTCAACCCCATGCCCTTGCTGACGACTTTGGAAGCATCAGACTTGAAATGTGGTAACACTGGACCCTGCTTTTGATTTTGTTTAGAGATCTTCTGCACTGTCTCCACAGTTACCGACGAAGTTTCTTGAGCACCGATTTCGGCAAGATTGTCACCTGATAGAAAATAAATGTATAAGTATACATTCTTTTATTTTTTGTCACTTTAATTTGAGACCATTCTATCTAAAATTGACCAGGTTTAATGGCTGTTTTATTTTTTTTAATTGATGGTGGCCGAATTGAAACAGAGTAAGAAAGTCAGGAAGATGTGTTATTATTAAGATGGTATTTAATTTGTAATAAATCGCCTTTTAGATGGGGTGCTGGAGGATGTTATAAGAACTTGAATGGCTTTCGTTTCGGGCACATGCCTAAATCGTGCTGAGCAGAATAGAAGACACGAGACCGCGTCACCTATAAGGTGAACCGACTAAATTAAAACAGCTATCGACTGTTCCGTGAAGACGTATGGTGCGACGTGCTACTCGTAAGTGATGACCACAATCAATGTACCAAGAGTGATTCGACCATGAAGAAGGAAGAAGATGAAAGATCGAAAAGTAAATAAATTAAATCAATGTAGTTATTGAACCAATAAACTTACCAGTAGCTTCGATTTTAAAGGGCGATCCCACAATATGGGCGCCATTATATTTGATGCTCATGTAGTAAAAACCGGGAGCCAGAGGTGTGTAGCGGACCTGGAAACAAATATTTAATTTTAAATCTACACTTGCTCTGAAAATATGTATTAAGTTATTCAAATTATTAAGAGTAGTGTTATTATTAAAAGATAGTTAATACTTAACCAACCTTGTAGCCTTCTTCGACTTCTGTACAGTCCATAGCTACCCTGGATGGTCCGTCCATTGTGACAGCAAGAATACCAGCACCAGCATTCACTGTGTCGATGATCAAATCCGTTTTCGCTCCTATTAGAAAAATAGAAATGCATATTTTTTTTAAATTATTATGTTATATTGGGTATTTTAAAAACGAGTAAATGTACCAAGTGTCAAGATCAGACATCAAATTAGGATATTTCACGAATTTCTTGGCAGAAAACACCATATGAAAAAATGTCCGAATTGTCATGTACAAACTAAGTTATCAATACCACGATTCTTTTTTTCTATTTTTATTTTATTTCTATACTTAATAAACTAAAATGACTTACTTCTTACTTAATAATAACTAAAATGATTTCGTGTTTTCAGCTATTCCTAAGCCTGATGTTAAACCTGTGTCAATACTTGTGGCGACGGTAGTCACCTACCATCAAGTGGACCACCTGTCTGTCTGTCGAATTTAACATAAAGGACAACATTCCTATTATAAAATTCCCTTTCGAATCTACTGTTTACTATACAAAAGTTTCACTTCTGACACGCGTAAGTACTGGGTACGCGTATGGGTTTGCTCTTGGCCAGCTTCTAGCCGTGTAGCGAAGATGAGGCCTATGATAGAGCGAGTTCACCCAGAAGATGTCTATTCACTCGAACTTTGAATAGATTCAAGTTTAGGTTCAACATTTAGGTTATATGAGCTCGGAAGATCGGAAACACAGACCTGTGTCTCGGAAACACATAAAGGATGTTTTAAAGCGCTTGGTTCGAAATAGGGGGAATAGGGAAAAATAAATTATTTGCAAAATTACCTGTCTTCACAGCGCCCAAACCAGGGCCGTGGGCATGCACTGCAGCAGGGTCAGCATCGTCCTTCCCAACCTTAATTCTCAGAGGCGAAGCGGGGATATGGACACCATTGAACTTGACATTGATATTGTGAACACCATTCTCGTGGGGCATGAACCTGATGGAGTACTGGTCGCCGTCTATGTTTTGGATGAAACAGTCGTCCGTTTTACCCAATGGCGACATCACCTAAACATAAGAGAAGAAATTCCCAGTGAATTCGAGATATCCATGTGTATTCAATGACTGAAAGACTATAAAATTTATTTTTTTTTTTTGTTTTTTTTTTATAAGTGCCAAGCGAAATTGGCAGTGGCGGCGCCACCGTCGTCACAGCGATAAAGAGGTCAACGAAGTCGCAGGCATCAGCTAGTCTGCTATAAGGGGTGCGCAGTAGTATCTCTAACGAATTAAACCCTCATTTTGACACAATCTATCGACGCACAATACACTATTATTTTCTAACAACTTGACTAACATAGGGGCGCGTGTGTACAGTTCGTGCCTTTATTAATTTTGATGCCGCATCTCGGAAACTTATTTCGAGTATTCATCGCGTCGACAAGCTGTTATAAAATATTAAACATTTTGCGAGATTTATTCCCATTTGTGAAGGGTGGTCACGTATGGTCAGTGGGTTTTATTACATTTTTTGGCCAAAAAAGATTGGGGTGAGACACACTGTGCGCTGTGCGTGTGATGTGAATATATTTCCTTCTTTATTTACCTATATTCGAACAATATATTGTTATAATATAAAGTAGCGACCCGTTCATGGCTTCGTACGGATGCATTTTTTTTTCTGTAAATTATACACAAACCTTCTTCGCTTATCGCTTTTTCTATTGGTGAAAACAGTTTCAAATATGTTTAGTGGTTTAAAGTGTTGGAACTAATACACTCCGCAGTTTTTATTCCCCCCAGATTACCGATACAAATAATTACGATAAGAATATTAATAAATTTAAGAAAAAAAAAACTGATAATTTCTATTTAAAAAATTAAGATATATTTTTTTTCATTTTCAGGCTTACAAAATAAGTGATTATTTTAAAAGTAATAATAGCTATTAAACTAGGTTTAACTTATCTAAATCTTATATCTTATAATATTCAAAATGTGAAAGTTTGTATGTTTAAACGTTTGTCACACAATCACGCAAAAACGGCACATAGATAGTTTATTACCTGGATTAACATTATAGGATACTGTTTATCCTGGAAAAATGTTAGTTCTTGAGGAATCATCTAAAAATATAAGAAACTCGACGACAGGCCGCCGTCGTCACAATAGATAATGATGTCAAGTGTTTTTCATGTTTTATATTTTTCATTTTTTTGTTTGAATTGTTAAATCTGTCACAAAGCCCCATATTATATCGTATATAACATTTTTCTCTGGGCTTTTTCATATTTAGGTACTTGGGTCCATCAGTGAAAGAAGTCACTTCGATTGTGATTCTCTCTTGTATTTTTACACGAATTATCCATAAATCTAGGAGGTGATTTATCAAAAATCCCATGGACTGCATCACTATGTCGGTGTGGAGTCATGTTCACACGATAAATCACGTTGACCCCTCGCTGCCCATTTTATTGGAAGACACATTGTCAGTATCCGAGATGTTTGCAATGCGATTTTATAAGTTCGAAGTTCTCACGAGGTTTAGGACTAGACGTGCAATACATGAATCCTTAAGTATACTTACGTCTGCTAGCTTTTGCCCGCGACTTCGTCCGCAACCCTCTTACTTAGGAGTTGAAACATTCATTCGATTTTTATTGCTCACTAGCTGTTGCACGCGACTTTGTCAGCGTAACTTAACAATATATAGCCTATGTTACTCGCTGATGATAATATAGCTTTTTATAGGTGAAATAATTTTTAAAATCAGCCCAATCGTTTTTGATTTAATTCATTACAAACATATAAAAATACAAATCTTCTCTCTTTATAATATTAGTTATTATTGCTCATAATTATATGTATTTTTGTGAGGCGTTATTTTTGACTAGCTGGTGGCCGCGACTTTGTCCGCATTGAAAAATAAAAAGTATACAAAATATGTAAAGCAATATATTATTATAACGTCTCATCAAGTACTCTGTACTTATTCTGTAGCCTCACATACATTTTAGCTTGGAATATTTAGCTTATGCTGTCCATCCTGAAATTCTACTCTAACTATTGGTGAAAGGATTCTAACTTATGGTAAAGAAAATGGAAAGTTGGCTGTTGTCTTGATCTTGAAAGTAGTGGCAGGGCACACTGTTTCGCAGTCATTTGGGCAGCCCGTCTGGCGGCAGTAACCACCACCTTACAGAAAACCACGGTGAAGTATCAAGTAACAGCATGTGTGCTGTTGTTTTCCGCTGTTTATGTGTATAATTTCATCGAAATTCATTCAATGATATAAATATATAAGTAAAATCCACTAAACATATAAAAGAAATACATATCTTTACTGAAAAATAATAAAGACACATACCGTGGCATGTAAGTCGCCCTTGGCACCATTGAGTCTGAGGTAGAATTGAGCCGGTTTCTCAACCTGAGCGGAATCAGGGAACTGAGCTACTTCCAATAGATGAGCGTCTCCAATGGCAGGGGAGATGTATACCTTGAACGGAGAGTCTGGGATGTGTTGCTCGTTGAACTTGAGACCGATACGGTATTCACCTGGAAGAGGAAAAAATCACTTCTTCTTCTTCTTGTAGTGCTATCTCCTATCGGAGGTTGGCTATCATTATGGCTATCCTAACCCTCGAGGCGGAAATACGTCGTCTGCTCGACTTGCGTCTACCTTGTATTTTCCCCTGCATGATCAGCTAGCTGCAGGAGATTATACTTGTCACCGCGCATGATATGTCCAAAGTATTCCAGTTTCCTGACTTTTATGGTTTTCAAAACCTCAACCTTCTTGTTTATTCTCTACAATTGGGAAAATCGAGGTACACCACGCTATAATTAAAAATTAAAAACTAACCCCCCACTATTGAACCTAAACACATATATGATCTAAGTTAAGAGATAAGATATAATCTAATATATAAAAATTTCGTGTCACGTGTTTGTGCGCGATGAACTCCTAAACTACTGAACCGATTTTGATAAAATTTCGTAACTATATGTAATTTGGTCCAACTTAAAAGTTAGGATATATAAATTGCACCCCGGGCAAAGCCGGCAGCGGGTCACTAGTATATTATAGATTATAGAGATATAATTATAGAGATTCATAGAGCACATATATGCTCTAAGTTGCTTAGAAGTTCGTTATCCCGGAGACTACTTCATACTCCAGCATCAGGTCAAGGTTACCATGTTACCATGTCATGGAAATGCTACCGAAGTTACAGTATATCAAATTTCACTAATTAAATTCCTTTGTTAACTAAGATATCAGCTGATGGTCAAAATTTCATAAATTATAGTTCTTAGCCATAATTATGATGGTTCATAAATTATGGTTCTTAGCCATAATTATTAGTTTTTAAAGTATCATTTGGATAAATTGATTTTACTGAGGTATATTTTTGTTATTAACAATTTCCATAAAGTAAATTTTGTATTTTTTACATTTAAAATTAACAAATCTACAGAGTACTTAAAAAAAATTGATTTTTATTATTCTTAACAAGTATATATTTATATAGCAAAGCTTCCCAATTACATGACGGAAAAGACACATCGGAAGTCTAACTCTGAACCCCTTTCAAATCGCCCGACAAATATAGGAACTAATAAATTTAGTGCCATCGCTCGAAAAAGCCGTTGAAAGTGGGCAAAAACTCTATTTACATTGTTCTAAAAAAACAATTTCGGAAGAGAAAACGTCACTCAATCTGAATAACGGGCTTAACGATGCACCAATAATTCTTTCCATAGCTCGGCTCTGAGGAAATTTAAATTTTTACCTTCGCATTTTTTCCATAAGGACGGTTCTTTCGTCGCGGTGGGCTTATTGTTATTTCGGATTTATTTGCATCCGTTATCATGTTTTTTCTCAGTGTTTTTGTTGAAAAAAATCGTGTTTTTACATTGGTTCTTTAAGTGTAGTTTTGTTTTCAAAATTATTTCGACCGCCAGTTCCACCACAACAGATGAAGGATTTTGATTATATATTAGGTGCATCCACTGACAAACGTACTGATTTTTCAAAAACATGTACTCATATATAATAGTACTATGTGTATACATAATGTACATCGTATAAACAGAGAAGATTTGTAATTTTGTATGTTTGGAATGAATAAACTCAAAAACTACTGGACCGATTTTGAAATTTCTTTCACTTATAGAAAGCTACATTATCAGCCAATAACATAAGCTATATTTCATAAAGTTGCGCTGGCGAAGTCGCGTACACAAAGAAGACTAAATTAAATGCCTTCACACTAACTATAATCTTGAGTAGCTTACGAGTAAGTCATAAAGACGGGAATGATTTGAAAAAAAAAGTAAAACTTTAAAATATGATATGAATGTGTTTGGTTTGCCTGATCTTAATTTTTATAATTTTAGTGATTAATAACTTAACAAAGTTCCTGGCAAAGTACAATTCAAACATTTGATAGAATGACGTCAATTTATATGGTGCTTAATTATTATTATTTATATTTTTTGAAAATATAAAAAGAACATTATTATTAGAAAACTCCTCTGCCCTGCAACTATTTAAACAGTAAAAAATTAACCCAAAGTTAAACGTTCGTTAAGAATATGGTTTCAGCGGTCTCGCTCACTGGTACAAATAATGATGTAGGTCTTATGCAAAGTAGTAGTATTGATATGTTATAGACAGGTCGATGCCCTCCTTCTTTCAAAAATTTGTAAACCCCTTAAATTGTTGTTCCAATATTGTTACGTTAGGATCAATTAGAATAATTACCTACTTATTTTCGTATGATTTTCAAAAATTTTTTGGAAACTTATTTACATATCCATTAAGATATACATACTAAGATTAAGATTAGGATAATTGCTTAATCCTAAACTTTTTACCAATGTGGATAAATTACTTATGAAATACAGTTTTACCAGGAATAACTAATTCGATATATAGTTATTTATTACGAAGATAATTATGTGATGACTAAATATAAGGAAAAAAAAATTAGTTTTGGTTTGCATTTTTTTTATAAAAGTGATAGACTATACTACCTCATTGTATATACACATTATGGTAAGAGATTATTGTCGCTTAGTAGGTAAGTACACTAACTTGATAGTAAGCAAGTGCCATCTCGTGAAGTTCACCTCCTCAAGAGTTCAAGAGGATAAAAGGGAAATATCCTCCTAAGATAGGAGATATCCTCCTAAGAGAAAAATGGGGAGGATTTGCGCATGAAAACATAATACAAACAATAGCTTTTATTAGACGGTCGTGGCAAGAAAACGGTGGTAACTGCTGCTGCAAGGACTGCTTAGTTTATGGCTAAGAAACGCTCTACAATGTAAATAAGTAAAATATTTTTTGCAAAATCCTTAATTTTAGGTTCCTATTTATATCTACTTTTACTTTTTTTAAATACGAAGAGCCGACGGCCACTGGAATCGGAAGGTTGTCGAGACTACCACCCACAGGGTGGACAGACGACCTTATAAGGGTCAAGGGTAGACAGTGGATTCAGGCTGCTTCTGACCGATCATAATGCAAAATTATGGGGAAGGCCTATAAATGTCCAGCAGTAGACGTCTTACGGCTGAGATAATGTTGATATCTACTTTTACTAATAAACTTGTGCAAAAGCACTAGAATTAAGGTTTAATTGACACCAATGTACCGAAATTATCTAAGGCACCTATTAAACTAAAGTTATAGACAACAAATATAATGAAAACACAGCAAAAGATTAGCCCACAATGGGCGAAAGTCGGACTCATTTCGGCGAAAAACCTGTCCACATTCCGTCATAGCGCGTCGTCTGTCCTTTGTGGAATTTAAAAATCTTTTTTTCACCGATTATACTCAACGGTCGCTCAATTAAAATGACTCGTACACACCACCGGCACACCGGCAAGGAATGCCGGTCCAGCCGAATTTGTCCCAAACTCCATTGTATTCCTTAATGCAAAAAAAAGCATCAACATCCGACAAAGAAGCGGTGTCTTTTTGTCTCAAAATACCTCATAAGTGTATTGCGATTAGAACTTTTTAAACTATCCCCTAAAATAATGACTCAAGTTTTGGCGGCACAAATTCAAAGGCTACAGACATAAATGCATGCTTCTTTTCCCGAAATTTCCAGGCACCGCAAAAAGAAGAAAAGTGACCACTTCATCGTCCGGAGGACGTCCACGGCTGGACATAGACCTCCTCCATAATTTTCCAATAGAACAAGTCGGAAGCAGTTGGATACAACGAAGACCAGCAGTCCTAATAACACCTCCGCACTATACGTGTATCAAAAAAAAAAAAATCAAAATATTTATTTATCAATTAGGTTTCTCACGAAACTCTTATGATCGTTATTATAAATTTAAATTTACTAGGGTTTCGGAAAAAAAGCCAAGATGACGATCCTGAGAAGAAACCCCGAAAGAAACTCAGGATACTATTCTTTTTGTCATCTTTAAAATATAAAAATTACAATTAAGTACACTTAATACAAACATAAAGTTCATATACAATACTAAGCAAAACATAGTATGAGCTCCGGATCCAAGCTCTAAATCCAGGCTTCATTGTCACTTAAATAATCAGTGACCTTATAGTAGCCTTTCGAGAGGAGTTTGGCTTTAATGACACCTTTAAATTTATTTATAGATAAGGCTCTTATCATCTCAGGTAGTTTATTATAAAACCGTATACATTAAACCCTAAAAGAATTACTTATCTTGTGGAGTCGCGTCTTATGTAAATCTAAATTATTTTTGAACCTAGTATTTATATTGTGTACATCACATTTTTTATTAAATTGACTAATATTTTTATGCGCGTAAATTAAATTTTCATAAATATATTGACATGTAACAGTTAAAATCTTTATTTCTTTGAACTTTTCTCTGAGAGAAGACTGCGGATCTAGTTGATAGATGGCTCTAATGGCCCTTTTTTGTAAAATAAAAATAGTATTTATGTCCGCAGCGCTACCCCAAAGAAGAATCCCATCACACATTATACTGTGGAAGTAACTAAAATAGACAATCCTAGCTGTATCGACATCTGTTAGACGTCGAATCTGTTTAACTGCATAAGCTGCAGAGCTAAGCCTTTTACTTAATTTCTCAATATGAGGACCCCATTGTAATTTCGAATCTACGGTAATACCTAAAAATACTGTTGATTCCACAGGCTCCAATTTTTCACTACCCAAAATCACATTCGTTCCAATATTTTTAACGTTCGGGGTACTGAATTTAACAAGTTTAGTTTTTGTGGCATTTAAAAGGAGATTATTAACACTAAACCAATGCACTACGTTAGAAAGTGCATAATTTATCTCATTAAAGCACCCAAGTTGCCTTTTAATCTTAAATATTAATGAAGTGTCATCAGCAAACAAGACAATACTGTGCTTATTCACAGAATGAGGTAAATCATTAATATAAACTAGGAACAAAAACGGACCGAGAATCGAGCCTTGAGGGACGCCCATTTTAAGTAAAGAACCCAGAGATTTCCTACCATTAACATCGACCTTCTGAATTCTATGGCTCAGATAAGAAGTCAGAAGATCGAGAGCCTTATTCTTAATTCCATAGTGGCACAATTTCCTTATTAAAGTGTCATGCTGGACACAGTCAAAGGCTTTGGACAAATCGCAAAAAATACCAAGAGCATCCTGCGAGTTCTCCCATGCCTCAAATATATTTTTCAATAGTTCAACACCTGCGTCCGTAGTTGAACGCCCCTTTGTGAAACCAAACTGCTTATTAAAAAGTAAATTATGGTCATTGAAATGTTTAAGTAATTGACTCAAAATAATTTTTTCAAAAATTTTACTAAGGGTCGGAAGTATTGAAATCGGTCTATAATTAGCGGGACTAGTTGCATCATTCGATTTAAATAAAGGCACAACCCTACTAATTTTCATTATATTAGGAAATTCGCCACATGTAACACAGCAATTGAACACAGTTGCTAAATGAGGTGCAATTATATTGATTACAGAGGCAACAGTTTTCACTGACATGCCCCAAAGATCTACAGTTTTTTTTATTACAATTGTCTTAAAAAATTTCACAATGTCACCTGGGCTAACAAATGTAAATTCAAACGCTGTATCACATTCTTTTACATTCTGTTTAAGTATGTCCTGACCATAGCCATTCATCCAGAAAAAAGTTTTGTTTCCGAGGGATCGTCTAAAAAAATAATTCAACGCCTGACAAAAATATGTGTTGTCATCTACCATCAAGTAGAAGGTCGGCCTGCCTACAGAACTATACATTTTTTATTTTCGAAGTGATAACTTCTTTAGGCGTGTTGGGTATTTTTGAGATGGGATAAAATCATTGAACTCGCGACATTGTCATGTAATGTAATGTAATGTAACCATTAACGTAGCTGATAATGAATCCCTAAATGTGTTGCTAAGCGCAAAACTCGAGAACGGCTGGGCCGATTTTAATTCTGTCTTCACTCATGGATAGAGGGATAATCAGGGAAGGTTTTTACGTAAAAAAAAGCACCTCGGGCGAAGCCGGGAGCGGGCCGCTAGTTTAAAATAATTTTAAAAAAGAACAATAAGCAGACAACTGCATATGAAAGTAAACTTACTAGATATGATAACAACGATTAATATGGTATACACTTCTGACCAATAATATAGTTTCATAACAACATTCAAACCTTTTTAATGTTCTGGCATTAATATGTTAAATAATTATATTATATTTAATTGTGTGTCAGTGACATATATTTTCTCTTGTATTTCTTGCGATCAATAATAATCGTATTTACCTAATTCGATAATGCCAAGGAATTTAAATATCATACAATAATTTTTGTGAAGCTACGTTTTCACTTCTGACGTACATGTACGACTGACATGTTTTTTTTTTTTTATAAAAAATGGCCACTGCTGAAGGTAGGTGGCTACCGTCGCTTGCAGAAGTTAGCTTGCCATGGCCGTTTACACATAAAATTTTACTTGCAGACTCATATTCTGCAAAATACAACCCGTCGAAAATATCTTGGCACCACGAAAGAATGCAATATCTCTAGCTACGGTCGACAATGGAAAAACAGTAAAAATAAGTTAATTTCTGTTATAATAAAAATAGTTAATATGTGTCATGTCATATGTAGAAAGAAAAATTAAAATAATTTGTTGCGAAGTGCCGAGATATTTCCGACATGCTGTACTCTTTACATCACTGTCAGTCAACACACAACGTCACCCCATGGGGCCCCAAATTTCAATTTCAAAATAATATTTTTCCATAACCGACACATTCGAATAATTAGCAAATAACGATCTGGCCGTATCGGATAATGCGACGTCGATTATCGAATGCAAGAAATACTCTTTGGTCAGTTACGAAAAAAGAAAAAGGAAATTTAAAAAATGGATCTGTCAAAATGCTTTGCAATAAATTTCACAGCGGCCGGAGTCCAGTCGATTACTATTGGCCGACGAAAGAGTTGGGCGTGGTCGAAGGACCAAGTAGATTTATTTATAAAATGTATGTTTATTATTTCATTGCTTTTTTTTTCATTGCCGAGTTCACTATGGCACTGCGGGGGCGGCTGATCCATTTGAATTGTTGATTCCAACGTTTGTGGGATAAAAAGTATCGAACCCATGAATTATATTGTTCCTGTATTACCGAAATCAAAATATTTCTAATAAGCTGGTGTCCGCGTTGAGAAATAAAAGATATAACGTCTGACAAAATATTTAAAGCAATATTAGTTTGACGCCAAGATATATTCCCAATAATTATGTACCACAAGAAACCAAGTGTTGAATCTTTATTATTAGATAGCTGGAATATTTAAACTCAACAGATTCAAAATTAAAGAATATTACTCTTAGAAACCTGATATCACTCTGGTAGGCTTTCATAGAAATCAGTTTTAATATGGTTCAAGTGGTGGCAGGGCACATTGCGTTTCGCAGTAATTTGGGCAGCCCGTCTGGCTGCAGTAACCACTCCCTTACAGAAGACCACCGTGAAATAGCATGTGTGCTTTTGTGTTTCGGTGAGTGAGCGGTGGGTCCCCCATGGCGTTGATCTGGACTCTCAGCCTGTCGACCTTAGAAAAAAAATTAAAAAATATATTATTTCCTCACCTGGTTCGTCGACCTTGTAAGAAACGTCGCAGGATCCGTCCTTCCTGTCTTTGAAGTCGATCTCAGCTTTACTGGGACCTTCGAGCGAAATGGCGAGTTGTCCGGCCCCGGCCTCTCTGGTCCACACGTTGAACTCGTTGAAGCGCCCGGCTTCGCCTCTCTCGAGTCCAGTTCCACCTGCCTTCACCAAGTGAGCGCCGGAATCGCGTAGAGGTCCCACTGTGAACTGGAATGGAGATCCTGTAAAATAAATAAATATTAATAATCATTCAAAATCGGATATTTTAATCGTTTTTTTTTCTGTTCCTATTCTAAACTTTTTATACCTCTTTACAGAAGACCTTAAATAAAGGGACGTGTGCTGTTATATGTCGGTAAATGAGTGTATAAAGAATGCCAGGACCCATTTCCCTATCCCTTCCTAGTTCCTTATCCTTAATCCTGCTAAAGTCGGCGGTAGGATGCTACCTGTAACACCCAATACCTTCATTGTGTTATAGGCAACGGTAACCACATACCATCAAGTGGACCATCAGCCTGTATGTCGAGCTTAACATACGAAAAAAAACAAACAGGGGACGAAAACCCTGTGCAGTAAGTACACCCAGATAAGATGCAACATTGAAAAGTTCATTTCCAAAGTTGGTCCTGCTAGGAATCAACCCTAGTCAGAATGCTAAGGCAAATACCTTAACAACTTTACCAATGGACTTTTCAACTATGCTTGTATAAATTTCATATATTTAACTAACCCTGAAACAATCTAAGCAATACTTACCAGGGATATGAATTTCCCTGTACTTGACAGAGACAGTGTGCACTCCCAACTCCTTCGGGACGAAGTGTACAGAATAAAGGCCATCTTCAACTTCTTGTATCTCGGCGTCTTCAGACACACCTCCAGGGCTGGTGACGGTTGCAGCCAAGTCGAAAGATGTTATTCCTGAAATTTTATTAACGATATGACTTTTATACATGGGTACAAAACCATGTTCGTGTTTGTTTAAGCATATTTAAGACTTCATCATCTCAGCTGCAGGACGTCCACTGCTGGAGATAGGCCTCTCCCATAATTTTCCAGTAGAACCGTTCAGAAGCAGACTGGATCTAGCGTTGACCGGTCCTTATTAGGTCATTAGTCCAATTTTTGGGTTCGTAATCTCCACGCAAGAACTTTCCCATCTCAGGGGCCAAATAGTCTAAAGTATTTTAAGACTAGGTGCACGGGAATGCTTAATTTATCTACAGTGAAAAAATAACAGAAAATATCGGTGATTAGAAAGTATTCTTAAAAAATACCTTTGTAATTAGGTGTATATCAATAGTTATACATACCAGGCATTTTGAAAGTGAGTTTGCAGTTTGTGCCTACTTCAGTAAGAGGAGCTTGGTCTCGCTGTCTTTGAATCTTCTCTCTTTGTCTGTTACTTCCTTCTCCCGTTACCTAAAGACAAGAAAGCAGTTGATATTTATTAGTAGCGACTGTGTAAGTGTGACTACACTATATACTGCAGTGTCTGCAGTAAAAAAAAACTATTTCCATAAAAATACCGCAATGAAATGCCAAAATTATTTTCGAAAGCTCTTAATCCATATTCAACGCCTTTATCCTCATAGTTAGTTCCTTACCAACACTTAGACTTGTTAGCAGCACTAACAAGCCTAGAGGTCATGTGCAATTGAAAGATATACATAATTATAGTTTGATTCGTATCTTAAGTATTTTACAAGGAAAAAAAATAAATACTTAAATATGATCTTTAGTAAAACAATATGTACCTTAACAGTGAAAGGTGATCCTTCGACGTGATGGTCAGCGAACTTCAAGTTGACGATGTAATAACCTGGTTCTGTGGGCTTGTAGCTGATGGCGAGTACTCCATCTTTGCTGTCTGCACACTGGATCTCTGCTTTGCTAGGGCCTGAAAATATTTACATTTACATGAAAGGCCTAGATGTCGACTATAGCTGTTTATTTTAGTGAAACATAGAAAAAAAAATTGTTAAAAAATTCTTAATTTAAAAAATAGATATCAAAATTTTTTTCCAAAGTGTGGTCACCCTCTACAAAAGATGTTTCTCATAAAATAAAATAAAATAAAAAAAATCACCTTCAATTGACAGTGAGAGACCTCCATAGCCTGCATTTTTCGTGTCAACAGAGAATATGTTTTCGCTGTGTGTCTTGCCTTCTTTCAGTGCAGTACCAGACACCTGAAATATTTATTCGGAATACATTATAAAATATAAAGAAGTTATGAACTGCTTTAATTTTATAAAATTTGTACATAAAATTTAAGATGTGATATTAATATTCATAAGAGGAAACCATATTGTTTTTTTTTTCTCTCTCTCTTGATCAATCTAAATTCATACAACATTCATCAGAAATAAATAATGATGATTATAAATTAGTTTAAAAAAATCACACACCAACTAATAGCTCTTATCAATCATAGTATACCATATAATATTTTCGGGCGGTCCCTACACTTTTAAAACTCTTAAACTTTTGGTATTTGATCTTCAAAATTGTTTTTCTCACCTTAACTTTCTTGGCATCACCAACTTCCTGATCATTGACAGTGATGTTAAAAGGAGAGTTCTGAATGTGCACACCCATTTTCTTTACGGACACGGTATGCTGACCTGACTCGCGCGGAGTAAAGCTGATGCCAATGTTACCGGACGGCAGGCGTTTGAGAAAACATGGTTCCTCCAGGCCTGATGGTGCCTGGAATCGATTAAATCAATAAGTTAATTTAAATAGCAAAGAAGTGTAAATTTTTTTAGAACAAAGTAAATACTAATAATAATAATAAAATAAAATTATAATCTCCGCAAATTGCTAATGCTCAAGGTACCTTGTCAAATTAACACCCACATGGCCTAATCCGCAATTGAAAAATAGAGCTAACAAAACTGAAGGTACCTACTGAGTGTGTCACGAAATTACGTTACCAAAATTGGCATTGGCAATTTGCGGGACTTATAATAAAAATAAACAGGATTAACAAAATAGTATAATGTTATAATTGGGCAGCTCTGACGGTAGTAACCTTCTCCGAATATGAGCCTGTATGAGTAAGCGATTACCAAAGCTCATTCCAATATCTTGTCACTTAATAATTTTTAATCCTATCCTGGTCGTTTTAACCTACATACGTATATTACGTATGTAGGTTAAAGATTCTGTCAGGATAAGACATGTCATAGGCCAGGATAAGACTCAACAATAACGTCATGGTAAAATGGAAGAATTACCTTCAAATATAATCTTGAAACTAAATGGTATTAATTACAAGCATTAATACAGCAACTGACGAAATTGTGGATGAAAGAAAGTTGTAAGGGGTGTAAGTAAGACATTACCTGAATGGAAGCATTAAGACTGCGAATGTCATTGTCGCTAATCTTGCCGGGAAGAGTAACTTCGCTGCAGCTGCCAACAGAAAGTTGATTCCTCTTGCGACCCTCACCAGTCACCTGGAATTAGAAATTATTGCGTTGGTTTAACACTATATCATCATGTTTCAAGACCAAAATTAACTCTTGGTAGTGGTAGGAAAAACGATAGTCATCTATCGTGAAGTAAATGTCTACCCAAATTTTACCCCCAATTTATACAAATGCATCTAATAAGTATGTATTTGTCTACCCTAATACATACTTATTAGATGCATTTGTATCGAAATAGTTCCAAGTTATATGTAATTTATGTCTGTACCTTAGCCACGAAGGGTGATCCTCTGATGTGTTTGTCACCAAACCTTACAGAAACCTTGTATTCGCCGGGGGCAGTTGGTAGATACGAGACAGAGACTGTGCCATCTTTGTTGTCGTGACAGGTAATCTGTAGAAGAAAATATAATATAATAACTTATAATAATAATAACCATAATAAAGCCTTTATTAATTCCAAAACTTTTCTTACACTTACATTTTTTTTCCTTATTAAATAGTTTATAGTATAATTAATAAAACAACATTAGTAATGTAGTTACACTGTTTACTATTTATTTGTTTGGACCCCTCTTTGGGTATAGCCCTCTTCCAGCTTCTTCCATCTATCTTTGTCTTTGGCCACGTTAACCCAATCACTTCCTGCTATGTCTATAAGGTCATCAACCCACCTTTTGTATGGCCAGTCGACCTTCCTTGCCCCTGTAGGTCCTTTCCAGCTAGTTGCTAGTAAAGTGCATCTTTGGTCTTTGCAGCGGGCTACGTGTCCTGCCAATTGCCATTTCAGTTTTTTTTTCCTGCCCATTGCCACACCTTTTCTTAATTATGAGTTACTTATAATAACTTATAGTAACTCAAAATTACAAGAGCTAATAAAAGTATGAGTTTCTCATATCCTCTGTCTTAAAGATATCTCTAAAGAAAAATTTCAAAAAGTGACTGTGGATGTAAAATTATTAAGTAGAAGTCTACTAGAATCACATGGCAAATAGGGAAATAAAAATTTGTAGAGTGCGATACAGAAAATTGAACTAAACAATCTTGATACTCTTTAACTTTTATAGGATTCGGAATATTAAGGATTTATACGGGGTTTAATTATTTTTTTTACGGCTATTAGATTCTGGTACACTTCTACAAAGTTAAAGAATCAATGGCGAAATCCTTACTTCAGCTTTGCTAGGACCTTCAACAGCCATAGATAATCCGCCAGCACCAGCGCCCTTGGTGCTAATTGTGAACTGGCTTGGCTCGCCACTCACACCGTTAATGAGGCCAGGACCATAAGCTGTCACGTAGCCGGAAGAGATTGAGTCCACGTGGAATTTGTAAGGAGAACCTAAAAAATATAGTAAGTATCAAAGCAAAAAATTTATAACGATTGATCGATCACATGATTAAGTTATTTTTATTTCTATGATAATTATAACTGATATACACTGACTATAGCTTTTAGCTCTTTTAGTAATTTCTGCCCTTAGGTATCTATATCTACCTATAGTCATTATAAAATAAAGTTGCTGAATGCCTCTGTCTGTTTCTCCCCTAACTTGTTCTGAACCATCCAACGTATATCCGGTTCAATTATTGAAAGAGCGATAAACGAAGAAGGTTTGTCTATATAACATGCAGAGAAAATTGAATTTTTTGAATGACATACATTAGATCTTACTACTGTGCTTATCTTTATGCAAACCATAGATTCACAAGTCTCCCAAATTGGACACTGAAATTTCCTCAAAATGTTTTCATCTTGTAATCTGACTCAGAGGTCCAAAAAAGACTTAAAGGTATAGGCTCTACAAAATTTCGGTACGGCCTCTGTAATTGCTAGTCTATCATTCGTTTAAGGAAAGTATTATTTGTTTATTTTATTTTTTTATAAAATATCCACAAAGGCCATTTTATGCCTACGATTTAGTCTAAGACTAATAAGAAAACTATTAGAAAAAAAATAAAAACATTTGTATAACACGAAGACAGAGTTGTTTTGTAATTTGAAATTGTAATAAGACAGGACCACATTACTGAAGATCAACTCTTGTTAGAGAATCTGAGAGAGAAAACTCTCAAACCAACCTTGAACGTGTTCCCCATTATATTTGACGTATAACTCATGAACACCTTCCTCCCGAGGGTCGTACTTGATGCTGACTGTACCATCCCTGTTGTCTTCGATCACCGGTTGGTCTATCTGTCCGCTCGGCATTTTAACTTCCGCTGCAATCAAAAATAAACATTTTCAAGCTTTATTTCGAAGATTCACACATCTTTTCTAACTGCCCTAATTACATATATTTGAAGTTTGTAACATAACAATGATTAATATACACGAAATTTATTATCTATCGACGACTGAATCCAGAAAATTATGGAACAAATCATTAGATAAACTGATTTGTATATTAATCGACAACGATTAATATACAAATCAGTATATTGTAACATACTCCCTACAGCTGAGAACAGATTTTTTCATTATCATGAAGCATATTATGAGCTAGCCCACTGGATTGGCCTACTGTGGATTTGCAGAAAATTACATGTCTTCGAAAGTCTACTATGATATGCAGTGTTCCTGGCGGTACAACTAAATGGTAAATACGTAAAATTTATCTTACAATAACTTTAAATCTGCTGATGCTGAATAAGGTTTAATTGGAGCTATGTTTTTGAATATGTGAGTCAGAATTCCCACAACTTAAGTCTAGGGTAGTCGTAAACCCTTACTCAGAGAATCACAAAATTAATCATAATAGCTCGATTCAGTACCTACCATTTTGTACCCATTACTACCATACACACCATTGCTACAAGAGTGACAAATAGGTGATTAAAGTAAGGAGGTCAAAACATTTTTGGGAAAGATATGAGGGGATTAAATACCAGGAGGTCAAAATATTTTTGGGAAAGATATGAGGGGATTAAATACCAAACTCCGCGATAAACGACGTTATTCTCAGTTGACAGCTATCCCACAGTTGACAAGAGCCTCCCTGTGTATGAGCCGCAATGATAGGTTAGGTTATTAGGTTATAACTAAAAGAATTTTTCATTCATAAGACATATCCTTTACCTTTTCTAGTGTCAATGTTGTACACAGTTGGGAAGTTGACAGGTGTATAGGAGCGTCCAAAACCGGTTTTATTGAAAGAGATCTCGTGACACTCCGAGAAAACTATTGGCTTCTCTTCTTTGTCTATCTCAGACACAGAGAAGTATTTCTTGGTGTTATCAAAATATATTTGATTCACCACGTTCCAGTCACTCTCCTTTTCGTTGCCACCGACGATTGAGTTCCAAAGGTCACTCATGAATGCCATTTATTAAATGTTCTTTCAACAATTACGAAGAAAGTCTTTGCACGAAATTTAAATTTTTGACATTTTCATAGGATTCTGCTAAAGATTATTTAGCCCATTATTGTACGAGATACGGCCGCAAGAATGCGTACCAATCGAGTAATAAATAAAAATCATTTTTATGTGCAATTATAAAAGGGGCAATATGTTTTGGGCAGGGTGCCTATTAAAATGTGCCCGGTAATATTTTTAATTAAATTAATTATTATGAGGGAAAAAAATTTTCTAGGTAGTAAAATAAACTATACTTCACACCATAGCCATATACGAGTACGTAGAGAACTTGAAAAGTGATAGGTGCCGTTGCTCACCTGGTCGAAACCTCTTGGCAGCGAGGTATAAACAGTTAATATTTTGTTACATAAATGACCTTGTACGTAGATGAATAAGTTATAGTATCAAATTAAAGCTAATTTTTTGCCTATGTAGAAGTGCCCGGAAATAGGGGAGCCAAGATGTTAAAGATTACTTAGAGTGAAAGAGAGCTACCGCGCTACAACATTCGTTATAAAAAAAAAAAAATATTTACTACTCGATTGGTACGCATTCTTGCGGCTAGATCTTAGACTATTAGAATAAAGTCTCACGTAAAATTCCCACATGAACTATTTTGTATTACCTACTTATTTGATATGTCTTTATTAGTCGTATGTTCCGGAAATGCTCAACATTGATGTTATCTAACGATGTTACCCATGCGATATTAAATCTTCTTTATAATTATATGAAAATGTTATGTTGATTAACTCGAAAAACTCGAGAATGGGTAGGCCAAGATTAGGCGCCTTAAAATTTTATACCAGTACTCGCAAATAAGATATTAATGAAGTAAGATCTATAAAGTTTTCTATGACTAAGAGAATTGAAATAAACATTTTAATAAGAAATTAATTGATATTAATTTATTTTACTATTGATATAATTTATTTTAACAATTCAAAAAGAGAGCTGTCTAATGTAAATAACAGTTATCTTTAATTAAAGTAATATAAAAGACTAAAATTATTAATTCATAAATTAAAGTGAGATCGTAAAAGTGCTTGCCAAAACAAACCCTATTTCGCTTGTAACTATGCGGTGTAACATAAAAATGTATATAAAAAAATGTGTTCGCGTATTTGTGGATTTATGTTTATTACAATCTTTGCCTCTGTTGACGTTTTGACGATCAAAAATCAAATGGAGTTTCAAATAAATGTTTCAGACACTTGTTGTATCATTATATTAATGATTTCAACCTTGTAACTCCGATTAGCGTGTTCTTAACCTTAGGCTTGTACAAATATTCAAGTGTTTTATTGCCATCTATATCTAAATCTATATAAATTATAAAATTAAGTTGTAGTCCTCCTCCGTCTGTTTCTCCCCAACCAAAAGTTTTTTTTTTTTATTAAATATGGGTCTGCTTTCGGTCAGTATCCAGCCGTGTAGCGAAGATGAGGCCTAAGATGGAGCAAGCTCACCCAGAAGACGCCTATTCACTCAAACTTTGAAAAGATTTGGGTTGTATGAGCTCGGAAACACAGACGGCAGGGAGTTCCAAACCATTATAATGGCAGTGCGCATTATAAAGGATTTTTAAAGAGTCCTTGGTCCAAAAAAGAGGGATTTCGACAAGATGAGGATGGTATCCAGTCGTACGTCTGAATGTATGATTGAAGAAAGTGAAAGGCGGTATCAGCTCATGCAGCTCTTGAGCACACTCTCCGAAATACATCTCTTATAAAAGACACATAGACAGGCGATTTTGCATCTATGTGCTGCATCTTAGTTTTTAGTTTCTTAGGATATTTTTATGTTAAGGAGACGGGTTGAAGGTCCACTTGATAGTAGATGGCGAGGGTTGGTTATATTAATATTATTATAAATAAAATATTGTTTATATGTCGGACATTGTTATAATAGACATGTTGGTGATAGTTTTTTAATTATTTACCTACTTATTATATAATTTTTCTCTTATATATCTTTCATCTTGTGTCTTATTACTGTTAGTATCTATTTTACTTAGGCCCTTGCTTTTATTTTACTCATACTTTTAAATACAGAACTCTGGACATAATAATTAATGTATAAAAATAATGTAACATATGAATTTGAATTTGAATATAACATAAGCAATGCCACATGTGTTCCAAGTGGGATACCGTCCATAGTAGTATAGTATTAAGGATAATAGAAAGAGTAGGAAAGAAAATATTACTAATTTTCAATTAAGTTTTCTTTTTCGCTAACAGAAATGCGTATTCCGATATCCCATAAATAAATAATATTATTAAATTCACCAAAAAATTCTTCGCCAAGTTGTTTTTCAAAACAACAATGAATCATGATTCGGACATATTTTACAAATCCCAAGATATCGTAACTCAATCATCGCCTCAGTATCAATATAAATAATCGTCATATTTTTATTATGATTCATTCGATTGCATTCGTATCACAATGTACTGTCGATAAGAAAAGTGCTTTATATCTGCATTCTGTGTGTAAGTGTACGTCAAAGAGAATTAGCAAGCTTATAGAAATTTCTTTAATTATTTATTAGCGATGGCGCTAAGAAAATTATTGAGTTTTACATAACTACATACAAGCTGATCTCGGGCACAATTCGCTGCGGCTCGTTTTTTTTTGTTTTTTTTTTCGTTTCCATTAAAACTTCGGAATAAAATGTATATATAAACACTCTCCTATTTAAATGAAATATCAAGTAGAAATTTCAAGTCAATTTATAGGCTAGTTTCCAAGTTTTGTGGACACAAACATACGGAAGCTAAATTTTTATTTATAGAAATACTATTTCTATAGAAAACGAAACTTAAATGTGCTAATATTGATGATTGTCAATATTTTGAGTAATGGCAGTGAACACTGTGTTTTGCAGTCATTTGGGCAGCCCGTCTGGCGGCAGTGTCTTTCGGTGAGTGAGTAGAGGATGCCAGAACTTATTTCCTTCTTTTCCCAGTACCTTATTTTAATATTAATATGGCCTGCAACGCACTTGCAGCACATGTGCCGTTACTTGTGTTATAGGACGTTACGTCCGTTACTTGTAGCCACATATCATCAAGTGAACCGTCAGCCTGTCTGTCGAGATTAACATAAAAAAGCAACCGTCAATAACTATTGCCGTCAGACGATCACAGTCAATTTATGGCAGCAATTTTCGGGCCCTCCCACATTCCAATTGCCTACAAAAATAGTTCTCGACATCGGTTAATAAAATTACGAAAAAATTAATATAATTACATGTATAAACATGTCACCTATCTGTATCCCGGATTCCAGACGTGTCATCTGGAATCCCACCGATTTATATATAAAACAGTCAGTCGGTTGACGCGAATTAATTTGAAATGTTCCGAAAATATTTAGTTAAATTTATAGCGAGCTAATTACTGGCGCGACGTGGGTTCATCCTACATTATTTAAACTTCCGATTACTTTGTAACGGTTAAGTAAGCATTAATAAGATAACTTTTTATTAAGGCCACAAATGTTTCAAAAACTCTTAAGGTACTTTGTAAATATAATTTTATTTCGCCGCCGCCCTCGTCTTCGCAACTGCATTTTTCTGCAAATTATGTATGCAAACCATCATAGTTTATCGCTCTTTCCATTAGTGAAAACCGTATCAAAATAAATAAATAATAAATAATAAATATCTCCACACATTCAACACAGCACCATCTAGTTCCACACTAAGCAACTTAATGCTTGTATTATGGATACCAGACAGTAGATATAATACGATTACTTTCTTTTTTTTTGTAAATACATACATATTATAAATACAAACATCCATGACTCAGGTACCTACAAAGGTAAATGTTAACACATAAACATTTGCCCCTAGCGGGATTCGAACCCGCGACCGTTTGGTTAACAGCTAGGGTTACTAGCCACTGGACCAAACGTCCAGTGGCTAGTAACCCTAGCTAGGTGCATTAGAAGAAGTTAGAGGAGACACAGACGGAGGCGAACAGCGACTTTTTTTTATAACTGGCATGCACGCGTCTTTATAACTATAGTTATAAACGTAACTTATAACTTTATAACATAATTTTATAAAATAGCTTATAGCTTATGTTACTCGCTGATAAAGTAGCTTTCTATGGGTGAAAGAATGTTCAAACATACAAATCTTAGAAGTATAGACTAGCGACCCGCCCCCTAATTCACACGTATGCATTTTTTATGATTTAGACACAAATATATTCAATGTTCCTCGCTCTTTCAACTAGTAAAAACCGTATAAAAAAATGTAACAACTTCTTTTTTATTTCACACAAAGTTTAATTTCGAGTGCTTATATTAGAGGAATACTCCTTGCTTCTTACAACCTAATGTGAATTTTTTCGTAAACATTTTCGCGATTATTTTAATATAAAAACTCATTAAGTGAAATTATTACAACACTCAGGACTGTTTATTGGTTTTTTTACTCCATTAAACTAAAATTATAGACGGTGGACCACATCTAAAAAATCTAATCGTAAACAAACACAGAGGCATGTTCAAATGGATAGCGTGAGCTGTGAGACTATATTCGGGGTTCTGTCATTTTATTTTATTTCAGCCAGCTTCCAAAATGTCAAAAATGAAAGTATTTTTAATATCCAAACGTTTTGTATATCCAAAAATTTATATTTACTAGCTGCCCGCCCTCGGCTTTGCACGGATGCAAATTTCCTCATTGATCGCCCTTTCCATTACATCCTTTAAAAATCCTTTGGGTGTTATAGAAGAAGTTAGCGAAGAAACAGAAAATAATATGTAAATACTAAAGTTTTAATGAATAAAATGGTTACTGTGAGTCAACCGTAACAGATATATCAGAGTTCTGCTTTATTTTTCTTATTTAGGATTTTAAAAGAACTAGAATTCTCTAGTACATGATACTTGATACTTGAGAGAAATACTGGCATGCAATACGCCTACGATCAAAATTTAAAAAAAAGTGTCATGAACTGTATTATAGTCCGCACCAAAAAACTATTATATCGACCTCTGAAGTTGGTTCCGGCATTAGTTCGCGCAAGTACAGTCAAACGCGCGTTCCCGCTGATTGGCTGATACCTGTTTTTAGCTATTGCGAAGCAACTTGTGACAACTTCAGAGGTTGATAGTTGTTTGGTGCTGACTCTACCTACGGGTTGCAGCTTGAATCACAAAATTAGAGGTAGTATTTAGCTACCTTCTGAAAGAAAAAAGGAAGGTTTGAAGTAAGTAAGATTTGACCTTCCTGTGAGGTTCCTGTGAGATTTGAGTAAGTACCTGATGTTTTGTGTGCAATATTTATAATTCGGTTTAGGTATAACTTTTTTATTTGTAAAAGTATCAGAATTAAACAAACAGCTTGCTACAATACATAAGTGAAAACCGCATTAAAGTCAGTTTATCTGTTTCTTAGATTAGCATGCACAGACAGACAAAGATTATACCTAAAAGCTATTTTTTAACCTCGGCAACCTCGGTAACATAAGTACAACGTGTAGATATTTTTTTAGAAAAAAAAAAATGTATAGACATGACTCGTTTACGATTTTATTATAATACTAGCTGGTGCCCACGACTTCGTCCGCGTTGAAAAATATTAAGTAGCCTATCCTGTGTCCTGTACGTCCAAATGTTTATCTACCAAGTTTCATGAAAATCAGTTAATTCGTTTCAGAGTTATGGACGAACATACATACATACATACATACAATACCTACACTTACAGATTTATTATTAGTATTGATATTGATGTATAGATAATGAAATATTCACTATCTTCTATAACCTACGGAACCCTAAAATTTATAAATATTATATGCACATGTAAAAATTTAGGTATACACGTAAATTTAATTATATTTTCGTTGAAAACATCGTGATGTGTAACCGTCACAGCTGTTATGTTTTATATACAGGATGTTATTAAATTCCAGATTTTCTTGATTATTATTCTAAATGCCTAAAGTTCATATTATAAACAATCTTTATTGAAAATATTGTAACATGAAACAAAGCCATACTTTGTTTTCTGTAAAGCTAGCTATCTATGTAAGCTATCAATGGACCGTCTGTCTAGATAGGCAGAAGTTAGGCGTCTGCAGACGGGCCATTGACTGTCATGTCAGCTGATTTTATTATGTAAAAATGATTTTATTATGATTTGATAATAATAAATTATGTGTAGTGCTTAATACTTCAATTGTGGGATTGTAAAATTGAATGATGACAATGTTTTCGTATACGGAATAATCTAATGTATCATAGATGAAGAAAAATTTAAAACAGGCAGTTGTCTACGTTATATGCAAAGCATATAACGTAACAAAGTAATAAAGTTTATAATAATAAAGTTTAATTTTTAGTTTTGTAGATATAAATATCATTGCAAGTAAATTTAAAAGTAACTTTTTAATTGAGAAAACATATGCAAATTTGAAATAAAATCTACTACCATCATCAATTACATTACATGAGACGCATTTACAGCCCAACATAAAATCAACATCCTGTAAATGAGTATATCCGGCGTATGATAATTTTGCGCAAGCGACAGTGCCCGGCGACTTTAATTCTGGAAACTAGAACAGATTCGCATGATACTGCACACTTACATGATGCGGTATGCCGATCTGGTGACACATTCACCTATATTTTGAAAAACATATTTTTCGTTTAAAAAGAAGTTTCTTTTTTAATAGTCTCTTTTTGTCTCACCCAAGAAACTAGCCGACCCGACAGATTTCACTGTCTAAAGCAATTGAACTATATATATCAGCTGGTGAGTAATTTGAATAAAGAGAATCCGTGTAATTTTAATAATTTATAATAATATTGTAAAAAGATTTGTATGTTTGTAATGAATAAACTCAGAAACTAGTGGACCGATTTTAAAATTTCTTTCACCTATAGAAAGCTGCATTATTAGCGAGTAACGTACAAATCTTTTCTCTTTATAATATTAATATGGATATAGATGGAAGCAAATTTAAAGAGATTTCACGTCAAAAGACTGGAGCGAAAAACAGGTTGCAAATTGTTCCACGAGTGTCGAGTAACCCTGATACGATATTAACGATGTCAGTACAAATTTATCATCAGGCCACAGCATCTGTGAGTTGGACATCGAAGAAACTGCGGCAATGTCGACAGACTTATATAAATTTGCAATTTATTTGATAGCGTCAGAAATAATCATGCGCCATTCATATTCGGTCTTCCGTGTCAAAGTATGAGTGGCAGCCAAGAATGTTTGATCAAAATAATATATGAGTTTAATAATATTACATTTATTCTCTGCCTTATATCTATCAGTGATGGCTGTACAATTTCCACCCCCATTGAACGGAGAGACAGCCTTCCAGCCTTCCTTCCTGCCAGAGCCCATTTCCCCATCCCTTCCCAGTGCTTTATCCTTTTAATCATAATATAATCGGCAGCGCACTTGCAGTATGATGTGGCGTCGTTTATCCATAGTAGTCCATAGTCCACAATAGGCGACGCCACCTACCACTTGTCCACTTGATGGTAACCACATATCATGAAGTAGACCGTCAGCCTGTCTGCCAACATTAACATATTTAATATCAACTAACTACAGGAGTTTATTCTAATATGGATTATTCAAAACTATTGCACAATTTGCATGGGCCTGTATACCTATTAGTTGCCTATAATAATTATTATTAATTATTAAATTTAATTTAAATGCAAACTACATCACTAGTCAAATTAATAACCTTTTTTCAGATAGCTTTTAAACGCATTTGAATAGCTGAGCGAATATTAATACTCGCTGTCGCTTCTGGCTTAAGATTCTGGTGCCGTTTAAGACAGGTGTGGATCAGTAAGTGTCCATCATTAATCAGATATTTCTATTTCTGATACTTAAACTGTTTATCTAGATTATTTCGAAATCGAGGGCTTTCGACTATTTGAGAACTCATCGTTTAACGAAATTACGTAATCAAGTATGAATGCAGAATTTGAAAATTACCACATTAAGAACATATTTATATAAAAAAAAACTCATTTATTTTTGATTAGACGAAGCCGTACACTTTAATTATAACTAAGAGCAATTCAGTCTACTTAACCGTTAGATGTTCTTGTAAATACTATAATTAATGATAACTAATCTTAGAATAAAAAAAATAAAAAAATACGGGAGAGTCGTTTTAAAGTTTCTTAAGCTAAAGGGAGTTGTGTATAAATTAAATAATTATTTGCAAAAAAAAAATTGCATGCTTCCAAAATTGGAGGTATGCATTATACTCCTATATATATTATAGCCCTTTAACAAATACTAAATTACAGTTTATTTTAAAACCAATATAATATATATGTACAGTACAATATATAAAACATTTTGTCATCGAACAATTAAATCCATGCAAAGTGTGAAAACAATAAATCTTTATTGATATTTTAACGATTCTGCTAGTCGTTATGAATGCTGTTATTTATGTTCTTGTAACACTGAAGGAAAGGTTGCTACTTCTATATAATATTGTACGTAGGTATACATTGTATCTTTTTGGTAATATTATGGAATATTGTATTGAGACATTTTTTAATACTTTTTATTTTAATATTAACTTTGTATCAAATCGTATCCAATTGATTAAGATCTTCTAAGTACATAGTATAATTAATTTGAAGTCGGTTTTCGCGTTTGTCTACCTGTATAACCGTTAACGTCTCCTAAATCACGCAACAGATTTTGATACGGTGTCTACCATCAGTTAGATAATTTTTCATGGAATTTTATATACTTATATAATAAAACCTAATTAAGTTTTCATGTAAATAGAAGAAAAGAAAAGCACAATTCTGCAACCAAGTCACCGAAAAATGAATTTACATGTCTAACGTAAGTTAAACCTTAAGAGATGCATAAGAATTGTGTACTAGAGAGTAGTACTGTAGTTCTTCTAAAATATTTAAAAAAAACTCCTCAATGTCATATCTCTATATGTTACGGTTGATTCACATTAACCATATATTTAATAAAAACTTCAATCTCTACAAGTCTGTTTCTCTGCTAACTACTTCTAAACTAACCAACGGATTTTAGTTAAGTTTGCACTTATTGAAAGAGGAATAAACGAGGAAAAGTATATTGTATTTAAAAAGTGCATCTCGGGCAAAGCCGGGAGCGGGTCGTTAGTTAAAATATAAGTTTACCAGTCTGTTTTGAGATTTAATAAACTTTTACTTATTAAGTAATTTTGTATTTTACAAAAAAAAAACATCGACTTTTTTAATTTGTTAAAGGGATTATACTGATTAATTTTTTACATTGTATTTTTATAGTACATATAGTAATGATTTTTAACAAACTTATTATTCTTCACAAGTACATACGTTATGAAATCATTTCATCCCAATCTATCCCAAATCTCCATTCTAAAACGTCACAGAGGCTACAGTTATAATAAACAAGTTTTAAATATATTAAAATTAAGCAAACACTTCAAAGTCAATGTCGAAAAATAAGTGAAAAATAAGTGAGGTTGAAAAATGGATATATTAAAATGCTATTTGAATAATTCGTAGCGCCGACGTTCGTAGCACTTTCGTAGCTTGAAAATTTTCACCTTTTGAACACACTTGAAATTAACACTAAATTTTTTGAATAAAAATATTATTTTTTGCGAATATATTAAAATTATTTTTTTTTTTTAGAAAATAATTGAAAAATTTACTTGAAAATTTCAAACACCAATTTCAACACTTGTCACAATACCGAGCGCTATTTTCGCTTTTTGAAATTCAAGTTTGGAAGTCCGTACTGTATTGCGTACAACGTAAGACTACCCTGAACCGACTGCGTAGTCACACACACACATTTGCTCCTTAATGTGTTACATTATGTTGATAGGTGTTAGCATATTTTATTTTCCATATTTCACAAGTTATTTTCGTTAACCGCGCAAATTATATTTGCAAGTGCGAACTGATACCGATTTCGTTTCGATCGTAAAATAAAAACATATTTAACGAAGGACGAATCGTACAATGGCTCGGAATTATAAAGAATTATTTTGTTAACGTTATTTTGCCTAATCTGTATAGTTTAACGTAGCAAAAAATGGACTTTTTTATGTGAACTGGTAAGTTACCTTTAAGTCATGCCACAAGCAACGCCATAGAGGCTTCAAATTTTGCAGCCTATCAATTTTTGCAGACAAACATCGTTGGGTTATTTAGAAGAAGCGGAAGGACTTTATTTTATATATGTATGAATTCCACCAGGGATACGAGTAAGTATCAAGACACTAATACTCTGACAATGAACCTTAGACTGACATAACTTAGAAACTTAGACATAATTTAGAAAAAGGAATAAATTATATTTCTTCGTAGAAAACACCAACGTGCAGAGACATGATAACTTTCTTTTAATTTAGAGATGGGTATGCTCTTGGTCATCATCCAGCCGTGTAGCGAAGATATAATAATAATAGTTCCAAAATAAGATGTGAATTAATTTCTTGCTAATTTGTTTTTTTTCTGTCATATTTCGACACTGATTGAAACTTCCTTCATAAATTACATATGCGTTCAATAACCACCTCGTTTGTTTATGTTCTGAAGTCACCTTTAGCTAAATATTGAGGCGTAGGTACTCTTTGCACATAAACATCGATTTTACGAACGCGTATGAGATTTAATATCGACCGAGAAACTTTTCAGTTCAATAGCTTTTTTACTGTCACTATTTAAATTTGAGAAATTCATAAGAGATGTTTTATCTATATGGCAAACAATATGCTTACGCTGTACATATAGATGATAAATTAAGTGGAGAATATGGAAAATATCCCTACTGGGAGGCATTTTTATAGCCAACATCATCACTAAGCATTTCACCCAGTGAAACTCGAAAATCGTCTCATTCTCGTCGGTCGGTCCCTCTTTACTGAAAATCGTTTTTATGAAGTCCCAGTTTAGACCACACCGTCCGCTGTCTCATCGCCCTCATCGCCTTTTTTTATAACTTAAAGAAAAAGTCTCGTAGATGCCTTGCAGCAAGGGGGACGCTGCGGGGTTATACCTTACTCCTACCAGCTAAAACCCAACGAATTTCTTGCGAATTTCTTGAATAGGTGGGGTCGCAACGTTATGACACGACATCCGCGACCCGCTATATACCTGTCACAGGGGACCTTACGAAGTTACGACGGGCGGTAATCTCCCTTAATATTCTAAGCTACAATTTTAATATGTTGTAATTTACATAAGTTTGAGTGTAATAATCATCCCAATAGCCTGTTTCCCACAAAGCTAGGATATTTTTTATTGATGATTTAGGAAGAAAATACCGGTCTGGCAGGCATCTCGCGGTTGCGTCATTATATGTATTAAATAAATTTTTGAAAATGTAAAAAAAAAATTGTAACCAACTCGCACAAAGCTACAACTTTAATATGTTGTAATTTACATAAGTTTGAGTGTAAAAAAAAATGACAACCTATTCTGGTGGTCCATAAGACCACCGTCCAGGTCCCGGTCTTTGCTTTCATCACAACAGCCGCCCAGCAGAGTGTATCAGAAAAGATGGCTTCTTTCACTTGATGTTTCAAATTCGTTAGCGATCGGCTTCGCCGTCTTTTGCCTTCGATGTTGACCAGCTTATCCAGATTGTTGCCACCTCTTCTCACTATGTGTCCGAAATATGTTAGAATACTTTGCAGACATACCTATATACAGTAGACAGCTGCGTTTCTATTTTTAACTGATAAAGAATAGACGCATTTGTGCTTTTGGTCATCTAAGCACATTGGTCTTCAGCACTACATTTCGTAAGCAAAAATAAACATCTAAACAATAATTTTTCATATTTCTACCACTACCATATAAATATTGTTTTTTAAACGTCTTTTAATGCATACTTAGTCCTTCAAGTTTATAATATACGTATGATACCCATTTCGAAAACGATCCCAATAACAATTATGTTTATTCAGTAAAAGCAATTTATTAAACGAAGATCTTCACTTGGGATTCGTCCAGCTGTAATGATGGAAGCTCCACGTCTTGAGAGCAGACATGACGCGTTAATTAAATATTTAATAATGAGATCAAGCAGATGGATACGGTTCCATTACGGTTCGCTTTTCTGAGAAGTGTAATCAGAAACGCTTAAAATATTAAGCATTTCTGATTACACATTTTTTGGGAAGATATTCCTGTTGGCTTGATAAGAAAATAACTCTAGATAGCCACAAAACGCTAAAAGCAGATAGAAAACACATTTTTGCAACTATTTTTTCAGAGTTTACTCCTTAAGAATCAATTTTCACATATAATTTTCACATATATGAAAATTTATGGGACTAAAATCAAATGTCACATGTCACACGCTACGCGTTACTGGCTACAATATGCTTCAATACATATTAATATAATATAATACTTATAATATATTTATATCCATTGATATTTATTTGTGAATTGAGAAATATAGCAAACTAATAAAGCTAACAAAATGCATTAATTTACCCTCATTTATTAATCTATCTATGTTTTTTATAATCGTTCGTAAGAAGTAAACTCCAGTCGTGCCTCGGAGCTGATACACACACTTTTTTTTATGTCAGGATCGACAGAAAGGCTAATGGTCTACTTGATAGTTGGTGGCTACCGTCGCCTATATCTGACCATAGTAGGATTAAGGATAAGGGATAAGGTTGAGATAGGGAAATGCAGGGCCGCGCCGACCCCCCACAGCGCCTGTGTGCGAAACCTATGAAGCGCCTTTTTTTTTTACGAATCTTCATGTTTCAACTTTTTTTTTAATTATTTGTTAATTTTGACTGAAATAAATGTTCTCCAGTTTTATATACTTAGATAATATTACTTAGATATAATATAGATAATATACTTAGATATACTTAGATACTTAAATAGGTAAAACCACCAATAGCAATGTGCAACCTTGCACACACTTTCGATTGAATGAATAATGATTGTTCAATTGTTTTGGATCTCTTGTTCCTTAAAGTCGGGGAATCCCCGTAACCCCACCCCGCTTGCGTCAAACCATAGAGTAAATAGTACTTTAACCAGTGCACGCATCGCATCGGTCGGGTTGCGTTCATAAACTCATTCAAACAAACTCACGGCGATTCTTTTGATTTTAACGCTGAGCTCGTAATCAATGTAAACTAAAACCCAAAGCGTAAAATTAAACCACCAACATGAATATTATCTTGGAAGACTTGTACAATAAGCACAATATATGTTTTGTTATTTACAAGGCATATGTTGCGCTATTGTACCTACTTACTTATCGATACTCCACTACAAAGAATATGTTTTTGTGTAAGTCATGTGTAAGTGTAACAAAAATTATTTCGATGGCGGCGCGGCGGCCGGCGCCCTTCTTGTCTTGGCGCCTGTGTGCGCCGCACACTTCGCACACAGGGGCGGCGCGGCCCTGGGGAAATGGGCACTGGCATCCCTTACTCACTTACAAAGACACAACATCACACATGCTAATTTTTCACGGTGGTCTTTTGTAAGGGGATGGTTACTGCTGCCAGGAGGGCTGCCCAAAAGCTGCTACACTGCTATTACTTAGGTACATTCCCAAACTACCTCTTACGGCTTGGGTGTGTTATGCCACATGGAATTTGAAAAGTTCACCTAAATTTAAACTAGCAGGTGTTAAATCTAATTAATTAAACTTTAATCTGAATTTCCTGAAAATATTTATTAACAGAATACGTAAGTTAAGTACTCGTATGTATATTAATGTACTTACACATTTTAAATATACTTAGATATTTAAAGTGAACAGTTTAGTTTACGAATGTTTTAATACTTAGGTAATACGGTGCAGTAGATTTAATTCACTTGGGTTAGTTAATAGGTTAAAATGGACACAATAATAATAGGAAGTTAAAATCAATTAAATTAAATTAAAATTATCAAATCGACGAATCCATTGGATGAGTGTTTAGGATGTTTCTGGCTCTAGAGCTGGATTTTGAAAATAGTGGCAAGTCACACTGAATTTCGCAGTCATTTGGGCAGCCCGTCTGGTGGCAGTAACCACCCCCTTACAGAAGAGCACCGTAAAATAATAGAATGTAGACCATCAGCCTGTCTGTCAAATTTAACATAAAAATAGTATTAACACACACATATATATATATATAGGATACTTTTTCCCTGGAAAAATGTTAGATTCCCGAGGGATCATCTAAAAATATAAAAAAGTGCCATACTGTCGCTGTGGCGGCGCCACCGTCGCGTCGTCAAAGTAATATATATTTTCTTTTTCAACGTAGACAAAGTCGCGAGCACCTACTAGTATTGCATAAAAAAATATTAATATTCGAAAGAAATTTTATCACGAAGCGTTAAATGAGTCACGAATATAACATTTGGGCACATATTTCGGTATTTGGAATATTTCACGTATTCTGAAACATTGCCAAATGAGAGAAAACATTTATCATTCTGTTCAGTTATATAAAATTTATACATATACAGTTAACCGTTTTATTATAAATTATAATCATCAATACATTTTTTCACTTCCTTTAAGGCGAATATGAGCCTTATACCAACACTTATACTCACTATACTAAACGTTATACTCATAATATGGCAATTTCTTCATATTATGTCACACGTAATATATTCAAGTGTATGTATATTTAATTCCTAAAACTTTTATGGTGTTTAATTAAGAATAAATTAAAGTATTTTTTAGTTCACAATTCATTCTATAATATCCTATTGGACCACAATTGGAAGGCTAGATAGACTGGACTAACCTGGGAAACCATTGGAAAACAAAATTTTGAGCTAGCATCCTTTTATTCCATTTCTTAAATATTAATAGTTTTATTATATTAGAGTTATTAACAAAAAAAGAAATATCTTTTTTTTTTTTCATTTTATTTTGTTAATAATTTTTGCAATTTTTTTCACGCTGCAAAAACCTTCGAATACTTTTTTCTAGACGTAATTCCGAATCCAATGAGCTATCGCTCATATTTAGCACTATTTAACACGAATTTAAACTTGTGAACTAGACTAAGTATTCCACACATAAAGTTCAAATATAAAACCTTTGACAACCAAAATTTTCAGCTATCTTCAGGTTGTTTCACGAATGTAATTCTTTTAAAGATCACGTCGAAAATTTGATGGCGATCTCGCTTCAAAGTTACGAGCTGCCTCCAGGTAATCAGTGATAAAATGTAGCAATGGATGCCTTACATCTGAGTCAGATGGAGCATAAATACGAAATCGGATTACGCGTTCGTGTCTCCCCGTTCGCCCACAGAAATATCACAATTATTTACTACCAAACACATTTGGCACAACCCTGAACCAACGAACCTCAAAATACACTGGCAGTGGATTTTTATATGCTTATTTTTGTAGTAATTTACAGACGTGGGGTTATATATATTTAGACAGGTCGACTGGCTATAGCTGGCTAGTTAACTTGCAATACATGCAGTTTCACTTTCCTTGTATTTAATACGTTTAATATTTTTATTTAATTATTTTATAAGAATTAAAAAAAATAACTAAATGTACTTATTATTAGGTTATGGGAAGCAATGAAAGATGGAATTTGTATCAAATGATATTATTTAATTAATCTCTTTTGGTATAGTAGAAAGGTAAATAAGTAAATAAATAAATAAATAAATAAATAAATAAATAAATAAATAATACACATTCCACACAGCACCATCTAGCTCCAAAGTAAGCAACTAATGCTTGTATTATGGATACCAGACAGTTGATATACTATATAGATTACTTTTTTTTGTAAATACATACATGTTATAAATACAAAACATCCATGACTCAGGTACAAAGTTAAATGTTAAAACATAAACATTTGCCCCTAGCGGGATTCGAACCCGCGACAGTTTGGTTAACAGCTAGGGTTACTAGCCACTAGACCAAACGTATCGTCAAAAGGTGTGTTCGTATCTACTACTAAAGCCAAACGTATAAGACTCTTGTATGAAACAAAGAGCTATTGTAATAAACCTAATGTTTATATATGTGATCCTTCAATCTACTTGTTAGAGTGAGACAGATTTATTTTGATATATTCCAACACTTATTGTTTAATAATATTTTATTATGTTTAGTATAATAAATAATTTTAGGTAAGTCTCTCTACTGTATCTACACATACCTATACATATATTCTTATATACATAGCTATCCATAACTGAAATAGTAAACTAGACGAGATTGTACATTAAATATTTAAAAAAAAAAAAACATTTTGTACACGTACAAATTGCATTTCTATTTAATATTTAATGTACAGACACGGCTCGTTTACAATTTTATTATATGAATATATTTTGACTTTTTTAATAACTAACATGTTTTAATGTAATAAATAAATGTGTTTTACTATATTATTCTTTAAAATCTTATTAGCATAGCAACAGTCTAATAACCACTCTGTCAAAGTTATTGTAATTTAGGTTATTTACGCATTCACATAATTATTTTATGCTGTTTATAATAATATAAATAATTAAGAAAAATGTTAAACGTGAAAATAAAAAATAAAATAGTCGAATTGGCCAATGACAGATTTGTAAAAATAAAAATGATTTGTATTAATAAGACTCGTCTACAGAATGTGAGACGTCGTTAGTACCACTTCCTTTACTCATAAAATGTCAACATTAAAAAATGGACGATTTGCACTGTTGTGGTTATTCTTATCCTAAGTTTGTATGTGCCCTATGTCCTACTCCCTATGCCCGCGACTTCGTTCGCTTTGAAAAATGAAAACTATAACACCTGACAAAATAAATATGAGTACATATTACGTCCTACATATTTATCCTTGCGAAGAAGATGGCGCAGCTCATTTTTTTTATATTTATAGACGATTCCTCCAAAAAAATACTTTAAAATGAAACCAAAGATGATTATTACCAAAAAATAAAAATTACTAGTGCCTTGGTACAAATAAACTTTCCTAAAAATTGTTTCTTTAAAAATTTTAAAATTCAAACAAACCAAACGTGTATACATTTTTTTTCCTTTAGATTCTTACGTGATAAAATATTAACTAGGTGGGAGGGGGACGCTCTATTATTATTTTTTCTTACATTGGGGTGGGAGGGGGTTAAAAACTATCAAAAATCATCTAAGCCGGCGGAGTGGAGGCTTTGATAAAGGATACACTAGATTCGGGGTCTCAAACAAAATCACTGCGAAAAAGTGTCCACTGGATTTTATTATACATGCTATCACTTTCTCTCGTTAATTTCTAATAATTTAAATGTTGCATGACTGATTTGAATTTTAACATTTAGTAATAATGATTCAAGTCGTAACACGTGTTCACCTTAAGGACAACTTTGTGCAACTAATTTAAAATAACACCCCAAGCTGTTAGTGCGGTGATATTCTACTACGCCACTTTTAGTGAAGCAACCCAGAATCTAGTGTATCCTTTATCAAAGAGTGGAGGCCACGGACTGGCAAGCGAAACGTAGAACGTCCACCTACAAGGTGGATCCAGGCTGCTTCTGAATGGTTGTTTTGGAAAATTGTGTGTCTATGTCCAGCAGTAGACGTTGTGCGTCTGAGACGATGATGATGACATTTAATATTACTACCTTTCGATATCCCTCGCAATTGAGTTGTGAAAGCGTAGCTAACATATGCCTGCGAATATTAATACACAAATATTTTGTCTCATCCATCACATACGTTCTAACTGTGTAACCACCTAAACCGCACGGTAACATTCTAATCTGCACTAAATATCAAAGAAACCTATGAATATCTCGGAAAAATATGCACAAGTTTATATTAAATTATGTGTGACGCAGTTACAACTATGTTTTATTGGAACAGGTGTTCTGGATGTGTGTAACGATGTTTGAAACGTTTGGATAGTGTTAATGTGACTACAAATAATGATGTTTTTGTAGGGATGCTTTCGCGCAGTACAAAATATAGGGGATTCATTTAAATTTAGACATTTTTAATCCTACAATTCGGGGAGCCTTAGGTTTATTTTCTTATGCTAATGTCGACAGACAGGGAAACAGTCCATTTAATGGTAGGAATATACCATTCCGAAGATCTGTGGTGGCTACCGTCGCCTATTACAAAAGCAACGCCATAGGTGCTGCAAGTGAATAGGTAGAGATATAAGAGATAAAGTAGGGATGGGGTGATAAAGCTTTGGCATCCCTTACTTACTTACCGAAACACAAAAGCTGTTATTACTTCACGGTGGTCTTCTGTAAGAGGGTGACTACTGCCGCCAGAAGGGCTGCCCAAATGACTGCGAAAAGCAGTGTGCCCTGCTACTACTTTCCAAATCCAGACCAGAGCCAACTTTGAAAAGTTCATTTTCGAACCCTGCCCCGCCCCACCGGGTATCGAACCCGGGCCTCCTGAGACGTTAGACGTAGTCCAAGGTGAAGGTAATAATAACAAGCTATTAAAAAATGCAGAGGAATTGGGTGTCCCGCAGACTACTTGCTGCAGCATCAGATCAAGGTTACCATGTAATGGAAAAACCACCGAAGTTAGTATACCAAATTTCACTTCAATCGAACCTTCACATCATCAACATGAATTTTAGCGGTCCCAGCAAACGTTGTCTAGTTCGAACCCGAAAAAAAAAACTTTAACTTGATTGCAGCGACACCTATCGGGTCTTATTGTGAATCTAAACCATTCAGTTTCAGGGGGCCACCCAAACACAAGAAAAATATCATTAAAATCAGTCCAGCCGTTTCGCAGTTCAGTCACATACACACGGACAGAAGAAATTTATATTCATATAAAGAAGATTATTGATAATGATGATGATTGTTTTAGTTTAATAAAATTCTTGTTTTAATTATTAATGTACGTTTAATACGAATTTCGTATATAATTTTTTATTATCCTTTATACCGTCTATATTTATTTTATGTTCAAAGCACATTACTTTTCAAAAAAATAAAATCGTTGCATACATTATTCTTTTTTATTTGCATAACCTGCCATCTATACAGCAAAGTTTGAAACATAGAGTACATTGTTACCAAAAAACATCACCGCGAAGTAATTCAAATGTGTTCTAACAGATGGCGCTAAAAATTAGCGGATAATTCAAACTCAAAAAGAACATCACAAATTCACACAAGGGACGGGGCATTCTCAACAAACACATATAGGAAACACGAAATAAATGAAGTATTTCGTTCAAAGAAATTTTCAAGTATAGTAAAGAATAGTTATTAAAACCGATTTCAACAACATTGTGTTGTTGAAAAATAAAAACATGACCAGTCAACTGACATACCACTTATTAATCTCCTTAGGTCGTATTGACGACGATAACGTGGTGAATGAAAATCTGTAAATTATTATTATTTTAAATGTCGCTCTAATAAAAATTGTAGTTTTCAAATATCCCTTTTCTAGGCTTGGATTTAGAGAGTATTATTGTCGGCTTTATTATACTTTTATATTAGCTGAAAATTTCACTAAAATCGGTTGAGCTGTTTAGCAATCCTTGGTGAAGGAACATGATACACATATATCAAAAACTAGCTAAACTTTTAAACTAGCTTTTGCCCTATTTCCTTTTCTAAAACCCTGACAGTATGCAAAATTTCACGATGATCGATTAAGCTGTTTTGGAAACCATAGCGAACATTATAAACCCACCGATTTTTATTATATAATATATAGAAGAAATTTAAAGACAATAGATATGATTTTGGCAGTTGAAACTAAATTACCTTCGAGAAACTGGCTGGTAGGTAAACGGAGGGAAACTTTGAGTGATGAGGCGTACGCTGAGTCGATGTACCAGCGAGGGTCACGAGGATCGCGATTTTCACCCAGCCTACTGGCACTGCCTCTGCAATAACCATATTAGGTACACAATTCAGTATGTCAAAAGAAAAACACGGTCTATAACTCTAGACCTTAGAGTAGTTTGCTCAGTATTTCCTCAAATCTTTTGATAAGACGTCTTCTATATTATTTGAATTTCTGTGCATCTTATTCCAAAGCCTATAAAAGAAATCATGAATGGGGTAGACAACCAACCAACACTGTCTTAAGATTATTCTTAGAATATTTTTTTTTTCCTTAATTTTACTAATAAATTATTATTATTATATATATTTTGGACGCCATAGGTAATATGCCTTTTCGTAGCAAGCTTTATACAATATTAACATTGTGCAAGAGGATCTGATAAAGGCCACGGGTTGATGGTGGATCCCGGCTGCTTCTGACCATACCTAATGAAAAATGATAAGGAAACCTATGGACGTTCTACGGTCGATATTATGATGATGATGATGATGTATTTCTGACATAACATGTATTAGACTATTGAATAATAGATATCTGTTCTTTTATTGTATTGTAATTGTATGAACAATTGAACATACCACTATCAGAGTAAGAAGTTTTTACATTTTCACACATAAACTCCAAAAGGTTAAATTCCAGCATTAAATTGTAGGTCGCTTATAGACTTATAGACGCACTGAAACACGACACTTGTATTCTATACATTCTACTACATACATACATTACATACTTATTTCATACAGGTCTTCGTAGGTTTCTGACTGTAATTAATCTATGTTTGTTCTGATTGATTATTAACGCACAGCTACTAATAGGCTCTGAAACTACCAAAATAAGGCCATAGCCTAAGCATAGAAAGCTGAAATTTGAAACGTAGGTTTATTTTATAACGTAAGCATCCGCTAAGAAAGGATTTATGAAAATTACAACTCCGGCGATAGTTTTTAGTGTGTAGAAGTGACATGCCCCCCCAATCTCCCCATCGTCTGTGGGGATCTGGTTCGCCGATTTTCCAACTCAAAAAAAGATTTTTGACAACCTGCTTTTAGAGATAAAATAAGAATAATTGTTATTTAACATTATTTGGCCTGAGCCTGCATTATGCTGAGTTGGGGCCGGTTTGTAGCAGAGGGGAAGTTTGTGTTTATTCTTAATGTCTTTTCTATGTTCTTATTTCTTATTTCTGTGTTTTCTTATTTTCTTATTTCTGTGTGTTTTTTGGCAAATTTATAGTTTTTTTTTTACGTTATGGTCCACAGACAGGCTGGTAGGTGGCTACCGTCCATAGAAGGATTAAGTATAAGAGATAAGGACGGGATGGGGTAATGGGCTTATAGTATACTGAAATTTATTCTTATTCCTATTATTTTTAAAGTATGGTCTCTGTGTTATTCTGTTGTATCTTTCAGTAGTTTTGTGTGTTGACTACCTGTTTAAAATCGTTATTTAATGATGAACTACACCTTCTAGATGTTCTTTTGTATTACATGATAATATGTGATAATATCAACATAGAGTACCTAATACCACCGATAAAATACTATTACCAATTAACTTAACAATTAACTAACTGAACTTACTTATGGATAGTAATACTACATTTATAAATATGTATAAACCATTTTTATCAATCAGATAACAGGTAATTACATAAGAATTAAAAGCCTTTAAATTTTTATTTTACTCTCTTTTTATTATTTATTTATAAGAGGACCGTTGTATAGGAACTTCGTTCCATTATCTTTCGAGTCAACCGTTTAGTAGCCAGTATATACCTATAGTGTCATCTGTGTCATAAGTCTAATAATATATTATTATATATCTATTGATAATATTATATATTATTAGGGGTTAAAGTATGAAATTGCCGATTTGTACTGAAAAATAAAAATTCGTTTTTTTTTTAATTTAACATATTTATTTAATCAAAATAATTACCATTATTATCTATACATTGCTGCCATCTAATAGGAAGCTCATTTATGCCTTTGCGATAGAACTCTGGTGATCTAGTTTCGACAAACTGTGTGAAAGCATTTTGCACTGCCTCCTGAGAAGAAAACTTTTTATCACGCAGAAAATTGTCCAAATCACGAAAAAAATGGTAGTCCGTTGGAGCAAGGTCTGGCGAATACGGAGGGTGACGAATGGTTTCTAATTGCAGTTCCTGTAGAGTCTGCAGATCAGTCAAATCATGAGGCACCCATTTTTCATATTTTTTTATTTTATTGATTTGACGCAAATGAGTCAATATTGTTGGTAAGGTAACGTTAAACCATGCCGCTAATTCCTGGGTAGTTTGGCTCGGATCGGCTTCCACCATCTCTTTCAAATCATTGTTATTCACCTGTGTGGGCGGTCTTCCACGTGGTTCGTTCTTCAAATCGAAGTTTCCATCACGAAAGCGTTTAAACCAAAATCGCACAGTGCGTTCATTAGCAGTCCCCTCTCCAAACGCAACATTAATATTGCGAGCTGTTTCTGCCGCGTTAGTTCCGCGTCGGAACTCGTATTCAAAAATCACACGAATTTTCGAAGTATCCATCTTTATTGTCTAAGCTGAATAAAAAAAACAACTGAAAGTTGATAATCGAATGTTGCACATTTTTTAAAAGAAGAACTACATAGGTACCGTATGAAAAAAGTTTCACTCAAAAATCTCAAACCATGAAGGTTCTATGTCAATTCGAAGTACCTATTACAATAAAACGGCAATTTCATACTTTAACCCCTATTATTTTAGATTCAATAAAATTCGTTTGATCATTATATCCTCCCCAGCTTAGAAGTGATATATCATAAAATCTTAACTATGTAATTATACCTTTTTTTTTTTATCACTCTATGTACAGTATGTTACAAAAGAGATATATGGCAGATTTTTTTTAGATTTGTTTATTAAGGATACCCTGTTGTGTTTCGTAGTATTACATAGTGCATGATAAGTATAATATAGACTACCCATACTCGGTATAGTATACTATAGTGCACCTATTATAATATAAAGCAAAAAGTAATGGCAAAAAAACAGGTTTTTCATAAGAGATATAAATTCTCAGCAGGAGAACAGGTTTCGATGTCTCTGTGCTGTAACATTAGCACAAGTGCTATTATTGACTCTTTGTGAGAGCAGTGAAGATCAATGATTGCTCTTTTAAGTAGGTATTTTATTTTTACATATTTCAACATCTTATAAGGGTAATGTAGACAAGTATGTACATACTTCTAAGGGTAATGTGTAAGTTTAAGTTTAAGTTAAGGGTAAGTTTAAGTTAATCTTCTTCAAGAGGTAAAAAGGTTTTACTAACTCCTTAAAAAGCATAACAGGGCAACAGACAAATTTAAAAAAAATGTCTAAGCAAAGCCAGACAATTAAAAACACAAAAAGAGGTTATGTCGAATCAAAACATTCACATGAAACTACTTTATTAGACAAATCAAACCAGAACACTCGCAGGTAAATCTGTTCGGATATTTACCCGGAATCCATATCGAAAGTCATAGAAATAAACACTAGAATATAAAGAAATATAATCGGCCAATAATGAAATTAAAAAACTACATGTTCCTCCAGTACATATTGTGTCAAACTAGACTATTTTCGGATTGCCAAGTTCACGTTGGTTCGACGCAAACATAAATATCTTTTACAGAAGCGCGCGCGACGCGACTTTCATCTGGATGGGCGTCGTGAAAGAAAATTTCAGCGCTGCCGACGGTGGTCGAGTTTCAAGAACAATCGTAATGCTCTCAGTATACGTTAGATGGCGCTTGATCTGTTTTACATTTAATTGCTAACAGATGTCGCTGCAACGTTGTATATCCTTATTATCAATGCGAAAGTTTGAAACGGTTGATCGTATTTAAAAGAAATTGTTCACATAGATAGTTTAACCTAACAAAAATGTTAGATAGTCGCGGGCACAGCTAGTTTTATGTAGGTAATATATAATTCCTAATTTCCTGATATTTTTATAATGCGAAATTAAGTTTGTTTGCTTGCTACGCTTTCACGCCTTAAATACTTAACTGATCATCATGCAGTTTTGCATACACATTGTCAGGAGTCAGGAGTAGACGGAAACAATAGGCTAGTTGACAAAATTTGAAAATTAGTTTAAAACTATAGCTTAGCATCTATTTCACCCCAAAAATATATTATTTTAAGAAAAATAGGTCTTTTATATTAGTATTTTGAGTTTTTAGAAATGAACTTGAAATTGACCGCGAAAAAGGCCAAGGCTGTCATGGCGTCTTGAATGACGTCACACCTCGCGAAACAGTCGTGTTTGTTTATGACAGTCAATTGTGTCAATGACAGCTACAACATGGCGTTTCGCGAGGTGTGACGTCACGCTTCCATGCGCTTCTCTGATCGGTGTTTAATGTCACGTGATTAAACGCCTCATTTTGTCGATTTTATTTTCCAAAAATATTATTAATCTTTTATTATTTTAATAGAAAAGTTGTTTTTTTGTTTACTTATTATCATGGTTAATCATTAGAAACTCTAAGCCATCCGATTTATTCTTAGTGGAAACAAGCCTATTGGGGTGTGTCGTGAACACGGCCGTGTGTTTTACGTGAATAACTGAATTCATTTACGTTACGAGTCATACCGTGAAAACCGATTATAGCGACCTTCAAGGGACCATGAAAATTGGTCGTAATAAACGGATACTCGTTATAACCAATATATCCAACGAATTCGAATATACATCAAAATATATGCCCCATTTTGTTATAATGCCTCTCACTGTGGAGTAAAACTATAGATAATTATAATTATTAGTACTTGGGTGACCGAGCTTCGCTTGGGCCAATGAAAGGTTTAAAGGTTTTTCATGTAAGAAAGAAAGTCATTATAGAAAAAAAATCAAGAATACTTAAATTAATAATTAATAATTCAAATTATTATAAAACGAGCAAGTGGTATTACTTTTGTAAACGTTCCATTAAAAAAAAAACTACCTAAAACTAATTTTTTCAAAGATAAGACCCTGACAGATCGATTTCTAGACCTAAAAAACCCCTAACCCTAGATTTTCGTCAAAATCGTTAGAGCCGTTTTCGAGATCGTCGTGACATACAAGAATTCCTCGTTTAGTATTATAAGATATAAATAAGATAGAAAGTGAACCACTATATTATACAAGGTTTTTTCTCAGTATTATTTTCTCTATTTATGAATAATGTATAATATTAAACATAAAAAATCTATTTTAACTCAAATAAAAATAGTTAAAATTAATGAAGAAACTGTTTCCAATAAGTTGTAATGAAATATATACTTATATTAGTTGGTCGCATGACATGACACATTACAAGCGTTGTGGTTGTTCATAAATAAATTGGAAACGTTTATGCAACTAATCCAAGCCAGATAGATGCCTATTATTATAGTCACTGTAATATAACTGAATGACTAAAAAATCTGTATTTTTACTGTAAATTATAAAGTCAATGAAAAGAGTCTAACGTTGGATTATAAAGATTTTAATGAATATTTGTTAATCAGTGAACGAACCCAGATAAAAGTTTTAACTTTTAATCAAGAAAAAGAAGAATAACCAGTCATAACTAGCGAAAAATTGTCTGATGAGTTAAAATTATCAGTAGTTTGCTTGTGTGGTTTGGTTTGTCTATTGGAACTGTACTAGTACTATATTACTAGTATATTTAGTATATTAGGGCATACTGCGTTTCGAAGTCATTTGGGGAGCCCGTTTGGCAGCAGTAACCACCCCGTTACAGAATACCACCGTGAAATATCGACGGCAACGGTAGCAACTTACCATTAACTGAACTGTTAGCCAGTTGATGATTTTATTTTTATGTTACTTACTACTAAATAATCACTACATTACTAAATATTGTGCCTTAGGTTCATAGTAGAAGAATGTTACAAGTCAAAATAACCAACTGTTTTCTTGTCAATATATAAATGTGTGAATAGAGACAGCAATATTTAGTGAGCGAGAGGCAAACATTAGGCCATTTTAAATCCCTTTCTGGATTGACAGAGACTATTAAAGAATCCAGACGAAAGTCTGTGTATAAAATTTAAATTGATCACTGCGGCTTAACACAATCCACGAGCAAATCCCAATCAATAAGACCGGTCACGACAGTTTAATACGGTGGCTTAAATTCTGTTCAGCGATTAGTCATACATTGTAGAAACGTCAAACGCTTAATAACCACAATGTCTTACATTAAGTGTTGCTATTTTTGTAAACATTTTCAGTTATTTTTTATTAAGAAACTGTTATATTTGTGTGTATTTGCGACAGATGGCAAGACTATCGTTTCTTGCATTTACTTCGTCTATATTTATAAATCATTTGCCCTAACTGACTGTCAACGCACAGCCAAAGCTACTTAAGTCTAGAAAGCTGAAATTTGGAACATAGGTTTATTGTCTTATAAACATCCGCTAAGTCTTATAACATAGCATTAAAAAAAGGTAAAATATTTTAGACCTGCCACAAAGTGGCAACGATGTCGGTCGGGATGAATAAAAATTAAATAGAAGACTAGTGAGAAATTTAATAAAAAAATAATTGATGAACAAGGTCGCTTGTTATGCAAGGGGTAACTGCGATGGCGATTTTCCCCCACTTATTGTATATACATAGGTACTCATGTATCATAAAACTTAATGAATACACGGCCCACGGGGGTGGTGTAACCCCCGGGGGAAACTTTAAAAAAAAAAACCGCTAAGATAGTTGTATGAGCTCATACCGCCTTCTCCTTTCGTCCATCGGACATTCAGAAGTACGGCAAGTTACCATCCTCATATTGTCAAAATTCCTCCTTTTCGGACCAAATGTTTTAAAAACTCATTCATAATAGGTACGCACTGACAACGATAACCCACTTTTTTAAAGTTCGAGTGAATAAGCATTTTCTAGGTTAGCTCGCTCCATCGTTGGCCTCGTCTTTCCTGCACGGCTAGACGCTGGCCAAGAGCAAACTTATTTTTAATATTATTAATTTTAAAAAAAAGAAGACAGGATTTTAAAAAAAATTTAACTCCGTGCGAAGCCGGGGTTTGATCGCTAGTCCTTTAACATAGTATATCAATCACCTTTTGAAATCACCTTTCGCTTCTATCTATCTGTATATTCGCTAACTCCTCCTAAATTGATTTTAATGCAGTTTTTATCATCAGTAGTTCTCCCGAAAGGTTTATGCGTATAATAAAACCTAATCATTAATTTTATTTTTTAAACCACCAAACGACTAAAAAACTACAATAAAAAGTATTGCATCTGGCATCTGCAGAAGATCATCGTCAGAATGAGTGGAGACCATTTTGGTAAACTTTTCAATACCAATACTTTACAATGTACTAAATAAACATTTTTTCCTTCTTTCTTTCTTTCTTACATATCGAGCGAAGCCAGGGTGAAACACGTACTGCTAAAGAAAGAAATAAAGCTTCAAATGAAGACATAGCCAGAGCTCATTAAAGTCAAACAGGCATGTTGCTACAATAATATATATAATTTGAGTCACCACAATAATAGACCAGCGTTGAGGCGTAACGGTAAGTGGCAAGAACACGTAGCATAGGCATCGTTCATTTTGATTTATTAATGAGTAATGAGCTTAAAGACAAATTGTTTGCACATTGAGTTTATTTTTAACTGTAGTTTTAGTTTTGAGTTTAATTTACTTTGGCCCGTATACAAGCATAATATTTTTGAAGTTCAAAATTCGCAGAGCAAGCTATAAATGTCGTTATAAAATTTATTTAACTATCAGATGAATAAACAGACGATACGGCGATTTTATGACATTTGTGTAATATTATATGAACAACCATTTTTAACGTTGAGAAATCCTTTTGGATACCCGGCAGTGTAGGGGACACTGCGGGGTTATGCCGGATTCGTACCGGCTAAAACCCAACGGCCGTTTATGGGCGGGGTCGCGGGGTCGTTATGACACGACATCGGTGCCTCGCCACGGCTATCTAGCGCGGGGAGGGCTACGCTCCCTGTCAGAACCTCGGCGTACCCGAAGTGAAGGTACGCCCCGCCCATCTCGGGCGACCTCACGACTCTCCGTCTCCCCTAAGACTATCGCTCGGTTAATACAGAAGGTGGTGGACATTGATTGGTTATAAAGTAAAGTCACTGTTCGCCTCTATCTGTCTCTCTGCCAACTTCTTCTAAACCATCCAAAGGATTTTGACACAGTTTTTTCACTAATAGTTTAATTGGTTGAGGAAAACATTTTTATGTTAAGGTCGACAGACAGGCTGATGGTTCACTTGATGGTAGGTGGCTACCGTCGCCTATAACACAAGCAACGCCATAAGTGCTGCAAGTGCGATGACGACCAAAGAAGGATTGAGAAAAGGGATAAGAAAGGGATGGGGTAATAGTCTCTGACATCCTTTAATCACTTACTGAAAAAAACAGCACATAAGCTGTTATTTCACTGGGGTCTTGGTTACTTTCGCCAGACGGGCAGCCCAAATGACTGCGAAACGCAGTGTGTCCTGCCACTACTTTCCAAATCCAGACCGGAGCCAACTGTGAAAATGTCATTTTCAAAGACGACTCCGCCGGGAATCGATCCCGTGGCCCCTGAGACGTTAGACAAGCACCCTTAACACTCATACAACGGGCTTGTCCTAAAGTTTACATGTATAATTTGCAGAAAAACATCCGTCTGTACGAAGACGGGAGCGGGTCCCTATTTTTTTTAATTAAAATAAAATACCTAAATTAGCTTACACCAAAAGTTTAATTATTATTATCAGATACTGTGAACTTTCTCACAATCCACGAGACGTTGGCAGCAGTTTTAACTTTCATAGTGACTATCATTAAATCCCCACACGTGTTCCCACATTGAGGAGTGTCACCGTATGATTGGCGAAGACAGCTGCTTGGCAAACGGCCGAGCGACGCCTGTTGATGTATTATGATTGACAATAAGGTTCGAAACCGAATATGTGTTAGTCCATTGAGAACTACACTTAGTTAATTGCTCTCAACATAATACTTTCTTCATTAGCTCTGTCTCCTTCTTAAGGTGTCGTCTCTCAACGAAGATTGGCGACCGTCATGGCTAACTTAACCTTGGTAACTGCTGCGCGAAAGAGGCAGCGTGTGTTCATAGCAAATCATTTTATAAAATTCTTCAACCAAGATGTCATTCTCTGTCGTGTCGGGCGTCGGGGGTTAAAAATCACAAACATAACTAAAAAATATCCAACATTTTGTTTGAGTTTAAAACTTAAATTTTTACTAAATTAAAGTTTTTTTTTATGTTAAGGTCGACATACAGAGTTAATGAACTACTCGCCCAAATTTATCTCGCCCGAACGGGCGTGTTATCATATTTGATTTTTACCTATTATTTCAATAGACAACTCGCCCACTAGCATAATGTACACTAGTATATATTTTTACTAATAGTTGCTGTTATTTCTCAGTGGCTGGTTACAGCCTCCAGACGGGTTACCCAAAATGACTGCTAAATGCAGTTGTGCCCTGCCACTACTTTCCAAATCCAGACCAGAGCCAACTTTGAAAAGTCTCCAAAATTGACTCCACCGGGAATCTAATCGGGAAGTTGTTTGAACTCAATATACTTTCCTTTTTTATTAAAACAATATTTAAAAAATATATATATATTAATTAAAACAAAAATGTATGACTACACAAAAACGATGTTTATCATATCAATACCGTTCGCGTTACCTACACGTGGAGTTAAACAACCTTCGCCTTCATAAAGGCCACACAACGAGACCTTCGTTTCAAGGGCTGACCTTGTTCGAAGGACACAAGAAGGTTTCAATACGAGGCCTCCAAAATCAAGGACATTATCTCAGAAGGCCATCCGTGTTTGAGGTAGAATAATAGTGATGGGATACCTCTAAATGTTGTAGCCATCGATGTTGTAGCATAATTATTATTATGACATCATATGTTTCTTTTATGCCTTATTTTTACTGTTAGTAAGTACTGACTTTTAATCTCTGACTAATTAGATTTCTTCTGCTTAACACATTTCAGAGCAGTTTTTGATTATAATGTAACTAGCGACCAGCTCCCGGCTTCGCCCGGGGTGCTATTTTTTTATTGTTCGGCAACTAGGTTGCAACATTTTAGAAAAATAGTTCTTATATAGAGAACTTTTTTTTCTTTATGATAGGTTACGTTCTTATATGTATCCCTGAGAACGTGTATGCAAAATTTTATGATCAGTTGAGTAGTTAAGGCGTCAAAGCGTAGCAAACAAACACAGAAAAACTATAATATTAATTGGGAATTTATCAGTCTTATGCCGCATGGTAGTAATCGGTTTTACTCGGAAGTAACGATGTAGAGAGCATTTTCAGGCACATCTTATTTACCTTTTTATATAAACTTTTAGATTACCTAACAGATACCAATCAAAGTAAATAAATTTACCACTAGTTTCGAAAGCTTTTTAACAGACCGGCAAGATACGTCCATAGTGTAATGAAGAATGCTACAAAATAATAAAAATTACGGAATTATTTAAAAGTAGTTATGAAACAATAAAAAATAATATACTGCTTTATCGATATCGATAACGATACATCTGATTCTTTCTTATAAATCTAACCTTGAGACAGGGCCATATCATTTTACACCGCGCAAGCGTTATAAACGTCATTTTGACATTAAATTTGTTGTCATTTTGACAACGTCACTGTCAATAATTAAGGTCAGTATTTACTGACGTACTTCCCAATATAAGACATAAATTGTCTACTTTATATTTTATTTATAATTCTTCAATTATTACAGTTATTCAAAATAACCAAGCAAGCAGCTTTGAAACAACAGTTAAGTAATTTCTTTTACCGCGCATGCGTTAGAAATTTCACCAGATTTAGCAGTATTGTGTTATTAATTTTCTTTTGTGACATAAAAATGAAAACAAAATTTGTTCATACATGAAAATTATTAACATATAATATTAAAAATGCGAAAGTGAGTTTGTTTATTTATTTGTTACGCTTGCAGGCAGTGGCGTAGCTTATGGAGGGTTAGACAGCAGAGACCGGAGGCTACAAAGTGCAGTGCAGCGGGCCCTCAAGTTCATGGGGCCCTTGGACCCTGACCGGCAAACCTCAAATTGAATAAGCGAATTCAATTTCAAGACATTAAAATAAAACATATTACATTGCATGTGAAAGAAACCAAAATAAGTGAGATATCATGTGTATTTTTCGTTGAAAGCGCGACGTTGAACCGAATTTTTATGCCAGTCAATGAGGAATTTCACGACTCTTAATTTTCAGCATAAGCATAACAATTGCACAAGCTGCTAATATTAAATCACTATCGTCCTCATCCATATCAAATACTGAAAATACGTCGTTATAATTCTAAAGACGCCCAATCTTTCCGAGCACTCGGCAATCACCCGTCATCAAATTTGTCCGACTCGCAACTTTCTGAAGTCGCCGGGTTCGTGTCGGCGGGTTCATGCTTGGGTGTACCTTAAAGGACATAGCGTACCTTTCATCTAGAGAAAAAGTAATAAGCAAAAGCTTAGTTAGTTTCTTGTGATAACATTAAAAATTAAAAATGAAACTTCTACTATTTCAAACTATGCTTTGGTTAATAATAAATAAAAAAAGATTATGCCGTGTTTTCAAATCATTTATTTGCTTCTATTTATACGGTGACAAGTTGTCACCATTTGACAGTTCAATTTGACAGGTGGCCACGACAAGCCGCTTGTCATCTTGCTCGCTTTGTATTGTTTTCCCGCCTCATTTGTTGGCTAACGTTTTTATTAGTTGTTAAGTGTTGAAAACATAGACTTAAACGATTGACAATTTGATATGAAATTATTGCTTCTGTAAATTTACTAAGAATCTTAATATATCTGATTCGGATATATTAATCCTTTAGCCTTTAGCCACAGTCGGATTTATCCGACAGTTATTTCTCTACTTCCTTCTACTAGTATTCTTCTACTTGCATAATGTTTATTTTTAAATCATTGCGTTGCTTTCTCTTTAAAAAAATCTCTTAAAACTAAAACTTAAAACTCTTAAAACCAATCGGTTAAAGGGTTAAAAGAACCATAGATATAACAGTAACCTATGGTTTCTCTGGGCACTTAAGCACTGTGGGCATTTGTTAGTAAGTGGTTAACATCATCTATAAACACTAGTATTATAAATGCGAAAGTTTGCGAGGATAGATGGAAGTTTGTCACTCTTTCACATAAAAACGGCTTATTGATTTGGATGAAATTTGGCACACAGATAGTTTATTACTTAGATTAACATATATCCTTGAAAAAGGTTAGGTTCCTGAGGGATCATCTAAAATATAAAAAAAATTGGGGACTACTGTCGTCAATAGTGGCGGCGCCGGCGCTAGTTATACATATTACCGTCGGTCGCAGCGATGAAGATATCAGGTGTTATATCAGGTACTATTTTTTTTTTCATTTTTCAACGCGGATAAAGTCGAGGGCACCAGCTACTAATAAACAAACAAATAAAGAAGTATACACTCTGTTTGATGATTTTTTTTTCTGTTGAAGGGGACTAATTCAGGTAGCGAAAGTTATTCACACAATATAGGTCCGTCGTTTTCAGACGTTTTTAACTTATACATTATTTATAGTATGCTAGCGTGGCCAAATACACAAATACAAATAGCCATGTGAAGTGCCAGCATCACATGGCTATTTGTATTTGTGTATTTGGCATATTTGGCAAACAATTACCATGTGTGGCCAGTTTATTTGACAAAGTGTTGCCCTTATTTGCCTATTTGACAAATAAGGACAATACCAAATACGCGGATCCGTGCGCTTGTCGGTTTTTCGAGACACATCAAAGGAGTCAAATAGGCAAATACGCAAATAAACCGTCCACACAATGGCCATATTCAGAAGCGCGTGCGCCGTGAACCTGTACGGACGTGCAGTATTTTTGTGTTTGTGCTGTTAGCAAGAAAATAATTATTCTTGAAAATGAATAGGGACAATGAAACAGTGCTAAAATTTTTGGAGTTGTACCAAATGAATTCGTGTGTATAGCATGTAATAGTAGTAATAATAGCTCAATGTGTAATAGTAACATGCATTTAAATAATAAAATCCCCCTGCAAGTTGAAACACGTCCATAGTGTTGGTAAACACCTTGCGTTTGTGTGTTTGTTATTTGACTGCCATGTGTGGATGGTGTGGATTACCAGAACGTCAAATATTTTGCCACATACAAAAAACACCCAATAGCGAACACAAATAGCCATGTGAAGTGCCACCATTAGAAACAGGCAGGGGATGACAACGATTTCAGTACTATTCAGTAGCCCCTACACTAAACATACCTTCTATCGCAGGAGAAAAATTATTTTTAAATCAACGATTTTATAAGTTATCAATTTAATTAAGGTAATAATACCTAATAATGATATTTGGAATTTTAAACCGAAAATGAGTAGGTACAGAGTTTATTTGAACCGACACTAAAATGTAATAAACGTCATATATTAATCTCCTTAGCATTATTTGATTCGTATTACGAGTAAGAATAGTTTAATGCGCATTGCCCACACATTAAAACTGTCGCTGACTTTGATATATTATATCTGCAAATAACTTACACGCAAAAACATAATTATTCGCCACACACAATGCTTTAAAACAGTCATTAAATATAAGTGAATATATAATATAAAAGACTGAACATACATTGTGAATGAAACGGATTTTCGATGATAGGCTTCAAAAAGTTTCCTCGCGCGTTTGAAAAGTAAGAAAACAATTTAAAAAAAACTTAATTTATTTCAGCTAATATATTAAGACAACATTTATTGACGGTAACAAGTTCTCTGGGCTGAATATATAGAAGACGAATTTTAAAAAAAAAGGATCGCCACGTTAGAAATTTAATAATACAAAAATTTTGTAATTCCAAACTCACCGAATCTAAACTGGAGCGTTCACAAAGCACAAAATTTAATTTTTATGGTTTAAAAAAAATAAGCTAATACTAAACTAGACTAACACCGGTACACGTGTTCACGTGTCTCGCCCTAGTATAAGTTTAAATTTTATATAAAGCTGGTGTTCGGTGTTATTCTGAGGAAAGTTTAGTTCTAAAAATAAATGTGCGTATCGTTTGAAAATTCAACACTCCTTAAAATTTGAACAAGTAGTGTGAGAGGTGCTTTTGGACATTTTTTTTCAGATTTGCGAACAGTTAGCCAGTGACTGCAAGAATAAACTAGGGTGGCAACCCCAAGATTAATATACCCAATCATAGCAAAACAGGCTCTGAATATACCCAATACGTTAATGTTGCTTGATCTAAAATATTCTTATAACTTTTTTTAATGTTAGTCCACAGACAGGTTGACGGTCCACTCGATGGTAGGTGGCTACCGTCGCCTATAACACAAGCAACGCCATAGGTGCTGCAAGCGCTGTCGACCATACAAGGATTAACAATAAGGGATAAGGAAGGGAAGGCATAATGGGCTCTAGCATCCCTTACTCACTTACAGAAACACAACGGCACATATGCTGTTTTTTCACTGTGGTAAGGGAGTGGTTACTGCCGCCAGACGGGCTGCCCAAATGACTGCGAAACGCAGTGTGTCCTATCTATTTCCAGATCCAGACCAGAGCCAACTTTGAAAAATTATTTCCAAAGTTGACCCTGCCGGGAATCGAACCCGGGAACCCCAGAACAGAACGTTAAAGCAAACACCCTAACCACTCATCCAACGGGCAGTCGTAAACAGGAAAGTGGTGACATTCTGTTGAATGCGTCGTAAAAGAGTTTTTTTAGATATTTTACAAATGCATCAGACGACGCTCCAACATTTATAATTATACTCGTGTTAGAAATGTATACATTTTTAAATTCTAATAAAACAAATTCAAAAAGACCATTTTTGACACAGAATTTTATGAATGCCTTTTATTAGTATGTCATGTAGGATCCAATAGATTTCGATTACCTACTGACGTAAAAGTTAGAAGTATAAAACAAATATGTCTTGACTATGTCACATATAATATAATACGTACAGGGGTGTTTCAACACTTCAAAGAAGGGCACACAATTCAAATATAGCATCAGTATTTTTATTAGTACTTAAAATGTTAGTATTAGACATTGTTATTCTAGATACATACACCAGATCTATGAACCTAGAGATTTTTTATTAATTAGATTGAGCTTTGAAAGTTTAGATCCATTGATATTTTTTTTTTCTTCATGCACTTATAATTTTCATACACTTTATCAGATATACAGTAGATACTTAAACATAATATAGATGTTTTGGTTCAACGAACGAGATACAGAGTTATTTATAATGCGAAAGATTTTGTGTTTTTCTATGCTCGGAAAAATACTGTTTAATTTGAAATTGACTAATAATGTTTATGTCATGTGATGTTAAACATAATCTATTATGTAAACGTAGACAGAAACCAACTATAATACTTTGTTAAAATCAAAATAAGTTATCAATTTTGTATCTTGTTTCCCAGATTCATCTTTCTTCATCTCGCTGCTCGCATCATGTTTAGGGTCTGACTATTTTCTGTCAACGACGTAAGAAACATGATGAAACATCCTTTTTAATTTGCAATTCAATACTTAGTAAAAGTCGAATGTATATAAAAAGATAACAAAATTTGAATTTTAAAAATTTAAAAGAAAAGAAGCATGGAGATTTGGCGGAAGATTGGAGACTGCCAAAGGAAAAGGAGTAAGTAAAGACAATACGTGCAGAGATTATTTGGAAGATAGATTAACTTTATCTGTGCCCGCGATCAAAATATTTTAAGAGGTGCCCTCGACTTCGTCCGGGTTGAAAAAGAATATATAAAAAATATATAAGCAATATAACGCCTGACATCTACACTACTGTTACAGTTTTGTCGGAGTTAGTTTTTTTAAAAAATTTTGGGTAGGAAATCAAACGGGAACAAAACTTTTTTTCTGGATGAAAGATACCCTGTGTCCTTTTCTGTATTATTGACAATGTGTATGCAAAATTTCATGATGATCGATGTTAAGGCGTTAAAAGGTAACAGACAGACAGATCACATTAGTACATACTTGATAAGACGCGTCGTGAATCTTCATTCAAGCAGAAAAGAAAGTATGGCTCCGACGATTAACGAAAAAAGCTTAAAATTTACAATTACAGTATCTATACAATATCTATAAGGTTCATAATACAATGCAGCTGTTAGTTTTGTCTCAAACGACAAAACAGCTTCAGCTCTACTCACACAAGCGTAACATGCCAAGCGGCGCATACTAACATGGCGGCAGCTGGCGACCAATAGCGATACTGGAAAAAGCCGCGAAATGTATGGATTGGTCGAAAGCCTTTATCACGCTTTAAAAATTTGTCTTCTGCGCAGGTACATGGATAAACCATATCATTTTGGGTACTATGTTGGTACTACTGTATGGTAGTATGGATTAGTATGGATATATCTTGGTAGTGTGCTACGTATTGTAAAAACAAAATAAACCGAAATAATCTTAAGTACTTATTCACTCCAATAATCCCGCATGTTTTCAACCGTTGATTGATAGATTTTAAACAAACCATCCTATATTTAAAACAGATAGTTAAAACCGAGTCGGTTATTTTCAGACTTTTTGTAATCCGCCTTATTTAATCCACATTCTTGGATTTCGTGAAAAATATCTGTGACTCATCCATCAACTGAAGAGTTAAAAACCCAATGAATACTTATACAATCCGTTCACAGAGGCATAATTATGTCAACATCAGATGGTAGATGTAAATAAGTGGTTGATGGCGACTTTACATACGTTTTTATCGCTAATTTAAAGAAACTGTAAGGCTTAGCATGTAAAATTGAAACTTATTTCATTATTCCTACTGTCTTAGAAAATTATTTTCATGTAAAACGTGCGAAACCGGGGGCGAGTCACTAGTTTTTAATGAATTTAGATTATACGGACACTACAAAGTGTCAATCGGTAAAGAGCTGCCACAAACCATCTTTTAAACTTAGTTTTTTTTACTTTTTGCAATATTTTAACTCATTTTCAATATAATAGAAAAGAAAACTAAAATAATTTTATGTACAATACTTACATACTATTAAAGGTAAACGCGACAGTTTATGAGAAACGTCCGGGTAGGTAAACCGACCGGGGTTCGATTCCAGGCAGGGTCAACTTTGGAAATGGAGGAACTTTTCAAAGTTGGCTTTGAAAAGTTCTCTTCAAAGAAGGGCACGCTTAAGCATGCAGGCAAGCACGCAAATCGGGCAGCCCATCTGGCGGCAGTTACCACGGTGAAATAATAGCACGATTGCTTTTGTGTTTCGGTAAGTCAGTAAGGGTTGTCAGAACCCAAATCCCCCTATTTCCTAATCCCTATGGCAATTGCAGCATCTGTGGCGTTGCTTGTGTTATAGGGGGTATAAACATCGCAAATCTTAATGGGCTCTGACCATGAGCTTTGTATCTTTTGTTTGCGTATGTAGAATTGCGAACAATACTGCTCAACTAAGCGCAAAAGCGCAAAAGAGGTATGCAAATGAAAGCGAGTTTCGAGATGTTTGAAGTTATGTAAAAAAAAGGGAATTCTTTCTTAAGGTTTTTCATATGTCTAAAAGGCACTATGGCATAAAAACGCATGGCACTATGGCATAAAAATCTAGGGCAGAATACGGCGCACCTGCTTTCTCTCGTACAAATGTTATTATTGGGTCTCGCTCATTCCATAGCTCCCCCATGCCCGCGTCGCAATACCTCACAAACAGTCCCAAAATCGGTTACTGCGCATATTTGGCACGTGATATCGCCAGAGCCCATTAAGATTTGCGCCGATTATAGTTTGCCTATGTAGGCGACGATGTAATCACCTATCACTACACGATGATACCAGCAAATGGACCGTCAGTCTGTCTGGTCGAGGTAACATAAAAAAAAACAAGACATTTTATGAATAACGATAATATATGTGTTATGGACGATTTACGACAAACGGAATGGATCGGAGGAGTCATATATAAATTGAATTTTTAATAAACCAAGCATATAATATAGCAGAAGACTATATATTATACTAGCTAGTGCCCTCGACTTTGTCCGTTGAAAAAGAAAATACATGAGTACGACGGTGGCGCCGCCACGCGACAGTGGCACTTAATTCTTTATATTTTTAGACGATCACTAGGGAACAGTACCTACTTTTTTTCTTAATGAAAGGTACCCTATGTCCTTTATTGTATCCCTGACAACATGTATGCAAAATTTCATGATGATCGGTTGAGTACTTAAGGCGTGAAAAGGTAGCAGACAGACAGACAAAAGTTATTTTCGCATTAATAATATACTTATAGTATGGATATCGAGCACGTGTAGTTTCTAAGTAAGTGACGGACCATTGTTACCTATTTCCCGTAAACCCGTAATCTACAATATTTATGGTACAGCCACGCATATTGTATTATTTAATATTATCTTTACATAGTATAAAACAAAAAGCCGAGTAAAATTAATAAAATTAGGGGAAATAATTCGTGTAGTTTTGAAAATTGGTAGTTATTTGCGGTATCCAGATGAATATACTAAAAGTCCTGAATATTGCTCTGAAAACTTTTTTAGCTATGGAGATTTAAAATTTGAATTTGTAAAATATGAAAAAAGAAATAAAACGATTAGTTTAGTTAAACAAATGCAGTTATAGCTAAAAAATAGTATTACTGTGACGAAGGTCAAGTGGATATTTTTTAGTAATATACTGAACTAACCCGATTTAAACTTTCTTAAATATATATAGTCTGTTATGCACTGTATTATTTTCATCTAAGTTTTAACTTTACTCTATGAAGTCAAATTAGGCGATGAAAATTACGCTTGTTAAGTCCTCGCCTTAAGTTTTTAATAATGGAAATTATTAAAAATATATAATATATGTAAAATATAAACTGTAGGTACGTAGCCGCGGACCGTTTCCAGGCAATCCCAGGCCCACTATAAATGCTTTATAAATAGTCACAGCTGGCCGAGATCTTAATTAAGATAACGCGAAAATTCATGTATCCAACATTTCCGTAGAAATTTAGTTTTTAGTTTCCGTACATTTCAGTTAAAACATAATTTTTTTATACTCCATCGTGGATAACATTTTAAAAAACACGACTTCACAAAAAAGTAATAATTATTTTATATGTGGGTCAATGTATGAGGTTTTATAATAAAAGTTTCCTGAGATAATCAGTCTTACATATCAATACTAATAATAAATCTGTAAGGGTCGGTCATGGAGTAAGTTACTTTGTTTTCAGAGATATCGTGTTTATAGACTCTATACATGATACTGAAACTAAATTGACGGTTTTTAGAATTTTTTTTCTGTATGTATGTATATGTATGTTCCTCCATAACTCTGAAACGAATTAACTGATTTTCATGAAACTTGGTTGATAAACATTTGGACGTACGGGACACAGGATAGGCTACTTAATATTTTTCAAAGCGGACGAAGTCGTAGCCACCAGCTAGTAAATATATAAATTTAAAGTGTAATCAAAACCAAACACTTTTCGAAAAGCTATTATAAAATCGCTGATTTTATGTAAGCGACAATGAAGCCTCGATTTAAGCGATTCTCTCTAAGCTCATACTATGTTTGTTTAGTATTTTTAATATATTTTGATTTTGTGTATAATTAATTGAAATGATTTATGATAAAGATGACAAAAAGAATGCTATACTGAGTTTCTTCTCAGTATCGTCATCGAATTGCCTTTTTTTCCCGAAACCCTGGTAAAATTTAAGTTTATAATAACAATCAAAATAGTTTCTTGAAGAAACCTCTTTGATGCATAAATAATTTCACTTTGATTCTTTAAGATTTCTGAAATTTTTGTTTGAATATAATTGTTAATCTCACGTAGGTATCTGAAAAATGAGAAATGTTTGTGTCTATAATCTCATTTAAAAAATATATATCCATGAGAAGACATGGGCTGGTCGCTAGTTATTCTTTATAATTTATATCATATATTCATAGCTTGAATTGCTGCAGTTTCTTATATCAAAAAATGAGGTTCAGTTTCGCAATCAACTAAATGCATCCCGAAGCTGTTTGAATTAGTATTCAACCGTACAAATTATGAGACGGTTTTCACAATTGGAAAAAGCTATTTAAAAGCTACAAAAGAAGGCTTTTGTATTTTGTATTAAGGTTCGAAACTAAAAAGAAACAGTAAAATTAAATTTTCTTAGTACCTAATGTTGGCGAATTCAGGGAAGTCGTCAGTTCTGAAAACACATGTCGCGTTCGTCGCTCATACAGACAGTCAAATGTTATGATTTATGATATTTGATTTTATTATTAGATTACCTACTACTACTAGCTTAACATCAGTGAGAAATAAGAGGACCCACTTTTTGTACTACATACAAAAAGATTTGTACATTGTAGCCTTTCTAATGAAATATTATATTAGGCTTATTTGTAACTAGCTGGTGCAAGCGAATTCGTCCGCATAACTTTATAAAATACTAGCTGGCGCCCGCCCGCGACTTTGTCCGCGTTGAAAAAGAAAAAAGTAGCCTATCCTGTGTCCTGTACGTCTAAATATTTATCTACCAAGTTTCATGAAAATCAGTTAATTCGTTTAAGAGTTATGGAGGAACATACATACATACATTCATACAATACCTACACTTACAGATTTATTATTAGTATTGATAGCCTATGTTACTGGCTGATAATGTATCTTTCTATAGGTGAAAGATTTTTTAAAATCGGTCCCATAGTTTTTGAGCTTCCTATAATAAAAGTGCTGTTTATCTGTCTATCTTAACTAATATTATAAATAAAAAAGTAACTTTGTTTATTTGATGCGCTTTTACGACCAACTACTCAAAAAAGTTTTTTTTTTAATGTCAAGGTCGTCAAACAGACAGACGGTCCACTTGACCCCATATGTGTTCCATTTATGCTGCTGACCATAGTAAGAAATAGTACCTACTATTCCCTAAGGGTAATCTATACATATAATAAAATCGTAAACGAACCATTATATATTTTTTGAAGGAAAAAAAACTTATCTATTTGTTACCGAGCTCAAAAAAAAATAGTTTTTTAGAATTCTTGTCTGTTTTTCTATGCACGCTAATCTCAGAAACGGCTTAACCGATTTGAATGCCGTTAAGTACTATTTTATCTATGATAATACATACATAAGCACTTATATACCTGGATTATAGGATACTATTTATCCTGGAAAAATGTTAGGTTCCTGCGGGATTTTCAAAAAATGAACTACAGCGCGTACACAGTTGCGGGCACCCAACTTAGTCTAAAAATAAAAAGGAATAATTCAACCCATTACAAAAATGTATATTGAACAATAGAGATCGATAAATGTAAGAAAAAAATTCACATAAGAAAAAAGTGCGCGGACGAAATTGCGAGCAAAGGTTCATTGAAATATTTAAACTCAAAGCTCAACAACATATTCGTTTAAAATATTTGGAAGTATTATTAAATAATATTGAAACATACTGTCACTGTTTAATTTATGAATGTTTAATACATTTTACAAAGACAAAGGTACAGACAGGCTGACGGTCCATTTGATGATAGGTGGCTACCACGGGTGGCTACCGTCGCCTATAACACAAACAACACCACAAAAATGCTGCAAGTCCGCTGGGGCAATGTATACTCTGGCATCCCTGACGCAGTCACCGAAATACAACAGCACACATGCTATTATTTCACGGTGGTCTTCTGTAAGGGGGTGGTTACTGTCGCCAGACTACTTGCCCAAATGACTGCGAAAATTCAGTGTGCCCTGCCACACTACTTTCCAAATCCAGATCAAAGCCAACTTTAAAAACTTTATTTCCAATGTTGACCCTGCCTGGAATCGAACCCGGGACCCCTGAGATAGAGAGCGTTAAGGCCAGCTCCCTAACCACTTAACCAACGAGCTCGTCAATATAACTTCTTCTTAACGATTCTCATATATAACCTCTTCTTAAGGACTCTTTGGTAACATATGAGCCTTAATCTTCACAGTGAATTGAAAATTCGCATTATAGATTCAAAAACTGGGTCATTATATTGCAGTGAATATTCGAATAACTACTACTTACACATTCTATACGAATACATTGTTATAATAATATGTTGGCAGTGAGCCATTTTGCAATTTTGCGCTGCCTGAAACATTAACCTATACAGAATGCTTAAATTTGATTATCTAGATCTAGAGAAAGTCTAGTAATACCCAACCATTACATATCTTTGTTAGAAGTTATCAATCTGCTTATGATGCTTTTATAATGAAAAATGAAAAAATATTTATTGCATAAATCTTACAAACAAATGGCTAAAGAACTATAATATTAATTAACAGTTTGAAAACATTTTAATTGAAATCACTAAGCTTAGCTTACAGAACATAGCTAGGTAGTTAGCCAGGTATACCTACCTAATACCTCAATCAGAAAAAAGTAATATTCCTCAGAGATCAACTAAAAATATAAAAAAATAGCGACGGCGCCACTGTTGTTATTTTCTCATCTGAGAAAATATAATGTAACACACATATTAAATTTTCTCAGGTGATTTCTTTTTAATTTTTCAAATCGGACGAAGTCGCGGGCACCAGCCAGTATGTATGCCAGACACCAATTTAATTTCCCTATACTTTATGATACGAAAATATCATAGTTATAAAATGTTAACGTCAATTTTCAAAAAGAAAAATAAACACATCATTTTATCGTCCATCGCGTATATATGTATGTGCAGCTAAAACAATGTTTAACCACGTTTCCTCTCATAAACATAAATTCTACAATATTAAAATATTCTTGTTGTTGTTATAATATTTATAAATAGAGCTGAGTTTAGAACATTTTTTCTATGAAACATCTAGCTTTTAACCTTGACCTTTTTTCTTAGGTATTATAACATTTATTCAATATTTTTGCTCACATATTTTTGTCAGGACGAAAGTTAAGGACGTCATAGACGTAAAGTAACAGAATCAGAATGAAGAATGAAGCATCAGAATAAGTTGAACTGGCAGTGGGCAGGACACATAGTATGGAGAGCCGACGGCCTCTGGGCTTGAAAGGTTCTCGAGTGGAGGGGATAGAGAAGCAAGCGCAGCTGGGATGTCCACCCAAAAAGTGGACAGACGACCTGATAAGGGCCAAGGGTTGACTGGTCCTATTGGAAAGTTATAGGGGAGTCCTATGTCAAGCAGTGGACGTCCTGCGGCTAAAATGAAGATCAGAATTTTTCATTTTTACTTTTAGATGATCCCTCGGGAACAGTGCTTTCTGGATGAAAGGTCCCTATGTCCTTTTCTGTATCCCTGACAACGTGTATGTAAAAATTTTACGATGATTGGTTGAGTAGTTTATAGGCGTGAAAGCGTAACAAACTTACTTTTTTATGGTGATACTACGTGATGGTAGGTGGCTACCGTCACCTATAAAATAAGCAACATCACAGTTGCCGCAAGTGTGCTGTCGTCTAGGTCCAATAGGATCAATAGGCATACAATAAGTGCAATAAGATCAATAGTACAATAGGTACAATAGGCATTTGGATGGGATGGGAAAATGGACTGCCAACCCTTACTCGCTCACCGAAACACAACAGCACAGGGGTAAGGGGGTGGTTTTAGAAGAGTGACTTTTTTCCTTTTTTTTTGTCATAAATATTCCGTCTTTTATATTGAAGATTGTCATTGACAGCATTTAGTTGTACTTATACAAATAAATTTACATTTATATACCTTAACCTGTACAAAATTAGAGATCCGGAAACAGTTACCAACGATATCTTAACTAACCTGTTTAACTAATCTAATTTGCTAATTTAACTAAACTAATTTTATCCATCTACTGCGTCGCGGGCTTACATTGCAAAATGAATTTTAAAAACATGGGGTGTGACTGTGTCGTGGATACTGTACATTGGGATATATTTTTTGAGCGTATTGTATTATATGTATACAAGGAATTCGAATATACCATATTACCAAAAAAAATCTTTTATCTTTTAGCTATCGAATGGTGTAATTAAATTGTAGATGATAGATATGTAACTACAGCATCTAACTGTATCACTTTTCTGATCTGCCTCCCGCTATGGATGGAAGCTAAAGACGTAAAAAAATATTCAACTTACCTGTTATTAATTATAATTTTTTAAAAAAGGTAATTAATCACTCACATATAAAAAAAAATAGCACACAATAAGAATAGCAAATCGTCTATGCACTTACTTCTTTAGAAATCGAATAAAACCGCGGCAACCAAAATGTCACAACCACGCGAAACGTCAACGCGCTATGAAGTAGATACGATATTGCTAGCAATACGAACAGATGAAAGAAGCTATGATCGCTCTATGTAATTATTAGCGAGTTTATGTGTCTGGGTGTGTATGGATTCGGGAATTTTTATACACAGTCGGCGCATTCAGCCAGAAGGTATATACGTGACTAAGCCAATTCACGTGTTTTCATAATAAAATTTAGACGAGACGAAAACGCTACGCGGTGTAAGAAGTATTTTGGAACGCGCATCACTCATGTCGGCCGCACAGCATAAACTGGATTAAATTTTTATTATAATTCACTTGAAAATCATCATAGAATTATCGCCTTTAAAATTAAGAAACATAGTAACTTTTTGCTGATTTTTTTTTATTTTTACAGAATAGACTGTGAAATATCAGTATTAATATGCTTGTATAATATTAAGTGTTGTGTTTCGGTGAGTGAGTAAAGGATGCCAGAGCATCCCATCCTTTCCCACCCCATCCCTTTCTTAATAATTAATTATCAATTATTAATTATATTAATATCCTTATTTATTAATCTTAATTATAAACTTAACTATCCCTTTATCCTTCTATGGTCGGTAGCGCACTTGCAGCATCTATGACTTTGCTTGTGTTATAGATGACGTTAGTAAGTGGTCCAGTCAGCCTATCTGTTGGACCTTGAAAAAATTATTAAATTACTTATTTTTTTCATACTTTCCCTTGTCACCGCTTTGATTCAATCAAATCATTGGATTCAATTTGATTCAATTGTAAAATATACCTACCATAGAACACTATACTACCAAGGTACACAATGAATTACAGTAAATTACAAGATAGGTAAGTACTACATGCAAAATATGTTCATGTGTAAGATTCAGATATTTTGATCTGATCTGACCTGTGTGTGTATCTGTGTAGATACACAAATATAGATAGTTAAATCTATTCTAACATACATAGGCAGGGTACGCTAAGTGTCGCAGTCATTTGGATAGCCAGTTTGGCGCCAGTAACCCCCCTTAACAGAAGACCACCGTAAAATATCCGTATATGTGCTGTTGTGTTTCGGTGAGTGAGCAAGGGAAGCCAGAGACCATTATTCTTAATCCTTCTATGGTCGGCATCGCACTTGCAGCATCTATGACTTTGTTGCTACCGTCACCTTAACGGTTGGTACGAGAGCTCGCAACGTCACGAAAAAGTTCATTTTAGGTCGATTAGTTTTTCTATATTTCTCATTCATACTGACGGTCGGTAAGAATGCAGTACGTCTGGCACCTGGAAGCGGTTGCGTTTACCAGTGCGCATCCCATCTGCACAGAGAAAATTGTGCATTTTGAAATTATTTTAAGACAAATTTTATTTTTTTTATAATTATATATGCCTCTTTAGCAATATAAATTTATAGTTGCCAGACATTTTTGTCGTTGCTAACATTGCCCCAGATACAATTTTAATCATTAAAAAATGATAATTTTCAAACGTTTTTAGTATGTCTGTAATTTTAATATAATATAGTTCTATAATCAAAGAATATAACATTAATTTGCCAGATAGAAATTCCGTTGCTTAATTAGAATTCAGATCAATTTAAGTATCGGGGAGATAGGTGAGTTAGAAGAGTGCGGCAACTGATTCGTATATTAAACATTAAAAATACATGAAAAACAAAATGTTATTTTTAATTAATAATTGCTTCGCAATGAAATCCTGCATCAAAATCATCGTCACTGTAATCGTTGTCATCATTATTTATATCATCATCATCATTGTTTGTATCCAATGTATCGTCGGTTTCTAGGACTAATCTTTAATAAATATAATTTATTAAAGATTAGTAAATTTTTATGCGTTTGTTGAGAATTTTTAATTTTTTAATCTATTAATATTTACCTTGAAGTATAATATCAGCAACCAGTGATGGTAATTGGTCACCGACAAACCAGATAAAATCGTAGTTATTATTTTTCATGGTCCAACCACAAGCTTCTGGAGATAACGACGATGGATATTTCAAATGAGCATTACTCCAAAATTTTGCAATATAACGGACTCGTGATAAATGTTGACGTAGCTCAGCTTTACATGGTTACATTTTCGAAGTTGTCGTATGCATTTTTGGTCTGATAAGTACTACAAAACAAATGAAATCTCACATAATTAATGTTGTTATTATTACGAATTCCATACATATGACACACGAATTTTTCTAAGGTAGCAAATGCATTTTCTAGTATATAATATAATAATATAATATATCTTCACACATTCCACACAGCACCATCTAGTTCCACACTAAGCAACTTAATGCTTGTATTATGGATACCAGACAGTTGATATAATACATTAGATTACTTTTTTTTTGTAAATACATACATATTATAAATACAAACATCCATGACTCAGGTACAAAGTTAAAATGTAATACATAAACATTTGCCTCTAGCGGGATTCGAACCCGCGACCGTTTGGTTAACAGCTAGGGTTACTAGCCACTAGACCAAACGTGTCGTCATGTCATCGTTATCAGTACCAAGATTTTGAAATACTAATTGATAATCTTCCGATTCTGTTAATAATTTGAAAGGTCGCAGTTTGCCTTTACGGAAGAAAGCTGGCGTATAATCACATCCGGTTAATGCGTGGAAGCCCGGTAAAGCTTCACATATATTATTACCCAGTATAGCATACTGGGCCGGAAGGTTCTCGAGTGGAGGCCACGTACCAGCAAGCGCAGCGTAGGACGTCCACCCACAAGGTGGACAGACGACCTAATTAAGGCCGCGGGTCAACGGTGGATCCAGGCTGCTTCTGACCGGTCCTATTGGAGAGTTATGGGGGAGGCCTATGTCCAGTAGTGGACGTCCTGCGGCTGAAATGATGATGATGATGAGTATAGCATACAGTTCATTGATGTTGATATATCTCTGTCGCAACTATCTCTGTCACACAACCTACGAATCAGTTGCCGCACTCTTCTAACTCACCTATTCTCCCCGATACTTAAATTGATCTGAATTCTAATTAAGCAACGGAATTTCTATCTGGCAAATTAATATTATATTCTTTGATTATAGAACTATATTATATTAAAATTACAGACATACTAAAAATGTTTGAAAATTATCATTTTTTAATGATTAAAATTGTATCTGGGGCAATGTTAGCAACGACAAAAATGTCTGGCAACTATAAATTTATATTGCTAAAGAGGCATATATAATTATAAAAAAAATAAAATTTGTCTTAAAATAATTTCAAAATGCACAATTTTCCCTGTGCAGATGGGATGCGCACTGGTAAACGCAACCGCTTCCAGGTGCCAGACGTACTGCATTCCTACCGACCGTCAGTATGAATGAGAAATATAGAAAAACTAATCGACCTAAAATGCATTCTCAAAAACGTTGCTAGCTCTTATACTAGGTGTCTTAATGATTAATTAGATAATCTAAGATACCAAACTTGCAAAATTTTGTTTTTCTTTTCTTTAAAAAAATCAATGGTTTATGGTACATAAATACTGAAACCAAGTAGATCCGACTCTAAAACTAAGAAGCTTCTTAGATATTTACTACTAGCGTGTGCCCGCGACTTTTTTTGAACGTCCGCGTTGTATAATGAAAAATAATATAAACGCCTCCATGTGACGAAAATGGTGGCATTTTTCCCTCGGGAACCTTACAGGATACAAATATCCTATACCTATGTTCACCAACAAACTATCTGTGCCAAATTTCATCTAAATCTGTTGAGCCGTTTTTGCTCTATTTACTAACTACTAATACCATCTGTTCAGCTTATGATAAACTAAATAAATTAATAAATGCACTTTTGTGCTGTTATTTCTACCAAGCGCTAGATGTCGCTGAAGTATGTTTGTTTCAATTGAAGATTCCTTGCAAATGCAAAGATAAATATTATTTCGATGGAAGATTCAATTCAAAGAGATTAGTTCTTACACTAGAATAAAGAAGCTTTTTTTATTACAGATATTTACCTCATGGTGCTATCACCCGCAGGACGTCCACTGCTATAGGACATAGGCCTCTCTGATAATTTTCCAATAAGGCCGATTAGAAGCAGCTTGGAACCAAGGTCGACCTGTGGCCCTTATTAGGTCGTCTGTCCACCTTGTGGATGGACGTCCTGAGCTGCGCTTGCCAGTCCATCGCCTTCACTCGAGAACCATCTGGTCCCAGCGGTCCAAGGCTGTCTGTACTATCTGCCCTGCACACTGCCACTTCAACTAACTGATCCGCTGGCTTATGTCTGTAACTTAGACTGTAGAACACAATATGGTAAAAAATATATATTGTATATACAATGGATTACCTGAGAGTGTAAAAAATTGTAGTAGCATGCATAGCTTTAAACACAAATTGAAAGAATATATATGGACCAACGTTGGAAATAACTAATTTATCTCCGATGGATTATGTATTTATGTAGTTATTAAGTTGTCATAGTTTAAGTGGACAAATTGTTCTTTTTTATGAGAATAAAAAAAAATTCTTTAAACCGAACTTCGTACGTGTACGGATCTCCTAATTTCTGATTCGATCTTGTAGTGAAACCCCGAGCATAGCCCTCTCCAAAGCTTGTTGAGCCCAAAGCCCAAAGTTCGAGACTAAAATCTAGTCTAGGTGAAAACCGAAATGAACGCAGTTTTCAAATTTGACGTTCGAATAAATTTCGAATTGAAACGTTGCCGCTCCAAAGATTGAACAAAATCTATTTACCAACACGCCGCACCGCGGCGCTACAATGCACAACAAAGTATAGGAGCTAAACTACTCAAACACGATACGAATACGATTCAGTTCGTGACGAGTGACGTGAATCGTCGTGACTACAAGATGTCGGCGACCTCCGTTTACTACTCCCATCTCCCTTTAACACGAGACGTAGAAAGAGACAGCGATAGACGATGCGACGATCCGATAAAAATATTTCAGTGACGTGTCTTGTTTGAGTGTGGTAACATTGCATTTGATAGTTGTTTCAAGAGTTTTATTTGATATAATATTGCAAAAAAATGCCTAAAGAATTCAAATACAACGTGATACTGCTGTGTCAAGGCGTCCAAGAGCGTCCCTGTTTGTGGGATAAAACATTAGAGAATTATAAAGACCGTTTGGAAAGAAGACAAGCTTGGGAGGAAATATTTAACATTTTGGAGCCTAGTTATGAAGAAATGACTGCAGAGGAAAAGAGAGTTATGGGTAATTAATTGTACTTAATTAATTGTTCGTACAAGTTATTAAAATAAAAGTTAAATCAAGTGTGTAAGATTTTTTGCCGTGCCGATGCCGTGCCGTCTATATCATTATCTACCATGGAGAGACAGAGAACGCATTACTTATTTATTAATTTACGCTTGTGAGCAGGTGGTGAGCAGTGTTCGCTCTATTCCGACAACTTTTAGGCGGGAAATTCAAATCTGCCTTCACAATCTTTTATTTTTACTTGATTTAAAGGATTAAGATTATGATTTAAGATTTCGTTTAAAAATATTTAGAAAATGTAAATATTTTTAAACGAAATCTTTTAATTTAAAATATCTCAATATTTTTTCAATATTTATGCGGCGAGCTCTAAACCCTTGACTAGTTACAATAACAATAATATGATAAGTAAGGACTCATCCTTATCATATTATTGTTATTGTAACTAGTCAAGGGTTTAGAGCTCGCCGCATAAAAAAATACTAGAATTATACTTAACTAGCTGGTGCCCGCGTCTTCGTTCGCGTTTTAAATAAAACCCTTGCCACAGTATCAATGACCGCTTATTTCTAGGCTTGATGCAGCTTTGTTTTCGAATATTGGCGCATTGTTTTTCACATGGTAATTAATCAGATAATCAGAGCCCTTTTCCAATTGGACTATTTATCCTGTACCGGTGGAGCTCGTGTTTAAAGACGACGATAGCTCATACCTAGTTCACCCCATGTAATAAATTATTTTTTTCATTCCAGGAGAATGCGTACTTGGCAAATGGACAAACATCAGAGACACTTTCGTCAAAACGTTAAAAACAAGAAAGGGAAAGCCGAAAAGGAGGTATTTATTGTACGAACATCTCAAATTCCTCGTAAACAGTTACAACGCTGAGGACGAGTCTTCCATTGTGGACCACACGAGCAGCGCTGAAGATGTTTCAATGAGCTATGTGAAATCTGAGAAGAGCGATAGAGAAATAACTCGTAAAAAACGAAGAAAAATTGAGACAAACGAAGACTACTCCACAATAGACTTCGATTCTAAACTAGAGAACGACAGTTCCAACAATATGGACTTCGTTGATGTTAGCAATGTGGTTAATGACCCGAGAGTCATGAATGAAGATGAAGCCTTCTTTGCGTCACTTCTGCCCACTGTAGTAAAATACAATGGAGATGAAAGACTAGAGTTCCGGATAGAAGTATTGTCCGTTATGAAGAGGATCAATGAAAAGAGAAAATGGCCGGAGGATTGAGGTCCGGATTTTTGGCCTTATTTAAATCAGTACAAATCTTTTACGTATTCAATTTTTAGATTAAACTGGCTGTGTGTCACACGCCTTTTAATTTAAAAAGATACAGGAGTGCATAATTGCACCATGTTATTCTCGGTAATGTCAGTTTCATGTCGCGTGGCAGTTCAATTGTTTGTTGACAGGCGAAGATCATCAACAAAAGCCTTTTTGGTATCTCTTCAAAAGATAAACATCATTCGGTGTAGTAGAAGGAGCATTCAGATCTTATAATATTAGTCCGGTAAATTTAGACATTCAAGGTTACATAAATTCCCAACAAGCTGAAAATGAGTAATATTGTTCAAAACATAATTAAAAACAAGATTTCAAAATTCCCCATCGTTCCCGTACGTGGAAAAAAATTTACTCAAGGTCAAAGGTCAAAAAAATGGGTTTTTTACGATTTTCACCGAAACGGTAAGTTTTATCATAAAATTACCTCAGACAAAAATTGTAAATCATAAAATTATCTATAAAAAAGGTATCTATACTTTTTTTCCTAGGAGCCACCGTTTCTGAGATATAACGATTCATAAAGTTGTAATCGTCATAATATGCATAAGTACGCCACGTATATACATCTTTGAAGCTGTAATAAAGTAAAAATATTTTTTCTATTGGTGATTGTAACTTACACTTAAATTATAAAATATACATAAGTATAACTATGAGAATATTCAACATGGTGGTGAATATTCTCATAGTTACACTCATAGAATGGTGATTCAACATTAGAACATGACCGGCCTTGTCAACTTGTACATGCCAGAGAACAAAACAGCCCAGCTTTTTTACAACCGCATTTAGCACTGCACCCCTTTTTACAGTTGCAAAAAATGGTGTTTAGCAGTTTTTCCGGCGCAGGCGGGAGTAAAGTCTGAATTGGTTCTAATGTATTATCGACCAACTTCCAACCCCAGTCTTTTGGGTCTAGCTGATAACCAAGCCACACTTGAACTTGGTAATATACCCGAAAAAGATGTTGATGAGCAGCATCTGAAGTTGGAGGAAGACAAGCTAATTGCACTTGTTTTTTATTTCGGGTGTTTTTAACGAAACATCCATATCGATACTAATCTAAGCAGATATTTTTTTTAGGAGCATAGAAAGAAGAAAGCGAATTCCGTTAGTGATAACTTCTTGTGGAGTTGAATCACTTTTTTTAAAAACTTCAGCACATTGAACTAAATCTTGTTTTTCAAACATTTTAAAGACTGTTGTTTTTCCCCTCCTGTAAAATGCAGACGTCGCGTCGTATCACAGCCAGGGACTGGGTTTCATTTCACCTAATATTCTCATAGTTATACTTATGTATATTTTATAATTTAAGTGTGTTATTTTTTTTTTGTTTTTAATTTAAAAAAAGTGTAAGTTACAATCACCAATAGAAAAAATATTTTTACTTTATTACAGCTTCAAAGATGTATATACGTGGCGTATTATGACGATTACAACTTTATGAATCGTTACATCTCAGAAACGGTGGCTCCTAGGAAAAAAAGTATAGATACCTTTTTTATAGATAATTTTATGATTTACAGTTTTTGTCTGAGGTAATTTTATGATAAAACTTACCGTTTCGGTGAAAATCGTAAAAACCCCATTTTTTTTACCTTTGACCTTGAGTATTTTTTTTCCACGTGCGGGAACGATGGGGAATTTTGAAATCTTGTTTTTAATTATGTTTTGAACAATATTACTCATTTCCAGCTTGTTGGGAATTCATGTAGCTTCACTATCATTTTTTAGTCTAATTTGACCAGACTATATATAGAATAGAACATATCTAGTGCCACTTGTATTCTGCACCAAATTTTTTTGTATTTTATACGCTAAATAAAATCACAATTTAATAGATAAGGTCTTTAATTATCATTTTTTTTTTCTGTAGCACTTTTAAAAAATTAATCACAAACACAGTAGGGTTGAAATTATAAATTAATCTATGACACGTCATATATTAGTACCCATTATTATCTAATACAATTCACAAATGTCTAGTGTAATACCAAATAATAATAATAATATGGAAATCTGTTCTATCCGAGACGCTTCGCGATCGTAACCCGATTATCTGAATATATAACAAAACTCATACATATAAAACTCGACCACTAAACGTTTATAAATAGCTGAATTATTATACTCTTTGAAAATACCATACAGAGACATCTAACAATGGATTACCGAGATTTCTTTTTAACACAACATATTTTTTATATTTTTTTTCCGATTTTGCGCCTACAGTATTATAGGACATAATTTATCTTTTAAAAACAATCAACAGTGCAAGTCGCGTTTCATCGACAAACCAATACAACTCCTGGGGGATGGTTTATCGAAGGCTCAACAAAAAAAAAGACCATAAAGAAAAATAAAATTCTCCGATTAAAAATTAAAAAAAAATAAAAATAATCATACGTCCAGAAACATAATTTTTAATTTTTTTTTTGTTGTTATTTATCTAATAATCCTATTATTATTAAGTCTACACGAACGAAGTAACATTCTGAACTATTATTACAAATGGATTTTCGACCATTCATTATACATATACATATATAGTGCACAAAACTTCACCAGCTCCGGTTTATTACGCGGAACTGTGAACGCGAGTAGATTTTTCACTGAGAAAATTCACTAGGAAAAAAAAAACTCGCGTCGCGTATTATTTACATCGGGGGGGTATTATTGTAAATTAGTAATTAAAAAAAAAAAATTAAACCTCTCCATATGCCTATCATCCTATGTACACACGCGGGCTGCGCGGAATACTGCGAAAACAAGAGAATGTGTTTTTTCTCATTTACAAGGAGAACATACAAATCTCGTACATAGTGACTAGACGCCTCCCACCGAAACAAACATACGGAACTCTGAATTATATATTTTTATATTTACACTCGCGCTTTACACGTTACAACTATGAATATCAAATTCACACTAACTTTAACTTTTAATTCTCGCAAACCTTAAAAACGCTTTTAAAGTACACGTTTTTTTTTTAAATTTTTTATTTCAAACTCAAAATGCTGCGTATCGTCGCAAACATTTTCATCAAAAAAAAAAAAAGTTTAAAAACGCACCTAAAATCCTCATTTTGTGCTTGTATGGAAGGAGGGTAGCTTAAAAACGAAGCCGTTTCAATGTACATTACAAAATCGCTTTATAAAAAACACATTTTGAATCTATTTAACGGCAAACTATATAAAACAATCAGTCGAGCGTCGTTTGAAATATTAAAAAAAAAAAATTTAATACCTAAGTAACCAAATTCACATGCCGAGTTTATAACCTATATTATATCCACTAAAACGAAACTCTTACATCTAAATCTGGAGCCTATTATAAATAGAAAGTAGTATAATAATAATTTTTATACAGTTATACAATATGTATAATATTTATAATTCACGGAGATAAAAAAAGAAAAAGTATATAACGATAAAAAAAAAAACAAAAAAAAAAAAACTGAACGCCTCTATTTGAACTGAAGGTAGTTTGTTAATATTTTTATTTATTTATTTTCAATTTAACTTAATTAAATCTTAGCGTACGCCTACTACAACTAAATATAATTAAACGTAACAAATAATAATAAAATGCTAAATCGCCGCGCCGTATTTTATCATTTTATAAAAATTATATACAAAAACAACAACAACAATATTAATTTATACATATCTACTAGAGAAGTACAGCGTCTTGTATGTGGTCGTATGTAACAACCTTTAGGGTGGGGTTACGATACGAGCGGAGTGGATACAGTACCTTACATTCGTACCCGCCCCGCTCGTTTCATAATCGCAGCCTTACACTGCCTGGTAGTCGTAAAGAGATCGCGAGTCAGTCTGGCTTGAGGCCAATCACGTTACACATTATTCATAACCAATTTCGACTTATTCAAAATTATTCGGTGATGTCATTGTTGGACGTTAATAAACAAATAAACTACCGAATAATTGTTTGGGCAACTGAGGAGTGACGGAAATCTATTTGTTTACTAGCTACCATCGACTTTCAAGGGTTATTCAACATGGCTTCCTATACCATGAAACAGATAGCACCGGCCGCTTCGTATGAAGGAAAAGGACAAAGCGCCGAGTTGGTTTACATTGTTTGCGTTGTCTCCTTGGCTTTATTGTACTAGACTTGGTGATCGGAACAAAAATGTTTGTCAACGCCGTGGAAAAAATACGGCGCTTACGCGTTCTCCTTTGTTCGCTTGCAAATGAGTTACGGAGAATTTCTGCGTTCCGCTCAGCAAATCTAGTCTACTATACAAGTCATTGCTAGCTACTGACTTCACAGAAGTGAAATCCAATGTCCGTTGCAGTCCAATTTGAATGCACACTTTTCAATATCTCAAAAGTATACGTTTTGCACATGATTTTGGTTTGACAACGACGATATGTTGCACAAAATCAATTGCCGGTTACCGTTGACGCGGTTTCTTGGGCCGGAGCCGGATTCGGTTCCGGATCTATTATTTGTTTTCACTTTATGACCAATCAATGGACTAGGAAATGGACGCCCATTTCCCAGTTTCAAAGTCACATTATATTTTGTAGTAAATTAGTTTAGGCGTTAAAGTCCAGCGTGGGTTTCCTTTGACGCGGTTTCTTCGGTCGGGGCGGGTTCGGTTCCGGATCTCCATTGCAACAGTGACATCCGCGCTTCACTACGCCGCGATTAGAGGCGCGACGTCTCAACTCGGGCGATTGTTCTCCGGCGCGAGTTTTCCCTGAAACGCTCCTCTCCGCTTCGCTCGCTTCGCACTCTCCGTACGACCTCTTAGCCGGATAAGTGCGAAGCGGCGGATGCATCTCGTCCGACGAACCATCGCTTGCACTCCTCTCCCCGCTTCTGCGCGCTCCCCTCACCCCTCCGCGCGCCTCCTTAATCACAGTGTCCAGTCTCATGTGAGCTCCAATCCCGCTCGAATCGGTAGAGTTGGTCTCGTCGTACGGGCTCTTGCAACACTTGTCACTATCGCTGCTGAAATCCAAGGGCCTCCTGCTCTCCGAGCGCTCCGACGCCGAATTCGACTCCCAAAACAGTTCGCCTTGTCTCTCCGGCGAGGATCTATCGTCGTCGATCTCGTCCCTGTCGTCTGCCGTCATTTTCGCGTCGTCGCCGGCAATCAAATGCACCGGATCCTCCATTAGGAATCGCGACTCGCGCTTGTCATCGTAGCACACTCTCCTTATCACTTGTGTGGTGCCACCTGTCGAATGAACTATCGCAGATGCCGTGTTCGTGAGATGGAGCTCTCTCGTGTCGTTTAGTATTCCGTCGAATCTCGTCAGACCGTCGTCCTTGACCAAGACCGAGGGCAGATTGATGTCGTTGTGCGGCAGTGTGTCGATCATGTTGTCTATGTCGGCGTACTTGATAGCGTTGGTGTCTGCCGCCTGCGAAATGACAGACGATTGCTGCGCAGTCATGAGGACGGTCGCCGGACCGCCGTTTGAGTGATATATGGATGTCACCTGTCGCCCCTTCATGTTGCTTATCGTGAACGGTTGCACCTAGAATGGTTGAAAAAATAACTTGTCAAGTTCAAATCAAGTCATATTCATAGTGACAAAAGTTTCTCTTGTGGTTTGGTGGGTAACACATGGCATGTTAAGGTCCACAGACAGGCTGACGTGGCGGTCCACTTGATGGTAGGTGGCTACCGCAGTCTAACCATAGAAGTATTAAGGACAAGGAATAAAGAAGGGATGGAGTAATGGGCTCTGGCATTCCTTATTCGCTCACCGAAACACAACAGCATATAATAATATGCTGTTATTTCACGGTGTTCTTTTGTAAGGGGGTGATTACTACCGCCAGACGGGCTGCCCAAATGACTGCGAAACGCAGTGTAAAGTAAGCTCTACTTATTTGCCACTACTTAAAAAATACAAATAAAGTAAGCTCACCACTCCGTCGTCAGTTGGCTCACTGTGGAAGGTGGTGTTGGGATGCGACCTGGCAAACTCCTCCTGGTCCAAAGCGATGGTCGCCCTCATACCATCCTCGCTGACGGTCACTATCCCCACGTCCTCGAGACCCAGACCCAGCTCCTCCTGTCGGTCCATGTGGTCGCGCGGCAGCAGTTGGTCGGTCGCGATCTGATCGTCAATGTCCGCTTGTGGAATGCTACTCTGGTTGAGGTTCGTCGGTTGAGCTGTAATGCAAACATTAAACTAGCACACGTTAATAAACACTTACTTTTCTACCACTAAAAAATTAACTATAGTATAAATTCAGTGGGTAAAGAATGTAATCTTTACAGATATCAACATCGAGGAGTCAAGTTTAATTGGTTTTAGTCATGATCTCAAGCTAGGATTATTGGTAAGGTCAGCAACGAAGTCTTCATGTACGTTTAAAATGGAGTTGAACCATTTGATCTGGTATCTGCTGGTAATACCGTAACTTACGCGTGTGAGAATGTGGGCCCTGCTCCTGCGTTTGTTCGTGGGCCGGCGAAGCTGCAAACAAGAGATCCGCCTCCGGGAATAGTTCCGACGCCGACGGCGAATCTACGCCCAAATCCTCGCATTCCTCTGACAGTGATTTCTGAAACGTGAAGATTGCATCGTTTCAATTAGGTTCAACGGCCGCGATGGAAAGAAAGTCGTTGGATTTTAGTCGGTAGGAATCCGGCATAACCCCGCAGTGTCCCCTACACTGCCGGGTATCCAAGAGGATTTCCCAACGTTAAAAAAAAAGGTATATACGCCATTTTATTAAAATTTGTCGTTTTTGATTTTTAAAAAAATGCAAATGCATAATTTAATTAAGAAAGCACTCTTGGTATCTGTTGCCAACATCTTAAAACAAATATTTTGGACAAGCTAGTTAAAAATTATAAACAACCTCGAACTTGCTATTGAGCCCAAGCTCTACTGTAAGTAGCTAAGGAGGCTGCAGCATCATGTCAAGGTTACCATGTCATGGAAACAGAAGTGATATACCAAATTTCACATCAATCGAACACGTGGAAGTTAGTGATAGACAAGAACCATCTCGATCAAGTCAGATTTCAAACAAAAAAAGATCAAAATCGTTCCATCCGATTGGAAGCTACAATTACACAGACAGACACGTCAAACTTATAACACTCCGATTTTGCGTCAAGGATTAAAAACAAAACAACACCAAGTATCTCCAAGTTTTTGAAAAAATTAACTATTTAACACATACATTTGTCTGACAATGCAGTCTATTGTTTACCTGCAGCCTTAATTCGTGTTCCAAAATTGCGTATTTGTGTCTCAATGCAGCCGCAGAGACGTGGGTCAATCGATGCTGGCGATGCGGTACTCCATCTTTTCTTTGCACAACCTATTGTAATTGATATCATATGTGAGATGAGATGTTGAGACTTCCAATCAAACGGCATTTGTTCATAACGGTAAGCGAAAACAGACGTCGATATAGGCATTGATATAAAATGCCGAATACCATCATTTGCAACACGGCGAAAATATAGTAATATTTTTTTACACATGAATACAATAATTAGTTATGTAAAATGAAAACTACGCCCAATAAACAATAAAAAAATAGCGTATTATGCCGAACTAATACAAAAGGGAGGGCAATTTGAATAATTAAAGATATTATTTTATATTTATTTGTAGCGCCAGATATATATACTGATCTCACACGTTCAAGAGTTCTTAATACAAGAACGTAACCTTTTATTGGGACAATAATAACATAATTATATTTAAATACTTTATACAGTAAGCTGCTATTAACTATGTTTATTGCAATATATAATCACTGACATCAACAAAAATTCAATATCTAAATTATTTTCTAATCAAAGAACTTTTTGTCGTCTTATAAAAAAGCCTTCGGTTTACATTAAATTTAACTCTTCAGAGGACAGATTGTAATATAAGAAGAAAATTTCTAGATATTTCCAGAAATTATTATTATTATATGAGACGAGGTCCAACACATGCACAGTTACGATGCAGGATTAATATGGACTATGGAGACAGAATGGTATCGTTCAACATGCAAAAATTAAAACATTTAGATATTAAAAAATCTACCTAAAATAATGAATTCGAAAAGCGTAGTCTTCGCACGAATCTATACGTGAATGTAAATGAAACGAAACGGCTAAGGGGGAGGCAATAATAATTAACATAATAATACCTAATGGATGGTTCCAACTTCGTATCGGGTGCAGGACTGATTTAAGATCATGTAGTATATTAAGAGAGGCGACATCTTTTTTAGACAGTTTGAACTAGTAAAATTGCGAATCAGCGCTGTGAAGCAAGAACTCAGCAGCAAGCGAGTGATCAGTCTTCAATGTCGCGTCTTATAATTGTATACGCTAGCACGGTTCACATACAAACTTAGTTGAGCTTAAAAAGATACACAAAATAGACAATACAACACAACGTATTCGTTGATACATTATATATCCTTCAATTTGGACGTCGCGATAGTTTTATTCAAAACTAGCTTTAAAAAGAAAATATGAGTAGGTTAATCATCTTTATCGCTTTAATGACGGTGGTGCAACCACGGCAACAATGCCGACATTTTTTATATTTTTAAACGATCCCTCGAGAAACTAACATTTTTTCAGGATAAAAAGTATCCTCTATGTTAATCCATTTAGTATTCAAATCCGTTCATTAGTTTTTTCGTGAAAGATGAAACCTCCATACATGGGTACAATCCATACCTACATTCATCCTCACAAACTTTCGCATTAAAATGTTAACAGGAAGTCGGATTGTCTGGAATTATTTCGTTTATTTTGATCTAATTCGTTGGTTCCCAAAGTGGTCCAGGTGGACCCCCAGGAACTCAGCCGCAACGCAAATTTCCAGTTAGATTTAATCTTCACATTTTTTGTCGAGTTTTGGGAATATGGTAGAAATGTAGGTAGAAAAAAGGGGGTCCACTGGAACCAGCTGAATTTTGAAAGTGGTCTATGAGAAAAAAAAGTGTGGGAACCTTTGATCTAATTGAAGGATATATCTTGACCGAGTTGTAAGTGGCTGAAATCAAATCTATTTGAGCTGTTGAAACGGATAAAGGTATGCTCAACGAAGTTTGCGATGGCAACTTGTTGCCGGCGTATCCCCTACTAAGGCAAACCAACACCGAACGAAGAGGGGCAGCGGTCAAATAAAAATTGGAGGCGTGCATGTCTACAAATAAGAGGCGCTATTTTGTTTAGGTCGGCGTCAGTTGTTACGACATCGTCACCTGGTGGTAGGCCTTGTCGTCGCAGTCTGACGCGTCAATATCGTAACCGCAACGCGGCGAATCGTCGTGTGAATCGACGATGAAAGACCTTTTCGAGTCTACGTCGAACATCTTATCAAATATCCTTTGCGCCTCCATATCTGGACTGTATCGATCTGGGATCGGATCCTGAAGTTGCAAAACGGGTGTCAGACTCGAGTTCCAACGAGAACTCTCTTCTCATTAGCTATTAATTAATTAATCAGATATTAACCCTTCTAAAACGACGTTAAAAAAGAAAGTAAACGAGCCTTACAGTAGTCGCATATGATGTGTAACATCTGACATTTCACTTTGGTAATAAGTCGTTGTTACCTCTCTATGTTCCGGTGTTTCATGACTGACAATTTAAAAATTCCTGTTCAAATTTCTCACAAATTCTTGTTATATTTCGAATAAAATTCTCCCGATTTTTAGTATTCCCTTTTGCAACACTGCGACGCTCATTGATCAAATCAAATAGCGTGCGTTCTATAATTCCCGGTTTTCTGTAACACGTTTCCGTTGCATTTGCACGATTTTACTTCCACGAAACCGAGCGGTAAGATGTTACACATCAAAGAAGTAGGTATATGTCTGCCTTATACGATCTCGAATGCTCTCTATCTGGATCTTGTTAAACGAAATATCTCGTCAAAGGCACAAGTATGCACATTTTCACAAACGAGATAGCTCGACGTTAGCAGTGAAGAAAGGATTAATTAATTAGGGTTATACACCTATGTTACTCTTTTTTAATATTATTTACAGATTTACAAACATGTTATTACATAATTTAAATATTCAATCATATAAATATGCAATAAAAATGCATATGAAAACAATCTGGTCACATATTTTAAACGCTTTTTGTGTGGAAAACGCTTCTGTTTAAGACAATCCCTAAGTAAGCGACATGCAGATAAGTTAAATCGACTTACCAATACAGTTCTATCCATGTTGTCAGTTCGCACTGTCTCCTCGTAGCTGTAATCGTGCGGATCAGCCGATGTCACTAGATTCCATGGCTCTGAACCTTCGGGACTGGAACTACGGTCTAATTTTGTCTCTTGAGAACCCCGATCGGTCCATGGGGAACTTGTTGCGCGAGTGTCCACTAAATCAGGTGGGGTCGGACCAGACGCAGGAGACGGAGTACTATCCGATGGATTAACTGTTGTAGTGGTTGCGAGATTGAAAGCTTGAAGATTTTGAAGAGCGGCCGCCGGCAACCTGACGTGACGAACGCCTGGACGGGCCAGCACGGGTTTCAAACCGGGCCCGATAAGTCTTTGTAATAATAGAGCGTTAGTGGTCCCCCCTTCACCACCGCCTACAGTTATTAATTTGGGTCCGCGGTTAGTGACTATTGCGATTTGTTGACCACTTTTCACCATAGAGACAGGCAGAATGTAATTGGCTGGCATTAAGACCGCTGTAGTGGGTTTTCCTGTGGTCCCTCTGGCCACTGTTATCGTTTGACCGTCGGCCACTATGACGTTACGGTGAGGTAGAGGTCGCGGTTGTGCCACAGGCGTTTCCTGTTCAAATGTTAACTTTCTTACAATTTTCCGTGGGCTGTCTTGGGGAGAGTGGCTCTCTAGACAACTCTCTGTGCAATCGCCTTGCGATGTGCCACAGCTACTGTCTTCAGAACCCATCGTGCGACATCCGTCATCCATCGGGCTCACGTCGCGTCCAGAACGACGGCTACTGCTCGAACTCTTTTTACGTTTCGATGTTCCATTACTACTGTTGCCAGTACTCGTATTCGTGCCACCTCCGGGATTAGTGGGCAAATTGTTTCTTCTTCTTGGTGCTGGTTTATCTTTATCAGGGGAGTTCTCGACTTGCTCCTTATATTCAGCCAATATATAAAGGATTCGTTGTGTCGTTTGTTCATCTTCCAAAGGTTTTTGTGTTGATGTCTTTGGGGGGACATTGTTTATTTTTAATGAATTAGGTTGACTCGACGATTTAGGTCTCGACTTAGATTTAGAACTGGATTTGGAAGATTTCGGTTGAGAGGGTTGATCGTTGTTCGAAGATTCGGAGGTGATTGTATGCGGAATGTGACTTGAAGAGTTAGGGGAATCCACGATGCCTGAAGAATCCGGTGATCGAACGAATGTGGATGTAGTTGGAGTTGAAATCGATGGTTTCCTGTTTACATAGGCCACATTTATGGGGGTATTGTTTCCGATGGAGTACAAAACCTGCTGCGTGGATTCGGTAGAAGATGAAGTCGGCGAGGCTGTACTGTCGGTCGTATCTGAAGACGCGGTACGCATTTTATTAAAGGAGTTATTTGAGATTGTGTTCGGTTGAACAGTACTTCGCTCTTTGACTTGTTCCAAAACCATGTCAAACTCTCGTAACTGTTCGAGAGTCGACGAACTCATCTGAGACTCAGTCGAGGACTGTTCTGATTGACTTTCTGTTGGAACTTTAACTTGCCTACTCGCTTGCGTCTGTGCTTGGGTTTGCATTTGAGGAGTTGAATTTGGAGGCTGTGTTTGCGTTTGCGGTAATCTAATGGTTTGCTGGCCAAGAGGTGGTGCAGTGGTTAGTACCAATTGTTGATAAACAGGTTGATTAGAACCCCCTATAACATTTCTTTGTATTTGTAAAAAAGAAGGCCTCACAACTCTTGCACCGGGACCCATTTGCGGTGCTTTACTTAACATAGGCAATTTAATCCTCATTTGAGTCAAAACTTGTGGTTGCGACTGTTGCTGAGATTGCGGTTGTGTTTGCTTAGAGTTTTCACTGTTTACGCTTAAGTGAGCGTTATTTTCATCGGCCGATACATCATTGTTAACATGAGACTGTGTTTGAGGTACTATTTTTATTATGGACGGCTCTATTTCATTTTGATTGACGAATTTAACATCCGCTTGGTGTTTTTGTCCAGAGTCATCTACAAGTTCAGTGCTTGGTACAGTTATTAGGTTTATAGTTTGTCCTCCGCCTATGTTAACGGGTATCTGTCTAGTATATATCACACCCCCGTGCATGGTTTGAATATTCATCGGGGCAATAGTTTGTTTTATTTGCTGTACCAAATTAGGTTGAGATTGAGAAGTTGGGGGGACTGTTTTTCTTAACAACAAAGGAGGGCTGCTAATTTGTTCCATGTGTTCCAAATTCAATGTATTTTCAGCTGGTGGACAGTGATTATTCTCTTCATTTGTATTGACAGGTTGTAAATGTGTATTAGTGTTCACATTTTGTAGATGGATGTTATCAGCATTAACATCACTTTGCTTCTGATTGCCATCTTGAAACACTGGTTTTCCAAATGCTTGATTGAATTTTGGCAAACTGGTGGATTTTTCGACCACTGGCTTGGGTGACGAATTCTGTATAAATTTTGCATAATTTTCTTCATATACTGAACGTGATTTTATCTCTTGTTGAGTAGTGGTATTTTCTTTTAAACTGGCTGTATTTGTAGTATTTGCCGTAGAGTTTAAATCTTGAAGTTCGATTGGCTTTTGTGCTGTAACAGTTTGCACATTTGATGATTCTATTGGCTGTAAGCGCAGAACCATACTCCGTTGATGTGGTGCGTTTAAATGGATTGCCTTACCGTCAGCTGATTTACACACAAACTGAACAACTTTCTGCTCACTGGATCCTTGCAAGTTGGTTACGAGATTAACGCGCTTTATAATCTGTCCAGTATTATTATTTTTCTGACCTGTGTTTACAATATGAAGAAGCTGATTGCCACCTTGCTGAAGGCCCGCATCCACTAAGGACAATCCACTGAAATGTCCAGGTTGTGAACCAGATCCACCATTAGTTGTAGCACTGGATGTTGCACCCTTATTTTGAACGATATGCAATACTTGAGTCGCATTTGGGTTGTTTATAACTGATTGTTGTGAATTATCAACCAACGTGATCTGATTCCCGGATGAATTTTTTCCTTGTACTATATGTAATACCTGTGACGTCACACTAGTATTTGGAGCAGATGGTATACTTTCACTAGAGTTAGTTTGATTCAACGGCGGAGGAAGTATTTGCGCCAAAGCTTGTTGTAGTGCCATCGCGTTTATCGGTGTAGTTTTAGTGTGTGTATTTGCGGCGATATGAGACGCATTCACTGCATTTTGTTGTAATTTCTGTGTCAATACGTTCACTAATGTATGAACTCTAGCGCTCTCCTCTGCATCTATGGTAGAAATACCAGCTGCATTCATGGCATGTGCTATTTGATCAATTTTTTCAGCGGACTGGTCTTTTTCACGTGAAAATGATTTGGCATTCTGGCCGGCCTGAACAGTTGAGTTAAGTATTTCCGTAGAATTAATTATATCAACGTTAGGTTCTGGTCCCATTGGTGCAATAGAGTTATTTGTACTTGTGTCATAAGGAAACTCAATATTGTTTATAGACGTACTAGTCACCGATCCCATTTCGATAGTTTCATGGGTGTTATCTTTTGATTTAACTTCTGAAGTTTCCTTTAAATTTGCATCATCAGATTTAATCTCCAAATCGATAGATATACTTCGATCGGACATTAGCACGTTTGCTTCTTGGGGTTCAATATTGATTTGATTTTGCTGTACATACTCTTGAACTATTGGTAGTGTAATATCTGCTGTAGTTAATTCCGTATACTGAGTTTTAGTGGCTGCTTGCGACTCACCACTGGGGCTGTTTTCCACTGAACACTGAGGGGGACTGGCGTCAGATACATGTGTCACTCGTGGGTCGCAAGTGACAGGATTTTGGGCTGCAGCGCTAACCGCAACTGGCAACTGACCGACTTGCACTACTTGTACAATAGGACTAGTTATAGAGGGTTTCATATGTTCGGTCCGGTACAATCCTGACAATACGCTCACAATGTATGGTTTACTATAGAAATATTCTTCATTCAAATTGCGTAAAAGATTTGTTTTTTGAAAGAACAACCGTACGTTGTTTCTTATTTCCATGTACGTTAAATGGCGTTGTATTATCTCCATTGGTTCTTTATATATTTCTTGAACTTTTAAATATTTGTTATTATTACCGTTATATCTGCAAAACGACAAGAACGGCTGAGTTTGTTTTACGTCCGACAGAGTCGCAGCCGAAAATTTTACAAAATCGCATCCACTTTCTAAATTTTGTATGACTCTGCCGGACCCCTCACCAAAACCCGTAATGAAATTTATTTCATCTACTTCATCAGAAAATGTTTCTATTTCTTTATATGTGGCGTTTATTTCTTCAGGGAATGATTGTTCCTTGGGATCGTTAATTTGTATACTTTCTACATCGCCAAACAAATTGTCGTCAATGTCATATCCATTCGCCACTTCACCAGTGCAAATGCCTTTTATTGGCCAATCTTTCATTAAGTCATTAACGTAAATAGAGTCTTTGTCCAATAGACGCGAGTAAGAAAATTTAAAGGATTTATAATAGTTTGTCAGAGCATAGTACTCATCGCGATATCCTGATTTCTTAATTGAAGCGAGAGTAAACTTAGGATGATCAATATTCTTACTCTTCTTGTATTTCTTAACGTTCATTTTGATTACCCCCATATCTAGTTTTCGTTTTAAATGTCGCCTCGAATATGTTGTCTTAGGCATATTTAATTTAAAATCTTGTTGATCTTCTTTAAGATCTTCCTTAAATACCTTATTTTCAATATTTTTCACTACTTTTAATAAATTCTTAGAATTATCTTTAGGGCCAATGTATAATGGTGGAGCCTTGACAAGAGGAAAAACATAGCATTTTCCAATAATTGGATCTTTGTACTCAATACCCTTTAAAACAACTCTGGTAGATGTTGAGCCGTTTGATTCTTTCAAAGTATTATTGAATTGAATAGTAACTGTAGAGGTATCACTTGTACTTTCTTCGGGTTGTTGTATATCAGAAATATCCATTTTATTGTCGATACGTTCTGTACTTATTACAGTATTTTTATGTGCAAAGTCCACATCCTGAGATGAATTTGAATGTTCATTTTCTGTTGAAGAGATTTCTATTTTAATACCCGTAAAATCCTTATCGCGAAAATGGATTTTATCCCTTTCATGCGTATTGTTATTTACAAAATTCTCATCATTGTTAAAATTATTTTCCTGTTTGTTACATGTCTGTTGCTGTATAATGTCTGCATCGGCCGCAACAGATTTATTAAAAGGATTTAGTGTTGTAATCGAAAAAATATTTTTCTCGGGGCTTTGAGGAATATTCTTTTCGTTTAGTTCAGATCCATCACTTCGTTCACTATTGTCAAGTTTAAAATAGCTCGTGACATTTATGCTCTGTTCGTAGCATGCAAGAGATGGCTCATGTATTTTAGTATTTGCAGGATTATTATAATCTTCAATCGGCACTTCTTGAGCATTATTATTGGATTTGATGTCATCGGGGCTTAACCCTACATGAGGCTGAATGATTTGATTTTCATTTACAACACGCTTCACGTCTTTTTTAGGGTCTTTCATTGTCAAATGTACATAATCTTTTGGCAATAATGTATCTTCTTCAGATTTTATACTTTCAATAAAACTTCGATGAGTAGAGTTTTCATTTACGTTTGATACATTATTTTCAACCTTCATTATTTGATTTACAGTGTCATTATTAATCGTAAGGCTTGCATTACATGCGTTGCCGGAACAAGAATGTCTCAATAGTTCAATCGCAACGGTGGTTGACGTATCTTTTTCGTTAGGCAGTAATGTGTCTTTATTAGGGAATTTTACTAGTTCTACAAAATTCTCATCATTAGATACTTCGTTAACTGTTGACAAATTATTGCCATTCTCTGGTACATGTTCACCGTTACCAGCTTTAATGTCATTATTAGGTCCGTTTATTTTAGGCTCATTGTTAGGACTTATCTTTACAATATGAGATTTTACATAGTTTTCAATCTTTTTTAATTCCGTTAATTCACAACTGTCAACAAGAACAATGCCTGATTGATGTTCTTGTTTTTGTAATAATGTATCACTTTCAATTTTTATTACTTTAACAAAACTCTGTTGAGTAACTTTTTCAGTTACGTTTGATTCTGTTATGTGTAGAGTTTTGTCAGTTTTAAAGTTATTAATGGTTAAGCCTACAGGAGACTCTTTACTGAGCATACATACATTAGCATTACATTTCTTTTTAAATCCTTCATTGATATTAGAACTTTGAAACGTTAGCTTTCTTTTAAGCTTATTTGTCGCTTTACTTAGATTACTTGCTGTGCGAATAAACTGATATTTATTAAAGTAGTTCAAGGCGTTATTGAATAAAGTTGGAACAACTCGCAGAATAGCTGTATCTTTGCTAATATCATTACATATTTGCGTATTGTCTCTGTTCAAAGAATAACTACACATTGCATAATCTGTCAAGTTTTCATAATTATTTACTATTTTACTTAAACGAGCTAAAAATCGCTTTGTAATAAAATATTCGCATTCAAATAAGTCAGTAAGTCCAATGTTGATAGACTTTATAACTGGCTTAAGAAAAGACCCATATTCGTTACTTTCCTGATGTATTACTTTTGAATCTGTTATTGATGCTTCAACATCTGAAAGAGGTGAAGCCCAAACATCCTGTTCCTCAAATGTAAAATCTTGTAGAATGGACAAAGATCCGGTAGGAGAAGGTGGTTCAGCACACAAATCAACGGAGTTTTCTAAATTATACTCTAAATCAATGACGTTCTTTTTTAGCAAGTTATCGCAATTTTCAAGTTTAACGTAACAGGGTTTAATTTCGTCGTAACATTTAGCAAGAAAGTTTCGTTTTTCTAAAGTTAATACAGACTTTTCAATTACATCTTTTACTGTATCAACATTTTCAGTACTAGTAGAATCTTTATCATTCATAGGAAGGCCAACTGGGCTTATATGATAATCGTCCAGAAGTAAGTTTTTAAATTTTTTGATTTTAACGTCCAGGTCGTCTTCGTATTCACTGTTTGAATCATCGATTTCTATGACTTCCAAGTTTTCTTGCGTCACATTTAAATTATTGTCTTTCCTTATCGAGTGTATGATGTTTGGTGAAGAAACATTATCAACGTAAATTGTGTTATCCATTTCGATCGATTTTAAATCATTCAAATTATTTTTGTCATCAACAACAATTACAGAATTCGTATCAGTTTGTACATCTTCTTTTTTTGAATCATTAATTCTGCTCAAATTCACATAACATTTTTGAAAAAGCTTTTCTCGGTGTTTTTGTAATTCAAGATGGTCTAAATTTTTTATATATTTTTTTAAATTAGTTACAGAAACAGTATTAGAGGGTTCTTCGTCATCACTCAATAGATCAACTATATCAACAATCGGTGCGACACTTTCAGCCTTCTCCTCTTTAGATGTCATAAGAGACTCGGAGCGTTTGGCTATGTTTTGGTCCAAATTAGATGGTTCCGTAATACTTTCCTTGGTTATTATTTCAATGTCTTCAGTATCTAAACACTTGGTAATATTTAAAGAGTACTTTGAGTGTCCATTTAAGTTTTTGGATAAAAAAGACTTAAATTTAGGATTCTCTTCTATTTTGTTTAAATTGAATGTCTTCAATTTTCCAGAAATGGTCACTTTATAAGTATTTTTATTGCTACCCATTTTTATACGTAACTGCCGTTCATTGGGGTTGGCATTACTTTGGTTTGTAATTTCGGTTATTATGAGGTCATCCTTCTTAACAGATTGTAATTTATCTTTTTCTATTCGTTTTACGTTTAGCTCTTCATTCAATTTAATACTTGTGGTTTTATTAACTGCGTCTTTTGAAATGGTATTATTACGTATATCCTCACAATGAATATTTTTTCCGACAGATTTTTTGCTAATGCTATTATTGTCATTAAAAGTCTTATTCTCAACACGTTTTACTAAATCCTCGTGAATGGCATGGTTGTTTGTAATCATCTCAAAATTAGCGACGCTGCCACTGTTTCCTCTTTCATCATCTGTCACCAAAGAACTACTCTGATTTTTGTTTGTAGTTTCTAATTCATTTGATTTTTTATTTTGATCGCAATTTTTAAGGTTACCGGTCACAGTTTCGCAATGTATATCCTGTTCAGGTATGGGTGTACTTGTAGTATCCGATTTCTTTATTTGATCATATTTTAAGTTATCAGAAATTTTATCATTTGATGTCATAAATTCTGCATTACTAAAATTATTTTTAGTAAATGCTGCAGTTTCCTTGTCAAGAGAATTCATATCGTTAATAATGTCATCGGGATCATTAAAATCGATGTTAAATTCTGATAAAGCAAAATCATTCAAAACATGTTCTGGTTTACAATTTATGTGTATATCCTGCTCAGGTATGTGATTACTTGCAGTAACCGATTTCTTTATTTCATCATATTTTAAGTTATCAGGAATTTTATCATTTGATGGCATAAATTCTGCATTACTAAAATTATTTTTAGTAAATGCTGCAGTTTTCTTGTCAGGAGAATTCATATCGTTAGTAATGTCATCGGGATCATTAAAATCGGTGTTAAATCCTGATAAAGCAAAATCATTCAAAACATATTCTGGTTTACAATTTATGTGTATATCCTGTTCAGGTATGTGATTTCGTGTAGTATCCGATTTCTTTATTTCATCATATTTTAAGTTATCGGGAATTTTATCATTTGATATCATAAATTCTGCATTACTAAAATTATTTTTAGTAAATGCTGCAGTTTCCTTGTCAGGAGAAATTATATCGTTAATAATGTCATCGGCATCATTAAAATCGGTGTTAAATCCTGATAAAGCAAAATCCCTCAAAACATGTTCTGGTTTACAATTTAAAGTTGAAGTTCTTTTTAGTATTTTAGTACCCGTTAATGTACTTTCAACATCTATATAATCTGTTGAATCAATATATCCTTTATTCTCTGCAGCGTGTATTGAACTATCACATAATATATGTAGATCCTTCGATATATTGGTATTCTTCTTTGATAGAGTTTCTGGAGTTTCATCATGATTAACTTCTTTAGCTACTATGTTTGCTATTCTTTTTGGTATACGTTTGCCTATAATCTTGTTAGGTTTCTTTTTTCCTTTCGATGGTTTAGGAATTTTAGAATCGTTATCATTTTGCTCATTTGCATTCTTGAATGATCTTTTTAGCTTAACTTTCGTTTTGATTTCAATTAAGTTATTCGTGTCAGTGGCTGGTGATGCCGCTTTACTGTTTAATTCATTTGAAGATGTCAAAAATATTTTATCATTTTTATTTTCTTTCGATTGGTCGTTCCTCGTTTCTTTATTGTCTACCTGACTTTCTGGTATTTCAGGAAAGGAAAAATCTTTATATTCAACATCGAGAACCCGAGAGTTTTCTGTTTGGTCTTGAATATCAGTACTAGTAGGTGTCATGTCAAATAATTTATCAACGGTTGGAACTACATGAATATCTTTTTTGTCAGTTTTATCAATTGTTTGATGTGTCTCTCTAAGTGGGGTATATGAAAGTGGAATTGGAGGATGATAAATGCGATAAGTAATCTGTCTGTTAATAAGAGACAAGCGTTTCTTTTTCAAACGTTCCTGTTCCTTTTTTATTTCTATTTCAGAAGTCTGCTTGCAGTTAACAGATAATTTATCTGTCTTTTCAGGTTTTAACTTCTCTTGTACCTCTGACAATACTCTTCGCTCGTTATATTTAATCAAATTACAGTCGTCTATTAATTTGTTACTTTCGCCTTCATTAAAATTATTATTGCTAATTCTTGGGGTGGTATTATTACTGTTACATATATCTGTCTTTTTAATATTTTGTTTGTCATTATTACAATTTCGTTCAAGTTCAAAATTAAACGGCTTAATTGAGCTTTCTTTGTGAATTTTAATATTATTATTGTGGTGGCAGAATTGGCTTAGATTGTTGTTGTTATTCTTTGGGTCTACACTCAAACTTGAAATTGAATCTGTCTTAGGACTTGAATCATTTTTGGTGTTATCATTACTTTCAAAACTTGAATCATCTTTAATATTTGAAGAATCAGTATATTTACTACGTGAATTTGTTACTGAGGAAAGTTGAGGCAAGTTATTATAAGATGTATTTATAACATTCTGTGCACGTTTTGGTGTAACTTCTGTAGTAGCGTTTCCTATTATTAATGGATTAATAACTGGTGCAGCAAACTGAGTAGTTTGATACAATGCCATATTCGGTATATTACTAACAGTTACGAATGTATTACTTACATCTGACAAGTTGGTATTTATTTGAGTTTCTTGAATGTGTATAGTTGGAAAAGTTTCGTAAACCAGTTCGGAACCAATAAGGACAACATTTTGTAACGCCGTTGGATGCGGTGCTACGTACAACTGTGTGGCATTAATATTCATTTGAACACTGCTATTTCCATCAACATAACTATTGTTGACTCTAGGCGTTCCATGATTTTCCGGCATTTGATATATTGTATTACCACAAACATTTGTTTCACTTACTTTGTTTTCATTTGCGCTATTATTTTTCCGGCAAATAGTAGTCGATTTTGTATCAACTATTCGGTTGGTTCTCAATGTAGTGTTTGAACTTGAATCAATATTATTTATTATATTCGTACTTTTAATCCTTGCTTGTATAAAATCTTGGGTATTTTCCAAATAATTTTGCTCAGTGTTTAGTTTTTCACTTGAAACATTAACACTCCGAGGAATCCGCAGACAAAGTTGATCGGTTTTTAATTTATCAATTGTTAAATTAACACCCTCGCGATTTCGATGAGATTTTTGATAGGTGTTTGGTTTATCGCTTGTTAAATTAAGAGATTTGTTACACACATTAGACTGTGAACACGTTATATTGTCTTTATATTTAGGAAATGTCGCCGGAGAAGAATATAACTCTTCATCTGACAACAGCTCACCAATTTCTTGTCGTAAATCATCGTCCATAAGTTCCTCTATAAGATCGTATTCAGAGTTTTGAAGTCCAGAGATGAAAGGATCACTCTTTAAATGTAACGATTTTTCACTTGTTTCGGGCAATAACTTCTTGGTCTCGATTTGATTTATCCTTTGGCATTTGCTCTTAGCGTTTGGATAACTTTTCAAAAACTTATTTGGATCAATTTTCTGCAATTCCACAGAGTTCCCAATACATTTTTTGACCTGAGGCTTTATCACAATATTCTGGCCGACTGTTTTTACACTACTGCTAGACAGATTAATTAAATCATTTTGATTTCTTTTAACCAGGCTTGGATTGACTATTACGCTGACGTCACGATTTTTCAAACTCGTGATAATTGCCCGATCCACTTTTGACGCCACAATTTGTTCTAAATTCCTTTTTTCGCTATCAGCCAATTTATGAATTTGAAGTGGTGTCTTATTAATTTTATTATACTTTTGAGTTTCTTGTGTTGGTTTGGTTGATTTTGAATTCTTTTGCTTAGAAACATTGAGCGCAGACTTAATAACTTGTTTTTGCTGGATTGTTATTTGTTTATTTTGCTGAATAACTTTAGTAGAATTAGGTGTGACAAGAGAATTTGTCTGATCAGATTTTTCACTTTGGTCAGGTCTTAAATTAGCATCTGCTGTTGATTTTACTTTCATTGGTTGCACTTGCGTGTTTACTTCAACTTTTACGACATCCTGAGGCTTTGTTCGAACAATTCTGTGATTTCTTAAACCAGTTTCTTGAGGCTGTTTATCATAAAAATTCTGTCCTGATAATATATCTCGAGCGCTTAGGCCTCTACTTGGTGTTTTATGTGAAAGAAGGGCATCCAAAACACTAGCCCAATCCTGTTTAGGTGTGACTTTTAGTGCTGTACCATCTACTATTCCTGTAGGTTCCAGTAACATCTTACTGTCAAAATCTGAATTAACCTGACCAGGAGTTAAGAAACTGTTATATTCTTGAGGAGCTGAAGTTTTTGTTTTAGTTTGTACAACATTCTTTTTTATTGTAGGGCTATTATATGTAGCCGGTGTACAATTTATTTTTAAAGGTAGATTATGAGTTGGGGGCCGTAATGATGCACTATATTCTTTTTGGTAAGGAATTGTCGCGTTATTCACTGCATTATCCATTTTAGGGTTCAATGATGAAGTTTGAGAAATCATACTTTTGGCTTTGTTAGTATTATTTGATAGTATGTCTGCTTTGTTGGATAATGCCGATGAATTCAAATTCGACTTCTGTCGCAGTATACTTAATAAATCTTGCTGGTCTTTATCTGAGAGCAATGTATTTCTGTTCGGACCTATAGAAATTTTTGTACGTTCACTTTGTTTAAAATCTTTATCTTTCTGATTTATAAGTGTTTTAGAGGAATGATCAATGCTTGAAGTGTTTGTATGTAAAATATTTGATAGTATTGAATAATTTTTAGTTGAATTCGAATTATCGTTTGTTCGAATTGATTGGACGTTAAGTTCTTTATCCTTTTTTAACATGTCCAATTTACTTTGTCTCAAATCCGAAACTAATTCATCAAATATCTTGTCACTTTCAAATACGCAGTTATTTCGAACTATCACAGAATTCGCTGACAGTTTGGGTTTTGTGTCGCTTTGTTTGTTTCTATGCATGTAACTAAGACGTGAAAATGTCGGAGGAGCTTTTTCCGGTATGTTTGTGGGAAACTGTTTGGCACATTGTGGAGGTATTTTAATGTCAGCCTTTGAAGGTTCTAAATTTTTTGAATGTTTCTGCTTTGGTAAATCCATTTTGACTTTTTGATGCTCCGAATAAACTTCCTCGGCACCAGCGTTTATAGTAACTTGTAAATCCTTAAGGAAGATTTCATAGCTCTCTAAATGCTTCAAATTAGTTTCCTCGGTTTGTTTATTCTTGGATGAATTCTTATATAGCTTCAAATTACTAACTGGAACTGTTGAAGCTTTTTGATTTAAATGATTATGAATAGAATTTGGCGTATTTACACTTTGTACATTTTGTTTGTCTTGAATTTGTCGATTTACACTTTTATTGGCAATTAATTTATTTTTATTGACATTCTTCTCACCTGGCGCATTTGTTGATGTTGACGCTTGAGGGTTTTTGTATAAAAACTCTGGTGATGGTTGTTGGGGTTTCAAAACTCTGGCCCCAATAAGCGAGTTCTTGGGAAAACTGCAAAAAGTATCAGTTTCGGATACTTTTACAATACCTTGACAGGATTGGTTGTCGCCCTGTGACATTACAACAGTCTTTTGACTATTTGCAACACTTAAACCATCGGATTTCTTTTTTCTAAACTGTAAAAGTTTAACAATATTATTCTTAGTGTCTTTATTATTAACAAGACTATTGTTACTTTTTAAATCTAAACTGTTTACTTGGGTGCTATGTCTTTTTAACTTCACATTGGAATCGGATCTCTTCAAAATATTTGGTTGTTGTCTGCTGCCTGTTTTATTTTCCCTACTCTTATATAAATCCTTGGGTGGTAACGAACTTTTGGTTTTTGTTAAATTATTGATTGAAGGTTCAATTTTTTCAATCGTAGTTCTTTCAGATTTAATCTCATCCATAGGGAAAATACCTTCGATAATAACATTGGGGTCGTGTCCCTCTGAATTCAGAGAAAATTTTCCTTGACTATCGTAGTCACTGTCGGTTACACTTGAAGTTTTAGGTTGTTCACATACTTGATGCATTTTATTTAAGTCTTCTTTCATACCGGGTAGCGTAACTTTCATACCCAAAAAACTAGACAACGATCCCGGTTTGAGTTGAAGATTATTATCGTCCGTTGTTTTGTCGCGTCTTTTCCTCGCTTTTTTACTTAATTTCTCCTTAGAGTGAGATCTATCTTTTCTTCTATCTTTACTCGTTTCTCGGTCCAAGCTTGTTTTCTTACTTCTCTCTTTGCTGTGTGGTCTTTCTTTCTTTTCTGATTTCTTCTTCTCTTCTGCCATCAAGCTGAGCGGATCACTATCGCCGTCAGAGGACTGGTGCGCTTTAGATTTCTTTTTTCTTCGTGGCTTTATATCTATTTCAACTTCAGATTGGTATGAAATTTCTGTCTCAGATTTTTGGTCATCGTCTCGCCAAAACGTATCCTCCCATATTTCTTCTGGCTCCAGAGGTACAACGAGATGTTCATACCCTGGAAAAATTGTCATACACCATTGGAATCGCCTTAAAAATTGTCCTACAGAGGAAGCAATGGTGCAATGGTTTCGTGAAAGCTTTTACTTCAACTTAGCTATCTTGGACAATTGTTTTTCTCTTGAGAAAAAATAGACGCTCCCCGCGCTGGCCTTACTTTTACCGAGTCTCTTTGAGCATTCAGACTTAATTAATTAATAATGTATTTATGTCTGATTAATGTAGAACTATTTAAAAGTTTATATTTCTCTTAAAATTCATAAATAAATGCGTGGTTAAAAAAGCTATCTCCCTTCCCGTTGGGACTACAACAAAAGTGTTTTTAGATGATATAAATATCTAAAAACACTTTATTTTACTGCACAAGTAAATAGTGTCCACTCTCACCCTTTTCAATGCCATAGTACAAGTCGTTCTCGTTGTCGTCCTCCTCGGGCAGATGTAAGAAGTTTTTTGGATCCAAGTTAAGGTACTTGAGTTCGGTGGTGAGCGCTTTGGTGCCGCCGTGTGTCCGCTCCATGTACACCCGCCCGTTCTCCAACAAATCCTCTCTGGAAATAATTTAATCAGTTTTGTATGGAGATCGTGCCACATTTTCTATTTTCGTTTTAACGGTTGAAACTTCTACCATTAGGTAAGAAGAAATAGATTTTACTGGGAAGATATCGTGTAATTTAATAATGGGATTTCATAGATTATTTAACAGTAATTTTGTAAAAGTAGTAAAAAAATATTAGAAGATCTTAAATATAGAAAAGGTTTATTTGTCTTTGGTACTGTATAGTAGCGTTACCTCTTCATGTCCCAGGACAAGGTCTTAACCCTGGGCCCAGACAGCAGCACGGCCAGGTCCTGACACAGCTCCGCGCTTAGACCTAGCGCCTCGCCCTCCGCCAGGATGGCAGTGGAGAGGACGTTCGTCTGGTGCGGATTCTGCTTCAGGTTGAGCGTCTCCGACGTCTTCACAAAGTTAGTCTGCGAGCGGCTGTCGCTCGCCCAGCTGCCGAACTCTGACGTGCTCGCCTCTCGATTCTCCTGGACGTCCTGTCATTGACACAAACACACCACTTAGAGCGTTTTCACTCTCCGATACTGCATCGTTGCCGAACGCCGATATCCGATTACATGTGGTATCTACGCTGTCCGGAGCGGACAATGTGAAAAGTAGGTAGATATTTTATACATCTTACTTGCCCCGATATAGTATCGGAGTGCGACACTATGAACTGCGAAGATGAGACTGAGACTAAATCATCATAGTGTGGACGCTAGATGAGGCAAAGAATTGTCTCTAGACTGGACGGTCTAATACGATCTCTGACAAATAGCGCAACATGGCCTGCTACGCGAATTAACGCGAGCACCTATCGTCGACGACGTCATATTGACGCTATAGTGTGCAAAAAAGAAATTAAATAAATAAATAAATACGACAGTGTATATTTATTAGTTGTTTATTGCACTATTATCTAATGTCTCTTTTTTCCTAATTTAATATACACGGTGTAATTGTTTGTATTAATTGTTTAATTGGACTGACCCGGGGCGGCAGCGTGGGCAGGCTGGGGGCGTCCCTGATCTGCTGGAACATGAGGGGCGAGGGGTGCACGGAGAAGGCGGTGAGCGTGCACTCGCACAGCAGCCGCGCGCTGCCCACCAGCAGTCTTCCCAGCTGCACGAACCACTCGGCCAGCGTCTGCTCCATCAGCCGCGCCTCGCCATTCTGCAACACGCGTTCAACACGGCGTCCATTATATTCAAACAAATTAACTCATGTTTGTTACTCTTTCACGCAAAAAAGGCTAAACAGATTTGGATGAAATTTGGCACACAGACACTTTATTACCTGGATTAACATATAATTAAAATAAATATAGCCTTTATTGCTGAAGTTAATTTACATAAAAGGTATATTATATTATTTAACATCAACAACTCTAACTTGTCTACATTGTCTTCTTCCAAAGCGGTCCGTTTTTCGCCAAACTCTGTTAGTGGTCTTATCCAGATCATCTGTCCATCTGAGATGAGAATTAACATATAGGATACTAAAAAAATGTTGGATTACCGAGAGACAGCTGTATTCAACGCGGACAAAGTCGAGGGGACCAGCTAGTATTAGTATAGAATCATTTTTGCCACAAAAAAACGCATTCTCTCTGATTAAAACGCAATTTGATGAGCGCATTGAATGAGTGGTCAAAGTTGCCTTAACGCTCTGTCTTATAAGTCTCGGGTTCGATTCCCGGTCGGTTCAATTAACTTTTCGAAGTCTGGATTTGGAAAGTAGCGGCAGGGCACGCTGCGGTTCACAGTCATTTGGGCAGCCCGTCTAGCAACACCGTGAAATAACAACCCGGTGAATAAGTAAGGGATATTGTCAGTAATAAATAGTAGACAATCAGTAAGTAAAAAAAAGTCTGTGATAAGCGATTGTCTGCAGTACAATATATATTAAAACATATAAACAAAATAAAATTCAAACTGAAATTAGAATGAGAGACTAGGTAGAAAAATTAGTGTGGTGTACCTTATCAGCGTGCAGTTTGAGTCTCTCAAGTTCGTTCATGCCAGCGGTTATGGCGCGCACGTACAACTCGCAAACAAACGGACGCATTTCTTCTGAACACTGAAATATCAAAAACGTGCCAAATTTAGTAAATGGACAAATAAAACAAGCTATAATTAAAAACTATAAACTAATATAAAATAATGGAGTAATGGTCGATTTATTTACATACATATTTAATTTTCTACTAAATATCCGTTAATTATTTAAATATAATTAGTTACTTATGCTTCTTGTTAAGTTTGTCTCAAGACTTTGTAGAGAATATTTTTTTCCTGGAAAATACAATAAAAAGATAATAATATACTTAGTGAAAAATATCAGTTTTTGCAATTTTGGTACTTGGTGAGTTTTACTTGTCACCCGTCACCCGACAAGTAAGGAATTGACTATACATAGTTACATACCTCTTTGTTGACCGCGGCGGCGAGCGTGTGCAAGTGACGAGCGGAGGCGGCCGGAGCGGCCAGAGAACGCGCGGCGGGCGGTAAACGCGCGCCCAAAAGACGCGCGAGCGAACGCGCACACTGCAATAGCGCTTTGCGGCACACGTCCGCGCACACCGGCACCACCATGCACCGCGCTATCACCACCTTAATATTTCGTCTATATCAACCTTGCGCTCTTTGTAATAAGGTCCACAACAAGAAAAACCGATTTATTGACTGATGGCCGAACAGCCAAATGGTTCTCTTTACAAGATAAGGAGGACTAACTTATATATGAATGTTAAACTGAAAAACTGTCAAGCTACAACCATTAGATAGTGGTTCATAATTTAGCTAGAATGGCGCTTGTGTAACATTGAAAATGCTACTTTAGCGCCACACCCAATGCTGCTACAGCGCATTCTGTTTAATGGTGGGTGGCCGATGAACACTTTCTCATTGGACTTCTATTCTAATATTATATATTCAAATCGCCTTGACATTGGTAGAATCATTGAAAGGACCGATGGGGCCAAAGATAATACAGGCTATAATTAAAAATTATAAAATAACCCCCAACCTATTGATCCCAAACACGCTAAATCTGCTGTGTTGTTGAGAAGTTTTAAATCCCCCAGACTACTTGATTGCCTCAGAAGTATTTAGTTTTGACAAAATGTATGTTACATGACAAAAATAAAAAAGGTCCCATGGAAAGATAGGTAAATAGGCAACCAACTGACCTGTGATATAAGCGTAGCTACTTCTTTGGCATTCTTCCACAGTCTCTTCTCTTTAGGCGAACTTTCGAGCCGAGTGCGAAGGCGTTCCACAAGCGCACAACCCATTGGAAGCGGGATTTGTTTAGCCTTGAACACACATTCATTTCCACTTACTTTAATGGACACGTTGCCAATGACAGTGGACAGGAAATAATATTTCAAACTTTGATATAAAAACCTTAAGAAATAACAGTCATACTTCTGGTTCACTTACCAACTGTATGCATCTCGTGTCCCCATCGTATTTGTGTAGCAAAACAAACTCAATGTCTGTGAGAATCTCCCAAACATCGCCCGTAAACCCGGCTTCTAAATGCAACACTTTTGCAAACGACGATTCTGGATTTTGTGGTTCTGAAAATAAGGTTCATTTATAAAAAAACATTTGCAACGCATTAGTTTTTAAAGCAACTTTTGAAATGCTTTTAAAAAAAATAATCGAAATCGGTCCTGGAAAAAAAGGTAATCAGCAGTTTTGTACTGTGGCTGGAGTGGTCCTCTTACCTTCTTCCTCGGTTTGAACAGCATCAGGAACTAGGACGATGGAGGCTCGCACGCGATCCATCACTGCACTCGCTAGAGACAAAGCGAGATCGTCGCACTTGGATGCGGACAGATGGCGCAAGCGAGTAACAAACATCACTCCTCGCTCCTCTTTTAACCATTCTATTACTGAAACATACATAAAATACAATATTTATAATCGAACGACAAGCGATCTTTCTTTGTATGCTTTCCCATGAGTTACGATTTCTCAACGACACTGCAGTTGAGTCTTTGTATGGACGCAAGCTTAGCTCGTTCAAGTAATGATCACTTCTCTGATGGTCAGTCAAACTAATTAACATACGGTCGACAAAAGTCAGAAAAAATAAATCCTCAAGACCTATTATAATACTGTAAAAATTTATACCCATTAGTAAATAGACGAAGTCTGTACAAGCCATACATAGTTTTACACCAATTGCTGAATATCTTCCTATGATAAATTGCAATTTAAGAGAGAGAAAAAAATCTGAATCCTTTACGAATCCAACAAGTTGTTTGCCATGGCAAATAAATAAAATCTTCATGTAAAACAAAAATATTGTAAAAGTATTAAAACAATTACTTGTTTCTTATTGACTTTATTACGAAACTTTTAAACTCCAGCTCTCGAGTTTAACATTTAAGTAGGTATTATTTTGTGTTTGAATTGTTCATAAGCTTTATCCCATAGCTTTTAAATTTTAAAGTGTAAAATTTCAATATTTTTTTTCCATTTTTAAGTAAAATTAACACATCAATTTCAAAAATGCAATATAGTGTTGTGTACAAGTTTATACATGTCCATGAAATATCTTGAATAGAACAAAAATTTATGCAGTTAACCGGGTAAGTAACTTACTTTGGTCATCGCGCAGCGCCTCTCCCCTGGGATCCAATAAGACCTTGAGAATGGGATGACCCCAGGGATTGTACAGAACACTGCTGAACCACTGCGCTCTCTGGAGCAGTTGGCTCTCCCACGGCAACAAATCGCCGCCTCTCGCCGCCGCTGCAGCCTCACACGCTTGTATGTAAGCATTGATGGCATCTTCGAGGCTTGATCTCTCATTTTTGCTCTTTGGTGATTGCCATTCCGACTGTAAAAAAAATATGTAACATTCATAAATCCTGTGAAAAAATTATTTGAATAAAGCCAAATGAAGCAGCAGTTTAAAGGAAGAATCAAGTCGCTCAGCAAGCTATGAAGCGAGCTATGTTTGGGAGTTTCTTTGGTGTATAGAATCAGAAATTCTGAAATTAATCAAGGACCAAGGTTGTATGTCATCAAATGGGCCGCTGAGATTTATCGCAAAGCGGTAGAAGATCTCTCGAATGGAGGCCACGAATTAGAGGCACGCAAATTAGGACGCTCTGCGGCTAGGTGGACAGACGACCTAAAAGGTTTTGCAGGAAGCGGCTGGATACGAAGGATAGAAGACTGTGCGTGGTAGCCAGCCTTGGGAGGCCTACACCCAGCAGTGGAGAGAGACGGGCTGGTGATGATGATGATTGAAGCAGCAGGCACAAGCTGTTCAGTGATAAGACATAAGACAAACCTGTAGAACAATCTTGGCCGTGTGCCGCTGCAGCCAGCTGAGCAGGTGTGGGTGTGTCAGGGAGGACGAGTGCTGGCAGAGACTGTAGACCAGCCGCCACGCGTCGCACAAGTGGTGCGTGCGGGCTGCCAAGTCGCACTCACTACTCAGCCGCGCCTCGAGGTTCTGCAACCATGCCAAACAAATCCTTCAATATTATATAATATTGCTAAATTTCATCTAACAAAAACAACATAAAACCACGATACTTTAGTAATTTAGTAGGACTACTTTAGTAATTTAGTATAGCCACGAGAAATTTAGTATTAAAACTACTCGCTACTACCCAGAAATATGTAACTAATGAGCTTGGCTGAAAGTAGTCTGTTACTGGCTAAACTAGTCCCTCCCACTGCTCGCCCGAAAAGATATGGCCCAGAAAATAATAAATCTTCGAAACTACTCATCCAATTTAAAAAAAAAATCTTATACCAAAAGTTAGAATAGCATTTGAGAATAGACATAGGCTTAATATTCCAATAGAGCACCAGCTATCTAAGAATAAAGATCAAAAATATAATGTCTGGCGTTATATTGCTTTACAAAATATTTTATCAGGTGTTATATCTTTATTTTCCAATGCAGACTTGTGACTTGTATATCAACAAAGACAATGTCAGACTTGTATAGTAATTTTGTAAGATAAATAAGTTGGGGTTAAAAAGATGCATATTACATATACCTATTTCATACTTTGTGTAAACATAAAAAAAGATAATATTTAAAGTGATAAGTTCACACATTAAGATAAAGGTTTGATAAATTGACATTGAAAAAAAAAAACAATTATTTAAGCTTATTTAGGCATGATTACAATGTATGTATGTTTATCTATTAAACTACTTTTCTGTCATAAAAATAAATAATGTTTTGTGTAAGATCAGTAGTATTGACTTCAATAAGTTGTATTTTTTTACTATATTATATAACTACATCTACTATATTTAAAGACACAATTTCAATGCAAAACAACAAATCATTTCTCATAGCATATAATGCTTATTTAAAAAAAAATTACAAACAATCTAACTAAATCTAAAAATAGAGAAAATTCGATCATTATTAAACAAAAACATAACAAACCCTAACATGTGGGGATCTTTGGATGAAGATATGAATATTTAATTAAACCTTAAACATGTAACAAAACATGTAAAGAAAGGGTCTTTTAACTAAACTATAAAAAAAAATACATAGTTAGTTGGTGAGTTGGTCTGTGGGTCAGCAACAGTTATTAAATAAATTACAGCATTATTTACTAAGATTTTAGAATTAGGGCTTCTTTCACTGTCTCTGAGTAGTGTCAAGTAGGCTAACCGCCATTTAGGCACCAGTAAGAAAGCGTACGAGTTTCACCATCTTCGAGTAGCATTACTCAAGGGTAATTTCAATGAAATTGACACAAGATACTCATAAAATTTACTCGCCAATTAGCATTACTTGAAAAGTAACTAATCAACACTTTACTTGTGGTTGGTGAAAGAGGCCCTTAGTCATTTTGGCATTTATGGTAAAATAATAAACGATTTATTGTATAACGATTAAGTCCTATCTGGACTTATGGTGTCTGGCTTTGAGCACTTGCAAGTAAAAGCAACATACTCTACCTTCAGCTATAAAGTAGAATAGTGAATGCCCCTTGGTACACTAGTAACAACATTCACAAGTATCTCAACATACCAAACCAACATCAACTCAAGAGATAAGCCAGTTAAAAAAGTTGTACACTGATCGTTAAAAACATCACCAAAACCCTCTCGCTGAAGAACTAATCAATGCTATAGACAATGTTGGGAGACTGAATTGACACACTATTGTATAAGAGAAACAAGGCACAGGCCTTTTCCCTAAAAAATTATAATTGTGCATGACTGATCATGGACATCACAAAAAAAAAATAGTTATTAAAACAATTACTAAGCCTGTATGGGAGTCCAAAGTGACACTTAACAATCTGAACTTGAAGTATATTATATCTTTCTGTTTAAAAACAAAACTTACCGAAAAAATTAAGAACTATACTCTAGTCATTTTGTGTATTCATAGGACTTTGTGTAAACAAACCTCAAAATGTGGATTTCAAACATTCGTGACTACATCACGGTATTAATGTACAAAAACTTATAAATTTAAGCTGTTTATTTGTTAGAAAGATATACTTTTGGGTAGAGTACAGTACAATACAGTATAATAAGTTATTAAAATGTAGATACACCAGCAGAAGCTGTTAGTCTTTTAAAATAAGTCTACAGTTCATTCCAAAACAAAGTTAAAGGGAGAATGAAATTTATAAACAGCCTATAAAAATTTACCCACAAAAATTATCCAAATCATGATGTTAGTTTCCTTAATATGTAGTTAAAATATAGTATTATAGTATCTTAACTGTGACATAAATTTCTTACATTAAATTAAAACATAGACATGGAATTAGTTTTTCTGGGTTTGTTGTGGTGTTTGTAACTTTTGTAAACTTGTAAACTTTTTCTTGTAAACTGCAATATTTACTAACTCAATTCTATAATCATTACTAGCTGCTGCACGTGACTCTGTCTGCGTAACTTTATAAAATATATCCTATCTCTCAAGTTGGATCAAACTGCACACAGTGTGCAAAATTTTATTAAAAATTGGTTCAGTAGTTTAGGAGTTCATCAGCGACACAAACAATGTGACTTTTATATACATAGAGTATAGAGTATACTCTATCACTCTATTTCATAAAAATCCCTTTAAAACGAGTTAAAAACGTTCATTAGTTAAAACGCTCATAAGACCTTAATAAGCTTATTATAAAATTCCTATTCATAAACGTTCAATAAGCCTGTCATAACTAAATATTTGTTATGGGTTAGTTTATAATTGTTATGTTGCCGTTCTGATGAATTCATAGACAAAAAAGCTAAAATCTCTCTATCCACGCCCTAAATGATAGTAAAGTGATTATTGTGATGTAACATTTTGACATTTCTTATGAAAACAAAACAATTTGCAGAGATTATCAAATTGTTTACGTTTGATCCCGGTTGTTTTCAGTTATCAAAATTATATTTCTTTTACAATTAAAGTGAATAATGGAGACAAAAACTATCAAAAAATGGGAAAGACAAGATCAATAATAAAGGCAGCAGTATATTAAAACGTTATCTCCTTTTGAACATGTCGGGCAAAGAAAATGGATCATATCTCTCTTGGAGATGGTTTAAAGTAATTTTGATGAATATGTTTATATAAAGTTATACATAGCTATGTAAAATGAAGTGATTAAATTTATGATATGGAAATATAAGAAAGTTTTATTTAATTATCTTACGTGTTCTATGACAAGTTTTAAAAGAAAACAGAAGTAAAAATAGAAAATATATAAATAAGAATTATATCGCTTATTATGTTATCTTACTTAAGTAATTTAAACTATTATTTGTAGAAATAAATATCTTAGATATGACCAACTCCTTTACAAACATTAATCTCTACATCAAAAGTCATTCAGAAATCAGCTGTTTTAAGTCAGCCATCTTGAATTGTTCCCTTATTAGAGGCTTATAGTAGGGTTCAGGCTTCAATAACTTTATGAAGGCGTTATTAGAGCATTTTACGCTATTGAACGTTTATAAATAATGTTTTTTGGTAAATTTCTTATAACAAGCTAATAAGCCTCCTATAACTTTTTATGAATAAGACCGTATATCTATATAGTTAGATTTATAACAAATATTGATTTGTTATAAATATGCAATGTATGGAAGACAGTTTTTGGAAAAGAAGGACTAGATATTATCATTGATCCCAACAAATATTTTTTGTTTTAAATGTGTAATATGTCTCTCAAATATTATTTTCCAATTATGGCATACAAAACTAGTAACAAAATAAAAAACCAGTTCTTAGTGTATGGGTTAAAAACTACTATTTTCAAAATTTTTGCACAGATCCAAAATTTCTCTAAATTTAAAAGAAGGTTGAATTTCATTATAAATTATATATTTTTCTATGCGAAAGAATATTTAATTTTAAATTTTACTTAAGAATCAATGAATTACTTTAAAATCATTTTTTTGGATAACTATCAGTTATATTAATCATGGTTAGTTATTTTTATGTAAGCAGTTATTGTAAAATTAACTATAGGTATAATGTGCCTGATATAATAATCACCTATATGTACCTAATTTACTCATTTTAAGTAGTGACAACAAAAATATAAAATACCTATAAAATATAATATCTATGGTTTGAGTGACATCATGAGTCAACATGGTTATGGAAGCAAGCTGAAGTGAAGCTTCAAAGCCTCGGCTCTAAAATAAACAAGACGTGTGTACGTGACTATATATTTTATACTTATATGGAGACAAAACACCATCCATGCCTACGTTTTCTATTATATTTATGTTTCGGAATGTATTTAGGTTTTTAGAGGCCATAATAATCATCAAATCTTATCTTACTGAATGCCTCATAACACCTAATAAGCAGAAAAATTCATGAATTAGTAGTTTTCAGGAGAGCATAATTTAGGGCACATTAGTTCGAATTTGCTCAAGTTTAAAGCAATTTCAAATTAAATTTAATGATAAATAGATAATAGAGATCTCTTATTTCTAAATTTCATTTATAATTAGCGAAAATAAACAGAGATTTAGAAAAACAAGTTACTGGGGAACAAATATGGCGGCCATGTAAAGAACTTCATCGACACAACGGCGTCGTGGTAAATAGATAAATCTTAAACATTACAAAAATAAAACCTACCTTGTAAAGCTCAATATAATATGATTTGCCTTTTTGGCCACTTGTTTGAATACTTCTCACGTCTTTTCCATCATTTGTAGAAGTCATTTCTCACGAAAATATCGCGGGGAGACATTTATGCGCTTGTGTTTTCTATGCTGCTGACTGCTGTCAAACTAGGCTAGGTGTTGCATGCACGCAACACAAACCATGATAATTTTACATTTTTTTAATAGCAATCTTATTGCGGTTGTCAGATTCCATATAGAATAAATAACATGAGAATAACTTTAAAAATGTCTGGTTTTTTTAGTCTGGGATTATTCTTTCGAATCCATGTAGACATGTTCCAATGATGTACATTTTTTGTTGAAAATTAAATTCTCTATCCCTACGTTTACATTCAACCCCTGCCGCTGCTCCTCGCGCTGCCGGCAATAATTCCCTAAATACTGCTGCAGCAGGATCGGGGGAAGTGTGTGTTTAAGTACATACTGCCCTACCACCAGTCACTTTGCTTTCGACTTTCGGCAATGGCAGACGTCTAAATAATTACAGTGTCCGCAATGTGTGTTTTTAACGATACATACCTAATGTACCTTTTATATTTTTTATATCTTATATTTTTTTATTATCTATACTTATATGTATAATATTATTATAAAGAGAGAAAATGTCTGTGTTTAATTAATAAACTCAAAAACTACTGGACCGATTTTGAATATTCTTTCACCTATAGAAAACTATCGTACATTATCAGTGAGTAACACGGGCTATATTTTATAAAGTTACGCAGGCAAAGTCGCGTGCAACAACTAGTATTTTATACATTTTTTTATATATTTTCATTGCTTCACTCGGACGGTATTTCTTAAATAGTGCCGATCTTAAAAACCAAAAATACACGTCTTTCTTCTCTATGCGCTCGGCGAGAAGTGAGCGACGGAGCAGAATTTGAACACGCACTGCCGCTCGCGCTGCCGGTGCTTTGACTTCCGCACAAAAAACCGCTCTTTAGGGGAGCGCCGGGCAGCGCGAGTGGCAGTGGCATGAGAAGTATAGTGTTTACATATTCCTCCTGCTCATTGCCCTGCTCACTTCCCTGCTCACTTCGGCTGAATCATAAATAACAAAGTTATTAACGAAAATAGATAAAAATTTAAGAACAAATTTTATTTTGCTATGCCCAGTAGACACAATCCACGGAAATTTTCTAGCTGACATAATAATTAGTGCAATTAAGAATAACACTGCAATAGTACATTACTGCAGAGTCCGGGAAGTGACGGATTGCCGGACGAAGTGGTTTCAAGGCCGAGCTTTAGCGAGGCCTTGACAAAGAACTGAGTCCGGCAATCCTCATTCCGGTCGAGGCTGGTATAGTGCTTTTCTTAATAAATGTGAGGAAATAATCAAACACGTGATACAAAAAAAAAAGTATAATATGAAAAAATTATTAAAAAATTAATTTAGGTAGGTACTGAAAAAAAGTCTGCTTTCCCACTTTTTTATTTTAATGAGTGCAAAGAAAACAGCGCCATACAGCCCAGTCATCAAATGAGCATGCGCTCGCCGCGGCCTACTAGATTTCATCGGGCTGAGCAGCGGCCAGTAATCAATTAGTGCAAAGAAAACAGTGCCATACAGCCCAGTAATCAAATGACCGTGCGCTCGCCGCGGCCTACTAGATTTCATCGGGCTGAGCAGCGGTCAGTAATGAATTTTCATACAACATTCTTGACCTAGGCCGAGAAAGAAATGCATGAGCCAAGAATTACAAACTTCGCGGCTTGTTTTTAGTACAAGAATGCCTACATTTCCGAGCATGTTTGAGAATAGTACATTACTGCAGAGTCCGGGAAGTGACGGATTGCCGGACGAAGTGGTTTCAAGGCCGAGCTTTAGCGAGGCCTTGACAAAGAACTGAGTCCGGCAATCCTCATTCCGGTCGAGGCTGGTATAGTGCTTTTCTTAATAAATGTGAGGAAATAATCAAACACGTGATACAAAAAAAAAAGTATAATATGAAAAAATTATTAAAAAATTACTGAGCAGCGGCCAGTAATCAATTAGTGCAAAGAAAACAGTGCCATACAGCCCAGTAATCAAATGACCGTGCGCTCGCCGCGGCCTACTAGATTTCATCGGGCTGAGCAGCGGTCAGTAATGAATTTTCATACAACATTCTTGACCTAGGCCGAGAAAGAAATGCATGAGCCAAGAATTACAAACTTCGCGGCTTGTTTTTAGTACAAGAATGCCTACATTTCCGAGCATGTTTGAGAAAAATTCATTTCCCAATCTACTGTGTCAGTATTTTTGATAGGCTAGGCTGCGACTCGGGAATAGGTTGAGCTTCCAATATTCAATTGTTGAGGAAGGATGGAGAATTAAGTGGCGTCATTGTTGGCATATCATTTTAAAAAACATTCACCTCAATTAATTTTGATATTCATTATGTTGCTGCAGGTCTCCCCAGAAAAATTCAGGCTCACTGCAGAACATTTGAGGCGTGCCTTCTGACACATTGCTGCACAGTTTCTTTTGCATGGGCAGAATATCAACTTTAGAAGCTCAGGAGGTGCTGGAAGTTTTGAACAAGTTTTGAATAAAACGTAGTGATTATATACTCTTTGGTTTTGAATTTTGTACAGGCATCAATATTTGTCCATACTTTTTCTAGCCCCAGGATCGTATTGGATGTGGATGAACATAGATCTAAAAATATTCCATGTTATTATTCTATGTCTTTATTTTATTTTGTTACGTTGGCTTGATGTAAAAGTGTTGGACCAAGAATAGAAATCGACCATAGTTCGAAATTTCGAATTCAACTTTGATATAGCTGAAATTACAAATGAATGCTTATTAATTATTTAATTTATTAAATACTTATTAATTATTTACTTGATTACTTATTATTATACACATTTATTCATTTATTTTTCTTAATTCTAGGTTTTTTACAATATATATATAAAAACAATAAATATTATAAAAATTATTATTATTATTATTATTATTAATTGATTACTTATTAATTATTTAATTTAAATTGTTGATATTGTGTACTGTTAAAACTTCGGAACTATAAAGCTATTTTTATTTTGTAAGTTAGGTATCTTTATAATTACTTTTAATGAGTAGACCAGGTACTAATTTACACATTTAATGGTAGAATAATAATCATAAAAAAATAAACCATTTCATCACTAGAGTTTCTTATTACAGACGAAAGCATTACTGCTGACTAATGACAAATGAATTTACGACAGGAAAATCGACTACCTCGATGCATAATCATAAAATATCGATTACGCGCTATGGATCGCATCACTACTAGTACAAAGAAGAAAGCATAAGCAAGCAAAAGCAAAGCAAAGCTGTGTGTGAACTGAACTTGTGTCAAGCGAGAAATATTGCGTTTTCTTGTGGTTTTCTTTTCTTCTCAAATTTATCGAAATAATGTGTAAATTAGTTTATATTTAGATATTTGTAGGTTTTAGAAAGAAAAAAATGTTAGTTAAGACACATTATATTAATTTTGTTGTTCTCATTTATTTAGATAGATCCGCAATCCAATGATTGTTCATTTCTATTCTAAATCCAAATGATGTGTCAAACATAGTGGGCTCGAGAGAATTTACATTGGAAAACTATTGTGTTACAATCCTATTTGATAATGCATTTATTGTCTTGTACGCACTAATTTAACCTTTTAAATTAATTTGTACGTGTTGTATGCGCTACCTTATGAAGTAGTCGAGTTTGGGCGTATTGATGTCGGCACATCTGGCGATCCCTGGGAATAACAATCCTTCCGTTTCTTTCATTTACTCGATTATTTTTATATATTGTGATTCTGTCGATCTCTTTTTATGTTTTGGAAATACAATTTAAGTATCTTTTTCTATTATAATAATACATGAAATATAGCAATTATGATTTAATAGGGAATGATTATTATAATGTGATCTTGATTAGCAATGTAGAGTATTAACACCCACATTGCTTTAGAGTCCGATTTGAGTTCGCGAACTATACACAATGTTGTGATGTGCTCGTTTGGTGTCTTTGTGATTATTTTTGTAGTAATTTCAAGTAATTAGTTTTGCCAGAACAATGGCAAAGAAGTCTGAAAACACAGGCGGGAAGTTGGTGTCCATCTCTGTTGTTGGACTCTCGGGTAAGTTTAATCATAAATTTCTATAATTGAATCATGTGATATCACTTCTCAACATCATTGGATTGTATGGCTACAAATTGTAGTTAATACTTATACCATCTGAGTATTTAGTATACCAGTGGCGTACCTATACCATCTGAGGCCCATTAAAATTTATCTCATGTGACCCTTTCATAATATAAAAAAGGTTGATGATATAGTTTCAATTATAAAAAAAAAACATATTAAATAACAAATGAAATGAAAACTAAAACTATACCAAAAATAAAAGCAATTTCACAAGTAACTAATTTTCATAACAATCAAATTATGTCTGCGTATGTGAGCCTTTTTTTACTTCAAAATGAAAACTATTTTTAAAATTTTGTGATAAAATTTAAGGGACATTTTGCTTCATGTAAGGTGTTTTTTTTATTTATTGTGACTGTAAATCAAAATCAAATAGGTTTTTTAACTTTAAGTAGGTTGGTTGTTGGACAGGTCTTTAATACTTTAATAAAGTTTCCTTCAATAAGGATATCTTTGTTGGTAAAGAATAAGTATGAGAGTAGTCATCCTGCTGGTGTCTGTGTTTCCGAGCTCATATAACCCAAATCTTTTCAAAGTTTGAGTGAATAGGCGTCTTCTGAATGAGCTCGCTCTATCATAGGCCTCATCTTTGCTACATGGCTAGATGCTGGTCAAGAGCAAACCCATCTCTAATAAAAAAAATGTAGCTGGACATCTTTACATAGTATAATTGAATTTCTGAATCTGTCTGTACGACTGCTAACAATATATTTTGATACAGTTTTATACATAATATACTTAATAATAAAACTTAATTAAGTCATCTCAATGTCTTGGTACAGCAACATAGTTTGAAACATTGAATTATTACTAAGAAAAAAGCAATCAGGGATAAGTTAATTATGATAAATGAAAGAAAACCAAAATTGTATACCTACTTATCATGGACATAGAAAACAAAAATAAGAAATGAATCAAAGGAAGTAGTCTCAATTGAAAATGGTTTACCACATCATTGATTGTCGTAAAGGACCATTGTAATACTATTAATACTTTTAGTTTCCTGCTTGAGTGAGTGGTGTTTACCAACAATTATGTTGGATAAAAGTTATGATAAAACTTGTTTGAGATTTATATTCAATATTATCACATAAGCAAGCATTATGACTGATGTTAAATTTTCAAATGAGAAATTTCTCATACTTGAGCTGTTTCTGCAATAAGATTGTGGACCTTTTTGTATAGACACCTGTTTTGGAGCCAGTCTTGCATACCTAACTATCTTTTATCATCATTTTTATTTCGTTACCAGCAGCCTTTCCATAAGGCACATTACCTAAATTAAATAAAAACAATGTATCACAAGTGTAAGAGTTTTCATTGAGAAGAATGACTGAAAGTGCCATATTACATCTAGGTACTTATAATAAAATTATAATAATTATAGTCTTTTATTCAGATATTATATTTTACATAATATCTGAATAAAATTCTCATTATATTTGATATATTAGGCAAGTTCAGTAAGTTCCTTATAAGTGGATTAGGTTTGAATTTTCACTTATTTTATATTAGTATAAACTTTGTAAGTGTTTAGACGTGGAGTTCTGGAAACATATCTGCTGGGAAGCACTTTATCTATTTTCTTTATTTATTTTCCACTCATTTCAGTTTTCTATTCCTATTTGTGGATACTAGACTATATCTTTTTAGACTATATTGACTATATATTAACATTTTTGAGGTCGAATTTTATATGTTTAGATTTTTTAGTACTATTTCCTAAAACAATTTTAGTACTAAAATAATTTTGATCAAATTTTGTTTAAAAATAACTTGAATCCTGAATAATCCTACTTACTACTAATGTTATGAATGTGAAAGTTTGTCAGGATGGATGGATGTTTGTTTGTTACTCCTTCATGCAAAAACGGCTGGACAGATTTAGATTAAATTTGGCACACAGATATAGTTCATTAAATCATTGCATATACCTTAAAATATTAAGGGAGACTGTGGAGACACCCCAATGAGCTGGCGGTGAGGCTAACAATGCCCTCCTACGAATGGAGACTAATAAGGAAGGGAGATAACTATTTAAAAGAAAATAAATGAGGAGATGTCCTCGCTGGAGGGCACACTCGCAGCTGTCATTCTCGTCCTCGACCACATCTGTTTATGGTTACCTATACCGATTGCAGATCTAACAAAGAAAAAAAAAGATATAGTTCATTATCTGCATTAATATATAGGATACTTTTTATCCTGGAAAAATGTCTAAAAATGCAATAAATTGGGCGTCACTGTCGCATTGGCGGCGCCACCGTAGTCACAGCGATAAATATGTCAGATATTGTCTCAGGTGTTATTTTATTTTTCAATGCGGACGAACACGCGTGCATCAGCTAGTATTTTGATATGCACACTGAATTTTTACAGGGATATATCTAAATTGCAGGTTGATGTTGCATTTGGTAAAAAAAATGTTAGTAACTAAGTGTTTTTTTTTTTTCAGGCACAGAAAAGGACAAAGGGCAGCTGGGTGTGGGCAAGTCTTGTCTCGCCAACAGATTTGTTCGTACGCACGCTGACGATTACAATGTCGATCATATATCTGTGCTAAGTCAGGTAAATATATCAATAAATTTCAATGTCACAAATAGTGTACATTTTAGAAATTAATTGTAGTTTTAGTTTATAGTTTGCTTCAAAAACCTCGGAAATGCCATTTTTTCTTATGTATTGCTACTACGAATAATGGAAACGGTAAGGGGCCTCCATTGGCAAGTGAGCTCTTAAGTTACAAGTTTATTTAAAACCTACTTAAATAAAAGATCCATTTCTATTTATACACACTATTTAAATCATTTTTTAATTAATTTAAACTACTTTTACTTAATGTAACATTACTACCTAAATTAAACAAGTATTATATAATAAGTAATTATTTACATTACTATCTAAATCATTTACAAATACTTTTGTCACTTACATGGAAATTGAATTGGACATCTTTTTGTCTGTCCGTCCATCTGCTATATTTGCACAATTTATTTTGTCTCCAGTCCGACTTCAGTGGACGTGTTGTGAACAATGACCATTTTCTATATTGGGGCAACGTTCAGAAGGAAAATGAAGAGCAGGAGTATAGATTTGAAATTGTTGAACAAACGGAATTTGTGGACGATGCGTGCTTCCAGCCGTTTAAAGGTATTCTATTCTTATTTATTTCATTAATTGCAAAAAGGGGGCTTTATATAAGTTTATCGTGTGTGTATCAGTGTGTCTGTCTGTGGAATCGTTGCTTCCAAACGGATGGACCGATTTTGATATGGTTTTTTCTTTGTTTGAAAGCTGACATGATCGTGATGGTTTCTTAGCATAAAGATCTGATCTTGTTTCAAAGACCATTTCCCAGTTGACTAAGGGATTTCAAAAAATTTCGACATTTTTTTTTTTTTAATTTGGTACACCGTTAGTTCGTATACCAAAGGTACACCATGACATAGTAACCTTGACCTGATGCTGCAGCCGCAAGTAGTCTACATGACATCCAACTCCTCATCAACTCACAGCACGTACAGAGTGTTTGGACTCAATAGAAAGTGGGGGGGGGGAAGGGGGGGGGGGGAATAGCTTGTAATTTTAAATTATAATCTTTTGTGAAATTTTCAGTCGGCAAAACAGAAGCTTATGTGAAAAGATGCGTGGCCACAAAACTGCAATCTGCGGAGAAACTGATGTATGTGTGCAAGAATCAGTTGGGCATAGAGAAGGAGTACGAACAAAGGTTGATGCCCGATGGTAAACTGACCATAGACGGTTTCATCTGCGTGTACGACGTCAGCCCAGTGCCCGGCAGGAGTTGGGAGAGACAGGTAGGGCTTTTAGGTTACCAAGGAGAAGAAGAGAAGATGTCCAATCGATAGATGACGAAATTTGAGGTTATCAGATGAAACATACTCTTGGCATTTGTTTAAAATTTTATTTAAAATAAATGGGCTTAGAGGCGAAACAGCATATATTTAAACATTCAATTGAATCACTTCTATACTCAATATTATAAGGAGTAAAGATTTATATTTTTGTGTGGTAATGAATAAACTCAAAAACTAGTGGACTGATTTAAAAAAAAAATACTTTAACCTATAGAAAACTACGTAACATAAATATTATAAAGTTACGCGGAAGAAGTCGCGTGCAACAGCTAGTATTAAAAATATACTTCGTTACATTGAAATTTAATTTTTAAGGATATCGTCGTCATACCAAAATCTGGTATGTGCACTTTCTTTTTTAAATTCCAAAATTGCCTTATCAAATTGTTAAATGCTTGTGAGCATTATTTGTCTAAGTAGGACCTCTCAATAAAATATGCTATTTGCATCAGCTAGAATCTGTTGTATGCAAAATTCACTTCATTATCAAAATCTATAGGTACATACTAATAATTATTATTATAAAGAGAAACGATTTGTATTTTTGTTTGGTAATGAATAAACTCAAAAACTGTTGGACCAATTTTAAAAAAACTTGACCTATTATCAACATGCTATATTTCATAGTTACGTGGACGAAGTCGCGTGCAACAGCTAGTAAGAAATGAACTATGAAATGTTTACGTTTCAATGACAAATTACAACCCTAAGTTTCAAAAGAAATCCTTTTTTTCTTTCTTTCAGGAAATCACATTTTTTAGTCAAAATATTTCAAGTGTAGGTATTATACTTTGTGCTCATAGCGGATTTTGGTTTGACAATGACGATGAATATATATTGTTTCGCCTCTAAGCCCTGGAAAAAAATGTGAAAATTTCAGAACGAAACCCTCGCAGCGATACTTCAGAACATAATGAAACTGAAGAAACCGGTTGTGCTTGTCACCTCAAAAAACGATGAGGCATCTGAGCAGGGAGTGAGGGAGGCAGAGCGTTTGGTTCAAAGGAAAGAGTTCAAGGGGTGCATCCCTATTGTTGAAACATCGAGTCACGACAACGTGAACGTAGATCAGGCCTTCTTTCTGCTCGCACAGATGATCGATAAATCAAAGGCTAGGATTAAGGTGTGTATAACAAGTTCTTCATGTCTAGTAGTGGCAGTCATTTGGTCATACCGTCTGGCGGCAGTAACCACCATAGAAGACCAACATTCTTTTCCAAACCCTACACATTCAAATTGGTACACAAACTCTTAAAAATTAATTTTAAATATAAAAAAAAAATTAAACAAAATTAACTACAAACAATTCAAATACAATGTCAAATGTTAAAAATATTATGTTAAACTCGATAGATAGTCTGATCCACTTACCATCGTATAGACCGATGGTAAGTGGCTGCAGTTGTCTATAACGCAAGCAAAGGGTGCTGCAAGTGCTCTGCTGACCACGATTAACGAATTTCAGGTTGCGAATTATTCTGAAGCCTTACGGATAAGAAGAGAGACACTGGACTTTGTGACGGAGGCGTTCACACAATTAATTAGAATACACGTTCAAGATCACAAGTAAGTTTTTTTTTTTACATTTTAGAATTTAACTGAGAGTTTACTTGTGATTCGTGTTTTAAATGCCCCAATGAAATAATTTTCAGAGAATTATGGTCCGCTGCGAGCAAGAGGTTGTGCCATTATCCGGAATGGATCAAATTCGTCCAACAGTTCGGAAATGATGGGACTCAGGTAAGATCTACTTTAAAATATAGAAAAAACATGTGTGTGTGTGTGTCAAAAGTAAAACTTATTTGGCGATCAAATATATAGTTACATATAGTACCTGTATATAATATTTTTGATCAAATATTAGTAAGCGATAGATGTCAGTAGCGAAGATCGTTACACCGAAACCGAGATCGTTACAAAATTAGAAATTGAAATTTTACAGAAAGAATTTTCACTTAAAAAATCAGAAGGCGCGTTCTAACATAATTGATTGCTATGCTCTATTTCCCAAAAAAAAAAACAAATGGATGCCTAATTTTTTTTTATGTGGAACTCGATAGACAGGCTGACGGTCCACTTCATGGTATGTGGTACAAGTAACGCCACAGGTGGTGCAAGTGCGCTGCTGACCATATGGTATTGAGGATAAGAGATAGGAGGGGGGATAGGGATAAAGGTCTCTGGCGTCCCTTACTATTTCATCCCTTACTATTATACCTTATTTCGCGGTGGTCTTCTGTAAGGGGGTGGTCCCACACAGGCTGCCCGAATGGTGACTGTGGGTTTGCTGTTCTCACTTTGATTAAGAAAAATTTTCTCCATTTCCAGATGGTGTTCCGTCGTCACATAAGACGGCTGAAAGAAGAACGTTCAGCAATGAAACTACGCAAGCAACTCGCGAAATTGCCTCAAGTTTTGTCCAGAATGCAATTGCCCACAGAAGAATTGCAGGAGAGGTATGTTTGTCCATCGTTCCATTACAATGTGAAGCTAATTAAATATTATACTTATTTTCGTATTTATTGTGGCCCTTGAGACTATTGCTGATACACGTAATAGTCCCCAGTACAAGGAACTTAAATTTTTTTACGCAGCATGATTTTTGTCGGACAAGTTGACCACAATTTTTAAATTAACTTTACTAAACAAATTTCAAAAAATGAAACTTGTATGTACGAGGAGTCATAGTGACGTTATATCGACATTTTTGGGGTGGTGGACACCCCATACGCAACATGATTTTTGTCGGTCAAGTTGACCACAATTTTTAAATTAATTTTATAAAAAAATTCCAAAAATCAAAGTTGTATATACGGAGAGTCATAGTGACGTCATATCGACAATTCCAGGAATCGAGCATTCGAAAACGCAGCAGCGCCGAAACTTTCGCATTAGAAAAGTTTGTCGGACTCATCGCAAAAAAGGCACTCACAAAGTTTTACATTTGTATGTGTCAAAAAAATTTAAGTTCCTTGTACTGGGGACTATAAGTGTTGCAGAAGAGGGTGCTATACTGCTGTTTGTATAAATGAAGCAAAATATTTATTTTAAAGAAAATTTGAATACCAGCACCCCTCGGTGTCGCTTGTGTCCTTAGGCGACGGTACCATCAAGTGGACCGTCACCCTTCGTAATAAAAAGTGGCTCATCAGCCTGCCTTCCGAGTCCTTATAGGGTGGAATGTAAGTGAGCACTATTGTTAATATTACCAAAACCATTGTAACCTATGTTCAGCAAATAAATAAATTATTATTATTATTATTTACATGTACAATGATTCATCTACTTTTTGTAGTATTGAGTATCGAAGTTAGCAATGAAATTTGTCCTGTTCCAGCGACTGGGCTATGGTTGTACGGCAGGTGCGAGCGCACCGTGACTTCTCGGTGTACTTCAGCGAGAGCAGACGCGCGGACCGATCGGGTTCCGGGTCCGGATCGGAACCGGACTCGCCTCTCGTCGCCGACACCACTCTGCGCGTGGGTGAGCGTGCCGTCAGATACCAGGTAACTTGTTCTTAGCGCGAGCTTTCTTCACGGTAGCCCGGTCATTAAATGTCTTCTATTAGTATTTAGTACCGATGGCTTTTTTTTTAAAGCCATACAACATCTAGTTATTCGTAACAAAGATTATTGCAGTTTACTCCTTAAGAATCGATTTTCATATATGCATAAGCCCGGGGTATGAAAATTTATGGGAGTAAAATCTATTTATACATTTCTACCCATTTCAAAATAAAATATACAAAACAATTATGGTAACATAATTATTTTACTTTAATTTCACCAGCGCAAGGGTATGATCCGTTACAACACACGCTTTTTTTTTACACTAGCTTTTGTCCGCGACTTAATTAATTTCTTAACACAATTAAGTGTAGTATAAGGAAATGTTTGTTGTTAATTGAAATATTGTAGCAACATGATTGAACTCTTCAGACATTGGGTCAGTCGCAAAAGATTCCCTACGAGATATTGGAGACGAGCGAGGCGGCTGCCGTGTTCAAAACCTTCCTACACGAAGCTCAAGAGGAACAGAGAAATTTAGAGTGAGTGTTTTAATAGATGAACTATCTAATATAAATTTATTTATATACTTATAGAATCGTTTGTCCCATAATCATCAACACTATAATTTCGAAAGTAGTGACAGGGCACAATGCGTTTCGCAGCCCGTCTGGCGGCAGTAACCACCGTGAAATAACAGCACGTGTTTCGGTGAGCGAGGAAGGGATGCCAGAGTCCATTATCCCATCCCTTCGTTATCCCTTATCCTTAATATTTCTTTGGTCGGCAGCGGACGTGCAGCACCTATGGCTTTGCTTGTGTCATAGGCGACGGTAGCCATCTACCATCAAGTGGACCATCAGCCTGTCAGTCGACCTTAACATAAAAAAGAAACCGAGTACCGAGTATAAAGCATATTTGGCATGTGTAACGCAGATGGTGCCAGCAGTTCAAGCGGCTGCTGGAAGAGACCGGTTACGTGACGCCCGGCAAGCAACTATCCGAGGTGCGGGTTCTGCTGATGGGCCGGGAGTGCTACGAGGCCTTGACGGAGGAACAGCAGCAGAGGGTCTACGACCAGCACCAGCGCGAGATACAGAGAAAGGCCAAACACAACTTACAAGTGAGCACTGCATTACATTTCTAAGGTTAAACAGCCTCTAACAAGCATACTAGTACCACCTTTATAAGATACGCCGATATAAGTCTCTTACTATTTTTTAAAACTAAAACACTAAGCAGACAACTGACAGACGTTTGAAATGAAATTTTAGCATGACTGACAAATGCCCTTATTTTTTTTTTTTTTTGAGGAGGTGAAATCACATTTACGGATTGTCTCTCGCCGATTGTACTTTGTAGTCAGGGTTGAAAAAAAGTGGCCTTGGAATCTCAATGGCTTTGGACCACTGGGCGATTTCTAGTATATTAGTAATTGGACATAATGTATACTTTTATTTATTCATGTTTTTTTTTTTCAGGAATTGTTATTGGAACACGCAGATCTGTTTTATCACTTCAAAAGCATATCACCGACCGGAACCATCACCCAAGAGGACATTAAAGAGATCACCGACGTTTTACAGGATGACTTCAGGTAAATGTTTCGCATTGTCGCCATGGCATAATACAAAGAAATTTGAATTATATCAAAAGTCCTTAGGCGACGGTAACCACCTACCATCAAGTGAGCCGCCAGCCTGTCTACCACCTTTATTTTATTAAAAAAAAGTAATTAAAGTACAAAATACTTGTCTCCGTGTCTTATCCAAGTCCTAGATAGGATTGTTGATTAATGGTAATGCAATGATTAATGGACAGATACAAGATGCTGGACCGCATGGAGCAGGACCGCAAGCTGATGCTGTTTCAGCATTTGGGGTTCGTGCATTGCCCCATGAGGGAGCATTGCCCCGCCGGCGCCGGATGTCTCGACGCCGCGTTGCCCCTCATACTCAACACCAGGGTCGGGTATGGACACTTCTGTCTCTTGTGTGACTATATTTTGTGTATCTGATATTTTTTTATTCCATGACAGCGGTCGGTTTGGTCTAGCGGCTAATAACCCTAGCTGTTAACCAAACGGTCGCGGGTTCGAATCCCGCTAGGGGCAAATGTTTATGTTTGAACATTTATCTTTTTACTGGAGTCGTGAATGTTTGTATTTATAATATGTATATATATTTTACAAAAAAAAGTAATTATGTATTTTATATCAACTGTGGTATCCATAATACAAGCATTAGTTGTTTAGTGTGGAACTAGATAGTGCTGTGTGGAATGTGTAAAGATATATATTATTTATTTATTTATTTATTTTATGTTGTCAAAAATTTTGTTATTGTCATTTGTTTTGTTTATAATTCTTAATATTTATAATGATGATTCAGTTCGTTAACGTCAACAAGCGAATCGCAGTGCCTTGCCGGACCCCCGGCGGCCCCCTGGGCTCTCACCACAGACTCGGACCAGATTAATGTTATCATACTAGGGGTGAGTATTGTTTGTTCTGGTTACTGTTGATTTTGATTGGTGCGTTGTATGTCGTTAGGTTTCTAAAGAAAAAATTGTTTTTATAAAAAAAAAAATTGATGACGTCAAAACTAAAAATTTAGCACGCGGCGTATATCCACTTCCTTCCTGAAAAAAATTCTCCATACGCGAACTTCCCCACAGAAATACAGTCAGGTCCTGGATCACAATATGCGACATAATATGTCATTTATTAGCGGCACTGCTCGGTTTATTTTGAAGCGGCTAGGCTCGGACGCGTAGGAGATTGGTTGATAAAGGCGTGGTGCGTGTGCAGGCGGAAGGCGTGGCGGAGGAGTTCGGCAAGCGTTTGTTGGCGGGTTGCGACGCGGAGCGGAGAACGCACGTGGGTGGTCGCCTGTGGCGGGTGCACACGCGCACCAGCGGACAGCACAACGACCACGACCAAGACTCGTTCGCGGCCAACGGTCAGTGCTCACACGAAACCGTACTATATCTATACTAATATTATAAAGAGATATTGTATTTTTCTTTGTAATCAAAAACTAATGGACCGATTTTAAAACTTATTTCACCTATCAGCGAGTAAAATAGGATATATTTATAAAGTTACACGTAAAAAGTCGCGTGCAACAACTTAGTATATTTATATGCATATAGTCGATTAAGGGAGTAACAACGGTTTTTTAAAGGATAGCGTACGCATCCTTTCAGATCTCCAAATCTATTCAGCTTTCGTGTCAGATGAAAAGCTGAATAGATCGAAAGATCGATAAAAATTTAAACAAATAAGGCTTGAATTTCTTGTGTTTTTTTTTAATAATTTATTCCATTGGCAGGTTACTTCTGTGTATTCCAAGACCAAGAATCGTTCGAGTATATTCGAGGCTGTGCTGAAAAGACTCTCTTATCAAGTCTCGAGCAGGAGGACAAATTGCCTTTTCAAGTGAGTTTTCTACTTGTACCGTCACCTTGTACTGACCGTCACTTTGTACTTGTCTGCTTGTCCACCATTGTATAAAAAGTATATAATTATATGTGATCGTTTGCAGGGTTTGCCTCTGGTTGTTATGTTCATTCAAGACGAAGCATTGGATAAGAAAGAGCTGATAAGGCTACAAGAGGAAGGACAGAATCTTGCTGATAAGTAAGTAGTCCGTTAAGAGTTGTCTATAGATTTATTTCATACACCTTCCATCGAATTAGCTACAGATATTACATTAAAATAGTCTTTTGCCTTCTAGTTTAGTGAATAATATTATTTGTTTGTGATCACTCAGCCTTCACTGTTCGTACATGGAGGCGTCCGTGAACGAATTGGGAACGGAGGCGCTCACTTCCGACGCCATTCAGGAGTTGATTCGAGCGAACAGAGAGAAAGCCAGCTACGCGCACTTGTACAAGGATCTCATAGTCTGCTTTGATTCGGATATAAGGTGGGTTTTAATCTAAGTTATTTTCTTTCCCAAGGCGCCAGTGAAATATATCAAGAAATATTCTAACTCCTGTATATGAAAATTAAAAGACTCCGTTAAATCCTAGTCCGTGGTTCTTACACTGGATATTTTATTTATTGCTGACATTGTAATCGGATGCCACTTGTTCAGTAACGTGACATTATCTCTATTATAGACTTTGCTTTTGTTGGTTTACTTTAATTAATTTATATTCATTTTTTTCTCTCTTTTGGTCGTGCATTATATTTGATGTTACTTTGGACTTTTATCAATGCAGGCTGTGCTTCCTATAATTGCGGCGAAATCCGCCAAGTGTTGATTTTTGATTATGATGATTTTCTTTGATGCCTGCCTCGTTGGTGGCCTTTTAATAATAAATAAATAAATGAATATTTGACAGTGATCTCTAAGGGGGAGAACGGAAATTATATAAGAGTGTATTCCTATATAAGTAAATTTATTAGATGCGGACTGATATATATTAGGATTGTTTTTTTTTTTCAGGATAATGGTGTGCATGTTCTGCGACGATCCTTATTCGCCGGAGCGCGTTCTGAGTCCGCTTTTATTGCATCGCGCCTGTTTCCTAACTGGAGACCGTTCTATAGTTATCGAGACATTCCTAGGAGACTCGAAGAGAAAGGTCGAGGTGAGCATTAAGGATTTTTTATTTAACGCTTCAGTTTTAACAAGGGCACAATATTTGAGCTTAATTTTGTAGGGGACAGTGCATTTACCAGTAAAATTTTGATTGTAGCGTTTTTAATAAAAAGAAATCCACTCCAGAAAATAGGCTATTGATTTTTAAATGTCATTTTTACAGGTGATAATATCGAGTTTCCACGGCGCGACGCAATTCAGGGAGGAATTGATACATGGATTTATATTGATATATTCCGCGAAGCGAAAGGCTAGCTTGGCGACTTTGAAGTGAGTATTTTCGAAAGCCTTTAATAATTGAAATCAACGCGTACGCACTCGCTGGGGCAATAGCTAGTTGTGCTATATTTATTTTTTACTAGGTGGTGCCCGCAAGTTGAAATTTAAATAATATATAAGCAATATGACGCTTAACCTCTTGTCGCTATTACACATTAGCCAGGCGTTGGTTTTTTTATTTTTATTTTAGATGATCAGAACTTTTCCGGATGAACGGTATACCTGACAACGTGTAGGCAAAATTTCATGATTATTGATTGAGTAGTTAGGTGTGATAGTCAGAGCTACTTTCACATTTATGATATTAGTGTAGATTTGTGTGTATGAAATTAAGTCAATTTTATGTTACGGTCAACAGTCAGGCTGACGCTTTACTTGATGGTAGGTGGCTACCGTCGCCTGTAACGTAACACAAGCAACGCCATAGGTGCTGCAAAATGTTTGTCGTTTTTTTTTTTTTAATTAAAGTATGTAATGTGGTGTCTGTGTTTGCAGCGCGTTCTCGATGAACATTCCGAACCTGCCGATCCAAATGGTGGCGGTGACGGAGGGCGGCGGCGGGTCGGCCAACGCGTTCTTCGGCACGGACGTGGGCCACGCGCTGCTCACGGACGGCAACGCGACGGCCGACCGCCTCGCCGCGCACTTCGCCACATATGCGGCGGGCGCCGAGGGCCACTCCGCCTTCTACACGCCCTTCTTCGAGGAGGTGTGGGACAAGAAGGCCGAGATCGAGCGCGCCTTCCGCCTACATCGGCCGCACCACAACCTCCCCGACGTCGCCGCCGCGCGCCCCAAGCCCCCGCCGCGCAACCACTCGTACCACCTCAACCACAAGTAAGGGAGTGATTACACTTATGCCTATAGCGTACAGACTGCGGACTACCTCATTCGATTTGCGTGTTGTGTGTAAGGCTATGGCCTCAGTGGACGCTCTTGTTGAGCGTGCAGCGTGGCGGGGCGTGTACACACGCGCTGGTATTAAAAGTGTTCTAGCGGAGGGAATATCGGTGAATGAACGTATCTATGTCTCGAAGATGTAATATCGGAAATTCAAAATAAAGCTGAACTATATATTTTTTACAGAATGGAACATAAACTCACGAATTCACTGGACCTACTCATCGGACCGGACTCTAGGGCGGACATAGACTCTGAATACAGCGACACTTTGAATAACTCCAAGAATAGAGGCTTCATGAAAGGTAAAGTCATTTCTAAACACATTTTATCATGTAATTAGCGTTAATTACAGGTTTCCATTTCCATTTATTTTAAAGTGAAAACTTCTTTAGGCGGGCTTGGGCAGTTGTTTGTATGGAGAATTTGTTTTGGGCTAAAACAGTAAATTCGGACCGACATGCGACAATTCGACACGCGACATTCTTGGGTAAATATTGTATGAAAAAGGTGTAAGGGATTTTGAGGAACGAAACGATAGCGCGTTATAACCTACCGGCGTAGCTATATCTGTCATTGACTATGCGAAAATATAATTGCAAAATTTCACTATGATCGGTTGAGTAGATGAGGCGTGAAAGAGTAACAAACAAACATGCTTACTTTCTTATTTATAATATTAGTTAGTTACTGACACTTCTCTGTTGCAGGTTTCAGCGTATACCCACCGCCGAGTACTCCACCGGAACCTGCACCGCCCGACCACAGAATGCATGATTTATCACGTGAGTTTTTTTTTAAACCCCCTATACTATCCCATCCCGCATCCGGGATGAAGGTAGCTAATTTCTCGTTTTTTTGAAGCACAGATCAAATAACCAAATTTATAAATTAAAATTAAACCAAATAATTAAAAACAAACTAAAAGAGTTGTCATTTGTTGATGGAAAGAGATAGATATTAAATAGCATACTTTCTATGTCGCTTCCACAAGCTATTTTTGCTATTTTTGGATGAACAAAACTATTTTTGGATATATATATGTGTTTTTTAAATATTTTTGCCGTCCGATCGTAGTTTAGCGCTATAACCAGAAATGGGGGTGGGTTAAGCTAGGAAATAAACTAAAATAATCAAAGGGAAATATTATAATATACCAAGTATTTTTCACATAGCATGGGTAATATTGTGACGTTTGTTAATTGAATTTTCTTGAGACAAATGGTAATATCTCGTAGATTATATGAAATTGATAGAGCCGATTAAAAATACAGTAAAATATTTTTAAAAAATGTATTGCATTTCCCGTAAATAACTTTTTTAAATGACATGGGTGAAATGGATGAAAATCAAATGTCAACGTACACATGCTATATGAAAAATAAAAATATAATACCCATTATAAAGTTTCAACTGTCAGTTGTGCCATTACTTTACTTTATTAAGCTGACGTGCTCGAGTAAATCCCAAAATCCCCTCTTGGGCTCCCCTACTACAAGAATGTAAAATTAAAACAATTCGAAATCCATTGGACAAACCATTTTTTCAATACTAAAAATGGTAATGTTGTAATGCAGCCGATCTCAACTGTTCGGAGGATTCGCTCAGCACACACGAGTCAGGTGACTGCATGAACGAATACCGACCTTATTTTTCACGCCGTTATGTTTATTTTTGCGTGTAGCTGTAGACTTGTGAATAGATAGTAGATTTTGTTTTAACTGTTGCATGGAAACGGCTTTTGTTTTATACCTTAGTTGTTATATTTTGTGTTTTGAAAACGTTTTACGAAAACATATTGTAAGTGATAGGGTGTAAAGTCTTTTTTGTTTTGTTGCTCTAGGTTTTTAGTTGTTTTTTGTCTCCACATAATACGATCTCACAAGTCCAAATATGTTTCCAGCCATTCGTATTGTAGTGAAAATTTAATTGCTCGGCTTACATAAAATATTATTTAAATAAGTTTAACAAAGGCTGGCCAGGGAGGCTGACGGTCCACTAGATGGTCAGTGGTTACCGTCGCCTATAAGTGGTTACAAGCAACGCCAGCATTTTTGGTGATGTATGAGCGATAATATGTTCATTTAGTAATCGTTGAAGTTCATTCAATATTTTAACTAATATATTTGCATGATAATTATACAAAACGAAATTTTTTGGAGTTTTTTTTAAATATGAAATTAAAGATGTAATTTTGTTACAATCGCTATCCTCGATTAACATATTTCACGAGTATTGGTTTCTTTTTTAAAATTAATTTATTAACTACGACACCTCGATATTTTTTTAATGCACTCAACGTAATCTTGAATATTGATTTTCATTATTACTTATGTAATTCAATGCCTTACTAATATAAGAGGTGGTACATCTCCAGTTTCCACCAAATATATGTATATAATATTAAGTACTATACTTAAATAAAATGTCAAAGGTGTACATTTAAAGACGAAATCTTAATACCATATTGCCATTGCGATCTTTTGATCAAGTTTATCTTATAAATTATCTACTCGTATATGTACGAGTATTTATTCGAAGCCAGTAACAATTTGTTGATAAATATGTTTTATTTTTTTGATGTGTTCAAAGTAATGAGAACATAAAAAAATAGCGTAATTTACGAGGAAGATTGTAGTGACAGTGTGGCGAGTTCGGCAATTACAAAAATCAATGTGATGGTATGTTTTGTCAGACGGCGGTGGCATGTGGCAGCCGCCTAGCTATGGCCATCGCGCTTTCACCACGGGTCGAACGCGTCCGCATCAGCCACCGCAACGGGTCAGACATTCGCAAACACTCAAGGTAGTTATTTTCTACTAAAGCAAGGCCATGGAGACAATGAAAACAATGTCAACAAACTTTCAGGGGTTTATAACATTTTTTCCTTTTAAATAAAACAGTAAGTTAACACGTATTTTTTACTAGTAGTACGTATTTTATCTAGTAGCCATCGAAGCACTACAACTATGGAATTTGCGTCACACAAATGCCAAAGTGGCACATAAAAAGTACACCAACGGAATCATGGCGGAGTCTTGCCTTCGCGCGTCAAATGGTTGTAACGGCCAAGTTCTACTATTCATTTTAAACTCCAATATTTTGACGTATAGTCACATTTTCTTTAAATGACAGATGTTTGGTTGACAGAGTTCATGCTCTACGCATAATTATGTCACTTTTAAATGTTCCATAAAGTTCGTAGTGTTCTGTATGGCATGCGAAATCCATATTTGTAGTAAATTGACGCTAGTAGCGCAAAACATTCCTAAAAAGCATTTTTTTTTTCAAATATCTTAAGGTAGGTTGGTCGACCTTAACATAGGTTGACGGTTCACTTGACAATTGACCATTTTCCATACAAATATTTATCAGGCAGGCATTAAACTCATACTAGAGTTGCAATAGGGGAGTTCGAATACATATTATGTAAATTTTGTTGTATTGCAGCAACCTGGAAAATTGGACCTGACCAATTACACGATGGTGAGCGACGCCTTACAACACATTACTATTGGACCACCGCACTCTAGAGAAAGAAAGGTAAACTGTAACTGTAAAAATATTAGTATAATGTTTATTATACTGATTATTGTAATGTAAATGAATTGAGTAACAAAAAATTACCATAAATGGGCACATATAAAACAGTAACACATATTATAAAATAGTTGTCTTAAAATCATTGTAATTCACAAAATTTGTTTTTGTGATAAATTTTAGGATTGTAGCAGTTAAAATGGTTTCACCTTTTTGTTTTGAATCGTCTGCTTTGATTATGTAACATTTTGATTAATTTCAGTCTCAAAGGTCAGGATGGTCACACTCTAGTGGTCAAGGTGGTCACCATCATCACCCGTCCGGTGTTAGTTCAGAGACGGAACTCGACGCCCAATATGCACAGGTATTATTCTTTTAGATTTAGATGCTTTAGTTTAACTAGAAATTAGTTTTCAGGTGAAACTAAGCTGTTATTAGAATAGTCGAGAAGCTCCTTTTTTTCATATAATTAAATAATAAGCTAAGAGCTATGTTGCGCTGGTACGTATTTATAAGTATGTTTTAAACAAAAGGGTTCAAATGATTATTTTAACTTCAAAAAAATTGTTAAAAAAAATCGATGAATTATGTTTCTAAGTGATGTTTTTTCTTTGAATTGTTGGAACCATATTTTGTAAAACCATAAGCAATAATACGCCTGGCATCTGTATTTGCTGTTACACTTTTGCCAGGCGTTGGTTTTTACTTAAATGATCCCTCGGGAACAGTACTTTTTTTCTGGATGAGCCTTATGTCCTTTCCTATATTGACAAGGTATATACAAAATTTCATTACCATCGGTTTAGTAGCTAAGCCGTGAACAGTCCGATAAAGTTACTTTCACATTTATAAGATTAGTAAGTATGGAGCCACAATTAATATAACTTTAATTAAATAACTTGTTATTTCAGATAAAAGAGACAAACGAATACATGGAGGCTCCGTCCATGATGAGATTACGAAGGCATCGGAGACACGACAAGACGCCACTACACCAACCATGTAAGATTTTTTTTTCCATTTACACATAACAGCTTTTATATCCAAACTAATAGATCCAATTTATATCATTTACAGATTTAAAATTGAAAGGTTTTTCCTAAATATTGTGTAAAATATGAAGAAAAAAAAAGAAATAAATGTAGCCGATTATAACCTTAGTACAAGACATAAGTTAATCATTAAGGCGACTCCAGCCGCGAACAAAAATTCCGTAATTACCCCCGGCAACCCGCAGCGAGATTTCCCCCGCATACTATTATCGCATAACGCGTTTTTTGTCATAGAGTATACAACAACAGCAACAGACACGACAAACAAAAATTATTGTAGGTACATAATAGCAGGTACCTATGTAATTTAAAACACCATAAAATCTTTAAGAATACAAAATAGTATTATCATATTTATTTATTTAGGCCTTCTAACAGGTACACTGCCGGCTAACGATAATTGCAGTAAATACACTACTCAATTTCGAGAAAATGACGCCTAAAGTTTTTTTAGTGTTTTAAGCGACTGTGTCTAAGTTACTAGCTTTAAAAAACATTGAATTATGGTACACGGTGGAAAAAGATGAGTTCTTTTTAATGGTGATTTTAGGTTTTTAATTACAGGGTTGCCTATATTATTGATATTATACGTAGATTTATACGTAGGGAATTATTCATACATATGTTCATATACAAACGCTAAGTAAAAATGGGGCAAGTATAGTAATATTTATAGAAAATATAAATAAAAAGATTGCAGCTAACTTTGAAAACTGAAAATAAAAAAATCCATATTTTATTTAAATCAACTGTAATTAATCTAGATATTTAAAAATATGAAATAATAGCAAAAAAAGCAAGGTCACATTATGTACATGTAGAAATCAACCTAAAAGTATAAAATGATTATAAGATACAATATCTACAATTGACCTCTTTCGCTACGCCTTCGATTTTGTTTTTGTTCGATGTCTGGAAAAAACGCTACTCTTTTGTTCACAATATGACTAACTGAAGATTTCGGGGGCTTACACTCGCACCTGCTTCAAGTGATACGAAAATATGAAAATAAAAAAAAAACAGTTGAATACCTTGCCTCGCACCCCGTGCCTAATTGCCATTATTTAAAAACAGTATCTGGGGTACCTAGCATAATAATAATTGCAGTAACAGAGCCATTTACAACTTATTACTTTCCTTGTTATATATAAAATTACCAATAATACTTATATTATATATATAATACAAAAAACGGAAGAAATATATATAAAATTCTATATTTTTACAATACAAATAATTAAAACTCGTTAAAAATCTAAAAATCGTTTTGTTATATTACGACATCCGCGATTATCTAACTGTTTATTATTTCGAGATTCCCTTAATGGACTCTGCATTACTACTATGTCTTCCTCTGTGGCTTTATTTATATCTACAGATGTCTCATCCTTTGCAGTTTTTCTTTTTTTAACCAAATCATCGCTTTCTTTTGGGTGCCTTTTTTATATCCAATTTTCACACAAATAAAACCTTACCACTACTACACGTTACTTATATTAGTTTAAATTAAATGAGTTATACCCTCTGCGACGACTCAATTGATCTTTGTTAAACGGTAAGTACGTAGCGGAGAAAAGCGACACACGTCCACCTTGCACCACGACTCGTCCCGCACTGAATTGACAGGACTGCTCAGGGGGAGTCGCTACCCGCCGTACTTGCAAATCTCGAAAATATCTATTTAAAAATTAAATAAAGTATAATTCAAATTTTTCTTTTGATGAGCCGTTAGATAGAAGATCGTAGTATTTATTAAAAAAAATAGCTCTTTAAAATATTGATTATTAAGCAAATCGCACGGTTACAACATCGATATTAGACCCCAACTTTGTAATTTTTTTAATATATATAATTAAATATAATTTAAAAAATAATAAAGATGATCCGCTTTCATATATCCTGCAGATGATTTAAGTATTTTTTAAATTGTAATTATTATGATAAATTAAAAGGATAACGGTTACAAATAAGTGGATTTTTTTATCATTAGGGGCTGGCGTCGCCTTAATGAATTAATTGAAAACAAATGTACTCAGTGTAGCTGATTTTTTTAAAATATTGTTAAGAAAAAGAGTTTTTGGGCAGTAATTTACAATTTTTTTTCTCGAAAAGTTTTTTTTTTATAAATCTGCCCGATTCGAACTTAAATATAGAGTATTTTTGTCAGAGTTTTAATTTTACTCTAAGAAGTCAAATTAGGTGATGAAAATAACGCTTTTCTGCTAAGTCCTCGCCTTAAATGATTTAAAAGACGATGGATTTTTTTTTCTTTTTTATGGCTTTTTTATGCTGCTAACTGAATTTTATCTTGTATGCAAATAGCCAGTAATGTTGATAAATTGTAATGTCATGGCGTGAAATAAATATCTAAACAAACCTAATAAAGGTTTACAGACATTTTCATCATCTTGTGTTGAAATACGTATTAGATAATAAATATATTAAAAAATATATACGAAAAGCGCGATATGTGTACACAGTACAATATTATATGGGTACACCCGCAGCGTTCTCCGAGACGGACAGCTCCGGTTCGAGTGAGGGGTCGGGCGGCGGAGTGAGCGGCGTGACGTCATCAAGCGCCGTCACGTCATCCGGTGTCGTGACGTCAACGCGTTCGCACGCGCGGCGACGTCACAACGCGCACCACGCGCCCAGACACTACAAGAAACGGTAAGTTTTCTAAGTCGTCAGAAGCGATAACTAAGCCATCTGTTAACATCTTAATAAACGATACTACTAATATTATAAAATTTATAAATTAATTTCAGTAATGAAAAAGATAAAATGAACTGCTCTGTGTTCAGGTCGTTGGGCAACCTGGTGGCGGTGCAGAGTCCCAGAGTGCCCAAGTTGGGCATGTTTGTGGGCCCGCCGGAACTGCCCACCGGGTACAGGGCGAGGACGCAAGAAGACAAAGGTAACATTACTCTGTCTTCTTCTACAAGTCAAAACCCTTTCACGCAATAACGTCTGAACGGATTTGTATAAAATGTGGCACACAGATTGCTTTATTAGCCGGTTCAACATACGGGATAGTTTTTATCCTTGAAAAATGTTAGGTTATAAATCTTATAAGCGATAAGCGTTATAAATAATACATTTTCATTTTACAACGCGTACGAAGACTACGAAGTCCCGGGCACCAGCTAGTACACTATGAAATAAAATAATACTATACTATAATATAGCATTTATCCAGGCGCTAGGTTTTTATTTTATTTTGGATGATCCCTTGGGAACACACCTTTTTTTTCTGCTTGAAAGGTGTACCTTATTTCCTGTATCAATGAAAACGTGCATGCAAAATTTTATGATGATTGGTTGAGTAGTTAAAACGTTAAAAGGTAACAGACAGATAGACAGAGTTATTTTAAGTTTATTAGTAAAGATAAGGATTACTTAATATTGTATACATATTTAAATATACATAAAAATTTTTAGTTGCAAGCGAGTCGAGCGAGGGCAGCTCGGACGGCGAAGCCCGACGGCCTCGTCCACTGCCACCGCCACCTCACCATGAACCTACGCACAAGGTAATAGAGTTCATTTCAATCTAACCCGTATGCGGGGTCTAACCATAGACATAGAGAGATGGACTGAGCGCTCCCTATCCCACCTTCACAGGTGGGAAATTTCATCTTTTCATCATTGTGAAGTAAATACGGACAGAAAAATGTGTGAGAGACGAAGCGATTTTTTTTTCACTTAATTTTTTTTTTTTTTAAATCTGGACTTTATTTAACAATTTTGTGAGCGAGTGTACTTGCGCGGATTCCCCTACCATGTCTCACGAGAGACAGGTCTTTTCTTTCGTGGCTCCTATTATAATTGGTTGTGTACGATTTCGCACAGATGCTTGCGGGCGTCGGCGAATATCCGTCGTCGGCTCAGGACAACTCTTCGTCGAGTGCGGCCGACACTCGTCGCAGACATCACCCGTTCACTAAGCACGACCGCAGGCACAAGGTGAACAAGCGTTGAATTTTTATGGCCAACTAGCGGCCTGTTCCCGGCTTCGCCCGGGGTGCATTTTTTTACGTAAAAACCTTCCCTGATTATCCCTCTATCCATGAGTGAAGACAGAATTAAAATCGGTCCAGCCGTTCTCGAGTTTTGCGCTTAGCAGCAACACATTTAGGGATTCATTTTTATATTATAGATAGATATAACAGTTTTGATGTGAAACATCTTTTGCGGCGGGTGAGACAGGCTATTGGCGGGGCGGGGCCAACATTTGGCCAAACTTGGGCCAACACTTTGACGGAACTTGTAGGCCTTAATCGTGTCCATCTCAATAACCTTGTGATATGTTTTACGGAAATCACAGCTTGGAAGTTCTGCCTTTTAGAAATGTGAATATTTTCAGGTGAATGGAATGCAAAACTTTCATTGTATGTTATTGTTAGTAGTTTCAGGTCCCAGGTAATGACTGTTTTAAAACTATTTTTTTTGTCACAGGACTTTTCGAAGAGCAAAGACTCGAAGAAGAACTCTTCACAAATAACCAACGCACCGGTTGCACAAAATTGGGGACCCCAGGTAAATTTTGCTAAATATAAGGCACACAGCTAAGACTCGGTCATAACTGATTCTTTTTTAAAATTATCTTTTTAAAAGCTTTTTAAGCTTTAAAGAAGTTTTTTATGGACAAAAGCTGAATTGAGCTGAATAAATGTAAATATTCCCCTATATGTCTTACTATATTTATATTATAATAAAAATACTCGGCTGATGGAAGCGGAATTGTGTAATTGTGAACGAAACAAGTATAATACTTGATTATACTTGTTATACTTGATGTGACTTAGAGCTTTGATTGGTGCAGGCTGTGCCTCCTTTAATTGCGGCGGCATCCGCCAAGTGTTGCTTGACATAGATGACGACGACTTTGTTAGATGCCAACTGCCCCGTTGGAGGCCTTGTAATAATAAATAAATAATTGCCAAGACATCACCGGCCCAAAGCCTCCACAAGTGAAAGGCCCGATGACTAGTAAATGGCTGTGTTTCTGTCCGCAGGGCGGCAACGGCGTGCCTCTGTTCGTGGAGAAATGCGTGGAGTTTATAGAGCGCGAGGGTCTCGGCTCCGAAGGGCTGTACCGCGTGCCCGGCAACAGGGCGCACGTCGACATGCTTTTTACCAAGTTCTACGAAGGTATGGAGTCCTATGGTCTCCTTGTCACAATTTCATTTCTTAACCACGCTAGTTTCTCAGTTTCAGGTAATAAATAATATCTTTTTTTTGTTATACATTCACAAACATGATTTAAATGTTCTTTATATGCACACATCTTTATAATGCACGTATGTCTGCATCGAATAAAAATGTTAAATTATTATTAAATTTCAATAAAGTCATGTGAAACTTTTTTCCCTACTAGCTGTTGCCCGCGACTTCGTCCCCGTTGAAAATAACTGATATAACGCCTGATGTCTTTATCGCTGTGACGAAGGTGGCGCCGCCACTGTTGATGACGGTGGCGTCCAATTTTTTGCATTTTTAGACGATACGATACGATTTGCAATTTACTAAAGCGGTATCTAAAGGCGAAATTCAATTCAGCTACCCCCAAAATATAATATTATGTAATATTTATTTTTCTTGAACTAATGTTTTTCAGATCCAAACGTGGACCTGAACACGTTAGACATTCCTGTGAACGCAGTTGCGACAGCTTTAAAAGATTTCTTCTCGAAGAAATTACCGCCTCTTCTTGACGAACAGAGCATGGCTAAACTGGAAGATATAGCTGGTGAGTGAAATATGAAAGAAAGTGTAAAGGAAAAGTATAAAGAAAGTATAAGAAAGCCTAAAGTTTTAAGATCGGTGGAACCTGGTCGGTTGTTATTACTCAATATTTTGAAATCCTGCTCGTTAAGCTTTTTTTTGCATTTTTCGGATTAGACATAGTATTTTAAGAAAGCTTTAGATGTACTCAGTTATTTCTTGATTCCAAGGTTAACGTTATCACAATGGAACCATGTTTCGCAATAATACTGTATAGGACACAGTATGGAGAACCTTGGACCGCTGGGACCGGGAAGTCCTTTAATGGCTCTCCATTCAAGGATTCGGTCCTTGATGGACCGCGCAAGCGAAGCGTAGGACCACCCACAAGGTGAACAGACGACCTGATAAGGACCGAGGGTAGAAGATGAACCAGTCTTATTGGAATTTAGGGGAGGCCTATGTCCAGCAATGGACGTCCTACAACTGTGATTATGATAATGATTATGATGATGATGATGATGGTTGTGTATGGTTAGCGATGCGCGGGTGCATGGCGGGCGGCGTGGAGTTGAAGGACCGCAGCTGGCGGCTGCTGGCCCTTCGCACGCTACTCAATACGGAGCTGGCCTCTCTCGCCAGAACCACGCTCGACTACCTCCTCTGCCATTTTGCCAGGTATTTCACACCACACCACCTCACCGCACGACAAGACACCTTCATTTTTGCCAGTTTAATTGTGAATTTAATAATAAGCGCATGCTACTATGTAACGTATGTATGTTACTAGTTGTAAGGGCTTAGATATATGAGTATAAAAAACAGAAAGGAAAGAAGATTTTTCTTTTCATTTTTTTTTCTCCAAACTAGATCAATTTATATACATTATTTCTTCCCATAACTTTATTATTAATCCCTTATACGACAACCTTCGCCTTTTAAAATGTAAAGGACGGTCTTCCTTCCTTCCATTGCATAAAAAAATGCGTCCATGTTTTGACATGTCCATTTTATGCGCCGTATGATTCACAATGTGTGGCCAGGGTGGCGGACAACTGCAAGTTGAACTCGATGGACTCGAAGAACCTGGCGATCTGCTGGTGGCCGACGCTGCTGCCGGTGCACTTCTCGGACATGGGCCGCTTCGAGATGACGCGGCCCTACCTCGAGGACATCGTGCAGACCATGATCGACCAGCACCCCTTCCTCTTCCGCGGACAGGAGGCCTTCGTCATGGTGTGAGGAATGTGGGTCAGTCTTCCACTTGTTACTTTTCCATATTACACTCCTTTCATTTCATATTCGGCTAAATGTCACATATTAAAAGTTGCTCCACTTAATACTTAGCCCTCAATTTATATTGCAGCCTTATTTAGCAAGTGAAACCTTGCCAGAATAATACTATTATTATTTTATTTGTGCAGGACCCCACAATGCGTGTTGCATTCGTGATGGATGACGTGTGACGGGACGGCGTGACGTGACGTGACGTGAGGGGACACGCCTCTCACGTGACACGCAACGCTATCGTGTACGTGTATAAGGTCCACTTTGAGTTGTAACCGGGAATCGAACGCCGCACGTCCGTCGTTGTGCTCAGTGGGTCGCGAGGAATAGCTGTTATTTTTTAAACACGTTTTCATATCATACGCTTGATTGTAGCACAAAATGTACGACGCTTTGTTTTTCGGCTTTACTCGCTGTAACAATGACGGATTGGTGTTTTGAAAAAAAAAAAAAAGTCCCATCATTCTTTATAATTCGGATCGCATCAGTATTTAATGAAACTAGACTATTATTGAAGTTATATCGCAAAGAAAAAAAACGTTTAGTAAATAAGGTTGGAATTCATGCACAAAGTATCGTAATTGTTTAAGTATTGAATATATTTTATATTTAATAAAATATACCTAATAATCGAAATGGCAAAATCCAGTAATGAGCACATTCCGTTCACTCGTAATTATGAAATAATTGTTAATAATTAATTAATATTAATTAATGATTGGCTAGTTTGCAATGTTTAATGTTAATTAAATGATATTCTTGTAAGTGATACTCGAGCATTCGTTTTTATCAATTTGTATTTATTAAGAGTCGGTGTTTATATAGGAAAAAAAAAATAGTATAATATGAAATGCTTGCCTATTATTTTTTTTTAATTTATGGACAGTTTTGTCCTTTGATAAAAGACGTCGAATGAATGGAGCGATTGTTTATGGTCTTTCTATAAATATGGCGAAGAGTGAAAATGTATTTTAGTTTTAATGTGAAAGCATCACAATTTAAAAAAAAATTATAAATTCCTCTCCAAAGACACTGGTTTTGAGTTCAATTGTATGATTGTCTGTTTTAATGTGTTTATTGAAACCACAGTTTAAATAAGTCACAGTTTATTGAAATAATGAAGGAAAATAAAATCGAGATAAAGATGAGCCTAAAGTTTTCTCTACCAGTCAATAAAAGTTTTTGGTGTGCAATTAAATATTCGCCATTGATGCAAAAAATATTTAAAGTATAACAAAATATGATAATAATTGCACTAAATAAAAAAAAAAAATAGACAAGAGCAGTTGGTCTTTAAAAAAAATCACTTATACCTTAGCCCACATAACGTTTATCTAAATATTAGAAAAATCAACTAGATAAACGTGTTTAACCCTAGATTCATAACCATACCTAAGAGGAACATAATTCATAAACATTCATCTCACAGACGACTATATGAAAGTGACGGGTTTTAGGGTACTTACGGTACTTAAAAAAAAAATAAGTATGGCACTGTTTAAAATGTTTAATTAGGTAACAAAAAAACCAATTAATTAATTAAAATTAAAGTTCATCGGCACATTCCACACACATGAGGCCGCGATGGTCCATACACATAAACTTTTTGCAATGCTTGCATTGGAACCTTGTCATTCGCCGTTTTTTATAATCACAATAACCACAAACCTTTTTCTGAGTCCCACTTGGACCAGGTGTATCAATGGTAGGCGTTTCACCTAAAACTTCGGCGATTTTCCTTTTTAGGCATCTCTTCAAAGTTGGCATTTCGTGTCTTTTACGTAACCACGGTTCGGTCAACTTCTCCGAAACATCCTTCACGTAACATCGTCTGCTTTTTGGTTTTCGGCCCAGTTTTACATTGTTATGTACGTATATTACGTAAGAGTTTATTATTGCCATATTGAGTATGCCATAGAAGTAGCATAATGGCCATCTCTGGGTTTTTCTACTACAAGACATACTTCCGCACATTTGATCAAACGTATCCACAGCACCTTTGGTTGAATTGTAGAACTCGATAATGTCCGGTTTACCAGAAGCTGCAATAGTCCCGTTCGAATGAGTGGTAGAAAGCAAGAGAACGTTTTTGTTATTTTTAGGCTTGTACGATACTAACGTACACTGTCTGTCATAACAAAATACGGATGAACCTATTGGCCGTTCTTTGATCTGAAGCAACTCAGGCGGTATTTCGCGTTTATTTGCTCGAAGCGTTCCTACTATTGTAAGTTTATATGGTGCCTGTAGTAACTGTTGGGCCAAAGGGACTGAAGTAAACCAATTGTCCATTGTGACGTTGCGGTTACTACCCCACAAAGTTTCAGTTAAAGTCTTCACATAGTAAGATCCGAGCGAATCACCATTTGTTTCTATTTTTCCAACATATGGCATAGCGTTTAGCATGTAATTTGTTTTAGAGTCACAAAGCATCAATATTTTTAGCCCATACTTGTTAGGTTTTGACGGAATATACATCCGAAATGGACAACGGCCTCTGAAGCCCAACAGTTGCTCATCTATGGTAAGATAACTTCCAGCTTTGTAGCTATCCCTGCATATTTGAATAAACACTTCCCACCATTCTCTGATAGGCGCGAATTTATCTTGTGCTTTGCGTTCATTTCTGGTTGATTTATCATCAAACCTCAAGCAATTTAGTAAAAAATCGAATCTTTCACGCGACATTACTGATATGTAGCGAGTTCCACTAAATGTAGGGTCAAACAGTTCTATGCTCGTGAGATGATTGTCTTTTTTTGCAGCTGATAGCAAAAGCAATCCAAGCAAAGCAGTCAATTCTTCTTCGCACGTAGAAGAAATAGTTGCAGTTTTCTCTTTATATTTTGAACTTCTCAATTGAATTTCTTCATTTGTATGTATAAGTATATTACGAATCATACCAGCCGTAATAAAATTAGAAAAGCAATCGACTGGTTCCGTAATATCCTTCGCGTTATTAGCTGTACCCTGAATTATATGCACGATATTTCTAGCTGGGGTTCTTGTATTCGAAGATTCAAAAGGAATTGAAGACCATTTATGACCATCTTTCCCTCTAAGATTACGAGCTGATGGAATAATTATACGTCGTGAATGTGTAGAAATGCTAGAAGTACCAGAAATTTCTTCAGTTTCGGAATCAGAAGACAAAATGACGCCGCTTCGGCGTTGCTGTTGTCGTAATCTGATTGGTTGGACGTCGTTATCACTGTCAGAATCTGTCGGGACAATTTCCTCTAATTCCACGTGATCCTCAACATCACTCAAATCCGCATCCTTTTGTAGATTGGTAAATTCATCATCGCTAGAATCAGATAAACGATTCAAATAGTCCTCAATTCGCCGATCTTCCATTCTAAAATAAAATAAAAAGATTTCATATAAAATACACATAATTATTCTCTTTGAACAATAAAATGTACCTAAAATAATAACTCATAAAGAATAATATCATATACTTACTTTTACTTTATATAACTAGAACTCGTCAAAAACAATGTTACAAAAATAAAATGCGATCCTGTCAAAAGTAACACTATTCATAAACATTCGTCTCTCAGACGTTCACAGGTCTAAAACTTATAAATAAAACGTCACTGCAAGACAAGTGCACTCGCAATACTAATGATCAAGCGACCTAGGAAGGTACTTGAGAGGTCAGCTTTCTATCTCTTTTATTCGAGACATTAGATTAAAAAATACGTTTGGCGCGGTCTGTGAGACGAATGTTTATGAATCTAGGGTTAAACTCGCCATTGGCCCAATCTTGCCTTTAGTTTTTTTACAGAAGTAAGTAACATAATCTTACTTTTGAATATTTACTAAAAACAATATATATTTTTTATAAGTAATATAAAATGCAGACTAAATTTAAAATTCCATAAAAAATGCTCAGAGCTCTTCTGTGTTTGTCTAGGCTCCAAACAAGCATTACACTATTTATTTAAAAAAAAAAAACTACAAAACGTAAAATAATTTTTACATATTCTTATGTAAAAATTAATATCATAAAAAAAATCTTTTACATAACAGAACGGTAAAAATATTCGCTCTATTATGTAACATAAAAGGAAAGATCAAATTGTGCTCCAGTGAAATTATCTATGTTAGTTTGACATAACGTATGTACGTACATAATATGTCAAGTAAGAAATAGTCATATTTTGTTTAAATTTTAAATATAAAAACGCCACGTCCAAGTGCAATAAAAAAAATCTGCAATTTAAAAAAAATATATATTGGAATCTTTGTTTCATTCGTCTTCCTTGTATAGATTTTATTTAATTATTTACATACAATTTTACATTTAATTTTACTTGAAAGGCTCTCGTATTTTTGTCTACGTCCTGAGTTTACACGCGCAAATATAATTCTTAAGTATATTGCGGTCTCACACGAAATTTCGCCTCTATTTGTCTTAATATTTACAAATCTCTAAAAAAAGAAATGTATTATGTGCATTGAGAGTCATATTATTTGTGCTCTTTGTGTAAATAAAGAATATTTCTCATTGTTAATATTTAAATATGTTGTAGGATCGTTGTGAAAACCGTAATATTTATTGCAAGGATTTTTAATGGGAAATGGGGACATTTCATACAGTCTTGGTTAAATTATTCCCCGAAATCACTCGGTTACTTTGTAAATGTACTCCAGTTAAATGGAGTTATTTACTCTATTTAAATGAAGGCTGTAAAAAGCCTCATCGCGTTACGATCGTTTCATTCACTGACATCAGTGTCATGGGCCATTTGCAAAGCAAAAAATGTAGCATTACAAACGGGACCTATCACAATTCAACGGCCTTATGCTAATAAAATTGTAAAAATGTCACTGAACTATGCCATTTAGATCATGAACTGACTTTTGGGGATAAATAATAATAATAAACGGGCTGGCTACCCGTGAAATCTTATTATTTGCAACTGACAAAAGTCTGAGTAATTTTAAATTCACTAGTGAGTTCATAATATGACATCTTTTACAACAATCCTGCGACATATAATTTCATTTAAAATGAATTAAGATTATAATTAAATACACTTGTATTTTATTTAAACTATTAATTAAATTTTATTTGATGCTCCAAATAACTACGCTACTCAAATTATTTAATGAATTATGAAATATTCAAATAATAGGTACAATCGATTTCTTACAATGTGATTTTAATCCTTAACTAAAAGTGAATAGAAGCGAATTTCGTGCGATATAACGCGTCATTATGTATAGAGCGATATGGCCTACTTTGTATAATATATTTAAAGTGTTTATATAGACTGATAATATTGTATGTGCTTGATTCTTATTTTTATTTTTATTTTTGAAAAAAAAAAAAATAAACCATTATCATGGCAGCTTTGTATTGATGATAATGCGTTGTTGTTGTCACGCGATTAAAATATTATAGTCATAATATTATTTAAATGGCGAAACGTAACAGCACGATGTGACTGGTCTTTTAAGAATGGTAAAAAAAAATATAGTCCAGAACCTCATTAAATTTTAAGTATTTATTTTAAAATATTAAATAAAAACAAGGAATTTTTAAATCGCGAAAATAGTGCACAGTTTTTCTTTTAAACCGATTAAAACATAGATCAAGGAATCGCCCCTCTACTAGAGACGGCACGATCAACGCTTTCCATACAAGTACACGCACGTCTTGCGCATTGTTTAGGTTTTGTGTTCCAAGACAATTTCGACTCGCATTATTTAAAAGTTAAAAATTGCATTTGATTAGTTTTTTATGATATGATACACCAGATATTCGCGTATTTACTTTGATTATTACAACAAATCACATCACAATGGGGCTATTTTATAGCTTTTTTTTTAAATTAAATGTTTACTCCACAACGTGCAAATAGAAACTGGTGGCCAAATTCGTCCTGAGTTGCGCACAGCGCAATTGCGCGACACCAGTATTTATATTATTAAAAATAAAATAAAATATTTGCCGTCTCTAGTACGGGACGACGCGGCGATTCTTAGCTCTGTGGTTTAAAGTAATATTAATTAATTTTTTGATAAATTTGTCTTTGTCTTGAGTGGTTATTAAATGTCAAGCCAAAACTTTTAACTACTGAGAATGAATATATGTAATAATATTTGTTGGAATCTAATTTAAAAACTGTATATTTTGTTAGAATTAGATTTCGTTTTTGTATTCTTTAAAAAGATGTAATTTAAATAATTTTACCTAAAGATAATAATGAAATTTTAACATGGTGTGATGACAACTCACGTTAAAATATTATTATGAAAGTACTGATTATTTTTTTTCCTCATTTTAAAATCATGTTTTTTTTTTTACATTAAATCGGCGAAAATGAAATCAATATAAACTATTTATAAGTATACTTAATACTGATAGATGTCTCCATTAAGCTTAGGATAAGGTATTTTACGTAAGTTTTTAACGGTACGTCATTCATATAATATATACGTCTCTTTCGCACTCGCTGTTCGCTTTGCGGGGGGGATAACGCGTGCGAGCGAGACAGCATGTGTCCATTAGGGGAATGAGATGTAAGGAGGGGATTTTTGATATTTTACTATGAATCGAGAGAAGACGTGAAAACCCAAAATGTCTTTGTTTATTTTCCCATGGACTTTTCGCTTTTATTATATCACACGTAGTTTTTTAATTATTATTATTATTATTTTTACATTTTTTTTTCAACTTCCCCTAATGAGTTCAAAGCGAAATGCAATTCACTAATTATTATATAAATATTCGATGTAAATATTGTACATTAGTTCATTTTGTGTTTTCATTGTAATTTATTTATTGAAATATTTTTATAAAAGAGTTTTTAAAGTCATATTTTTGTTACACTATTGCAATTTATTATTATGATGATTTTTTTTGGAGTTTTTATTTTTTTTAAAGTTTTCCTATACTTTTGTTTTGAGATTTTTTTTTACAATTTTCACAGCACAGCACACAAGTTTCGTTTTTTAAAGTGCCATTTTTTTTTTCCCAAATATTTGAACCGTGATTTTTAGTGATTCCTACTATTGTAAACCTCGTATGGCGTTGCTTTTTTGTAATTTTTTTATTTTTTTTTATTTTTCGTGTAGGTTCTCGAATGTTCTCAGTAGAATCAATGTACGCTTGTCCGGCAGAAGTGTCAAAGTTTGTCATACATATATATGTATGTCTTTGTATGACTGACATTAATTGATTGAAACCCAAATTGGTCTTGTGAGATGGAATTTTAAAAATCCCGCGGTTTTTTTGCGGATATTTAAATATGAAATCGTCGAGGAATTGATATTGTTCGTGTAGCTAGTTAACGTTGAATTAAAGTTGGGGGATTTATAAAAAAAAAAAATCTACTCATAAAACGCTCATATAAATCTGTAAGCCATTTTGAAAATTAATTAAACAGTGTATGAGGGTGAAAATTAACTCTGGGTATCTCTAAAGTGTTAAAAGTTAATTTATTTAAAAGGTAGATATTTTCTACTGAAAGCATTTTCATTACACTTTGCAGTATTATAATTTTTACATCAGAATGACGAATTTGTGATGATACCAGGAAGAAGTCGCCGAAAAAAGCCAGTAGTTTTATAAGGAATTTTCTTTTTGATGGAAAAAAATCTTGCCATAGACCAATAGCCATCATTTCTAATATAAAAAATAAAATAAAAAAAAAACCCTCGTACTGTTCAACCTTTTTATGTATTTTGGTGAATCCTTTTTAAAATACTTTAGCGTATAGTGGCTACGAAAGTAAAAGCCATTGAACTAGTAAATTTAATCAAATTTAAATATCAGCTGATATATTATAAGAAGCCATTTTAGGTTTACTTCTTGCTGTAACAAAATGGCTGCCATAATGAAAGATTTTTGTTAGCGTTTTGTAGGTAATAAATTGCCTTGACTAATTTTAGGTTAACGGTAGTGATGTTTATGTGATACGTCTTGGTGATGGTATGTGATAGATTTTGACACTTCAGCCGGTGGTCAATTTTGCTATGTGCGTCTCAATTACTGTAAAACACAGTTCAAAGGAATGTGTCATATTTTATAATAAATAACCATCTATGTAATGAATGCATTTTTATTTCACTACCGAAATAATGTCTTGAATTTGAACTTTTTGATTTTAAAACGTTTTTAAATTTGCTTCCATAGTTGAGGCAATTCAGCAAAATCGGGGGATACAGTTTGATGCTGTAGCTACACATCTATCATCTACATACAAAATTTATTTACATCACTCGATAGCTAAAGAATCAAAGAATTTATTGGTATATAATGGTATATTAGAATTCGTTGGATATACATTTAATAAGCTTAAAGAAAATATTACTCGTAACGTACATGCAGGTATTCACGTAACAGCCACACTTCATTTTTTATTATAGTTTAGGGGGTGGTTTTAAATAAAACATTAGCGAAATGCATAATGTTATATTACATTACATTTAAATATATAAAAAAAGGGTCAGATGTAGATTACTTAAATAATTTTCATTGTAAATTTGAAAAATAAAATGTATTACATAAACAAATTCTATAAAAAATTAAGAAAAAGTAGTTTTAAAGATACAGCATAGAATACAAAAAGACCCTCGAAAGTTTTTATTTTTTTAAATTTAGTATCTAAAGAGCGTTCTAGACTTTCACTTTCTATATTATATTGTTATAATATATACAAACAATTATAAATCATGTCTAAAAGACTTCTCTGTTACTCAAAAGTTTGCATACTCGCCCATTTTTGCCTTATTTTATTAAAATACACGTTACCACAGACATCAAAAGATAATCTAACGAATACAAATAAGATCACAGATTAATTTGTGTACAGCGAAAGAGTTCAAAATTACGAGAATTGAACAAAAATAATACCTACCGCAAATAGAAGCAAAAAAGAGGAAGATAGGTACTGCACGTTCTTATATTCTGTAATCAAAAAATGGGCTAGATACAAGTGAATTCGTACAATAATAGCGAGAGAGAGAGAGATAGGCAAATTATTATCAGCGTGAATAAGACCACATGAGTCACCGGCTCACCACTAGGCATCAATATCCAAACGAAAGCTGTTATTCCCCGTTCGAGTATCGTTTGAGTGAGCGACTGAATGGAACTGAGATCCTTGGACTCAGTTTATAAAAACAACGCGCGGATAGTGAATTGCGTATCTTCCTTTTGTTGCTTCCATCTGCGGTACCAACGGAAATTGTAGAAAATTAATTACACTGTTAGTTCAATACAACTTGGTTTAAGAACGTCTTAGTTTCTGGACAAGAGCCTCGGCAACAAGGCATTATGGACACAAAAAACCACATTTGAAGTTCATTAAAAGTAGATTTCAGTCATTAGAATATTTCCCCACATAAAGTTCGTTATCAACAAGAGACATTGAGTCAGAATGACTTCAAACACATCCAGCTCCCCAGCAACCGCACCAGGGTATCGAGCCATCGTTTGGAGGGGCCGATAATTTCCTAGACTTGTGGGTGCAAGCGGATGCGAGGGAGTTTACTGAAGAACACATACTGTTTGTGTGTTCGTGCTCCGAGTGGGACGTTGTCATCTCCTAGAAGAAAAGAAGGCGACATTAGAAAAATAAAACTATTTATCTGTGTCATAGTACCACCTGGATGAAAGGAAGGGGTTGTTGATTTAAGTCGTATATACATACACTAGACTCTTGAAAAAATTCCAGAATACCCAAATTAATAATTCAAATTATTATAAAACTAGCAAGCGGTATTACTTTTGTAACCGTTCCATTAAAAAAACTACCTAAAACGAATTTTCTCGACCCCACAGGGAATCGAACCCGGGGCCCCTGAGATTAGGTCAGTACCCTTACCACTCATCTAACGGACTCGTCAATATTTCAGGCTGTTTTTATTTTAATATTTTTTTCAGAAAATGCGGTTCTGTATTTAAGACGCGAATAACTACAAAATTTCCATTGCAGCCTATTTTTTGTCTTACTTTTTAAGTTCACCATCGATTCATAAAGACGATTTTATAATTCAATGGTGGTATTAATGTCGGTTCATTTTGTGCCATTAGTCTTAAAAGTACAATTATACAGAATGATCAATTTGAAAGGTCTATGGAAAATACTCACTTGGTAACTGTCTCGTTTGTACCGTGGTCCAGAACTCGATGAAGACAACGTATTCCTCGGCCTGTGTCGACTGCACAACTTCGGTTTTCCGAGTTCTCCCTCTATCAGTCTCTCGTTTTCACTCTCAACGTGAACTGTTGTACCATTCTTTACTGTACCGTTCTTTAAATCTTTCTTCTTTTCCCTTCTTTTTCTCTCCCTCTTCTTGAAGGTCAACGAAAATCTTTTCCGTTTCTTTACTTTAGGAGTTTCAGGTCTCTGTGGAGCTGTTGACTTTTCTCTTTCCGATCTGCTCGTATCGTCATCCGGTGGAGCTGCTTGAGATTCGGAGTCTGTTTTAAGCGTAATGTCTGTACGTGTGGAGGAGTCTGGTTCTGCTGACTTGTAAGCAACTTCCTTCTCCAGATTTGCGAGTTCCATGCGTCGCAACCTTTTTGGTAATTTATTAACCGTGGCATAGATTGGCTCTTCCGTTTCACCGACAGGTGCCGATCGAGATCGGAAGAAAAAATCGAATCTTCTTGGCTTCACTGGTATACGTCTTTCTACAAAGACCACCGTGCTTGCAACTTCCGTTGTCGTTGACGGTATTTCGTCTGACTTTGGACTCGGATTGCTAGGAATGGGTATAGTTCTTGGATAATCATACGTAAGCTCTATATTTTTTTCTGTCACATACGATTTTTGCTGTCTTTGTTCCTGTGTGGGTTCCGTTTTTTCCACTACCTCTCTTCTGCAGCAGCAAGGTCTTTGTGTTACCCTTTGACTGCACATTATAATGGAATTCTGTTGGATGTATGTAGTCTGTATAGTTGTGGGTGATGATTGGACTTCACCTAGTAAGTCTTCGACGTTGCCTCCTGTGTGAAATCTTGGCGTTTCATACGGTGACATTACAAAGCCGGGAGGCGGAGGAACAGGATGGTTGGGCACGTGTAACGGCTGTGACGTCACTGATTGGAAATATCGCGGGATATCAGTTGGAGTGTCATGTACGAGCACGTCCACAGTACGCTCGTGGTTATTGTCTTCCATATTTGGTCGGAGTCGATCATTGTTCGACATTATCGGATTAACTGATTTATTTGTTGGATTGTTTTCGTCGTGTTTCTGTCTGGTTACATCAAGTTGACACTCTCCACATGTACACGGGGACTCGACGGCACTCTGAAATTTGAAAGAATATATTTTTTGTTTTAAAAGCAAAACTAATACCGTCCACTTGGTGGACTTATAAACACAACCCCAGGCAGAAACCAAGTACAACGCCAATCCTTATAGAGTAAAGATAGAACAAGGGAGAAAGTGAGGATAAGGTTATGTGGGCTGTAGCATCCTTTAAACAAGCATCAAAATAAAAAATCAAAAGACCATTTCACGGTGGTCTTCTGTAAGAGTGGCCCATTACGAAACAATGGATTTACAATTTCGTAACTTAAAAAAATATTAAATTGCAAAATATTACTGCAAAAACAATCCCTATGACCCTTTTTATATTTTTACTATGACCTAATTATTAGCTGTATTTATTTGTGCATTAAAAAATTGCTAGTCACACTGTATATTGACTTCATTTCTCGTCTTCATAAAGAGAAAAGATTTGTATTTTGTTCGTAATGAATAAACTAAAAAAAATACTTAATCGATTTTAAAAATTCTTTCACCTATACCATGCATCAGCGAGTAACAGGCTATATTTTATAAGTACTATTTACTCTATCCTTATCTATATATATATAAATCTCGTATCACGATGTATGTTCGCGATAAACTCTGAAACTACTGAACCGACTTTGATCAAACTACATAAGTATCTGTTATTTGGTCCAACTTAAAAGATAGGATAGTTTATATCTCATTTTGTTTATTATTTTTTTTTGCAAATTATATAATATTATTAACATAGCGCCATCTGTTGATACCTATTCAATCCAGAAATTATTTATCTGAGTTCCAAAAGATTCTAACAGATGGCGATGTAAGGTAATTTTATCAGCTGGATTGAGTAAAAAATTGCACCCGTGCGAAGCCGGGAGCGGGCCACTAGTGATTTTATAAAGTTAAGCGGGCGAAGTCGCTTGTAACAGGTAGGTACACAAATTCTACGACTATTTAACAAACAATTATTACAGTAATAGAAAGTTATTAACTAGTAACTTCAATCTGTGTACATAATAATGTTTGAGTGCTACTTAAATTAGATTTTCTTAGAATTTCGTTGTTTGGCATATTTATGGAGTCACTTACGTACATTGTTTAGTCCGTTATTAGAATATACCTAACTATCTACCTAATATAACAACAAATTCTTGTACAGTATTATCAGTAAAAAAATAATTCTTAATAGTGTGACAAATTCTGCCAAATGCCTCATCGAATAGCGAATACATGACCCTAGCTAGTTGTATGTTTAGTTAGAACATTTCTCTAATAAACATATACTCAAGAGGAACAATATAGTATATCGTAACGTTGCTTTTTAACAAGCTTTGACCTGCGAATTATTTTATATTAGTGTTTAAATAGTAAATATTCTTAGAGAAAGAAACTAGCAAGATTACGTTCTGAAAAATTATCTAATTAAATTTTCAAGAAAATAATAAAACTCTTTGGAAATGAGCCCACGTGAATTGGTTTTAGAAATTTTGTTAAATAAGAGTGTGTCTAAATACCCAAAACGCCCGACGCAAAAACTGGGTGTTAAAGTTTAACGTGTGTACCTATTTGTCTGTGAAAATCTTCAAAAAGTTTAAGAACTTTATGTTTATCTTTTGTTTGAGTGTCCATTAGATGTCTTCGTTTTATTTTATGGCCTGTGATGTGGTTTCAGTCACCTCGTTTCAGAAATACGATTAACGTCACCTTCTACAGTTTTGTCACTGGCTATTAATAATGACGGGCTCAGAGTGAATTATTAATTAAAGAATTATAATTAAATTTCATTAAAAAATACCTACAATGTAGAAAAAATATTATTAGACCTCGAGCCTACGACTTTTGGAAAGTTCAAAATACAATAATACCACGAAAGAAACATAGCAATCATTACTATATTAATTTCGTGGTATCATTATGTGAAAAATTAAATGTAAAATTGAAAATTTAACTGTAAAATCTGAAATTCATTGTTTTTCAACTTACATATTAGATACATTTTTTTTTAATTAAAAAAAAAACTACTTACACAGATTCAAAGCAGTCATTTAAAACTTAAATAATTGAAAAAAAAAATTGCACTTTTTTTTTATCAAAAAAACATATTTTAAACATAATATAATCTAATATAACTTCACAATTCATTAAGAAATCGGCCGGATGGCAGACGCGCCGACACTCGACTGAGTTTATTTATAAATTTACATACATTAGGTGTTACAATATTTTCTTACGTGGCATGCCCGCCCTTGACTCAGTTACTGTACGAAATTTTCTTCAAAACATCCTTTTCAAAAAATTTTAGAGCAAAAAAGTCGGTTTATTTGGAAGCGTTCAGTTGTTAATGGCTGATCTATTTTGGTGTTCAATGATTATAGCTCGCGGAAGCTGATGCCCGATAAATACGTCAAACTGTCCATTATTATCGTCTCGAAGATTCAGTTGGAAATAATTGAAACTCGATTTACTCTGTACAAATAGATGCGGTTCGGTGGACCAGTTATAGGAAAAATATGATGGCTTAATAACACCCATATCGAAATATCCTTGATATGGGTGTTATTTATGCATTTTAATGAAATATCTGTATTTAATTTAAAAAAATCTCATCTTGGTTTGATAGGTAAGATAGGTAATATTTCTGAACAAGAATTTGAACAAATTATTTGTATTCAAATTTCTGGTGGTATCAAAATTCGTTTGAAGTTAGCGGAGAGGCGGACAGAGACATTATTTTCTTTTATTAGTTACATAGTAACATTACTCATACAGTTAATATTTTAAATTAAAAAAATAAAAGGCATCAAATCTGTACCTGTAGGTAAAATTCAACGGGATATAAACGTCGAAAGTCTCGAGACCTTGACACCTGACTTCTAGCATAGAGAAAATAGTTTAAAGTACTATTTACTCTATGCTTCTAGGTACTGAAAAGCGTCTGCCATTCGTAAACTATACTTACAGCTAATCTTACTGTATGTGTATAAAGCATGAATTTAATTGTCTGTAACAAGGCTTGAATATGAGATGAGCTCTGAAATATATTATTAGCACAAATGCTGTTATTTCAAGGTAACTTTTATAATGACTTTTATGACTGCTAGAGGTCAGCATGACCAGCTTCTCTAATTGCAAAACAGTTTCTCTTACTCATAAATAGGTATCTGTTGCTTTTTTATTTCAACTAAACCACTCACCCTTATCCCGTCCTGTTCCCCTTCCTCAGGCACAACATCCAGGTCATGGAAGGCGACTGTCCTTGAGTCGACACTTGCACATTCGGGGCACGCGCTGCACACCGACGCGCTGTCCTGCCAAACGATACTGTGCTTTATTCTTCTAATTATAAAGCACAATTGGAAAAATCGTATGAGAATGGAGTTATGAGACTTTCTCTAGTAAAACGTCGCAGTAACTTAACCGAGTATTCGTAAAGTGACAATAGTGCTATGGTATGCAGCTTAATAAAGTGACAGAGGATTTGGTATGCAGCTTCATAAAATGACAGAGGATTTGGTATGCAGCTTCTTAAAATGACGAGAGGACTTGGTAGGCAGCTTCATAAAATGACAGAGGATTTGGTATGCAGCTTCTTAAAATGACGAGAGGACTTGGTAGGCAGCTTCATAAAATGACAGAGGATTTGGTATGCAGCTTCTTAAAATGACGAGAGGACTTGGTAGGCAGCTTCATAAAATGACAGAGGATTTGGTATGCTGCTTCTTAAAATGACGAGAGGACTTGGTAGGCAGCTTCATAAAATGACAGAGGATTTGGTATGCAGCTTCATAAAGTGACGAGATGACTTAGTAGGCAGCTTCATAAAGTGACAGAGGATTTGGTATGCAGCTTCTTAAAATGACGAGAGGACTTGGTAGGCAGCTTCATAAAATGATAGAGGATTTGGTATGCAGCTTGATAAAGCGACGAGAGGATTTGGTATGCAGCTTCACAAAGTGATAAGAGGGTATATAGTCTTGTAAACTGATTGAAGAGGATTCGGCATATTTATCTACGACTTTATTTAAATCCTTTGTAATGTTCGATACAGATGTTATAATATGTAAGTACAAATTGGAAGACTGTTATGCCCTAAGCGTTCCGGAATATTTATCACAACTGATTTTTTTATATCTATACATATAAATAAAATTGGAGTGTCTGTTTGTAATATTGAAATAACCGTTTTTTATTACATGCATATGAATATATATACGGTACATATACCAAAATAACATTTTTTACAATTTTTGTCTGTCTGTCTGTTTGTTCCGGCTAATCTCTGAAATGGCTGGACCTATTTTGACGGGACTTTTATTAGCAGGTAGCTGATGTAATAAGGAGTAACTTAGGCTACGTTTATTTTAGAAAAATTCTTTTATTAGAAAAATACACCCCGGGCGAAGCCGGGAGCGGGCCGCTAGTATAATATAAATACGTACGTCCGAATGCTCTGGGGATGATCGTCGCTCTCTCAACATGCTGTCCAATCTGTCGTACTCGTATCTTAGAGCTGATATTTCTCGCTTCAACTGTTCGTTCTCCCGTTTCAATTTCTTGATGTCGGATTGACCTGTAATGATCCTCATATTTATTTATTCATTGTTTTCTGAATAAATAAGTGGAGTCTAAGACCGCTAAGTGAGCATGTAGCGTTAGCCTGCCTGTTACCGGTAATCATAAAATATCTTTTATATTAAATGAATTTTGATCTAAAATTTAAACTCCACAGCGGTTTAACCGACTAGGTCAAATTACAAGACGTTATAGTGCAGAGTAACGAATGCTTGGCTGCCGAGAAGGTAAAAACAGGTTCAAATCCCATCGGATTGCTTGTTTTAACGATGAAGGAAAGAAATCATCATGAGCCTGCATCCTGCTCATGTCAATAACATGGGACATATGAATGGGCTAGCATGGTGCACGCATCGATGGGTAGCACAAAAAAGAAACTGAATAACGGTAAATGTACTCAAATGCGTGATAAAGAAATCTTTGATATATTAATATTGGCCACACACTTTGATCTAATTTAAAGGTGTTACCTCTTTCCACTTCAGCGTTAATATTGATAGTGCGAAGCCTTAACTCTTCGTTCTCGTAGAGCATACCACGAGACGATTTCCGGTCCAATCTGCAATTTGGTAAAAAATGGTAAAACTAAAGATTCCGATGTAATACATTGCCTATAGACTAATATTTTGCATTGGAAACATCTTTTGATTCTTCTCTGTGTAATCACAAGAAAATATTTATATCGAAAATGAAGTTAAACAGCTAAACGTGTTACAAAGTAGCCCAAATTTCAAATTATTTTGGTCAAAAGTTTGAGCCAATGAACTAATTATTCAAACTAACTAAATTCTGTTACTTTTCTTAAAGTGCCGCTTCTCTGCGGAGATTGAAGACCACGGATGGCTATCTTAACCTTGAAAACTGCTGCACGAAAGAGGGAGGGAGAGCTCATACTAAACCTCCCTAAATTCTTCCACCAGGATGTCTTACTCCGGACTCTGCTACGATTACCCTTGCATCACACTAGTTGAAGAATACGGTATCTTTCGCACCTCATTACGATTTTTTATTTTTGATGTTGAGGTCTGCAGACAGACCGATGGTTGGTGGCTACCGTCGCCTATAACACAAGCAACGCCACAAGTGTTGCAAGTGCAATGCCGACTACAGTACCTAGGGTTAAGGAATGAATAAGGAAATGAAAGGAAGGACCGAAACACAACAGCATATGTGCTGTTACTTCACGGTGGTCTTCTGTAAGGGGGTGGTAACTGGGCTGCCCAAATGACTGCGACACACAGTGTACACTGCCACTACTACCTTTAACTATTTGTTTTATTTTACCTTTTGAATCAAATGATGAATACTAACTTGCGATTGGGTTTGAGGTTGACATCTTTGCGGCGCGTACGCAGCATACTCGCTCCTGTCATGCCAGACATTTTGCTCCACCTCTTCCATGCGCTTATTGATCAACTATGAACAAAAACTTGTAATTTAATATTTTTCGCACATTTTAAATCTATACATATAATAAAATCGTAATCGAGTTGTGTCTGAACATTAAACATTTAAAAAAAATTGTAGTAATTATGATATAGAGGCAAAAAGGTGGAAAAAATAGTTTTTACTTAGAATTTTAGACTGTTAGTATATGCGTTTGTGCACGCTTATCTCAGAAACGGCTTACCTAACCGATTTGAATGCAGTTTTCACTGATGTTTTGATGATTACTTGGATGAAATTAATGCATAGGTACTTTGTACCCTAGAAAAATGTTCCTTTGGGATTTTTAAAAAACTAATTGCAGCGCTTACGAAGTTGCAGGCACCACCTATAATACCTAATTATTTATTAATTATTATTATTATTTTTATTGCAACTATTTTTACAATAAATTCAAAACCACATACCTACCAGTCGTCCCAATTTTTCTACGATTTCTAATTTTAATTAAACTCTTAAGCTAGAGAGATCAAAGTTCAAAATGCACCTCACTAGAAAGTTACAAAAAAATATAGAACATGGACTCGTCGCGTGATAAGGCGATTATACAAAACGCTGACGCGCTCGAAAGGATACTGAATTTTCCGATGATACTCGAAACGAACGCCTACTCGAAGGAGGCCATGCGCAGTCGTCTAGCTGACATGGCATTAAACGTTCGAAGCTACAATACCTAGTTTGCTTACTACACAATGTACTTTAGATACAATTTTCCTGGATATTGTGAGGCTATAACTCAAACTGAACTTGCCCTAAATCGGTTGGGATTTACAAAAAAAAACGCGATTTACCAGAAGCTAGTACCTACAGTTTTAGAGGATTAAATTGTAATGTTTTATCATTTTAAACCATCTACCTAATCCATATTATAATACTTGATACACGCTCCCGGCTTCGTTAGGGTTAAAAATAAAAACTATCTTTTAAGTTGGACCAAATTACACACGGTTACAAAGTTTTATCAAAATCGGTTCAGTAGTTTAAGAGTTCATTGGCCTCAAACCACGTGACAAATTTATATATATAGACTAGCTGACCCGGCAAACGTTGTTTTGCCATACAAAAAAATATCAGTTAGGGGTATGGAAAATAGATGTTGGCTGATTCTCAGACCTACCTGATAAGCATACAAAATTTCATCAAAATCGGTCCAGCCGTTTTGGAGGAGTTTGGCAATAAACACCGCGACACGAGAATTTTATATATTATAGAGATTATAAATGTGAAAGTAACTGTCTGTCTGTTACATTTCCACGCCTTAACCATCCCATCGATCATCATGAAATTTTGCACAATACACGTTGTCAGTGATACAAGAAGACATAGGGTAACTTTCATTCAGGAAAAAAGTACTGTTACCGGGGATCGTCTGAAAAAAAACAAAAAAAAAAAACTAACGCCTAGCCAGTGTTATAGCAATAAGAGGTCAAGCTTTATATTGCTTATATATATTTTTATTTTTGAACTCGGACGAAACCGTGGGCATCATCAGCTAGTAATTTATTATGTTTCAAACTTTTTAAACAGTTAAAAAAATAAAATATTTGCTAAAACGGGTCAATTCGATAATTCAATTACTTTAGAATAAATTCTTATTATTATGTCACAATACTCGTATTAGGAATTGAGATATTTAGAATAATAATTAATATTGCTTGTTTATAAATTAATTTATATCAACACTCTACTTCGGGTAGATTAATTAAACCACTTTATGTTGAGTCCCAACACTTTAGTTGACAATGGTTATCAAAAGATTGACACAAAATGGTGTTTGCTTCGAAACACAAAAGAAATTAAGTCGTTCAGTGAAAAAACAGAAGAGTTTTGGACAAGTGTAAACAGCATGAAATGTGGTGATGGCTCACGCATGTTTGAAAAGGTTTGTGCTTTTGTGTTCAAACTTTTGAATTTGCCGCATTCATCTGCATACGGGGAAAGAAAATTTTCATCATTCAATTTGATGAAAACTAAAGAACGGAATAAACTTTCAATTGATTCAATGGTACCTACCATACGAAAAGATTTATAAGAGAAAATAATCAAAGCTGCCACTATTTTAATATTGATGAAAAAATGATTACAAAAGGTGGTATGAAAGCGATAATGATTAATCAACATCAAGATATAATTTATATAATTAAATAAATTACCGATGTAAAATCTTAAATATTCATGTTTTATTCCGAATAAAATTCTACCGATTTTTTGCTGGCAACACTACCGATATTTAATTATTCACTTTTGCAATGCATCCTTGCCGGCTCCCATACAATGAAAATGAAATTAACTGTTCTATGAAAACGAGGAAGTGCTCCAGTACCAACCTAACCAAAATTAAAAAGTACGATGCTGCCAACATAACGAACAAAAAAATAAGGATGTGCTATTGTTACGATACATGAGGTCGATAATATAATTGACTCTTTAGTCTAGGTTTTATGAAAATCCCAAAAAAACTTACATAATTTTAAATATTATTTATTGACAAATAAAAAATCAAATAATTACAATCATTGCTTTATTACTATCATAGAGTTTACGGTTATCGCCGATTGGCACCCAGCTCCCTAGCCACAAGAGTAACTTCACATAAAATCTTTGAGGACTGCAGGATCTATTTATTTTTTAAGTTAATTACGGCAGTATCCAAGGTCGACGTTGAAGGTTCTGTAACACACATAAAAATTGAATTATTATAACGTATTAATAATTTCATAAAGTAATTTAATGGATTGGCCCGATACATGGAACAGCATTTCATTTATTGTTTGTACAGCTGTTTTTTTTTTCTTTTCAGTCTTGCCTGAACCTAGAAAATAAATGAATAATAAATCTTATTTTTAGTTAAATGTACATATAAATAAAAAAGAAAGGTAAAATAAAACTAAAACAAACCAATTGGTACATTGGGGTGTATGCATGTGTACATATCTTACAGCATTTTTAGCAATATGGAGCGGGAATTCACTGAAAACTTCATCGTTCAATGGATTGGCAGAGATTCCGATACATGGAACAGCATTTCATTTGTTGTTTTTTTCTTTTCAAAGTCTTGCCTGCACCTGGAAAGTAATTGAATAATAAATGTTATTTTTTAGTTAAATATACATATAAATAAAAAAGAAAGGCAAAATAAAACTAAAACAAACCAATTGGTACATTGGGGTGTATGCATGTGTTCATTTCTTATCATTCAGTGCAATAAAATAAAAAAGAAATTTTTGCCGATTGTCGATAAAAAATGGCACTGTACTATTGTTTACATGCAACACATATGCAACACAATTTTATTCGAAAATTTGAACTAAAGTCCCAATAAACTATATCATACATGGTTTTAGAACAGCAGCAAGATATAATATGTACTAACCTATCTTCATCCAGCGGGAATTGGGCCAAAAATATTCATTTTTTATTATCAATGCAACTCGTTCTTAGGCCACATATTTCGCAGCTTACTTTCGGCATCTAGAACACTAAACACGATACACCAAATATAACACTACGAAGAAAGAGTATTTAAACACTAAAATTTTGGCAAGTTTTATAAAAATCAATACTCTGCTTGCCGAAAAATCCGAAAATAAACAACAAACAAACACAGTTGAAATGAAAGACGCCATATTGCAACACATCAATATGGCGCCGATGGTTGTTTGTGGTTTTGATGTATAATACGGCCAAACTAGAGAATCGGCGATGTCCTTAATAACTTAATGGGTTTCGCAATCGCCTTGACTTAGTCGGGTTATTCCGCCATTAAAAATTTCCTCCGTTTCATACATAATTTTCTTTCCTTTGAGTTGCGCCTGCCTAGTTGCGCTAGTTGCGCAGTAGTTGCGCTGCATACTTCGTGAGGCGCAGACGTATTTTACCGTCCAATGGCAACACATCTCAACAGTGCAATCTTAAAAGTGTATAATGTCTACGGAAAAGAAAGATAAATTCTCGAATATGTATGAGAAACGCGATATTATCGATTTCATAAAGGAGGTCGAGAAACATTCGTGTTTGTATGACAGATCCCCTGACAACATGAATCGCGTGTTAACTCTGCAGGCTTGGAAAGAGATAGCAAGCGTGTCTAATTCAACAGGCAAGTTTTACTGTTATCATCTTTATAGCTATTAGGAACTAAGTTTAAATTAGGTTGCAATTTTTATTGCAACCTATCGTACAGTATTATGTAGTGATGTCATGAAATTATTAAAGTAATTTTACAAAAGTCTTATTCCATAGTAATATGCGAATGAGTAGGTACCTAATTTTATTTTGTTTTTTCATGGTGTAATTTAACTAAGTATTCAAGGTTATTTATGAGCTTAGCCGTAAATGGTAGTTATTTATTAGAATGTTGCATATTTTTTAACATAATACCAACTTTTTTCAAAATCAGAGCGATATTTTGTCACAGTGACAAAAATTTATAGATACCTATTTTAATAATTTAATTCGGTTCAAATGTATTTTATTGTATTAGGTATATTTTTTATCATTCATGTATACTTTTACTAGCTGGTGCCCGCGACTCCTTCCGCGTTGGAAAGTGAAAAATAAAATACCTCAGAAAATATATGAGTAATCTTTATCACTGTGACGACTTTTTTAAAATTTTTAGACGATCCCTCGTGAACCTTACTTTTTTCCAGGATACAAAGTATACTATATGTTAATCCAGTTTATAAACTATCTGTGTGCTAAATTTCATCCAAATCTGTTGAGTAGTTTTTGCGTGAAAGAGTAACAAACAATAAATAAATGTTTCAACGCTTTAGAAAATGCACGAAAGAAGTTGCAGGAAAACGTTAGTTAGAAAGATATCTTTAAAGTTATGTAGGTACCTAAAAGCTACGTTGTAGGTATGTTGTGAATTGTGATTTATTCTAAAGAACTGACATTTCAAGAACTACATCTGTTTCAGTCGCCAGCTGCAAGGCCAGATGGAAGACAATAAGAGCGGTGTTTACAAAGGCTATAAAGCAATCGAGAAGCAGCAACCCACCGAGCAGACCATATTATTTGTCTGAACATTTACAATTTTTACTTCCATTCCTCAAAGTCAACGAGTCAAATACGGAGGGCAACCCCAGCTCTCCTGAGCCTGAATCTGACGATGAACGTTTAGAAATAGATATACCTGAAAACAACGAAGAAAAGTTTGACTACGACCGATTCAACAATGAAGACGGACCAGTCAACGATAGTCCCAAAACAGTTCAAAATGGTATTATATCCGTGGTGCCTATTTACAAAATAAATACGTCAGGGAAAAGAAGCAATGCAGATACAAGCGACGAATGCCCCAGAAAAATGTTTCTTATGAGTATTATTCCAGATATTGACTCGTTTACTGATTCAGAGATGAGGGTTTTCAGAAGAGACGTTATCAATGTTATAGATAAGATTTTTAACGAGCGAGAACTTAATAATAAAACTTAAAAAAATTTTGTAAACTTAAAGACTTTTAAATTGCTGTTGTTGATGTAATTTTAAGATTTCTAGGTAAAGATAAGTTAAGTAGGCAGTGGCAGAGCACTCTGCATTTCGCAGTCATTTGGGCAGCCCGTTTGGCGGCAGTAACCACCCCTTTACAAAAGACCACCGTAAAATAATAGCATGTGTGCTCTTGTGTTTCGGTAAGTGAGTAAGGGGTGGCAGAGCCCATTCCTTATCCTTCTATGGTTGAAAGCGCACATGCATCATCTATGGTTGTGCTATAGGCGATGGTAGCCTCCTGTCAATATATTAAGAGTTACGAGTATTATAGTCTAGTCAAGAAGTGTGTTTTCTGCAAAAAATAGTCTTCGAAAAATATGAGCGATAGCGGAATCGAACCGCGGTGTCGAAGCGGATAGCATTCGACACGGAATGCAATTTTGAGAAAGGAGTTTTCACAGTTTTTTCTGCCAATAAAAATTGCAATTGTTATTAACAAAAAAAAAAGGACATTTAGATTTTTGATGATAACTCAAAAACTATAAATGATAGCGAAAATCTCAAAAAAGATTCTGAAAGAGGAGGAAATTTCCGATGAAACTCCCGACTCTCGGATCTCGTATCTCTAATATTTATAATTTTAATTTGTTTCTGAAAGTAGGGCTCCGCGCGGCCCTCTCGGCATGAGTACACCCCCGCGAAACCGAGTACCACATCTAAAACAATTTTTTTAAAGCATTAAATATTTGTTTAAAAATTTGGAAAAAATATTGTGTTATCTGAACACTTCAAAGAAGAAAGTCTCGTTGGAAAAAGAAATTTAAATTCATTCTTCAAAAAGTAAAGCTATTGTTAATAACGAATTTTTTTTCGTACCTCCGTTTTCACTCCTTTAACATGACGTCATAAAATTATTTAAAATTTGTTTTTTTTATTAATTACATATTTTCGAAGTTAACAAAAAATGAAAAATCAAGAAATTGTTAAGAATTTTTTTTGTTGATATGTTATGCTGCAGCTGTTAGACGGAAGGATTAAATAATTGTGGGTAAGATTTTTTCAAAGCTCTGTTTAAAAATTGTTTATAAACAAATAGCTTAGTTTCAATTATGACTTAAATTTTTTTTTATAATAAATATTATGAAACTGAAATTGTTTATAACAAATTGTTGTTAATAAAAAATTAAATTATTAACGAAAATTTTTTTTTGTTATTTTGTATACCTACCTAGTACCTACTCACCAAGTCGTAATTATTTGAAAATAATTGTACTCGCATTACATTGAAAAGATTCAGTTTTCTTTAACTATTTGGTACCGACCGTAATGTAAAACTAAACTTTAAAACATTATCATGTTATTATTACCAAAGCATCGTACATTATAACCAGAAAAGACGAAGTTGAAAACGCTCGTAATACTAGCACCGCCATCCATTGTCGTGTGATACCAGTGTTGCCAGGTCAAATTTTCTCTTTACCCTAGGCTTGATCTCAATTTACCCTAGATTCTGTTAAATAAATAAAAAATACCCTAAATAAAAAGTCCCTAAGGCGCATCCCATACTGCGACGGAATCCGCATGCGGTAACACGGTTTCAGTGTGTATAATACGGTAAGTATAATATATAACACGGTTTTTTGCAAAATTAAAAACCGCATCGTCGAACACCGGAGATTCCGTTGCAGTAAAGAATGCGCCTATTTGTGACATTTTTATAAAAATAAAACATCAATAAAAATTTACAATTTTTATTGGCAAACAACAACAAAAGTTTCTTCTGCTGCATCAGCATCATTATCTTTTTTATCATACATGTTATTAAATTTATCTAACATAGCTTTTGTAGGAGTAAAGTTCACACAGGATTTGTGGAATATATTTATGTTATACCTTACAGTCATTATACTCTGTATCATATGTAAAGATAACCTATTTCTAAGTTTAGTTTTGACGACTGAATAAAGTGAGAATAAGTTTACCCTAAAAAATACCCGAAGAAACCTTTAACCCTAAAAATTACCCTGTCGGATATTTTTTACTCTAAATCTAGGGTAAATTACCCTAAGTTGGCATCACTGTGTGATACAATACAAACTCGGCCGTAAACTTATTGTTTAGCATACAATGCGCTTAGGGAACGCTGAGCTCTGATAAAGCTACGTTATAAAAACGCAATGAAAACATTCATACACGGTAAATACTGTGATAGTGAACGCTCGACAATGATACGGCAAACAGCGGATTAGTCGGCGAGGCGCGACGCGTTGGCGATAAGAGGGGGAGCAAGCCGAACAAGGTTCGTGTTTAGAGAGGCAGCGATGTTGCGGAACGCGGAACAGAGCGGGAGCGAGAATGGCATTGTATGTAGGGGAGAGCGGGCGGTGATTCCGCCACCGCTTGCTAGTCAGTGCTGAAAATTTAGCGTTTTCGGCGCTAAATATAGCGCTGTTACAAATTCTAAACTAGCTGCACGCCATGGTGACCGTTATCTATACTTACTAATTTATTATAATAATATTATAAAGAGAGATTTGTATGTTTATAATGAATAAACTCAAAAACTACTGGGCTGATTTTGAAAATTCGTTCACATATAGAAGAAAGCTTCAGCTATAGAAAGCATCTATATCAGCGAGTAATATAGGCTATATTTTATAAAGTTACGCGGACGAAGTCGCGTGCAACAGTAAGTTACTTATAACTCCTTTGATTATATTTTTTATACATAATAAATTAGATTATATAACGCTTATTTAATAATAAACAATATAATATCAAGATTTTCTTTCTAATATTTTGAAATCAAACGATTAAGTTATCAATACTTATTAAGATTTGGAAATAATTTACATTTAATTATTTTGTTAGGCATTATTGATTTAATGACTATTCTTAAAATATAATAAATAATAATAGGCATATTTACAGTCAAGATATTTTTCACTTTACAATTCACGAACAGAAATTAGCGTTGAATCTATCGCTTTATGAAGCGTAAAAAATATTACAGTTTCTAGCGCTTTTTCCAGTGTTGTTAGCGCTGAACGGGTTTGTCGATCCGGCTGCACTGCCGCCCGCTGCCCGCTCGCCAGTTTTGCGCCGCGCGTCTATCGTAGTGATCGCTCCCGCTAGCGCTCCCGCTTAGCAATGAAAGCTAAAGGTATGACCATGAGAGCTAAAAACATGGACAAATTGATAGCAGCTGTCCAGATACGGGAGTGTCTATGGGACAGAAGCTATAGAGGTCACAGGAATCGGTTTAAATTGGAACGTTATTGGAGTGAAGTTGCAGCCGAGGTTGGTTCCAGTAGTAAGTAGCGTTTTATGTTTCTATTGTATAAGGAGTCTTTATACCCGCTGTGTATGTAACCCGTCTGCGTCGAGTGCGTCGTACAACAATCGTCGCGTCGACTCGAAAGTTCGAGTTGTCAGTTGGTTGAGTGACGAGTGAAAAGATGTCGCTACCATGAATGAATGATATTGGAATGAATGTTTTATGGACTTAACTAACTACGTACTCTCCGTTCGTATCCCATTTACTATTTTGTTTTTGTTTAGAGATATTGACGAGTTCTATTATCCAATGACTCTTTTTGGAGTTTACTCCTTAAGAGCATTACAGAATCAGAATCAGAAATTTATGATTCTCGGCGGATCATAATGCCATGATGTGTGTTTAGTTTACAGATAAGATATTAACGTCATATTATTTGTAGTTTTATAATCTAGATAATTGTCGAAAAATATTTTAAAATATTGGTATAATTTTCTCATTAGAACAGTTTTTAAGCAACCCTTTTTTAAAAATAGCGGTCGACGGTCGACGCAGAAGCGAGATATTAGTAAAATTATATGCGACAAATTATAAAAATATTGATTTTCCAATAATTCATATCATTTATTAGATAATAGTCGAAAAAAACATACGATTTCTGTAAATTTTCATTCAAGAAAAGTATAATCAAAACTGTCACTTTTAGTAATTTTTCGTGATATTAAACGTGTTATTTTAGGATCAAATTTGAGATATTTCTGTTTTTTCTTGGACCTAATGTGAAGTCATTAATGTTCTAAAAGATTGTGTTATAATTTTTTTAATAATTTGTATATTTATCTGCGTAGGCCGCCGATCGCTAGTTTAAAAAAAAGGCTGTTTAAATATGTTCTAATGAAAATTCACTTTAAAATATTTTTCAGTTATTTACTACATTATACAACTACAAATAATATGACGTTAACATCTTATCTGCAAACTAAAACATCTGAAACTACTGAAATCTTAAATTTGGACTCCAGCGTGATTCTAATTGATGAATGCTCTTAAGTTTAAAATGAAACCATTATACGATTTCAGGCACCAATTGTCGTAAGCGATGGAAGAATCTCAAAGACCAATGCCGCAAGGAGATGAAGAAAAATCCCCACGACTCGGATTGGCCACACTTCAACAAACTGAGTTTCATCCACCATCAGTTCCTCGCCGAAGAAGAGGAAGGCGACGACGACACCAACGACGAAGTGTTCAACTCTCTTGACGAATCCATCAAAAGACCAAAACTCGGATACACCATGAGGAAAAAGTTGCTGATGAATAAAAGGAGGACTATTGACGTGGATATGAACAAGCTGATAGATTTGGTCCAAACTAGGGATCTGATATGGAATCGACAGTTGAAGGGCCATCACAATTGGTACAAATTGGACGAAGCTTGGAGAGAAATAGCACAAGAATTGGGCGTGACCCGTAAGTATCTTTGTATAATGTAATTTTATTCTTCTGTACAGTAATCGGCATTTGTGGAACAAGAGTGAGATATTCGGTTCATATCGGTATTGTACAGCGTTATTTTTGTCTATCGCTGTCTTTCAATAACACGTCATCTGTCTTCAAGTGATATATAATAATCATGGATATAATTACATCAGTGTATATATATATATATATAAACACATCGGCATATTTAGCGGAACACAAAAAAAGGTCCATAATTAAAAAAATATGGTTTTATTTTAAAATCTACTTACTACACTTCTTTTGTTATTTAAAGTTTCATTTGTTTTACTTAAAATGAGATCACATTAAGAACAGATTTTGCGAGTAAAGGCCCTCCACGTGCTCTTATTAAAGTTTCTACCCATCTAGGCATACTGAGAATGATGTTATCGATGGTCCCCTGGGATAATCTCCGCCATTCCTCAACTACGGCGATTCGCAGTTCACCCACGTTGGCAGGAGCTGGAATTCTGGACTTAACTTTTCTTTTCAGCAAGTCCCAAACGTGCTCTATTGGGTTCATATCCGGTTATCTCGCCGGCCACTCCATAACAGTGATATTCATATCATTAAGATAAGCTTGAGTTACCCGAGCGGTATGCGGCCGAGCATTATCCTGTATAAAAACAAAATCGTCACCGATATCTGGGGCAAACGGTACGACATTTTCTTCTAAAACTTCTCTGATATAGCGGTCTGCAGTCAGACTCCCTCTGTCAATCACTACCAAGTCTGTGCGAGCTCCCAAACAAATGCCCGCCCAAACCATTATTGATCCACCACCGTATGCAACTGTAGTTTCAAAATTTGTCTGAATGTATCGTTCTCCTTTGCGTCTGTATATTCTTTGCCTGCCGTCAATTTGATTTAAGAGAATTCTGCACTCATCACTAAACAATACCTTACTCCATTGGTCCGCGTTCCAAAGTCGATGTTCCTGAGCAAAAGTTAACCTGTTTCTACGATGATTTACCTCGAGCCTTGGAGCCTTGGCGGGCACAAATGAACCCAAACCAGCTTATTCGAACCTTCTTCGTACCGTACGCTCACTTACGGTTACACCCCGCACTGCTTCTAACTCATGTCGGCTTGGACGGCCGGCAAACGGGGGTTCCTACGTACACGAAGCCGAATGAAACGATCATCCCTATTCGAAGTGCGTCTTTTTCTGCCTTGTCCTGCTCTTCTCACATAAGTACCGGTCTCCCTGAACCGTTGGATACTGCGATGGATCGTTGAAACTGGTCGACGAAGATCTCTGGATATCACTCTGTAGGTTTGACCATTTCTTCGCATTTCGAGTGCCCTGGCAATCTCCGTTGGGCCTAAGTCAGGCATAATTATGTCCTCAACTCCAGAAAGATACGCGATTAAAAAAAACTAACAAAAAACAGTATTTCAATGAAATTTTAAATCAAACTCAGAAGGAAGAAATACTCGAAGTTCGCTCCAGATAAGGTGTATTTGAATAAAATTAAAACAATTGCATAAAATGTGATGTTCAGTTGTTTTCTTAATTTGAAAATATTTCTTTTTAAATTAAATGACGTATAAACCAGCCAGCAACCTTATATGATACTGATATCAAACCTTTATTTTATGTTCCGCTAAATATGCCGGTGTGTGTATATCAGAAAACGCTCTACAAAACGCTCTACAAAGTAAACCTTACTAAGATTTGACTGCCCGTTGTAGGCATATCGTTCATGTATTGTGAGATTCTAATTAGTTTTTGATTAAATGTAATTTAATAAACACTTTTTTGGTCACTTTGCAACTTCATGCAACGGCGCCATATCACGATCTGCCTAACTAGGCATATCACGAATTGCTGGTTTATACGATCGGCCGCCGACATATTATATACCTACATATATAATATGCTCAAAGAAAATATTACTTCACATAAAACACACAGCCCTGTCCACGACACAGCCACAGCCCTTTTTTTGCCTTAAGAATTGATTATTATTTTTCCTATTTTCAGGTGACGAAGCTCGCTTAAAATGGAAATATCTGCGCGACCAAGCGAGAAAAGAAGTGAGAAAACAGGACTCCGAGTGGGAGTATTTGCCTAAACTTCAATTCTTGACCAACCAATTCAACGATTATGAAGGTCCGGAAGCTCATTACGATTACGAACCGGAACAGGGCAGCAGTTATTATTTGGAAGCAACACCACTTCCGGAACCGGAACCGCCTCAGGACGATGTTCCCGTTAAAGATGACGATTTCGATGAGTTCGATACCAAACCTATCATAATGGAGAGTGAATTCTATGATGACGATGATGATGCGCCTAAAAGTGGGAACGCACAAGAAGGCGAAACTACAAAAGACGAAGATATAGGCTTCTTCAACAGTCTACTCCCTCACGTTAAGAAACTTGGCCCTGCCAAGAAATTGATGCTAAGAATGAAGATACAAGAGCTTGTTTATAATACTGTATATAATGAACCTTAGAAGAACTCGGGTGGACAGGCTGACGGTCCATTTTAAAGAAGGTGGCTACGGTCGCCTATAACACAAGTAACGCCACAGGTGTTGCAAGTGCTTCGGATTATATAGATGGGATAAGGAAATGGGCTCTGGCGTCCCTTACTCACTCACCGCACCGAAACACAACAGCACACGGTTGTCTAAAGTAAAGGGTTGGTTACTGCCGCCAGATGGGCTGCCCAAGTGACTGCGAAATGCAGTGTGTCCTGCCATTATTAAATAGTGAAGTTACTCATAGTTAGATCCACCTAAAAGGACGATACCAGGGAGGCAATTCTCGTGCAATAGACATAATCTCGAATTCGAGATATGTCGAAATAAAATGGCGGATGTCGATTAAAACAGAATTTTGGTATTCTCGAAATGTCACAGTAGAGAAATGTCTATGCCCAGCGTTCGACTTGCAAAGAGTGGTAAATGTCAATCGACATTCGACATTTGTCATAATTTATGTTAATAATTTTGAGCGGCCAAGTTCATAGTGCAATAATTTCTCTCTGTTTATTTTATTTTGTGAAGACAAGAAGAATGATTGACAATTTTGTGTTTGCATTTGTTAATGATGTTGTGGAAGAAGCTCGGATTTTGGCAGAATATCCTCGAAGGCGAACCCTGTGGCGCGGAAATCCCTTCGAAATGCGGGATAGTGCTTTTAAAAAGAATTTTAGATTATCTAAGGAATTAGTTCACAATTTAGTTGGTTGACCTAACGGAAAAATTTGACACTTACGTTACGCTATACAGACAGAGTATATAATGTTAGGTTAAGTTCCACGCAGACTGAATGGTACTTTGTTCACTTCTTCATTAAAATGTTTCGTTCACTTCCCTAAGAACCTGTTCTATGAGATTTATTCATTATAATATTACTTAGAAGTAAACAACTCGTTGATTAAAAAATAGTTTTATATTTTAGTAATTATTGTACTTCAGAATTGTCATACCTCGATTATGATTCAAAATAAACGAGAAAACGGAACGTAGTCAGTAATAGACATGCAAAAGACGTGAGACATTTATCTCTATTGACATCGAGAATACGCTTTTTCGTACTAATAGACATTTTTGTGACATTTTCAGTAGACATTTGAAAATAGACATTTTGTCGAAATAGAGATATCTCGCATATATTGAGAATTGCCTTCCAGGCTGCTTGTGACCGGTCCTATTGGAAAATTAAATTATGTCGGAGGCCTATATCCTACGACTGAGATGAAAAACATACGTATTTTAGTCTAAATTAAAATATTTATTTCAAAAAAATGGTTCTATAATGATATTTTATTTTAATATAGACAACTTGTTACCAGTAAATTACAAGTTCTACATGTAAAAGCGAAATAAAAAACAGTATTAAATATTTTGAGAACAATATTTAAGTAAAACAGATTATATTAATACAGTGTGTCCGGTTATGAACTAGCGATATTCTAGGTACAGTCGGGGTAAGAAAAGGTTCGTCACCTTAAAGTCGACATTTGGTTGCACTAGCTAGACCAATTATATCAGTCATGCCAAAATTTCATTTCAAACGTCTGTCATGTGAATGCTGTTTTAATTTCAAAAGGTACTAAGAGTTTACGATAAGGACTTGATAAAGAAATGAATTTGAAAATAGACGAAGGTTGACACACCCCGACTGTCCATACTAAGGTTCAATCCACTTCCCATGTGGTTCCTATGTGGTTGCCATTTTTTTTCCTTGAGATATTCTCTACATGGTTACAAAAAATAAAAAGAATAATCATATCTCTCAAAGTTTTGGTCTTTTTGAAATAAAAATATGCTTATTCTTAGTGAAACAGTATACGAGTATCATTTGGTTCGTATTCGTAAAATAAGATTTAAATTACTGCAAAAACAACTAGACCTTATATTTTTTTAATTGTTTATTAAAATAGTTGTAATTTGTGTACTTAGAATATCGCTACTCTATGACCAGACACACTGTATAATAATACTAGCGACCTGCAGCCTTTTTTCTTACAATTAGTTATATTAACGTGTAACAGCTATAATATAATAATATATGTATTGCCTTGCCTTACCTTGGCTGGTAACAGAAACCACAATTATTTGGAATAGTACCTATTTTTGTTAGGGAGTTATTTTATTGTACAGAGCCTCGTTTTTTAATTCCATATTTTGTCTCATTTTTTTTTTAATATTTTTCTCCAAACATTTTTTTTAATAATCGATCCATCCTATGTCATTCCTACACGTAAACATACTCTAGATATACATATACTTAGAACTTGTTAGAACTAAGTTATAAAGTTATGATAAGTTACTTATAAGATGTGTTTTCATTTCATGTTGAAACAGTTTTGAATAAAACACCTATTTTTTATGAATTTTTTTTTTTACACATTAAGGCCAGGCCCTGTGAAACTAAGGGAACTTTAAATAAATGTGCTGAGTCAACCACATATCTGATCAATGTGGAATTTACATATATATATTTTGAGACCTTTATCTGTAGATTATCAAGTCAGAAACATAATTAGGTGATTTTCATTCGATACATTTTTTGATCGAAATCGGCGCCTTTTCCGGAGAATATTACATTTTTCTACTAAACGGCTTGAGTTATATCGCCAAAAAACTGCTCGTAGCAAGGAAACATTGTTTACCAGTGATTGTCAAAATAAAATAAACTTAGGTTTATTTTTACTCCTATAATTAACGAAAACAATTTTGAGACTTACGTTGTTTAGTTCCGAGCTAGTGCACACCAAATCATGCTTCAAATAATGTACGCAATATTCAACCTTACGTAAGCTGTATCTTGCGATATATTAAAAAAAATCCTAGAGAGCCGCCGAGCAACTTGTAACTCTCGGGTGGCGGGACGTGGGCGGAGCGAGCGTAGGAATTTTTTTCGTAGGGCCTGCTCTTAAACATATTTTTCATCTATTTTGATTTTTGACACAACGTAGTGTTATGAGAGGTTTATGAAATTTGTTTTAAATTAAAGAACCCAGGAGAACGGCTGATCAATATTTTAGAAAATCCGTATAATTTAACTTTTTATTTATTGACCTCGGTAACATAATTATTTTTTATTTCATATTAGCGTACCACAAGGATGTAATTTTTTTTTCTAAGTGCAAGTTATATCCACAAGCCTTCCTAATGGGACACTTATTCTTTGACGTTACTTAGAACTTAGGCCCGTCCTTTTTTACAGTTAGGTACTTCGAAAACATAACATTAATTTGACCTAAATACAAACGTTTTAAACTGTTGAATCACTGACGATTGTTTTGACTTTTAACACCCACTAACTTGCGTTGTTATGGTTGTGTAAAGTACAACAGCTACCTAAGTATAAACTTTAACCAATTTAGAAATACTATAGTAATTTAACACAATCTCTATATATTTATTTTACCTAGATATCAGCTGGCTGCTACGTCTGTATTCAGACTGTCTGTATACACAAGCCTCTATTATTCGTTTATCGCTTTCACCACCATTGAAATCCTTATCAAAATCCGTTGGATGGTTTAAAAGTTAGCGGAGATAGACAGGTGGACATCGCCATTTTTTTATTTGGTGAAATTCAAAAGAATATGTTTATAGAAATAATAATAATCAAACAATATATAGAGATAATAATCATTCTCTAACGATCAGATCTATTGTATATATCTGTAATCACGTGGTTTAAAAAAATTGTTACAGATACATAGATATGTTAAAGAAAGTCAATAATGTTAAGTATATGAGTCATTAATATACTTATAAATTATTACTAAGTCGTAAAATATTTGAATGCCTACACCAGGAGTGCTAAATCGGTTCATTTTCAGTTTTGATCAATAACGAAAATCAAACATTTCAATCAAGATACAAAAACATGCGTGGGCGCATGTTTAACGTTTGATTCGAAAATCAAACATTCCTTGATGATATTTGGCCTGAGTGATTTCCTGTGTTGTATTGATTTATTGGATGGTTTAAAGACCATATAACAACAGACCATTAAACAATCCAATAATCCAATTAAGAGGATTAAGTCACCCAAATCAATAATAATTCAATGCAACAATGCGTTGAGGATGAAGTTTCTTTCCTAAAATTAAGTTCAGATTCCTACATTGCATATTATCTATCTATCTATCTATCTATTATCTCCAATGTACGAATATGTACTTACTCTAAAACGCATTCCATATATTTCTGTTAACATGCAAATAAATAATTGTTTTGTAATATCGATGCAGAGACGGTCGAGTGCAAATCCGCGATTATCGACGAGCAATGCAACCGCATTTTCAAGTTCGTTCACCCTATGTTCATTTCGAGATTATTTTTAGTCTAACAATATATCTAAAATACAACAATATACACAAGGAATACGAAAACCTTCATCAATTTTCTCAATCAATCGTAGACTCTTAGTACCCTTTGAAACTGAGCTAAACTGACAGACGTTTGAAATAAAATTTTAAAATTATAATTTATTGTGCCGGTGCAAGCAAATTTAATCTTAAAAGGTCTCTGACAAACTATTGGCCTGACTGACCTACACATGCCATAAAAATGGAAAAACTTGCTGATGCCCGCGACTTCGATCGATTTGAAAAATGAAAAATATAAATGAATATATATGAGAAAATATATGAGTAGGTAGGTACAGTCGGGGTACGAAAACCTTCGTCAGTTGTCAGTCATTCCTTTATCAAGTCGTAAACTGAACATTATTGAAATTTTCCACTTTCTATTTGTCTAATACTCCGCTAACTTCTTCTTAACCACACAATCGATTTTGATACGGTTTTCACTTATGGAATGAGCGATAAACGGGAACCTTTTTGCATATAATTTGCAGAAAAAATTGCAACCGTGCGAAGCCTGGGGCAGGTCGGTCGCTAGTTCTAAAGTAGTTAAGTTTGAATTGCTTTGCCTGATTTTCTGTTAAATCTTAGTTAACCAAAACAATAGCGCTGTAAAATAATAATTTTACTGCACATAATTATTTAAATTTACGTTCGCCGTTCTGGCATCGATATCGGTCAGACTTCACATCACTTACTGATTTATGGTATATACTATCAAACACTAGTTCTATGCCAAAGAAATCCTTTTTGCCTTTACTGATAAAAGCCGTCTTACATTTTTTTCATTCGTTTATTTATCTACAGTAGAGCGTCGATTATCCGAACTAATTGGGAGACATAGGTGTTCGGATAACCGGTTTATTCGGATAATCGATCTATACATACATATCTTTACTTTTATGCATTTATATAACAATAAAAACACATTTACAATATAAATCTCGTTTAGTACTTTATTAGACTCGACGACTATATATTAGGGGTTAAAGTATGAAATTGCCGATTTGTACTGAAAAATAAAAATTCGTTTTTTTTTTAATTTAACATATTTATTTAATCAAAATAATTACCATTATTATCTATACATTGCTGCCATCTAATAGGAAGCTCATTTATGCCTTTGCGATAGAACTCTGGTGATCTAGATTCGACAAACTGTGTGAAAGCATTTTGCACTGCCTCCTGAGAAGAAAACTTTTTATCACGCAGAAAATTGTCCAAATTACGAAAAAAATGGTAGTCCGTTGGAGCAAGGTCTGGCGAATACGGAGGGTGACGAATGGTTTCTAATTGCAGTTCCTGTAGAGTCTGCAGATCAGTCAAATCATGAGGCACCCATTTTTCATATTTTTTTATTTTATTGATTTGACGCAAATGAGTCAATATTGTTGGTAAGGTAACGTTAAACCATGCCGCTAATTCCTGGGTAGTTTGGCTCGGATCGGCTTCCACCATCTCTTTCAAATCATTGTTATTCACCTGTGTGGGCGGTCTTCCACGTGGTTCGTTCTTCAAATCGAAGTTTCCATCACGAAAGCGTTTAAACCAAAATCGCACAGTGCGTTCATTAGCAGACCCCTCTCCAAACGCAACATTAGTATTGCGAGCTGTTTCTGCCGCGTTAGTTCCGCGTCGGAACTCGTATTCAAAAATCACACGAATTTTCGAAGTATCCATCTTTATTGTCTAAGCTGAATAAAAAAAACAACTGAAAGTTGATAATCGAATGTTGCACATTTTTTAAAAGAAGAACTACATAGGTACCGTATGAAAAAAGTTTCACTCAAAAATCTCAAACCATGAAGGTTCTATGTCAATTCGAAGTACCTATTACAATAAAACGGCAATTTCATACTTTAACCCCTATTATAAGTCTCATCGAAAAAATAAATAAATAATTATATGTATTCAAAATGGCCACATATAGCTTTGATACAGGCCTTTAATCTGTTTGGCCACGAATGTATGGATTTACGCACTGTTTCCATTGGAAATTTAGCCACTGCTTGCTCTTTCTTAAGAGACTCAATGTCAAGATTCTCAGGTTACCAAATTTTGCTCTCAAGATAAGAGCAAGATTTGGTAACCTGGATCTGCGCATCACATTAGGGGGTAGCGGGGAAGGGATGCGTATGCGAGCGAGCGAGAACAAGCAGTTCGGTTAAGCGGTCGTTCGGTTAATCGACGTTCGGATAATCGACGCTCTACTGTAATTAAACTTGTACAAGTATTTAACGAGCCCATTGGGGCGAGTAGTTAATGTGCTTGCCTAAACGCTGTCTCAAGGGTCTCGGGTTCGATTCCCGACAGGACCAACTTTGGAAATGAATATTTCCAAATTTTTCAGTCATTTGGGCAGCTCGCCTGGCATCTTTATATGCCATTTGAGCTTCGCTCGGTCAGATATAAGTGCCCCTCGAGAAGGCTTTTGGGTTGTGTGTCAATTATGATGATGATTTTATTTCATGTAACGCGTGCTTTGTCCACAGAGGGAATAAGTACTTTCTAGTGCCCCAATTCTATGCCCTGTTGCCCTTTCTGATTTGTCTCATATTCTGAGGTCGTAGTAAGCGCTTAATCCAACTCACATGTTGACACACTTTATAAGTATTTTCAAAATACTTTGTTTAGTAAACACTGTGGAATTATGGGCGCATGGCGTAGCAAGGTCGTCTGTCCGTTCGTATACTTTGCGTTTTATGTGTTTATATAGCGCGTTTGATGGGGCACTTTCAGCTTTCTAGTAAAGGGTTATAAGGCCAAGTTCTCTTAAAATTATATATATTTTTTAAATAACTATCGAAAATAATCTAGTATTTAGGCAAGGTATATCCTTATTATTCTTAATCCTTCTATTGCAGCACCTATGGCATTGTTTCTGTTATAGGCGACGGTAGCCACCTAACATCAAGTTGACAGTCGGCCTGTCTGTCGACCTTAATTAAAAAAAGGAATGTTAGTAGCTTTCACAGATAATGTCATATCTTCTTTATCCAAGAGTCTGAGCAAAATATGACCTAGTAATTTAAGCATGTCTAATACTTTTTTCAGACGATAATAGTAAAGTAATACTTTCTTTCATATGATCCATTATTGTTTATAATAGCTGTGTCAGTTTCTACTATCGAGTTAGTCGTAGAGTTTGTTAGCCGTGCGTACATTTATTTTTGTCGCGATATAAATATCTTGACAACTAGAGCATGTTATACGTATTTATTTATTTCTGACGTGTAAATCATTTTGAAATACATTTTTTGAGTTTTTTTTTTTGAGCATTTTTGTTTATGGTATATTGTGATTCTTAGTAATGTGCTATATTCTCTGTATCTAGATATAAGTTCATTTTATTTATTTTATTTTATTTTTGTTTTCTATTAATTTTTGGGAGACAAACAGTAATAAAAACAAAAATATAGTAAAAAATACAAAAAATTGAATACATATTCTACAAGCGTGTCTACAGATAGATTACCTTTAAGAGAGAGCCATAACAAAAAAGTACAAAAAATATTACAACAAAAATTAAAACAGATTTGAGAAGAAAAACAATTAAATAAAAAGTGTGTATAAGTATACATAAGTACATACATATATATGAAAGGTTGTTGTGTGGAGACCATGGACCGGCAAGCGTAGCTTGGACGTCAACCCACAAGCCCCAGCCAAAAACCAAACCAATGCAAAAGTTTCGTTCCGTTCTTACGAAACGAAAGAAATAAAGCCCGGTGATTGGTTGTTGTAATGCCCGCATAAAATTTTGACCAATCACAAAGCTTTCTTCCAGCGTAGAGTAGCCTGAGCGTAGCGTTTACGACTGTACGTTTGCTCTTGGCTAGGGCCCAAGGTGGACAGACGACCTGATAAAGGCCGCGGGTCGACGGTGGATGCAGGCCGCTTCTGACCGGTCATATTGTAAAATTATTGGGGAGGCCTATAATGCTAACGACTCTATAATCCAAACGATACCCTGCTCCCGCAAACTGTTGTCTTACTGAACTTCGCAGTGCTACATGTTATCATCATCATCAGCCTGTGTCTCTGCACTGCTGGATGTAGGCCTCTCCCAAGGCTCGCCACCACAGACTGTCTTATGTCTTTCGCATCCAACCGCTTCCTGCGAAGCCTTTCAGGTCGTCTACCACCTGGTCGCAGGGCGCCCATGTGTCAATCGTCAAATTCTCTTTCGCCGCGCGACTTTCTGTAATTTTTTAAGTTTCTTTGACATTTTTTTTAATCTATTGTTTAAAAGCTGACGTGATCAGTTATTTCTAATTCTTTGGTTTCATTTTCTAGTTGACGAAGTGATTTCACTAACTTCCATAGGTTTGATTGATGTGAAATTTGTTAGGTTTTCGTTTCGACGGTATTTCCATGACATTATTGTTAACCTTGGATTCCTTGACTTGATGCTGTAGCATCAAGTAATATGCGGGATAGCCAACTAATCAGCAACTTACATCCGATATTAGCGTGTTTGGGCTCAATAGAAAGTCGGGGGTTAGTTTATAATATTAATTTTAGATTGTAATCTGTAAAAATCGCAAGGATGCATATCCACAACTGAGCAGTGACGGGAGTACTGATTTATGGCCGAGTTTAAAAAAGTTAGGCGTAGCGAAGCATCTGGTATAAAATTGTATACATTGTATTAACGTGTCGAAACAACAGTGGTTCCACAATGCTTGCACTATTTATGTTTTACGAGCACATATTGTTTTTCAATGAAACTCATCAATGGACGCTTTCTCAATGGACATCTGGTTTCCTAAAGAAGTTGTTATAGTTAGGTACTCGTGTAGATTAATGATTGGTTAATCTATAAATGTAGGTATATATAAAATTTAATTTTAAATTAGTTTTGATAAATAGATAGGTATATACTTTAATTGGTATTATGTACCTATTAAAGTTTGCACAATTTATATTTTCTATACTTATTTAACTATACATATTATTTTATAAAATAAATCGCTTTTCGCCACCGTCTATTTTTCCCTTTTCGCTATTTTATACTTATAATAATAATATTTCGGCTTTAAATTTATAATAATATGTATTTAATTATTAATACCTTAATATGTATTTATATTTCTTAAATATCTTTATATAATATAATATTAAAATAATACAATATTTAAATATCTTAAATGATTAAAACAGTTTTTACTAAATATTTGTCAAATAATAAGAAAACAAATTTAATGTTGACTTAAATCCAGTTATTTTTAGAATAAAAATGTTTTTCAATTCAATTCAAATAGATTTTAAATTAGAAATAGCAACGAAAAACATATAATTGAGCTTACTTGATTTTTCATTCACATAATTAATTATTAATTAAAAAAATATTTTTATTTTCGTCAATTATTTTAAAATTTAATAATTTTCATTAGAAACAAAAGCTTCATTTATTCGAAAATAGAGTTACAGAGGAAACTTTAGACCGACACGTTTCGCTCTGAAGGGACCATTATATTCTGTTCACGTTGAAATGTCAATTTATAAATAGTTGCACTCTTGTAAAACGGACACAAGAACATAGAATGCTACCGGTGAGCGCTTTCGTTTAACTAGATATACATATAACTTGGTTTAGTTCTTTTAGGAAGAGTCTTTGTAAGAATGCATATAATTAAACATCTCATTAAATATAATCTATATATCTATACATATATATAAAAAATCTCGTGTCACGATGTATGTTCGCGATAAACTCTGAAACTACTGAACCGACTTTGATCAAACTTCATAAGTATCTGTTATTTGGTCCAACTTAAAAGATAGGATAGTTTATATTTCATTTTGTTTATTATTTTTTTAAATTATATAATATTATTAACATAGCGCCATTTGTTGATACTTATTTCATTACAGCAATTATTTATCTGTGAGTTCCATAAGGTTCTCACAGATGGTGGTTTAAAGTAATTTATCGGCTGGATTGCAAAAAAGCACCCCGGACGAAGCCGGGAGTGGGCCACTAGTATATATATAAAATTCTCCTGTCACAGTGTTTGTAACCAAACTCCTCGGAAACGGCGTGACCGATTTTTCTGAAATTTTTTGTGTAGGTATTCGGTAAGTCTGAGGTATAAAAGGTCGTAAACTATTTTTATACCCCTAAGGATAAGGTGGCCCAACCCCAAAAAAAATTTTTTTTAGCAAAACAACGTTTGCCGGGTGCTGACCCGGCAAACGTTGTTTACATATATAATACTATATGTACATATAATAAATAACAAGCTATAATAAAAATTATAAACCAACTCCCGACTTTCAATTGAGCCCTTCTATTAAATTAGTCTATTCTTCTATTAGTGTCATTTTGATTAATTGAACTTTCACTTCTGTAGAGTAGAACTACCCTAGTAAGACAATCTTAACTAGATTGTCTTACTGGTGTCATGATTTTTGCATATTCGGAACCACAGCCAAACGCAGTGAATGAGTTATGTAAGAGTTCTCATGTTTATTTAAAAAATTCCAACTCAATATTTCTAGAACAAACATCCGCTGTTTTCCATCTTTTCTGGCCTACTGTTTAGCACATGGCCGCCCTAGTCGAAGGTATTTAACGTGATCCTAAAATAATAAAATCGACCTTCAACATTATTTACACTGGAAAAAAATTTCCACATAAAATCTACCAAAATCTTGGCCTGAATATGAACAGTGAAATAAACAACAAATAAATTTTATTCATATAAAACTGCGCGATCAAATGAAGCTGCTCGCCAAGGTCGATCTTTTGGTGTATTTAAAATACTATGGTTTGTTTAATTTCCACATAGTTTCCTGTTTATATGAAGAAACTATTTGGGATTTGAATCCGTTGAGATCACCGGCCGCAAACTTTTCTATATTTTAGCGTAATGAGCCTCAAACTTGCAACCAAGGAACATATTATATACCTACTCTCTACGCTGTATTATCAATTGTCATTTGAATACTCCTAGCTATAAGAGATTAAGGTAAGTCTGATTCATAGAAAACTAGCACGAATGCAATTATTTTTTGTAAATCATATACACAAACCTTCCTCTTTTATCGCTCTTTCCATTATGAAAACGTATGAAGGCGGACAGCGACTTTATTTTACTATTGTATTTACTAGCGACCCACCCTGACTTTACACGGATTTTATGCAAATCATAATATACTATATTCCAGAACCGCATTACTATATGTCCAGGAAACATCCTTTGTCGTGCCGTGCCGTGTCATACTGTCAGTCGTTGAAAATTCGCCAACAATTTTCTTTTTACATTTTACACATTCCACAAACAAGAGATGGTGGTTGGTGAAAAGTAAGAGATATCTCAAACTTCCATTTTTTTTAATAAGTTAAGGTCGACAGACAGACTGACAGCCCACTTGATGGTAGCTGGCTACCGTCGCCTATAACACAAGCAACGTCACAGGTGCTGCAATTGCGATTGGGGAGTGGACACTGGACTCTGGCATCCCAATTAACGAGTATATATGGGAACATTATGATTACAAACTGAGCCTTCATAATATTCATAACAATATATAACTCATCCGCGTTTAATGTGTTCCTATACATACTTCATACGTCATTCGATTCACGTGCCCGTTCAATATTGATTGTAGTATATGAATGATAGTACGTCATTTCGATGACTAATATAAAATTGATCAATGATCGATGGGTATTAGTTGCAATTCTTTATAGTAATAATGTAGGCAGTAGGTTATGTGCGTATGTGTCGATAGCAACGTAATAGAAACTTAAAGAAAACAACATCTGCTATAGTTTATACTTAACAGAATGTTAAAGGAAATTTTTGTCACTTATTGACTTCACGAAGATTAAGTATATTGTAAATTTGTAATTTTTGTATTCTAAATTTGAATACTCTGATCAAAATCAAACAGTTGCGTGGTTTAGGATGAGTTAGCGGTTTAAATACATACAGAAAGACACGGAAAGCGACTCCAAATTGTTATTATGTAAACATGCAATTAAGAAGAGGTAGCGATAAAACCTGAAAAAGTTGGTCGATTAAATAAAAGATATTCTAAGAGTGATCTGTGGTGTGATTGTCAGCTAATTGTGATAAATTTCTTGAACTAATAGTATAGATAATCAATCATCAATACTAATAATAAATCTGTAAGGGTCGGTCATTGAGTAAGTTACTTTGTTTTCAGAGATATCGTGTTTATAGACTATACATGATACTGAAACTAAATTGACGATTTTTAGAATTTTTCCTGTATGTATGTATGTATGTTCCTCCATAACTCTGAAACGAATTAACTGATTTTCATGAAACTTGGTAGATAAGTTTTTTCTTTTTCAACGCGGACAAATTTGTTTTTATTATCTGTAGTTCCACAAAAATCTAACAGATGGCGATGTACGGCGCACGGATACAGTAATTACTCATATATTTTCTTTTTCAACGCGGACGAAGTCGCGGCCACCAGTTAGTACTATTATAAATAGATAATAGAGTAACACAATCGTGTATTGTATTGAACAGTGCACAGATTAAAGACTTCGAATCTATTTGTAGCGCCCTTGACATGGGATTGCGACATACCGCAGACCAATAGACAAACAGCATTTTAAATCACCCATCTTTAGCTAGTTCGACATTTAGATATATTTATTTGATTTCATATCCTTTATTATTACACTCGTACTTGGTTGTATAAATTGTAAATTTATTATATATTAATAATATATATAATACTTGATGGTAGATGATGGTTACCGTCGCCTAAGGACACAAGCAACACCAGAGAGGTTACAAGTGCGTTGTTTACCCTAACATTAGGTATATTACATGTATTGAAATTATGATTATACATATAAATAGACACGCGAAGCTTAAACTTCCTATTATTTTTCAGTTTGTTTGTAAACCAATTTTCTTTTCTTTTTAGACCGTCTACGCCGTGTATCATATATCGCACACGTAATGCAAAACAAACACATATGTTAATTGTCATTATTGCTGGAAAAATTAAATTAAGGTTTTGAAGTTCTTTTAAAAATCAGAATTTTATAATCAATCAATACTAATAATAAATCTGTAAGTACAATACCTACATTGTATGTATGTATGTATGTATGTATGTATGTATGTATGTATGTATGTATGTATGTATGTATGTATGTATGTATGTTCCTCCATAACTCTGAAACGGATTAACTGATTTTCGTGAAACTTGGTAGATAAACATTTGGACGTACGGGACACAGGATAGGCTACTTAATATTTTTCAACGCGGACGAAGTCGTGGGCACCAGCTAGTTAAGTCATAATACTGTAATTATTTATTGTAGAAAGGGTTATTTTATAATCTGATAAGTACTTTTTATGTAAAATACTTGGTTATTGTGTAATTTTAAATAATTTTCATTTGCATAGCGTTTTTGCAGATATGGTGGTTTTGCATTACGTGTGCGATATAGTATATCTATGGAATCGAATCTTTTTTTGGAAAAATGTCTATCTTTTTTTGAAGGCTATAATTTATGAAGATCATCACAGGCGTTTGAAGACCATCAGTCCATTTCCTAGTTGACGAAGAGATTGGGTTCGATTGATGTGGAATTTGGTATACTGTTACTTCGTCAGTGTTTCCATGACATGGTCACCTTATCCTGATGCTGCAGCATCAATTGGTATGCAGGGATACCCAACTCCTTAGCAACTTAATGCAGATATAGCATGTTTGGGCTCAATAGAAAGTTGGGGGTTAGTTTATAATTTAATTATAGCTTGTTCTTTATGATAGTAACTCTTGATGAGCTTTAGTATTAATAAAAAAATATTAGTTACCTATTTTTGCCCACCAAGGTCGATTGTAGGCCAATACTAGTAAATATTATTGAGTTACAAATAGCCCTTCCTAAAATTTAATTCTTCTTAAAAAAAAATGTAAATTATTCTTGGCAAATAATGAATTAAGTTGCTATTTTTAAATTAAATGAAATTTAAAAAAAAAATATGCGCCGCAAATACTCATCCTTACTCAAGAACTACGAGTTTGCTGCGCTTGCAATAGACACTAGGTCCCTGGTCAGCTGACATAAAGAAATTTGTAAGGGCATAGTCGGCACGGCTGGCCCTAGCCAAGAACCAAACCAATGCAAACGTTTCGTTGCGTTCTTACGAAACGAAAGAAATAAAGCCCGGCGATTGGTTGTTGTAACGCCCTCATCAAATTTTGACCAATCACCGGGCTTTATTTTTTTCGATTCGTAAGAACGCATCGAAACGTTTGCATTGGTTTGATTCTTGGCTAGGGCCCCAGGGCTGGCACTTACTTCTGTCAACGCATAGCTCTGGCAGTACAGAGGTAACGTTGCAATTATAATGGGGTCCATGCCGCAGGCGGACCTGTTAAACTCAAAAAATACTGGACCGATTTTGAAAATTCTGTCACCTATAGAAAGCTACATTATAGGCGAGTAACATAGGCCATGTTTTATAAAGTTACGCGGGCGAAGTCGTGTGCGACAGCTAGTGTAATTATAAATGCGAAAATTTTCATGTATGAATGTTTATTACTCAATTACGCAAAAAGGCTGAACAGATTTTGATGAAATTTGGCCCATATAATAACCTTAACTTTTTCCTGTGGGTTCCTGTGGGATTTACAAAAAACTAAGTCAAAAAACGCGTACGGAATCGCAGGGGCAGCTAGTTATTTTATTATATATTTTATAAATGAACAATCCTACCTTTGCTTTTCGCAGTGATGATATAAACACTAATATTGCAGACAGACAAATCCAACAGTAGACTTTTCGCTATCAACTCTATCAAAGATATACCATCACTGAACAACACTTTAATATAAGCCTTTGTTTTTAGAAATTTAAAATCACTTAATTTCAAACCGCTTGTGTGAGAGCCACGCGGTTTTGAGGATTTGATTGAAAGAAACCGCACGCGCCTTTGATCGCTATCTAGACTCTCTTTAAGAGGCCCTTCTCATAAAAATAACTCTATTGAAACGTTTGAGAAAAAAACATCGTTTCCATGCACGCAATGTAAACATTTGGAGCGCGTTTAACGTACGGTGTGTAAGTTCGACATCGCGATTTGGACTGGCTAAAATTAAAATGTTGATGCAGCACCTCTGTACAAGAATCAATTTATGCGCCTGCGTTGCCAGAACGTGTGATTGTCCGATAACATTTTGCAGATGGTTTTTTTTTTGTTTAAATTAAGAAGATACTAGAAGGTAGACCCACCTTTCTACAATATTTGTGAGCTTTCGGTAGTCCCATCTCAAAACAACAAGGAAACGAAAAAACAAAGTATATGTTTACAACACGCCCATCATAACCGATCGTATTTTAAGAAATTTTAAGTTTGTCCGACAGTCTGTAAGGCCTCTGAAGGAATACTTTTTATACACTTTACGGGTGCCTATTACACCCAATGTGTCAGCCAGTCAAGAAGAACACCGAGGAAAATTATCATTGGGTGTGCTCTTTCACCAGCAATCCGCCAAGCTGATTTTGCGATTGTTTGTTTACGCCTTTGTTCTGCGCTCAATCTCCTGTCCTATGGTATTTAACTGCAAACACTCGTGCATTTCAGAACTCCTGATAAACAGAGGTGCACCCGAGATGGTTTTAAAAGTTTTGTTTTGGGACCTCTGAAGGACCTCACCATTTGAGTTCTTAGCTTGTACCCCATGGCTGCCGTAGAGGAGTTTTTCGATACTTGGGAAAAAAGATCTTGCATATTATACTTGATCATAAAAAAAAATTAAAAAAACGTTACCTAAAGGGTATCGAAGGTGAAGGTGAAAAATAAAAAAGAACATGATTTATTTTTTACTCAAATTATAAGAACTTTTTCATTTATCTGGTAATAAAAGTCGTGGATATTTTCTACGCCTCCATGACTATGCAGCACTTGCATATTTGGGCAGATTTTTCTTATCCTCAATCCTACTAACTATCGTTGGCAGCGCAGTTACAGCATCTGTGGCGTTTCTTGTGTTAGAGGCGACGGTAGCCACCTACCATCAAGTGGACCGTTAGCCAGTAGATTGGTGTATATGTTTTTTTGTGTTTCGACTTTAACATAAAAATATATATACGGCCCAAATTGAAAATTAGATCTTTTTTACTGCAATAATCATGATAGTCCAACAACTAGGGGAAAATTGAACACTCTACTTGCCGGAATTAAGGACATCTGTCATTTTTCTTGAATACGGGTTCTGCGTATCATATATATATATTCGTTTGTCTCGTTAAAACTCGAGAACGGCTGGACCGATTTTAATTCTGTCTTCTGTCTGTCTGTCTTGTACGTAAAAAATTGGTCGCCGGGCGAAGCCGGGAGCGGTCACTAGTCAACAATAAAAGTCATAAATCATGTCATAAGAAATTGTATTTAAAATAGATTATAAAACATTCACAGGTCAGAAAGTTTTGTAAAAAAAAATAAAAAACAATAATTTATACGAAAAATCTTGTTCCATTTCTTGTGCGTGGTTCATTTTTTTAAATTTATTTTAAATAATAAACATTAACAAACTTACATTTCTATAATATAATTAAATCTAATAATCTCATTATATTTTTTTTTAATTCTAGGAGATTCGACATTATTCGAAACACTAAAAAATATTTCTCTAACTATGAACATTTATAACTATAGTAATAATATGATTTAAAGACGAAGCTAAAATTAGCAGTTCAATTCAACACTGTAAAAATTCTAGAAAAATGTGTATTTTTTGTACATACATATTTATTTAAGACGCTACATCGAAATTTAGTTTGAGTATATGCATGAGAAAATTTAAAACCTTAATGCATTTATGTCTTCATAAAAATAGAAAGACTCGTATTTTTTTTAAACTTTCTATACGGTCCAGTTAACTAGGCATCTCAATTTTTCTGTCATTTTGTAAAAGTAAAAAAAAAGGCATCTAAACCTAGATTTGTATTAAGACAATATGATAACCTAAACAAAGCGATTTCGTTGTAGCTTCTTAAATTTCTCAAAAAGTGTACTGCTAGTAATATATATATATTTTTTAATAAAATTCTAAAAATTGCATTTTAAAAATTTACAATAAATTTGATTTTAAACATTTGTACGCGTTTGACACAAAAATAAAAAGAAATTAGTACCTTAAAGTTAGTACCATAAACCATAACCATAAGGAATTAGGACCATAAAGTTTTTGTCAATATAAAATTTCATGTATATGAATTTATGGACGGACGGACAAATTGCCATAAATTTGATCTAAGTGCCACTTCTCTTTTGCATCAAATGAATAAATTATAAGAGAATTTTTAACTCAAACAAGATATTGAATTATAGTAAAAGTCTTGTATAACAGTAGTAAATATGTCTTTATTATTTCGTTTATCAAGGCATATTGGGAATTTTTATTCCCAATATGTCTTGATAATTTGAACGTCGTATTAATTGACAATGCGCTGCTTAAATTCAAAAGTAGCACAAATCAAAATTAAACTTTTACAGGAAAGCTAATTGAAAAAAAATTTTTTTTTGTCTATTTTTTTTCTTATTAAATATATATAAAATATATACATATTATACATCGTTAGAAGCGTATTTTTAAGTAGTTTTAAATGTTTTAAGTGATTTTATATAAACTGAATACTAAAGGGAATTTTATAAGCATATAAGTTACTTTTGAATATATATAAAAAAATTATCAAAATATACCAAATATGGAATAAAACAACCAATAAGTCTTTTTGTAACATACAATATGAAGGATTTTGATTGTATTTTTGCAATAAAATAATGCAATTTTTCGATTTTTTTGATTTATGATACTTTTGAATTTAAGCAGAGAATGTATGAATAATAAGAAGACTTCTTAGACATGATCAACGATAGATGATTAATATATGGTAGTACTGATTTCCTTTTATTTTATTTTTTGTGGAAAACGTTAAAGTACATAAGGCACCGAAAAAATCCTGTGTATAAAATATAGTTCACAATTTCTAAATCAACGTTCACTGTACATCTTAAAATAGTATTGTATTAAGATCAATTCTATTCTAAGTGATTGTACTTAATTAAATCTGGAAGACTTAGTTTACATATTATATTTACATTATTGTCTGTCTTTTCTTTAAATGTTAATGTACTTTATTTTTGTTAAATTTTTCGCATAATATAATTCTATTTTTCTTATATATATCTTTTTTAAATTTGATGTTTTTTCTAATAATGCCATAAAAGTTCAAACAGCTACTTTTCAGTAGTGCTAAAAAAATTACATTTTTTTAATTAGAAAATCTGATAAAAAGTTTTCGCCAGAAGTGATGCAGACGAAAACATTTCTATTTTCTCATAAAAATTGTCAAAAAAAAACCTATGAAAAGGAACACATCTTTGTTAACTCTAACTGCTTGGTTCAGACACGAAATTTTTAATTTATTTTAACAATGACTTCTAATAAAAAAAAAACTATTATGTTTGACATTCAACCCTTACGATTACACAGGCTTCGATTACTTAGTCGTCTTAAATTTAGAAATTTTTAAAATTAATCAGTCTCGAACAGAGATAAGCTTTCTATTACAACCATTAGTTTCTAAGTGCACCATGAGAACAGATCAAACTAACTAGTTCGACAATTGTAAAACAAAATATGTTTCTCGAATCCCACATCTAGTCTACAATATCCTTAATCTAATAAAAAAAATGTCCTATAAATACATAATAATAATAATAATAAAAATGATAACTAGTAGCTTGGTTAAATCGTTCCGCACCAATTTCTCGGTGCTTGTTTCTACTTATCTATAAGATTTACAGCTATTGAATCATTTGGAGGTATTGATTCTCTTCATAAAACGAAGACAGGGATGTTTGGAGATCGTTTACAACCATATTATCACCTCCTTGCAAAGGATGTGTACTACTCGAAACCATTTCTGAACTCTTCCAGTTTTCGCAATTTTCAACGTACTCCAAAGTCCTCTGATAAGTTTCCTGTCGCATCGTGTTGTTCTGATTCTTCTTCCTTACGTTGGTCGGCTCTATCTGAGACTGCGAAATGTCCCACACTTGAACATCGCTCTGTTGATTTTGGCTTCTCAAACTGTTCATACTGCAATCCGTTTGTTGGTCATTCTTAACTATTTGACTGCAATTCTGCATCCTAGTTCCGTTAATGGGCTTTTGACTACCCGTTGACATGTTCATAGAATTCTGCACAGATTTCTGGTTGTGTTTATTAAATTGATTACCAGGATAATCCCACTGATTGTAAGGCCTCTGGTGATTGTAGTACTGGTTATTGTTCATCATAGCTTGATTATACTGATGGTTGTTTTTCGGTGGAGGTGGGCCCATTACATTTGCAGCGTTGACGACAGAATTGTAGTTAGGCGGTTGAGAGAAATGCATGTTTAGATTGTATTGAGTATTTTGCATAGGAGGACATTGGTCATTGTAGTTAGCCATTGCTCCGCGGCTCATGTTGCCGCTATTGTCAACGCTCATCATTGAGGATCTGGACATTTGCATAGGGTGCATCTGATTATTGGGAGAATAGTTGATCGGTTGCGAATAGTTAACCATTTGATTGAAATTCATGTTTGGTTGAGGTGGTTGAGACAGTTGTTGCGCAGATATTTGGTTAGGACCGAATTGTTGCATTATTTGATATTGCTGTAAGTTTTGATTTCTCATGTTCACATTCTGTGGATTTTGAGCAGGGTACGGTGGGGCTTGATTATAATTATGACTTGGATATTGGCTAGGAACACTATTGAAATTCTTATTTGGAATGTTTGTATTGCAATTTGGTCTAACATTAATGAAATTTTGTACAGGAATTTGTGAAGTCATCATAACATTTTGATTCTGGTTGGGTGCATTCATTGGTATATTAGGGACATTTTGGATCATGGGACTCGTCATGCCTTGGGCCATAGGACTTTGTAGTCCTGGATGCATTGGACTCGGCATCCCGTGACTCATAGGACTGGCGATATTTTGAGGCATAGGGCTCGCCATGTTCACCATAGGACTGGCCATATTTTGAGACATGGGACTGCCTACGTTGTTGTGACGAGGGCTCATTACAATTTGATTTGCCATTTGTGGACTCATTATACTTTGCATACTTACAGGACTCATGGCGTTATGTTGTGGAGACATAACACTCATGACACTTTGTGGGCTCATCACATTATATACACTGGGTGGGCTCATGACGGATTGCGGCATGTTATGAGAACTCATAACACTTTGTGGACTCATAGCGCTATGTGGCAAACTCTGAGGACTCATCATGCTGTGAGCCAAACTTTGCGGACTCATTACACCTTGTGGGCTCATCATCATTGGTTTTTGAGTCATCGTGGAATTTTGTTTTTGAGGCAACTGACTCCCTCTTATCCTGTTGACATCGTTTTGAGTTCCGGCCATCGTCTGTAACGATTGCATCGGATTATTTGTAGTAACACTACTTGAGACTGGTTTCGAATAGTCATGGTTACCGTTTTCGGGACGTTCCTTTGCTTCGGGAATTACTTGTTCCGATAAGGAAGAGTTTTTGTCTTCAGGGGTTTTAACAGCTAAAAGAGAGCCGCTGTTGCCCGACATACTAACATCTAACGATCTTAAGTCGACTGGAATATCACTTATATTGAGATCACTACCTATGGCACCTAAGTTTTTGAGTAGAGAATCGTCACTTGTTGCTACATCACTGATTTTTTCACTGGAACTATTCGTATTGTGTTCACTGGTTTGATTATTGTCTTTGGTTGGAGCGTCCTTATCTTTAGTTTTTTCTGGTTCCGTTGATTTAATGGGCTCCTTTTTAGCTGGTTCTACAGATTCAGTTCCCAATATCGATTGGTTAAGATATTGCATCATCTCGTCCGGTATGACCAACTTATTCTCCACCATCTCTCCTTCAGCAACCTGAAATTCATTATTAATATTATTGTTAGTTTGGTAACAAAATGAAACACTATTTTTTGTTAAATCGTGCAAGGTAATCAGATAATAGGTAGTAATATTTTATAAGAAAAAGCAATTTAGACAAAATTTTACATTGTGGACAAGATTTTCTTGTTTGGGCAGAGAAGATTTGTATGTATGTTTGTAATGATAAAACTCGAAAAGTTACTGGGCGCTGCATAAAGTTACGCGGGCGAAGTCGCGTGCGACAGATAGTGTATAAATAAAAAATTAAAAAAATAGTTATAACTTTTACCTGTTCCAAATTAACTTCTTGATTGGGATGGTGGACTTGAGCGGCAGTCGTAATAACTACTGTATTTGTTGAATTTGATCGAGATTCTTTATACGTAACAGAATCATGTTCATCTTCTGTCTTGAAGGGGAATGGAGCATCGCCCTGTAAAAATATAAACAATTTATAATTTTATTTTTATATATACATATTTAATATTTTACTAGAATATGTAATTATGCAAACTGAAGCTATCCTACATATCTATACATAAGCTATAGAAAATATTATATATACACAGTGATATTCACATTATTTAAAGAATTGATAAATTAAATTTTAGCAAATATTATTGAAAGATAAAAGAAAAGTTTTGGAATAGAAATTAAACATGACATAATTAGTCCATCGAGTGGATGGTCTACTATTCAAAATGTTATCTAACCACTGAATATTCAAGGCAAAATTAATAATTCAAGTTGAATTTGGTCTTCAATAATTCACGCCTAGAAATAGATTCAGGCCATTACTTAGGTACTCTTAAGGTTTAAAAATATTGATCAATTGCTTTCATTTTGACGATATTTTATTCAAATAATAATAATGTCGGTGTGAATTTGTGGTCTGACGAATTGATATTGCTGATTGGATTGTTGTTAATAAGATTGATATTACTTTGACTTTAATTGAATTTTATATAATTAATTGAATGCTAAGTTTCAAGTAGATATATGTACATATTATTGATTATAATTTTTTTTTTCTAAATTATTAACAGGACAACATGTAACATGTATAGCTGTAGATACCAGTAATTGGTACACAAATGTAAACGTGTTTTTATAACTTATGTATGTGACTTGGCTAAGTTTGATGTGCTGTTGGTATTTCGATTAAATAAAAAAAAAAAAAATCGACGACACGTTTGGTGTAGTGGCTAGTAACCCTAGCTGTTAACCAAACGGTCGCGGGTTCGAATCCCGCTAGGGGCAAATGTTTATGTGTTAACATTTACCTTTGTACTTGAGTCATGGATGTTTGTATTTATAATATGTATGTATTTACAAAAAAAAAGTAATCTATGTATTATATCAACTGTCTGTTATCCATAATACAACCATTAAGTTGCTTAGTGTGGAACTAGATGGTGCTGTGTGGAATGTGTGAAGAAGAAGAAGATATTACTTACAACGTCGTCTGTAGGACAGGGATACGGTTGATAAGCTTGAGTCTGATCACTAAGATTCGATTGTTCTGAAAGCCTTCTAGCTTCCTCCTTCACTTGGATGTTGGGATCCAATTCCAGGGTCAGTTCTTCAGCTCTCACTTCTGAACACGTCACTCCTCGAAGAAGCACCGCCTTTATGGGAATAAACATCATTTCATTATTACTTACCAGATAAAGAATAAAGAATAAAGAAATTTATTTCAGAATAACAACTTTTGAATAAACCGCGACTTCGTCTGCGTTGAGAAAGCAATATATCGCCTGACAACGTTATCGCTATTACACTTATCCAGGAGTTAGTTTCTTTAACTTTAGATGATCCCTCGGGAACAGTCCTTGTTTTCTGGATAAAAGGTAAGTACCCTAAGTTCTTTACGGTGTCCCAGACAACGTGTATGCAAAATTTCATGATGATCGGTTCAGTAGTTTTTGCGTGAAAGAGTAACAAACATCCATACATCCAAACAAACTTTCGCATTTTTAATATTAAGTACGGAAGTACGGATTATTATACTACTAGCTGACTCGGCAAACGTTGTTTTGCCAAAAAAAAATTTCATAGAAATCGGTCAAGCCGTTTCGGGGGAATTTTGTTACAAACACTGTGACACGAGAATTTTATATACCTATAAGAAGAAGTATAAGAACATTTGTATTATACATTTTATAGAAGCACCGCGTTACTGTTGGTTCATACTTAATTGTAATAAAATAAAAAATAGAAACATCTTATTGATATTATGTGTGCTGAATTTTGCACTTTTCAAAGTTCAGCACCCACAAGGTGCAGATATAGTTCCTACTAAAACGAACTTTTTTTTATTAGTTGTTACTATGACCAGTTATTGTTTCAATTACTCTCTTCAATTCTTAATTAAATATATTATTTAAACTTAAAGATTTGCAGAATGTTATCTGGCTACAGAAAGAGTTAATAATAGTTATATGAATGCAAATCCAGTTGACAGTCAATTTAATGAGACTTTTTTGTTTTGAGACAATATATTAAAAGCATTTTCAGGTTTTAATTTAAAAAATTTCAAGAAAGCTTGTATTTATTTATTCACCTGATTCCCTTGTGAAGTTCTTACTGCCTGAACTGCAGCCAAAGCTGAAGAAGGCGCCGGCGCATAACCCACACACGACACTTGACTAGATCTGTGAAACAAAATAAAAAAAAGAAGTTAATTTTAGATTAATTTTATGGATATAAATTTTATTGCAATATAATAATATCATATAAAAATATAATTTTAATGTGCTTGTAGTATAGATTATATACCTACTTAAGCTTTTTGGTATGCTAGCAAATAAATAAATCAGATGTTAATATTATTGATCAGTGAAACGGTCACAGTCAAAGAATAGACTCTCTATGACTGTATGACAAACAGACAAAAGATATAAATATAAATAAATATAAAAATCTTCACACATTCCACACAGCTCCATCTAAGTTCCACAGTAAGCAACTAATGCTTGTATTATGGATACCAGACAGTTGATCATTATGTAGTATCATAGATTACTTTTTTTTGTAAATACATACATATTATAAATAAAAAACATCCATGACTCAGTTACAAAGGTAAAATGTTAACCCTAGCAGGATTCGAACCCGCGACCGTTTGGTTAACAGCTAGGGTTACTAGCCACTAGACCAAACGTGTTGTCAAATCGATGTGAAAGCCAATGTCACACTATACCTGCGACTACTGTCGGGCGACAACTGGTCGTAAAGGGTAGCGTGCTGAGAGACTAATCGTTGCGGCGCAGTGACGCCTGTCGCGGTCGTTATCGCGCCCGACACCACCGACGCCTGACTGCTCTTGCGCGATATATCCGACGACCTGCAAACCAAACACCATTATTGTATTGCGGACTTAACGGATTTGGATGAAATTTGGCACAAAGATAGCTCATTACCTGGATTAGCATATAGGATACTTTTTATTCTGTTAAAATGTCAGGTTCCCGAGGGAACGTTTAAAAACATAATGTCGCACAAACCTAGCACTGTACAAACTGCTTCCGGACGATATTCCCGAATCTCGTCTAGTGTTGGGTACGGCCTTCAATTCTACAGCCACATTCGTGTTGGTGAGGTCTGTCCGATTCGGTGCTATGCCTGAAATCAATGCAATAAGATGCTAGATGAATAAATATATATATAACAAAATAATATGTAAAAATTAAAAAGGTCAAAGAAATAAAAATAATAAAAATTTCTAGGAAAATTACAACATTAGATTTTGTTTAATTGGATACCTGACTCTAAAAATATTTTTAATGTATTATCAGTCAGTAATTAAATTAAATAAAAATAAAATACAAAAATTCATTTATTTTCAGGCAACTGGACCCATATTTTACATTTTTATAGATTAGTTATTATATCTGGACAGTTCTTACTTAAATAAAATAAAAGCAAATTGTTTATATATATATATATACACACACATAATGTATATAAAATTCGTGTCACATTTTTGACGCCAATGAACTCCTAAGTTTCGTAACTATGTGTAATTTGGTCCAACTTAAAAGATAGGATAGTTTTTATTTTGAACCCGGGCGAAGCCGAGAGCGTGTAGCTAATATATTATATTATACATTATACAAAGTTATGCTTGAAGTAAAGATCAAGTGCGATACAATATTTTAATGAATGCTATAATAAATATCTAAGGGTCGGTCATGGAGTAAGTTACTTTGTTTTCAGAGATATCGTGTTTATAGACTCTATACATGATACTGAAACTAAATTGTCAATTTTCAGCATTTTTTTCTGTATGTATGTATGTATGTTCCTCCATAACTCTGAAACGAATTAACTGATTTTCATGAAACTTGGTAGGAAAACATTTGGACGTACGGGACACAGGATAGGCTACTTAATATTTTTCAACGCGAACGAAGTCGTGGGCACCGGCTAGTAAGTAATATGAATTTACCTCCAATGTCGACAGGTGGCGGCACTAGTCGCCCGACGACGGCCATCTTGTTTCCGAACCTCGGCGCGTGATGATGACGCGGCTCTCCTATGGCCACCATCGCTCGCAGCATCAGCGGCAACTGACCGACTTCACCTACCACTTCCTGTTCGACCTGTTTTATTTTTAATTAAAAAAAATATATATACAAAGTTTGTAAATTTAGATGCAGAAAGGTTTTTTTTGGCATTTCATTTTGATTTTAAAAAAGTCTATAAAAATATTTAACACATTAAATTTAAATTTAAGTAGTGACAGTGTCGAAGCACACTGAATTTCTCAGTCATTTCGGCAGCCCAATCTGGCGGCAGTAACCACCCCTTTATCTTTCGTTAGTCTATGGATCCCCTCGTTCCTGATTCTCTGTCAGATCGTTCAATTCGAATCCTTAATATTGCATATCTAACTATTGTATAATCTACATCAATACTAATATTATAAAGGTAGAAGATATGTATGTTTATAATGAAACTAATGGACCGATTTTGAAAATTCTTTCACCTATAGAAAGCTAAATTATCAGCGAGTAATATAGGCTATATTTTTTTAAAGTTACGCGGGCGAAGTCGCGTGCAACAGCTAGTAATTATAAATTACATGGCTTCCAGCCCAAGGAAAGGCAAAAGAAAGTTTGAATTACCTCTCCATCTAGCCTATAATAAGGTGCGCCATTCTCGTCACTGAACCCACCAAGACCGGACCCACCGAAGTCCAAATCTCCACCACATTGTGCTGACAACTGTAACATTTACAATTAAATATTATCGTATAGCCAAAAAGCAAGGTGTAATGAGCATTATTTTTAAGACCCGACACCCGACGCAAAAACGGGGCGTACAGGTTTGATGTGTGTCTGTGTTTCTGTGTGTCAGTCTGTGGAATCGTAGGTCGTTTTTTTTTTGCCTGAAAGTTAACGTGATCGGGAACAGTTCTTAGCTATAATTTATGAACATCGGTTCAAGCGTTTGAAGAACATCAACTCCATTTACTAGTAGACGAATAGGATTCAGTAACTTCCACAGGTTCGATTGATGTGAAATTTGTTATACTGTTACTTCAGTGATATTTCCATGATATGGTAACCTTGACTTGATGATACAGCATCAAGTAGTCTACTGGATAACCAACGCCTTAGAAACTTACAGCAAATAAAACGTGTTTTGGCTCAATAGAAAGTTGGGGGTTAGTTTATAATTTTAACTACAGCTTGTACTACTGATCTGTTGTTATCAAGCTTATAATTAAGACAATTAGTATCTTTACAAATAAATAGATAAATAAATAAATATCTTCACACATTCCACACAGCACCATCTAGTTCCAAATTAAGCAACTATACCAGACAGTTGATATAATACATAATTACTTTTTTTTGTAAATACATACATATTATAGATAGAAACATCCATGAGTCAGGTGCAAAGGTAAAATATTACATAAAACATTTTCCCCTAGCGGGATTCGAACCCGCGACCGTTCGCTTAACAGCTAGGGTTACTAACCACTAGACTAAACCAAAACGTGTCGTCAAGGAAGTAAACTTCTGCATACCTGATGAGCGGACGTATGTAGTCCGTGTGGTATCGGAGAAGCTGGACTCTCGCTCTTGATGGACGCTGAGGACGTATGACCTCGGATCCCTTGAGGAACACCTCCTTCCTCTGACCTTGGCGAACTACCAGCACCGCCTCCGCCAGATTCAGCCGAGTCGTCGCCACGGACACAACCTAAACAAGGAATTAACATTGATTCTCTTAGGTAAATTATTATTTCAAGACCATGGCTGAGTCATTGAATGGGCATTGCTTAAAGCATTGTTACATAGTTCATGTATTGACCACATAATATTGATATGTTTTAGATATTTTTTTAACAATCGAGTACTGAGTATGTCTCGTATATTTCCGATACTGACAAAGTGTGATGAGTCATTGTTGACATATTTGTTCTTGTTTCAAATTGTAAATTAGGTAAATAAAATTTCGATTTTGTATAGTCAAATTACAACTAAATGTGATAATACTTATAATAATTTATTATTAGGATAATTTATTTTATGTTGTTTATGTGGACATCAATATAGAACACTACCATCAATTAATATCAATGCAGTGAAAATTTATTATTATTATTATGACTCCAGTATTGTTGATGTAAAATAATTTTTTTTTAATTTCTATTACTAAATATAAATATGCACATAGATCGGTTTTCTGCAGGTAGGGAGTTTTCAGAATTTAACTAAATTTACTCGATTTTATTACATAATTTTTAAGGTAAATTTTATAAAGTAGTTTTTCACTTTTGAAAATTTATTGTAATATTTTTATTTTATTTTCTTGAATCAATTCCAATTTTCTCCTAAATAAATAAAAAACTTCAAGTTACCTTTATGCTTTTTACTGGCATAAAACTCAGCGCCATGAACCGTTTTCACGTGTTTCCTGAGGGATGAAGGATCGGTGTACCTCTTCGTGCAACCAGGGGCTTTACACACATAGGGTTTCTGAAATCATTTAAAGCAATGTCATGATTATTTTAAAAATAAATTTAGTCTTTATAATTCTTTTTGATCATATTTCAAATAGTATACTTTTAATAGTGCAATAATACATAGTAACACTACTTTAATGGTACTACAACACTTCAATAAAACACCTAAGTTACTATTGCCATACTCAGATAAAATAAGAACTAAAGATAGAGCCCAGTGAACGGCAGAGTGAAACCAGTAAGACTACTTCTTCGCCGTGTACATACATGCACACAAATGCAATCAAACTACCCTCGCCCGATTTTTTTTAAATATTAAAGGCGACAGACAGGCTGACGGTCCACTTGATGGTAACTGGCTACCGTCGCCTATAACACAAGTAACGCCACAGGTGCTACAAGTGAAGGATTAAGGATACGGGATACGAAGGGGAAGGGATGGGGTAATGGACTCTTACTCATTCACCGAAACACAACAGCACATATTATGTTGTTATTTCACGGTGGTCTTCTTTAAAGGGGTGGTTACTGCCACCAGACGGGCTGCCCAAATGACTGCTAAACGCAGTGTGCCCTGCTACTACTTAAATTTAGTTAATTTATTAAAATATTTACTAGCGAAAATGGATGTAAAAAAAAACAGGTTTTTAAAAATAAAAAGCAGAATGAAATCACATAATTTTACATGTAAGTAAACTTGGAAGTTATTTTCAACAAAAATAATCCAAACTTGAAACAACAGTATTCTATGCACACATTTTTATAAAACCGGCTTCACAATGTTGTCCGCAAAATTCTGTCTATAGTTCATATTTGGTCTGAGTTGCCATATTATTATATACCAGCACTCTATCGGTTAGTGAAAGATGTTAGAGGTTTGAATTTTATACTGGTGTAAAATTTTAAGAAACAACTTGGAATGTGATTTAAAAAACAGACAAAGGGTTTTTTTCAAAATGCATTTTAGTTGCTTTTAAGATTCTTAGTAGAGAATGTTCTTTAGAAATATTAAAATGTAGATGAATAGTAGATATTAAAATGTTTGTTTAGTAATTTTTTATAGATATTTTACATAGCCTATGTACAAGGAAATTATTGCGAGTAAATTGAAGATATGAAGCAATATAGAAAGTCTTACTTATTTAACATAATGACTGGGTACAAGAGAAAATTATTAAAGTTAGAAGAATAATGGCAAGCCCCGATAAACGAAAATCTAATATATAAAATGCTCGTGTCGCGGTGTTTGTTGCCAAACTCATCCGAAACGGCTGGACCGATTTTGATGAAATTTTGTGTGCTTATCGGGTAGGTCTGAGAATCGGCCAACATCTATTTTCCATACCCCTAAATGTTAAGGGTGGTCCAAAAATCCCCAAAAATATTTTTTTTGGCAAAACGTTTGCCGGGTCAGCTCGTAAGATATATCATTAAGAAAAGATACTTAACAGAAGTATCGAAGCAATATCCCTTACCTCATTACTGTGTGTCCTATTCTGATGCTTTGCTCTATCACTGGCATTAGAAAAGGCTTTTGAACAGCCAGGATACTCGCAGGTGTACGGCTTCTCCCCAGTGTGACTTCGAAGGTGGGTCTTCAAATTCTCTAATCTTGAATATGCTTTACAGCATCCTTCGAACTGGAGGAAAATGAACATATTTATATTACTGGTGAAGATATCTCTTCTACTAAACTTAGAAACATAAAAAAACACCAATCGGAAAGATAATAATATTTTTTCTTTACTGATATAACTGCCTTTCATGTTATAACTGATATAACAGAAGTTACGTCCCACATATTTGGAAGTTCAAATTTCGCTATAGTTAGATTTGTTATATCTTTGTATCTAAGTGGTAATAACATTGTTCTCTGACCATAGATCACAAAAAAAATCAGATCTTTTTTTTTTCTTCAGACTTAAATCATAAAATCAGTGTGCTTTTTGGATTTGCACACCGCTTGTCGGATGAATATGTGGACATTAAGTATTAAAATTTACAACAAATTATGTTGTAACAAAATCAGCAAAAAAATTATTTCGAATTTCGAAAAACTAGATACTTAGTTTCTTTAATGATTAATAAAAAATTAAAAAAATATGTTACCGTGCATTTATGTGGTTTTTCACCAGTATGTCTTCGCATGTGCACTACAAGCATATACTGAGCTTTAAAAGGCTTTTCATCCCTGGAACATCCCACCCATCGACATATGAAGGCTTTCTTGCTGGCGTGAATGTGGTCCGTATTTATATGTTTGACCAGGTCGTCTTGCGTAGGAAATTCAAGTTTACAATCAACCTGAAAAAATAATTGTTATTGTTATACCTACATAGGTATATACTTCATCTGAACCAAAAACCGAGCCAAGGCAAGGCAAGTGGCAAGGCAGTAAGACAAAGAGAAGACTTTTTCTACTTGACCTCTCCATTGGATGAGTGGATTCGTTTCCAGGTGGGGTCAAGTTTGGAAATACTCTTTTTAAATTTGGCTCTGATCTAGATCTGGCAAGTACAATAGTAGCAGGCCACACTGCTACTATTGCAGTCATTTGGGCAGCCAGTCTGGCGACAGTAATCACCCCCTTACAGAAGACCATAGTGAAATAACAGTGTCTGTGCTGTTCTGTTTCGGTGAGTGAATAAGAGGTGCAGAGTGAGTAAGGTCTAAAAATAATTTTAAATTGCATTAATTTAACCGTAGATACAACTCGAAAATACATACCCAGTGACAATTTGTTTCGATGAAGTCCCCTGGTTCGTCTTTTAAGTCCAGCCCATCGTGTACTGTACTCTCAGCAGCCGCAGACAAAGGTTTACTGCTGTGCATGTTGTCTCGTAAACTCTGAGGTGATTTCCGTTGAGTCATAGCAGTGGATGCGCTGAACAAAAAGAAAACATTTCTGATTCGATCTCTTATTGTAAGAGATCGAATTCCCCTCTCCAAAGCTCGCTCAGCGACGTTGAGCTTTCTTACGAGACCACCCAATAAACATTTAGGCTGAAAAATATCTTTTGCCTAGTACATTAACAACTAGAAGCTTTATAAACGATTAACAAAAGCTTAAATATATCCGGTATCGTATATCCAGGTATCCAGAACAAAATTTTGACTCTCGTTCCGTAAATGTTCATATAAAGATTAAATTTTTAAATTGTTTCAAAGTTCGAGTGAACAGGTATCTTCTGGTTGAGCTCGCTCGATCATAGGCCCCAGCTGGCCAAGAGCAACCCATCTCTAATTAATAATAAAGATAAAACTTATAAGAACAGTCACCTATCAGCTTCCATGATACTGGTTACTTCAGGTTGCTGAGGAGGCTGCTGAAGATGTTGTGGCGGAGTCCCGTCCAGACCGAGGCTTGTTCTCACATCTACGGGCGCACCCATCAAGAGTTGCGTCGGCGATGATATATGAGATCTATTTAAAATTATTTTTTTTTTTAATTTATTTACATGATATAATAACATAAATTACTTGCGATAATATTCGAATTTTAAAGTGCTCAGTACGAATTTAGCAGTGTGTAGGCGCCTTCAAATCAATGTGTTGTTAAGTACCTGTGAATGCCGGCGACTAGATGCGCGTGCGCTGCATGATGTGCCGCTGCCGCAGCCGCTTGCTGATGAGCCGGATCAAGAAGAACTCCACCTGCCAACACCCCACTGGCTCCAACGCCTCCCCTCGCGAGTAACTGTTGCGCAAGAGACGCATGCGACAGGGAAAGTGCTGGGGATATTGTTCCTGGAAACACGTCAAGTATACATTTTATTGGCTTTAGATAAAGTTCAAATCGTAATCCGTGATTATAGGATTCAATTTATTGTAAACAGAAAAGTTTCAAAAGAATCCGTTCAGTAGACAATGCGTGAAAGAATAATACATATCCCCATACATTCAGCTTCTCAACTATCACAACCGTCGCAACGTAATTTGGGACTGCAATTTAGGAATAAAAGGGAAAAGCTCATTTGAAAAACTTTTTAAATCTGATTTTACAATTACGTAAATTCTTATAATGACAATGAAAAAACGCGCAAACGAAGGCTTCGTTTTTAAAGTAAGAAGTCGTGAGTCGTTCGCACCTAGGGGGGACACGGACACGGCTTTGCATGTTACTCAAGTAGCGCTGACACTTAACAGTTTAACTTAAAACAGAGTTGTTAGTGTGATAGTTACAGTAATAACTTAATGGGATACTCAACACGCTTAAACAGAAACTAAATGTGCTCAACGATGTGAAACAGTATTTTCTGGTTAAAGTCGTTTCGAGTATAGAGTTTCACACCGAACGCCGCTTCGCAAGGCTCCTGTTACGAACCTTTCACGCCTCTTTTACTTCACCTCCATTCATGCATTTTTTCGAACACGCACTATATTGGATTTGGAACCAATCAGACATCTCTTTTACGACTTTCGGTTCAGTGGTGATAGCAGAAGGTTCTTTTAAATTAGACAAGGCCGGATGCCGGAAAGCCTACATCTCTACGTAAATCTTTAATTCTCGTCTCGTCTCTGATCATATCACAGAATTCAGACAATGTTTGTTAATTGTAAAGTTTTTTACTTCTAAAAAACTTTACAATTAACAAACATTGCTCACTTGAGCGCGGTAAATTTATTAATATATAGTTTTAACAAAATTTATAGTTAAATAAATAAATAAAATTAGCCTTTATTACTGTAAATACAATGCGGTTATTATTATATTAGATAGTCAACGATCGGTTTTAAAGCTTGTCCCTCGACAAATGCCTCTCCCAAAGACTTCCACCTATCTCTTTCTCTTGCGACTCTCATCTATTCTGGACCGGCTACTCCCTTGAAGTCATCTTCTCAGCGTTTCACTTGTCGACCTTTACATCTCTTGCCATCCCTGGGGTACCATTCTGTTATTATCCTAGACTATTTCTCTCTGTTTTCTCTCAGCATATGTCCTGCCCATTTCCAGTGGTTTTCAGTCATTTGGGTAGGCCGTCTTTACAAAAGTCCAGCGTGAAATAGCAATACGTTTGCTGTTGTGTTTTGTGAGAGAGTAAGGCATGCGAAAGCCCATTTCCCTATCCCCTACTAATCCATTATGGTCAGCAGCGGACTTGCAACACCTGTGGCATTACTTGTGTTATATATAGGCTTCATTAGCCACCTACCGCCCCTATCTGAGGGGTCCCGGGTTCGATTCTGGCAGGAACCACAGCAAAATGGAAAGACTGGAAAATAAACTTTTTAAAATTACCTCTCGTTCCTCAGTCATTTGGTCAGTCCGTCTGGTAGCAGTAACCACTACCTAACAGAAGATCACCTTAAATAGTTTACTGGTGATTAGACCTTAAACTGTACTAACCAGCACTAAGATGTCCATAACTGCCCGTAGAAGCTGCTGATGGCGCTCTAACAGCTAAACTAGCAGGCGATGCTCTAATTACAGCTGCTAAATCTAAAGACTCTGCCGAGTATGGACTCCATGACACTGCTCTCTTACGATTGGTTGAAGCTGCAATAGCACCTCCCGATAACCTTAGCCTTGTAGGTGAAGCTATTCGGGAACCTGAAAAAAATCATCAATATCTTTATTAATTTTTTGAGCGCAATTATTTTTTATAATATTTAAAAACTTTTATTCCTTAAAGAGAATATGTTTCAATAAGGTTAATCGCAGTTAATTGCGAGAAAGTAAGACAGTTTTTATGCAGATAGAATTCTTCTTGGTCTGGTGCTTTAGCAAGCAATATTACCATCTTAAGTTAATCTTAATAGTCATATTGTATGTGTTTTTTGATTGTTATATTATGACTTTTTTCTGTTTTTGAATAAAAGGAAATAAATTCAAGTTACCTTCTAAACTAAGTTGAAAATCTTGACTGGCGAGTGTGCTGCCAGCGTGGAGTTCTGGATGTAAACTCCTAGCAGCATTTAAGTACTCTAAACCTGGAACAAAAATATCACTATTTAAGACTTAAGTTGAGTTGATGCTAAAGTTATAATGACAGAAAAATGGGAAACAATTTAATGCATCTTTCTCATTAAAATATAGTAATCCTTGTATTTATGTAATTAAAATTTTCAATTCAAACTCGAATGTTTGTTTTCTTGAACAGAACAGACCATCATTCATATTCCCCTTTTTTCTTCATGAAAACAAAAAAAATCTGAAGAATAATCAATCCTGAATTTGAAAGTTAAGTGAATCGCAGGCGGGGACGTTATGACACGACTTCGGTGCCCCACTGAAATCGTGTCATAACGTGCCTGCCCATCAACGGCCGCGCTAGACAGTCTTTGGTTTTAGTCGGTACGAATCCGTCATAACCCAGCAATGCCTTCTTTCTTTCTTATTTAATCAATCAGAAAAAAAAACTAACCTAACCAATAAATCATTGGTCAGCTAAGGAACCTATTTGGTCAGCAAGTACTGGGTCAACTAAAAGAGTTGCTGACCAAAATATATATTCCTATTTTATATTTTCGTAAAATATAAAATAAGAAAGATAACGATTTCCTCCCATAACTCCAATTTTACAAATCACAACACTCAATATAAACACAATTTCAATTTAGATCGTTTTAATTGAGTTGTCTACAATCGTGATAACTCAATTAAACCAGTCTATAATAGCTCAGATATTAGCTCATTAGTAATTTGCAATATTCAAATTATATATTACCATTTTTATTGGCGTTCTTTAAAAGAATTTGGTGTCACCAATAAACTTACAATGTATTTTTAATGGACGGTTGAGATTTTGGAAGAATTTTAATTTGAAATATGTTTTAATTATTTTATTTTATGAACTTCTACAAGTATTATAATATACCAAATCTTCTGAAACGCTTACGCTTTAATCTTTATCTATACTTACCTAATATTATAAAGAGAGGAGATTTGTATGTTTGTAAAGAACAATTTCAAAAACTATCGGACCGATTTTGCAAAATTCTTTTATCTATAGAAAGCTACATTATCAGCGAGTAACATAAAAATAAAAATAAATTTTATAAATTTATGCAGACGAAGTCACGTGCAAAAGCTAGTTTTAATGAAAAATTATGTTCGTTTATAACTCAGAAGCAATTTAACCCAACACCGAATGTGGTCCAATCTTCTCCAAATTTAAACCAATATATTCCGAGAAAATTTTCGGCTATAAATCCACTTAATCAAACTTATTTCTCAACAAGGGCGTTATTTTAGGCACGAAACTTCATAGTAAACATATAATATTTTATGATGCCTCCAAAAACAAACACGGTATGGGATGAAACGAAAAAGATAAAAAAAGGTTTGATTTGTTAATCACGCTTCTTGGTCGGTGCTTCGCGGAGGTCGTTTTCGTTTTAAATATTAGTTTCGGGCAAAAGGCGCGATCGTCGACCGCCAATTTGGCGAATTTCCATCCAAACAAGAAACTCACCCAGAAACCGTGCACTCCTTTTGACGTGCCGATGCCGCCTGGCTTAAATTTTTATGTCTTCATTTTCTGTGAGAATTTCGATTAAAAAAAAAGAATATTCTTTTTTCAAAATCTCGTCCGTTTCGAATCCCATTATCAGTCTACTAAATGGTCATCCGGGCGACATTCTCGTGAGCGTCCGCAAACAGGTATTTCAAATTTCGAACTTTAAATACCTTTGAGTCTATAATCGAGCGGTTGAATCGATCGATTGAGTCACTTTTTGTTCAAAACGCGACCGGACGAGACGGCGATGGAAGGTTGATATATTAATTTTTATCTTTACCGTCGATTGGGCGTAAAATTAGTAGGTATCTTCGGGGCCTAGTGGTTTCCCGGTCGCGTTTAGCGTTTAAAATATGAATGTCAAATAGCTTTTTTAGTCGGCGCCTTTAACGGCCGCGAAGTGACTTCGTAACGCCCGCGCCGTATACTAATGAGGACCTTTGGAAATTATGAGTTCGGTTGTTATTTGAATGAGCGGCGAGATGAAGAGTTGTTAACGACGTGAATTTGTTATGCGGTTTTCGTCTCTTTTTAGTATTCAAACATACACCGTGGAATTGTGACAAACTAATTTTCAAAGGACAGTTTATGTACATACTAGTGGCACGCTTCGGCTTCGGCCGGAATGCAAAGAAGAACGTGTGGGAAAGGACATAATATGACCTGTAACCAAGTCTATGCATGTAGTCTCTATCTTGTATCTTGTATGCACTCCCAGCACAACAAGATTTGCTATTTGTCGGTTTATGGAAATCATAACCTCCATAATCAATTAGACATGTTTGATTATTTTAATTATCTCCTATTCTTAAAAGAAGAGCGAACAAAAATGCAATGTTTTGAATAAGTTTGCAAACAAACGCAATCTTGGCCGTTGCACTGTTTTAAGAAGTCATGCGTTGTTCACAAGATATCAACGCACGTAATGGAACTATACTATAGTACTTGAATGACCATGTGACAGTCATTCAAGCAAATTGTTTAGTAGATTTTCATCAAAACCGAACTTTAATTAATTAAAATTTAGAACTACGTCTAGACGACTTTAAGGAAAATTCCGGAATATCTTTACTAATTTAAGAAATGCCAAAGTGAGTTTGTTTGTTACGTTTTCACGCCTTTACTACTCAATCGATCATCATGAAACTTTGCAAAAACATTATTAGGGATAAGTAAAGAAAAGTACTTAGGGTACCACCTTCAATGTTCCCGAGGGATGATCTAAAAATTATAATGAAAAATTCAACACTAGTCAAAACATTTGATCAATAAAGGTTGAATAAATAATTTTACACTTAAGAAAAAGTGAACGCGGACGAAGTTGCGGGCAAAAGTACAACATAACCAAAGACGTACCTACTTATTATTTTTTTATATATTAGACGAAACAAAAACGAAGTGACAAGACAGACGCGCCAAGAAGCATCAGCTATACCAAGTTATGTCGACTTTTTTTATAACAAACGTCAGATTTGATTTGATTTTATAATTACGACAAAAACATAGCCATCGCATGTCACAGAACGATCGTTATATTAAATGTAACGTGTGGATACTGCAAAAACGTTTGCACTAACAAGGCTTTTTTTTGTCCTATCATAATCAACGGCGTGGAAGTGTGATCGCAGGTAGTCTTACGCTAGTTAGCCCAAGGCAAATGGTTCTTAGGGGAAAAAAACCAAAATTTAACTCTTCTAATTTTTTTTCTTTTTATTGTAACTGGTTGAATTCTTTGGTTTTTTGCCACTGGTGGAAGGCATAAAGGAGTGAGCCTCCAGGATTAAAGCTACCTGCATCTAACTTTTAGTACTATTATAAAGTTGACCTTTTAGTAGTGGAAGGGCTAAAAGTAGTAGTGGAAGGGCTAATTGGGAAGAGATGGGAAGCTATTGGACCAGGCACAGCATGGTAGTCTTCTGTGAAGGGGTGGTCACTGCCGCCAGACATGTTGCCCAAATGACTGCGAAGCGCATAGTGCCCTGAAACTACTTGCCAGATCCAGACAATAGATAACTATGAAGGTTCATTTCCAAAGTTGGTCCTGCTGGGTTTCGAACCTGGGACTCCCAATTGATACGGAGAGTTAAAGCAACTTAACCACTCGTCGATCAAGGGGCTCGTCAGATGAAACTATAATATCCAATTAACTTGCATCAGGGTTATTTTGCAGTTAAAAAATTTAACTCCATAAATTTATTCAACAGTAGTCCACCTTAAATGACCAAAGAATAAAAATAAAAAAAAACTAATCGAGTTTATGAATAAAATCACCGTCAGTCTGCCGCAAATTGCTGGTGCGACCGAGACAGGTGAATTACAAACTCACATGGCGGAAAGAGACGCAACCATAGTAGTAATTATTCTGTTAGGAAATATAATTTCATGTTGTTATGATGATGTATGCGTCACATTATATCTTGAAAAGGAATATAAATTAACACATATTCATATTTATTAATTCTCCGAGTGTGTTTAGTTGAGTTGTTCGGCGAAGGGTGCAGCGATATGATGAAATTAATCATAACGCTGCCTACACCTGAACTAACTGGAATTCTTAGTCAAATTATTTTTTAATTATTATAAATAGTGGCAAATAGGTAGGCTGACTGCTGATGTTACAATAAAATAGTAAATAGTAAAGGTATGACATAGAATAATCGACATGCGAATGCGAAACGCGACATGCTCGGTGAGCGTCTTGCTCAGTGATATGAGCTTTTAAATAGCAAAAAGACTATTATACTCTTCTTAACTCCTGAGTGCCGATTTTTAGAAAAAATACTATCATTATAAAAGATTAATTACTGATCAACTTTTCAAATTTCATTAAATTTACGTATATTTGCTTACCATTCTACTTGTGTTCTGCCTTTTAGACGCTGTAATGGCACAGATAATTATCCTCAACATTGACACCCCTACATAATTAGTGACAGTTATTATCACAGAACACTATATACTCACAAGGGGACCAGTGTAACTTGATATCTGTCAAACTATTCACAGAACAGGGGTTTGCACAGCATGTGAGATTCAATGTTAAAAAGAAACTCCAGTCAGTGTATAAATATCTATAGCTACACGCGACTTTGCCGGCGTAACTTTATAAAATATAGCCCAAGTTACTCGCTGATAATGTAACTTTCTATAGGTGATAGAATTTTCAAAATCAGTAGTTTTTGAGTTTATTTATTACAAACATACAAATCATTTATCTTTATATTTTATTAGTATAGATGTAAATGTATGATTTATTACCTATTATTATTAAAAAGAATACATGTGTCAAAGTATTCACAATACTAAAGAATTCTCCATTAATTTAGAGATATCAAACTAATCTGGTCGTTATCTTTAAATATACACTTTCTCATTCTAACACACCAATTAAAGTGGGATAGAGAGAATAATTATTGGAAGACATTTGAAACCAACAAGACTGCGGCCATATTGCCCTTCCGGCTTTGTTAATTACTCGTTAAGAACTTGTGGTTAACAATTGTGAGTGGATTTATAAATAGATTGATTACTGGGTTCAAGATACAGTATGTATTTAAAAGCTCTGGAGTTACCTTTTAAATACATACTGTACCTAGTTCTCGTATGGAGCAAGTAGGTATATAATCAATAGAAAGGAAACGTAATAACATCGATGAAACGTGAAAGAAATCTTCAAAAAGTTACCTTTTCAATGCTAAATTTGCCAAATTTAAAATAATGTTAATATATATATATATATATGCATATAATAATAAAAAAACTGCGACGTATTAGTACCTACATAGGAAATTAATCGTCAACTATAAAATAAGTATACAATTTATAGAAAACGTCTAACTGGCTCAAGAAAACAGAAATCTTGCATTTGTTTTATTTGTTTTATGAAAGTCCTATCAGCCCAGCCATAGTGCTATCAGCTTTATATTAGTGCAAAATTTAAATACACAAACACACTGTATCAACTAATCGGGTCATATATTAACAGTTTCTTTCAGCTCCCATGATTAATGTTGTCTAGTCGGGCAGAATAAGCACAAACAACATCACACTGAACGAATTATAATAGGGCTGCCAACCTTACTTTTTTCAATTTATAGAAACTTCTAAAAATAGCACCTTGGAAAGAAACTCTTTAAAATCACAACCTAATCTGCTCAATGATTAAGTCTAGCTATAATAAAAAAAAATGAAAACATCAAGTTAATCAGGAATACCTAAGTCCTTCATCAAAGTACAAAAATCGATCCAATTAAACGTTTTGGATGAGGCTGAACACGATTTAAAAACTTATTAAAATATAGTTCTTAATGTGTAAATTATTGTAAATTTTGTAAATATGTATTATTATATGGATGTCATACTTGAAATAAATGATTATATCAATATTTTTAAATACATTCCCTAAAATTTATTTGTGATTTAAGGAAGGATTATTTTCAGAATTTTTTATTTACAAAATTGACAGCCCTAGAGAGAAACGTTGACGCCATATGGAAGACAAAATTTTTGCACAAAAACTCACGTGTTAACTCGATAATTAACTTTCTTGGAAACAAAATTAGTGTCGGGACCGAATTTGTGATTTATGCTTCCTCTAACTAAACACAACTTTGTGTTATTGTTATCTTAATGAAGATGACAGTAATTGGAATTTGTTTACCTATAGTGTTTTTGTATACATAGGTTTTAGTATCATTTTATACATATATAAGTATTGATAAAATGGGAGTCAAATATTATGATAACCTAATCCCTAACTTGATCGCAAGCAGGACCCCACATATCGCTGCTTAAATTCAAAAGTGCCACAAATCAAAATTACACTTTTTTACAGGAGAGCTAATCGACAAAAATTAAATTATATTTTGTCTATTTTTTTCTTATTAGATATATATCAAATATATGCATATTATACATCGTTAGAAGCGTATATTTAAGTAGCATTAAATGTTTTAAGTACTTTTATAATAAACTGAATACTAGAGGAGATATAAGCATATAAGTTACTTTTGAATATAAAAAAAATATATCAAAATATACTAAATATGGAATAAAACAACCATAAGTCTTTTGCAACCTGTTTGCAACATACAATATGAAGCATTGCGATTGTATTTTTGCAATAAAAACATTTTTGGATTTTTTTGATTTGTGGTAATTTTGAATTTAAGCAGCGATATACTTACCATATATATAAAGAATATACCAGAAGAATATATTTTTTTAATTTATAGAGACCTAAATCTTCCTTCGAATATTTTGAAAAATATTTAATGTAGACATAAAATAGACACAACTCGTTTATAATTTTATTATATTATACCTATGTATAATATAATAAAGTTATAAATTTTAATATTTTAATTTTATATATTTTTCTTGCTATTTGTGGGTATTATGCTTTGTAAAATCTGAGGAGTGGGACTTGATGACCCTATAACACAGATGTTTTTCAATACCTATATATTCAATTGTATGTTTGTTAGGCTAACTTTGACTGTATATCGTATGGTTTTTGTGATTGTGTGGAGCTAATAAATAAATGGATTAATTATTGATACTATGGAATACCTTTTGAACACATTCTTAGACTTTACATTTCTTCAAAAAAATACTGTTTCAACATTCTCACATTTCTCATACTATAGTTGTCGTAGATTGTTTTTAATGACTGTTCACTTTTTAAATGCATGTTTGATCTGTAAGCTTTTCAAGGCACTAGGCTTTAGTTAAGTATAAGGTGGCTTAAAGGCCACTTTGCATTTACAAGTGATAAAAAATACATAATCGTATCGTAATCGATTATACGCAATCGATCACTTAATCACTTAATCGATACAAGAAAAACCTGTACACTTATTGTGAACGAAATAACACAATCTAAGGTTTTTTTTAAAAAGCAATTACAATTTCTATCGTAGCGAGGATTAAAAACTTGGATCAAGGTTTTCTGGGAACAATTACTAGCGTGGGTGCTGTCCCGTGGTCTAAGTATTAGAAGGAAGCGAAGAGATTAATTCAAGTCCATTAAACGTATGGGTAATCCTGGCTGTCGCTCTTTTCAATGTAAAAATTATAAAAAATATATTTCAATATTTAAATATCTCAATTTATGCAATTTATCAAATAGTTGAATATTAATTAATAAAGAACCTAACCTTTGTTTATTTTGAAAATTAATAAAATATTAATAATACTCAATAAAGCTTCCTTGTTGGACAGATTTCAGTGAAACTAGTCACGATAGTACACCTAGTGTTGGATGAAAACTCAAAACATTTTCTATCCTAGTACAGGATAACACTATCCTAGCTTTCCATTGCAAGGCTTGACTTGATCTTGACTTTACTGAAATCTTTCACCACGTGCTCACAATTTGAACCATAATTAGGACAAATATTTACTCTTGACTTTGGTTTTCATAGCTTGCTGGTTTTTTTTTATTAGAGATAAGGCCTATGATGGAGCGAGCTCACCCAGATGATGCCTATTCACTCGAAGTTTGAAAAGATTTAGGTTATATGAGCATGTATAACCCAAATCTTGTATAACCCATGTATAACCCAAAGTATGTTTAAAGCGGATGATTTATTAAGGATGATAACCAGCCGTACGTCTGAATGTCCGATGGTAGAAAGGGGAAGGTGATATGAGCTCATGCAGCTCCTGAACACAATAAAGCACATTTTATGTGCACGCAACTATATTATTTACAACAGCGATTCCCGCTATTTAAGACACTCATAATCGCCAACGCTTATAACTTACACCACTTATTTTTAAGCCTACACCGGTGAGAAGGAACTCGTTTCAAAGATGTCTCAATCTCGATATACCCTTCGGATCAATAGGCGCCGACACACGGAGGATTTTTTTCATGGATCTCGTGATCAAACAGGTTTACGAGACACCAAATTGTAGAAAACACATTCGTTTAACGAACAAGGAAATTTCGTTTGACAGTTGCGTTAAGTGACATACCCCTGCGCCCAATATGGAGGAAAATGGACAGGTCGACACCTCCACGCGATGTGTGCAAGGGCACATATAATGTGACATGTCAGATAGTCGGCGGAAATAAAAAAAAAAAACTTACGAATCAAAATGGGGTGTAATTAAAATAATTGGTCGTAAAAAATATTAATGTGGCGACCTCTGATATTAAATAAAACATTAATAATTTAATAACTAAAAAAAAATTGCGAATTTAGTTTATAGAGTCGTATCTACAATTTTTTCAAATATTACCTATCTACAAATTTTACTAATCTTGAATTTGAATATTTTAATCTCAATAAGAACAAAAAGATCAAAACACCATGAGGAAATATATCAAGAAAAATGAGTAGGATAGCAAATATGGATAAAATAGTATGATTAGCAAAAGTATGATATATGTACAATAAATTCAGATCAGTTGCTATAATACTTAAATACGCCTTTTTCTGGACAACGAGAGACTTTAATTTTTTTTAATGTAACCCCAGAAAAGAAATATAAAATAAACATATAAAATAAAAACGCTGTCCGTCTTTGTTTCTCCGCTTACTTCTTCTAAACCACACCTGGGGCCCTAGCCAAGATGCAAACGCAGTGCTTTCTACAGTTGTAAACGCTACGCTACATTGGGACAAAGCTTTGTGATTGGTCAAAATTTTATGTGGGCGTTACAACAACCAATCACCGGGCTTTATTTTGTTCGCTTCGTAAAGTTCGCTAGGGAGCGTTTCTTTAATGTACATCTTGGCTAGGCCCCAAGGGGCCCTAGCCAAGATGCAAACGCAGTGCTTTCTACAGTCGTAAACGCTACGTTACGCTAGGGACAAAGCTTTGTGATTGGTCAAAATTTTATGTGGGCGTTACAACAACCAATCACCGGGCTTTATTTTGTTCGCTTCGTAAAGTTCGCTAGGGAGCGTTTTCTTTAATGTACATCTTGGCTAGGCCCCAAGGCATTTTCATGCGGTTTTCACTAATTGAAAGTGATAAACGAAGGTTTCTTTTAAATGAAACAACAAATAAAAAGTACTTACAAAAGAAATTATCGCTATTAAATTTAAATAAAATATTGTGTTCTCTACTCAGCGGGCGGAGGGTATCATGGGGTTTTGTAGATATACGTCTTCAATCAAATGTCGAGAGTGGGGTTTCTATCGGGAGCTTTCAAAGCCTTCAACCGGACGACGACAGGGTCATTCAAACTTTGTCTCTTCGTGATTCGTATTATACAGGAAACAGGATAAGATTTTTTTATAAATTTAAGTCTTATAAGATTAACTAAGATATAGTGTTATCTTAGTTAATCTTAAAAACTTAAATTAATTAACATAAAAAATAAATTAAAGATAAAGATAATTAAAGATATAAATTTCTAAGATATTATCTTAGTTAATCTTCAAAACTTAAATTTATTAAGATAATAAATAAATTAAAGATAAAGATAAAGATAATAAAAGATATAAATTTCTAAAATATATTTGTTATCTTAGTTAATCTTAAAAACTAAAATTTATTTAAGTTAAATTAATGTTAACTGTTAAATGAGTTAAATTAATTTGCCTTAAAACTGAAAAAATAATTGAAATGTCTTAAAAATATAGTATAATACATTAATTTTGATTTGCAATGGCCATTGCCCCCTATCCTATACCTTCCTAAATACCTTTCGGCAGCGCGCTTGCGTTGCTTGTATTATAGGCGACGGTAGCCACCAACAATCAAGTGGATTGTCAGCCTGTCTGACGACCATTACATAGAAGAACACAGTAAACGCGTAATATTAATTAATTTAATAATGATTCGTCTGTATTTCCGAACTTATATAACCCAAATCTTTTCAAAGTTCCAGTGAATAGGCATCTTATCTCGTATGAGGCGACTAAAAGGGGTTCCGGTGATTGGCCTACTCATAGGTACCCATGACGTACCACGGTTCCCGAAAAGGCGCACATAACCCGGTGCTTCTTACCCGGGTACCTATGTAAGGTTTTTACCCCTCATCGAAAAAAAAAAGCTTCGCTACACAGCTGGATGTTGGCCAAGAGCAAACCCATCTCTAATATAAATTAAAAAAAAATAAATGATAATAAATTAAGTTTTGTAAAATTATTCTCCTAGTTAGTTTTATAAACTAAGTCATTCAATTAAGGAATCCGAGATCAAAATTAAGCCTTCTTCGTTTAAAATGCATTAATCCGGTCGCCTGTCATGCGCCTGCGTTGTACTTGTCTCTTTCTAAAACTCGTTCCGGTCACCTCTCGTTTCCCCTTTCACAAAGATTTTATATAACAGATTTGACAAAGGTGGCTAGGTCCATTCTAACTAATCTATATACATAAAAATTCAGCTTCCGTTTGTTTGTGCCCACGAAACTCAAAGACTAGCCAACGGATGCTTGATTTTTTTTGTAGATTTGTTTAATTAAGTTTAATTAAAAAATAATATAAAACTGCAAAAATGTTAAGAATAATTAATGTTAATGTTTAATTAATATATTCACGCCATGACAGGAACATAAAATATGTCATCTGTGAGGCTTAGTAAAAATAACTAAACAACACATCGGTGCATCTGTGTATTCTCTTCGAACTATACTTTGCTTTCTTCTTCAATTCATTCTTTTTTCTTTTTCTTTTTCGAGTAGAAACATAAACTCTCAATCTCTCGCTCAGTTTTTACGCTCACTTGAATCGGAGTTGAGCCATAATTTGTGATTATGGAAGAATGAAGACATAATATAGACAAAGTATTTATAATTAAATCAAAATGCCTCTTCAGTTTATCATTTTAGGAATTTGATATCCCATTTTATGTGAATCTCGACAGGCAGGCTGACAGTCCAATTAAATCTTTTAATATTAGTAAGTATAGAAGTATAGATAACCAAGTATCAAATTGAAAATGACTGATAGTTGATTATTTATACAAGTTCATTAAAAGGTTCCCCAATTATTAAATGTGCAGTGACCAATTCAAGTAAACAACGTGGTTATTATCGTAAAACCACTCCGATATATATGTTACGGCTAAAGATAGGTGTGAACATAAACTTAAGTTTAGCCGGCTAATCTTAAGTTTATCTTCTAGAGGCGGCTAAAGTTCGATATCATGTTAGTTTGCGTCGTGAATTTCCATCTTTAGCCGGTTAATGTGCACATTAACCGAAACAAAACGGCTAAAAATGTTTCGATGGATGCGCCGGGGCGAACATGTCGCTTGAGGGGGCGGAGGGGAGACGATGCGCGATGACAGACAGGCTGACGGTCCACTTGATGGTAGGTGGCTACCGTCGCCTATAACACAAGCAACGCCATAAGTGCTACAAGTGCGCTGCCGACCTTAGAAGGATTAAGGATAAGGGAGGAATGGCGCTCCTTATTATTTTATTTTAATGACTAGATATTGTTTTAAGTTATTAACACTGCAGAAGTTTTTTTTTGTAATTTTAAATACAGAAGTATCTGTAATAAACAGATAAGTAATAAGAAGAAACCTCTTATTATTTTATTTTAAATAATAGATATTGTTTTAAGTTATTATCGCTGCAGAAGTTTTAATTTGTAATTTTGTACCTATACGCTACATAAGTATATGTAATGAAAGTGATTATTTTTTAATAAAAGTTTTCGTGTCGAAATAGTAAACATTATTATACCGTTTCCTTTTTCATTTGCTTCTACATTTTTAGCCAAGGGTCTGCAGTTAAACTTAAGTTTAGCCGGCTAATGATAGATGAAACTAACATTAACATCTTCTCGAAGATAAACCTAAGTTTAGCCGGCTAATCTTAAGTTTATGTTCACACCTATCTTTAGCCGTAACATATACATTATAAAATCGAATGTACAACTCTATTAAAATGGTAAGAAATGAGGCAATTTATCCGTTCTTTATTGTGAAGTTATCCTTCAGACTTACATATAAAGTGAGATTTTCATTATTATTGAACGAGATCGCGTTATCAGCGATTTTTTTTAATACTTCTCGTATGTCCACGGTCTGTGAAACAAGTAAGAAAAGGGGTACAAATTAAGTTGAAAAAGTGTCCCAATGAACCTTTAAATTGTTTTCTATATAATGTCTGTGGTATACGTTCTCGGTTTACATCATCATCAGCGGTCTTATCTGATGTGTTAACTCCGATCGAATTTGATTCTTGTCCAGTCACATTTAAAGTAACATTTTCAATGTTTACATAGTTAATATGGTTTCTTCTGGCATTGTCTCCGCGACTTGCTAAAAGTAGTGTAACAAGATCACTTCTTTCAGAAACTATAACTCTATTACCGATACCTTAAAGCTTGTAGTTGTCTGTTTCGACGTCGATATCTGTATCTGCTTTGCTATGTTCATTTTAAATTTTAACAGTTTGTTACAGAGGTTATTTTCCTTTGAGTTTTAATGTTAAATGGGCAGTTGTTTGTTTTAAGAAGGCTTTATCGCAGCACGTAGGGTCGATTTGAATAAAAATACAATTTATATGTGTTGGAGAGTTCGGTTAGGCGGTGTAGGGTTACGGAGCCGGTCCGACGACTAAGCTCCCAATTTGCTTGTGCATTTCTGAGTAAGTTATTAAGTTTCGGCTTGTCACTTCGGTTGCGAAATTTCGCTGAAGGCTGATGTCGGCGCAAGGCGCAAGGTGCAGCTGTTCATTTGATGTTTTGTTTAATTAATGGATTCGCGGCAATCTAGAGTTACTAGCAGTATACCGACTATGCAACTTTAATATAAATAGTACTGATTTTCTTTGGGAAGCTGCTAATTCTAACTTTTTTTATTCGCTAGCTTTTGTCTGCAACTACCTGAGACTTCATCCGCGCTCCTTTTTATTAGGTGTTTATTTAATCTTTATTGCTCCTACCTATATTAAATATTTTACTTTTATGTTCAGATGATCCCTTCAGAACAGTGTTTTTCTGGATGAAAGGTACCCCTATATGTCTTAGTTAGAAAATATCAAAACGATTATTCACTAAGGGTGATTTCGCCATCTACCTAGTTCGACTATCTATGCAGAACTTTGCAGAACGGACATTACCACCAGAAGAAAAGGTGCTCTACGTTATGGATCCAGCATATTAGATTATTATAATATCAAGTATTATCCAAATCTATTCAATTTCTTGTTACATAAGTGTAAGTATTAACAATCATCGATGACACCGAAGTCCTGCTAATCCCTGTGTCTAACAAAGAAAGAAAAATCGTATATATTTCATCTTTATTTTTTTCCGTGCACATTCATTTCATTACTAGAAACACAATTCAGATAATTATTATTTAATTATAAATCTTACTTATTAAAAAAAAATATCAAAAGTTTGTAAAGATTTTTTTTAAAACGTTCAGTAAGCTGGTGAACTAATTTGGATGAAACGTAGGCCACAGACAGCCTATGAGTCTATAATCTCAAATAAAACATTAAATTAGGTTTTAAACAAAAATAAGACTCAATTAACTCAGGATTAAACTTAGTGCATCTATCTGGGACGTGATTCTAAAAGCCAATGTTTTCGCAGAACCCTGACCTAAGAGTTTTGTCGATCAGGCAATTTTGGTACCAATATGTTAACGAATAAGAATTAAATTTGTTCAGACCTTGTTACAAGTATAAATATACATAGGTTATTAACGAAATAGGTTGAATTACTAACTGCATCCGGCGCAGTAGACGAAACATGAGCTCTACATAAACATACTGACACATTTCAAGTTAGTCCGTTAGGTAGAAGGCATGCGCTGGCGCCTGTTTGAACGTGTGTAGAAATAACCTTAATCATCACATACATAGACTCTCTTAAACGAGTTACAAAGTATGTAGTTCGAAATACAGAGAGAAAATTATTAAACAAGACATTGTGCTCATTGACATAACTTAATATAATTATGTAGAAGACTTAATTTTGACTTACAGCCAAGACTTAGCCCTTATAGTCTAGGATTAATTGTCATAGTTTAATACAAAATTTCAACTATGAATACTGCATATTATGAAAATATTGCTTGAAGTAGGTAATTTGTATTTGAACATATACAAATTGAACATATTGTATTGGTTTAGTTATCATCTCGCACGATTTTATTTCGTACGAAATGTGCGAAAAGACAACTTTAAATTTAAATATATATTTTAGTAGTCATCTCGCACACATATTATTTTCTTGCGTGCGACACAACACTTTTTTACCAGTTTAATAATAATTAGTATCTTTTGCTATAAAAAATATACAATTTTTATTTACATTAACTTAAATTGATTTCTCTCATTCGTTACTATCATTTTTTTAAGTGAAGGTCTGTATGTCTGACAATATTTACATAAATAATATTTTATAATAGGTGGCTACCATCGCCAACTTTAAGTATTAGGATGAGATATGTGGATATGGGTTCTGGCATCCTTTAATCACTCACCTGGTGACAGTAAGAGGATTATTACTGTCACCAGACGGGCTGCCAGATTTATGATTGCGAAACGCACTGTGCCCTGGCACTATTAAGAATTTTTTTAATTCGATTTTCGCGGTACCGTAACCGTAATTTGTGGCAAAAGAAAAAGATGTTAAAAATAACGTAAGTAAGTATCAAATGAACGGTGAAACCGAACCGAAATGTGTACACTCAATTGACCAGGAGATCAGGAGATCGGGGAGATGTAAGTGGACACGGTTGCCAAGGTAACCGGACACTGATTTTTTTATCCGCAGACCATTTTCGTTTCGCACAAAAATATCAGCCGCAGTGAAGGGTTGTATTACTCGCGTGTTAAACACGTCGCCCCGTTTAATTGGATTTCGCGTGTCATTGTCGGTCTTGTCCCACTCGTGTTTTATTGTTATTTTATTATACAGCACTTAGTAACCGGCTTCACATGTATTTTTTTTATAATAATAACTAGCTGACCCGGCAAACGTTGTTTTCTCAAAAATTAAAATAAAATTTTTTGGGGTGGGCCACCCTTAACATTTAGGGGTATGGAAAATAGATGTTGGCCGATTCTCAGACCTACCCGATAAGCACACAAAATTTCATAAAAATCGGTCCAGCCGTTTCGGAGGAGTTGCGACACGAGAATTTTATATATTAGAGAAGATAAATTCTTTATTTCGACCATGTCGCTGCTTAAATTCAAAAGTAGCACAAATCAAAAAAAATTTCAAAAATGTTTTTATTACAAAAATACAATCACAATCCTTCATATATATGTTGCAAAAAGACTTATTATGCTTATTTTATTCCATAATTAATTTTGATAATTTTTTTATACTTATTCAAAAGTAAGTTTCAAAAGTAAGTTCAAAAGTAGGTACCAGATCGCTGTTTCAAGCCGCCCCGCCTCGATGGCTAGGATAGCCATGATGATATCATGGCTTACTTTACTGTCCTATTATACATATTTCACTTATTAAAATTTTAAAATGAAACAGTTTTCTCATATATTTTTTTATTATAAAAAAAGCTTAGTTTTTTTAGTTATCACAATTTTATTGATATTTGTTAAATATACATATTTTAAAAAAAATTTTTTTTTTATATTAAATCAAGGCAGCGCTTGGCCGCGATCTCACTTGATGTAAGGTGCAGATGCGGCCGAAGGTAAACCACGCTTACCTAGTAAGTGCCCATTCACCCTTGACTTGTCAACATACATTAGGTATGGTATTCTCAGTTTCACTACTGTTCTTCTCCATAAAATTACAAACTGTCATAAAATTACTTAGTTTTTATCATTCTCGTCTCTATTTGAATTTTACAAACAAACATCTACCGTACGCAAGAATAGAATATATCCTCCGTGACTATATTGCATATCGAATCACTAATGCACGCTGTCGACAAAACTTACTTATAAAAGCGTACAATTTAATATTCACCTCAAGTGATGAGAGGTAGCGACTTGCCTAAATTATTATGTGAGTATCCATGCCAATATTAATCCAATGCTGTATCTACAATATTTTCTACTCTAGAGTTAGTGATAAGTTTTAATTTAGCAAAGCAGTATTTTAGTTTAGTTATTGATTTTTTTTATAGAGCCATATTATTCCACAATACTATACTATCCCCATTAGCCTTGTCGATAATTGAATATTGATTATATTACATTGGTTTAGTTTTAGTTATAATTTAGTAAAATGTATATAAGATTTTGCCCAACGAGACGATATGTCCTTCAGGGAAAAGCTTCTAAATAAAGATTTAAGAAAAATTTCGAGTAGAATTGATGCCATCTTAAGAGCTCACTGGCCAACGGGAGCTGCTTGCCAATTCAAAATTATATAATTTTACGATTACTCGTTTATTATTGGTGGTAGCACTACATTAAAAAAAACATGACATTTATGAAGGTTTGGATGAAAACAAAAAAACTGAAATTATATTTCATATCTAGTACAATAATTTTTAAAATGTGCAAACGGTAGTCACCAACCATCAAGTGGACCGTTAGCCTGTCTGTCGACCTTAAAATAAAAAAGGTAGATTTCTGTCGTCAGACCGGGCATGCCTGTTCGTGGCTGCGGAAAGCAGATTACTGCTAATAATGAACCTGGATCAACATCAATCAAGCGATAAAATTATCGCAACTTTGAAGAAGGAACGTTGAAAGAAAACTAAGAAATAACAGTTGTTTAGCTAATTATCAATGCGTGCGTGAACGAATGCAAGAGACGTAAGTATGTGTGTGAATGAAAGGTTAAATAGGTATTATGAGCCTAACGTTTTTTAGTTCTAATAAAATTGTCTTCAAATCAACACGTGTTTCTCTTTATCATAAACAAGCAAGCAAAAGTGAACTTTAATACCGTAACAACAGTATTAGAAATATATTTTTTAATTATATGCAGAAACCTACAGTGTGTTTTACAACTTGACTTTTTTCTTAAAGAAAAATTTGTCGCCAGTAGTGCCGGGATAGTAAGACAAAATTAATGCATTAAAATGTTAGCATATCTGTTCACAATTCAAGGCTTTTAATTGAAAAAAATCAATGAGTTTATTGTAGTTTGATTCATGCTTCAGGCATAAAGGTATATTTATAAATCCCGCCCATCGCTTGTGCATTACACCGCCGACTGTTACTAGTAACAAATCTGTTACGGTAAGGTCAATACCATGATGTTCGCGGACATCCATATGTAAACGATGAACAAGAATTATATCTTTATACCACTGAGAATACCTCTATATTACTTAAAGGAAATTAAATGAATAGATACACTAGACTAGACAGTGCATAATTCATACTAAGCATTAACAGACTATGCAAATGTCTCAATCTAGAATAACCTTCAGAATAATTAATATATTAACATTAATTAACCTAGTAACTATACTCGAACACTAATATTACACTAGGCTGTGCCCACGACTTCGTACGCGCTGTAGTTAATTTTTGAAAATCCCACACGAACTTTTTTTTTTTCAGTTTAAAAAGTATCCTATATATTTATCCAGGTAATAAACTATCTGTGTGCCTAATTTCGTCCAAATCCGTTAAGCCATTTCTGAGATTAGTGATTGTTCTGAGATAAACATACAAATTGTTTTTTGAATTTTTTTTTTCTGAAACATACTTTATGTAATTTTTGACAACGTATGAAAAATTTCATGATGATCGATTGAACAGTTAAGGCGTGAAAACGTAACAAACAAAAAAATTCAATTTCGCATTTATAAAATACGTTAGGATTGATAAAATATATTAAAATAAGTATAAGAAATACCTAATTACGAATTTTGATAAACTTTATTGCTTTAAAACTTAGTAAAAATAAACGTTTTTAATTGTAAGGTAGAAATCCTAACCCTTTTACTCAAATGCATGCCAATTTTAGCTCGTATTTTAAACTGTCCCTTAATGGCCACATTTACGTATCAGTCATCGACAGATAACTTCGTCCGATTCTGTACCTTAAATTTAAAGAGATAGGGTTGAATTCGCGTTAGATATATGAGCTGAAGGAGTGGTAACAGTCGTGAGTCAAGCCCTAATTAACACCTCACAGTGTAGATAAATTGCCATGATAGTGTTCCTGGTGGTTCGCGCTTCTCCCAGATACGTATGGCTCGTATGGTTCCATTTGGATTTGACCGTACAATTTAAATATTTACGGGTGTGATGATTGCTTTTTCTATAGTATATGTATTTCATATTGATGTGAAATCACCGTGAGAAATGAACAGGCCAAAATTTGCGTTGTTATTGGTTGCCCAATTTGAATTATGAACGTTTTGTATAGTCAAACATGTCCTAATTTAAACATAATTATAATGAATTATTAATATTATTTTTTATCTTTGAATATTATTTTCAGTATTTTTTTTATTAATTACTGTATTTTTCATTAATTTGTGAAATTTGATATTGATATGGCTGAAAGGAGCTTTGACTTTTTTTTTATATGTATGTATCTATGTAACAATATATCGATTAAAAATATTAAATTTAAGTTAAAGCAATATTTTTTAAATTGTATATAATTAATAATAATTAATAGTATATAGTTAGAATTATTAATAATTTCAAATGATAAAACGAGGTTAAACCTCAGTGGTTTTTAGTTTTATCGTTTTACATGTTATTTTATATATTAGCCCTTAAAATTGGTAAAATTATTAATAATAATAAAAAAACTTGAATATTATAGAAAACTTTTTAACCATTTTGTAATTATTTTTGGACGCCCCTACTGCTTCAGACGGATTATTGCAAATTTTAATTATACATAACCCTACCTCGTTTATCTCTCTTTCCATTAGTGGAAACAGTATCAAAATCCTTTGGGTGGTTTAGAAGTAGTTAGCGAAGAAACCGACAGAGGCGGAAAAGTTTTTTTATCCTGTTAAAATTAGATTATTATCCTAGTTTTTTCATGTAAAACTCAGAATGTTTCATTTATATAAGAAACAAGTTATCTCAGTCAAAACCAGTTGTGTAAATATAAAATTTCTGTATTTTCACTAAACGACAATTTAAATTATTAGTTTAAATTACATAAAACTTTAGTGAATTTTGTTAATTTATTATTTTTTTGCTTTTCAGTTTTTATGCCCAGTTAATTTAAATAAAATAAAAATATACTCATAGCATAATATCTACATTCATTTCTGAGAATGTTAAGACACTTACTAATTGAGACTTGCAGTATAATGTTACATTCGTATCATATGCATATTAAATGCATATTACGATGCTTTGAGTCTGACTGCGATAAAGAAATGCATCGTACAAATTCCACTCTGACGATAAACTCCATGTTACATAGTACTTATTTAGAAATGTACTAGCGACCAGCTCTCGGCTTCGTAAAGGATGCATTATTTTTATATACACAAACCTTCCTCATTTTTCCCACTTTTCAGAAGTGAAAACCGTTTTAAAATCCGTTAAGTTTGTTTAGAAATAGTCAGCGAGAAACAGACTTGATAGATTTATAATATGTTTAGGTAGGTATTTAGATATTAAAGTTTCAATGAAACAAAAAGCGAATCGAAATCGGCCCATCCGTTTATGAGCTGCGATTCCATAGACACACACACATACACACGTTATACACAACTTATAACGTCCAGTTTTTTCTTCGTAGGCTAAAAATAAATATAAACAAAAGTATGTCCACAACTCGCTGCTTAAATCCAAAAGTAGCACAAATCAAAAGATTCCAAAAATGTTTTTATTGCAAAAATACAATCACAATCCTTCATATTGTATGTTGTAAAAAGACTTATGGTTGTTTTATTCCACATTTAGTATATTTTGATATTTTTTTATATATTCAAAAGTAACTTATATGCTTATATCTCCTCTAGTATTCAGTCTATTATAAAATTACTTAAAACATTTAATGCTACTTAAAAATACGCTTCTGACGATGTATAATATGCATATATTTGATATATATCTAATAAGAAAAAAATAGACAAAACATTATTTATTTATTTTCTATTAGCTCTCCTCTAAAAAAGTGTAATTTTGGTTTGTGACACTTTTGAATTTAAGCAGCGAACTTTCCTCGACACGATTTTGATTTAATAGAAGTTTGCTGATGATAATGTAAATTGTAAAACAAAATCAAAATTAAAATATTTATTTATCAATTAAGTTTCTCAAGAAACTATTATGAACGTCATTATAAATTTAAATTTAACAGGGTTTAAAGCCAAGATGACGATCCTGAGAAGAAACCCCGAAAGAAACTCAGGATACTATTCTTTTTGGTACTTAGCTCGTAAACTACAAAGGAAACTTACCTCGTAAAGTGTTGGCACCATAGAGGGGGTGGTCATAAGGTACGGGCCGGTATGCAGGGTGTAGGGCGGCGAGGTAACTCAGTTCACTGGTCGCCGCCGCAGCCGCTGCTATCCTGATAGGCAAAACAGAAAACATTTCGTTAGAACATTTTAAATATTTTTTAAGAACTGATTTATCATTAAGGTTTAATAAAATTCACTCAAAAAAGCAACTCTCGGACCCCAGCATTCCTCTTCTCGCAGGAACTGGGGTCCCTAGGCAAACTTGTTTCTCCACAGATCTTTATTATAGCAACTAATAAAGATCGAATCAAGCGCTGCATCGATAGTAGCGAGTTTTTTATTTGTATCGGCGAGAAACCATAAAAAAAAACTAAAAAAAAAATTAAATACTTATAAAGAATAGCTTGTCCTATTAAGGAATAGTACAGCAAAAAAAAATTACTAAATATACGATAGAAAGCTGAAAACTGGTTATATATATAAAAAAAGGATTTTTAAAAATTTCAAATCCCCGCGAATCTAGAGGCGGGTTCGTTATTTTTTTCCTATATAACAATGTGTTCCAGATGCCTACTAAAAATATATTTAAATTTAAAGTTGGCTTTTCGCACGTTTCAAACGAAATAAAATCGTGCGAAATGACAACTAAACAAATTTTATTGTCCTTACTATCAACGCACAGTCAAAACTACTAAGGGTCGATTGCACCGTAGGCTTGGTTATTGTTTCGGTCACTTATCGGTAACTTTAACGGTGACAGTCGAAATTAACAATCGCATGTTGCACCATGATATGGTTCGTCACTGTCAAAGTAAAAGGGGTTGCCATTATAAAAACATGTAATTTTCCTAAGTTGTTGTGGTAATATGGCAACATTCAAAGTCACCTATCACAAAACAAATTCGAATATTTGGGGTTTTGTGTTTGTAACGTGTTGAAGGAGTAAATAAAGCATTTTATTTTGTACATCAAAATAATGAAAAAGAATAGTTTCATACGCACCAAAACAACTCACGGTTCTCAATATATATAATATCAGTAGCGTTTTGAGATATCAGTGAATGAACTGTTGATTGATTTAATATCAGATCTATAAGTACCGTGGCATTTGATCATTCGATAGAATGAATCGAAATGATTTAATAGTTGACGGCTTGCTTGTTTATTTAAAGAATAATATTTTAAAATTATTAGAAACTGCAATATACAATTTAAATTTTAAACATTGTATTATATTAAATCTAAGTACATTATCTATAAATATTATAAAATTAATAAGATGTCTGCTTCCTTCTGTTTCTCTTCGAACTTCTTCTAATCCTACGTCGACAGCGCAGTAGTAGTTTCCTAGTTCCTAGTGTAGGTAGTAGTTCGCAGTTAGTATAGTGAGTACCTGGTAGATTTTTATGTAATTATATAGACGACGGTAGCCACCTACCACCAAGCGGACGGTCAGCCTTTCTGTCATCCTTAACATTAAAAAATGAGTCATATAGTTGCAAAGGCAGCAACATCACTTTTGTACAAAAAAACGGCAAATCGATTTTTTTCTTATACAGTTACACATTTTTGTTAAGAATTTGCAAAAATTGCAAGTTGAAAAAAATTTGTATGTTTCTGTCTTTGCAACTATATGACTCAAATATATGTATAGCATGCTTGGGAGCCTGCCTAGGGGACCGAAGCTTTATAATATATAATATCTAAATATAAATAACTTAGAATTAAATGAAATATTAAATAGTTTACTATAGCTGTTATCAAAAAAAAAATTGCATCCCATAAATGCATATATGTCAAGTATAATATTACAGTGACTCCGAGTAAAAAATTAACGAACAATCTTGTCTCGTTAACAAATGGGCAAACAAAAAGGCAACGACATATTTTAAAATTAAAAGAATAAAAGTTCACATCTGCCCTATTCAGGGCATACGATGTATCGCTGCGGGCATCTTGGTGCTAAAGTCAAGGTCTAACAGTGGGGTTCCGTGACAAAAAGAGGACCCGCGAACCTTGCTTGTGACGTAACGCGTCTGAACATCTCGTGGACACTATTCGAGTTGAATAAAGACGTTTCAAAATAGAAAAAGAACAAACAAAATATACGTGTTTTAACGTGAGATCAAATCGCTGGTTTTGTCTGTCACTAGCGACCCGCCCCGGGTTCGCATGGACACGTTTTTTCTGCAAATTATGTACACTACCTCGTTTATGGCTTTTGAATATTAGTGAAAGAAAACCGTATCAAAATCCGTTGGGAGGTTAGCGGAGGAACAGACAGAAGCGTACAGCAACTTTTTATTTTATAATATGCATAATATAATTAATTGTATATATATACATATATAGATTTAGACATTATTGGAAAATTATAGGGAAGGCCAGTAGTGGACGTCCTGCGGCTGAAATAAATGAGTCATTGGTATGATAAGGTTATAATATATAATTTATTGGTTAAATGTAATTGCTCGTATATGAGAAAAAAGCGTTAAACGCTATATAAATCCTCTTTTGATTCGTATACAAAACATGCCCATTATTAAACAATAACAAACACCACTAAATCTCCATAATTCAAAAAAAAAAGCAAGAGCACAAACCACGCACAAATCGAACAAATAAACTCAAAACACAGTTCGCAATGCGTCCAGTAATAAAATTATTAAACAAATCAACCTCATAATAATGCGGCCCAGAAAATTGTTGGGTACGCACAAGTTGAATAAAGAAATTATCCGAGTTACCGGCCTCGGACGATTGCTCGCCCCCCGAACCCGAACAAAGACGTAGCTTCGAAAAAAAAAGAAAAAATAATAATATGGCCGTGCACAAAATAAACAAAACAAGTGCAAGAACACTCGCGCGCATTCGCCCCGTGTGACGTCTTCATGTATCCCATCCCTTTCCCCCCAAACCCGATTACGTAACCTTCACGCTTGAAAGACAAGGATAGCTGTCCGCCACGGTTCACGCTCAAATAGGAAGAAAGTTTTGAAACTGTTGTCGAGCTGGATGTGAAACAAGTTTTACAGATTTCGCGTTGAGGTGCTTTTTTTCGGTTTGACGTTTTATTTAGCGATTTGACAATGTGTTTAACTTAATTACTCGACGCAAATATAAAGAGAACCACCGTGTTACATGTGATTATAATCTCGTGAAAGTTTAAGCAGCGGTCAAGGAGTTAATGGTTGTGAAGAAAATTAGTTTTCTTGTCTTATTTTTCGGTTGACAAAATCTTTGTCAATCAAAAATAAACGTTATATTTAGATATGTAGTTTGTGCAAAAGTAAGCCCTTTCAACTTACTAAGTAAGGATCTCTTCTTAAGACAACGTTAAGTCTCTTAAGTTTCTGTCAAGCGGCAGTAACCATCCCCCTTGAAGATTTGGTTAGTGAGTAATCCATAATTACTACAATGGTTACACCGCACTTGCAATACCGCTGGGTTTGTGTTGGCGACGGTAGCCACCTAACATGAAGTAACTTTATTTATTTAAAAAAAATAAGACTAAGCATTGTCTTCTGTCTAGATATCAACTTCCAGTTCAAACTGGGCTTCATAGTTCATTTAAAGGGACATTAAATAACTGAAATTAAAAGTACATTTGTAAAACTATTTAAAATTACATTTACTTAGACACAGCAAAATAAATGTACTTGTAATTACTGTATCATCTGTTACAACTGTCATTACACGCAATAAACTGATATTCCAAGTAGCCAAGGCGATGGAGTGTAATCATTGCTGTTAATTTATTACGTGTCTTGTTTTCACCTGCGTCTAGTCCAGCAGTGTATACTTTGCCATCTAATTTAATTATAAATTTTATTGCAATGTAAATTAAAACCCAAGTAAAAACATATTAAAGTCGTGAAAAGAACGCAAAACTCTTAAGACTATTGATCATTGTTGGATTGAAATAATGGGCCAACATAAGTTACTGCTGAACGTTGGCTGAACGTAAATAAACAGCACAATTTGTCTGGAGATTAATTTTATCTGTGGAATTAAATAGATATCTATGAAGGTAGTTATTAGATAAACCAATCAATCAACGATCACGCAGAAGCAAAAATCAACAATCAACACGAGGCAGATAACGCACCGGATTTTGAGGGGTTTTCACCATGAAAATAGAAGCTGCTACTACTGAACTTCTTTAGTTATTTCTACTTATGGATTTCATTATCAGTTAGTCACTTTAACACTTTGGCTAGGCGTTAGTTTTTTATTTTATTTTAGACGATCCCTTGGGAGCAGTCCTTTTTTCTGGATGAAAGGTACACTAAGTACTTTTCTGTATGACAACGAATGAAAAATTTGTAAAATTTCATGATGATCGGTCGAGTAGTTAAGGCATTCATTATATTAAGTCAGTATTAAGAATTAAAAAATAAATAAGCAATATAACGCTTGACTACTTGTTGCTATAACACTGGCCAGACATTAGTTTTTTTAATTTTTTTATTTTAATTAGATTATCCCTTAGGAAGAACAGTCTATTTTCTAGATGAAAGATAAAATTTCATGACACGGTTGAGTAGTTAAGGCGTGAAAAGGTAACAGACAGACAGAGTTACTTTCACATGTATAATATTAGTATCGACACGTATGGATAGTATGGATTAAGAGAAGTGACATATAGAATGATCAATGACATATTATGATACTATGAACAAACTAATGGACTCCGCCACGGTCGACTCGTAGAATGTCTTACTTAACAGATTGCATCTAGTTGCAACATTGAAGTGCAAATCACATACACTTTGTCGTGTAGCCTGATCACCTTTTTTTGTCAATTTGCTATAATTAATGCAACATGCACCCGCTTTACCGACGTCGGCCATCTTGTAATTCCGTGCGTCAGTCACCGTGAGCGACTCAATCGACTCAATCATCAATTCATGAATGTTGCATGAAAACTGGTTAGCAATTACAGTGGTCCTGAGTTGTTGATGTCGCCGAGGGAAACGTCTTTACAGGGCCTCCCGGCTTTTTTGCTGGATGTCCAATTAGTTTTTATTGACTACAACACAATGCTCGTTTGCACTGTGTCGCTTGGACGTGATTGTATCATTATTATTTTTTTAATTAACTATTTACTTTTTTAATTTTACTAGTATCACTAAGCGATAGATGTCACACACGTAGACGCAGCTATAGACGTGGCGGAGTACTTTAGTTTTATAATAAATTCACGCCGGTGTTCGTTACATATTCCGTTCTGCAAAAAGAAATATATTAGCAATGCCCTTTGGCATCGCTCCTGTAAATTTTATAATGAACACTTTCTAGATCTGGATATTTTCAGTTGTCCTATAGGAACCTATAAATGAAGCCTTAAACAAGCTCTCGAAAATATAGTTGTGTAGTCTTCTTTTTGTGAGATAATATGCAAGGACTTTAATCCTGCTAAGGTCAGCACCGCTTTTGCAGCACCTGTCGCCTAGCTTTTGTTAATTGGCTAAGGTGACTTATCATCTGACTTATCTAGTCAGTATGTCAGCTTCACATAAAAAAAAAAGTAATTCTTACATTTAATTTTAGTTACCCATAACATCCTTTTGCAGCTGAAGAAACATTTTGATTTTGACAGCAAGGAGAATATTTTTGATATAAATACCCCACTCAGTTCAACTACACTTACTTACATTACTCGAACCAATGTCAAGAAATCGCTCGAATACTTGCGTAGTTTCAACGCAACGTACAAGAAAACGGAATGTTGATGATTAAACGTAGGTACAAGTATAATCGGAAAGAAAAATCTTTTGTTAAAATACATGAAGAAATAAAATTAAGAGAAGCTCTTTTATTAATAGGGAAACGTTGCAGGCTTTCGATGGATGCATTTTTTATTGCAAACTATATTATTAATACACAAAATGATAGACGAGGAGGCATTTATCGCTCTTTCCATTTGTGAAAACCGTATCAAAATCCGTTGGGTGGTTTAGAAGAAGTTAGAGAAGAACAAGCAGAAATTTTATTTAATTGATTATCTTATTTATTTATTTATTAATGTTTTAGACTAGACTTTTTGAAATATGTATTTCAAAAGACTTAAAGAAATAGTAGAAAAAGTAATGTAAAATCTTTATTCTGTAGTTGGTTACAAAACTAGGCACGAACGTAAACAAAATATTCTTATTTAATAACTAGTTACTAAAGAATAAAATTAAAATCTCTCTTCGTAACTACTTAAAACACAATTAAACGACTACAAAAGTTTACATATAATTTGCAGCCCCTATAGGGGCTTAGTGGTTCTATAATCACACGTGGGAAGACACGAGGTATCCCGCAGCTATAAAACTGTCCACACGCGTTAAACCGCATCTACCACATTTTACCAGATCGACTAAATAAAAGAACTTATGCGGTAGACACATAACTTTTGTCTAATGTACAAACTGTATATTTTTATTCCTCGTTATTCCTCTTTCCACTGGTGTAAACCGTATTGAAATCCGTTGGGTGGTTTAGAGCAGGGGTTCCCAAACTTATTTTGTCTACTGCCCACTTTGAGAGTAAATTATTTTTTAGCGCCCCCATTTTTTCACCTACTTAAAATCAATCACCCCCCAAGCCTCTACACAACGCCCCCATTTTTTTTCTGGGTCTCTTACCGCCCCCCTTTAGGCCTGCAGCGCCCACAAGGGGGCGTTATCGCCCACTTTGAGAAAGACTGGTTTAGAGGATATACGAACAGACAGACGCGGAAGCAACTTTAATTTATGAGATTTACTTTTGCGCTTTTGCAATCAATTGTAATTTTTCACTCAAGTTAAGAGGCCGTACATTGGCTACTATCGCGCGAGCAACGCGTTTCGTTTAGGTTTGGCGTCCATATTCTTGCTTGGGACAACTTCGAAACTAAACAGACACTTAAGCGATCGTTCTTGTCGCTTCAGCAAGTGATTTTATGAGGGAAATTAATCTCTCTAGCGACACAATAGTCGCTTAAGCAACAGTTCTTTCGTGTACGACAGGACAGCGCGCACGCAGGTGGTCGTTTCAGCAACTTATCGCTGTGCTACGGCTTCCCTAAGCTGTAGAAGACGCATAAGCAATGTTAATTTCGGAATTGCATTGTTTACGGTTCGTATTGAAAATTTAATAAATTCAATTACTGTTCGTATTTCATTTATAACACTTGTCAACGCGACTGTCCCTGTATCTGATGTGGACGTGTCATCAATATCCGTCGATGGGAGAGATATGAGAGCGTCAACTCACTTCGGCATACACGAACAGTTATCTACACGAATCAATGCATTGAAGACATGCAAGTGAAAATCGATTGGGACTCTGTCCAATCTTGTGGAAAATTACATGTTTCAAATGATAAGAATACAGTGATTTATGTTAGAAGTAACACGTTATAAACAACAAGTTATTGTAATTAAAAAATATGGGTGAAGTAAAGTCAGCATAAAAAAACTTAAGATTTTTTTTTTTTTTTGCTTTAAATTTTTGTAACTAACACTCAGATGTGTACAATATCTTAGTCTTATTTATTTAATTCAATTTTATAATCGCTTCCCACCATCTGTCCCTCTCTGCATGTAAGCTTAGATCTTTTAAATTGCCCAACGGATTTTGATACGAAGAGTGATCAACGAGAAAGATTTCTATATATAACTAGTGGCCAGCTCCCGGCTTCGCACGGGTTCAAAATAAAAACTATCCTATCTTTTAAGTTGGACCAAATTACACATAGTTACGAAATTTTATCAAAATCGGTTCATTAATTTAGGAATTCATCCCAGAGACACAACGTGACACGTCATTTTTATTTATTTGCATTAAAAAAATGCATTCGTGCGAAGCCGGGAGCGGGTCGCTTGTGAAATATAAACCAGGATAGCCTTTTTAAGGTGTATAACGCCGATTTGGCCTTGAATTATTAGGCTGATTTCCCCGCGCCACCCTCTACAAGAGATCGACCGCACAGAGATGGCAAAGAGTAGTATGGAGACTAGACGACAAAGGCACGACATAGTCGACTGAGCCTACTTTACTGCAAATACATACTACAAATTTATAATTATTTACAATGTAGAGGGATAATTCAGTAACAATGAAGCGTGTTTTGTTATTTAGGTAGTAAATTATGTTACCTAGTAAAAATTTTTACCCGTCTGCGCCACAACGAGGGTTATGTTTTTAGAGTGTATAGCGGCGCGCTCCCGGCTTGGCCCGGGGTGTGTTTTTTCTAAAATAAACGTAGCCTAAGTTACTCCTTATTACATCAGCTACCTGCCAATAAAAGTCCCGTCAAAATCGGTACAGCCATTTCAGAGATTAGCCGGAACAAACAAACAGACAGACAAAAATTGTAAAAAATGTTATTTTGATGTTATTTTGGATTTTTTCTAAAATAAACGTAGCCTAAGTTACTCCTTATTAAATCAGCTACCTGCCAATAAAAGTCCCGTCAAAATCGGTTCAGCCATTTCAGAGATTAGCCGGAACAAACAGACACCCAGACAGACAAAAATTTGGTTTGGTTATGTGGTTGGTTTATTTTGGTGTATGTACTCATATATGGTGTATGTACGTATATATAATCATATGCATGTAGTAAAAAACGGTTATTTCAATATTACAAACAGACACTCCAATTTTCTTTATATGTATAGATGTATGTATATTTCTTTATACGAATATAAAATATATGGTAAAAGAGCCAAACAAAAGTTTTTTCAAAACTAACAAATTTTTTAATTTTCAGTAAAAACAATTGAGTTTTTGCACAAACCGTGCAAACTTCGTGTGGTACGTTTTGTTTGGGTAACGCTAATGCCGGCGGTAATAATTTTTTTTTTAAATTTTGATATTTTTTTTCAAATTCACCAAGTGAGTGAAGTGACAATAAATTGAAACAAAAAGTGTTTTTTTTTTCATTTTGATAAAGATTACGAACTTTTTAGAGCGAGAATCTTGCTTCTTCAATTTTTTCAAAAAATCTATCGAGTGGGACAAAAAAGCGGCTGAGTGGATTAAATGGAAACTCTGTGGGGCTTTTTAGGGTATATTGAACTGTAAAAGGCACACTTAACATTTATTATTTTCTCCATATTTTTGATTCAGCGCTTGATTTTTCTAAAAGGTATCAAAAGCCCTTTTTTATAATTTTTAAAATTCATGTCAATAGAATTAAAAAAAAAAACAAATCCTTGTAGAAAATTTATCACGTTTTCATTTTGTTTTCGTTTTGTCTTGTCTTTTGCCATGTCTAATTGTTTTGGTTTGGTTTTGGTCTTATTATTATTAATTATGTAATTTTAAAGGAGGGGGGGGGGAGTAAGGGGGGGAGCGGAGGGGGGCTGGGAGGATGGTGTTGATAGATTACCCTCATCCTTTCAAATGATACCTAACATGGGGGGTCTATTTGTAACCGTTGACCATAGTTACGTCAATTTTTTTATCTCGTCCAGACGTCCCCGATGAGCCCAAACACGACCCGGCTGTGACGCGCCGTTTCCGAGTTACGGTCGGGGGGTCCGCGGGGGGGGGGGGGTCAATTTTTTTTATCTCGTCCAGACGTCCCCGATGAGCCCAAACACGACCCGGCTGTGACACGCCGTTTCCGAGTTACGGTCGGGGGGGTCCGAGGGGGTCGTCAAATTTTTTATCTCGTCGAGACATTCCCGATGAGCCCAAACACGACACGGCTGTGACGCGCCGTTTCCGAGTTACGGTCGGGGGGGGGGGGGGGGTGTCCAAGGAGGGGGCTGTTAAAAATCTCGCTTTTTTTTGGTGCCCCGGTAGACCGGATGACACTTTCCTTGGTGACTACCGATCACCCTCTATGACCTTCCGCAAACCCCACCCTTCTATCCCTCATAGTTTCCGAGAACAGCTCACCAACTTTTTACCAGAACGGTGTACCGAGGATATCGGATTTTTCTGGAGGTCACGGGGGCGTCCCCTTCGCGACCACCTACAATAGGGAAACCCCCCACCGCTCCTTCTAGGAGAACAATTCGATGAGTCACTAGATACGTGAGTGGGAATCCGGCTTTATAGTGGCTTTATTTATTATTTATTTATTAGGCTTATTAATTTATATGTATTAATTAGTAATTAATCATTATTAATATTAATTAATTTAATTAATTAATTAATTAAAATTCATGAAAACTTTCCTTCCTCGTTTGGTTTATTTTTGATATATTACGCTTTTGCCTCCAATTAATAATACAGATGAATTATTAATTGAATATTACATTACAACATAATTTATATTTAGTTTTTTAAAGATTTAATTACCTAGTAAGACAAAAAAGAAAACCTATTAAAGTATTATATACACTATCATGCACTGTCTGTTCTGCCACTAAAATGTTTATTCTTTGTTTATTACGTAAAAATTAATAATTTGATGAAGCGCAACGCGGCACAGGTCCGTCTAGCATCACGACTCGCCCCGCACTGATTTTATGGACGAGAACGGGCTAGCGCTGAGTAAGTGGGGAAATATTTTTGATAAAAACATTATATAAAATTCAATTTTACGAATTTTCAAAAAGCGCTTTCAACAAATCATGCTACATTGTTATCTTCATAAGTGTACAAAATTTCATAATCTTTTGATAAATATTGTAGAAGTGAGATTGTTATAACTGAAAATAAAAGGGGTGAGTTTAGAATTTTTTTCCTGAATCAATTTCAATAAAATAAAAATTTTAATCCCAACAAATCATTCCTCATATCTTGTAGATAAACATATATTTTTTCGCTGAAGAAAAGGCGTATATATAATGAATAAAACTGTTACAAAATGTTGCAAAAATTTAATTTTTTGGAAGGATAAGCCTTAAGTGTATTTTTTCAACTTTTTACTGCGGCTTCAAATAATTTTTTTATATTTAGTTAATAAGTCCAAATTGTATTGGTATCCTTTGTCAACAAAGACGTTCAGTATATCAGTATAATCTTGGAGGTATAATGCGAAAGCTTAATTCGCAGTCCGTAAATGTGTGGCCGGGGACTGGCAAAGACTGATTTATTGGGGTTTTCAGGAAAGTGGACAAGAAAAAAATGCGAATAATCTCTTTCGGAGCGCGGTCTGTGAAATGTGGCGGCGAAAATCGTTAATTGTCACACCGGTGTCAAATGATTTATTTTGTTGGTTTTTAAATTGAGATACTTGGCTTTAAATTTTTATGTTATTTTTGCATTTTTCAAATGCATTTGGTAGGTAACAAATGATGTACCTACGAGCCGTGTACATTAAATGTTTTTCACAAAAAAACCATTTTACTCTGTTGTTCTTTGTTAACGAGGCCAAAAAAATATTTTTTAGAATTTCTGTCTGTTTGTCTGTGCTTTTGTGCACGCTAATCTCAGAAACGGCTTTACCGATTTGAATGTGGTTTTCACTGATGTATTATTGACAATAAAATTCAGAAAACAAATTGGGGAATAGCTACCATATCTATCATCTACATCCTAAATTTAATTTGTAACATAGAAAATTCACCACATTCTTATCAATGATATATTTTCGATACTAGTAACGCCATCTGACATATTAGACTAGTACTGAGTGGTAGTTGATCGATTTAGAAGCAGAGTACATACTTTCTGCAGAATGCCGGTGAAATAAAATTTATTAAAAATAAATGAGAGAAAAAAGTGTCGGTGGAAGAAAGAGACGAGCTCTCTTGGTCTGCAGATGGGATAACGAGCGGTTGTGTTTTGAGAGATAGACTGATAAGACAGATTGTCGGAGATAATTATATTTTAGTTTCCAAGTTGGAAAGTTTATATCACGTTTGAGCGAGCGGCGTCTGTACGCAAGAGGTGTTACAGGCAAATTCTGTCTGCAACAAATTGCATTTTCTACAACACCTTGACCTGACCACAAGCGTGGCCAGTCAACTGCTAGCCCTCTGCATCTACGTGTTTTTGGGCTGTCACGTCGGTGGGCGGTGTGGTGGATGGCATTGGGTGGTGAGGCATCCTGCAGAGACCATCCCCAGCTTCGCATAACCTCGACGGCAGCGGTGACGGCAACCTTCATCAGAGGTACCCTCTTCATAATTTATTCTCCCAATCATACACTTCGGTGTGCATATTCAGTATCAGTGCAGTACAATATAGAAGGAAACCATAGTTGGTGACCTTTGCTTGTGTTTCCCAGTACCATTGGAAAATACTGTAATTTTGTAAGATAGTATAAGCATTTTGTTGTTAGATATAATCAGGAGTTAAATAAATAAATGTGTTGTAGCTTCCGAAGGTTTTTTTATTGAGTTCATCCCGATGATCATTAGTTTTCTTCAGTAGCTGGCGCCCTGAGGTTCATGTTCTATCGATTGTTTCTGGTCGGTGAGTAAGGGTAGCAGTCAAACCGGACTGAAGACGTTACAAATTACACCACTCTATAACTAAGGGATCAAAGACTTTAAATTGGTATATAAAAAAAAACCAAAAAAAATTCAAAAACACTGCGTAGGTATACACAGTGACGCCTTTTTTAATATTATAATTTAACTCTGTCTGCGAACTGACGATGCTGTGACCTTATATAAACGGAGTACGCCACTCATTAAAATTGACAGAGCAATTAATAAAAATACAGAAGTGACTCACGGACAACACAACAGTTGGTGTGAATTTCTCATCCTTCTCAGAAGGTGGATTCTCTGCGGGGGTTTCGTTTCGAGCCTTTTGCAATTTTGTGTGACAGCTACATTTTATTGCAAACAAACGCTGTGCCTATGGGGAGTCCTTGTATGTACAGTCGGGGTAAGAAAAGGTTCGTCACCTTAAAGTCGACCTTAAATCATAAACACCTTAAACCAGCACCAGGGCAATTATCAGTCACGCCAAAATTTCATTTCAAATATAGAATTAGAAACTTTTATCTACTACATTTCAAACGTGTGTGAGTTACTGATTAGTTTCAAAAGGTACTAAGAGTCTACAACTTGATAGAGGAATGAATTTGGAAACTGACGAAGGTACCGCGACTGTACAGTGACATAGAAAACTTTTTGGTTTTTTTTTATTTGCCAACGGGAGCTGCTTACCAATTCCATACTAAGTAATTCCATGATTACTCCTTAGTTTTTGGTCATAGCAATACATATAAAAACATGAAATTTCTTATTAAAAAGGAAAAAAAAAACAGCAACACTCAAAGTAGCGACAATGCATGTGGAACATGCACAACCCTTAGCTATTGTGCGGAACTACTGTGCGTTTGCGTTCGGTATCAATACTAATAATAAATCTGTAAAGGTCGGTCATGGAGAAGTTACTTTGTTTTCAGATATATCGTGTTTATAGGCTCTATACATGATACTGAAACTAAATTGACGATTTTTAGAATTTTTTTCTGTATGTATGTATGTTCCTCCATAAGTCTGAGATGAATTAACTGATTTTCATAAAACTTGTTAGATAAACATTTGGACGTACGGGACACAGGTTAGGCTACTTAATATTTTTCAACGCGCACGAAGTCGTGGACACCAGCTAGTTGTATAATAAATATATATATCGTCCTTGAAGACAAGAAGAATTTTAATATGAATTCCGGGTCAATTCCGGGGAAGTTGATATTTCATAATATTCAAGTTGAGTCGGGTTATCAGTTGACCTGTTTGCTTACTAAGTAATTAAGATATTTAAATTTAAATATTTTTAGTCGATTAAAAAATACATTTGATTTATGTGATTTAAACGCCAGTAAAAGATGTACGAGTAACAGATTAGCATTTTAATTATAATTAAAATTAATTATTTTAATTTATACTCTATCTTATACTTTATCTTTATCTTTTGTCTTGTACTGTTAGTATTATAATATATGTATTTAAAAAAAATATTACTTATATTATTTTATTTAACTGTCTATATAGAATTTAATGTATAATAATGTAAGATATGGGTCCAGTTGCTTGAAAATAAATGAATTTTATTATTTAATAATAAATAATCGAAACCGCGGAAATATTATCAAACAAAATTGAGGACACATAACAATAAACAAAGCAACAGATAACATTCACGCCATAATTTTTCATCATCTCGCCCATAAACCACGGGAATCGTAAAATTTAAATTTCCTTAACAAGAAGTCGTCAACCGTAACATCTTAATTCGACGCTATAAAAGATTTTCAAATTTATATCGTCCATTAAAAAAATGAACATTAACTGACACACCCACGTGCTAGAAATTTTAGCTTAATTATATGCCGCCATGAAATTAAGGCACGAGAAACAATAAAACATTTAATCGATGCTTTAAGAAACTGTGAAGAAATAGAATAAAATATAACACATATATTAAAAAAAAAATCTTTTGTCCGCTACTTCGTCCGCGTATCTTTACAAATTATACACTACTAGCTGGTGCCGGCGACTTCGTCCACGTTGAAAAATAAAAAAATATGTAAGCAATATGTAAGGTTATAACACTTTGGCCAGCCTTGTTGCTATAACACTGGTTAGTTTTGGGATACTCGGCAACAGTTCTTTTTTTCTGGATGAAAAGTACCTATCCTATGTCCTTTCCTGTATCCCTGACAATGTTTATGCAAAATTTCACGATGATCGGTTGAGTAGTTAAGGCGTGAAAAGGTAACAGAGAGAGAGAGTTGCTAGGCAACTATATGACTATACGCTGATACTACTTCTACCAACCACATAATGATATTATGACACAATCAACTCCAATTCCAATCTACATGCTATCTTTTGAAACAAAAAATACAAAATAATAATAAAACGATTAAATTGCCCTTCTTTGTGTAAATTTTAACAAGACATTTACGGTTCTACGTGCCACAAGAGACTTTGTTACAAAATTAAGCCGGCTTCCTTGTTAATGAATATTTTATTGCTAACCTAAAGAAAAACTAAAACTCTAATAAAAAGGTCGTAATAATAGTAAAAATAATAGTTTTACGACTCAATGTGATATAAAATGTCGAAACATTTGTGGCACAGTATAGTCCAAGCGCCGGAGCAAAAAAAGTAGGTTCGTAAAAAAATGTTCGGGACCGGCTATTTTTTTTTTGGAATATGTTCAGGGGTGTCCCCTGATTGTAAATCCAAGTTGGCGTCATCGGGGGGGGTGAGCGTCAGCCGCCATGTTGAAAAACACGTTTTATTTAATATCTCGCGAACCGCGCATCGTACGACAAAAATAGTAAAGATCATTTTTGTAGATAATAATATTTGCCATTTTTTTTTATTTAAAACTTTTTTCTGTAAAAAGCATAGTTTTTTATTTGTAGTGCTTCAAACTTTTTACAATATGGTTTTTGCTAAATATATAGTTAACGGTTCATGATAAATGAAAAATGGTAATAAATGAATTTGTAGAGCATGAAATTTCCTATAAATTTCATTTGAAACTTTTTCCCGTAGCATTTATAGTTTAGGAGGTAAAACGCTGTAAATGTCGAGTGAACGCAAAATATTCACGAGATTATAATGCTATATATTCAATCATGCGCCTATGAGTTGTAGTATTTATTTTGGGTCGTTCGGACTTTCCCCCCTCAACATTCCTACAATATTCAGGTATAAATCGTAACGGTTTTTGTCCCCTCGTGACGCTAACCTCGCCAGTTTGTGTATTGAAATTTTCGTAGACGCCAGTTCTGTACTACAGCTTGTAGAGATTGTGTGCTGCGTCAAGATTATAATTGTTTTAATGCTATTTTAACAGAAACCGTCAAAAATGAGCGTGTTTTATTTGTAACAACTCTTTGAGTGACGGAACTGTAGTGACAGTGCAAGAAAAAGGTGTGCAGACTCTGCTAAAAGCGAGCATTCAAAGAGGAGAAAAGCAGCATGTAAAATAATGCGCCACGTTTTTACATAATAACTTTTATTTATTTATTTTATTTTAGGGAAATTTACAGGTACAGGTACATAACAATAAACAGAGTAAATAGCTTAAACCTAATAAAAAAATTCCACTTATAGATACAAACTATATATTACAAACTAGTCTAAAACAACGATAATATTATAGTTGGCCATTGAAAAATTTATCGGCTATAATATTTTTCGTTTTAACTATGGAACTGTGGAACAGGTCAACATCTGTATCCTCTAGTAAAATTTCATTTAAGTCTACATGAACGAGACATGAATGTATTTTTTCTATTATATAATTAGTCTTACTAAGAGCTACATGCAGCAAAGAGCGATTTCTCAAATTAGTATGAGGGACATTTAAATATAATTTGGATAATAGTTCAGATGAATCAACTAAACCCTTTGCAATTTTCATCAAATAGCAAATGTCACTGTATTAAGCAACAATAAAGATCGATAAATTATTCGTTGTTCTCCACACTATTTATAATTTTAATTGATTCGTTACACAGCTACATTGACATTTTTTGGAACACTTTATGCCATTTTATGCGTTATGAAATGGTTTTCGTATACAAACGAGCAATATTGTCACTGATAATGTACGAGGTGCAAGTTTTACCTAGCTGCAGCTCCTAAACTATAAATGCTACGGGAAAAAGTTTCGAATGAAATTTATAGGAAATTTCATGCTCTACAAATTAAGTTATTACCATTTTTCATTTATCATGAACCGTTAACTATATATTTAGCAAAAACCATATTGTAAAAAGTTTGAAGCGCTACAAATAAAAAACTATGCATTTTACAGAAAAAAGTTTTAAATAAAAAATATGGCAAATATTATTATCTACAAAAATGATTTCCGCTATTTTTGTCGTACGATGCGCGATTCGCGAGATATTCAATAAAACGTGTTTTTCAAGATGGCGGCTGACGCTCACCCTCCCCGATGACGCCAACTTGGATTTACAATCAGGGGACACCCCTGAATATATTCAAAAAAAAAAATAGCCGGTCCCGTACATTTCAAAAAAAAAACCCCTGGCGCTTGGATTAAGTAGATATAAAAGATGGACAGTAGCATAACTCGTTAATGTAGTCCTACCTATTTTTTTTTAAAGATATCTTTCACAACGCGTGAAAATTGGACTGACCGCAGACTGACCGTGAATTTGGCCCTCCATTTGATTTAAGTCGTTTGGAGTCACGTCAAATGGACTGATCGTGTGTGCCAGCTATAATTGGTGCAGCTATTGCGTCATTTCCAACCATTTTAACTGCAGCCAATAAGGACATGAAGAGATTGGCGACTAAAAAGAGCCCGCTATATCTAATAACTAAGAGCCCTTAGATATAATTGTCTATTTAAGAGTGCTACACCTAAGACCAAGACTAAGTAGTAGGTAGATTAGGTACAGACGTACTTAAATATTAAACCTACACAGTTATTATCTATGCTTGTTGACGCCGTTTTACCTATATATCCACACACATCGCACACATACAAACAAATACATCACACGCATATCTACCTACGTATTTAACTATTTTATTATTCCCTTTTCCTACCCTTCAAATCAAGACAGACGATTACAAGTTGTCACCGCGCTCACATATCGATCCGCAAAAATTAAAACTCTGTACGCGTGTGTGTGGTATGTGATAACTTTAAGGCGACGCCAGCCCCTAATGATAAAAAAATCCACTTATTTGTAACCGTTATTCTTTTAAATTATCATAATAATTACAATTTAAAAAATACTCAAATCATCTGCAGGATATATGAAAGCGGATCATCTTTATTATTTTTTAAATTATATTTAATTATATATATTAAAAAAATTACAAAGTTGGGGTCTAATATCGATGTTGTAACCGTGCGATTTGCTTAATAATCAATATTTTAAAGAGCTATTTTTTTTAATAAATACTACGATCTTCTATCTAACGGCTCATCAAAAGAAAAATTTGAATTATACTTTATTTAATTTTTAAATAGATATTTTCGAGATTTGCAAGTACGGCGGGTAGCGACTCCCCCTGAGCAGTCCCGTCAATTCAGTGCGGGACGAGTCGTGGTGCAAGGTGGACGTGTGTCGCTTTTCTCCGCTACGTACTTACCGTTTAACAAAGATCAATTGAGTCGTCGCAGAGGGTATAACTCATTTAATATAAACTAATATAAGTAACGTGTAGTAGTGGTAAGGTTTTATTTGTGTGAAAATTGGATATAAAAAAGGCACCCAAAAGAAAGCGATGATTTGGTTAAAAAAAGAAAAACTGCAAAGGATGAGACATCTGTAGATATAAATAAAGCCACAGAGGAAGACATAGTAGTAATGCAGAGTCCATTAAGGGAATCTCGAAATAATAAACAGTTAGATAATCGCGGATGTCATAATATAACAAAACTATTTTTAGATTTTAACGAGTTTTAATTATTTGTATTGTAAAAATATACAATTTTATATATATTTCTTCCGTTTTTGTATTATATATATATAATAAGTATTTTATATATAATAAGGAAAGTAATAAGTTGTAAATGGCTCTGTTACTGCAATTATTATTATGCTAGGTACCCCAAGTACTGTTTTTAAATAATGGCAATTAGGACGGGGTGCGAGGCAAGGTATTCAGCTGTTTTTTTTTATTTTCATATTTTCGTATCACTTGATGCAGGTGCGAGTGTAAGCCCCCGAAATCTACAGTTAGTCATATTGTGAACAAAAGAGTAGCGTTTTTTTCCAGACATCGAACAAAAACAAAATCGAAGGGGCGTAGCGAAGGATAGAAAGAAGTCTATTGTAGATATTGTATCTTATAATTATTTTATACTTTTAGGTTGATTTCTACATGTACACAATGTGACCTTGCTTTTTTTTGCTACTATTTCACATTTTTAAAAATCTAGATTAATTACAGTTGATTTAAATAAAATATGGATTTTTTTACTTAAGAAGTTTTCAAATTTAGCTGCAATCTTTTTATTTATATTTTCTATAAATATTTAAACACTACACTTGCTGCATTTTTACTTAGCGTTTGTATATGAACATATGTATAAATAATTCCCTAGGTATAAATCTACGTATTATATCAATAATATAGGCAACCCTGTAATTAAAAACCTAAAATCACCATTAAAAAGAACTCATCTTTCCCCACCGTGTACCATAATTCAATGTTTTTTAAAGCTAGTAACTTAGACACAGTCGCTTAAAACACTAAAAAAACTTTAGGCGTCATTTTCTCGAAATTGAGTTTAGTGTACTTACTGCAATTATCGTTAGCACGGCAGTATACCTGTTAGAAGGCCTAAATAAATAAATATAATAATACTATTTTGTATTCTTAAAGATTTTATGGTGTTATAAATTACATAGGTACCTGCTATTACCTACAATAATTTTTGTTTGTCCTGTCTGTTGCTGTTGTTGTATACTCTATGACAAAAAACGCGTTATGCGATAATAGTATGCGGGGGAAATCTCGCCGCGGGTTGCGAGGGGTAATTACGGAATTTTTGTTCGCGGCTGGAGTCGCCTTAAGAATCAACGCTAAATTAATAAAAAAAAAACTCTTGAGTATTGTGGTGCAACCGAACCAGCGCTGGAGGAGCAGGCGAACCTTAGTATAAATTACCGGTAAGTCTGTTTTGCCCCTTCCTATAAAACTCACCAATACTTATAAAATCGTTTTTCGTGCCTGACTATCAATGCACAACTAAAACTACTAAGTTTAACAAGCTGAAATTGGGAAAAAATATTAAGTTTCTTTTATAATGTAAGTATCCGCTACGAAAGGATATTTGAAAATTTCAACTTCGTGCGAAGCCGAGGGCGGTTCGCTAGTATGATAATATTAAGATAAGCTAATTCAACGGAAATTAGCTGTTAACGAGGTTTGCTAAATATGTAGCTTCGGTATCTACTACTAATATTATTTATTTATTTATGTAAATAAAAAATAATCTATATTAATGAAAATATAACCAAATGTAATTGCTAAGAGCAAATCTCGACAATGGCTAATATCTTTTTCAAATATACGTTGAAGTCCGAGGAAGGCCGGGGGCGGGTCGCTAGTTTAGATTATTTTTTGAGAAACCTAAACCATAAAGAAAAAGTCAACCACAATGTAAAAATCTATACATTGACATAAAATAAATGATGATACATCGAAAAGATTTATGCCTCGTTCGTCCCTATATTTTGTCCCACATTCCAAAAATTTCCTCCTTAAACCGAATTAGGTCCCATCCAAAACAACATTAGAAAAAGCAACAATAAGAATTGGTAAGTTACTCTACTGTCTTCAACACATACTGCGTGCAATTATATATTGATTTATGAGTTCATATTAAGAATGTTGTACAGTTTTAAGATTAGTCGGGGCTTTGATTTTATTTTTATTATGGCTGATTATTTTTGCGTCTCTCATTACAGGAGTATTTATGCAATAAGGTTATTATTACAAAGGTTAGGTGTGATATACGTTTCTTTTTAATTGTAAGTAATTAGTCGTAGGATATAATAGTGTAAGTTTGTTTATATTACGAAGTGTCAAGTTACAAAACTTATAATAGATTCGGTTATGACCTATGAATGTTTTAAAATTATTGATATACCGCTCATCCAATACAGATGTTTAGTCTTTGAAAAATTTTCACTTAAAATAGTTTTTTAAACGTTTGCTGATGATGCTGTGATATTTATTATAATCACTATTTATTATAAATGATATTTATTGTAATGTTAAAATTGAAGAAAAAAGATAGAAGTAGCAAAAAATATGTACCTTTCTATATTTACCATTAAATTAAGAATTAAGGAGATTAAGAAGAACAGAAACCTTTTATTAAAAATAAAATAAAAATATAACAATTTAAATTATATTCTATATTATATCGCAACAAAAAATAGTTGTTACTGCACCGCAATAAGACTTGAATTTGAATGAGCAATTAATCACGGAAACAATGTCTAAATTCGGCCTGTAATAAATGCCCAAAATATATCGTGGAAGCTTTTTAATCCACATGCAAGGCAAATAAACAAAATGAACTATTATAAACAATGGCTTGTTTACATTGTTCACTGTACACCCGCATGTGAAACTGGATCGAGAGATTGAAATATTTACTTTCATAGTCTTTTTAATGACGACAATCCGTACTAATATTATATATGCCAAAGTTTGTTTGGATGTATGGATGTTTGTTACTCTTTCACGCAAAAACTACTGAACCGATCACTATGAAATTTTGCATACACGTTGTCTGAGACACCAGAAAGGACATAGCGTACCTTTCATCCAGAAAAAAGGACTATATTCCCGAGATATCATCTAAAATTAAGGAAACTAACTCCTGGCTAAGTGTAATAACAATAAGGATGTCCGGCGATATATTGCTTTTTCAACGTGGACGAAGTCGCGGGCACCATCTAGCATAGCATAATGTGTATTATTGTTATTTTTATTAATAATGCACAAATAATGCAACAAAGCAACACCCAGAACATGGTTATTCACTCGAACTTTAAAAAGATTAGATATAGGTATGATATCCATACTTCCATACTAATACTATAAATGTAAAAGTAACTCTGTCTGTCTGTCTGTTACCTTTCACGCCTTAACTACTCAACCGATAGTCATGTAATTTTGCATACACGCTCTCAGGGATACAGGAAGGACATAGGGTAACTTTCATCTCAAAAAAATACTGTTCCCATGGGATCATCTAAAGTAAATAAAAACGCATAGCCTAAATGTCAAGCGTTATATTGCTTATATATTTCTCATTATTTTTTAACACGGACGAAGTCGCGGGCACCAGCTAGTCTGATATTAAAAACGGCACATTACAACACCTGCATAAACCTGCGTACCTTGTCTGCAAAAGGAGAAATAGGTTATAGACCATTCAGTACGAATTTTGAAGTGGTCATACCTTCTTATATGACTATTTTTCGATTGACTTACTTCCATGGCTGCATTGTATAGGTGTTTCTCATTATTTTCACTACAATATTGTACAATAAATACTGTGGCGCGTACTATACAGCACGTTTGTTTACAAATAAATCATCTGTTATTTTATGACCAACCTCGCTTGACGGTGTACTGGTCACTTCCGTTCGCTGTTCGTTTATTGATCACTATGCAATGAATGGAAGGGTTTATTTTTTAAAAAACCAAGATTTTTAAAATAAAAATATTTGTTTTTTGTAATTGGTATTTACAATTAGTAGATTAGGATAAGGAAAATGGCCTCTCACTCCCTCACCGAAACACAACAGCACAAATGCTGTTATTTTACGGTGCTTCTGTGAGATACTCGTTTATCGCTCTATCCTTTAGTGAAAACAGTATCAAAATCAATTGTTTGGTTTAGAAAAAGTTAGCAGAAAAAATTATATACATCGTTGGAAGCGACTTTAATTTCTAATATGAAAATATACATACAGATATATGTAGATAACAAAAACAATATAAAAACTGACAAACATATACCGCAATAATATATTTCTTATCTCTACTTGCGTTGCGGAATGTATGTATATTAATTAATTGTGAAATATAAATGAACATGTCCATTCATTTTTATATCGGTCAAAGGTGCCAGGTCGTCAAACTCTGTGCTCGCATAAGTTATGATGCCCAGTTATTTCCAGTCACGGATGCGACAGGCCTGGAAGGAAGTCTTCCTAATAGATGTTAACAATAGATTAACTTAAAATGGATAATGCTACCCGCTTTATCAATCTATTATAAGTAGATTTGAAGAAAAAAAAAAAAAAAAAAAAAAACAATGAGCCAATATGTGATTGTTTTTATCGTACACCAGTCGTCGAAATATGATACCCAAAAGATTAGTATGTACACTCAATTTTAAACAAAAACAAATAAAACTTTCATAGTGGTTCAAAACTTGTGGGTCCAAAATAAAGGGTCCGACACTAATACCCGAGTCATCACTCAAATTTTGCGACAAATACATACTTATTAAAGTATGAATATATAATTAATGATGTATTAATATACCTTTATATAAGTATAGTTTAAATCTTTGGTTTCACCTTTGAATTCTTTGAACACCATCGCGTGCCAATTGCAAATAATTGAAAAAAATCTAATTAAAAAAAGTTCTACAATTATGTCGTTAGGTAACTCTTCCCGTCTGAGATCATTTAAATAGCAATATTTGATAAATAAAACGATCATAATTCTAAAATTATTATCATATTATTACACAATGAGGGCGTTGTTTCGCCTTTAATTATGTATTTAGCAATACAATAGGTTATCACAGTTTCACCTTAAAAGATAATGCAAGAAATTTATTATAAAGTTCATTATTCTTAATTGAATGATATATAAATAAAAAATAAATAAAAGTCATCGTCGAGAGCAAAATATAATCTACTGTTTCGATTACTAAGTAAAAATCTTTTCAGCACACTTAAAGTATTTTAATTAGTAAAATATGTTACCGGACTAGTAAAATGCTAAGTATTATCCTTATATACGAGGGGTGTTCAATAAAAAGTGAGAATGAGAAAGACGCAGTTATCATTTAATACAACTTATTTTATTTTTCAACATAGTCACCTTTTAAGTTAATTCACTTTATATATCTTTTAAAAACTCTTTATTCTGAGCCTCTAAAAAACCGTGCACTGAGGCGACTACTGCCTCGTCGTCTTAAAATTTTTGGCCTTTGAGGTACTCTTTCGGATATATAAATTGCACCCCGAGCGAAGCCAGGAGCGGGTCACTATAGTAACTATTATAGAAATAAAGATGTCTAATGTCGAAAATGTTAATGGGTAAATTGATTAGATAACAAATTATAACAAAGTTGTTGAATAAGTGCTTCCATAGACACTAACTAAAATAACTAATAAGACTTGGTTTATATGAGATCTCACAATTTTTTGTTGTGAAAGAACTGCGTTGCGAGACTTAGCATTCTTTTCATTTTATTATTATTTAGGCACTCTTCCTCGAAAGCCTAACTTTAATGTCATCTAACTAAAGTTAGTTATTTAGTGGTTATGGTTATCATACAGGGTGGAAAAATAAGTCGGGCCCTGGAGGGAAACTACCTTAAATCCTTAAGTTGGCTCATTTTACATAAAGGAATCATTCCTTTATTTTTAAAAAGAAACAAAACTGCATTCAAAGATTTTCTAAAACTCGCTTGGCTCGCCCGGGACTCGAACCAACTAAAATTAAAAAAAACAAGCACTCGCTATTTTATTATACTAATCGATAGGATTATTATTCAGGATAAAATTTCTCCAACAAACATTTGGGGTGTTATTACAAAAAAGATACTAAACTATGTCTAAACACGTGTTTTGTCAAACAGCGTTTAATGATTTAAAACCTGACTGAACAAATGTTTTACCTTCGTTATTACAAAAGAGTGTTTGTCCTTTGTCTAACTAAAACATCGCTAGGCAACCAAGTGTAATTTTTAAATAGCAACATTACAAAAGTTTCGTTCAACTTCATTTAGTTCATTCTAAAACGTTCCTTTCTATGTAAATTTGTTATGTGTTAATAGAATATCCTACGCAGAAACATATGTTAAAATTATCTATGTATAAATAAAACCGTGCAGTGTGTGATTATAAATTAATTATTGCTGTAAATACACCACCATAAGTATGTTTTGGTACCAAATATTATATATATAATATGTACGTACACATAGAATAGTGATCAGTTGAAGGAATGGAATGTGTAACGTTTATCAAACTGTCAAGTCATAACTCATCCTCATCATTGTCAAATTCTACAATTTTTTTTTGTTTACTACGACTAGTTATAAAAAAAATTTCAACTAATATGGAAAATTGCAATAATAAAATAAAAACACGTGGAGAAAATTGGGTTCAAGAAGAAAAGGTAAAACATTTAAAACTATCCGATATTTCATCGTAAATTATGCTACGCCCCCGATAGCACATTTCATAATTTGTTTTTATATTTTGTTTATATATTAACATTTGGTAAACCTGTACTTTCTTTTGAAAGTAAGGTCATCGAAAACTTCATAAGGATTAATTCGTGTACGATTTTGTTGATTGTCTCGAAAGTTTTCTATATAATCTAATTCTTCTAAATCAATATCATCAACAAAATCTGCAAAGTTTAATTCCATCACTGATATTATTCAATTTTAAATACACAGCACACCCTAAATATAAAACTAGCGAAAATTAGAGACGTCAAAGTAGATTTACTTTGAGGTTAGACAAGGCTTCGACAAGATTTGACGCGTTTTTAAATATGAACAGTATTTAAACCGCGCCTAACTCTAAACCGTGCTTAAACACGATTTTGTAATAAACTTTTTTTTAGACACCTGTTCAATGTATGTTTATCTTTTTTGTAATAACACCGTTGGTCTCTAACAAACACTTAAGGATTTAAGGTAGTTTCCCTCCAGGGCCCGACTTATTTTTCCACCCTGTATAAGTTTGTTTTAGTTTATGGGTATTGTAATTTATATCTACTTATAAAATCATTTATCCGGACTGTGATCAATGCACAGCTAAAACTACTAAGTCTAATAGTAATCTAAAATTTTCTAAAACATAATACATCCGCTAAGAAAAGATTTTTGAAAACACCGTGCGAAGCCGGTGACGGCATGAGCAAGCGCGCTGATTGTGTTACTTAGATGGGTCTACAGGCTTTCGACCTGTCCATCATAACCATTACATAAAAAAATCTAACATTTAGCTTATTGGCATAAAATATTGTGAAACAGTTTTGCATTGAAGTCAACAAAAAAAGTCCTTACTACAATGAAATTGATGATCATAAGTCGTAATCAAAACATGGCGTCATCACTAGAAAACGAATGGAGATCTAATTTTGCAAACAGACTCGCTCTTTGTGGCAACGAGAGGTCAATACTCGGTGACAACTGCAAGCGCATACAAGCGTTCCAATTGCATTGATAAATGCCTTCGCATTTTATTTGCAAAGAATAACAATAATAAAGACAAGAGCTAAGTTGAAAAAGTTGTGTAAAAATCAAGTCGCAAGCAACCTTAAGTTATATCACGTCCAATTAATCCGCTCCAGGCTTCGCACGAGTGTAAATTTTTTTCTGCAAATTTAACACAGACTTTCTCGTTTATCGCTCTCTCCATTTAGTGAAAAGCCGTATCAAAATCAGTTAGGTGATTCAGAAGAAGTTTTAACGGAAAACAGACATAAGCGGATTGCGACTTCATTTTATAATATAATAGCTGTTGCACGCGACTTCGGCCGAGTAACTTTATAAAATATAGCATATGTTACTCGCTGATAATATAGCTTTCTATAGGTGAAAGAATTTTCAAAATAGATCAAGTAGTTTTTGAGTTTATTCAAATACAAATTTTCTCTCTTTATAATAGTGTGAAATCTTAGTACTTTGAAGAGATCTGTCTTCAATGTTAGCACATGTAGGCAATAGTCAACTGTGTGGACCGTCAACCTGTCTTGCATCGAATTCGGTCATTCGCGTTATAGTACGAGCAGGCCCCCGTCACTCGCGCCACGGAGCGTATTAAATACCTACCGCTAAGTAGACTACCAGCAGTCTGAATGACAGTAGGTTGCCGACCGTGAGACTGAGTGCGCACGTGCACATTTCCCGCTCAAAACGCAGCGATACTTATTATCATTAAATTCTTGAATACGATACCAACTTATTTAATCTGTGGTACGAGTAAGTTGAGACAACAAATTCTCCCAAATACCTATTACTGATTTCACTTGCTCGTACAGCGTGTCCTTAAAACTTCTTCTATATCAAGCGGTTTAGGTTTCAGTTAATGTAACAGAGAGTCAATTAATGCTTTATACATATTATCAATTAGTTAAGACTGTTAGTGATCCTTAAAAACTATTTATATTTTTTATGCACTAACCCTTTATTTGTATGTAAGAAAGGTTAAAACCCTTGCAGGTCTGTACTACGGTCATTAAACCCAGCATCTCAATAAAAAAATACCCTAGCGCTGCAACCGGCCGCTTTTACGACTCATTTCGAGTTTTATAACGTTGTGTAAAAAAAAGTAATGTTTTTTCAGTCTGCTGTACATTTGACTACATATGGTGATTTTTTCCCTTACCTAACAAGAGATATAAGTAAAAGTTGGAAATTCGACTCTGGAAGTTGTTGACGATTGCCCGCTCCTTCTTGAAGTTGTCTCCACCTAATTAAACTGTTTGTCCCAAATATATGTATACTTGGGCATATACTTGGGACATATGTATACAGTATATACCCAACTATTTATTCTTGGGACAAACAGTCTAATTAGGTGCAGCCAACTTCGAGAAGGAGGTCAATCGTCGAATCCAGCTCAGATGGGACGCAGCGTTCGGGAAGCTCCGAGACATCTCGTCCAAATTTCGTCAGTGCTTCAAAACAAAAGTATTCGACCAATGAGTGATGACATATGGCGCTGCAACGTGGTCTTTATATATGTATGTATGAAAGCTCAATATATATGTATACTTGGGCATATACTTGGAAGAAATGTATACAGTATACGCCCAAGTATTTATACTTGGGACAAACAGTCTAATTAGGTGGAGCCAACTTCGAGAAGGAGGTCAATCGTCGAATCCAGCTCAGATGGAACGCAGCGTTCGGGAAGCTCCGAGACATCTTATCCAAATTTCGTCAGTGCTTCAAAACAAAAGTATTCGACTAATGAGTGATGACATATGGCGCTGAAACGTGGTCTTTATGGGCCTTGTAACGTCGCTCAGTGAGCAATGGAAAGGGCTATGCTCAGGGTTACATTGCGAGATCGAATCAGGAATGAGGAGATCCGTAGAGGTACGAAAGTTACCGATATAAGCCGGCGGATCATAAGTTCAAGCGGCAATGGGCAGAACACATAGTACGGAGAGCCGACAGCCGCTGGTATCTCGAATTTAAAAACTACTCCTAAAATGATTTACTCACAAATCAGGGCAATGTGTGTTACATTTCCCAGAACTACATTGGGGACAATTTAAGGCCGAAAATAATTATATTAAATATAAATATAAACCGTTAAATTCCTTAAAGAAAATGAACTCATAAAAGCCCGTGTATATGTATATAACTGTCTCTCAAATGTATTTCGACCCACGCCATATAAAATATAAAAATTCACTTTATACTGCTCATGTACCACTAGCGATGTCGTAATGAAATTGTAAAACTGTATTTTACGATTATATTTTGTCGAATTTTTACTTCCAATTTGCAAATAACCAGACACAAAAATGAAGTCAAATAATGTAGTTAACGTCTGGCCCAAGTTAAAGACTGAAGCGTTTCGGTATATATTTAAAATTCGAATATTAAATATATACCGATAATTAAAAATACAAAATGGGCAATTCAAATATGGATTTAAAAAAAACGTCATATTACAAATTCTCAATTTAAAAACACGATATACCATAGAAAATTGCTGTAAAAAAGCTTCAAAAACTAATATCTCTTTATTGTAATTTATTTTTCTGTACACAAGACAGTCGGACCACATTTCTTGTAAATATTCAGAATATTTCAGATCTGCTATGAAGCTTCTGCTAGATAGCGGAAAAATCACATATAGTATTTTCAAAAATATAAAGATATGATATAAATACGGATACACCTCCATAGTAACGAGGAAAATTACGAAATTACAACCATTGTGACGTGTTAAATGAAATATCGCTCCAATTTCAACTCTTGCGCCAAACGTCTAAATTTTATTAAATTTTTCACGAAATAAAAGTGTACAAGTACCTCAATAAATAAATCGAATGGCATCCAAAGTGCTACCCATAATGAGTGCTTTTTATTTTATCTCACTCGTGACTGTAGCGTGTTCATACACTTCATACATCACTCCTGGATGCGCTACTAACCTGGATAACGCCTCAGAACCTGTATTTTATATATTTTTCGGCCTACATGTCATTCACGTATCATTTACATCACATTTTTCCCTTGTTTTCTTATTATCTTACCGACAGCCTGTTTTCAGAATGTCTGCTATACTTTTTCCTACATTTTCTCATACGTTTTACATGCATTTAGTCATCATATAATTTCTAAAACGCAAATTTATATATTTTTGACATAATCTCTTTGTTTATTTATTTCGTCGCCATAGTTCCCATAATATTTTGACATCATGCTTTCTCATTACATTGTTGCTTTCTCGCTCATTTTTTATTCCTTTTTATATACAACCTCACCTCTAAATTTGAAATGTCCTGGCCATATATATTTATTATTTTCTAAATTTAATTTTCAAAATATTATTTCGAAGGTTTTCCAGCCGGCTAGACTGATGAAAATCAATGAGTGTGTTGTCGCTCCTCTCTGCGATACAACATTAAAATTTGGCCTGTCTTGCCTCTATCTGCTTCGTGTCATTCCGGAAGTCGGTGCTGAGACTCCGGACGCACTTCTCTACAGCAAAGTTCACTTCGCGTCGTTCCGTGAGTCGGCGCAGAGACTCCGGACGCACCCATCTCTGCTTCCCGTCTGCATCGTGTCGTTCCGGGAGTCGGTGCTGAGACCCCGGACGCACTTCACCACTGCACGCTTCACTTCGTGTCATTCCGCGAGTCTGTGCAAAGACTCCGGACGCACCCATCGCCGCTGCCCGTCTGCATCGTGTCGTTCCGGGAGTCGGTGCTGAGACCCCGGACGCACCCATCGCCGCTGCCCGTCTGCATCGTGTCGTTCCGGGAGTCGGTGCTGAGACTCCGGACGCACCCATCGCCGCTGCCCGTCTGCATCATATCGTTCCGGGAGTCAGTGCTGAGACCCCGGACGCACTTCACCACTGCACCCCAGACGCTGTTTTTTTTAATCTTTATTTAATCACCTGTATTTCATTCATAACACTCTACACAACTTTCAATTCATCCATTTTTTTTTTTATATATATTATTTGTAAATATTCTCTAAAATATATCTGTAAATATCTATTTCATTTTTTTATTTTAACTGTCGCTTCACGACATTAAAATTAATGTTGAGGTTTCCAATCATATGTTGGCGATAAAGTTAAGGAACGCTCCTTTTATATCCGATAAGACATTCGCAAGGAAATGTGTATTATTAAGGTAAACTCGTAAATGACGCCATTAAAGATATGTGTGACTAACTTGGCTAAATGATGGACACTGGTTTTGAAACTAAATAGCATGTGAAGCGCCAAAACCCGCGGTCACTTCTCTTGCAAGAAGTAAACCAACCAATTTTGTACTTGCTTGAAGCTTTGTGCTTTGTGATGATTCTTTATGCAGAATCAATATAATTACATGCTAATTCTAACTTCATTCACAACCTCTTAGCAAATGACAATGCAAAAATTTGAAGTTTCAAAAATAATTTGTTGACTGATTTCATTTATCCCTTCATTTATCCTGATTTCACTTATCCTTTTGCAAAACAGGAACGCCAGTTTCAATGTATAATGTCTAATTCTAAAAAAAAAAAATGACATGGTCGAGTGAGTAACGAGAATCACGCTACTCGCTCCCTCTACTGCTTTTAACTTAGACACTTACGAAGTATTTTGAACGTATGTTTTCTTAGTAAACACGTCAACGTGCGTGGTTTCCTTACTTGACACTCTTTGATAGCGTATCGTGTTACGGGGCTAAACTTTGTAAATGCATTTCTATTTATAAAAAGTAAATTCTATTTATAAAATCTAATTTTTTTCTAAAATTTTTTAGCTTCTTTCTAATTCGATTAAAAGCTCAAATTTTTAAAATCTTCAATTTCTTCAAATCCCATTTCTAATCTAACCCGAAGCCGCGATCAACCAAAATTTCAGTGTTCAATATTTACAGTACGAGTGTAATTCGCACGAATTGTTTGTAAAAAAAATTCTTAGATATTTTATTGGATGTACTTATACATGAAACATAATTATAGGGTGTCTAGGGGAATTTTTACATATTGAAATGACACAAGGCCACATCTATCCTTATCTATATACTAGCTGATGTCCGAGTCTTCGTCCGCGTTGTTAAAACATAAAAAAAAGTTTTTAATAAAAGCTGTTTTTGGTACTAAAAAACAGACTTAACTGTATCAATCTATGGTATAACGTTAGACCTTCATTTGTTTTATTACAGAAGACATAATTTTAGGTCAGTTAATCCTCAAGGGAAAAGTTTCTCAACTAATATTTCTATACAACTTTTTGTTGAGCTGTACAACAACATCAGAACAGGCGTTCTCAGACGGCAAACTAATAAATCATTCAAAATGAAATGTGTTAACTTCAACTTTAGACAGTTTTTGCGTTTCGTAGAAAAATAATTGGACGAGAGAGAGAGAGAGGTGTTGTAAACTTCGAATTCTCGGGTTACTGTCAGGGGCAGGTGGTATTATTTGTGTAAAAGTCAATAAATGCATAAACTTACTTCGCTTTAGTTCTGCTGTACGAAGTTGTAAAAGTCTAGCAGCCTCATTTGACTGCTGAATTAAATTCCTATTCCTAAGACTTTAATTAAAAAAAAAAAAAAAAATCATTTATTTTCAGACAACTGGACCCATAATTATGTTACATTATTATACATTAAATTATTCTATCTAGACAGTTTCGTATAAGTAAAATAATATAAGTAAAATAGAAGTAATTTTAGCATAGCAAAATCTTGTTCATTTATAATAATAAAAGTCTGGAAATTTCTCGACTACTTTTTTCAATGTTCAGCTCAACAGATAGGCTGACGGCCCACTTGATGGTAGGTGGCTATCGTAGCCTATAACACAAGCAACCGCACAAGTGCTGAAAGTTCGCTGCCGGCTGCCGACTACAGTAAGATTAAGGATAGAGGTTTGAGAAGTGATAGGGAAATCGGCTCTGGGAATCATTTCTTACTCACTCAACGAAACACTACACTTACTATACAGCACACAATACTTACTGTTATTTCACGGTGTTCTTCTGTAAGCGGGCGGTTACTGCCGCCAGACGGGCTGCCCAAACGACTGCGAAACGCATTCATTTGCTTATAGATGCGAAAGTATCTCTGTCTGTCTGTTACCTTTTCACGCCTTAACTACTCAACCGATCATCATGAAATTTTGCATACACGTTGTCAGGGATACAAGAAAGGACATAGGGTACCTTTCATCCAGAAAAAAGTACTGTTTCCGAGTGATCGTCTAAAAATATAAAGAATTGGGCGCCACTTTCGCGTGGCGGCGCCACCATCATTGTCACAGCGATAACGATGTCAGCGTTATTACTCGTATATTTTCTTTTTCAACGCGGACAAAGTCGCGGGAACCAGTTAGTTCAAAATAAGTTACATGTTTTTATTGGAACTAGAAGTTTTTAAAGAAAAATATTGAACGAGATTTTTTTTTTCAACTTTACCCTGCTACCGTCTTTATGTTATTCTAAACAAGTCAGCACGAATAAACGTGCACATATGCAATCAACCCTCTAACCGCATGCGGACAAAATTGACCAAAAAGGGTCCCTCGATCGGTCAATCGTCCCATAAACGAGTTCCGGTCATAAATTGCCCATTCCCGACATCCTGTTTGACAGCGCTACTATTGTCCACGCCCTCATCTCTGAATATCATGAGAATAGTGACAGGATGTGAAACAGTTAACATTTAATAAGAAAAAGGACATCTAGACAAAATCTGCGAATTAGTTAAGTTATGACCTACAATTACGACTTTCATTAATCTGTTGGGCGGTTTAGAAGAAGTTAGCGGAGAAACAGATAGATGCGGACAGCGACTTCAATTTATTATATGTAGATATTATATACATATATATTATCTCTATCTCTACATAATTCTAATAGATAGATTCGCTGTCCGAATCTATCTGTTTCTCCGCTAACTTCTTCCAAACCAATCTGATTTTGATACGGTATTCACTAATGGAAAGAGCGATAAACGAGGAAGGTTTGTGTATATAATAATCTGCAGGAATCCGCCCAAACCTTGTGTATATAATTTGCAAAAAAAAATTGTATCCGTATGAAGGTGGGGTAGTCATATCTTTATCTATCGTTTGTATTTGGAATATAACTATTGTTTTTCCTGGCTGACTATCAACGCACAGCCAAAACTACTAAGTCTTCCCCGTTCATCCCTCTTTCCATAAGTGAAAAACCTCATCAAAGTCCATTGCGTGGTTTAGGAGGAGATAGCGAAAATATACAGACAGACAGAAGCGGAAAGCTTTTGTAGGATGAGTCTGCTAAGAAAGGATATTTGAAAATTTCAACTTCATACGAAGCCGCGGGCGAGTTGCTAGTATCTATTAAAATATGAGAAAATGTTTTTTTTCGCACTAGCTGGTGCCCGCGACTTCAGCCGCGTTGAAAAAGAAATTATACCTATGAGTAACATAATAGCGCCAGACATACTTATCTTTTTGACAACAGTTGCGTCATTTTTTATAATTTAGACGATCCCTTGGAAACTTAACATTTTTTCAAGATATAAAGTATCCTATATCTTATTCCAGGTAATAAACTATCTCAGTACCAAATTTCATCAAAATTCGTCTAGTAATTTTTACGTTAGAGAGTAACAAACATCCATCGATCGATAGATAGTAGTTTATATCGCGGTATGAGAAAATAAATAAAACATCTTAAATTTTTTTTAAAACAATAGTGAATATTTAAAAACAATAATTTAGGTTAATCGCTCCAGTGTAACTCGTCAAGTCATCAGTCCTGAAGACCTCCCACTTTGCACACTAAAAATAATTCTTACTAATAACTATTTAGTGTCATTGTAAGCAAATAATGTTTGTCATTCAAACTCCGTACGTACCTACTTGCGAATGAATATTTAACCATTGTAACAGTTCGAAAATGGAACGCAATTATTTAATATTTTATTGTTTTTTACCATTTCTATGCAACAGACGAGAGTTAGATTTATAGGTGAAGAAATCGTGAGTAAAATCCTTAACGAACTCGTATCACGACCTTGCTAACAGTTGCTATAGAGAAAAATAATCAACAGTTATTTCATTTGGATTAAGCTTCCAAAAGCTACATACAGTGTAAACTCTTTATAACGTCTGTAAGATTGAAATTTGTATATTTTGGTTGGTTTAGCGCAACAGTCATTCTCTATTACGAAGAAATTTGTTTTTATTTAGACGACAGCATATTATATACTGTAAGCAACACGACTTGAGTGCAGCCGTATGGAATGCGCTTAGTTAGTACTGCGACTATGGATGATAGAGGTAAGGAGGAACGACTCTATGTATTAAAAAGTGGTCCAAGAATACCAGTAAATTAAGATGGCGCTAGTGTAGCAATGAAGAGAAATAAGACAGATATATAGATAGAAGATATGTTACACTAGCGCCACTCTGGCCACTTTTAAAACCCTTATTTTACTCGTATTGTTGGAGGACCATTTTTTCAGTTCAATTTCATATGAGTAAGTATACTCCTTACCTATATATATTCGCCAACAGTTTTCTCTAGTTAGAACATTATACTTCATGAACTAAAATTCTTTATTATATAATTGTAAGTCCTTAAAAAACAGTTTCCTTTAAAACGGAGCAGAAAAAACTCGACAAAAATTTTCGCCCAATTCAAACGGCCACTTCTTAATTTACCTGCAATCGAGTGCATAAAACGTTTTTAAAAAGACCAACAAAAGGTTGGGTCATGCAACGTCGCGTGCAAGCACACAAACAGTAGCACCTTTGGGCGATATGAAAAGCGATGGACTGCCGTTTTATTTAGCTACACACAAAATAATAAAGAAATTTAAATTGGATCAATAAAATAATTCAAATAATTCACTCAATATTTTTAATAGTTTCTGTAATCTCTGTCGAACTAACAAACAATTTTGTCAATACATTGAATTTTTATTTATTTCATAGCAATACTAACAGCGTATAACAGTTTATAAATACATATAAAATAAATTAAATTATAATTGACATAATGTACAATTTATAAATACAAAACGAATTTAGTCAATACAGCCAAAGACTTGATTTTTAGTCTGGCTAATTTAGACTAATTCATATGTTCCATTACGATTTCACAGTTAATCGATTTATATAAAATTTGGTATAAAATTAATTAAAGACTAGACACAGGTTGAAAATAAGTGAGAGATGAAATGACCTTTTTTTAAGGTTGAGAAATCCTTTTGGATACCCGACAGTGTAGGGGACACTGCGGAGTTATGCCGGATTCGTACCGGCTAAAACCGAACTACTTTCTGGCGCGGCCGTTGTTGGGCGGTGAACATTATGACACGACATCGCACAGTGGGACGGAAAGGTCAAAAAAAAAAGATAGTCATTATGTAATTCAAGTCTTCCTAAACCTATTCCAATCGCTAAATGGTCAATACCATCGATTTGATAAAAACATTTATGAGACGCGAATGACCTTTTCGTCCCACAGTGCATCGGTTCCCCGCCACGGCTATCCAGCGCGGGGCTCTCTCGCTCTCTCTCTCTCTCTCTCTCTCTCTCTCTCTCTCTCTCTCTCTCTCTCTCTCTCTCGGCCAATGACCTAGGCATGCAGCCTAAGTCAATTTTAATTAAACAGTAGTTGCAACAAACTAATTGTGCTCGTATTAAAAGTTTTCCTTTAAAGGAAATAATTTTAAAACAGTTTATTATATTTTAAGTTAAGTTTCTGTTTTAATATTGATTGTTTAGTTGCTATGCGTTTGTTATCGTTCGTCTCAATTTCTAGTTTGTAGTCTATCTGTGTATACCTTAAAATTGCCTTGTGTTGCCTATACATATTGTAAGTTTATTGTTTGTGCTGTTGGTGTACCTTTTGAAAATAAATAAAATAAATAAATAAATAAAGCCCATCCATTCATTTCACTGTCCCGATCGGTGATCGTACTAAAAGTCCGATGTGTGTGTATGAGGTAACCAGTCTTGAAACTCATTAAATTTAGTGCGAGTAGAGTTATAATGGAGTGATTGACGCTCAACGAAAATTGGTTATACAATTTGTATTCCGATAACTATATAATTAAGTTGTGACTGTTATATTTTTCTTTTAATACGGTGGCTGGTTCGACGCGGCTGACTCGAGCTATAGAAATATAGTATACTAACGGGCCACCCTCGGCTTCGCACTAATTTTTTTCGACAAATTATATATAAAAAACCTTCCTAGTTTAACGCTCTTTCCATTAGTGAACACCACATTAAAATATGCCAAAGTGAAAATTGCCAACAAGTGGACCGTCAGCCTGTCTGTCGACCTTTATCATAAAAAAACAATATTGGTGCGTTGATTACAGCATAAAGCATTTAATGATCACGCTGCTAAATATCCGCTCAAATACGTCCACGTAACAGACGCTTGACAATTTGCGCATAAACCAAGTTGTTTGAGTTGGTCCACACGGATTCTGCAATTAATGAGTTTTGTGATTTTATACGTATACAGAAACCACAATTTCCCTTTGACGATGGAATCCTGAGCAGCCGTAAAACCGTAAAACCATTTTATTGACGCAACTGCGAAGGTACAATAAGAAACTAATAAATTAATTACGAATAGCGAAGACAAAAAAGATATCTTTATCTATGCACGTTTTAGAAAAAATTTGCACTTTGAATGTATAAATAAAATGTAAAATTAAAGCATATAATTATGTACCTACTTAAAAAAAACCATATACATTAAAATGTGTATGTGCATGTATGCTAAAAGTTTGAAAAAAAAAAACGATAATCAAAAGCATTTTTGGAATGAGGTATTATAAAAACAATTGTGGACAAAAGTTTCCTTTTTTTCTTTCTATTACTATTTTGCTACTGGCGTATTTGGCAAAAAATAAAATAATCACAAAGAAGAAAAATATTGCGTCTGATGAAGATTGATAATGTTGTGATAGTTTTCTTAATTTTAGATGATCCCTCTGAAGCCGTACTTTTTTTCTGGATGAAAGGTACCCTATATCCTTTCTTGTATCTCTGAGAATATGTATGCAAAATTTCATGATGATCGGTTGAGTAGTTAAGACATAAAAAGGTAACAGACAGACAAAGTACTTTCACAAATTTGTTTGTTTTTAGTTTTAAAAATAAATAGGTTAATGTTAAGTTAATAGACGTGGTAAAAGATATATGCCTATCTTTTTATTTCATTTCTCCTTGACTGTCCCTAAGCGTATTTGACTAATAGCTCATTTGACGAATCAAGTAATTGACCAATTTAGGTATTGACCAATCTCTTATTTGACAAATCAAGGATTTGACAAGTGTCTGCGTAGGATCTTCTTTTGAGATAGGTACACAGTGGTGTATTAAAGTAGGTTCATATTATTTAAACAACAGATTTAATTAATTATTTATTGTGTCAAAAAAGGTAATTAAACAAAATGAAAAGCATTTTAGGCAAAGCGAGCATCCATCCACTTGGATCCACAGCTTGGCTAATGCTTAAACTAAAACTAAACTCAAACAAATTGCTGGATCCACACGTGGATTTAAGCGGAGATAAATGTATCCATGGATCCACACGTGGATTTAAGAGGAGATAAAGGTATCCATGAATCCACAGGTGGATTTAAGAGGAGATAAAGGTATCCGCGGATCCACATGTGGAGCGAAGCTGTGGATCCAAGTGGAAGGAGCGATAAAAATAATACTGTACTTTGCCTATCATATTCAAACATTATAGAAATAATATAAACGAAATTAAATAATTGATTTATTAAAAACGATCAACTGTGTGCACTTTACTTTTAACAACCTAAATAATTGGTATTTCAATCTTCTCAGTGCGAAGTGAACTCTATTTGAAATAGGTTACACTAGCTGTTGTACGCGACTTCGCCCGCATAACTTTATAAAATATAGCCTATATTACTCACTGATAATGTATCATAATATATAGATTATATAATGTATTATTATTATTAATAATTATTAATGTATTATTAATTATTAATGTAGCATTTATAGGTGAAATAATTTTTAAAATCGGTCCAGTTATTTTGGAATTTATTTATTACAAACATACAAAAATACAAAATTTCTCTCTTGATACCACCGAACTTCTATTCGGTACAATTCAAAGCTCGGTGCTTGATACTCTAATAGTAGTATAGAAGTATATTGATATTGATGTGATTTTTCTTTACAGGTCGATAGAATGAACGCAGACTATTAATATCGACTAAAATGTATCTTATACTTAGTTAAAATGTAACTTTTATAACAGCGGGTCAAACGGGACATACAAAAAACTAGGGGGTCAAACGGGCACTTTTTCGTAAGTGGGGTCAGAACTTGTGGGTCCAAAGGGTCCGAAGCCACTGTCACACCAGTGTTGAACAGGATAGATAAATAAATGATTGGATCAAAAAAAGATAAAATCGAAAACGACACCATGAAATCCAGAATTGCCAGTTACGATCTTAACAAACGCTTCAATGCGACGCGTATTAGATGTCTGGACGTAGATAATGCACACCTTTGTATCATAAAATAATATAGGTGATTTAAAACATGATAAAGTTGTTGCGGCTAATTGCCGTGGACATCGTGTTACACCAAGTAACAATGGGGAACACACACGTCGACCAATCGAGGTTCGATATTGCTTTTGTCTTTACATCAATTTTTTTTTCCTCTCTTGATGATTTGTGAAGACGGGACGCCATCACAATACGTAGTGGGATGCGGGCGAGAGAATAGTTTATTATGCTTTGTGGTGACGCATGTGTTAGATGAAAGGTTTGAACAAGTGATGCACGCTATAATAATGGACTTGTACTCTACTGTCTTTCCAGACTGGTTTAAAGTAATGCTATAAAAACAACTATAGCGATATGAACTATGTATAATTTTATGACCATTTTATACTAATAAGTAAACAATTTTAAAGAGATTAATGTTTTTACTGGGAGCAAGGGCTGCTTATTCGTTCACCGAAACACAACGACATACATAGTGTTATTTTACTGTGGTCTTCTGTAAGGGTAAGGGTTACCCAATTTATGGCACAGTGTGCCCTGCCAGTACCACATTAGATTAGCGTTGCATTTACACACGTTCCGTATTGAAGGAAAACGCATTTTGAGTAAAATTGTTTCAGAGTCCGCCAGCCACAATTGTTATTTATAGTAGAAAAACAAAAGTATAGACATCCAACACATGATTTCTGTCGACAATGTAGAAATTTACAATACCAGAAGGTTAAGTTTACAACAAATACGAGAGAAAAAAATTCAAAAGTGATCAAAAATGGTGGAGCGGAATTAATAGGCGATATGGAACGCAAGTCGGTCCATCAGCTCAAAGGACTGGAGTTAATGAATCAAATGACGACCGACTGGCAACACCTCTTTTGTGGTCGGACAAAATCGACTTTGACGAAGTTAACGAAGCCAAAATAAGCGATCGTGTCCAACCCATTGTGCGTGCTATAATTAGACAGCCTGGAAATAAACACGTGGTGGCAATTATCACAGGAGCGGGTTAAATGAGGCACTGTGAAACTGTCGTTAATGGCGCACCGGGCTCGTCGGCATCCGGCGATGTGAGTCCCATCGTCGACCATAGCTAAAGGATTACTATCCGAGAACGTCTTAATACCAATTGTATATCCCAATTTTAATTACCCATATAAATTATCGAATCAGTTTGGAATTAACAATATTACAGTACGGCCTCCTGGTCGAAGTTCAACCAAAATCATACAGAAGATAAAAAAAATTGAGCTACTAAACAAAAACCAGTTGGAAAACAAATGAGAACAAAGTTCTGAACTGCTTTGTCTAAATCCAATTCAATTTTTGCGAAACCATAATGTATAGAGATGTTATAAAATATATAAAGACCAGTGTTATGGACCATTTTTATATAGTTATAGATAGATTATAGAGTCATGTGTGTTACAAGCAATTGAAATAAAGATTAAAGTTTCAACTCAATTAGCAAAGTAAGAGACCAACTCCATAGTGCATGTTGAGACAAGAGATATTCTCACCAGTAATGATAATGACAAATTAACATAGGACAGAAGACTGAGTATAGTCAAGAACCTTGGGAGAGGCCTATAACCAACAATGGACAGACAAAGGACAGATGATGATAAAACTAAAATTAGTATACATGCTAATTCAGTCTTTAAAGGGAGTTGAAATCGACCCAACATTCATATAAATCTGGTCCAAGTTCACAGGAAGAGTTTATTATTAAACTGCAAAGCGTATTACAACTGTGGGCAAAGCTGTGTTTATTCCTCACAACTATCTGATTTAAAATGAGGATTTTAAAATTTTCAATATGTTTCTTAGTGTTTAATGCCAGAGATGTTGGGTTCTCCCCACAAAGTGTGTAGGTTATTAATCATTTCACTCGACCGAAACACGCTTTGCCGTTCGCCATACATCACGCATCCTTTGAGCGAGCATCCCATTTGTTGAGACTCACCGTCCTTTTATTACCATCCATCCCAATATTGTAAACGTCTCAATCCTTTTGATGACTTCCTGTTCATCATTTGTCAGCCTCTCGGATTCAGGTGGCGATCGGTTAAGAGTTCAGTATACTTTTATTGGTGCCAATTACAAAAGATTGATGTTGTCGTCAAATCGACTGCCCTACGTGTCTGATGTTGAGCAATAAATTATCATTAAGTAACACCTTGTCCCACAAGGACCATGTTTTATGGGCTCTCAGCTGTAAGCCATGGTTAATAAAGCAGGTCTAATCTAATCTAAAAATTTCTACCTGCTCCTTATAATAGTAACAAATAAAAATGTTAAGGCATTACCGTAAAAAGGTGTTCGGAAAGGTTCGAACAGTGAGGAGTCTAGTGCATTTAAAGTGTATATTTAATTGAAAATTTATACAATGTTAAAATATTGCTAAAGATAGCACAGAAATAATCGTTAGCGAATTTACACAAGGCTATAGAGCACTTAATTAAACGCCGTTAATATGTAAAGAATAATCAACTGACTATAAGACTTCAATTAACATGGACACCAATTAGGGAAATCTTAGGATAATAATCAATTTGTAAAACAAATCTGTATTGTAAATGTTTACTCCATAAGGTATAGGAATACTATCTGAAATCTTGAAATTGTAATTTTTAACCTCTACATCTCTACATAATATGAACAGAATTTGCTGATATCCTCATCCGCGTCTGTCTGTTTCTCTGCTAACTTCTTCTAAACCAATTAATAAAATTTTCACTAATGGAAATAGCGAACATATAATATAACTAGCGGCCCGCTCCCGGCTTCGCCCGGGGTGTATTTTTTCTAATAAAAGAATTTTTCTAAAATAAACGTAGCCTAAGTTACTCCTTATTACATCAGCTACCTGCCAATAAAAGTCCCGTCAAAATCGGTCCAGCCATTTCAGAGATTAGCCGGAACAAACAGACAGACATACAAAAATTGTAAAAAATGTTATTTTGGTGTATGTACCGTATATATATTCATATGCATGTAGTAAAAAACGGTTATTTCAATATTACAAACAGACACTCCAATTTTATTTATATGTATAGATATGCAGAAAAAAATTGCATCCATGTCAATCCGAATGCCCCGGAAGCGGGTTACCTGTCATAAAATAAAGTCGCTGTTCGACTCTATCTCTTTCTCCGCTAACTTCTAAACCACCCAATGGATTTTCATACGGTTTTCAATAGTGAAAGGAGCGATAAACAAGAGAAGTTTGTGTATATATCTTGCAGAAAAAAAAATTACGCTCATTTTATAAGTTTGTTTGTATGTGGAGAGTAATGTCTGGAACTGCTGAACCTATTTTTAAAATTCTTTCACTACCTGAAAGATACATTTTTCCAGATGGATACAGCCTATACGTTATGTATACTAATAACTACAAACGCACCCGAACGAAGTCGCGCGCGTTGGTCTTGTTAAACTAATTTAGAAACAACTAAAATATGCTATTTAAATAACTCCATAGTTAGAGAACAGTACCTCTACCAAGAGTTATAATGACCGCACTCGCTATTCGCTAGCGAGAGCGTAAAACATTTATATATGAAAAACTGTCAATGTCAGATTTACAAGTCCATATAAATATTTTACGTTCTCGCTAGCGAGTGCGGTCATTATAACTCATGGTAGAGGTACAGTAATCAAGTGTAGTTTATAACGAAGTTTTGAATATGCAAGCAATTATACAATAAAAATGGCACTAAGCCCGGTAAGCAGAAATGTTTAATGAGCCGACCTATTTTATTGACTAGTCCAATAAAGGTTCTGTCTGAGTGTACTGAAGATAACATACCGGTATAATGTTAAAGGACAGTCAAGTCAAGTTGAGGGAACTTTGTTCAATAAAAAAATAAAAATGTAGATAGCACATACCTTTTTTTAAATTCAGTTAAGAGACCATTTGTAACGCGACATTTTTAATAAACATTATAAATATATATTTTTTTATTGCTTTATAATTATTATTTTTTTTAAGTCGCATTAAACAATAGATTTCAGGTATTTTATTGTTGGATATTTTTTTTATTTGTAATATAAACATTAAAATTTAAAAAAATGTTTTACTCTAATTTTTTTAAAGTATTCTTTTTATAATAATTTGTTTTTTATTCTTTCATTATCATCTCAGCCGTAGGCTAACGACGCTGCTCGTTTCAAAAACTGCTGCTGCTGCTCGTTCAACTGCTGCTCGTTTCAAAAACATAGACATATGCATAGGCCCTAAATTAAATTGTAAGCTGAAATTAATATGAAAATAAAATAAATTAATCAAATTTTATTTTTAGTATAACCTTCCCAAATACTACATATAAATAGTTATTTAGTATTTTAAAAGCTATTTAAATAAAGTTTAATTAATTAATACTAGCCTACATTCAGATCTTCAGATAACAATATAACGATTAAAAATATTAAATTTAACTTAAAGCAATATTTTTTAAATTATTTAATATATTTTTTAATGAATTTAAATAATAGTAATTTTCTTTTTTATACTAATATTTACAAAATTATTTAGAATTTATTATTTATCCGATACAAAAACATAAAAACTTAAAAATTAACTTTTTTTTTATCAAAAAATATAAATAATTCAATCCTACCAGAATGCTGGCGGCATTTTTTAAATATAGTATAGTTAGATTTTAGTTATAATTACAAATGATAAGACAAGATTAAGCCTCAGAGTTTTTAGTGTTATCATTTTACATGTATTATTATTATTAGCCTTAAAATTGTTAAAAAAAAAGAAATTAAAATAATAGTTTCAGGTGCATTTTTATTATTTTGTAACAAGATAAAACAAATACATATATATATTTTTTAAATTAATTCGATGAAAGTTGCGTACCGTAACAACATATTGTATTATGTTGACGTCTGTACAACCCTATAAAATTACATATGTAGATGGATTCATTCCAATGTAATAACGTCTTCTTACCTATTCGTCCATTCGAAATGAAGATAAAACTGCATTAAAACATGATAAAACTAAAAGTATTTTTTAGTTTATTACATTACGTTTTTAATATGTTACTTTTTGCAAAGGAAATAACGTATCCTCAATAGTCGTAAAATACGCAGTTGTTAAACTCCTTCAATTAATGTTTAATCATATGCTAGGTAATTAAAAGTTGCAAGGGAAACCGACAAATAATTAGTTTAAGTGGTAATCGCAATGTTTATAATCCTAGTTATTTAAATAAATTATAGATGTAATGAATATGTAGTTGATTATGAGAAGAAACGCCACGCCGACACTTACGATTCGATTCAAAAATTATATTTTTGAAAAATAAAAATAATAGTAATTTATTGTGTACTAGGTAAAAATAAATAATGAGATAAATGGGTATACGTATTAAATTTTCCTTTTTACCATATAAAAACAATGTATATTTTGATAAAATTGTCACGAAATCAAAATAAGTAAAAACACTTTGTGCGACCTTTAATATAATATTTAAATAATAATAAAAAAATATATAATAGTATGCTTTTTAAAAATCATTCTGAGCACTAATATAGAAAGAAATAAATTTTTAAAAACGAAGTTATCGTATTATTAATATCAATACTAATAATTATTTAGTAAGTACTTATGGTACTTGAATATCGAAATATTTTTCACTTATATTTTATACTTTAATCTCAAGTCTACAATGAAAATTCAAGTGTCGCCTTCTAGAGACCTGCAAAATATAATAATGTGGAAACATTCTCATAGAAAAATCTATAATATAAAAATGAATCTCGACATGTGTTGCTAAGCGCAAAACTCGAGAACGGGTGGACCGATTTTAATTCTGTCTTCACTCATGGATAGAGGGATAATCAGACTTTTTACTTAAAAAAAAAATGCACCCCGGGCGAAGCCGGGAGCGGACCGCTAGTTATATATAAAAATGTACTCACTGTTGTGCATGATGATGATAAGCGTGGGTCGCATGGTGCATAGCTGCTGCAGGCGTTCCAGGTGAAGTGGCGTGAAACGCTGCGAACGCCGACGGGAACTGCAGAGGCAAGAACCCGTTTCCAGCTGTACCGGGGCCACCAACCGTCTCCCGGTCAGGCATCATTCACAGTCCATTCTCACAGCACTTAATTTTAACATGAACATTCGCATTTATCAGGTTTGCTCCAGTCTCAAAAACATTTTGTTGAACCTCATCAGTGCTATAATAATATACAATTTTTCGGTTCGCCGCCCATGCCGCAAGCCGGTCCCATGCTTCCGTTTCAACACCTAAAACAAAGAGAGATTACTTATAAATTATGTTTCCGGATTGGATTAACTTAATTTGCGCCTGGTTTCAAGATTTTAACGTCTGACGTGTCTATGGAATCGTAGCTCACAAACGGATGGACCGATTTTGACCTGTTATTTTTTTTTAAATTTTATTTTATTAAATAAATTTTATTAAATAATAAAAGTTGAGATAGAGAATTTTTTCTTAAGATTTTTTTTTCATATTATGTTTTGAACAAGATAGCGATAAAAGGCTTAGTTCATTGGATGCGTATTTTTGAAGGCTATCCTTTGGCATATAAATCAAATTTACGTTTTCTTTTAGATACTGCTTTTGCGCTTAGTAGGACAGAATATTAGCGTTTGATATTTGTATAAAATTTGTAAAAATGAGGTAACGTTTTATATGGGGAAATCAAGTAGAAAAAGAAGTTTTTTGATATAGGTAGGTACACATTTTTCTTGTACAGTCATGGCCCAAATATAATCTCTTTTTCATGGGAATCTGGATTGTCCCGTTTGCCACACAACCAGATAAATATTTAAAGATATTCGCCAAGAAGTCCAAGAGAGTCCTTCGTTTATGAGATATGATCTTAATTATTTTTGAATCTTAACATGTCGCTGGCATTTAGTAAAAAGTCGAGCGACAAATTGAGTTGAAAAGACAAACTGGTCATTAGCACATATTCGTTAAAGAAATGATTTCAAGTTACTACTTAATGATGTTAAACGGGCTTGAGAGGAAGCGAATTAGGGGGAAAAGCTATTATATAATAGATACAATTAATATTATGGATAAAACTAGTTTTTTTCCCGCAATTCAGTACGCGTACGTTTATCTATACTAATATCATAGACATTTGTATATTTGTTAGTTTTTTTTTGTATATTGATGCTGACCCATCTTTAATATATAAAAAAATACATAGGAGCTGTGTTTGAGGTTACTCTATGTGAAAGAGTAATCGATATTATTATAGCTTAGTAGGCAGACCACATATTCATATAACTAATAACATTTAGGAAAGAAAGATATTCATTACATAGACGAACTTTCAACTTATTATTAGTATAACTATAAGATAGGTGGTTTATAAGAATCTCGCTTGAATCTTATAACTTAATGACATTGCATTTAAGCGTATATAGAAAAAATTCTTGTGATAATTAATAAAGATGTGATTGTTTCGAACGTGACTCGAGTACTGTCCCCTCAATAAGGCCACGTCCCCACGAGTTATGGCCGCATAATGAATTGATCATAAAACTCGATATCGATAATTCGATACTCGATTTTTATTGTATTCGATTTACGATGTTTATGCAAAATTGGCGGGCGATTCGATTCGATTTTATCGGCCATTCAAAATCGGAATGCGTGTTTTCCATTATGACGTTTTGTTATTTTTTAATAGTCCACAACTCAAGGCGTCAAGTGATTAACAATTTATATTTCTGTAATTAAGTCTTTTAAGGGTTTATTGACTTTGTTTTTAGGGTCAAATTTATTACTACAATCTAAAAGTTAATAAAAGATAATTAGGTACGAGTAAGTACGAATAAAGGGACAATTGCATTTTGAGTTCGTTTCATGAAAGAAGTCACATGGCAAAGAGCGAAACTAAATAATAAACTACTTGTAAAGTAAGTATACCTAAGTGAAAATTTCCTATTTGAAGAATTCTTTAATTGGGAAGGACATTCAGAGTAGATATAGACTTTTATGGATGCTGAAGCTCTGCCAGTAAAAGTGTAATACAAAATATAATGCAAAAACGGGATGTTATATGTTTGACGTGTGTATATATGTATCTATGTATGTCTATGGAATCTAACTTCCTTAAAGGATGGACGATTTTGATCCCATTTGTTTTTGTTTAAAAGCTGACATACCTTGAACTGATGCTGCAGCATCAAATAGTCTTCCGGATAACCAACTCCTTTGCTACTTACAGCATATACATATAGCGTGTTTGAGCTCAATAGAAAGTCGAGGGTTAGTTTATAACTTTTCATTATAGCTTGTTCGTAGGCCACGCGTGGAAATGGCAGACGAAGTCGTGAGCATTAGCCAAATGGTTGATAATAATAATAGCCAAGAACAAAAATAAGCACTTCAATAATTCGGGCCACCAGCAAGTGTATCCGAGGAACACGCCACCAATTCAAGCCCGCAGCGAAACTGCTGGGCTTTGACAAAGGATAATTGTATTAATAAATAATGATAATTGAATTGCAAAGAGTGGAAATAATAAATGTTTGTTATCTTTCAGTCAGATTACTGAATTGAATATTAACTCTTCAATAGGTAGGTAAGTATCTACATTTATAATTATTGTTTTTTATAAATTTACCTACTAAAGAAAGTTTAGTAGTTGATTGATAAATAAGTTATATTAAATTTTATCGATAAATCAATACACACATCCTTATCCCTAAAATGAGTGCAGCAATGCGCGAGCGCATGCCGACTGCTTTAATACGACCCTTAATTACTATTTAATTGTTTTTCAACCTTCAAATTATTCGGATGTGTTCTAAGAAATGAGCGGTTCATTTCGCCTGTGAACTTATTAAATTCTTTTATCATTCTCACATTTTCATTCGTGATAGTAGGTTAAATAGTATACTCCTTATTAATGCAAAATTTTCAAGTGAGCGAATGTAACGATGGTTTAAATTCATGTTACCTAAAAAAAGTAAAAGTAAAAAGTAAATAAGCCTTAGAGCAGTCACGTAAAGTAAAAAGTAAAAGGCCTTAAAGTAAAAAGTAATGATATGTAACATGTGATATCTAACCTTTGTAATTAATTGAATATTTGTACAGAAATCAGTTGTTTTATTATCATACATACTTAAAATTGTAGACTAAACTCAATTATACTTATTTACATTATATCTTTTGCGTTAATACGTTTTTTAAAACACTGTATCGATTTTTAAAAAAAATATTAATAATGAAGAAATCATGCTAATTTTAAAAAGTGAGTGTTCAGGAAAAGATACAATTAAATAAGACCAAAATCTTACATGGCTTGGTATGTATACACTCATGTTGCAGTGCAGCTTCGAAATCACGCACTAAATAAAAAAACTGAGCGAAATCGTCCCCGTCTGCTTTTATGGAACTTTATTAACCTTACCAAACTTTGTTAAATAAACAATTAGCACGCCAACTCACGAACTCATTCCTACCACATTACCAATAAGTCAGCAGGACAATGGTGACACCTATCATTAGATATGGCCTCAACACACCGACGCATGTGTTGAACACGAATTGTCTTATTAGACATCGGTTAAGGCGTTTACAGATTCACAGATACTTTTTAACGCGCAGTTATTATGATTAGTTTCACGATTGTATGGAACGTTCTGAACAAGTTGCAGTATATTGCATACTGAATAAATAATTACAGGTATTATTCTGATAACATTCAAAACAATAGTGAATAACATTAAAATTAATTTAATTTAAATTGAGAACACAAGGAAATTGATACCTGAATGTGAATCTGTATTTTTTCTCTAAATTTCTATCTTACAGTAATTTATATATTGCATTATTATAACTGAATAGATAAGTATTATGTATAGTCTATTGAATAACAATATTATTTTTTGTGTAAATTACCAGTGGCACTGAGTTCTATAGTTACAAACTTGACAGCCACCAACAAGAAACGACAGCGCGTGCGATATTGTTTTGGTGAGTGAGTAAACAATATCCTATCCTACTATACTCCAAACTCTATACCTTATCCTTAATCCTATCAAGGCCGCAATGGAGCCGCAAATTTATATCTTAATTTGCAAAAATTTACATTTTCGGAACTTTTTTAACGCCAAAGATTGTTTCTAAAATAAGTACACACTGAGCGACCATTTTTTAGACTTGTCTGAAACCACCTTTACGAAATAAATAATAGACTTGTGCAATATTGATATCACATAAATTGTATTATATTTTGTGCAGGATTTCAATAATGAAAAATTGAGGTTATACCTATATTAAAAGACTTCGATTTTTAAGTTCATAAAACAATAAATGAATGACATTGCCCATAACATTTACATTAAAGTGAGACATCTGCCTAGAACTCTAAATAAGTCAATATTTACTAGAATCAACCGTGCGTTCACTTTGTTATCATCGGCTCAACTGAAATGAGTCTGTATTTGTGATTTAGTGTTTTGTCTTCATTGTAGGTACATTGTAAAGTATTGGTATTTTATAATTTATAAAACAGTGTACCAAAGTGGTCTCCGCTCAGCATGTAGTCTTGATGATCTTGATCATGACGCTGATCTTCCGCGGATGCCGTATTGTACATCCCTTATTATAGTTGTCAAAAAATCTTTTGTCAGAACATTACATTGGTTACAATTCGCTGAAAGATTGAACATGTAACAGATTGAACAGTGTGGCCACTAAACACGATTGTATCCCGGACGCGTTGGCCGCGAGTCGCACGCGTGCTGGCGTGGCGTTTGAAACTGATTTTAATTTATAGTTTGTCCCCGCACTACGCGACACGAATATAAACCACAACGATGAAAGGATTAGCCGCATGAGTTACGGTGCCAGTTCCGCAGAGCTTCGATACTGATGCGACCTGCTGCGTATCCAAATCAACTTTGACGCTCTGTCTAGAAAGTTAAGGTGGTACCACTTTTAAATAAAGGTCGGCAGGCAAACTGTCGGATCACTTGGTGTTAGCTGGCTAAAGCGCCTATTTACACAGGAAACGCCATAGGTAGAAAAATATTGGCTCTGGCCTCTCTTCCTCACTCATATTTGATATTTGACGGTGGTCTCCTGTAAGAAGTAAGGTTACTGTCGCGAGACGGGCTTGAAAATAACTGCGAGTGTGTCTTACCACTACTTGCCAGATTCAGGCCAACGCCAACCATGATGTTCATTGCCAAAGTTGACCCTGTCGGGAATAGAACCCAGGGTACCTGAGACAGAGCGCTAAAGCAAGCACGTTAACCACTCGACCAAGGAACATTTAAGTTCAATCATCATAATATTTATTTGCCCACTTTACAAAATTTTTGGAAAGTAATAATTGTGAACTCTCTTAATGTTATTAAGTATGTTAGTAACTAAGTATGCCGTTCTAAAAGTCGGAATCGTCGTCTTAATCTTACTCCTTTAATATTTTTAGACGTGAAAGGATCGTCTAACTAAAACAATTATATTTATAATTACCCTAAAAATATTAAAAATTCGATGCCTCTGCAGTCAACAGTGGCGGCGCCACCGTCGCCACAGCAATAAAGATGTCAGGCGTTATAACACGTCACAAGTGTACATATTATTTTTGAATGCGTTATAAATAAATATTCCAAAATTCAACATTCCTATTATAAGTGCCTCCATAGACGGACCGCATGTTGCAGTCGAGACCGACTGCTCTAGAGCGGTCGCGTTGAAGTCGTACACGACTGCAACACGACCGCATAATGCAGTCGACTACGACTGCTTGGAGCAGTTGTGTTCGACCGCAAAATAATACTAATGCGAGTTCATTTACAAGATGGATTTCGATGAAGAAACACTGCTTCTTGTACTACTATTACGCAAGCGTAGGCGTAGAAGACACCGTAGTATGTGGGTGCTGTTCTCTTGATTGTAGTATTGGTACTACAATCAAGAGAACAGCATGGAATATTTCATACTTTGTATCCCCAGCTGAGAGAAGACACTAAAAAGTTTTTTAACTACTTTAGAATGTCCGTGGTTTCATTTGATGAATTAGTGGCGCGCGGTCGGCAGCAACCGCTTGTAGCGGTCCGTGTATGGTGGGTCCGGCAGCTCCAAGCAGTCGACCGCACGGCGAAACTCGACCGCAGAGCGACTGCTCCGACCGCTCAGGAATTGCTCGAGCGGTCCGTGTATTGCGGATATGAATTTAGTATGGAAACTGCAGATCGCCGTGCGGCGACCGTATGTTGCAGTCGGTCTCGACTGCAACATGCGGTCCGTCTATGGAGGCTCTAACTCGTCGAAACTAGACATGTGTGTTCTTACTCCCACTGCTAACTTGTGTCTCAAGCGTACATTACATATTGGCTCAATTCGCGGTAAAATTTAATTCTGGAGCAATGCAAAATTTAAACGTGTACTTGAGAACCTATAAATTATCATTATAATCCTTATTGCAAACGGATAAGGTCTAAATTAAAATAGAAGCAACTTTTGATGGGGTTAAGTACCCGCTAGTGTAACAATGTTGCATTCAATGACCAATACAATGTTAGTTAGGTTAGGTCTAAGAACCAATGCGCTTTTAGATTATGCAAATGTTCCCGTAGTGTATTTTGCCTTTACAGAAGTAAGTTTCACACTTTGAATTCTCACAGAGTTTATTAAACTTAACTAAATGCTCACAGAAATGCTACACTTGTCTTTAGTAGGAAATTACTAATTTCCTATTTTAAATTATACATATCGCTTGTTTGCGAAAAGCGTGACATAATTCAAAAAAACTCAAAAATGTATTAAATTATTTATTTATTGGTCGTAAGGAGTAAATTCCAGTCGTGCGTCGGACACACACACTTTTTTAAAAATTTATTGTGCATACGAATATTGTATGCCAGTAATATATCACTCGATACCAATCTGTTATACTGAGCGCGTACTGTTTTCACAGCTATGTTATATTTACGTTATAGAGACTTTTATTGCAATTCGGCGTCGACTACTTAATGACCTGACGGCCTGATCAACTGGAAACACATTTTTCTACACCATCTGTGCAATTAAAACACTTATGGCTATAGAAATAAAGGAGAAATTGGAAGGACACTTTGTTTTTAGAACCGCAGCAAGAGTTTGCTCGGAAACGTTTTAGTGTATTCCACACACGGTCAAGGGAAGTGAAGAATAAAAACAGGCATCGTCGAATAATAAAACTAGTCTATAAAATTAGGCGGTGAAACTGTTTCTATAATACAAAGTAATGCACGAAATTTACATATGACGTGAATGAACTTTTGTATCTGATCTAAAATGTTAATATAACTAAACTATATATGTATTCTATATTATCTCTGCACCTTATAAACAAACCTGTGTAAGTAATTTCGTAAGAGTTGTAGTTCGTTTTTTGAAAATCCAACACGAACCTAACATTTTTACAGGATACAAAGTATCCTATAGTTTAATACAGGTAATCATCAATACATCGGTGAAAACCGCATTGAAATCGGTTAAGCCGTTTTTGAGATTAGCGTGCTTGAAACACACACAGATAAATATTCTAAAAAATTTTTACCTCTGTAACATAAGTAGGTACAAATAATAATATTATGAATAATCATATTATTAACTTTGTTGACAAGAAATTGTAGTTAACACTGTAGATTATAGAATATTCTATAGATATAAATAAAAGAAAAAAGCAAGACATAAAAAAATCAGTTTCCCTCCTAAGTTAAATAACCAACAAATGTCTAAATACTTTTTTGATCTATAATTTTTGAAGTCTAATATATTTTGATAAAATAACTGATATATATTATTTTCACCTACATGAACCCTCACCTATTTAAAATATTAATATTAAAAAAAAAAATCTGTAGGCGCGTTCCGGATCGCAGCCAACAACATCTTCAATTACTGCTCTGTCGACATGTTAATGTAGTTTTACGAGTATTCATTTCTCAAGTGTATTCGGTTATCAAAATAAGCACGTGAGTTATACATAATATATGTATGTATATTATACTCATAATGATTTTACGAATACCGTTCTTTATTAAGGTTTTGTGAATGACAAAATAATAGTCTAAAATGAATCAGTGATATCTAAAAAAAATATTTATTTTCAGCCAACTGGACCCCATATGTTTTAAATTTATATTCTAGATCTAGACCTTTCCTTAGAAATATGCATATTTCACTTTGCTTTGCTTTGCTTAATTCTGTACTTTATTTTAAATAACGAAACGTAGTTAGCTGGTCGCTTGTCGTGTAAAATATTTTATGAAAAGTAAGTTCAAACTTAACGCCTCTACTGAAAAATCGGACTTTTCAAGTTTCGATACTTTACTTAGGCACCGTCGATATAAGTATAAGCAAATAAATAATAATTACTATAGTAACAATAAAAATGATAATATTAACAAAGACACATGATAAATTTACAATTAAATTCAATACAAGTGTATTACCTAAAAAAACTACCGCTAAGATGTCCATCATAAAATGCCGGATATATAAATAATCTAACCTCTCAGCGATCACCCATAGAGTTTTATTATAGATCTGGCTCGCATTCGCCTAACTAACGAGTGAAGCACATTTCTTACCCATATAAAAAGAAAAAATCAGTGCTCGTCATTGCAAACATATCCGAAGCACAACTAAAGCAGGGCAGTCATATATATACTAACAATGTAATCACATGAGAAGTCGCTGATAACAGCTAGTATACAGGATGGAAAAATAAGTCGGGCCCTGGAGGGAAAATACCTTAAATCCTTAAGCTAGCTCATTTTACATAAAGGAGACATTCCTTTATTTTAAAAAAGAAACAAAACTGCATTCAAAGATTTTTTAAAACTCGTTTGGCTCGCCCGGGACTCGAACCAACTAAAATTAAAAAAAAAACAAACACTCGCTGTTTTATTATACTAATCGATAGGATTATTATTCAGGATAAAATTTCTCTAACAAACATTTGGTCTTAAAAATAAAAATGATCGTAAAATCTAACATTAACTTAATTTTTTTATCAATTTGTTACACTTAAATTATTTAACTGATAAATTGTTCGAAATGAACCCCCTCGTTCCGGATACACAAATTTAGTCTCCGTTGAAATTCATTTCTTGTAGGCCTTCAGCAAAGTGTTGTGGTGTATGCCCCTAATAACATTTTCTACAACCCTTAGCTCTTGCACGGTGTCATAACAGGTTTCATAAATAACATTTTTTACATGACGTTCATGTACTAAATAGGTATTCTTCATGGATATCTTGTACGACAGACGAAAGTAAGACCAAATGTTTGTTAGAGAAATTTTATCCTGAATAATAATCCTATCGATTAGTATAATAAAATAGCGAGTGTTTGTTTTTTTAATTTTAGTTGGTTCGAGTCCCAGGCGAGCCAAGCGAGTTTTAGAAAATCTTTGAATGCAGTTTTGTTTCTTTTTAAAAATAAAGGAATGTCTCCTTTATGTAAAATGAGCTAACTTAAGGATTTAAGGTAGTTTCCCTCCAGGGCCCGACTTATTTTTCCACCCTGTATATTTTAATTGATTGCTGTGAAATGTGCTTTACAAACTTTATAATTTATTTAAGTATGAAAGACTAATATTTGATAAGGCATCAATGATAGTCTTTTGGTATTTCGTCAATGGAGTTACAGTAAGCATCAGGTATCAATGAAACTAAATGACAAACATCAGTTAAAAACGTCTAGACAGTCATCAGATACCAAAAATAAGTGTCCTGGAATTTGATTTCGTAAAATCGATTGGTAATTCGACGCTATACTCACTCCATAAATAAATCGAGAAGCGAGGTTGGTACTTAATGCAGTGATTGTCATGGACGCGGTGTGTTAGGTGTTGAATTTACACCGACTTTTTGTAATACATTTTATCTGACACGCGATACATACGTATAAGATTGTTCAAGACTGGATATACAATAGGTGCATCAATTGCTCGACATCTTATGTTAATAAGTATTGGCAGGGCACTCTGGTGGGAAGAATATCCCCTCTCTTACCGATCCGCCGGATCTATGTCCGCCACCTTCCCCCTTGACTGGGACCTGGGCGGTAGTCTTAAGGGAGACTATCGCCCGTCGTGAGGTCCATCGAGATTGCCTGCGTACCTCCACTTTCGGGTACGCCGAGGTTCCGACAAGGAGCGTAGCCTTCCCCGCACTGGTTAGCCATGGCGGGGCACCGAAGTCGTGTCATAACGTCTAGAAAGTCGTTGGGTTTTAGCCAGTACGAATCCGGGAAAACTCCACAGTGTCTCTAAACTGCCAGGTATCCAAGAGGATTGCGTAACGTAAAAAAAAGGATTGAACTTGTCAATTAAATATTTGGTCAGAAATTAGTTGAAGCTTTAAATTCTCAACAGTGCATGAATATTTTGAAAGCGTTATTGATTTTATATAATACACCACACATTTCATTAGACATAGGCGGTAATTTAAGTGCGTGCAAGCACTGACCACAAAACAGTTTAGGCAGATCGATTGCGTGCTTGGCTTTCAATACAAAGTAACCATGAAAACGTTGACCACAAATGGTGGTTTTAGAATAATCTGATAATAGAACGAACTGGTTACTTTGTTAACTAGAATTATAATTAGCAACAATGTCGAATGTTTGGAAAACAAACGTTTATTTATTATTAGCGACCGACCCTCGTCTACGCACGTATGCTAATTATTTATATACACACAAACCTATACATTATTCTGTATATATATAAACAGAATTTTGGAAAATAATAGTTAATTAAAAAATGCTTTAAATTTAAATGGTTTAAATGGCGCCACTGTCGCTGTGGTGGCGCTACCGTCGTCACAGGGATAAAGATGTCCAGCGTTATATTACCCATATAAATTAGTTTTCGCTCGTCACCAGCTAGTTTATTAATCAAAAAAGTTAATACAGAAAGAGCATCTACCAGTAAAGGACGTCAGAACCCATTTTCTTATCCTTTCCTAATCTCTTATACCTACTGTTAGCACCTTCTACTTCAGGTACATACATTACACCAACAACAGGGGTATGCAAGTGAAGTGCCGAACCCTATTTTGGTTAATACTATCAAACTGATGACTGTTTAACTGTACCATCAAGTACAGTTTGGCTGATGAACGCAGTATGCCCCTCTCCCTTCTCAAAAATGCCCGACGCGCCTAAAGCAGTTTTCACTTCAAAAACTGCGAGTTTACATAAACCAGTCGCCTCAAAGTCTATCCAGCTTAGTTCTACACAAGACTGTTTGTAATATATGTGCTATATGTGTTTGTGTACTGTGTCCAGTATAATATAATCCAATAACAAATGATTCACGTTAACATGTAGTATTCATGCAGTGTAAGGGAACGCATGCGTCGTTAAGGCGATGTCTTATTGTACTTTAAAAGTCACTTCGCTTGTGAGAAAACAATTTTTATATGTAAACTTATTTCAGAAAATAAAACAAAATAATTAAAAAATAATAATAATAATTTAAAACGGTGCCACTGTCGACGTGGTGGCTCCACCGTTGTCACAGTGATAAAAATGTGAACCGTTATGTTACTCATATTTTATCTGTCAACAAGAAGGAAGTCGCGGGAACCAGCTAGTTGTACATGAACTTCATAAAACAGAATTGGTATGTCGTTAGTTAGTAGTAGAAAAATCTCACTTTTCATAATAACCGTAAAGGGACCTTGAAATAACTATAGGAGTGCTGTTGGTTATGTTTCGGCAAGCGATTATAAGGATAACATATCTCATTCCCCTATATCTTATCTTTATCCTATTATTAAGGTCGGCAACGCACTTGAAACTTCTATGGCGATGCGACGGTAACCACCTTCTATCAAGTGACATTTACATGAAAAAATTTACTACTAGTAAATTACATTTACTAAAAATGATACTCGTACAAACATATCACGAAAGAGGTGCATCGCCTTAAACAGGTAGGTCGGCATCGGTATGCGCAAGCGCTGGTCCTAGTCCCTTCTTAGAACCGAGATCAAAACCACCGGCGACACTCAATTTATCGTGCATTCTGAATAATTCCACAATTTTTTACCAACCAATTGTGTTAAACATGTTCAATTTGTTCGATAAATAGCCATGTAATCTGTTGCTTGCGTTGTTGCACGGAAACATATATTAGAGTTAATGTAATTTATAAGCAACTAGCTTTTGTCCACGACTGCGTCTGTATATTTTTATAAATTATAGCTTAGGTGTTATTCTAGTGTATAAACTAAATTACTGTAGAATTTCATTAATATCCGTTCAGCAGTGTTTGCGTGATAGAGTAACAAATATTCATACATCCTTCACATAGTCGTCCGCATAGGAAAAAAAAAATAAGCAACATATTTTATTGCTATTACACATTTGCCAGGGGTTAGTTTTCTTAATTTCAGATATTTTCTGGGAAACAATACTTTTTTCTGAATGAACGGTACCCTTATATCCTTTTCAGTATCCCTGACAATGTGTATGCAAAATTTCACGGTGGTCGCTTGAGTAGTTAAGGCGTGAAAAGGTAACAGACAAACTCACTTTCGTATTAATAATATTAGTTAGGATTAGTTTTGCTATTTAAGTAAAGAACTCAAACTATCCACGTATCGAGTGAGGCGATAAACATATACAAGTCACGAACAAATGAGTGTCGTTTACTGCATTTATCTTTTGCAAGTTCATTTCACTTTCCGAGAACGTTGCCACTGTTCCAGACACACAGACTTAATCACCTTTTTTTATGTTAAAGTCGACAGTCCTGTTGATGGTAGGTGGCTACCGTCGCCTATTACACAAGAAAAACCTTAGGTGCTGTAGGGGCGCTGCCGACTGTATTAAGATTAAGGTTAAGTCAAATGGGCTCTAGCATTTCTTACTCACTCAACCGAAACACAGCAACTCACGTTCTGTTATTTCACGGGGGCTTCTATAAGGAGGTGGTTACTGCCGCCAGACGGGCTCTGGGCTGCCCAAATGACTGCGAAACTCAGTGCCACTACTTAATAAATGCCGGTAGAAAACAAATCTTCATAAATACCAGCAATAAGATGAATTCGAAACACAACTTCCGAATAAGTAACAAAACCGTAGTTTAATTTGTAAAGCGAACAATAAAAAGCACGGCGCGTGACTTACTTTGAGTTAAAACGCTCACTTACATTGTAAGGGTGTAATAATAACTAGAAATGTTTCGAGAGAAATGCACCGCCTGAACATTGTTCGTCATATGGAACAATGAATAATAAAAACCATATTTATTTTCACACGAAATATCGAAAAGCTTGAAACAGTGCGAGAAATGAGCATTTTCGTAACGAGGGATAATTTCTTTTGAGTAAATTGCCAACTCGAAATTCAAAACTGCTCATTTGTTTCCAGGCGACGGTAGCCATTGACGAACAATTGGACTTCTTACAAATTTTTAACATAAAAATGGGGTGTGGCTGTGTCGTGGACATGTACGTGTAGGTTACGAAAATTATTTTCTTTGAACATAAATAATTTATAATATGTATATGTTATTTATCCAACCAATTGGAATATACAGGACCGTATGTACCAAAAAATTTTTTGATCCTTTTTTTATCAAATTGTATAAACAAATCATGGATGTAGATGATAGATATCAAACTGTATCCCCCGATTTTGTTATCACTTTTCTTAATTTTGCCCCACTTTAGAAGCAAATTATAGAGGCATTCACAAATTCACATTATCCTTACATAGTCTATAATTAATAATATATTATAAGGAGAGATGATTTGTATGTTTGTAATTAATAAACTCAAAAACTACAGGGCCTATTTGGAACATTCTTTCACCTATAGAAAGTTATATTATCAGCGAGTAACATAGGCTATATTTTATAAAGATACGCGGGCAAAATCGCGTGCAACAGCTGGTATAAAATAAAGTCGCTTCCCACTTGTAAGCTTAGGTCTTTTAAACTACACAATAGATTTTAATGCGGTTTTCACTAATGGAAGAGCGTTAATGGAGGAAGGTTTCTATATATCATTTGCAGGAAAAAATCCGTTTGAAGCCGGGGGAAGCCCGCTAGTAAGTCTTATCACATTAAATGTTGAAAGAATCCAGACCAATTACGATTCGCACTGGCAACCCTAGGACTTAAAGTACAACGCGTTTTAAAAGGCACATCAAGTTTGAAAATTAGTTCGCGCTCGTTGGCTAATTGATTGAGTGTGCACCAAGTCGAGGTAAAGCGGTTTTAATATGATTTTAACGATAATAATCAGATACCATCACAAAACCGTTATTCTGATTGATGAGGTGCAAAATTTCGTGCCAAGAGGGCATCGTCGGCCAACGTTATACTCGTATGGTACAAAATATTATAGAAAAAAAATTTTTTTTTTGAGAGTTCATTACATATTCGTGGCACTTTGTGAAATGTTTTTATATTATTTAGATAAATAGTGAATTTGTGTTCACAATAATTTAAACTTGTAAATAATGTATATATTAATAATGTATTTATTAATATTTACGAGTATGGTGTGCTTGTAAATGGCTACTTCCTTTTACATTGTAGGACCTTTATAAAAATCATTAGAGATATTAAAAGTAAATGTTTTATAATAATGCTTTTAAAAAGACAGAAGTTTGTAATGGTGGCGGCTGTAAAATTTGAAGAGGCAGGTGTCGCAAACATTTTCCTTTATCGGTTTTTTTTTTTGTAAATAATGTTTATGTGTTCATAATGTAAATTTATGACTCGAAATAAATTTCAATAACTAAACTGTTAGAAAAATTGTATAATTATTATGTTCTGGCACTACATTTATCAAAAAGAAATTGTATTCATGATAGATTGAACTATAGTGGATTATGCACAAATACTTCGTCCGCGCCCCTTTTTTTATCAGGCAATGATTTTCTTATTCTATTTTAGGTGATCCCTCTGGAACAATCCCTACTATTTCTGGATGAAAGGTACCCTAAGTTCTTTTCTGTATCTCTGACAACGTGTGTGCAAAATTTCATAATGATCGAATGAGTAGTTAAGGCGAGAAAGTGTCGGCGAAAAGGCAGCGAAAAGAGGACCCCCTCTCCCAGCCAATACGATCGATTGCCATGCCTTTTCCGCCATGAAATATGCCTATTGTAAAACATGAGGTAAATTGTAAGAATGAGAAAATATTAAGCAAAAATACATATTCAATAAAAATTCCTTAAAAAGAAACATTTTTTGATTTCTTTACGATTATCCCTTTTAGCACAGATTATTAATTACAAAAAGATATGAAAGACATTAAAAATAATCTTAAATATTAACTTACCAATTCAAATAGCCTTCAATGTCGACACGTTCAGGGACATCTGCAAAAAAAATTATTTACTTAAATAATTTCATTTCATTATTTATCTTTTTACAAATATTTTTACATATCTTAGTATAAACAATAATAAAATAACGATTTATTTTTAATTAAAAATTAAATATGTATATTATGTATAGACATAGGCGTAATATAAGTGACATTTGCTATTTGATGAAAATTGCAAAGGGTTTAGTTGATTCATCTGAACTATTATCCAAATTATATTTAAATGTCCCTTATACTAATTTGAGAAATCGCTCTTTGCTGCATGTAGCTCTTAGTAAGACTAATTATAGAAAAAATACATTCATGTCTCGTTCATGTAGACTTTTTAATGAAATTTTACTAGTGACCTGTTCCACAGTTCCATAGTTAAAACGAAAAATATTATAGCCGATAAATTTTTCAATGGCCAAAATATTATCGTTGTTTTAGACTAGTTTGTAATATATAGTTTGTATCTATAAGTGGAAATTTTTTATTAGGTTTAAGCTATTTACTCTGTTTATTGTTATGTATTTGTACCTGTAAATTTCCCTAAAATAAAATAAATAAATAATAAATAAATATAGTATAGAATATATGTAGTGACAAAATAAGTTTTAAAAATTTTAGCCAAAGCAAGCAAGTACTGATTGCATTTTATATTTTCAATGTAAACTGTCAGAAAAAGCTCACTTAATTATTCTTGATGCATTTCGACATAAGATTGGCTGCAAGTCGATTAATGAAATGAAAACTTGTCACACCATATACAGACATTTTCAATATATATACGAATCATTCGTAATAATATGTCTCTGTCTCAAGTTGCAACCACTTATCTTTTGATTTTTACGTAAATTCATGTTTTAAGAATCGTACTCTTAAAACAGGTCAGACAATAATCTAGAATTCATACAATTTTGAGAATCTAGAATGCTTAAAACACTTATTTGGGTAAACATCAGTGTTTGAGTGGACATTTTGTTAAAAATACATTTCCACTGCCTATGTCCAGCATTAGTTTTCTTACAGTCGAGATGATGATGGATCCAGGCTGCTTCTGAACGGTCCTACTGAAAAATTATGGGCAAGGCCTATTTCCAGCAGTGGACCATAATAATTATTTAAACCGCATAATTAATAAAAGTACGGAAACACTTTCGGCTACAAAGTGTAATGCGAAGTTCTTTGCTAATGGTCGAACGGTTATACGTTAATTTTTTACGTCCAATTATAATTATTTGTTTCTTGTCATTTTTTCATTCGACCAATAAAAGGCTGCGTAAGGCGGCGTACTCAACAAAAAAGCTCTCACGCGCACTCATCAACTCGGACCTCTCGATTATTCATGCGCTACGCTGTCACACGACCATACCATATCACATAGAGTTGTTAATACCATCAATAATTTTCGACAAATTATGTAGAGATTTCTATAGTTGTCCATGCCAAAATTGTCCATGCCAAACTCCGAAACTAATAACGATCTTAATGAAAGTTTGTAGACTGTGTGTAATTTGGTACAATTTGAGAAATAGGATTTTTTATCTCTATTAAAATTCACATTTGGACCCGTTACCACATGACATGTACAACGTCTGCTGGGTCTGTTAGTCCAATACAGGTCTTAATATATTCTAAAAAATCACCCTAGAAATTACATGTAGGAGTGAATAAAATTAGAAAGAAGATAGAAAGAGAGAGAAATGGTGTTGGCGGCTTTATGCATTTATCCAATTTTCATTTGGCATATGGCTTTTTCTATTAGCGTTTGTAATATTATCTATATTATCGTATAAGATCAACTAAAAATATGCCAGGTTATTCTTTTTTAAATGTTACTTCAATATGAGCAAATTCTGTTCAAATATTATTTTGCTGCAATCGACTTATTCACCTCGACGTAGAATATGCACGTAAATACTAAACTTCGCTGAAGGAAGAGAAATTGGACTGTCTATATTGATTATTAATAATCAAATAGTCGTGTATGACAAAAATATAAGGCGGTAATAACATCTCTATATAAATCCAAAGTAAATTATCAAGTGATGGCTGATAGAGTCGGTCGAGATAATGACATTTGAGGTAAAAACTTGGACAGTTCGTTATTTATCATCCACTGGCCTCTTTAATTATCGGACAGGACCGGTGTGCGCCACGCCTTAACGCCGGCCTCGGCTTACCCACGCCTCTATAATGGCCAGACGTCTCTACTTAACGCGGGGGTGAAAATTGACAGATTTTTTTTAAGGTGCCAAATGTGAGTAACTTTCTTAAAGTTTATCTAAGATTAATTTGACAAACTTGACTAGCTATTGCACTCGACTTCTGGCGCGTAACTTTATAAAACATAGCTTATATTACTCGCTGATAATGTAGCTTCTCTATAGATGAAAGAATTTTTGAAATCGGTCCAATAGTTTTGTCACAAAGAAAACTTTTTTTACCTTCAATTTTATATCCTAATCATATTATTCCATTAGCAGTAGTCTGAATTTTTTATTTAATATTTAACATCGAATTGATTAGCTAATACCTCACCACATCAGTTAGCGGTCACCCCTCAACTAATGAAGCGTTAAAGTGCACCTACCCACGTTGTACACAGATTAGGGTTGTCACAAAATCGATTTTACTTCGTACAGTTACAGTTACTGTAATACATAACCTATAACCGATAATCATATACATATAATTCTAACAAAACTTTTGCTTACAAGCCTTTTTCATTGCGTTGGGTTGTTTAGAAGAAATTAGGGAATAAATAGATGGAGGTCGGCAGTGACTTCATATGTATGTATTATAGATATATAATATAAATATAAATATGTATAATACCAACGTAGGTATTTATATTTTATACTGTTACATACAGGTAGCAAGCAGACCCACCTACAAATTATTTTCCTTAGAAGAATATAGGGAAGAGAAAAAGAAGACACACAATCATTTATTTTTCTTAATGACCACTTAACATGGTGGCAACCCTAGAAAGAAAAATACAAATGATTATGGCTTCACTAACGGATTCATTAAAACACGACGTGTCTATATCGTTAAGCCGGGCCACTTTGGTGATTTTGTGCGCCTACGCACTCTCACGACTTCATTCAATCTAAATACCCTTTATCTTAAAAAAAAAATGAATAATGTTATAAATAAATTATATTAAGCTACATCCACACACTAACCTAAGTTACCAAAGTATAAGCAATGATTATTGATTACATAACGTATCCCCTCACATACATCGATGGCATATAGAAAACCTATTGCAGTAAGTACATTTTTAAAAATAAGTTATATCAGACACAGTCTCTTTTTTATGTTAAGGTCGACAGACAGGCTGACGGTCCACTTGATGGTAGGTGGCTACCGTCGCCATAGGTGCTGCAAGCGCTGCCAACCATAGAAGAATTAAGAATAAGGGATAAAGGAAGGGATGGGTGGTAATGGACTCTGGCATTCCTTACTCACTCACCGAAACACAGTAGCATATATGCTGTTATTTCACGGTGTGTTCTGTAAAAAGCTGCCCATTTTATTCGATTTTCTTGCAAATATAAAAGTTTATGAATGAATCGTAATGATAACGTATACATGTGTTACCAATACTTTGTTTTATATTATTTAGATATTATTTGAAGAGAATACTTTTTTATTTACTAACCCAAAGCCATAGGTACTAATTAGTAGACATTAAAAAATTAATGAGTTAGTAGAATTATAATTATTGACTAATTGACTATGTAGCTACCCCATTCTATAAAAAATACAATTTTCAAATTAATATCTCCATTCCAATTTCGCGTGTCTCAATCGAAGTGTAATTAAAACTTTTTAAGGCTCTATTTTTTTTTTTTTTCAATTAACCTCGATATTTATAATCGATTTTTTGAAACCAGTCCACAATCATGTGTCCACACCATAGTGAGAAAAATCGTGCAGAGTGGACGAAAGAATAAAAAGTTATTTTTCAGTTTACGCTTAAATACCTATCAAATAATGTGTGGTTGTATTTTTTTTACTTAGAAACTTTTTTGTATTTTGAATTAGTTTTAAATAAAATTAAAATAATACTCATAGACACATATTAGCAAAGTTGTTTTGTGATTTATGTTATGCAAAATTTATTGCAAAATTTCAACAAAAACAAAAAAAAATGTTCAGCTAGTAAATTAATTAATAAAAAAAAATTTTTAGAGATAATATTATTTATTAAAACAATGATGACATAGTGATAGGATGTGTTTATATTTATTTATCTAATCCAAATTCACAGTTCTTAAAGTTTCAATTTACATATCCAAAAATTCTTAACATACAGCCCCTTAACTTGTAACGTTGCCAGTCGGGGTGACCATCAACTTTACCCACCGACTAAAACAACAGCGATAGAGCACAAATCTCAGGCGCCAGCACTCTGAAGAAGACCTACCATCAGCGGGATTATCCTTAATAAAATTCCTTATTTACAGTATATACATTTATTTTATTTACACCTATGGACTAAACAGACCTTAACCCTAACTTAATCTAATCTTATTATTCTACGTGATTCTATTTTACACTGTATTTACAAGTCCTCTTGACTGCTCCAATGAACAGGAGTGATTTCCTCTTCCTAATATCGATTAATTTGCCGTTACGGCCAATTAACTCACTGGATTGATTCACTTTTACTGCGTACACAAATAAAATAACGAACGTGGGTACCTTCGGCCAAGGTTGCTGCACCGCCACCTCCGAAGCTATACGGAACCTTTGAGTGGACCCGTAGGATGCCTCACCACCCCAATGCCACCGCCAGCACCGTCGTCCGCGAGGAATGCTCGCCAGCCTAAGCCACGCCCGAGCCGACCACCGGTCACCTTTATGACCGTGGTAAAACCGCCTTCCCTTCTCCGCACAGGTTGTTGGAGACGGAATTAGCGTTTCCAACCCTTCTCGCTCAGAAAAGCTCGCTCGTTACTCTCCTCCTTAGTTTTATACTAAAGACTTTATCAAAATTGGCAATCTGCCTTATCTAATTTGTGCACGTCCGATTTCAATCGCAGCCCGGAACCAAGAGTCCTGTTAATTTTACTCTCACCGGCAATTTTTCTTATATTTTTATTTTAAATTTATATGTGCCCCCCCATTTAATAAAATCTAATTCTCATCGACGCGCGACGATTGATGTTGTTTACGCCCTAGTGCGCTAGATGGCGCTACTGGTAACGATTTCTACTTGATAATTAATATAAACTGTTACTGGGACACCTAACGTAATTTTCTACGTTACAAACTGATTATACATTTGTACAATAAAAAAACAAAAATGACACGCAATGGAATAATCAGAGAGTAATAAAGTTTGCAAAGACAATGCCGCCTCTATATTTCATAGTCTATGGCTGGTCAGTATATATATCATCAGTGACACACACTGCAGAGTATGTAATAAATCTTGTTTGGGTTAATTAACTGCCAACACAATGGTTTATACGAGAATATAAGTGTTTAAGGCGACTCGTATGAGGAGGGCGAGTGTGGTGCAAGATGGCGAAATTAGCGGCGAATTCAAAATTATACTAAAGTACTCGTATATTAATAAAATAACACTAAATTATACAAAATTCCTTTAAGTAAAAATAATTAAAGAAACAGGGACTGGGAAAGGGATTTTGGCATCATTTATTTAATGGTGATCATTCTGTAAGAGGGTGTGTGACTGTGTGTCTGTGTATTCTGTGGTGACTGCTTCCAGATGGGCTACGAGTTTATGACTATTAAATGTATGAAAATATAATACATTTAAAGTCAAGACAATAGAAAGTGTTTTTCAATTAATTTATTGTACTATTATATTAATAAATATTATAGGATTTTTATCTATTTTTGTATAATTATTTTCTATGCTTTTTATATTCTAAGCTACGAGTATATTAACTAAATACATGACCGCATAATATTAAATTTTTAATTTCAAAATAAAATTCAATTACGTTAGATATTTTTCTTTAATATTTAAAATATTCTTCTTATACGTGCTTAGTAATATTATAGTTTTTTTTTTTGGTTGTAATGAATTTACTCAAAAACTACTGAACCGATTTTAAAAATTCTTTCACCTATAGTAAGCTAATTCTTCAGCAAGTAACATGATCTATACTTTATGAAATTACGCCTCACACACCATTTACGAGTATATACTTCGTAAAGACGAGAAAATAGATGACAGAAACAAATGTATTCATAACTTGTACCACACATATAAGTGTTAGCTAATATATCTACCTACCGATTAAGATCTTACAAGGAACCTGATACTGGATAGTTATTTTATCTAGGAACATCTAAGCTACTCGCATCGCGCCAACTTCGACGGACTCTATTACTGGAGAATAATTTAATTAAACTCGTTAAATAATTTAACGATTTTTAATGAAACATGTTTAGACATTAAAAAACTATTTTGCTGCGTGAAATTTAGGGCTGCAGTAAAGACTTTAATGAGAATTGCACCATATGCCCTGCACAGACAGCGTTCCAAAATTTTTTTTTTTTTTAAATTAGGTCCTAAGTAATTTATATGTAACATATTATCTAGTTTATAAAATTCTCGTGTCGCAGTGTTTGTTTCCAAACTCCTCCGAAACGGCTGGACCGATTTTGATGAAATTTTGTGTGCTTATCGGGTAGGTCTGAGAATCGGCCGAAAATCTATTTTCCATACCCCCAAAGTGATATTTTTGTGTATGGCAAAACAACGTTTGCCGGGTCAGCTAATACAATAAAAAAAAATAAAAAAATTCAATGCCTGACAAAAAAATACAGAGCATTAATAAGATTTTATTCAATCTTAATGCTCTGTATTTTTTTTTTGTTTTAAACACCTAAGAAAAAGGGGCGCGGATGAAGTCGCGGGCAAAAGCTAGTGAATTATAAAACGGAGCATGATAACTATTTAAAATATAATTAATTGAAAATAATTAAGAAGGGTATCAACAATCGGGGTCTTGATTGTAACCGTCACGTGTGGTCGAACTCCGATACGATCTTTATAGAACACGTTGATACGAATAACTCGCGCGAATATGCCATTACCGCGGACGCCATTGCACTTTCGCACCCTACTTAATTTGTTCAAATTATTTATCAAAAATATATTATTAGCTTTATTCATTTATTTTAGACTTTAATTTCAATTAAAAAAGTATTTGTGCTAAATATTGTGACACATAAGAGAGAGAATATCTATGAGAACTCTTGTGTTAATATGTTCTAATGTTATCAATGTTGCTAACAGCCACAATAGTTTAATAATAAAATAGAAATAGTATTGTATAACTAACATTATATTTATTGTTTCATTCACTAAAGAGAAGTAGGTAAGGTAAGGCACATTAATTTCATATAGCTATCTTTTCTTAGAACAATAATAATAAAATTTATCTGTAACACCGAAACAATTTTAGATCAATACGCATATCATGCATATGATCGCTTACAATCGCCCACAACTAACCTCATTGACTTTCTACAAACAAAAATAACGCGCGCGCGACTAGTGATGGGCCTGCAATGTTTTTATGTTATCGATAAATCGACGAGCGTAGTTACCGCGGGAGTAACCGCGCGGGCCACACGTACTGTGAGCGTGGCAATGTTGCATGCCCGCGATTATTAAGTATTATACGATTCAATTGCGCTCGTGTGCGCACTATATTTATTACACCTTTTCAATGGCTGAATAGAGTTAAACATATGTTTCGTTCTGATATTAATGTGGTTTTTGTGAAAGGATGCGGTTAAATTGTTCCATATGTCTGTGTCTTTATAAATCTGATAATAGTAGTGCAATTGTAAACGTTTTCTTTGATAAATAGCTGTTAGGAACGCCTGTGAGTGGCAAGGCACAGTGAGTTCCGCAGTCATAAATTTGGTGGCTTGACCGGCATCAGTTTTACAAAAGACCACCCAAAAGTAACACCATATGCTCGAAGACCTATCCTTATCCTTACTATTTTTCCCCCTTGGGTGACGTGACGGCAGAACTGCGATGATCCTTATGTTAGGCAAATCTCTGGGTTATATCTTATTTGTTCATACTCGTACATCACAAAAAGGGTAATTAATCCTCTGAGACCGCGTGATGCGGACTGCTTCGTCCGATTGGTCGTTTATGTTAAGATCGGGAGATAGACTGGCGGTCTTCATGGTGGCAGACCTTCGCCTATTACACAAGCAATCCACAGGTTCTTCAAGTGCGCTGCCAAGTATAAAGATTTAAAAATAAGGGATTGGGAAAAGGGCTTTGGCATCCCTTACTCACTCACCGAAACACAACAACACTTTCTGTAATTTCACGGCGCCAGACGGGCTGCCCAAGTGATTGTGAAAGCGAATACCCTGCCTACTTTCCAAATCCAGACCGGAGCCAACTTTGAAAGTTGACTCTGTCGGAAATCGAACCCGGCAACCCTGGAACAGAGCATTAAGGCAAGCAATCTAAACACTAACCACCAACGGGGATAGTCAGAATTTAAAAAAAATTAAAATAAATAAATCAGAAATATCTAATATTTTTTTCTCATAGATCCAACCTCTACAAAACTTAGAAAAACAAGATATAGGTAGATGGGTGGTGTTTGGTGTATGTACATCGATGTTATGGAGACAAAATAAGATAAGCAAAGAAGATACTGTTGACAAAATTGAGCAATATTCGCTATTACCACGTATTTTGCGGTACATTATCGATTCTTTGAATGCATTTAACGGCTCTCGGCAAATTTTACCTAATTACAAGCCGCAAAATGAAACGCATCAGGTATCCGAATATAATACATACACACTGAAATAAGAATTTGAGGCAATAACTCATCGAATTTATTGCCGAATACTGTCATTACTTGGTCCGTGATTGAAGACCCATGTGACGGCAAATTGGCACGTAACCAGCGGAGGGATATATGAAAACGTTTAATTGAACTGGATGATATAGTATTGAGGTGTAATTTTCGGAATATTTTTTATATTTTATTATATTTAATGTTTTTGAAGCTATATGATCCGAGCGAACGTCAATTTCGAAGTACCTCCCTGACAGTGAAATGCCACCGGAATTCGAAAACGATCACGGAATCATATCACAAAACCGCAAAATTGCAAAGGAGCCGTGGTTGAACTTGAGAAAAAAGATTGAGTATAATTGCGTAATAACTCAAAAGCGATTACCGTAACAATTTCGATTGATCATCATTATTCGTTCGCCTCCTAAAACAAGTGAATTTCGTGTGCATTCGAAACGCGAAAGTTCATAAGTGTTGCCAGTTTTTGCGGACGGCCCCCAAGCTTCTTTCCGAGATTTCGAGTGGTATAATGAAGCCATTACCCGTAAGAACAAGATCCAGCGAGGGCAACCACATCGGTATGGAGGCGAAAAAAAAAAACTTGCCCAAATCGCCCGAAGGAACACTCGTGCGCCGACATGCTGTCTTGCCAGCGTAGAAAAAGAATAAAAAAGGTATTTAAGTTCGTTAGGACTCGTTTCGCGGTCTGCGCTTTCGAATTTAAACGTTTGGACTCTTTTGTTTGGAATGCTGAGAGGCCAACTCTTGTCAAATGTTAATTTAACGAGGACCCGAGCCCGAAATGTTTGGATTTTAATGATGTAATAATAATTATTGTGTACCGAGGTTGTGGGATTAAGGGGCAAAAATATTTATTAATTAATTCCTTCACAATGAAAAGGCAACCTCACTCACTCATTAGTAGTAGAGCCCTTGTATGTCTACATTAACAAATACGAGATGACAAAGCAGAACCATATTGTTAAAAAACATTTCTTCGTAATCATCCAACACCCGTTATAAGAACGTAAGTAATACAAAAACAGTTTTCAAAAGAACATTCTTATAAGCTATGTCAGATTGAATATCATAGATTATATATTATATCCCCTTTAAATATTTAGACATTAAATATAATATTAATAATATTGTTATTAATTCTAATGCCTTATCTTTGACTTTTTTCTTCATTATCTTTTCTATTTAAATTAAAGATGTCATTTTCAATTTTTTGGTATTTTAACAATGTTGGTTACTGTTGCAATTAAGCTTCCTTTTTTATCATTTTTATATTTGGCTCTGGAATCCCTTACTCACTTACCGAAACACCTGTAATGGGGTGGTTACCGTGTGCTATTTTCCAGATTCAGACCAGAGCCAAAATTGAAAAGTTCACTTCCAAATTCGTAATCACTCATTAATCGAACTCATCAAATTCTTTAAATCAAAGTGTCTCTTTCAACCGGATAAATATAAATAACAGACCAACATTATAATAGAATTCAACACAGCGTTTGACACTATAGGAACATTTTGAACTCTCACAATAACAACGTCATTACCAAAACATTATTACAAAAGCGGTTTCCTACTTTCCACTAGTCATCTCGAACCCATCACACTACCCATCAGAACATGTTAATCCGAGATCATTACGTACGATAAAGACATGCGGTAATTATCTTACAATACGAGACAAAAAACGCCTTAATCAATTCAAGAGGGTTGTAAGAACGCGACAAACCTACGCCCACGATCCGGCTGTGAAGACTCGAATATAATAAGGCAATTTGTAAGAGAAAAAAAATATACATGACATTTAATTGCGTCAACCGAGTTTATGAGATTCAAGTATATTTTAAAAGCGACAAGCTAGGCTATAGAGAGAACAGGTGAACTGAAATATTAAAATGCCATTACGTATGAAAAAGTGCTTTTTGTAATTTAAAAGTTAATAACACTCGGAAATTATTTACTGAAATAAATTCTGAATATGTCTTTGAATTTGCTCCCATAAGGCAATTCAGATACAGTTTGATGCTGTAGCATATATTCTATCATCGAAAATTTGATTACACTCGACAACTAAGGTTTTTTTCGTATATTGGTATATTAGAATTCGCTGGATATATGGATATACGAATATACCAAATATACATATAATACGCTCAAAGAAAATATTACACGTAATGTATACGTACGTGTCTGTGTCAACGCCACAGCCAACCCCATTATTTATTTAATAGAAATTGTGGGATAAAGACAGCCGGGTTAAGGCGTAAAGGTTAAGGTGTAAGGGTTTTACACCTTAATAATTTATGCGTCTTAAGATTGGGTAGAAACGTGCGATAAAAATATTGGATTTATGCCTCGTTCGTCCCGATATTTTGTTAAACACAGTATCGTCTTGTGACATGTTAAAATATTCCCACAAATTGCTCATGACCGTCAAGTTGTTTATATGAAGATTCATGAGTCCAGTATTATTAGATAATAACAATTTTCGAATAATCTTAATTTATTCGAAGGATATAATTTTATCAAAACAATCTAAAATTTAAAATTATTTCCATAGATATTTGAAGTATCTCATAAATCAAGAATGAGGCAATGACCCGAGGCCTATACAAAAATTTTATCCATCCGATAAAGATCTGACTATGTACATAATTCATATTTTATATTTCTCTAATGTTTCGAGTCGAAACTCAATCTCAACTAATGCGTGAAAAAAAAAGTCTCCACTCAACACTCATATCAAAATCACATTAAGACATCCAAAAACCACATTAAAGCTGTACTCGTTTGTAGCATGGGTCGTGGTACTAATAACTCAATCTTTAGTAAATTATAGAGTCGAACGACGCGCTTCACTATCGTTACAATACGTACGCTAAACAATGGTGCGACTAATCCATACTAATATTATAAATGCGGAAGTAACAATCTCTGTCTGTCTGTTACCTTTTCATGCCTTAATTACTCAACTGATCACTATGAAATTTTGCATACACATTGACAGGGATACAGAGTATATAAGAATAAAAACCAACGCCTGGCAGAACACTGATAACGATTGAATAAAATTATTGCATTATACAATATTATTCTGTCAGATGTTATTTTTTCTTATCCATCAAACAATATAATGAAGACTTAAGTGTAGAAGACAAAAAATAAGTGGTCGCCATCGCACTCCAGCAGGATTCCAGGAGTATAAAAGTTGTAAAGGCACGAATCCATAGCAAAACAGTAAGCAGAAACTGTTGGCCCTACAGATGGGGTTAAGCAGAACCATGGTCAAAAGGGTCCTTAATGAAGACTTAGGGCTTCGAGCTTATCGAAGAAAAACAGGACATCGTTTTATATGCGCGTTAATGGACCTGAAACTGAGCAAAATAAGTCTTAGTGATATCATATTTAAAAATAGTAATACATTTAATTCTTTAAAAATTACGACTCCGCCGACCTCGATAAAATATAAAGAATAACAGTTAAGAAGCGGATAGTGGTATGCCATCTCTTACTAACCCATGAAACACAACAGCACACATGTTTTTCTTTCACTATGATCATCTTTAAAGGGATAGCTACTGTAGTCAGTTATTGACTGCGAAACGCAGTGACCTCTGCCGCTACTGAATTGAATGGGTAGATTAAGTTGTATAATATGATGTATACTAAATATGGTTATAATTTTACGCACGTATATCTCGCGATCATTGTATACGCGTATTCGTCACGTAGTAATAACAACATATATACCTGTTTTGTTGCTTGCTATACGTTTTTTAGTGCGCGCTCGTTGAACCACGCCCAGACCATTATTGTTGGCGAAGAAAGCTTAGGGTTGGGATTATCAATTTGAAATGCAATACTAATATAGCCGGTGAGCCGTTTTTCATTAAAATAATAATATATTCTTATGTACATGTTTTAAAGTAACATCAGAAGAGTAGACACACACATCTGATGTTACTGGTAATGTAATATTATCTCAAACTAGTTTTTGCCCGCGACTACTTTTTCTTAAGTGTTAATCTCTATATATTTATTCAATCTCTATTGCTCATATTAAATGTCAGGCATGGAATTTATATTAAGTGATCCCCGGGAACCCTACTTGATTTTCTGAATGAACTCCTGGCAACGTATTGTATATGCAAAATTTCATCAAAAAATCGGTTGAGTAATTAAGGTGTGTTAAGCGTAACAAACAAACAACTCACATTCGCATTTACAATATTAATAAGGATGTTCTGTCGTTTACAATTAGACAAGATATGGCCTATGGTGTAAAATGTGTTAACTTATGGCTATTAAAAAATAACAAATCATTAACGAAATGAGAAAAAAAATAGTAACAAAAAAGTAAGGGAAGTTCACAAAATGTGACGGAAATATTTTGTGAAGATTTTCTTATCTGACTCAAACTATAGCAGAACTCACACATTACAGTGAAATTTCAGCTTGTGTGTTCTCTCCGCAAGCGACTTTATTAAAAAGATTTTAAGTTAATTTAAACTAGTAATTTTCAAAATTATAAATAATTTAATTTGTATATATATGTATACAAAGTTCAAAACTATCGCGCAAGTTACTCGTATACTAGACTATAGTTGAATTCGGCCACGCTTCACTGTGGCTCTATTTTCCTGTTTTCATTGGAACTTTATAATAAAAAGTTTACAAAAACACTTTTCTGTCAAAATGCAACGTTGTGTAAAAATTTCAAAAATATCCAATGGTTTGATTAGTAAACATAAACAAACGGAATTTTTATCGTTTTAATATATAATAAAGATTACAAACTCTGTTGTTCAAAATCATAGAGAATATAAATGGATTGAATCCTTTTAAATATGTCAATAATAATCAGCACACGTCAATAATTCTTATATAAGACTATCGACATGACCGCCTTTGCAAAGAGTTGAAATTTTAAAAAATCCTTTCTTAGCGGATGCTTACGTTATAAAGTAAAGTACAGATTATTGAATTTTTAGACGCCATTTAGCAATGATTAAGTAATCTAATATTAATAATTTAATTTAATACTACATTAATATTAATTTAATATTACATTTTCTACATGAAATAGTTAACGACAAATGACTATAGTGTCTTCATTAACTAAAACAATAAAGATTACAAAACTACATGTAATTTTAAAAAATAGTTTTAAAAGATAGTTAAACTAACCGTTTTGATTGGAAGGCTTCAAAACATTAAAAGCAACAAAATAGTTGTTAATACGAATGGATCCTATAATTTAAGTTATTCAGCGTATACTCATCAAACTGCACACTGATCATCGAAACTTTTATGTGGTATAAAAAAGCATTAAATAATATCACAATTTAAGTTTATCGACATCGATAATTTAATTTATTGCGCGTCACTAATTACCCGCAGACGGCTCGATCGGACTCACGCAGCGACTTTATCACCCGCCATGGGACTTACATGCCATTGTGTATAAGCATGTGTATGTATATTGTTGTTAATATATAAAATATACTCTTGTCTTTCTATCTCAATTGAGAAGATGCCTATGGTATTGGAATGCATAAACATTGTAAATATATAGTATTAAATCTACACTAGTTCAATTCAAATTCACTCATTTATTTTCAGGCAATCTAAATAATACTAGCTGTTGCATGCGACTTCGTCCGCGTAACTTTATAAAATATAGCCTATCTTACATGCTGACAATGTCGGTTTCTATAGGTGAAAGAATTATTTAAAATCGGTCCAGTAGTTTACGAGTTTATCGCCACAAAGAACGTGACACGAAATTTTTATATATAATGATTATTATACTAGTCTATATAAAGAGAAAGGATTTGTATTTTTGTGTGTTTATAATGAATAAACTCAAAAACTACTGGACCGATTTTAAAAATTCTTTCACCTACAGAAAACTACATTATCAGCAAGTAACATAGGCTATATTTTATAAAGTTTAAGCTTATGTAAGTTTATTTATGATAAAGGGAGACAGACAGGCTGACAATCCACTTGATGTCAAAAAGTCCCGTGACAACACAAGTGACATGTGGGGCATAGATATAAGCGTTTTATACTATAAATAGTATAAAACGCTAGTTCTAATAATAATAATAAAAATCTAATAATTGAAGATTTGCGCCTACTATTTGTTTGAAGTCTTGTAGTTAAAGTACTCACCAGGAAAACTGAAATACTGATTCTAAGTACTGACTACTGACATTACATACTGATCAGTCGATCGACCAGTCGATCGATCAGTCGGACGAAGCAGTCGGACCACGCGGTCTCAGGGGAATCTTCAGGAACAAACACTTCTTGTAAGTACATAATAAAGTAGAAGCCAATAAATTCCATTTCCTGTATTTAATTTTAAGTATTTGTAAAAACGCGTCAATCTCCTTAAAATGTAACTTGTTCTGAGCAAAGAAGTTGTTTGTTTATATTGTGTTCTGTAAACACTGTTATACTGTTTTAAGTGTGTTTTATATTGTGTTCTATTTACTTTAGATAGAATTCATAATTGGAATTGATGCCTATAATTATGTTAAATAAAAAATAATTGGTTAATTATAAAAGTATCGAAGAGAAATTTTCAATATGATACTAGAGAAAAGAGATAAAAATTGGTTAAATATTAAAGTATCGAAGAGGAATTTTCATTAAGATACTAGAGAAAAGAGATGATTCGGTTCCAGTGCACCATGCTCTTGAAATTCCTTGTGAAAGTAGTAAAAAAATGCATTATTACGTTGATGTTACAAAGCAAATAGGTAAATATTGACATTTTGGCAAGTTTGCCGCGACGCGTCGCTGCAGCTTACTGCTTATATTAATATTTACTCAACCGCGACCGAGCGCGATCAGGGTTGTCACATATCCTTTTAATGTTTACAATTAAATTATGTACCTATTATTAGCGACCCGCCCTCGTAATTATTTATGCAAATTAAACACAAAAACCATCTGCCGTTTATCGTGCGGTATAAAAATCCGTTGAGTAGTTTAGAAGAAGTTAGAGGAGAAACAGACAAATGCAGGCAGCGTTTTTATTTTATAATGTATATATACATGTATAAATGATACTCACAGAATGACTTGTGGATGAATGCGTATGCGAGTACCGAGTATGCGGCGCTCAATTAAGAAGATCTGTGTAATAAATGAACGTTTATGGGATGGTTGGGTTGATGATGGTACACAATACATATTTTAAGGAATAGGATAAAAGACAATAGGCTTGTTTCCACTACGAATAAATCGGATGGCTTAGAGTTTCTAATGATTAACCATGATAATTAGTAAACAAAAAAACAACTTTTCTATTAAAATAATAAAAGATTAATAATATTTTTGGAAAATAAAATCGACAAAATGAGGCGTTTAATCACGTGACATTAAACACCAATCAGAGAAGCGTGACGTCACACCTCTCAAAACACCATGTTGTAGCTGTCATTTTCGTATAATGTGAACAGGTTATTTCGAGTTTTTAGCTATTATTGTTAAATTAATACAGTTCGTTTTTAGTTTAATCTTGAAAGACAGGTATAATTTGCCATGGAATCAGGATTTAACAAAGCAAACAGCAGTAATTTGCCCAAAATTGACGCCGTTATGCTTAGCAATTTTTTTGCAATGAATACCGACTTTTTTTTTATTAACTTTTGGTATTTTGGGGCTTATACCTTAAAAAGGCATGTCAGCCCCATCATCCCCTAAACTAATTAATATAAACTTAAACATAATTAACCTAACATAACATATTAAAAGCTTCATTGATGCATTAACATATTACATAAGTCATTTGCCGCATCACTGTACGGCTCTGCTAGCACAGCACTGAGTGCGCCTATGTTTTTTCTACATAAACACCGACTTTTGTTCATCCGCAATGTTAAAACTTCTATGTAAGTATTATGTGAAGAACAACCAAAGTCTTATTTAATTAGCAATTACCAGTCAGAGTCGCATTTACCTACTGTGGAATGTAAATACTTAACCGATTTTGAGGTTAGCGAATATAAAGTTTTAATAACTTTAACTTAACTAATTTTTAATTTCAGGTCATTTATAAATAGATACATCAAGTTGTGTTTAATATTTACATCAAAATGATTTTCACAGAAATAAATTGTGGAATCAGTTGATAAAATAAGAGCATCTTGCCATTTTTAACCACTTTCTTCGTATTTGTTTATTGTTTGGAACGTATATGAATAATTTCTTTGGCGTTTTATTGTTGTACTTTTACATTGGGGCACTATACAGTGTTTATAATACGAGGAATTCATTATTTATTAAAAAAAACAATTGACTGTCATAAACAAACACAGCTGTTTATCGAGGTGTGACGTCATTCAAGACGCCATGACAGTGTTGGCCTTTTACGCGGTCAATTTCAAGTTCATTTCTAAAAATTCAAAATACTAATGTAAAAGACCTATTTTTCTTAAAATAATATATTTTTGGGGTTAAAGAGATGCTAAGCTATAGTTTTAAACTAATTTCCAAATTTTGTCAACTAGCCTATTGTAACAGCAAGCTTATAGAAATAAATAGTGCAATAAAAATTGACATTGATCTGCATGAGATCAAAGTACAAATATTAATTCGATATTTCTTTATAATTAACATATTTTTAGTTTGACTCATGCATTATAAAAATATTTTGATTTCCACATATTAAATCTATATATATACCTATTATAATATGATAAAATAGAGTCGCTGTCCGCCAGACAGACCTGGCAGACAGGCATGACAGTTTCTCTGCTAAATTCAACGGATTTTGATACAGTTAATATTACTGGAAAAGCGATGAGCGAGGAAGGTTTGTGTACATAATTTGCAGAAAAAATTGCATCCGTGTAGGCATCTTAAATTATCAGAAAATCAATGACTGAAAAAAAAAAAAAAAATATATATTCAGAACTATGACAGGAGTGACAACCCTAATTCTGTATGAACTAGGAAGGAATATTTCTAGAGCAAGCTTTACGTTAAGTAAACTTTGTTCTGGTTGCATTGCTACTTTAAATTTATTAATAAATTCCTGTATCTTTGAACAGCAATCATTACTTGCACACAAATAGGTTTAAATGTGAATGTTTGCTGGTGTGTAAATAAGGTAGGCACCCCGTAATCACAGGGTCGTTTATTTTAGTCACTTATCACTCCGATTCCATAATAAGAAAAAAAGACGCAAAGAGTTTCGTGCGGATTGGTGGTCCACATAAGGGTTTTACATAGGGGTTTTACTAGCGACCCGACCCGGCTTCGCACGTGTGAGATTTTTTCTGTAAATTGTATACATAATCCTTCCTTGTTCATCGCTTTTTCCATCAGTGAAAACCGTATCAAATTCCGTTGGATGGTTTAGAAAAAAATAGCGGAGAAAGAGACACAGGCGGACAGCTACATTATCTGTTATACCTACTAGCGGTCTGCCCCTGGGCACAGAATAGGTAATAGCCCAACCCCGACAGATATAAACTACATCACGATTGGTATATCTTACATGAGACTATTTGATATCTATTGCTATAGCTTATCGTCCAATCTGTTGCAAGACACACCAATTTTAGTCTACTTTTATTTTTAGAATATTACTGTCTACAAATGTGAATACTAAGTACAGTCAAAGTTACGCAGTAACAATAAAACCAAATCCCGCTCAATCCCAAACCAGGCAACCGGCTAGAACCAATATTTACCGGTTCAAACCAGAATCCAAAGAACCAATAAGCTACTGTTCGAGTCCAGTCCTCGTTCCGTAAATATTGGAGATGCTTAAAACGTATTCTGGGAATCGCTTTTAGTGCCACAGTGAGATTTGTGCCACTCTTCTCTCGTAAAAAACTTTTGGACCGTATGTTGAGCGGAATAAGGATGTTTTTGGGGAAAAAAATATAACTAATTGTTGAGTAAGTGGGGGCGAAACCGTACCTGTTTGCTTTGGTAGTGCGATAAATAAATATGAAACTAGTAACAAGGTATCATAGGAAGTACAGTCAGCGATAGTGGCTTTATAAAATAGGTAGTTATGCAATAATCTATAATATAAAAATGAAATTCTAAATGTGTTGCTAAGCGCAAAACTCGAGAACGGCTGGCCCGATTTTAATTTTGTCTTAACTCATGGATAGAGGGATAATCAAGGAAGGTTTTTACGTAAAAAAAATGCACCCCGGGCGAAGCCGGGAGCGGACCGCTAGTACCTAATAAATAAAGCTGCTAATGGCTGTATGTCTGCTACTATTTTTGTAAAAAACGTTGTTTTGTAATTGTTTTTTAAGCGTTTTTTTCTTACACATGCAAAGCCGGCTTAAATTATTATTAATACTTATTTTAATATACTATTAATATTTTTTACAGTTCATATTAAAAAAATATTATTTAAATTAATTTTAAAAATATCTAGTTTTAATTAAACGATTAGGTTTATGAAAAATTTAATTAAATTAACCCATGTAATTAGTGATACTGTCTCAATTGTAGGACTTTTGTCGGTATGAGATTTTGTTCAAAATAAAATAAAAAATTTTTTAAAAGAAGTGTGTTTGTTATTTCGTGACAAAATTTATATACTCGTACAAGAAAGTTGTTCCAAGAAATCGTTGTTCGGGTAACAATTTTGAAATATTGAACAAATCCCCCATTTACCTTTGTCAAAGAGACAATTTAACTGTCATATGCATCCAGGGGGACAATGGGGAATGTTCGCCACTCTCCAACTGACAATAGAACACTTGTTCAAACAACCGCCTGTTCAGGATTAACAAGGTATTTCACAACTGTACCATATCCGAGTAATCCCCTCTTTAGTGGCGCAAATATTAGGATTTATAAATAACATTAAGTAAACAGAAATTAGATATTGTTGTACAAGTCTTTGTCGGCTCTTTAAGCATAAATTACGAGATGTTTAAGAGTATAACAACCTGAGTTAAGGCTAATATAATGTAATGTTTGTCTCGTATGAAGGTTAAATTTATTATTTAACCCGGCTTCGCACGGGTAAAATTATATATGGAAACCTTCCTCGTTTAACGCTCTTTTAATTAGTGAAAACCGCATTAAAATCTGTAGCGTAGTTTAAAAGATCTAAGCGTACATTAAAGAGGGTCACAGAAGGTGGGAATCGACTTTGTTTGATACTATGTAAAAGATTTTTACTATTATTTTTTTAATGTCAAAGTCTTCGAACAGGCTGAAGGTCCACTTGATGGTAGATGGCTACCACGTCTAAACCACAGATGTAGTAAGTGCGTTGCTGACCACAGTATAATTAAGGAAAAGCATATTTGGAAGAGATAGCCAGAAGTTTGCTCTTTCATACTCACTGACTGAAACACAACAGTTCACGGGCTGTTATTTCACGGTGGTCTTCTGTAAGGGGTGGTTACTGCCGCCAGATGGAATGCCTGAAAGCAGTGAGCCCAGCCAGTATTTGTCAGATCCAAATCAGAGCCAACTTTGAAAAGTTCATTTCCAAAATTAACCCTGCCGGGAATTGAATATGGGACTCCCAAGTCAGTCAGACGGGCTACCCAATTAATGACCATGGAATGAATTGTCTCCTACCAATTGCATAGACGAAGAGGGACGCAATATTTAATACAAACTAACAGTAGTGAGTTGTGATAAGAATAATGAAAAAATAATAATACAATCAAACAAAACAATGCACCATAGTAAATAATGCATCCTTGATTTTTAATTTAATTGATCATACGTGATGGTAGGTGACCATCGGTCGTCTACAATAGAGAAACAAACCACACTCGATAAAATGTAAGTACCTACTTAAGTATGTAAGCTGCATTATATCTGAATTTTAGGCTCGAGGGCAGAAAGTTAGGCTGGGTTAGGCAAATGAATTCTATTCTGCGTTCTCTAAATTCCTCCTAAATTAGTAAAATTATCTATATTAAAAATAATAAGTTATTTCAAAAGAAAAAAAGGCAACATTTTGACGCCTCCACATCCTACGTCCAGAAACTACCAAGCATTGAAAAACTAAATTACAAACTTTAAGTTCACCGCACAAAGTCCAAAGTTGCAAGGTTTGTGTTGTGTACAAACCGAAGGTACAGTAACGCAAAGTACGAGTGTTCAAACAAGTGGCCAAGTGATAATCATAGTTTGTCCCGACATTTAACATGCACTTGCTAGCTACCGCCTTATTTACTTCGGCCTAATCTTGACGTTGATTTACCCGGGCTTAGCGTCCACAATTTTGGTGTTGGCTTTAAGATAATTTAAAAGGTCCATAGCACATTCACGCATCTCTTACTAAGAAGGGAACATCAGGAAGACTAGCCTGGACCAATATTATAAATGTGAAACTAACTCTGTATGTATGTTAATTACTTCTACACGGCGTAACTACTAAACCGATCTTCATGAAATTGTCTACATATTGTCAGGGATACAAGAAAGGACATAGGTAGAAAATTTAATCCCGAACGAAGCTGAAAGCAGGTCGCTAGTATATTATAAATGCTATAGTGAGCTTGTTTGTTGCGCTTTCACTCCTTAACTGTTCAACCGATCATTATGAAATTTTGTGTTCACATTAACGGGGATACGTACTGTTATATACTTACTAAATAATCTGTATTCCTGATAAGTGAGTATGCCAAATTTTATGATGATCGATTGAGTAGTTAATTAAGGCGTGAAAGCGTAAGAAACAAACTCACTTTCGCATTTAAAATACATATTAATTATGTTTTGCATTCATAAGTCATATATGATAGTTATTTATAACCAGTTTAAAAGACAAGCGAATCTTGCAACCAAAGGCGAATGAGTTTGTTAATAAGAAAAAAAAACTATCGTTTCTAATGATAAAAGTTATATATATCAGCGATGTTCATTTGTAGTTATTTCTATGAGGTGTAAAGGTTACAAAACAATAATCTAGAACAGAGCCTTAGCACTAATAGGCAGTTAATTCCGTAGTAAACCGGCAGGAACCAGTTTGTGGCAGGAATGCGAGTGGGCGAGTCGATTCCAGGGCTGTTTGGATAAGATATGTTTCGGGTAATGTGAAAGCCTTCAAATTGGTAACACTTTGAATACGACTTTTGATGTTGTAATGATTTACTATTTAATTTTACTTTTTTTGGGACACAAACAGAAATAAAAACAAAAATATAGTATAAAATACAAAAAAATTAACACATATGGGGACGTTCAAGTATTAGGTAACGCAATTTTGGGGGAGGGGAGGGGAGTCTTGTAAAATGTTACGATGCTTTACAGGGGTGGGAGGGGAATCCCTCCCGAGTGAAATGACGTACAATCGAATGTATTGTACGTCATTTTTATTTAGTTGGCAAGTTGGCAATTACTCCCAAGTTGGCAACCCTTTTCGTTCGTTGGTAAAAATGGTCACTTGGTATACTTGGTCCTAAATGTAACGTTTGGGAGGGTACAGAAAAACGTTACGGCGAGTTACATGGAGGGGGAGGGGGTCAAAATTCTTCAAAATGGACTTACTTAATACTTGAGCGCCCCCTATTCCACAAGCGTGTTCACAGATAGATATTACTAAATAAAGCACGCAGTATATAACAAAGCACAGAAACTAAACATTAGACAAAAAAAACACAACAACAACTTTTTTTTCAATGGATCAATCTCTATATATAAAAAATACTTGTCACGTTGTTTGACGCCAATGAACTCCTAAACTACTGAACAGTTTTTGATAAAACTTCGTAACTGTGTGTAATTTAGTCCAACTTGAAAGATTTATTTTGAAACCGGGCGAAGCCGGGAGCGTATAACTAGTATAATATAAAAGAAAGTCGCACTTGATAAAATAATAATAGTAGAATAAATTGGTCTAGCCTACTCGAATTTTGCGCTTATCACTAGGGATTATTTATTTATTTATATTAGACTAGCGGCCCGCTCCCGGCTTCGCCCGGGGTGTATTTTTTTTTTTCTAAAATAAACGTAGCCTAAGTTACTCCTTATTACATCAGCTACCAGCCAATAAAAGTCCCGTCAAAATCGGTCCAGCCATTTCAGAGATTAGTCGGAACAAACAGACAGACAGACAAAAATTTAAAAAATGTTATTTTGGTGTATGTACCGTATATATAACATATGCATGTAGTAAAAAACGGTTATTTCAGTATTACAAACAGACACTCCAATTTTATTTATATGTATAGATTATTAACGCGTTCTTTAGAGGAAAGAACTTTTAAAATCGGTCCAGTACTTTTTTAAGTTTATTCATTATAAACAAAAATACAAAACTTTTCTCTTTAAATTAAATTTATATTTAAGCTACATAAATGTTAATAAGAATAAATCCTTATAATGATAATTATTTTCAATAATACGAGTAGATATTATATACAAAACTTCTCGAAGACATTGATATAATCGTCTCACGATGATTTGTTTATTTTTTTTATATTTAATTAAATAAATAAGCTCTCTAAAAGATAATAATTCTGTTTGCTCTTAGGTTCGTGTGTCAGTCAAGTCGGAGTTAACGCGGGCATCCTGTCTGTCTGTCTGTGGCTCGATAAGATAATACAACACTTAATAAACATACGCCCTGATTGTTTAATACACGTGTCATATGATTTCCGGTGCTTCCAGATTAAGATAATGCTTTAATAAAGATCAGAGAATATGAAGTATAGGTAGCTACATATTTAAATGGCACAGCACGAAAATATTGACAAAAGCAAAGACAGGGCTGATGCAAGTGCGCTGATATGAAAGTAACTCTGTCTGTGTGTCTGTCTGTTACCTTTTCAGGACTCAACTACTATATTGCATACACGTTGTCGGGGATACAAGAAAGGACATAGTACCTACCATTCATACAGATAAAAAGTAGTTCATTTTTTTAATAAATTTAAAAGTAACTCTGTCTGTCTATTACATTTTCACGGCTTTACCAACCGATCATCATGTAATTTTTCATATAGGGTGCCTACCATTCATAAAAAAGGACTGTTCCCAAGGGATCATCTAAAATAAAGGAGAAATTCTAACGCCAGTGAGAAATCTAATTCAGAGTAAGGTTGTATATTTTTTGTAATAATAATAAATCTGTAAGTGTAGGTATTGTATGTATGTATGTTCCTCCATAACTCTGAAACGAATTAACTGATTTTCATGAAACTTGGTAGATAAACATTTGGACGTAGGGGACACAGGATAGGCTACTTAATATTTTTCAACGCAGACGAAGTCGTGGCCACCAGCTAGTTGTGAAATATGTATGCTTCTTCGCACGATTCCTACGAAACAAAATTGTGCGAAACCATTATTAAACCTATGAGATTTGTCTTTACAATTTTAGTGTTTATAATCTAGTGTTTATAATCTAGTGTTTATAATTTTAGTGTTTATCGCAGGCATCAGCTTGATAAAAATATATTTCGAATATGTAAATGCAGTGAGATTGAATGAATATTTACTCACTTTGTTGTGTCACTTATTATTTATTTTTGCCTCTTTTTGTAAGTAATGTAAGTTTAATGTGAAAAATAAATGTTCATTTAAATCATAATAATCATGTCAAGGTAAAGTTTTTATTGTCATTTATAAACATAGATAATAATTGTAATCTTGGTAACAGGATCCTAATTACAAAATTGAACGAGATAAGTTTCAAGAAGGCGAACAGTGTGGTCTTGAGTCCGAGACTCAAGACCACACTGTTATATCACTCTATACTTAGCCGAAACTTTAAAATATTATAACAATTAGCTTATTAAATGTCTATATTTCTATATCTATATCACTGATTACGCGTATGCACAATTCCATGATGATCGGTCGAGCAGTTAAGACGTGACGTTAAGCATTATAAACAAACTTACTTTCGCATTTATAAAATTATTATGTAAACCTAAAGATCTTATTCAAAGAGCGCTTACTTTGCATACTTTGCATTGCATGTCTTTATTTCGTAGCGCTATAGAAAAAGAGACACTGACTAAACCATCTCAGTCAGGATGTATTCCGGCAGCCGTATCTACTGGCTAGAAAATCCAAAAATAAATGTTTTAATAGAACAATAATTTTATAAGACAATCATGAATATAAAGCCATCAATCGAATGCTGATGATGCACCGATACGGCGGATCGATGCTTAGACAAAACACCTGTATCACCGCCTACCTACCCACTTATAAATATGTAACAGGCTATTGTACTCAAATTTACCGAACCGCTAACAAGGGAGGTACGGAAAAAATAGAAACTCAAGATTTGTCCGTGAACAATGGACGAAACGACCAGGTAGAATAAATTCCTATTGTTGGTCGACATTAGGACGTAATACTTTGGGATCTTTTAAGGCTTTTTCCTTGGAACGCTACGCTTGTATGAGGTCCAACTTGGTATGAGAATTTTAAAATATAGCCAACCATCAACTCTCGTTTTGATATTACCTACTTTTATCAGATTATATCAAGATGTAAACATACCTAAGAGCAAATCGTCCTGAGTCCTGACTGTCTATTAACGCTCAGTCAAACCTACTAAGTCTAGAAAGCTGTTTGAAACATAGGTTTATTTTAAAACGTAGACATCCAATAAGAAAGGTTTTTGAAAATTTGAACTCCGTGTGAAGCTGGGGTTGAGACCGATCTATGGTTGAGACGATCACGATCTATGGAGACGATAGTATTATTACACACACATACATAGAGAGTGACAGTAAATTTCGTGAGTTAGTTTAGTATGTAATATATATGGAGGGCGAGGGCAATCTATTTGAAAAGTTCTTTCACTACCTAGGCCGGACCTTCAAGTGGCATGTAACCAAAACCTCACATGCATATTTTATTTTCCCGATTTATTAAATATTTTTTCAAAATCGCGTTAAATTTTTTGGGACGCACCATGGACGAACCACACCAGTGACCGTTGAAATTAATGACCTGTCTTTCAATGGTGCCCATACATGGCTTACCTCTGTCCCTTCTACCTGCCCATACTGACGTGTCTATTTAGACATCAAAATACACTTTTTTGTTCGACTATATCTGTGAAACTTGCATTGGGAACACAAAACAATTTCCTTTGTGTCCTACTCTTTAATGATTTTCGACACATTTTGCCGATTTCAACGGCAATTCGACGAAGCCGGCCACGTGACTTTTTCATAGAAAAAAAAACACGCAAGGTGCGCTCTCGTGTGTCAAATGGGGTGTAATTTACGGTTTTGACGCAAAACGTGACAAATCCACGGTAAATGATACTTTTGAATTGTTGTAACTAAGTAGAATAAAAGTGATCCGATAAATGTGTTTTTTTTTTTCTCCCTATATGACGGTTTCCGCAATGTGTGTGTGTGTGTGTGTGTGTGTTGTCCGAATGTCATGAATTCACCACTCTTACCAACTTTAGCTTTAATATAGATAGATAGATAGATAGAAAACATACACGTGATACACACGAATACATCTAAAGATAACAAATCAAATAAAATACATTAAAAAAAATCACATTTCAATGAGAATACTTAATTAAATCCCATTGAGTGTGCGCCATGGCAGCAAAAAGGTATCTGGCAGGGCCGTCTTTACCCGGGGGTGCAAGGGGTGCGGTGCACCCGGGCGCAGAGCGCCCGGGGGCGCCTTGCCGAACCCTGAATATTTAGATATTTCATTGAATTTAACGCCATTGCACAGTTTAATATACTTGTTACGACAAATACGTATGCCCAAAAGTAAATATAAAAAAAATAGTCATCAAAAATAATCATTGTTTTACTTTTATTACGCTTTCGGCGCTTGTCATACCGCTCATGATGTGCAAGCTAAAATGACTCTTATTACTACACAAATAAAAATTTTATTTAATACAACACGCGCGCGGCAAAATCTCTAATCCAAAGAGAGTGTATAAAACTTGGCACATTGCCGCCCGGTCGCCCGCACTTGAAGCAAAATGATCTCTAAGTCAATAAAGTGTGAGTTCATTTGAAATGGGCGCACGGCGGCGGAGCGGCACCTATGCGTCTGTCATAGGCGAGTAATTGCTCCCTTTGATATAGCCGCCCGGGCGCTCGCACTTGAAGCAAAATGATCTCTAAGTCAATAAAGTGTAAGTTCATTTGAAATGGGCGCACGGCGGCGGAGCGGCACCTGTGCGTCTTTCGTAGGCGAGTAATTGCTCCCTTTGATATAGCCGTCCGAGCGCTCGCACTTAAAGAGAAATGATCTCTAAATCACTACAATTAGGTGTAAGTTCATTTGAATTTACAGCGCGGCGCGCGGCGCCTATGTAGTGTCGGTCAGTGATTGATCTGATATCTTCTTTTTAAGTAATTAAATTCGTTAGCTCATTTCATTTGCGACAACCGCCGAATTAGCACAGAAGATCTTAGTGCAGAAATTATTGAGATTTTGTGTAAGTTGTAAATGCATGGAATAAATGAAATTTCTTCGTCATAAATAAGAGAAAAAATATCAAGGTAAGTCAATTTTATTTTTTAAGTGTTAGGTCAATCATTATCATCGTAGCCACCTATCACCCACTCCTGGACATAGGTTTCTCCAATGAACTGATTAGTATAATTGCTGAAAAAATTAAAACGACTATAATTAGTCTTTTGAAGCAATGTAAATACTACTCTGTAATTCTAGATTGCACACCTGATATCTCACACCAAGAACAACTTACTGTTATTGTGAGGTTTATTTATTTAAATCCATCGACAAAACGCGCTGAGGTACGAGAACATTTTTTAGGTTTTTTACCTGTAACTGATACTACCGGACAAGGGTTGAAGACTTATTTGTTAGATTTTTTAAAATCATGCAATATTGAATTCGATGATTTGCGAGGCCAAGGATATGATAATGGAGCCAATATGAGGGGGAAAAATATAGGCCTCCAAAAAAAAATATTGGACATGAATCCTCGTGCTTTTTACGTACCGTGTGCTGCTCACTCCCTTAATTTAGTAGTAAATGACGCCGCTAAAAGCTCATTGGAAATTACAAACTTTTTCTCTATTGTCCAAGAAATCTATGTATTTTTTTCAGCATCCACATCACGCTGGGATGTAATTATGAAACAGATACCTACTTTGTCATTAAAACCTCTTTCAAATACGCGTTGGGAAAGTAGATTTGATGCTCTTAGAGCACTACGTTTTAACATGGATAAAATTTACGATGCATTATACTCTATTTTTACAAATAACAAGTATGATAGCGACACAAAAAACATAGCGAGTTCATTAATAGCCAAATTAAAGTCTTATAGATTCATATGTTCAGTAGTTATATGGTACAATATTTTACTAAAGATTAATATTGTAAGCAAAAATTTGCAAAAATCAGACGTAATTATTTCAGAGGCTACCAAAATGATTAATCTGGTTAAAAAAGATTTGGAGCAATACCGCACCGATAGTGCGTTTGAACAGTTGTTATCTGATGCAAAATTAATTGCTGAAGAATTAGAATGCGAAACAGAATTTAAAGAAACTGTTCGTCCACGTCCCCGAAAAAGACATTTTGATTACGAGGCTGCAGATGAGCCCATTTTAGACCCAACCAACAAATTTAAAGTATGTTTTTATTTTTTTATACTGGACACTGCTATCTCTAAATTAAATGAGAGATTCGATTTGCTGACGGAACACAATTCAGTTTTTTCACTCTTCCAAAACATTGAATGCTGGAGGAAATTAGAGTTGCATGAAAAAAAATCTCAATGTTCTCGGCTCCAACAAAAACTAACATTTAAAAATAGATTTGATATTGACGGGGAGGATTTATATAATGAATTAGAATTGTTACCAATGTTTTTTCCCAATGCATCAACAAGCACTCCCACTAATATTTTAAGCTATATATATTCTAATAATTTAATCTCCTCATTTCCTAATATCTCAACATCTCTACGTATATATTTAACACTGCCTGTTACAGTAGCTGAAGGTGAACGATCCTTTTCAAAATTAAAATTAATAAAAAATTATCTTCGGTCAACCATGACCCAAGACAGACTGACAAACTTAGCTATTATAAGTATAGAATCCAAAATTAATATAAAAATAAATGATTTAATTAAAATCTTTGCCGACTCAAAAGCAAGAAAAATTGAGTTTGTTTGATGTATGTACATACAATAAATAGATATTTAGCAATTAAATAATAATATAAACGAGAGTTGGAACTTGGATTGCTGGTGTTTTTCGCCATTACAATCACTGTTAATTGTAATTAACTCATAATTCTATTGATTTCTCAACTAACAGGTTCCTTCTTTTCTTTGTTTTTGCATCATGTTCTTTTTCATGTTAAAATAAAAGTATAATTCTTCACTTTTTTGAAAAAGTAGGTACCTTTTCTAGAGTGTTAATTCCAGAAACTGGACATAATGTCTCGAATGGAGAATAGTTTTGTTTTTTATTTGTATAATTGGGTTTAATTTGTATAATTTAAGTTTAATTTTAGTTTTGTATTTTAGAAAAATAAACAAATTATCAAAATTACGTGTATTGTGTTTTCTTGGTTGACTGGGACCCCTTTCATACTGCAGTGTGTCGTCGGTCGCGTGCCACGCTGCAGTGTAAAAGAAAACGAGGGCGCAGGCTGAGCCCCGCACCCCGGCGCCGAATAGACTTAAGACGGCACTGGTATCTGGCTAATGCAAAAAACAACTGCGCTGATTTTACGCCAGTCCTACTTGACAGGTCCTTTTCATAGTTGTGTTTCAAATTTATGCTACTACAAATCTATATTGACAACTAGCTTTCTCACAAGCTTAGATAGATCCAAAGAAAGGTAGATCCGTGACTTACTTACCTTAAGTGTTTTTTATAAAGCGAGACCAGTGGTCTCAGTTTCATTTGGTACAAAAAACAGTACATTGCAGTTGTCGATTATTCAATTTAAGAACGTACCGTATCTTCTTCACCTTCCTAGTTTTTTTTTCGTTTAGTAGTTTTAAAGAATGCTAAACGCGGTTTGCATTACCACTACTAAATAAAACCCTTATATATATTTGTAATTATATTTACAATATATAGTAGCTTTAGCTTTCTAATATGTACACTTCGTTAAAATTGTAGTTTTTTTGTTTAACAAACAACTTTTTAAATAAAAACTACCGATTGTCAATTAGTTCTACTCCAGAAAGATGGCTCTTTTTACTTTAAAAAGAAACGTCTTTTTTATTGACACAGCCCAGATTGGATGCGCTTCCCCGTTGTTTATTACGATGGCGGTGACTGTACAAATATTTTGTGTCCGTATTTTCTGGCGGTGTCACGGTGCGTGGCGCAATTTAACATTTGATTCAATCACCCAAAAAAATGTTGGTTTAGTCGTCTGTACAAGATAGGAGAAGCTTGTGTGTATTCCTAGTCTGAGTGCATTCATAGGTCCACGTCAGAAAAAAATGATACCTAATACTTTGGTGTCATTTTGGTATGAAAGTAAGGAATGTCTCACATTTCTCTATTCCCCAGCTTACATCTTCACCATTTATCCTAAGAGTCGCCTTGGAGTCGACAGATATACAGTGAAACATAACTTTAACTGAACTTTAAATAATATCTAACCATGTGGCTAGATATTATTCTATAACAAGTTAGAGAACAAATGTTTTATGATATTTCGGCATATCTTTATTTCGGCTAAACGTACCAACCTCGCCATAAAATTATGCGTTTTTTCACCATCAGTTAAAAAAAAAAATCACGGAATTTCTCTATAAATATATTATAATTAAACCTTATTTATTTATTTCCTACTCCTAGTTAAAGTTGGGAGCGAGTCGCTAGTCTAACATAAATTATTCAAACATATTGTGCATAAAATACTCAGTTGTTTCTTATAGTAATATGAAAAAGTATTATGAACATAACATAGTAATAGGAACATAGGTAATATAGGTATCATTTATCATAGAATCGACTGTTAAGCAACGTCCCACGCTCGTTAAGTTTTTATTTGGCCACCGCATTTCTCATTGTTTTGCAATTATTGATTTATAACCTATATAATTGTATAAATTCATTGAGAGCAATTTATGCAATGTACCAATTAGAATACTTACTTTCTTTTTGATTTAAAAAATATTAGGGACATTCTTTATTCGTGCATAGAAACAGTATAGCACATATGCTATTATACAACAGCGTAAGTGCCCTATTGAGAGGAGTTTAGTTATAAGGTTTTGTTTTAGATGCTATGAAGCGTGCGAAGGTACCTAGTTATAACGAACGAATGAAGCAATGAAATATAATTATCACGAAAAGTGTAGCCAATATATTATTAAGACTAGCTGGGTACCGCGGTTTCACCGTTCTTTCAAGGGATTTACTTAGGCAAATGACCCTGACGATTTGACCTTCAATGCTTGCTTAATATGGAAATGTTTAATATAAGCGCCAGCGAGCTTGCGGGGCGGAGACAATATTGGACAGGCCTGGAAAATATGATTTTTGGTTTTTAAAATAAAACATATTACAGTATACTGTAATAGTAGAAGAAAAAAAATACAATTTTTTAAACAGACAAATACCTACTCATTAGTCGGTGCAGTATTCATATGCGCGCAATAATTACTTTTCAATAAAAGTCAAATTCTTGTTCAAATTTTTTTTTTTTTTTAGAAGTTTCTAATATTAACTTTAATGAAAATTCTAAATTACTACAATTGAATAGAATTTGTCTTTCACATTTTAAAGTATATATTTTTTTCATAGCAAACCTTTGTGTTGTCTATTTCTTGTAAATTCATCAAAAACCCAATGTGTGCCAATCGCTTACTAAGATTTCCTGAAGGTGTCATGTCGCAGGCAAGAAAATAATATTAGGGGGAGATGACTACTAAAAATATAAAGTTGACCGCACATTTCGTACGAAATATACCTAATCGTGAGAGATGACGAACTAAACCAATGCATTTTTTTATTATTTCACCAATTTTATTATTAATTAATTAATTTATTTATTTTATTATTATTCCGAAAACTAAGCGGCACAGCTACTAATATCGTATATAACTTTAAATACAAATTCTATATTACTTATTCCATTTATTTACACATTAATTTATCAAAAAAAATTCAAATATTAAAACACAGCCTAAATGAATCTTACGTATTTTATGTTTATATTATACGTTTTCATCAAACATGTTTCAAGTAAGGGCATTTGTCAAAACTGTCTACAACTGCCTTTATAACGCAACCCGGCGATGTATAACTTGAATTATGGTCATAAATCTAATGTGTTACCTTAATTACGGTATACGGTTGGTTATTTTAATATAACTTTTCTTTTTACAGATATCATATCTATATAATGAATGCAAAATGACCCTGTCTGTGTATTACCTTCTCATAGCTAAACTACTGGATCGATTTTGATTACATTTTCTATGGATGTAGCTTAAACTTTGGAGAAGGTCAGCTAACAAGAAAGATAAGCTCTTCACATTGAGCTTTGCTTTTCACGCAAAATTTTACTGTCCACATATTTAAACACATTTTTAAGTAAAATAAATTCTCAATAAGTAATGGACTAAATATTAAGTACATTTACTTATAATATTTGTTTGACAATTAAATAATTAAGTTCAGTATTAACTATGAATATTAATATCCATTTTAACTTTCGATTTTTTTCTAATTCTGTATTTGTAAATGCTGTCAAGTATGTTACAGTTCCTCTTTCTTCCATCGGACATACAGACGTACCATTCTCCTCTTGTCGAAATTTTTCTTTTTCTTTATCATGCGCACTGGCATGATATGCGCAAGGTTTGGAACTCCCTGCCGGCGCCTGTATTTCCGAGCTCATATAACCCAAATGTTTTCAAAGTTCGAGTGAATAGGCGTCTTCTGGGTGAGCTCGCTCCATCTTAGGCCTCATCTTCGCTACACAGCTGGATGTTGGCTAAACGCAAACTAATATCTATTTAAAAAAAATGTCAAGCTGTTAGTGTGAATAAATAAATTGAAGTCACTATCTGCCTCTGTCTGTTTCTCCGCTAACTTCTTCTAAACCACCCATCGGATTGATACGGTTTTGACTAATGGAAAGAGCGATAAACGACAAAGGTTTGTGTATATTAATTTGCAGCAAAAAATTACATCCGTGCAAAGCCGGAAACGGGTCGCTAGTGACATATATCATATAAGTAAGCATTTTGTAATTAATGGAACCAGTGGAAGTAACATTGTAGCAATATGAGTTTAACATAGCGAGTATAATATATCACGTTCGAATATAGAAAATTGTTGAGTACAACAATACATTAAAAAAATACCTATGCATGGACAGCGACGTGAATAGAGCTGATTTAGTTAAATAAAATATTAATTTATTTGTCAGATTTTTTAAATATTTAGTATGCATATTAAGATTAAATTAATAATAATTTTAAAAAGTCAATTGATTAAATTAAATGAAGTTTTTTTTAATAAAATTGTGCTAAAGTTGTGATAATAATGTGACAGAATGAATTGTGATAATTACTTTATTCATGCACCGAAACAATTTTTGACCTAGAGTTTTTGACCTTTAAACACAAAATTTTTGGTACCAGGTTTGTAGGATTACTAGAATCGTCATTTGTTGACAAAAAAGTAAAGTAAACATAACAGGTAATTAAAAATTCAGATTATTTAAACTTTAAGAGAAGACAGCCCTAACGTCGTCAGAAGAGTTAAGGGCTCAGATTAAATAATAGTTACTACGTAACAGATTCATCACTCCCATACAAAAGCTAAAATACCTACGTTATATTAGCCTACAAAAGACGCTGCAAGAAAAACGTACTCTACGAACGCGCGCCGAGAATCGAGATTCCCGCGTACACGGCGCGATTGCGTCATCGAGCGAAAACGTTTTGGGGTTGTACAAAAAAAACCATAAATTAACAAAATGGCTGAAGTTGAACTTTAATTTTATTATTTATAATATAATGTAATGAAGTGATTGCGATAACAGCCGCTGACTCAAATGTGGCTACGAGCTACTTAGCGGTAGGTACTTAAAACCCTGCATTGGGTTGCTAACTGTCGCTACACATATAGTCGGGCCGGCACAGCCGGGCGGTAGAATCGAATATAACTGTGTAGATGAACGTTTGACAAATTGCTATACTTATAGCCGTGTCGACAAAACCGGGCGGTACAAATTGCCGAATGAAATGTGCCGGCCCGACTCACCTATATAGCAACCCTCACGCGATAGAGACAGAGAGGCAACTTCTAGGTAAATGAAACTGTAGGTTATTAGCGCTATGCGAACGAAATTGCACTGTATTGTGTCCTCGGACCAACTACCCATTGTGTCAGAACAAGAGTCGCTATTTATTTGAATGATTTCGCGGAGTGAATCTTCTGTAGTTACTACTTGTAGTACTATTTACTTATTCTGTACTTATGTATATTGTATTACTTATTCTGTGATGGTACTGTATTTTTCTAATAACTATGAAAGCTGGCAGTCAGGTTAACAGTCTACCAAATGGTAAACAACTGCTGCGGTATTCACTTACTATCGAGTGGAGCGCCAGCCTGTCTTACGACCTTTCGATCACGATTTTTCTAAATTTGATTCCCGAAACTAACATTAAAAAAAAACACTACTCCATGACGTTACTGTGCGCGCCCAATGTCTTCATCTTAGGCCGTGACCGCATTTGACCTCGATGTTCCTGAGATAGCCGGTCGAATAAGCATCTTAACGATATCGGCAAAATTGCCAAGTTTCTTTTATCGAAAATGGAATGTAATATTATTATACATACATAGTATTAAATAAATTATTCATCATCGGCCTGCTCGAGATGAGCGGACGTGGTAAATCATTTCTAAGACATATTTTTTCTAGTCGCAATAAAATTATGATTGGTAGAAAAAAATATTTGTTTGCCAGATTATAAATTATTAGAATGAAATGAATAATACTTGCAGCTTTCAGGTAATATTAGATCACAGAACCTACTTACCTAAAAAAAAAGAGGGAAACCAACCTTGGACATAAAATAAAGATTTCATTGTAGAGATAAATTTACAATAAGATATCCAAAAATCCTAAAAAAAATCCATGTTAATTTGCAATCCATAATCTGTATCTTTGTGATTAGTGACTTTTTTATATATGTTTTGTTTTTTTTTTAAATATTTTTAAATACCCACTAAATTTTTTTTCTTTCTTTCTTTCTTTCAAAATATGGAAGATACGGGGAGATTCTTACTTTTTATATTATATTTATTTTCGGAATCAAGATTATTTAAATTCTTAAATATATACGTTATTCGATATATATAAGAAACACTTGTAATGTTGAGTCAAATTGTTGGATCTTGACTTTTTTTAAGTCATTGTTTATTAAAAAAAATATTATTATTAAGGATACAAATGATAATATCGAAAGAATCATCTGAGAAATAAATATTTTTAAATGAGCGTTTTTAATGCGTTCAAATAGGATTCACAAGCCATTGGTTGTGAACGGATGTTAAACAATATTGGAGAGGTAAAAAATTTAGTGAGAAACGTGAACGAATAGTTCTCGTTAATCGCTTAATCAAATCGATCGGGGATCAATAGAGAGATTGCGTCGGCGCGGCTGAGTCGTCGACCGACCTGCGCCTGAGTCGATATTATGGGGAAATAGACCTATTAACTTTCGACAGAGCCATCAAAAACGCTCTACCTTCGACCACGACATATTCGGTTTATATTAAGGCCATCCGACCAGGCCAATTATAAACAGGGGTGAGACTGTTGTAAGTAAGACTATAGCTTATTTGTAGGCGTGTGGCGCTACTTGTGTTATAGGCGACGCTACTCGTACCATCAAGTGGACTGTCAGCCTGTCTGACAACCTTTACATAAATAAAAAAGTGTGTGTGTCAGCTCCGACGCACAACTAAAGTTTACTCCTTACGAACAATTATAAAATACATAGATTAATAAATGAGGGTAAATGAATGCATTTTGTTAGCTTTATTAGTTTGTTAGTTTTCTCAATTCACAAATAAATATTAATGGATATTGATATAAATATATTATAAGTATTATATTATATTAATATGTATTGAAGCATATTGTAGCCTGTCTGTAACGTGTGACATGTGACATTTACTCCCATAACTTTTCGTAACTACCTCGGGCTTAAGTATAATCGATTCTTAACGAGTAAACTCCAAAAAATAAATAAAAATACCTATTAATCCTAAAAATTACACATCTTATGTAAACATTACGCATGAAGAAACACATACATAGGTTTTAAAGATTTTTTGTAATAAAAATTACGATTAAGAACTATTTTTTACCTGGTGCTTCGCCTGCATGAATCGTAGTTATCTTATAGCTATCTTTATAACAAATAGCATTAAAATCGCTTCAGAAATTTAGCCCTAAATACATAAAAGACAGTCTTACAGTACGACTATTATTTGGCATTATATTGACTATTGCATGAGGTATTGCATGGGTATTACACTTAATCAGAAAAACTATGAACTTTTAATAAACTTGGCGCTGAGATAGAAAAACGACTAGCCGCTGGCAATATAAATAATTGTCTATTATTATCTATAATATGGTCTATGGCATCGATTGTGCGATACAAACAAATCATTACTCTATCTGTTCGTGATCAAGCCGATCGGGGTTGAACCGCGGGGCGGTCGGGCATTATCGTGAATCTTCGGACCAGATCGTGAAATGCAAACTTATTATGACGTTATGAAATTTGTTATAGTAATTATTATTGTTTATGTCTCTATTTATACAGACATTTACATAATATGTTATTGATAGGACATGTAGGCGGCCCTTCTTAAGCGGTTATCACACTTTACAATTTGAAGGAATCCAATTTAGGACCCTAAGTAGTGAATAGTGACTACACTAAATTGATTTCTAAATCGAAGACATAGAATTGAAAATAGATAAAATCTTAATTGGATCCAATCTGTTCTAACTGCGATTACACTTTCCGATTTCCTAATTTGGAATCCTTCTAATTGTAAAGTGTGATAACCGCTTTACGAATGACAAAGATCAAAAACTTAAAAAAAAATCAAATTCAATCACCAAATAATTTTTTTGCTGAAACCTTCTTCGTTTACCTACCGCTCTTTTAAATAAATAGGCTTAATATTCCAATAGGGCACCAGCAATATAAAAATAAAGCAATATATAAATTACAATTGTAAAAGTATATAATGTCAAGCGTTATATCTATCTATATATATAAAAATCTCGTGTCACGATGTATGTTCGCGATAAACTCTGAAACTACTGAACCGACTTTGATCAAACTTCATAAGTATCTGTTATTTGGTCCAACTTAAAAGATAGGATAGTTTATATCTCATTTTGTTTATTATTTTTTTGCAAATTATATAATATTATTAACATAGCGCCATCTGTTGATACTTATTCAATACAGCAATCATTTATCTGTGAGTTCCATAAGGTTCTCACAGATGGCGGTTTAAAGTAATTTATCGGCTGGATTGCAAAAAAGCACCCCGGACGAAGCCGGGAGCGGGCCACTAGTTGTTTTATATATTTTATCAGGCGCTACATATCTTTTATTTCTCAACGCAGACGAAGTCGCGGGCATTAGGTATCTAGTTTTATATAAAAGCATTAAATTAATCGCTAGTCAACATGAAATAGAAACATGAATTTTATTATACCTACGAGCCAGAGAGAAAAACAGTTCAATCTAAATATTTACTGGAATGGAGTTAATTTCAATATCAATACAATTTCATTAAACATGTTTGTTTATATTATTCTCTTAATAAAATCAATGTCACAAGATAATTACTTTTGTATGTCACTGATAGGATTACTATAATTTTATACATTTTATTAAGTTTACCTACTATAAAATATTAGTAAAAAAATATATTATTTTAAATTAGAAACAATCAGTCGTATTTTCGTATTAATCATTAATTGTACAAAAATTAATGATTATGATCACTTTTTTTTTATTTATTTTTTTAATTTGATCCTAATTCAAATAGAAAAACCTTTTTCTACTTCAGGTAAAGAGAAAGATTTGTATATTTTTATTTTTAACTAATGAATAAACTTAAAAAATACTGGACCTATTTAAAAAAATTATTTAACCTATTAGACAGCTACATTATCTAGGCTATATCTACTTATATTTTATACGAGAACGAAGTCGCGTGAAACAGCTAGTACGTTACAATAAAATGATCAAAATATTTTTGTGTCAAATACAAACCATCGTTAAATTTATTCTCATAAATTATATCAATTATATTATTTAATCCCCAGTTAGTTGGCGGCTCAACGAAAACATATGATTTTTTTATAATTGAAGTGTTTTATTAACATGATTAAGTAAATAATGGTTTTGGGGGCGATTTTATGGTGCATAAGTAGTGTTGATGGCGACTTCTTCCATTCTATTGAAGGTTTAATGAATTTCTTTTGGAAATTTCCTCTGAACCCTTAAAAACAAGTTTTGTAATAAAATATTCGGTCTCAAGTTAGATACTGCGATCTTTAGGTGCAGCAGTTAAATAAATAACTTGTGAAACAATTTTTTAAATTTTAATTTAAACATTTTAAACATTAGGTAATTTCAATAAGGGCATCTTATTTTAATAAGTATATACTTATTGAAATAACGCGTCTTCTACTCTACTGTAATAACTAGGAAACAATCGCTCAACATCAAAGAATATAAGTTACTAGCTGTTGCACGCGATTTCGTCTGCGTAACTTTATAAAATGTTAACTATGTTACTCGTTGATAATGTAGCTTTCTATAGGTGAAAGAATTTTTAAAATCGGTCCAGTAGTTTTTGAATTTATTCATTAAAAACAAAAATAGGTACAAATCTTCTCTTATTAATATTAGTATAGACAGGATTTTTTTAATTCAAATTATTATATCAATTTTTTAACTTTCCAGTCCATTACTAATTACATGAAGTTGTGAATGACTTAATTAAAATAATTAATAATTCATTAAACTTAATTAGATAATTAATGAAGCCTGGATTTAAAGCTTGGGTTATGTATGTACTATTTTATGTATGTATGTATGTTATGTTATGTTATGTATGTACTATTTATTATGTACCTACTATGTTTAGTATTGTATATGGACTTTGATTTTGTTTGTATTAAGTGTACCTAATTCTTGTAATTTTATATTTTAAATATGACAAAAAGAATAGCATCCTGAGTTTCTTTCGGGGTTTCTTCTCAGGATCGTCATTTTGGCTTTTTTCCGAAACTGGTAGATTTAAATTTATAATGACGATCATAAGAGTTTCTTAGAGACACCTAATTGATAAATAAATATTTTGATTTTGATTTTTGATGTTGAATGTGTACTTCTTGATATAATTATAGTGTTCTGTGTACATAGCCAACACAGACCATTGTCATACATAACCTAAAGTACCTATTACAATAAAAGTTATGCGCTACGCAATAACAGCCTATCCTAAAATTTAATAACCATAATTAAATAATATAACACATATTTCTTTAATATTAAAAAACATATACAATAAATTTCAAGAAATTATCATAAATATTCAGTTGAATCCAAAGAGTAGTTAACGCAGTAGGTATCTAAGGTAAAATAAGAAAGAGTACGCGCAAGGTAAAATATACTTTGTCGTAAAAGGCGATTTAATAGGGAGTCTGGTAAATTGAAAACCCTAAGGGATGTCAATGGCCTTCGGGTATTTGGTGGTATTGGCGCAACCGGATGCATTGACATGTTAAAGATTTACTGATTTTAATAGGGCCTCCTTCTGTGCATAGGGACTTAGAGTGCTTAGAGAGTGTACTAATGTTGTTGCAGTAATATCATGAAATTCGCCATTTTGACAAATGTCGGTTTTCATTTTTATGATGTATAATAGCCATATAGGCTTGCGTCATCATGATGTTAATTTCTTTGAGAATATTATTTAAAAATGTTTGTGTTTTAATTATATTAGTACCTAAAGTTTAAATTAAATGTTATATAACTAAGATCATTTAACAATAGGAGGGTTGTGCAACCAATAACAAATTTCAAGGTATACAGTATTTTTTTTAAAACATGTATTTCGATAAATGAATTAGTTAAAACTTTAGAAAATAAATACTTTTGATATTAAAATATAAAATAAATAAATACTTCTTCGTCACTATTGGAGACTACAAATCAATATCAATCGGATATAATTAAATAATAAATCAGTTTAAGTATATAATTTTTAGATAAACATGAAAATATCACATGACATGACATGTTTCTGATTGTTTTCTATAATCATCTACATATTTTAAATTAAAGTTGCTGTCCGCCTGTCTGTGTTTCTTCTAAACCATCTAACCTGGAATTTTCCTTTGGTTAACACTAATGAAAAGAGCGAGAAACCAGAAAGGTTTGTCTATATAATTATCAGAAAAAATTATATCCGTGCGAAGTCTGGGGAGGGTCGCTAGTGTATTAATTTTTCAAAAAAGGTATTGTAAAAAAGAAGCCATTCCTTCTAATAGTTCCACGTCATGTCCGTTAAGTTTACGACACAGGAATATAAAAATCCTTTAAACATAAGAATGCAAGGCGCACTCCGGCCGTGTGATAAATAAAAAATTCCAGCAATACCCGGGAAAGACTAAAAACGTGACCGCACTGCAACTCCGTCGGGCTCCCCGTCGTCGATGGGATATCTTTGTTTCTAAAAACTACAAAAAGTCAGCCCCTTCTTATTCTGACCGCAGCAGGTAGACACAAATGTCCCTGGACCACATGTTCAAAGTTTTGGCCAAAACGAAAAGTTGTCACTAAAGTCAAAAAGACGAGTTACAAAGCCAAAGGAATCCCGTCAGTGTTGCGTCGCATATCCGATTTTCGACTTTTTTGAAACTACCCGATTTTTTTTCACAAACATCGCTAATTAACACATGTGCAGTTGAAGTAAAAAAATAACTTACTGTGTACAACTTCAATTTTTCAGGTCATCTCGTGTCACAACAATATCGCAGCGGTAGCAATCCATTCGCATATATTTAATATAATATCACAAACACAAGCTCACTGGTCAATTTAAAAAAAAAAAAACATGTATCGAGCACATTAAAAATTAACATCCAGTCACTGACACTTGCACTTGAATTTGTAAAGTCACGATATAATAAAAGCGATTTATTGAAAAATAAAACCAAAAAAAGAACGAAACGTCCGTCGCCCGCGCGGCGCAAACCGATATAGCAATACCGGGAGAACTTGGAACTTCGGAACTCGCCGAGGGCGATTTCATCTCAATCTTGGCCGTCGAAACGAGACAGTAACATGACAATAAACGATTGTAAGACGTCAGGAGCGATAGAGACCACACTATTCTCATTATGCGCGCGTCGAACCTGACATTTCAATCGCCCTATCCTGCTCGTACGCAGAGTTATTTCCGTACAAATTGTATAGAGACATGTTTGTACTCCGTCTCGCTCTCGTACGGATAGTGCTAACCAGATAATGTCTTAATCGCATTTTCTTAGCGCTATGCTGACTGATGCACTAACATAAACAATGATAATTCATGAATTTGCATAAACGATAAAAGATTTTTTGAGCCAGCTCCAACTGTCAGTTGTTACATTTGTGGGAGGTCAAGATGTTTTCGTTGTTTTCAATTTTTTTTAAATCATTTAATCTTGAAAATCTGATTATCCTTATTTGTAAACTTTAATACAACATTGAGTAAATAACACACGTGTGGGGTATGGGGTATCAACCCCAAAAACATATTGGAACCTTAGCGATGCATAAATTAGAACAGCAAATCTCTAAATCTCAGGTAAATTATTAGGCAAGTACATTATATTCTTAGCTAATTACTAATACTTAGCTAATATAGCGTCTATATGTAGGTACTTACCTATTATGTATATTTCAAAACACTGAATACCTAAAAATGCTGTTTTCTAACTAGTGTTCTAACTAGTTTTCTAACTAGCCTGAAAATGAGGCGATTTCGTTCAGTGCACCAAATTTGGGCTTACTGACGATTCGGACATGAAATATTCGGACAGTTGTCCGTTAGAAAACTTATTATTATTGATCATGAATCGACTTTAATTTTTCTTCAAGTGTAGTCATCAACACTCTTGATGGAAAGGTGTTGGTAGGTAATATATATTAATATACACTTAAAATCTAATCTAATAAATAACATAATAAATAATAAAAATATATATATTCACTAAAATGAATTTTTTTCTACTATTCAAAAATTATTAATGCAATGAAGCTTGGGTCCATTTGGCAAGGCACACACCTGCTGGCTGCATTACCTCTCTGGATTGCTAAACTTAATCTCTGAGAGTGGTAATGCTCAACCTTATCATCGCCAGTTTTGTTTATCAAGCGCTTGGATATTTCTCGGATGAGTAGTGAAGCACGTTGGGACCCCGTGGGCCAAGAGTCATAAAGTCAAGAGGAATGAGTACCTACCTACTTATGGTTTTACACTTATTAATCCTTTTGCTATTGGATTAAGCACTAATGACGAGTCAGAAAACAGAACTTCTATAGGTCTTAAAGCAAAATGCAAGTAGACACCCCGTCGTAATTATACATTACCTATTCAATAAAGAAATGCCAAGGAAACGAAAAGCATTAAGTAAATCCGGGGAACGAACTAAATAATTATCTATTTGTCAAGTGGTGAACAAATACTCATCGTGACTATGTTTACGGTCCTGACTACTGCGCAAATGTTTGTTCTACAATGACAGCCCGCTGACGACTCAAGCAACAAAGATATTCTGGGAAACACACTAAAATTCCTTACGAACGGACAAGTTTCAAGATAAGTTTAGTAGGTATATATTTTATTTTAAAAATGACTTAATTTCTTTTCAGGGTCGTTATCACATCTAGGCTATTTTTTCTGAAGCCCTACTACTATAGGTCTATTATAGTAGTGTCAAACATTAGTTAGCTATAACGAATAACAACGTCATCGCTAATGGAGTATTGTAGTTAATACATAGATACTATTAATACATATCAGTTTGGGTAACCTGAAATAATGAGACGCGTGAAGTCTTTTCACTTGTAGAAGATTATATTGAATCATGCATCAGTTAGTTGATGTAAGGTCTCGAAGCGAAACTCAAGTGCAATGGCTGTATGTCTTAATCTTAATGCATTGCTAACAAACCAAAAAGAGTAGTACAACATCTCGCATCGATAGAACGTGACAGTAACATCTCTACGAAAAACTTTCCAATAACCTAACTTTGTGTTTGTTTCCACCGCATTTTCTCACTTAAAAGCAGAGAAAATAAGGTTGGTTTTGAGTTAAATCTGTATAGGATTAAATGGATTTGTGAATCGAACCCGTTTACTTTACGAATAAAATGCTTCGAGAAAAGGGTCGGTGGTACAAAAAGCAATCGCGGTAAAGCAACTAAACTCGAAAGCTCAAAGGACTTGTGCTGTATTTTGTTTTGTCTGAGCGAGATAACTTGATCATCTTCCTAATTTAAAAAGCGTGACAAGTCTAAAATTAAACAGACTGTTTTAAACCTTATTCTTGAGTGTAAAAGTCCAGATTTAAAGTGTAGTCTTTACACATTGTACGTTTTACAAATGGTCACGATGTAAAAAGAACAATTTACAAGTTCGTCTGGAGCAAAACGAGATAGAGCATTACTTTGGCATGTATAAGACAAGGATAGATGTATACGAGTGGAGCGCAGTTGAGGCTGTGTATTTTTTCTGAGTTATTATGCCGGTTTCGATCTTTAATTAAGACATTTGTGAATTTATAATGAAATAACAATATGACTCAACGTAACTGGCACCTACTAAAATCATGCCGTGAAGTGTTTGACCTAAGGTTGAAATATTTAAAATGGTCATGGATACATATTATATGTATTTTTTGTTTTATTCAGATTGCTTAAAACCTTTTTGGTCTTAGTTTTTTTTTTTTTGATTGAATGTTATTGCTTTGTCATGACATTTGAAATTTTATTGTTTTTAAATTGGGATATTTTAAAAGAAGAGCTAAATTTAAAACCACTAAACACACAGCTAATTACAATTGCATACTTTTTTATGTTTAGGTCGATAGACAGGCTGACGGTCCACTTGATGGTAGGTGGCTACCGTCGCCTAAAACACAAGCAACGCTACAGGTGTTGCCATTGCGCTGCAGACTACAGTAGTGTTAAGAATAAGGGAAATTGGCTCTGGCATCCCTTACTCACCCACCGAAACACAACAGCACATGTGCTGTTATTTTATGGTGGTCTACTGTAAGGGGGTGTTTATTTATTTATTTATTTATTTATTTATTTATTTATTTATTTATTTATTTATTTATTTATTTATTTATTTATTTATTTATTTATTTATTTATTTATTTATTTATTTATTTATTTGTTTATTTATTTACAATAACACACACACACACACATTTACTGCCGCTAGACGGGCTATCGACGGATAAGGGTTATATACATATATCTAATTCCAGATCTTAGACCAGAGCCAAAATTTGAATTTCACAAAAAGTTCTTAGGCGAAGCTTTAGAGATAGTTAGTCATAAAAATATTTTCACCTCTCCAGCACAAAAAAGGTGCTTTTGGTGCCTAAAAACTCGCAGGAAAATAGATTTTTGATACGAGCGTGATTTGAAATTCGAACGTGCGATTTAACTCACAGGAATATTTTTTTTATTTCATTAGTGTGTCCAGCCATAGCCGACTAGATTCGGCCGACTATAGCCGACTAGAGTTGTTAGTCTAGACTAGAACTATCTGTGAAGATAGTTTTACAGCCGTTCAGAAACTGGTTCAGCATTAGGTCTTGATGTTTTTGTACTGTTTTGGTAAATATAAAAAAAAAATTATTAATACGTCCAGTAGTGGGTCTAACTCCAAAAGAATTAAGAGAACAAGTTTCAAATGCCGAACTTAGCTTTCTTCCAGAAAAGTCAGTGAAAAATATCTTCATTCGTACGAATTATTTCATTCGTACAAACATAGAAACAGGACCCTTACCTAACACGCAAGTAAATAATACGACCATCACAGTTCCAAACAAAACTGTTACCTTTTATCTTACAAATTGCAGTAATTTTACTTTCAATTTTTAATATTTTTGTTAATTTAGTTATAATTTATGTGACCATGACTATGTGAATGTTGGCTATAATAAATATAATATTTAAAATTGTCTTAATTGATTTTCTTACCTAAAGATGACCTAGTAAGGCTTTTCTCGCTGTTGAGGTGAAAAGTTGTATGTTTAACACGAGAGCAATTTTTTTTTATGTCTCGTGCCTTTAAATCACTCACTTCGCTCTTCGCTAGTTCGTGATTTAAAGTCGGCACTCGCAGGAAAAAAACAATTTTGCTCTCTAGTTGAACAAATAACTATTTAAAAAATGTAGTGCAAATAAACGATTTTTAATTGCAGATAAAGTTGTTCATTACGTCAAGTTATCATTTAAAAAAATTGTGTGTGTCAGCTCCGACACACGACTGGAATTTACTCCTTGCGAACGATTAAAAAATTAAATTTTCACAATTCGAACACGCTGAAGTAAAAACATTCTTCATAAAAACATAATGTTGTGTAGATGGCGCAATATCTACGAAACTTCAGATATTCTAAAATATTCCAAAAAATAGGACGTAACATATTTGTGCTCGCATTCCGTGTGGCAATTTTGATTTTACTCCCATAATTTTCATACCACGGGCTTAATATATATATGCAAATCGATTCTTAAGGAATTAACTCCAAAAAGTAAACTTTAAAATACTGTTTAACAACGCTTATTATTTAACTTTAAATCGCAATGTCTGTAAAAAAAGAGACTTGACTTTTTTTTATTACGAGGCACACAGTTACACCGTATAACCGGATATTAATCGATTGTCGATTTGAGATAAAAAGCTCTAATACTCTAAAATCTGGCGGCGATCAATTTTTTTTTTTAAGTAGAGATGGGTTTGCTCTTGGCCAACATCCTATGATGGAGCGAGCTCACCCAGAAGGTGCCTCTGCCAGAAATTAACTACAGAGAATCGCGTAAATCAAACTTTCAACTTTTCTTATATTGTATATTAAAAAGGACGGACGGCAATCTGACGGTGAAGTTGATGGTAGGTGACAACCGTCACGTTATGGAAACTCAGTTATGAACGTTTATGAAGGGTCTAAGTACGATTTATGAAATCTATCACCTAATAGCAAATTATTTTCACATGACAACACTATTCAATTGAATTTATGGACTAACTGTACTTACTTTACGGAGCATGTAACAATTTTTCTTGGTCAAGTTAGGCAGACAGGCTGACGATCCACGTGAAGGCGATTACCGTCGCCTATAACACAAGCAACGCCACAGATGCTGAAAGTGCGCTGTCGCTGCTGTCAGGGTGGTTACTGCCGCCAGACCGACTGCCCGAATGACTGCGGAACGCATTGTGCCCTTCTACTACTAATATTTTATTTCTTATTTTAATTTTATTTTTAGTTTAAGAAAATTATTAAATATTTTTTTTATTCATAAAAACTCTTTATATTATGATATTATTTTAATTTATATTATTTTGACTTCCTTTATATAATGTGATGGTTTGGCGTCATAGTTATTGGGGTTTACATTATGTAATGGTGTTCGGTTCGGTGTAACAGGCGGACAATGCACCTGCAATTGCGTCGACTAAACATTTTAACAGTGCAGAATAACAACCGTGTGAATGTTTACTATAATTTAAATAAAGAATTTATCTTTCGTAGTTAACACTGTTGACGAACGGTTTCTTCGAATCATATTCCAGGTATTTTGATTCGTTAATTCAACTTTAATATGATCTGTTTACCCTCTGAGAAATACTGTATCCGGTCGGGTTTGTATTGTCTTTAACTCTGAGTGTGTTGGATTTCATAAATAATTTAGATATATGAAATCATTGCCGAGGAGTTGCGGTACCGCCTTCTCCTTTCTTCCATCGGACATTCAGACGTACGGCTGGTTACCATCCTCGTCTTGTCAAAATTCCTCTTTTTCGGATCAAACATTTTAAAAACACGTACTGCCAAGGATTGGAACTCCTTTCGGGCGTCTGTGTTTCCTAGCTCATATAACACAAATCATTTTAAAGTTCGAGTGAATAGGCATTTTCTGGGTGATCTCGCTCCATAATCGGCCTCGTCTTTCCTACACGGCTAGATGCTGGCCAAGAGCAAACCTATTATTAATAAAAATAAAAATAAAAAATAAAAATCTTAGAGCGAAATGGGAAGAACGAGAGAATTTGAAGAAACCGCTTGATCAGAAACCACCAACTTTAACCACCCCTTACAGAAAATCACCGTGAAATAGCATAAGTTCTATTGTATTTCAGTAAGTGAGTAACTGCCAGAGCTTATTGACGAGCCCGTTGTATGAGTGGTTAGGGTGCTTGCCTTGACGCTCTGTACCATGGTTCCCGGGTTCGATTCCCGACAGAGTCAACTTTGGAAATTAAATTTTCAAAGTTGGCTCTGATCTGGATCTGGAAAGTAGTGGCAGGGCATACTGCGTTTCGCAGTCATCTGGGCAGCCAGTCTGGCGGCAGTAACCACCCCCTTGCAGAAGGCCACCGTTAAATAATTGTAAAATAATAATTGAATAAGTTTTTCAAAAAGTTTTGAAAATAATGAAAGCACGGGTTCGAAAGTTCGAAACAAGTTAGTAAAAATAAACAGTAACCATTCCCTTCCCAAACCCGTTTATTTCTCACCGAAATACCAGCTTCGAAATAAGTGATCACTTGATTCAATTTTATTAAGAGAAATAACATAAACTACGAAAAAATAAACACAACATTTTTTGATAACGGAAACGTGTCACAGAGGTAAGGGCGATGGAATTTATGTTAATCGAAGAATGGTAAAAAAGTGTGTCCATGTTCCACTTTTAACTTTCATATGGATCCTAAGGGTCGGCGCACATTATCGGCATCGGCAAGGAAAAGGATACTTCGGCATCCCTACATGCAAGCGCACACTGTCGGAATCTATGCCTTGACATGCTACAACGTTCTTAGGATGCCGAGGCAAGCGTCTCGACATCGTATTTGTAGCTCGCGTCTCTTCGCGTTCTCTTCAGGGCAAGCTATCCCCGAGTGTTGCCTCGGCGTGCCGAAGTATACCGAAGCATATCGAAGCATACTCAAGGAGCTTACCGAAGCAATATTTTTGTTACTACGACCATATATATTGGAAATTTCTGCTATATTGCCATGACGTTAATGCATATTACTATTTGCCACCTAAAATCCTCAGCCGTGCCGATGCCTATAGTGGGCGCCGGCCCTAATTATGAAAAGGAATCTCGCTATCAGAAGAGCTCCTGACAAAAGATTTTTGAAATAATGGGGCATACCTACTTACCTTCTGCATATTTGCATTACTATATCAATATTATAATATACGTTAGTTAGACTAACTTTACCCAACCACATTTCCAATGACACAATAATGACACAATACGATACTACACATATATTGTAATGTAAGTTTGTCCAAAAACACTAAATCCTGTATAAAGAGCTAACAAACCGCTCCAGGATTCGCAAGGTTGCAATTATCTTCTGTAAATTATATACACAAACCTTTCTCTTTTATCAAAATACGTTAGATAGTTTAGAAGAAGTTAGCGGTGAAACAGAAAAAAAAATAATATAAATGAGGCAATTTTATGTAGTTTCAAAAACAAAAACTTTTTTCTCTAATCTATTCTTTAAAAAATGCACGATTTATTTGAATGAAACCTGATCGTATTGGTTTCTATATGTATAAAAATCAGAGAGGTCCAGTTCACTTGTTACAAAGTGCAACACACCAAAAGGACAGGCGTATCTATAGCGCGTAGCCCCTAATTGGCGGCAATACAGCCTCTATCTATTCACCATTTTATTGATACGTGGGTTACACATTTCACATATACCTGCAATGTGTCTTTATCTAATGAATATAGTGTTTGGAAGACCTTGATATTATGTAATATGAAATGTATTAACTTAGATATACCAATGTTTTCAAGCAAACGAAACTAGAACAAACTAAAGAATCCTAATTTATACGAATACTACTAGCTGTTACACGCGAGTTCGCCCGTGTAACTTTATAAAATATAGCATATGTTACTCGCTGATATTGTAGCTTTCTATAGGTGAAAGAATTTTCAAAATCGGTCCAGTAGCTTATGAGATTATTCATTGCAAACATAGAAAAATAGAAATCTTCTCTCTATAATATTAGTATAGATCAAGGCTGTCCAAAGCAAAGCCCCTAAGCGGTTTATGTTTGTGCAGCCCGCGACTTGTTTTTGATCCATCACAAATACTAAAATATTTAAAAAAAATTTTTTAGTATTTGTGAATTTATTAAATAATTAAAATATTTTAATTATTTAATAAATGGGTATTTTAAAATAATTTACCCATTTTTTATTTTACCCTGCTTATGTGACAATTTACCATATTTTATGGGTCTTCATTGACGCATAAGTTACTCAATCGGACGCATGCAATGCGTCTGGCAACAAACAATATTAATGTTAAATTGTTGAAGAAATAATTACATTAAATATTACAATGGTATTCGGGTATTATTTATCCGATTTAAAAATTTCTTTCACCAATAGTTATAATTTCAGGATGAACATAGCCTGAATATTCAACGCGGACGAAGTTTATGCTAGTAATATTTATAAATGCGAAAGTGTGGACGTTTGTTACTTAATCACGCAAAAACGGCTGGTTGGATTTAGATGAGAGTTGGCACACAGATAGTTTATTACCTGGATTAATATATATGATACTTTTTATCCTGGAAAATTTTTAGGTTTCTGTGGGATTATCAAAAAACCAACTACAGCGTGTACGAAGTCGCAAGCACAGCTAGTAACAAATAAATTATATATTTATTTAGGTACCGACGACGCGACATCTATACGAAACGGTTGTAGCTGCTTGCAAACTCGTATATTATTTTCATTGGTTGTAGCATTTAAATTAATGCGTATGAATCAAACAAGCCAGAATTTATCGATGGTTATGCATTATGCGCGACTATTATAATAATACTTATGCTAATCCTAATTAATTATAAATGCCAAAGTTTATATGTTTGTTATAGTAGGGGAGCCCACGAAGCTAAATGTGGAGTTAGTCAAGCGTCGTGGGGACCTATTGGATTTTGAAGATTAGATGGTAGGAAGAAAAAAAAAGTTATATGATTTCTCCCTTTTCAAAGGTGGGGTGAGCGTTTAAAAGTTTGTAGACTCTGTATTAAAAAAAATCCTCCAAATAATCGTCAGATTAAGAATCAGCACGATCAGGAATTCAGGCTGAACCGTCTGTATGATAATCTGACGCACTCGAGTATTTCAAAATGTCAATCGTCAAAAATCTTCTCTTGGGCTCCCCTACTATTAGCGTTAGTTGATCAATTGAAAACCCCTGAACGAATTTGGATGAAATTGTTGGTTTTGGCTTATTCTGAAGATTTGGGTGAACAGATAGGATACTTGCAAAAAATGTTAGGTTCAAAATCCGTTGCATGGTTTATATAGGAAGTAAGAGGAGTAACAGACAGAGGCGGACAGATAAGATGATCAACGGAATTTTGTATTTATTTAATGATCTGTATTTCAAGTAAGTAAACGGTAGCCCACCCATCTAATAACAAGTCATCTAAATCATAATTTACATGATAAAACCCAGTTTAATCTAAAGATCTCGCTTAAAATCAATTAATGTAACTGCGGATGAGTCCATGTTTTCGTTTACATTTTCATGTACGTCGTTACATTTCATATTATTGAGGTTGCAAAACTTTGAAGAGCTGATAAAGTTTTAGATGCGCCCTATAATTTCCAAAGCCAGCTCATGCGCAGTATGAGTACATGCGCATGCGCAGTACAGTACATGCGTAAGTAGGCGGCCAGCTCACCGCGGCCAATGAGATCTTTTTTAGTTCGTACGATTTTAATTAAATATAAATTATATAATATCGATTAGAATTATATTTATTTGTGCTTACTATGTCTATATACACTCAGGCACAATAAACCGCCCACTTAAATTTTCCGATGTATCTTCAAAAATTTATTTTGGAATGATTTTTTTTGTTGGCCAATAGATAATTTCAGATGAAAAAAGTAATTTGTGAACTTGTGCTATTGTTTTTATGTATTTATTTGTATGTTCCTCTATATCTTTTTCATCCTTTTGTTTATGGTGTACAGTGTATAGTAAGTAAACGTACTTAGTAAATTATGAAACGGCATCCGTAGATCAGCGTCGTAGCTCACGCTACGACTACATGCTGAGCGGATGTATTGGTATTGGTACACTCTCATATAAATTGTAAAATAATTATTCCAAACTATTTTTTCATTCTTTCTTTCTTTCACTTTTCACTAGACAAGCAGTCAGCTACAACCTTGACCGCGGCGACATGGACTTTTTTTGCTCAAATAACACAACATAACGACACCTGTCTGATCAACTAGTCTATAATAAAATTGAAATTAATATTATAAATTTTTAGTTGAACGAAATGACGTCAACGCTAGATATAATTCTAATATAATCTTCTTGACTAATAAAACTAAAGTGAAAATGCTGATAATCAGATTATAAAATCAGCCTTGTCTATTACATTTTTAACTCTACATTTCTGTCTAATTTTACATAAACCTTTTATAAGTATTGGTAAACTGATCCCTTACAGGTGCGCCTTCGACACGATAACATTTTATTTACGTATAGGAATTCTCTATGCAATTTTAACGATTATTGTATTCTAAACCTTATCGCTAATGTAATAGAAACAACATTTCTTTACCTCATAACTATAATAAGATTATGGAAAGGATATTGCATGTGTCAGCAAAACGCTTTAAACTTACGCTTTCACGCCTTAACTATTCAACCGATCATCATGAAATTTCGCATGACACGTTGTCAAGGATACAAAAAAGGACATAGGGTATCTTTCACCAAAAATTAAATATCATCTAAAAATAAAATTCAACGCCTGACAAAAGCATAACAGCAAGAAATATATCAGCAGGCTTATATTATAAAGGTACCAGCTAGTACCTAACTATTTTATAAAATAAAATAATGTTCACAATCTTGCATTATATTTTGCCACCATCATCATTATAAAAATAAGAATAAGAATAAATTTTATTTGCAATAAAGGATATTTATGTATATAAAAACATACATAGATAACATATAGAAAGACAAACTCAAATGTCCCCCGCCACAAACCGACTCCAACGGTTCTAAAGTCCCCTCAGGACTGAACCATAGCCATCTTGAGTTGCCGTTTTAGTGCGGTAAGAATCCCATATAACCTTATGCCATTTGCATTGCATGCGACATTTGTCATAAGGCACTTTTTGAAAGTTTCTTTGCTTTTAAAAAAAAAATCCCGACTCCAACTCAGCTTAATGCAGATTGTAAAAACGTGGGCAGGTCTTCCGTTAGAGCCAATGATTATTATCAAGTCTATGTCTCTCCATTTTTGGATATAATGTAGGCCACTCCCAAGACATAGCGTCCTGACCGTAGGCTGTCTATAGTTTTCAGAAGACCAACTCAGCTATCGCCGCCTTAACCTATCTTAAAAATATTTTACAAATATCTTTTTAACCCGATAATAGTATGAATAATCGATGGTCGCTGGTATATAATTAATAAAACATACTATATTGATATAACCACGGTGTCAGATGCCGCCGTTGGGTTCCCAATAAACCCTATTTGAATTTATTAGCTTGCCATTGGATACAATCGCAAACAAAAATAATTTCGGTTAAATAATTAATCTTAATTTTAATTGAGATCGAATCTAATATTTTCATAACGAACTTTGAAGGACAAAAAACTATAAAGCTTGAAGAAATAGTCACTTAAATACACGTTATATTGTGCTAGTGCCTTACACGATAAATCCTACGAATATAATAAAGAGAAGGAGAAAGTTGTGTGGAGGATAATAACCGGAAATCCGAAATTTGAAAAATTTGTTTCGCGATTTAAAAGGGTCCAGGTTTATTCCAGGTGGAAATTGTGTAGATATTCAGTCAGTCAGTCAATCATTCTATAAGAGATGATTTTGATTTTTCTACGTAAATTGTATGGAATTTTTTTTTCATATAAAAAGTATCCTATATGTTAATCCAGGTAATAAATTATCTATGTGGCAAATCCATTCAGTAGTTTTTAGATGAAATTTTTTTTTATAATATAAAGGTGGCAGACAGGCTGGCGGCTCACTTGATGGTAGGTGGTTACCGTCGCCTAAGGAGACAAGCAACACCAAGGGGAGTGCTAGTGCGCTACCTACCCTGTAAGAATCTGTTTACCCCTCGCTTGAAGTAGCCCATATTGTAGCTAGGTGGAAACAACTCAGGAGGGAGACGTCCATACATCTATCCATCCTGACAAAAATAGTATAGTACATATGTAGCATTAAAAATGGAATAACTTGAAATAAATTAACAGAATACGCCCTTCTCACTTTTGCTCGCGAGTGTATTTAGCCGTAAACGAGTGATCTTCGCTGTTAAAGAAAAAAGTATTGGGTAAGGAGAATCCAGCTGTGCGATATTTATGACTTTATATCTCTCATCTCGGTCGCACACATTGCGTATATGTATATTTGTTCCGTTCCCTAAATGCCCTCTGGTTATCTACGATTGGCTTTCGTTCGGTGAGACATTTTGAATTTTAAGACGATTCAATAAACATCAATAAAGAAATATCTCCCGGGAATATCTGGAACTAATGTTTAACTTTTTAATAATAGCATAGCATAGAGGAGTTGTAGCAATAGCTCCCTCAAGGAATTATCAATAACCCCTCAAGAACAATCAAATAGATTAAAATAATTTTAAGTTTTTTTTATATATTAAGTTCGGCAGACAGGCTGACGGTCCACTGGTAGGTGGCTACCGTCGCCTATAACCCAAGAAACGCTACAGCTGCTGCAAGTGCGGGATTGGGAAAGAATTTGGAAGGGATGGGAAAATGGGCTTTGGCATCCCTTACTCACTTACTGAAACACAACAGCACAAGTGCTTTTATTTCACGGTGGTCTTCTGTAAGGGGGCCGCCAGACGGGCTGCCCAAATGACTGCGAGACGCTGTATGCCTTATCACTACTTTCCGTGCTTCAGAGCAAACTTCGAAAAGTTCATTTCTAAAGTTTATCCCGCCGAGAATCGAACCCGGGAACCCTAGACAAGCACCTAAACCACAGCCTAAACACTCATCGAATTGAATTCGTTTGAAAATTGAATTGAAAATTGTACGTATATTCGTTTTTTAGAATTACAACTGGTAGGTAGGTACCTCTGAGAATCACAAGACATTAGACAAAAAGAACACTTTTATTTTAAAAATTGATCCAAATTTAATATTGCACAATAGCAAACAATGGTTACGGAGTTTATGGGTAGATCAAATTAAAGTATACATATTCTCAGGAGATTTTCTTATAAAATAGGCACTTATAGCAATTGTAGCGTTTATAAAGTTCATGACTATAGATACAGCCAAGAAAGTCTAGAAAACTGAAATTCGTCATTTCAGCTTTGTCGCTTAAATTTAGATCTGACATCTACTAAATAAAATGTGAACTAAGGATAGGTTAACCATCATTATGCGCCATCTATTAGTGGAGTCCCACATTACTCTAAAAGCAGTCAGCTGAATTTACAATAAAATGCCGTCAAGTGGTGTCTAGAACGAACGTGTACTATGTTTCTGAAGTGTTTTGATAGATGGCAGTAATATAGCCTGATTAAAATGAAATGTCCTCTGATTCACTGAAAATTTTAGAGGAATAATGGCATATTTCATTTAGCAAGACTTTAGAAAGCATAGTGTTGTGGACAATTTCTTTGCGTTTGGTTGGTTAATGATCAATGTTACCACTATTGTGCGTTTCTCCCTAGATATAGCGATATCTAACTTTTTATGGATCCCAAGATATATAGCGATGAGACATTATAATCTAATGTGCGTTTAACGAAAAACCTTTTTTTACCTCAGTTTAAAAAAAAAAAACAGCTTATAAAAATACTTGTATTTTTATTAGGTGATTTCTATTTTCGTATACCATTAAATAATATTTACAAATTCCGTTCTTGAATATATGTAAAGGTTATATAAATGTAGATAATATAACTTTGTGTAAATATAATGTGAATATAATGTATTAATTTAATAATTTACCACGTAGATAAAATACTTTTTATTTAAATTTTTTTATTATAAAGTATTTTATCTACGTGGTAAATTATTAAATAATTATTAAACTGTGACTTTTGAAATAAGTAAAACAATTAAATTTGCTTCTGGGGCGTTAGTGAACTTTTTGCAGCAAACAAAATAAGTGCCTGGAGTTTTTTTACTTTTTTACCAATGGTCATAATCTTAACAAGTAAAAATACGTCTGTTTTACAATTTTATAATGTCATTTTTAAATGTCTTCTTTAATCTTGTTTTTCGAATATACCGTTAATAAGTATCTTTAAATTATTGTTAATTTCCTAATTTTATGTATAAAAGAAACTTAACCTTCGTAAAATATTTAACCCTTATCGAATTGGAAATTTCAAAATCCCTAAAATAACGTTGTGTTATTTCGACATCAATACTTTAAAAAATTAGAATTTTTTATTTCAAAAATTAGGGATACCACCAACTGAGGTTCATTCGTTATGATCGCACAATCCTTGTTCTTAATGTTCTTAATGCATAGGGAGCTACATTTTAGAGGCCATATAGTGACATCGATATTTGAGTAATGGCAACATTGTTCGTCTATGCCCACATTCGGTCCAATCCATGCTCTTCCTTTATAACTAACTCTATGGTCATGCCTGGCAGTCTGTTTCCGTCGTCGCTGTCTAGAAGTGGTATTTGTTTGAAAGGTTTTTGTATCGGTTGATTAATCGAATTCGTTGTGATTTCACATTGCGATATCATGTTTTACAAAGGATTTGTGACTGAAATGTGCTAGAAAATATAATTTATAAAAGCTGGAAGTACAGTGAGGTGTATAATAGTGAATAATAAGTGACCGTTTGTCGGTAAAATCGTGACTTGGGTTTATTTTGGAGCGATTATTTCAAGTTCGCCGGCTTATCTTGTTGTGGTGAGTATATGATCGATATTTATATCCCCTTTATTCTATAAAGGACTCCCTTGTTATTATTAACACATTGTTATGCTTTCAATGTAGCTATTATAATGTAGAAAACATCGAAAAGCAGGTCAGCTTGGGCACAAATGTCATTCTGAGCGTATTCACATGGATAAATTTTAAAAAAGAAACGTGAAAGGAAATGCGCTGTTTTGAGATGGTAAATATTTTGTTTGAGTATAGTAAAGATTGTTACAGATTATTTACGGTGTTTGTACCTATAATATTTTATATAAGGTATTACAAGTGAAGTACATAATTTTAAATAAAAGTTTATCAACGCTCCACGGTTTTCTATGACGAAATCCACGAAAATTGGAACTTCCCACCAATAAAATGCAGAAGTACTTTCTTAACACATCTCACAACACCCAAATAGCCTATAGCCACTCAATATCTCAATGTTGCAATAAGAATTGATAATCTGAAAAGGAAGCAAGGTCTTCAATACAGAAGGTTGAGCGCTGGCCCACTCTCTGAAAGACAGGACACCACTCAACGAATCTGCTTAGTCCAGCACTGATTGCAGTTTATGTAAAAATAAAAATTAAATAGTAAATAGCACGGCACACTGCGATTCACAATCATTTGGGTAGCCCATCTGGCTGTGTAACTACCCTCTTACAGAAGACCACCGTAAAATAACAGCATGTGTGCTGTTGCGTTTTGGTGAGTGCCAGAGCTCATTGCCTTATTTGTTTCTAATCCCATATCCTTATACCTACAAATGATCGGCAGTGCATATGCAGCACATTGTTAAGCAGACGTTAGCCCCCTATCATCAAGTGGACCGTCAGCCTATCTAACAACCTTAACATAAAGAAAAGTGATGTAAGTAAAGATTCTAAAACTTCCTAATAACATTCTGAATGATAATTATATAAGAAAAAAAAATTACCTACCCACACAAGTTTGTCCCCACTGTTTTGTTGTCAACAGAGATATTCATTAATTTTTTCTAACACCCATTCTGTAGGGGTGTGAGAATGATTTAAACATGTTGGGATAAAGAATGTCCATTCATTATATTAATGGGGCAATCTGTTTGACTTTTTTACTTATATTTTATAGTTTTTGTTTACAGTGGAAGAGGTATAGGCCTAGAAGTAATGTCTTGGAAAAAGTCTAGGCAAAGTATTTACTATTTTTCAACTTTAGATCTAAAGTACAGGCTGAGGGTTCACTTGATGGTAAGTGGCTATCACCACAACACTTCAAAAGCCTAAAAAACTCAAGATAATTTATTGAGGCTACACCTATTTATTTTCTAGCAAAATTACTCGCATGTTTTAATCTTACCCACTTATTTCTTAAATAATCTTGAAAGTTGATATATACGTCATATTTTTAATTTTATTTTAAATAACAGAAACACTGAATGTATATGGAGACCAACCTGTTTGTTTTTAAAATTAATTAATATAAATGCCAGTCATTATTTTTTAACCTTTAATAAACTAAGTAAAGGAGTTATCAAGTTTCAAAGCAAACTTTGAAATACAATAACATCAATTTACTTTGGTACAACTGAACCATTTTAGGTCAAAAATAATATTATTCTCTTACTGTGTTTTATTTAAAACACCTTTTCTTAAGAAATAGAAACTGTCGAACATACAAGTTATCGAATATGTGTCATTAAACTTAGCCTTAACTTGAACTTTAAATTGTAACTAAAATAACTAAATTAATACAGTTGCAGGGGCCAAAACAAATTGTCTTGTTTTCTTAAGTTTTGTGTTATGAGAAATAGCAATAGTTAGCATAAAATAGATTTTAATGGCAAAATAATGATTATAATTGCAATGATACTTTAGTGGCTTTAATGGATCTTCTAATGTCTATTTCGTTTAAGTCTGAGTGGCATGCATCTAAATACCTAGTTATTCAGAATGTGTTTCATTAGCCTGAAGTTTAACTGCAAAATTGAAAAAAAAAAATGCCGTAACTGTTTCAGAAAAATTTAAAATACAATAATGGTGGCACGATCATGGCAGGTTCTGCAGTCATAAACGGAAGACCAACATGAAATAACAGCACATGTGCTGTTGTCATCATGGCTGTTGTGTTATGAGTAACCGGAAGCGGAAGCCTTTCTCTCGATCCCAGCCTTGTCTCTTCTTTTATCTTGAGTTGCATTTTCAATCTTCTGTCTTCTGAATATTTTATTTAATATTACATTTTTTCTATGTGTTTTTCACACATCTAGTCAATTTCAATTTTAATACATTTAGCATTAGTTAAGAAAAATTTTGTCAAATTTCTAGTTTGTTAGTTTTTATAATTAAAAAAGTACTTCATAACGTAATTCACATTTTAAAAAGTATGTAGGTTTTAATACCAGTTATAAAATTTCCTATTTGCCATTGAGAACAAAACAATCTGACCTTGTACTTGTATCTTTACACTTGTTGATGTCATCATACCTAGTTACTGTCTGGTAATTGGTAAAGTTCATTCATTTAGGTAACTAGTTACCTATTTTGTTTAACATTTTTAGCCATTATTGGTATGATTTTTTCTGAAAATAAAAAAATCAGTTCAATAAGTTTCAGTAGTTATATAATTAGATTGTTGTAATGTACAGTCCAGATCAACGCCCTTTCTCACATTTAGCATATTCATATTTTTCCATAGAGTTTTTAAAGCCATACGCGAGCCACACATGCAGTATTTAATCACATCGTAAATCCGAGACCAAACAATACTATCTTAACATCTGGGCTGAGTTGGCTGAGTTATGGGAGTGTGACGTCACGAGAGTCATTTTATTGTAGGTACGGCGAAGCAGGTACTATACTTACAATAACCTATACAATTATAAAATCGTTAGGCCTTAATTTGATTTGCCCATAAACTCAGAAATTATTTTTATTTAAATCATTTTTTTAAATAAAAAGGTGCTTATCTAATCTCTTGTGATTCTCAGAGGTACACCTACCTACCAGTTGTAGGTAATTCTAACAAACAAGTAATGTAGTTATGCGCAATTTTCAATTTAGAACATTCCTATGGAAACTCGGACGGATAGTGGAAATCCCTACATCATGTTACTATGTAAGTAAGACGTTCACGTGTCAGACAAAAGTGTTTTGTAGCTAAGTATAGCGTAGTAATCCTTCTCCAGTCTGGATGCGTTCTAAAGTGCACCATTCATTCGAAGCGCTATTTTTCCTTGAAAGGTCTGTAACTACTTGTCGAGTTGAATACGCGAAAATTAAGGAAAAGGTTTTTGGGTACCTTCTACATGCAAAAAAAAAAGATTTTAGCAAGAATTTCTTCTTTAGATGACTTTCTCGTGTTTTACCTACTTTCGTCGATTTTAATAAAAAAATATTTTTGTATGATCTTTTTGAATATTTTGCAAGTTACTAGTGGCAGCGCGCACTGCGTTTCAAAGTTATTTGGGCAGCCCGTCTGGCGGCAGTAACCATCCTCTTCAAGAACACTCGTGAATAACTATTGATACCAGAGTCCATTTACCTAGATCTCCTAATCCCTTTTTCTTAATCATACTATGGTCGGCAGCACACTAGCAGCATCCATGGCGTTCCTTGTGTAATAGGCGACGGTAGCCACTTGTCATTAAGTGGACTTTCAGCCCGTCTGACGACCTTAACATAAAGAACGTATGCATTTTATCTACGATTATTATAATGTTATTATTATATTTATTTGTGATATAAATTTCTTTCATTATCATTGATAAGATGTTATCATATTTGTAATCTATCATAATACTGCAAACTTATGTCTGTTACGGTCGTTATTGAAATGCTAAATTTAATTACATTCATTGAACCATAATTTCAAACACGACTAAATTAGATATAGTTAGGTAGGTAGTTATTGTGATTTGTGATTAAATCATAGTCCCCTTTGTTGTAGTTAGTTAGGCCTCATAATGAACGCCATTTTGCGTCGGGCGTCAGAAGTTAAAAACCAAATAGGTAGGTAGGTGTAATTGTTAAACTTAAACTGTCTTATAAAAATCAACTAATCATCTTCTTAGCATCGTATTAACTAATCACTACTTATCTTCTTAAGTAGTGTTTGACAGTTCATTAAGACATTGCTAAGCAACAAATTAAAGTTAAGCAACGTTTATAAGTAAAAAATTTTCTTAAGTGGTTCCTAAGTATTACTTACAATTTAAGTAACGTTTATAGGTAAGGCTGTAGGTCTGTAAAACCTAGACCTAGAAACGATGTGAAACGTCGAAACATTTTATGATTGTAACGGATTGTATCTCAAAAGTGGCAAGTAACTAGTCAAAGAAGAAAGAAAAGTCAAGTTTCCCTTTTCGTCGTCGGAGAGTTCCGCATTCGTATTGTCATAACTAACATCTGGCGGTCCAATCATGGATATAAAGTCATTTATTTTGAGACGATGATCTCAAAAGGGAAAAGGAGCGAACTCGGTCATTGTCATATTGAACGGTACTGTTACTGTTCTTTACTTTTACTGTCGTCTCCGTGGCCGCGTTAAAGTTTTTTTTCTTTCTTTTTCTTTATATGGTGCACAACGCTTATTCAAACATGTTTTTAAAACGAGACTTTAAATTTAACTCATTCACTATTAGGTGCCTGCTCGGATTCCCAGCAGTAAATAGGTAATTTTTATACGGCTATTTAGTTACAAGTGATTAGGTAAGCTGATTATAATTGATTGTTTTTGGTTACCATTAATGTAAGGAAGTTACAAATTACTTTAAGTTCCCTTAGTACACACATACACATATTGAAGAGTTGAGCAAGTCTCAAAGTAATAAATACACAAATAAAAGGAACTAGTTCTTAAAAAAAAAAACAGTGTTAATGCTAAGTTGTTATACGCTCAAAGAAAATATTACTCGTTAAGTACCTACACGTATTCCACGTAAAACACACGGCCATGTCCACGACACTTTTTTTTATTGTTAAATTTTATAATATACAGAATGTTCCAATCGCCTACTAAGTAAGACTTATAGTTAGATACTGAATGATAACAAAGCAAAACAAGCATAAAGCGCGTCAAAGAGTGCTTTGAAAATTATAGTGCGATAATTAAAAATGTTAATGTGAGATCTGCGAAGTACGAACTGAGAGCTAATAGGAATCGGGATGAAAGCTCTCTTCAAGATTGAAGTGTAGAAAGGAATGAACTGGGCGGAACGAACGACGCGAAAAATTAACACCCACTGAATTAGGTACTCCAACCAAAGTACTGAGTATTATAGTAGGGAAAGTTTAAAAGGTCACTTTTTGGACCATTAACTATGTGTGCTGTTGTGTTTTGGTGAGTGAGTAATGGACGCCAGAGCCCAATTACCTACCCTATCTCTTCCCAATCCCTTATCCTCAATCCCACTATGGACGGCAGCGCATTTGCATCACCTATAGCCACCTATCATCAAGTGGACTTCAGCTTTCGTTCACATAAAAAAGCATTTTTGTATGATACGCGATACATTTCATACCGCTTGTTCAGCTTTCCGAGTCTATTCAGCCAAACAGGCGAAAATGAGGACTTGAGTGTGTTTTGTTATTCGCATGCTCTGCCGCGTTCAGCGCCGTACGCGGCTAGGGAGCGGCTGTCTGTCTGTTACTTTTTCCCTCATCATCATGAAATTTTGCGTACACGTTGTCAGATACAAGAAAGGACATAGAAAATTGTTTTTTTTTTGCTGAATTTGTTTGAAATTTCACCAAATCTAAACTCCCCAACTCAACACACTGCGAAACAAAACTACCAACTCGTCTGGAAACTGATGTGTTGCAATTCAATGAACTCGAATCAATTAGAACGAAAAATATTAACATATATTTTGATTTGATTAAAATTTGTATAGCCAACTTAATATTGTGTTGTTATTTTGACAGTATGAGTGGTATGAGCTAACTAATTTGTCATACTTTACTTCACTGGCTGTCGCACGCCACTTCGCACGCGTAACTTATAAAATATAGCCTATGTTACACGCTGCGATAATGGAGCTTTCTATATTAGATGTTTTTTTTTAAGTCGGTCTATTATTTTTTGAGTTTATTCATTTCAAACAAAAATACAAACCTATGGAAGGTCAGAATGAGATTTAAACGTTTTCACAGCCTGCATATTCTGTTCTGCCATTCGTCGCTAGAGGAGAGGTTACGAAAATGTTTCTCCGGTTGGCCTATTAGAATGCATTAGAATTGTCAGCTAATGGGGGCACTTCCTGATAGCCAATCATGCGCAATTATTTATCTTTTAACTCGAATGCATTCAAAAAGCAAAATAATTCTGTTCTGTGGATCTTCGTGCTCAAATAACCGCCAGTCGTCATATTGCGTAACTATTCCCGCATTCGCTATGATTTTAACCGCCCACGCCTTTGAAGACTCATCCCTTATCCCCTGGAGGCTTCTTCAAAACTACCATCGCATTCGAACCTCTTCTTGAACCTGGGGTTACTGTACTTGGATTGGTTCCGTATCTCCAACGCCGTTGGTAGACAACAGGAAGGCGTCGAAGAATCCTCTCCCGTGGATCACACTCCTTATAGTTTGTATTAACACCCCTAATTCATACTTTAATCCTAGTCAAAGTCGGTGGCTCCTGCTCAATTATCTATTCAGTCCACTAAACCGTCGTGGGGTGCCTAATCCGAATATTGCATTCGGAAGCCAAGCCCTCAGATACAATAAGTATTCAAATTCATATTGAATCCAATTACAAATAGTATATTTACAGTCACGCGCAATTCAAGTTAAAAATTAAAAAAGTTTCCACAATTACCAACATTAGTGTTCCGCCGCGCCGTTTAGAATAAAAATAAAAATAATGTGAAAGCAAGTTGATTTTTTCAAATTGAAACAAACAAGGTTAATTTGATTTTAGTTGTCTGGTATTCGCTTTAATGAAGTTTACGTTTTATAATGTTCTATAAAACTTTTATTATAGGCCCAACAATGTTAAAATTCACTTAACTATAACTATGGTCACGCAAAATATGTTGGATAAAAAGTGGACTGTATTCTTTATATGGTGCGTGCAATCAAGGGGGCAAGGAAGAGACTTTGAACCGGGACATGCAACACCTACCTCGTATGCCGTCGGTAGCTTACGCAAATTCTCCAGCGCCGATGGAGACGGGCGGGCCCGCCACACACTTTTTCTGGTATCGGAACTGTCCTAACTTCACCTAACTGCACTCGCGGGGCATGACCAATTGTTAATTATAAAAGCACAATGCTTCAGCGATGCGATATGTGAATTTAATCGGATTTATTGGTATTATAAATCCGCGCGGCGCGATACACGTAAATTTCTTTTCTTTCACTCTGCGGGTTCACACCGAGGGCTGCGTTGCGTTTTTTGAAGTCACCAGAGGGCGTGACTCGGCGTGTGCGGTGTTTGCATGTTTGTTGGCGTGGATTTAAGGAATTGGGAACGCACCATAGTAAGTTAATCATTTTGGCGCCACCACTATAGTTTTAACAAAAATGTCAGAAATATTTGAAATTGTTTAGGAAAGTTGGAGTGTTCAAATAGACTGTTATCAGGTTTTTCATCAGAACAGCAAACAAAATTGCCTGAATTCGAATAAATTATAAAATTACTAGCGATTCAAACTTGCTTCGCACTCAAACTTGCTAATTAATGGGATTTAGTATTCTAAACGCCGGATTAACCACATTTATATGAGGCTTGGGTCCAACATAATATATTATGTAATATTATAATCTATATCATTTTGTCAATCGTTACTTTAACACTTCTTTTGTATCTCTTTGTTTAAACAATTGAATATAATATCAGTAGCTTACGATCTTAGGTAAACACCGTATGTTGTTTTCTCACAAATATGACAACCGACCGGATTGCCAACATAATTTGAACTATTCAGGATGTCACAGAATCCCAACAACCTTTCACACCTGGGTGGTAATAGGGATCTATTTACACTGGCACATGTGCAAATGAGGACCAGTAGATTTAGATCTGCGACGGTTGCTCGAGTGGAAACGGTTGAGGTTCAGGTAAAGTTGGCGATAGCGAACAATAACAAAGTGCAACTGTGGTAATGACTGTTGCATCAGCGGGTCATTCTATTGTTTTCTCGTTGATGTTAGTTTGCGTTTATTTAAACTGTTATTACGGTGATTGAACGCTTATTTTCATTGTGTTGATGTACTGACTTTATCTTTTACTAGATGAACTGAATTTGCGCCCAATTCACCCTGGGGAGTTACCTATCTTATCTGAAATAGCCTATCTCTTTTAGTCTGAAATAATGTACTTTTCAACTAGTGAATGATTTTTTTTTTAAATTGGTGTGTCGTATTTAAAACGATTACTAAAATTTACAAACAAATTTATTGGTAAATGTGATGTATTTTAGTATGATTTTAGTATTTTTTTTAACATGTTTTCGAGTTGGATTTTTTTCAATTAGCCATCCCCGGCTTCGCACGGGTGCAATTTTGGTCTGTAAATTACATATTAAAAACCTTCCTCTTTTAACTCTCTTTCCTATAGTAAAAACCGCATCCGTTAAAATCCGTTGCGTAGTTTATTTTATACTATGTAAAGTACATGTTTATTGCGACTAAGTTTACATGGTGAGTCGAGTCAACGAAGCATTAGTGCTGCGGGACACCCGGTCTGCTTGACCCTTCTCACACCAGTGGGCAATGAGCACAGCCGCCTTGATTTTGGGTTTAAGTGGCCATCTAACCACTCGGCGAAAAGGGCAGTACATTTTCCAGCCATGTGTGCCCTTGTAGCATTAAGCGGTGTTTGAGAAAGGTCTCTAGGGTTTTCTTGTCAATTCAGTGTATATGCTACCTATTTTTAGGCTGTCTAAAAGAATATATATAAAAACTGTGTCTAAATTATCGGAGGCTTTTTTTTTAAACAGATTTATTTACATAATGGTAGTCCAATGATACTGCAGACATAGATACGAATCCATCTCGAGCATGACTGAAAATGTGACTGTTATACGCTCTAACACAGAAGACATTTTAAAGATTTGTCAATCCGCACTGTGCTTTGTGCTATCGTGGTAGGCTATAGCCCATAACTGGATATGTACCCCTAATACGAAGATGAAACACTGAATGTGCCCTAACAATGGGAAGGGAATTAATATTTGACATCACAATAATCTAACCTAACCATACTAATCTCCAGTTTTTACAGTATTGTTTAAATATTAGGTATGTCAGTTTGATAATGTGTTTGTTACTCAGTCATGCGGTCATAAAGTGTGTCACTTTAACTAATTTAGGTGTCATTTGGAGTATGAAACATTTCTTAACTTTTCAAATAAAACTTTTGCTATATAGATGTAGATATAGCAAAAAATAAGTTTATTCTAGACTAGATGGTCAAAAGGTATACTCAAGTTTACACAACAAATAGAGCGAGTTATATTAATTCAAGTGGCCCATCATTATAGCAGCGTTAAGGTGCCTCTAGAACTACTCGATCGGCATGGCCGATTGGCCATGACTACATATTTATTATGGTAGCTCAAAAGATGCGTTCGCCCGAATGAAATCAAATATGCGTGGTGACTCCAGACCTGCACCGTCGGCTGACCGAACGATTTACTATCAATCGTGGAGACCGATTGACCAAATCGATCGATAGCGATCGTTTTTTGGGATAGCAGTCACGCGAGCCGATCACGTCACAAACTGGTTACGCGTCGCGCAATCAACAACTTTGACGGCGGCGTTGGCGTCCACAAGTCAGTTTGCGTATACAAAACTAGTTAAACTCGCCCACGCTTCGCTGTGGCTCAGTCTAATATTATTTATATATAAAAACACCCTTCGGTTAAAAAACAATATTGTGTAAAAATTTCAAGTTATTTTATTGGATAGTTTTCTAGTTTTGTAGACACAAACATATGGAAGCGGAATTTTTATACACAAAGATAAGGAGCGGTATCAAGTAACACGTCAATGTCGTCCAAAATTTTTATTCAAACTGAAACTGTCATAAGAGACTGCCCGAACGATCTGCCTGTCGGTCGAGGGTAAAATGTTGGTGTCTAGCGAATAGTATAGATAGATAGACCGATCTAGCGTGTGTAGTGAATGTTTGATGATCGCCTTAATCGGTCATGGACTGGTTAAACAGACTGTGCAGAGTGCCTAGTGCGAGTTTTACTCTGTGCAGACTATGCAGTGCTACTTGTTAACCATTACGCTGCTGCATTCCCATTTCACGTTTACGCATTCGATGCGTTTGATCGAGTAAAACTCGCACTAGGCACTCTGGTCTGGAGACACCTTTAACTTTGTCCGTGCGTGTAAATCGTACAAACGTACGCGGGCGTTTAATACGCATTTAGATACACTGTTATGTTGCACTATTGTAACACTTATCGGTAATACACTTCCTTAACTTTATGAGCTTGTATACAAGAGACGATCTGTAACAACAGACGGACATACAGACAGTTACTTTCGCATTTGTAGTATTTAACTCTTGAGTAATAAAAATAACTGACCACAATATGTTCTTTAAGCATTTATAAAATGTTTATGAAACTATAATTGATGTAATGGATTCGCTTAGCGCGATGTTACCATCATAGCAGACTCATTTCTCCCGCTTTTGCCGCACCGTTTAGAAAGTCCTTACGCGAAATAATTTTCTACCTTGATATAATTAAAATCTTAGAAAATGTCTCAATGTGTAATTCTTTAAGATAGCGGAACTAATAGTGCGAATTTTTTTATATTCATCGGTAGGTAAATATGTATCCATATATTACTTTACCACTGTCTACTGACGCAAACATTGCCTCAATGTAGGGTATCACTGAGGGCCTGTAGCATATTTGCATCTCTCCTTTTGATGTTTGTGTTATAGGCGATGATATCACCTACGACTAAATGGACTGTAAGTTTGCTTACCCCATTAAAAATAATTAAAAAAAAAACTAATTTCATTTCACTTCTACAACTTTAGCAAAATTCCTCCGAAAGTGCCCCGACTTGGCAAAAAACTTTTGAGTTTGGTAAGTCTTTTTAAATTGAAATTTATACAAACCATAGGAGTTGGACGCAGGAATTTGCATGAAATCCGATTAAAGTAATTGGGACTGATTTTTAATAGAACACCGTAAAATTTTTGCGGTTTTAAACTACATATCTTGTGTTCGTTCAAACGTCCTCGTGACTAAAGGAGCTTAAAATAGTAGATAACATTGTCAGCTTCAACTTGTATTATTAGAATAAATCTAGTTTTGATATTATTATTATTATATATATATATATATATATATATGGAATAATATCAATATTTGTTATTTTTTGTAAATGTATGAATTGTCAAAATTCTGTTTTAATTGATTGTCGTCCTAACCACTAGAAAAATATCATTATATATATATTTAAAAAAAAAAAAAACAGAATATACCGTCAAACGGGGTTACTTTGACGTCCAGGGGAACATTGACAGATTTTGGGGCTAAATTGACAATGGGTTAGAACAGGTCTGTTGGTGTCTTTATAACAAAGTTCCATTGATTGAACAATAAAAACCCTCAAAAACCTGTCAAATCAACCCCGTTTAAGAGTATTGAAATTATGAACGAGGATAGTACCTATAAATTAAATGTATATAAAAAAAAATACAGAAAAGACGTATTTTCTGTATTATTTTGAGAACAATGTCGATTATGAAAATTATATGTTATGAAATATTTTTTATTGCATAGAGCCAAATTTCAGTCGAAATCTTCCAAAAAGTTATAACCTAATGCCGAAATACTAAGCGTTCGAAAACCGCCCTTACGAAGTTTCGTGAACAGCTAGTAATAAATAAAAAGTATTAATCAGTTCCTAATCCTCCCAACTAAGTCAATTTTATTAAAGTATGTTTACTTTAATAAAATTGGCACTGGAATTTACTTAATTTGCTTAAAAATTGACATTAACTATTAATTTTAGCATACACTTTGTGCTTGGTAAACAATGTAATATTATCCGTTCTATTAGAAATGACCTTGGTCTTTATTTTTATACGCAAACGGTAGAACGGCACGTCCGGTTTAAATAAAAGCCGTTTATTAACTAGTTACGTAATTTCGCATTTAAGTGATAACTAAATGCAAAAAAAAAACGCCATTGTAGGTATTTAATATTAAAACGCATGTTTGGCAAGTGTTGTTTTACGCTTTCTCTTAATATATTAACATAACATTCATTTTATATAAATCGAATTTCACTAACTAGTATACGGTGTGAGGTAAAATTATGACTAGATGAAAAAAATTCCATACATGATAAATGTACAAGGGTTCAAAAGAATATATATGGGTCATAATATGTGATAGAACTAGGGTCATAACGTACAATTATTAAATAATGTCCAAAAGAACAGGTGTCATCAAATACGAGTAGGTACTAGTGATGTAACGAATGCCAGTTTTTAAGCATTCGCGAATGGGAATGCGAATGCGAACATCTGTTGTTGACATTCGCGAATGCGAATGCGAATATTCAGTTTTTAAATTTAGCGCCGTTTATCTATGATTCAAAATATGCCGCGCGCGACGCGCATAATATTTCCGGTAACAGCGGCGCTAGAGGCATAAAGAAATTAGCGTTGTTAAGAGCAGGCCCCACGAAAACAATTCCTACGCTCGCTCCGCCCACGTCCCGCCACCCGAGAGTTACAAGTTGCTCGGCGGCTCTCTAGGATTTTTTTTAATATATCGCAAGATACAGCTTACGTAAGGTTGAATATTGCGTACATTATTTGAAGCATGATTTGGTATGCACTAGCTCGGAACTAAACAACGTAAGTCTCAAAATTGTTTTCGTTAATTATAGGAGTAAAAATAAACCTAAGTTTATTTTATTTTGACAATCACTGGTAAACAATGTTTCCTTGCTACGAGCAGTTTTTTGGCGATACAACTCAAGCCGTTTAGTAGAAAAATGTAATATTCTCCGGAAAAGGCGCCGATTTCGATCAAAAAATGTATCGAATGAAAATCACCTAATTATGTTTCTGACTTGATAATCTACAGATAAAGGTCTCAAAATACATATATGTAAATTCCACATTGATCAGATATGTGGTTGACTCAGCACATTTATTTAAAGTTCCCTTAGTTTCATAGGGCCTGGCCTTAAGTTGGTAGAACGGTATTTTTGTATGTTTGAAATTTTGTTTTGTTTTTGCTAACGGCTCGGATGAGTTTGTGAAATTTGAGGTTAGACTGTTGTTAGTTATTTCTTAACATGAGTACCTAAATCAACTTCTAGTGAACATAGTATTATTTGTTTTCTAATGCCTAAAGAAAAGGTGATTAATTAACACCCAATATAAAAGTAGATTATAGTAAAATATAATTGTTTTAAGTAAGTTATAATTAAAAAGAAAAGAAATGAATACTCTTTTGTTTAATTTACCTAATATTGTTTTCACATTCTGTATTTTTCTTTCACATTCATATTCGCAAAATATTCAAAGATATTTGCGAATGCGAATGCGAAAATCATAAATCAAGCGAATATTCGCGAATGCGAATGCCGATATTCGTTACATCACTAGTAGCTGTACAATGGATTTGTTAAAATAGCAGAGTACAATCACAGTCATTCTTGTTCCGTCCACTTTTCTCAACTTTTTGGATGTCAATGTTTACCAACTAAATAAAATATGGTTTTGAATATAAGCTATAAACAATTTATGACTTCAAGCAATCAAGAAACCAAAACTAACTCCGCAAACTCAAGGAATCGCGAGAGCGCTTGTAGGTACTTATTGGTAATACATATAATCACCGGTGTAGATCGGACCACTCGCAATGCGGATTATACAAAACTTTTTTCTTTCTTATTGATAAATATTATCAGAAAGAATTGAAAGAATTCCATTAATTTTGGTGTCTGTTTGTCCGTCACACGTTCACATTAAAATAAAATAAAATTTTATTTTATATCTATGTCTCATAAATTTCACAGTTACAGAAATATTTTAATGATAGTTTCATTCAAAAACTTTTTTCACATATATTTCTCGAATAACTATACTACATTCATCGTTTTGCATAAATTTTTCGGGCACCGCGGCGCTGACATTATATCAGCGCTGACAGATAAAGCGAATGCGGGGCGATCAATAGAATCTCGGTTTTATATCGATTGTATCGTAATATATAATATCTCGCGGCAAATAATCCTCACTCACATATTAACAACTATAATTTTACTTATGTACATAATATTTGTTAATATATAATAATTATTATGACTAGCGAACCACCCCCGGCTTCAAGGAAGCGTTATCTTTCCGCAAATTATTGACACAAACCTCCTGGCTTATCGATCTTTCTAGTGGTGAAAACCGTATTAAAATCCGTCGGGTGGTTTAAAAGAACATAGCGAAGAAACACAGAAGCGGACAGTGACTGCATTTTATAAATAGCTGTTGCTAATTTTGATAATGTAGCTTTCTATATGTAAAAGAAGTTTCAAAATCGGTCTAGTAGTTTTTGAGTTTATTCATTACAAACATACAAATCTTCTCTTTTTATAATATTAGTAATTAGTAGGTATAGATATTATGTACCTATGTAGTGTGTATGTATAAATATAGATAGGCAATGTTTAAGTAAACGGAGTTTTTATTATAAACGAAAAAAAAAAAACAGTTGAAAACGTATTACGCGTATGAAGGTTTTCCACGAAACTTTTTAAAAATAAGTAATAGATTTCTGTCTTATAAGAAGATAACATTAAAAATCTATTTTGTAATATAATATTCTAATTCTAAGAAAATAAGATTTTATGAAACATTGAATAGATAATTTAAGTAGATGTTAATTGCTATTGCTATTTTGACTTATATTTTAACTTATTTTAATTATTCTTAAAAGGCTTCGACGGAAGCTTTTCATGAGCTTTGATTTATTTATACGAAATTAGCCAATTTTATTATAAATGAAAATGATACTTTTAAATATTCAGAAACATTCGGCATATAAAAAACACTTTCAATGTAGTATAACGAGATAAATGTTGGATAACACATCAAAAAGATTTTCCATATTATCAAACTGGATAACACTTTTACGTACACACTATTACGTATATTTTTTCTATGTTTCTTTGTATTTGCGTAGATATTAGGCATGTTATGATAAATACACATTTTACTCACTAAATCCACGCTAGAATTTATGCTAGCAGCATGTGTGATGTTATGTTTTGATGAGTTTACGCGAGAGCTTATTTCCCTATCTCCTCTTTGTACTAGAAGTAAAGGTGGGCATCGCACACACGAATACAGCCTTACCTATAAACGTTACTTAAATTTTAAGTAATACTTAGGAACCACTTAAGAATTTTTTTTACTTATAAACGTTGCTTAACTTTAATTTGTTGCTTAGCAATGTCTTAATGAACTGTCAAACACTACTTAAGAAGATAAGTAGTGATTAGTTAATACGATGCTAAGAAGATGATTAGTTGATTTTTATAAGTAAGACAGTTAATGTTTCAAATCACTAACTGGTTTTAATTATATTATCTGCGCATTGTTTGAGAAAACACTATTTAAGTAAGTTTGAAACCTTGGCGGCAAATGGTCATTGGACTCGCGTATATGTGCGCCTCGGCCCACATTGTCACGTTTATCCAATACGCTTGATTTTCCGGTCACTGCAGCACTGACGTATTAACTTGCAAGAAGTTACACAAGCAAATAATTGAATATTGTGATACAAAGGACGTAAATGATCAATTAAACCCGACATATTTTGGCGTGAGACGACTAATGGTTTAAACTTACACCCGCCAGATTGAAGCAGTATTTCTGAAAACACGTGAGGATATAATAAACATACAGTAGTTATTATTGAGGCAACGTTTTTCTTTTTTAAGAAGAATATTAAAAGAATTTTCTTACTTTCGTGTCACCATACTGGAAACTTTGACGTGGTGGCATTAAAAATTAAATAATTTTAAACCTAGTATGACGTTTAATCGCTTTTTTTACGATATATTCTTGAAAATATACATAAAAATATTTTAATTAATACATAAGTACTTTAAAATACTATCAATATACTTATATAGTGTTTGCTTTAAAAAATGATACATTTTAGCTGTACGAATGATCGAGCTACACACACCGGCATATTTAGCGGAACATAAAATAAAGGTTTGATATCAGTATCATATAAGGTTGCTGGCTGGTTTATACGTCATTTAATTTAAAAAGAAATATTTTCAAATTAAGAAAACAACTGAACATCACATTTTATGCAATTGTTTTAATTTTATTCAAATACACCTTATCTGGAGCGAACTTCGAGTATTTCTTCCTTCTGAGTTTGATTTAAAATTTCATTGAAATACTGTTTTTTGTTAGTTTTTTTTAATCGCGTATCTTTCTGGAGTTGAGGACTGAATTATGCCTGACTTAGCCCCAACGGAGATTGCCAGGGCACTCGAAATGCGAAGAAATGGTCAAACCTACAGAGTGATATCCAGAGATCTTCGTCGACCAGTTTCAACGATCCATCGCAGTATCCAACGGTTCAGGGAGACCGGTACTTATGTGAGAAGAGCAGGACAAGGCAGAAAAAGACGCACTTCGAGTAGGGATGATCGTTTCATTCGGCTTCGTGTACGTAGGAACCCCCGTTTGACGGCCGTCCAAGCCCAACATGAGTTAGAAGCAGTGCGGGGTGTAACCGTAAGTGAGCGTACGGTACGAAGAAGGTTCGAAGAAGCTAGTTTGGGTTCATTTGTGCCCGCCAAGGCTCCAAGGCTCGAGGTAAATCATCGTAGAAACAGGTTAACTTTTGCTCAGGAACATCGACTTTGGAACGCGGACCAATGGAGTAAGGTATTGTTTAGTGATGAGTGCAGAATTCTCTTAAATCAAATTGACGGCAGGCAAAGAATATACAGACGCAAAGGAGAACGATACATTCAGACAAATTTCGAAACTACAGTTGCATACGGTGGTGGATCAATAATGGTTTGGGCGGGCATTTGTTTGGGAGCTCGCACAGACTTGGTAGTGATTGACAGAGGGAGTCTGACTGCAGACCGCTATATCAGAGAAGTTTTAGAAGAAAATGTCGTACCGTTTGCCCCATATATCGGTGACGATTTTGTTTTTATGCAGGATAATGCTCGGCCGCATACCGCTCGGGTAACTCAAGCTTATCTTAATGATATGAATATCACTGTTATGGAGTGGCCGGCGAGATCACCGGATATGAACCCAATAGAGCACGTTTGGGACTTGCTGAAAAGAAAAGTTAAGTCCAGAATTCCAGCTCCTGCCAACGTGGGTGAACTGCGAATCGCCGTAGTTGAGGAATGGCGGAGACTATCCCAGGAGACCATCGATAACATCATTCTCAGTATGCCTAGACGGGTAGAAACTTTAATAAGAGCACGTGGAGGAAATACGCGATATTAATCACCATTTTTCTAATTTAATTAATTGTTATTTTAATATTAATTTTCACTTTTCCCGGTTACATGAAAAGTTCAAAAATGTACCATTTTTCACAAATAGCCTTTACTCGCAAAATCTGTTCTTAATGTGATCTCATTTTAAGTAAAACAAATGAAACTTTAAATAACAAAAGAAGTGTAGTAAGTAGATTTTAAAATAAAACCATATTTTTTTAATTATGGACCTTTTTTTTGTGTTCCGCTAAATATGCCGGTGTGTTTATTTACCTAATTGTTACTTAGCGAACGTAAACAAGCCTCGTTCCATTTTCAAATTTACTTTTTTTTTAAATATAATGAAAGCCTGATAGAGTAAAGCATAATTTATCTAATGTTACCTATCCATTCGCGTGCTCTCGCGAAAAGGTCAAATCTGTTCTTTGCGTTGGTATTCCGTATTTAGACCACGCTCCCACTGATCGCGATGTTACGGATGAAGTGACTGCTCCGTATAGTTAACTTGAACTGATATTAGTTGTCATTTTATATTTACAACCGAGAAACCATATTGTTTGTTTGTATTTTTAATACAATTCAGTCACTGTTCGTGGAAGTGTGAATCTCCAAAATAGCCCCAGGGAGCAAAAACTTTGTCTTTGACATGTCAAAAAATATTTTTCAATTTCCAGCGGTACTATTTTTCAAAGTCATACTGACGTAGTCTCATCATCATCATTACGCCTATTGAGCTCGGAAAATATATTTGTATAGGTATAATTATTTTGTAATTTGAATAGATTTTAGTTCCAAGATTTGTTTTTCATGTCAACATTGCATGATTGATGGAAACAATCAGACATGGCTGATTTTGTTTTATATGAATACGTAGATACATATTTATAAAATCATCCAATTGAGAAAAGATTGGTATTTTTGTTTGTAATGAATAAACTCAAGAACCACTAGACCGTAAAAATTCTTTCACCTATAGAAAGCCACATTATCAGCGGGTAACGTAGGCTATATTTTATAAAGTTACTCGAAGAAGTCGCGTGCAATAGTTAGTTATAAATAAACCATTACAGCTAATTTAATTTATTAAATTCGTATAGAGAGAGACTTCTCGTCATAGTAGTAGAACAACGACGGTTTTGATAATTTTCAATTTTTATTTTTTTGCGTAAACTGACTTTATATGTCGTGTTTTATCGACCAAAAACATTTTTTAACAAATATTATTTAAAACCTTTTAGATACAGAGTTGGAATACTGACAGATTTGATTTCTAAACACAGTAAAATGGCCTATTAATCATTTCGCCAGTGCCATACGTAAAGTTACAAAATTGCAGAACCGTCGTTGTTCTACGGCTATGACGTTCTATCAGTACCTACGATACTTTCCCCTGTAAATTCAAAAATAAATCGTCAAAGCCTATGGCTTTCATCTCACTATCGGAGTAGCACAGTGCATGTGACATAGAGTGCAGATGAAGTGTATAAATAAACAGTGTATCCTATCTCATGTTATCGCGGGCTAATTCGGTAGCTGCGCACGCGCACTTGATTCGTTGAGTCACGGTCGTGCACGGCCACTGCACCCATTTGTTTGTTTTCATTTTTTTTTCTTCCCTGTATGGACAACATTTACAACTTCACCGCACCGGATCGCCAGCGGTACCATTCTTGGGGCAGTTTTTATTTGTTTGTTTTGTCGCGAAAAATTCTGGTCTGTAAACGCATATAAAAATTAAATAAATCAGACTACTGCAGAGCGTTCTGATCACTGCACTGGGCTATCACTTCTTATGTGGAAAATGCAATAAAATATTAACTTAAATCGAATCTACCCATCAAACTTAATCAATCAACTTTGACACAACAGTTCCAAATCCTCTTTATTAGTGATTAACAATCAGGAGTTTTCACTGTAATTTAACGCCTATTTATTTGCATTAACTTTGCGATCTCTGACCATTATACGAATTCGATGTTTCTCAAATTAAGTAAAACGTGCAAATGGTTTAAATTGTAAGGTCGTCCGGTTTTTTATTCTTATCTGCCCTCCCCGTTCTTAACATGGCAAGTGTTGTTTTAGAGCTATCTTAATGTGCATTTTGTTCTGGATCAGCGGTCCGTAGCAGCTCTTAAAATGTATTCAATTACTTACCAAACACTTAGATGGAAATAATTTTAAATGGAGATTTCAGGCGTGTATTTCAGGCGAAATTTTACCACATTTTGTTGGTGTGTTTGGAGTTTGCTTTTGTTTAAATTTGAAGATTGAGGCTAAAAGGATTCATTTGAAGCCCTTTTGTCCAAACCTAGACCCAACAAGACAAAGCTATAGTGGTATTCAGGTTTTGCAATCATAAATATGATAACCCTTCTGGCGGCAGTAACCACCCCCTTACATAATAATAACATCATAACAGTAATACACACACACCTAAGAAGCCAGGGACGGGTCGCTAGTATAATAATAAGATACATGAAAATATGTCTTAGTCAAGAAAATAATCTAGAAAGTAAACTAATTTCACTCTGAATAAAGTTCATGGCACTACGGTTAAACACAGAGGAAACCTTTAATCTAGATTAACAGTGTCATGTGTCACAATAAAGTGCAAGTGTAAGAAGGTGGCAGCCACGGTTGAGATAATAACCGCCGGTTCTATCTTTGTGTAATGTAAAACTCCGGAATACAAAATTTATCAGAAATAATCCCGGAAATAAATCATGGGTTATATCCTGTGGGGGTCGGTTCACAATAATATATCGGCTACTAAGCAATAACAATACGCTGCTACGTCGTATAACGCCTTCATAAGATGTGTATAAATTGTATAATATTATAATATTTTCTTACAACGAACGTACTTCACCTAGGGTATAATAAAATTATGCAAATACTGTTCGTAAATTCCTTTTCTTGAGCGTTATTTTCATTTGAAGTTGTGTATGTTGAGTAAGTACGTTTGTCCTCTCTCATACGTGAAACTACGCGAACATTCCTGGCAAGTTTGAGTAATAATTATCAAGTTGTTCGTTTTAAGGGAACTTCGAGAATTCTCCCCAGACGTTGACTGAAATGATAAACGGCGTTTCTCGGTTATACTATCGTATTATTGGATAATTCTAACTTCACATCTGTGTGTTTAAACTGGGATTTTATTTTGTCACCGGTGAATTAAAAAAATGTGTCGATGACTCATGTTCGTTTAATTAAGATATATTATATTTCATTAGATTATAGAGTGGCAGGTAGGCTGACAGCCCATTTGTTTGTAGATCGCTTATAAATAAACGCAGTCATCATCAGGGATGATGTAAGTAAGTACGCCGCCCCGATAGGACAAAGAATGAGGGTGAAGTTGAGACCAGGGATTAGGACATTAAAATTAGTAAATTTAATAATTGCATTGTAGCATCGTAGTTTAACAAACTACGACAACATACTGAAAGGAGTTTTGGTGAACCATTTTGGTATACTTTTATCGTAGGTTGTTTTTTTCTGTTACTCGTATGATTGTACCAAATAAACATTTTTTCTTTCTTTTCTCTCTGACATCGTTAACCAAGTGCCGAGCAAGAGCAAGCCTACCTTCTAGTGGACTAATAGCTTATAAGTCTAAATAGTGCTAAACCAAAGCTCTCAATTTTAATGCTTATCCAGACGATTTCCTTTTTACGATTGCCTTTTACGAGGTCTGGTGACATCGTATTTATTGAAGCATGTTTTATTGCCGCTAAGAGTGACATGTGTGTGGAAACATTTTAAAAGATACGCTGGAGCGAACGGGTTTATGCTTCGACACGAACGTTATCTGACTTTGGTTGTTGCCATCGTATCGGAACGATACACCTACTTACCTGAAAATTTTATATGGTAATTATACATTTGAATTGTCTTCCTTGCCTAAAACATTGGCAATATGAAATTGTGGTTAGAATTTGTGAACTACACAAAAGTTTTTAGTGGTGGTCACAACTGTCATAAAAGTTTTCAGTGTAGTATTATAGAGAGGATTTTTTTTATAAAGATACAGTATACATGAAATAGATTTGTTTAGTTGTTTTGATGTCATAAATTATATTAAAACAAATATTTTTACTACAAAATCATAATAATAAGTGCTTATTTAAATAAGAAGACCAATGGCATTTCATTAAAAAAAAGAATATGGCAAGAGCAATGAGAATTTTATTTCTAAATAATTTAGTACCTAGTACCTACATTCTACTTTTAATACCTACTACGAAAATTAAAAATAAAAGAGTTGGAGGGGCTGTTCACAAATCCATATTATTGTTATTTTAAATTACTAAGTATAAAGGTGAGAAAGATCTCCTTGTTTATTTAAATCGCAATGAGATAATATTTTGGTTTTACACATTCGTATAACGGCATAAGAAGAAATAATGAAATCTCGTTACGAGCCAAATTTATCTCCTACCAAAATAAGGAAGTTCTGCATTTAAATATTTATTTTGTTGAATTTAGTTAAGCGTCGCTCTTTTGAGAATTAATTTCTATGCTTAAAGTTTTACCATAAGAGACTTTATATGGTTGTATTGAATGATATTTTAATAAAATACGGGGATTAGTTTAAATTTCTGGTTAATAAAAAAAAAGATTGATGTCACTATTTAAATAGAGGTAGGCAAATAGAATTGCATTTGTCTACATTTTTAATTTCGTATAATAGAGATAATAGATAAAATTATATGGCAAAAGATAACTATGACCAAAATAAAAAACCAAGTTCTTTAATTAGTTAACCAATTAATTAGTATATAATTTAAATGATTGTCATGTTTAACAACCAAATAACATTTATTGTACGCCACTATTATTTTGTACTCATATTTTAAACAATTGTATCATATTTTTTCCTTTCAATCGATCATCAATATACATCGAAATAAACATATTTCAATTTATTACTACAGTATTGTGTCGCCTTTGCGATGACCATAATATCAATTCGATAAGCTACAATTAACGCAATAAATGTTAGTAGTTAGCGAAAGTAATTCCATCAAACATTTAAACCTGTCGGAGTAATTTCAAAGTAATTAGATTTGATTGCATTCTATTTGTTTATGGCTCTTCAATAGACGTTGTTTGAATTTGTAGAATGGCTGCTTTCTCTTTTCCCCAGCCGCTCGTAAACAGATTTACTATCCTCGGTTGAGTTATCGCTGATTTTCATTTACATAAAGCTTTCAGTGAGTACGTTATTATTTTCAGCGCTGGGTATTTTTGTCGCCTTTCTTTATATTTTTTAAAAGTGTTAATGAATGTATTATATAATGACCGTATTAAAATGTAAATATATAACAAATCTAACAATATTTTTATTAGCTACACAATTTTTTTTTTTTTTTTTTATAGATAATGACTGACTGTTCACTTAGTCATAAGTAGCTTGTAAATGCAAATCCATTGCTAACTCTAAAAGGGTAATGGATAATGAACAAAAATTAAAGTTAGTATATAGAGGAATGGGTTCTTTTATCCTTTCTTTGCTCACACAACGAAAAAACTAACTGCTTGCTATATTTCCATTGTGGCTTTCTATGTTTCGCCTAGTAGATTTAGCAATTCTACTCATCTCGAGTGAGTAGAGTTGCTAGATATAGTCGTATGATGAGCAAGCAGACTCTTTGTGTACGGTCGGAGGTTTAAAGAAGAAGATAAATCGGGAATTGGAACGAGTTCTGGCATCACGCATCGAAACTCATCACGCTCGGATTTCCGCAAGAGCTGGCTGGTTACTGTAAATAGAGATTACTATAGACTGCAGATATACATGGCCCATCAGCACATTTGGCGACACATTTGTTGTAGTAGCTAGTAACCCTAGCTTTTGACCAAACGGTCGCAGGTTCGAACCCCGCTAGGGGCAAATGTTTATGTGTTAACATTTACCTTTGTATCTTGAGTCGTGGATGTTTTTTATTTATAATATGTATGTATTTACAAAAAAAATGTATATCAACTGTCTATCTGTCATCTGCAATATATCTGTAGTTACACATAATACATAGCAATGCCTTTCAAATGAAATTACAAGAGTAATTTAAGAATAATATTGGTCAGTATTAGGAGTTACGATGATTTTTACTCAATGAACGCTCTTTTTTTTTTCATAAACTGAGAGTGTACCTGGGATAGTACATCCTTTAAGGATTACAATTTAGTTGTCGGATTAATGAGCCAATTTAAATTTAACCTGAATTTCTAAATTGACGTGTAACTAAAAAAATTATGACTTCTTATTGTTGTTATTTGTCTATTAAGTGGAAAACTCTTTGTTATTCTATTCTTTGCAGATAGCACTGAACTAATTCAAAAGGTTTTTTCCTTTTCATATGTTTTCAATGCAACGTGTAGTGAAAAGTTAAAAGGATCAGATAATTTATTTTCTTTTCTAATCATAGTAGTGGTGTGTATATACAGGGCGTCCCACGACTATGCCACATGGAGGGAAAGTACCTTGGATATTGTAGATGGAACATTTTACTGAAAGAAGACATTATTTTAATTTAAAAAACAATTTAAACTGCATTCACAGATTTTTAAATAATTACATGGTTGAACTGGGAATCGAACTCGCTACATGAGAAAAAAAATTACCCTGTAGCTTTATCATACCGATCGAAAGGCTTCATCATAAGGATTATTTTTTGCTAAATAACATAGTGTCAGAAATAAAAGGAAGACCATGAATTTTAACATTTTTAATCATTTTATCAAATGCTCAAAATGAGTCCCATACTGTTGAATACAAAGTCGCACTCTTTTGATTATTTCACTCCCTGTCGATTTTTTGATCTTGTTGTGGTGGATATTTAGAATAATACGTCTAAGTTCTGTTTGTAGCTCGTGGACACTTTCATACTGGTTCTTGTAAACTAAATTTTTACGCGTATAATTTACGCGTCTCGGCTCAGGATACGGCTCCATTTGTTGCATACAACCAGGTACCTACTAATTACATTTTATCATGCACTTAAATTATAATAGGGAAATGATGCGTACTTCTCAAGTGGGTACATTTATTAGTAATAGGTACTTATGATAATGCCGTTGTATGTCCTTACGGCAATCAGCTTTTAATTTTTCTGAACAAAATTTCACATCAAATGTTAAAATTCATGGTCTTCCTTTTATTTCTGACACTATGTTATTTAGCAAAAAATAATCTTTATGATGAAGCCTTTCGATCGGTATGATAAAGCTACAGGGTAATTTTTTTTCTCGTGTAGCTGGTTCGATTCCCGGTTCAACCATGTAATTATTTAAAAATGTATGAATGCAGTTTAAATTGTTTTTTAAATTAAAATAAAGTCTTCTTTCAGTAAAATGTTCCATCTACAATATTCAAGGTACTTTCCCTCCATGTGGCATAGTCGTGGGACGCCCTGTATATCGCATAACACTGTTTAACCGAAATTAAATAAACATCGGTGCCAGACATTCAATCCAGTGCGTTCGAACATTTCGCCTCTATCGATCCATACGGTACGGAGTGCATCGCTTGCAGTAATTTATTGAAAGGGGCGTTATCCTCAACTCCTTATGACCTTTATTGTATTATGTACAAGGTCTAAATTAGCTCAATTTTAATTGTAAGAGGGGTTCTGTAAGGGGTTTGCCCGACCCACGTGTTACATGCATTATTGCGTGATTCGTAGATTTTATAGACATTCATACAATTGTATTGGTTTCTGTTTGAATGCGTTTATTTGTTAAAATTTGTTTAAATTATTTGTTTTAGCAAATGATACAATGGTGATATTATTAGCTATTAAAGACCTTATTTTATTATTAACAGTAGGTAACAGGGATCACCGCATTCCGTGCACAGAAGACCACTTTAAAATAAACAGTAAGAGCGCTGTTGTATATCTATGAATGAGTAAAGTATATATTACACTCCTGGTGAGCCACGTACCGTCAAATGGATCAACAGTCTGCCTCGCGAACTTTACGTGAAGAAAAGAAGGTCTTTTGTGTATATAATTTGGAATTTTGCAAATTATACACACAAACTTTCCTCGTTTATCGCTCTTTCTATTGGTGAAACACGTATCAAAATCCATTGAATATTTTGAAAAAGTTAAGACAGACTTTCATTTTGTAATATACATAAACAATTTTATATATCTGTTTTCAAGTCACGGGTTTTGATTATTTTTGGTCATCGAGTAACTCAAATAATTCCCATTGGTTTCAGGTTTTTGTTCCTAGCTAAGAAATAAATTTAGGTATTTTAATTAATTATGTTTACGTTAATAATTAATTAATACTAACATAGTTCGCATTGTGTAATAAACATATTGTCTTCATTAACAAGACTCCCAACTTTAACTCGAATTCTTTATTTCGTTCCAAATCATAATCAATGCTAACTTGACTTCGTACGGGGATATCAGTATCGATTCTATTGAAGATAATGTAACAAGAGTGTAATAATAAAGAATTTCATCTCTTTTTATATTCATATTTTTTGTTGAAGTTAGTGTTCCTAAGCACACGTGCTTATTTTGATATGATGACCTAACTTGTCTGGATCATGTGGATGTGTGACGTCATGAATGATCGCTCCGGCAACAGCCACAGACCCTATCATTCAGTGGGCCGTCACATTTATTGTCTTCAAAACTAGAATTTATCATCTTCTGCTTACTTTGCCGAGCCCACAATGTTGTTGTAAATGTTTTCATTACATGTATGCTATTTATGGAAATAAACTAACTTTCATTATTTGTTTTAACCTTTTTATATTTGGTGTATGTCTTGTACATTGAACGGTTATGGTAAATCTGTGATCCACTTTGATAGTTCTCTCTACAAAATTGCCTTTGATCATATTCATACGTTGCACAAGAGAGATTGCTTTAAGTTCATTTTGGTTTTCTTGTTGACTTCGCTTCAGTTATTTTCGTTATTTTCTTTGTTCTGTATTGCTTATAATATATGCATTAAAATGGAAATATGACTATAAAATGGGTTAAAAATAAATTGCCTCTTTACAACGCCAATTTTTTTTACTTGATTGTACATTTTTTTGTTTCAGGATACGATGTTTCGATTTATGTAAGTTATTTTCGATCTTGATTTTTTTTTAATGCCAACATTTCAAGCCAAAGAAATATCATGCAAGCGTATTTACTTATAAATTTAACACACAATAAAAGGGACATAATATGTACACTGAAAAAAGCTTACAATAAAAAATAAAAAAACACAAGACTTTAGTCTTGTCAGTCACAAAGCGCACGCCAATTATTAGTGAAGGATTCACAGTAAATAGGGACTCGTGATTTCACATGTAAATTTATTATGTAATCTCTTTACTATAGGGATAGTAAAAGCTCTAAGTTAGTTTTAAATACAATAAATATTGCTGAATCCTTAGAAAAGACCACCGAGAAATGACCGTTGCTTGAGTTAATAGGCGACCATAGTCACCTATCATCTAGCAACTAGATCTTGGGGTAGACGGGCCTGGGCGGTGGTCTTGGGGGAGACTGTCGCCTGTTGTGAGGTCCCCCGAGATGGCTGGCGCACCTCAACTTTCAGGAACGCCGAGGTTCCGATATGGGAGCGTAGCCTTCTAGCCTTCCCCGCTCTGGATAGCCGTGCCGGGGCACGGATGTCGTGTCATAACGTCCCCGCGGCCCCGCCCATCTGCGGCCGCGCTAGATAGTCATTGGGTTTTAGCCGGTACGAGTCCTGCATAACCCCGCAGCGTCCCCTACACTGCCTACCCGGCAGTTTAGGGGACGCTCCATTAGGATTTTCCAACGTTAAAAAAAGGGCACACTGCGTTTCGCAGTGATATAAAGAATGTCAAAGCCTATTTCCCTATCCCAATCCCTTAACCTCGATCCCACTATGGTCGGCAGTGCATTTGAGAGCACCTACTGTGGCGTTGCTTGTGTTGTAGGCGACCGCCAGCCTGTCTGGTTGACCTTAACATGAAAGAATGAAAATAAAAAAGTTTGTTTACGTTTACTGTGCCGACACTATTGTGACTGTTAGCTTAATAAGCCACTCGTGTGAAAACCACCGTTCGACTTTGAGAGGGTTGAATTCTAGTATCGGGAATAGCGTTTGCGGAAAATCGGATCACTTATTATTTATTGTGTCGTGTTTCCTTCCGCAGTTGGTTATTTATTATGCAGAATTACCGCCGCTTTTATGTATTGAATAATTTCAATTTTAAATTGTTCTGCAGTGGGTCGTTATACGCCATTTATGTAAATTCCCTGCAACATCGTGCACAGATTGATTATGAGCTCATCTTTATATTCTTTACATAGTATAAAATATGTCGCTTCTCGCCGTCTGTCCCTCTGTATGTACGCTTAGATCTTTTAAAGTACGCAACGGATTTTAATGCGGTTTTCACCAATGGAAAGAGCGTTAGTAAAGGTTAGTATATATGTATATAATTTACATTAAAAAATTGGACCCGTGCGACGCTGGGAGCGGTTCGCTGGTCTAGTATAACTTCTTTTAAAATGAAATTGTCATATCATTACTAACTTAGGACTCAAAGCAGATTCATCAAAATCTTCTAAAGCGTTGAATTTTTTATTATTATTATTTTTAGGTTTTCCTGCAGGAACACTATTTTTTGGATGAAAGGTACACTGTTCTTTTCATAATCCCAAAAACGTGTTTACAAAATTTCTTGGTTATCGGTTGCAAGTTGGGAAAAAAATATTTGGGCCATATTCGGGCGAATGGGACCCAAACCAGCGTAGCAAACAAACAAACTCACTTTCGCATTAATCATATTAGTTACTAAGGATTTATTCCGGATGATAATGTATTATCATGTAATAATTTTTTAATTAAACATAGCAGGTAAAGTCAATTATTTCGTTTTATCACATCGTTAAAAAACAATTTTCATATTGAAATAGGTTATGCCTGGCTACGCCTGAGTTACGTACCCTGAACATCTAATTCTGAATATAAAAAAGTATTAATTGATGCATTAATGAAATATGAAAGGCACCTTGCCTAACAGCCTATATCACACGTATGATTTTAATTTTTGTAATGGTAACATTCTTTAAAATTAGATAAAGCTGTAACTAATTCGTTTCTGTTTTTTTGACATTTCAAACTATTTTTTTCTTTACAATTTAATAGTAAAATTGTTTTTTTAGTACTAGATTTAAGTTACATAAATTCGGTAGGTAGGTCTGGTCGAGAGTCTGGTGTCTGTAAAGGAGGGTGGTCACTGTCACTAGACGGCCTGGCCACAGTTTATAACTGACCCAATACTAGGTATAATTATTTCTTTAAAAAAATGGTCTGACAGTTTATAATACACCACACAAAGTGATTTTTCGCGTATCGAAATGGGACTGCGGTAAACTTACTTACAAATGTTTTCTTAGTTAGTGTTTCTTACAGTATTGCAATGGTGTGTTAACAATAGGTACATTTAAAAACTACCTACCCATTAGTTAGTTGCGTCAGTATACCCATGAACCTCAATTGTTTTACATTTACTTACTATGTTTACTATCGAATAATCGACGTTAAGACTGTTCGCGCTTCTTAACCGTATTTAGTGACGCATCAAAATTGTTAAATGGAAAATTACGTATGAGATAGATTGTCACCCAAAGACAATGTCAAAGGTCCTTTTATGTTTCAAAGCCGGCGTTCAATTAGTTAACGTTTATTTAAATATAACACAGTGAATTCTAAGGGTGGGTTGCACCATCTAACTTTAACGGTAACCATATCCAAACTAGCCGTTAAATCTTCGGTTAAGCATAATATGCGTTGCACCATTTTTACAACGGTTAAAATGACGTCATAACTTAACGCTAACCGTAACCGCTCGATATTGGCCGGTCAATGTTATTGTTACGGTTAAGCCAACTTCAGTATTTTGTTATTGTGTGAAAATTTTGATATCATGTCTTTAGTCCGTGATATACTACGGGAATCTAGTTCTTCTGATGATGATGAGTGAATACAATATAGTGGCCGAAATGCGAAAGAAAAAGTTTATCAACCTCGAATTGATCGATTTCGAAAATGTATACATTTTTGTGTTTGTCCAATGTCCACAAGTAGTTGAAGTCTATTAACTTCTTCCTTGCCTTCTCTAAAACCCAATAATGTAAAACAATGAGTAGAGTAGATGTACCGGATTATGAAGGTACGTAATAGTCTGTGTGCAATATAGTATATTAATGTATTTTATTGTAAATTAAATACAGCTGGTGTATTAAGATCAATTTATAATTAGGTATTTATTATAATAAAGCTACAGCTTAGTACGCGTGGCGTTTATTGCACTCATATCTAAAGTAAGTAAATAAATCTAGTTAATCAAGGTCTAACACATTAGAAAAATGTAGGTAAACTTACTTTAAGCGGTAGTCTGCCATAATAATTTCATCGGTGCTCGATCCGGCACGGTCCATTATTTTGATGTACAAAATAAAATGCTTTATTTACTCCTTCAACACGTTAAAAACACAAAACCTCAAATATTCGAATTTGTTTTGTGACAGGTGACTGAATGTTGCCATAATAAAAAAATTATTACCACAACAACTTACGAAAATTATATGTTTTTATAATAGCAACCCCTTTAACTTTGACAGTGACGAACAATATCATGGTGCAACATGCGATTGTTAATTTCGACTGTCACCGTTAAAGTCACCGCTAAAGTTAACTTTGACCGAAACGATAACCAAGCCTACGGTGCAATCCACCCTTAGTGGCGAAGTGTTGTTTGTTTCTAGAATATTGTCCAAATCTATATTTTGCACGTGACTTCGTCCGCGTCCCTTTTTCTGTTGAAACATTTATTCTGGTCTTATTGGTACATAACGTCCCTTGGCAAATACGTTGCGTGGTTTAGAACGAGTTAGCGGCCATACAGACAGAATCTGAAAGCGAATTCAATATATACTATATATGTAAAGAATAATAAAAAGACAGGGCGCATTTTGGCAATCTTCGGAACCTCTACATCTGTTTGGAAAATTATATACACTAATATATTGTACAACTGTACTGTATATTATATATACTAAACACCCAAATTGCTGCCGGGCGATTGTCCCGATGTTGTATGTTCTCTACACGTTGACTTTTTTCTAATTGAATAGCTGAGAGGAGTGTGTTTTTAGCTGTTAACTCATGAAGGTTGACGTGTATATTGTTATCACTAATTTCAATGTTTTCCAGCACGCGAACTGTGACTCACGTTTTCGTTTATTGCTGCTGCAATTAACACTTACTGCACAACACGTGTAATGTTTTATAAATTGTTTTTTCGCACTATGTATATTCATCATTATTATCAGCTTGTGTCTCCATTACACGGTCTTCTGTCCTTCACATCCAGCCGTAGCTTCCATTCGAGAACTCTTCCATTCCATTGGTTATTCCATTGCCAATTCAATTTGCTAATTCTCTTGGCTATATCGACAACATTGGTTCTTCGGCGAATTTCAGAATTTCTTATCCCATCCACCAAAAAAACTAGCTGAGTATAGCTTGTAAATATACAATGTATACCTAGTACAAACGACGAATTAAGTTCAGCTACTCTCTGAATCCATGTCTGCGGACGATATGGCTAATATTGATATAGGCCACTTTAATAGCAAAGCAATATTGTCCTACTAATAACTGCGACAGTTTTTGACAATGTGTGAATGTTTGTTACTCTCTCACACAAAAACCTCATATACATGAGAATAACACATCGATATACTAACATACATATTATAAATGTGAAAGTGAATTTTTGTTTATTACGCTTTCTAACCAAATCGCAAAGTAAACAATCGTGTAAGAAGGAAGGTATACCTTGTCAATTAAGAAAGTGACACTGGCCAGCTCTCGGCCCACCAGCTGGGTAAAATACCCAATTTTACCCAGCTGGTACCCGCGATTTCGTCCGCGTTGAAAAAAAAGAGTATCATATAACGCCTGAAAATCGTTATCGCTGTGACGACGTTGGCGCCATTTTTTATATTTTAGACGATCCCTCGGGAACCTAAGATTTTTCCACGATATAAATATTCCTACAGGTTAATCCAGGTAATAAACTATCTGTGTGCCAAATTTCATCCAAATCCGTTTAGCCGTTTTTGCGTGGAAAAGTAACAAACATCCATCCTCACGAACTGTCGCATTTATGATAACTATAAATAGGACGTGTACGAAACTATTAAGAAACCGCATAGTTAAGAGATAGAAGTGGATGAACACATGAACACATGAACACATGAATCACATGAATCACATGAATCACATGAACACGAAAATGAGAACATTTTCGTGTTCATGTGAGTTTTGTTCAGCTTTTAAACGTTGACCTTGTCGTATGTAACCTTCACACACTCAACATAGTCGCGCCATCGATATGCTATCAGAATACACTGAATAAATGGGTCAAGTGATCGACAAAGTCATCAAGCCACTATCTAAAGTTTTGCCCGCATGACGTTTTGTTTCCACAGTGCCAAAGGGAATACTCCATTGTCTAACTATTGTTATGTAGAATACCCACTCTTCAACAATGCTCAAGTCTAGTGGCTAATGGTGGCCTCTTTTATACAAAGCTAACGGACGATTTGCTTAACTATGTAGATTTTCAGAAAATTACCGGCGACTTTCTTCTAACAATTATGGTCAAGCTGGCGGTTCACTTGTTGGTAAATGTTTACTGAAGCCTATTCAGTACCGGATTAAGATGAGCGTGGCCCGTAGCAAATTCTATCAAGAGGCCCTTGGTTTGTATTAGGTTCTTCAGTGTAAGATGTTAAGGGATTACGTGGATTTTAAATGGTAAAATAAAGCGGTTTTTTTTAAAATATAATATAAATATAATTTTATTTAAACTTTTAAGTACAAAATTTAATAGTATATTTTTGCTGAAAAAAAAAATTACCCTTAAGCAAGCATGGGTACGCGTGGCCCCCAATGGGCGGGGCCCGTAGCAATTGCTACTTTTGCTACGTAGCTGATCCGGCACTGCCTAATTTAAGTCGGAACGGGAGTCTAATAAAAATAAATCTACAATATGATTTATTTTATACTAATATAGTTAATGTAACTTGTTATTAAATAGGATAATAAATTTTAAAAAACGCACCCACATAAAATATGTTACTTAAAAATCTTTAAAATAAATACTTATCGTTTATTAATTAATTTATTAACTCATTATTTATTATCTGAAAACAAATGTTTTGTAAACAGATTTCGTTGATTCCCACACTAAGTTAAGCCTGTCCTTCGGAGAGCAGGAAGTGACTAACCGGAATATTATACATGTTTAGCAGGTAAAAGCACATTTAATATTGGGATATATCTATGTTTCAAGAGGCTTTTCGTTTCAGCGTAAATTAATTTTAGCAAAGACTTAGAACTAAGGTTTACTATTCTATTTACTTTTAAAAAAAAAAATTAAATACAGTTGCGAATAAACTTCGAAATTCACTGCCGAATGTTAACGCATGACACATTGTTGAGTCATCTTTGGACTTTTCCAGAGATTTAGTTTAAATATTTACTTGAAAAGTTAACCTTTTTTAAATAATCTAAATGACATTACAAGACAGACTGAATGATTTTAAAATAATTTTACTGAAATTAATTTATATTTAAATTTTCATAAATAAATTTCTACAATTTAAATTAGCATTACATATTTGCCTTAATTGTAAGATTTTTAAAATGTAGCACCCAATATTAAAGTGAAACGAGAAGTACATAAAGGGATATATTTATTTATCCTGTCTAGTTTGACAGCGCATTTGCATTATTGTTGATGTCAGCAACATGTGTTCCTAGGGAACGGTGATCACCCATCGTAATGAAGTACCACACTTCATTAAGAAACATTATAATATTTTGGTATTACAGAAATCTTCTTCACATCTGCCTCTGAATACAACTGAATACAATACCTGATGTTTTACAATTAAATAAATTAAATTAAATCTTGCATCCGCTCGTTACAAGATACTCACGCCCCCTACCAAGCATTTTGTCACTAATTAATTTTAATTGCAATCAGGGCGTTACGTTGGTAAGGGGTTCCAATGACATCATGTCGTACTTTCCCTTCGTGTCTACTATACCTAATAGATATATTGTATCACCTATAGTTCACCTGGTTATATTAACTGGGGAACTATATTTTGAACGTGCGTTACAGAGTTTTATAAATTGAATATTTTCAATACCTAAAACATAATTAAAGCCAATGTTTTTTTTTTCTTGATTACCACTCGTCAACGTGCTTTGCCTAAGTTTGGAAATTAACTTAGCTCTAATCTGGATTTGGAAAGTAGTGGCAAGGAACATTGCGTTTCGCAGTGTTGTTCTTTAAGGGCAGAACCACATCCTTAAAGAACACCACTGTGAAATAACAGCATGTGTGCTATTCGGTGAGTGAGTAAGGAATGCCAGAGCCCAATAACCCCATCCCTCCCTTATCCCTTATCTTTAATGCTTCTATGGTCGGCAGCGCTGTATATATGGCGTTGCGTGTCTCATACTTAGGCGACGTTAGCCACCTACCATCAAGTTCACCAACAGCCTGTCTGTCGACCTTAATATAAAATAGAAAAACAGTGGCACTGCACTTCTGTCGGCACTCCCACAGAAGTGAAAACTTGAACAATTACGTGTTTATTTTTTGAATCGTCAGGAAATACTTTTATTTTTATTTTTTTTATTCATTATTATAAACTACTACTACAAAAATTATACTACCCACTATTAGTAAAAAGAGTAAGCTCTCAGTAGTTAGCTCCTCTATACTGAAAATGTTGACGACTCCAAAATGCCCACCGCGCCTAAAGTAGTTTTTACTTTAAAAATGATAGCTGACTAAGTTTCTATTTTAAACTATTTAACTATAGCTAAATTTGTGACGAAAAACGGATCTTTTCAAAGAATAATCATCTTGAACATATTTAGTCTATTTAAAACATTCATGAAAAATAAATAAACTTTTACTTACTGCCCTAGAAGAAAATTTACCAGTGATAATATTCATTAATATCACTCAACGTGTGCGTTATATATATTTCGAACATTACTTCAGCCACGTGGTGATTCGGGGGTGAAATGACTATGAACCTCCCCCAGACTGCACCTGTAGTAGACTGCCAGTGTGTAATATGCGAGTAGCTCTCGACGCGTTCGATTATTCAAATGTCCTTTATGTATTGGGGCTGTGAGGGTAGGTCAGGGTGGAACGAACCACGCCGAGGGGATGTGTAACGAAAAATATTGGATATCGTCGGAACTTTTTCGATTCAATTGTTTTTGTCGGTTCGTTTCAATTTGAGATATCATAAAATACATTCGTTTTATGCGATGGGAAACTACTTATTGGAATACTTATTGAATTATATTGGCAAAAATGTATTCTCCAGTGAATGAAACGAATTTCATATTTTCTTCTTTTTTAGTATGTAATTTGTTTGTGCCAGGGTAAGATCTCAGATACTCTTCTTACAAACTCTACTAGGAAAAAGCAAGGTCGCTTCCCTCGTCTGTACCGCTGTATGCTTAGTACGCAACGGATTTTTTTTTGTAAAAAGTTTTTACAAAAATATAATTTTCTTTTAAATCTGTATTTGTCTGTAAGCAATTGATACTTTAATGTTCCCGAGAAAACAAAATAGTTTACGCCGAATATACTGTTGAAAAACAACATTAAAGTAATGGTACACGCCTTGCCAGACAGTCTCGGCAACATAAGCCCGCTCTAAGTTTTACTCTTTTCATGTCCCACAAGTCACCCCTACCTAGACACGTTTGTCTAAACTTTGGCTCATTCCATCTTAGCCCTTATTGCTTGGTCGTTGAGGTTCCCAAGGCTTTTATTGGACCTGTTGCCCTCGGTGGGTACCCTTCGCAAGTACTTACTATCCGCATCGTAGGAATCTTAGTTTCAACAAAAGCTGAGTCCATTTTATAATGGAGCTTTAAGCAAATATTAGAATGCATTTAGATTTTCTATTATATAAATTTCAGTCTACGGTTTTACATTAACAATTAATAATTACAAATGATAGCACGAGATTAAACCTCAGTGGTTTTTAGTGTTATCATTTTACATGTTATTTTATATATTAGCCCTTAAAATTGTTAAAATTATAAATAAATTAAAAAAAAAACGTAATTTGTAATGTTGGTCGTATCGTGGTTCATACTTTATATAGCATATATACTTATTAGATATATTAACTTCCTACTGCTAGCAATATATATCTCCTCTATTTTAAATGATTTAAGCTATAGTCTACCGAGCTAACTAATTCACTGAGAATTTTAATTACACTTTTCAATCGAAAATACTCGAATGTGCAACCGTTTGGACAAAGTGATTAATCTAGGCATTATTTATAATGCCCAGGCAATAACTAGTCAAACGTAATTATGTACACTAGTTATCATATTTTTCTTTTTGCCACAATAAATGTTCCGTGTCCTCTACGCTGCACTCGCAATTTCAAAACACAAATCATAACCTATACCTACTAAGTTTATATGATAAATTTTAAAACTGTCTGGAAGTGAATAAGTGATGCCTGGAAATGAATTATGAATAATTCCCTATTAATCACTGGTTCCGTGACACGTAAACAACAGCAATTTTTTAACCAATTATTTCTCTAATTTTGCTTACAGTTTACATGGTTCATATATAACGATAAACACAAGCTATAATTAAAAATTATAAACCAACCACTGACATTTTATTGATACCATTGCAATGAGTCCAAACACGTTATATCTACTTTTACTTGCTGGGGAGTTGGGTATCCCTCGGACTACTTGATGCTGCAGCATCAAGTCAAGGTCACCATGACATGGAAAAAATCACCAAAGTAACAGTACACCAAATTTTAAATCAATCGAACCTGTGGAAGATGAAATCCCTTCGTTAACTAGGTGATGGTCTTCAAACGCCTGAACAGATCTTCATAAATTATAGCTAAGAACAATCCCATCAGGTCAGTTTAAAAAAAAACGGATCAAAATCGGTCCATCCGTTTGGGAGCTATGCTGCCACAGATAACTACTTACAACCATGTACAGGTCATATAAGGGTCATTCCATGTAACGGTCGTTACAGTTCGTACATCTTTCGCTGATAATTTCTCAATAATCACAAGATACATGTATTACTTAATCAATAAAACAATACCTTTTTATCTCATGCTTCTTATAATTGACAATAGATTTTAAGTGCACTTTACTAAATTAAAGAAATTTTGCTCCAAAGGGGTGTAACGGTCGTTACGCCAATTTGCCTCAACTCTCTAGTGGTCTGACAGACTTGCGAAATTCTGCGAATTTTGCTTAGATTACATGCATATTATAACTTAAGGTGATATTAAACTAAATTATCAATAGCCACAAGGTGATTTTATAACTGGTTAGGGTTCATTTAATATTTTATGTGAATTAATATCTGTAACGGTCGTTACAAGTCATTTGTAACGGTCGTTACACGTATGAAATTCAAACAAAAAACTCAAAGGAAACTGTCTTTATTAAATATTTAAAAACAAAACATTAGAGTAACTTTTCTTAAAAACATATTGTAATAATTGTATGCACTTATTTCTCAAAAACATCAATGGAAGTGTTAAAATTATAGTAGGTGCGATCACCCTTATTTTTTAGGATGGGAGATGCCAAGATGGTAATAATATTGTTAAAATTGATATCAGAAATATCATTTTCATCGGCACGGAACACTTTTGCGTCAACCCCAACCATTTTTAAAAACATAACGCGAACTTCACCCTCATCTTCACACACAGAACTTTGGCAAACGGCGACATATCTATATTCAGTCTTTTTCTTGCCTTCTGCAACTATTCTTATAAGCACAAATACTCCTGGTCTGATGTTTTTTGCAGTTAAAGTCTTTGGTTCTGTTTCTTCTTCCGAGTCTGTGTATACGTCGCTGAACCGCAGTTTTGTCTTAACTTTGTCAATCTCTGGACATCTAATAATAGGAAGTAAATCAGTTTCAATTCCTTCACAATAAGAATACAATGGCGACGTGATATAATTGTCATCCTTTTTATTTGAGCAACTTGGAGTTTGCAGTGTTGCAGTAGGCTGTATATACTTTTCAGGCACAGGATCGGTTCGCAAAGTAGCAATAGGTTGTAAATCATCTTCTTCCCAGACTTGATTGTCATCGTCACTGTTAGGAAACTCCTTGTTGTCGCCGTTTAAGTCCTTTACCTTTACAATAGTTGACAATTCTGATTTGGATGTTCTAGAAACTGCTATTTCGGTCTCGTTTATGGTTTCAAACTGATATAGGCTTTGAATTTTTGGAATCGTTAATATATGTTCCCAAATGCTGTTAAGATAGGGTTTGTCTGCTTTAATGTCCGTTTTAGAAACATAGATTATATATAAACCTTTCACCTCTTTTTTAACGAACAGAAAAAAATCTTCTGCTGTATTCAGAACAACTCTTCTGGACTTCACGCCAGTCCATGCAACTCGTTTCACTGTGCCACCTAGGCCATCTACCGCACCTTTGCCATGTGATGCAGCAAAAAATATCCATTTCAAGCTGTTAAGTTTCGCATATTCTTTAATATCTGGTAAAAGTGCCAAAATAAAGCGGTTTTTAAATTGCGCAGCACAGTTATCACTGAAAATTCTCACACTTGACACAGCATTTGTAATCTGACGTATGTAATCGAAAATGCTCTTTAAAAAAGTCCAGACAGCATATTTAGTATGTGATGTATCGTTGCTTACAATAACCACAGGTTTTACGTCTTGTTTAGGCAACCAGATGCAGCAGGTGAATACAGTTACCTGGTCATGACTCCAGTGAGCACTTTGTATCTCATCTTGGCTGACTAATGAGTAATTTTCTGCAAAATCTATTTGAATAATAGCTTCATCCTCTTTTACGTTTCTTTTCGAATCTTGGAAGTGTTCTGATTGAACTTTTTTCACGAAACAATGCAGTTTAAACTCGTCAATTTTGCCTTTTAGTTCTGTTATTGCTGCTTCACATAACATAGATTTTGTGACTATTTTTGGCCTGTTGCCCAAGCTAACCCATTCTTTCCAAGAAATAGTTTCATTTAAATTGCTGTTACCTTCGAACATTTCCCAATAATTTTTAGGACAGTTTGCGCAAGAACTGGTCATGCAAACTTCACTTTGAGAACTACAAACTGTTGCCTCTATTAGTTCTGTGTGTGATTTTGGAAACTCGGGTACACATTTCCTCACGCTTTCGACTGCATTTATGAAGTTTGAATGTTGTGCACACACACAGACAACATGCTCTGTGAATACTATTGGTAATACTTCAGCTGGTCGCAGCTGGTAAAACATAGATTTCCCTATCTTTATGTGTTCGTCTTTAAATAATTCATAAGCTTCACGTATTGTCATGATCATTGTCCTCTTTTGTTTTTTCACCTTCTTGCCTGAAACAGGGTCTTTGACGGATTTGTAATCTTTCCTACCTGGGTCCTGTCTGCTAATATCGTCCCTATAATAGAACTCTTTAACTGCACCTTCAGTGTTTTCATTTATTGTCTTTGAGTTAACCCTTTTATTAGAAATGTCTACATCGCATCCTAACACATCTGAAGCAATTTTTTTTACTACTGCGACTCTTTTTAATGGGGAATAAGGCAAGTTTTGCTTTATCTTACGAACTGCTTTTCCAAAGGTTTGAAAACATTTGTAACTTCCAATAGGGCTATCACCAACGTTGTCCAGTTTATTTTTAGTCTTTAGTCTCATTCTAAAAGCACGCACGCGATTTTTAGTCTGTTCGCGTGTTTTTTCTTGTAATTGGGGGTTTGAATTAATTTTCTTTTTAAATTCTTCTCGCCGCTTGCGACTCCTTTCCTTCTCTTTCTCCGTATGCTCAGTATATTTTTCGATATCATTTTTCAACCTTTCTCTAAACTTTTTCATCCTCTCTTTTGCAGAAGGCATCTTATAGCTACCTGAAATACCACACCAAAACTTAAAACTACACACAAACCATGCATAGTTAGATGAAAAGTATCATAATTTGAGTTTCTTTACTATTAACATGCAATACACACTAGAAATTAATACATTAAACCACGAACACGCTCATTATAAGTCTATAAAATTAAAATCTTTGTACTCCAAAATGTTCGGAAAAGCTATGTAACGGCCGCTACGTAACGGTTGTTACACATTTTTCCCCGCGAATAATTAATTATAAGCAAAGCTTAGCATTAAAAATTGCACATAAATCATTTGCTTCCAGTCCCAACCTTACTTTCCTAGAACCATTTAAATATACATTTATTATATTAGATATAAAACAAACAATTACCTTATTCTTGTAACGGTCGTTACCAGTGAATTTGCTCCTATTATCGTCCAGAAAAGCTATGAAAATCGTAAAATATCCAATTTTTTATTGTTTCTGTAGATTATTAATCATTATACCGTTGAAATGGCGCAAAAGTAATTGTCAAAAATAGACTCGTTGACAGTAATTTAGAGTTGCCATTTTAGGTCTCAACATACTGCCAATAAGGTATGAGAGTTCACTCGCGTTGCACATTAAAAAAAAGTAAATAAAAGTTAATTTTATGTAAAATATGTAATAAATTCGGATGATTTAGTATGTTATGATAGATTTAAACAATAATTGATGTAGAATTAGTTAACTTTAGAAAATTGGTTCTGGTAGCGTTTCAAATGGAATGACCCATAAACAGGTTAAACATCCCTCTTTAGCGTCGCGCGTCGAGCATTAAAAAAAAAGATATTACATCAGGTTTGAAATGTTATTAAGAATTTAACTACGTTCCCAAATGTTTATTAACTATGGGAGTTTTAAGATCGATATTGTGTTGAAGCCCAACCCCACCCCCTACAAATGAATACATAAAGGAAACTAATCCTTAACTTAATGGCAGTTAGGTTGTTTGCTTGGAAACAATGGTGTCGGGTAAATAGCTTTTGTCTGCAATATCGTCACAAAACAGTAAGTGATAGGTCAAATCTTTAAATACAAATGAAATTGAGGTTGACAACTCAATAATTACAAATCAAGGATTGAAGCTGTAAAGAATGTACATATATGAAAAATGTAATATTGCGTTACATTCCACAATTTTTTAAAGATATATCATTATTTGCCTTCCCGAAAATCCAAACAAGTCTTACAAGTTTGGGCGCCAGTCATGAGGCGTCCCTGGATAATTTTTATCATTCCTGGATATCAATATAATGTTTAATTGGAAATTTTATTTTTACACTTTCAAAAGTATTTTGATGAAATAATTATCCGAATTTATTTGTTAGGGCGACAACTCAACCCTTCCAGTCCTCTTATTATACGGGGACATTCTTTAAGCTTTGATCATTATTGTATACAAAGTTAAACCGAGTGTGAACATTGCATACATTTTACACATTGTGGACTTAACTATATTTTGCTATCTCTAGAAAATACTAGTTGCTTGACTTAATCTTATAAAGGAAATTTGTCGTGACATTTGGTCAAACTTTTGGGCTTATCATAAGTATTTTTATTTTACTCCATAATACAAGAATACAGTTTTCTTGCTTCAAATCCAAGGCAGCCCCTGTCGACAACTATATTATATAAAAATCAATATCAATCAGGTATGAAAAATATATAAATACTTGAGTTGTAGTAGGGGCAGGTCAGCACTGCGTTTCGCAGTCATAAATTGGGCAACTTGTCTGGTGGCAGTAACCACCCCCTTTTCAGATTAACCTCCGTGATAAACCAGCAATCCTGCAAAGGCGGACAGCGCACTTGCAGTACCTAAATACCCCGCCCACCATCAAGTGGACCGTCAGCCTGTCTGATGACTTTACATAGAAACGAAACATACACAAGTACGACAAATAGCGCCTTTTTAAATTTTTTGAGGTGTTAGCAATATCTGAAATATTAAGTAGTCATTAAAATTTCGATAAGAAATCAATATTAATGCTTAAGATTGGTCATAATGTTTCTGCTTTTGTTACGTTCTGGGTTCAGAAGTATGACTCAGGCCCTGATTATGCATCTAAAATATTACACTTTTAATAAATTCACAAACCATTGCTTATATTTTAAAATATACAGATATGTCAGCTAAGGATGTTCTAGTTTATGTTTTTACTTAACTGCATTAAGTTACCATCCTGACCTATTCTTTAAGATGCAAGGTTAATCCATCCATTTCCGTTGATATCGTTCTATAACCAGTTTCGTAGGTTTATTACTGGCTCAACAGGTTTTAATGAGTTAACTGATGCTAAATACAATGTATGACACTAAAACTTGTCTAATGTCGCTACTCATTTTCAAGCTTTACCACCAAGCTAAAAGATTAATTAGGGATAGTGAAATTTAAAAATAAGAGACAAATTTACGCAAACAAAAATAAAACTCGCATAGCTTGGATTGTATGGAGCCGTGATGCTAGGAACTAGTGATGTAACGAATATCCGCATTCGCATTCGCGAATATTCGCTTGATTTATGATATTCGCATTCGCAAATATCTTTGAATATTTTGCGAATATGAATGTGAAAGAAAAATACAGAATGTGAAAACAATATTAGGTAAATTAAACAAAAGAGTATTCATTTCTTTTCTTTTTAATTACAACTTACTTAAAACAATTATATTTTACTATAATCTACTTTTATATTGGGTGTTAATTAATCACCTTTTCTTTAGGCATTAGAAAACAAATAATACTATGTTCACTAGAAGTTGATTTACTCATGTTAAGAAATAACTAACAACAGTCTAACCTCAAATTTCACAAACTCATCCGAGCCGTTAGCAAAAACAAAACAAAATTTCAAACATACGAAAATACCGTTCTACCAACTTAACAACGCTAATTTCTTTATACCTCTAGTGCCGCTGTTACCGGAAATATTATGCGCCTCGCGCGCGGCATACTTTGAATCATAGATAAACGGCGCTAAATTTAAAAACTGAATATTCGTATTCGCATTCGCATTCGCAAATGTCAACAACAGATGTTCGCATTCGCGAATGCTTAAAAACTGGCATTCGTTACATCACTACTAGGAACAAAGAGTCACGAACCAGCCAGTCTGACGAAAGTAATTCACCTCAGAGGACCAGTGTAATATACATGAGCCTGTTTCATTGCAATATCTATGAAGGGTGCTAAAATCTATTCCCCATAATAAGCCTATCGCATCTGGTGTTGCTTGCATTAGTTCTTATAGACAGCGGTAACTGCCGAGGGATTAGCCGACTCCTTATCTGCCCTGCAGTAAATGTGCAAAAATGTGATTTTAATATTCTATTCTTTTTTATATGCCTCTCTAACTATTGAATGTCGGCAGTGAGGTTGCCACATTTGCCCTTCGCAAGGCAATTCAGTTCTGCAGCACTCAGTTCCGGTCCATTCCCGGACTTTCTACATCCACGACCTCCTTGTGTGAGTCTTGTCATTATAACAATACAGTAACACACATACAAACAGCACTTTAATAAAAACCAATCCACACCATTGTAAGAAAAACAATGCTTTTCATTCTCTCTAGAAAAGTAAACTGCACTTTCAGTTAAATTATTTTTTCAGATTTAAGTGGTGGTGGATTCATTCAGTTTCTTTTGTAGATCGTTAATTGCGTCCGTTTAAGAGGGAACTTATCTTTTACTCCTCTAAAATGCTCTCTTGGAAACCTTACGCAAAATTAATTCACCGAGGCGTTTCTTGTTACTCGAGTATATTTTTAACACAATACCTTTTTAACGCGAGCCTGATGACCCATATAAATTGCAGACTGTCGCCAGTTATTGATTTTCTTACCCACGTGTACCTAATGGATGTTTTTAATAATACCGAAGTTACATTTGTAGCGAAATTTTCCTTTTATGGCGAACTTTACTGGCAAATATGTTTCCAAATTTTGGCAAATGATAGACAAATCATAAATAACTTTACATTACTCTTAAAAACATAATTTATGTCGAGCTCACTTCATGGGCTTCCAGCGGTCTCCGAGGAGCGATGTGATTAAGGAGCTTTCATCGGCTTTTGAGTGTAGAAAGATCCGCAGAAAGTTTAGAAAGATTTTAAATTATTTGTATGGGTCGTAATATTTAAAAGCTTACTTTGAAGTATTTTTCTTTTAATAATAATTGTCACTTATAAAGTGTAATACTTAGATATAAGTACTCATATTTACCAATCGGAAGTTGAATAAAGTGCCCTTTCGCCTCGCTATTAATGTGATAAACCTACTCGTTTGTAACAGTGATTTCTGGACTATTCATATTTTTTAAAAATTACATGATTTTTGACGCCCTCATCATTCTCGGCTACTTCAATACAAAACATAACTACTAATTATGAAAATACTAAAAGAAATAGTAAAAAATCATACAACAAAGTGTACAGATACATGTAACGGATAGACAGAGGATAAGTTATACTATTCTAAATTATAAATGAGAATTTGTACACGCCAATTTTGTAAATTCTCACATCCTTTATAACAATAATTCACCAGTTTATAGTTCGTATCCAATTATCGCGACCCAGAGTAATCATTCAATTGTGACGGTGCGTGTGCGCAGCGTCGTCTGTGCACGCACTCCGCTTGAGAGGTCAATTCGCCTGCTTCTCGGATTGAGCAATTACCATCTGGATGATGTTTTGATTGATGTGTATCTGCCTACTGTCGTGTAGAGTATTCTTTGATTTAAAAGTTTACTATCAAATTATTAATTTGTAACTTTCTTAACAATGAATCTTTGTACAAGTACATTTTTTACGCATTAAAGGTTATTTTCTAATGAGATATATAGCCTCAATTTACTAACATACATATACGGCTCTCATTTATAAAAAGTCATTTTGTCCTTTGAGCTTTTGGATCAAATTACAATTTAAGTTAAATTACATTCTAAGTTCTTTTAAAATCATGGCAACAGTATGGGATAATTGTTTAAAAGTTTTTTTCTACGGTTTTCAAGTTTTCTCCAAATACATATAAATTTCTAAACAGTGCGCAGTGATTTAGCCGTGAATACTTAGATATCTTACAAGAAGAGTTACTTTTACATTTTTGTAATATTCTTATACTTTTAACACTTTTACTCTTATTATCGAAGGACATCGATGTATATAACATGTAGCAGGTTTATAAGTAACGATCCGTGGTGGACATAAATGTCAACCCTTATCGAAACTCACGTGTTGTGGTGCGTAATTTAATTTGTAGTTAATAACATCGAATATCATTAAAATTTGAAAATTATGGTCAATTTATTCGGCACGCATTAAGCCCGCAACTTGTTAGATGTGGTGTATTAAAAACTTAACTGTTGAATTATTACATAATGCATTTTTGTTTCTGCAAATTATATACACAAACCGTCCTCGTTCATCGTTCTTTCCAATAGTGAAAACCGTATTAAAATCAATTGGGTAGTTTAGAAGATAATAGCGGAGAAACAGACATAGGCGGATAGCGATTTCAGTTTATAGTATGTAAAGATAGATACTTATAGGTATTGCAGTAATTTAATATTGATCATTTTAAAATAAATCAAAGCATTCACGCACGCATACGTGTATCCTGTACAATGTGTAGATTAATTGTGGTGTATTCAACCGCCCATGTTGTGTATAGCGGTGAGAGACATCAGTCACATGCATGTGAGCGATATTCATCGCACGCGCAAGTCCGCTTATTGACAGGTGTTGACAGATAGAACGCGGGTTTTTTCACAAACAAAGCTCGTAAAAGTTCCTCTTAACGTAACATACAACGGATTATAACAACATAATGGGGAATTGTTCATACTATCAATACTAATAATAAATCTGTAAGGGTCGGTCATGGAGTAAGTTACTTTGTTTTCAGAGATATCATGTTTATTTATAGGCTCTATACATGATACTGAAACTAAATTGACGATTTTTAGAATTTTTTTCTGTATGTATGTATGTATGTTCCTTCATAACTGAAACGAATTAACTGATTTTCTTGAAACTTGGTAGATAAACATTTGGACGTACGGGACACAGGATAGGCTACTTAATATTTTTCAACGCGGATGAAATCGTGGGCACCAGCTAGTATACTATAAAATAATATAAATGTGAAAGTAACTGTCTGTACGTCTGTTACCTTTCACGCCTTAACTACTAAACTGATCATGAAATATTGCATACACGTATACACGTTGTCTGGGCTACTAGAAAGGACATAGGGTACCTTCCATGCAGAAAAAAGTACTGTTCCCGAGGGATCATCTAAAATTAATAAAACAAACGCCGGGCAAAAGTGTAATAGCAATAAACAATATATATATTGTTATTTTTCAATGCTGACGAAATCTCGCGGGCACCAGCTAGTTAAATATAAAAGGGGAAAAAGAAAAACACAAATGTTTCGACGCTTCGCAGTGACATAATGACAGGTTGCCGTCGAAGTGTGGGCGGGACTTGACCTTATGAAACTGTTAACCGATTTTACAGACGTTGCGTTGATAAAAAACCACACCTACTACAGTTACGCGACGATATCGAAAGTGGTTTTTTAAGCTATCTAGAACTGTGCAATTGAAAATTTATTAATTTACTAGCGTACCGCACTCTGGATGAAAGGTATCCTGTGTAAGACTATAAGATTATAAGAATTTAAGAAGAAAGTAGGGGATAAACTTCTGACATCCCTTATAGTTACCTGCTAATTGTTGCTTATCTACATGTATGAGGGGTGTTCATAAAAAGTGACAAGGAAATAGATACTCCTTTCTAAGAAAAAAAAAATGATACTGGCAGGCAAAGCCTAGACATTTGTTACAATAATAATAATAATTAAAAAAGTTTTCTATTTTCATTTGAATTTTAAAAATTGTAGTCATTTGTTTTCTACGTTTCGGAACGTGTTCTCGAAACTGGAGTAAATTGAAATTCGCACGGTAATTAAATATCTTTTTAATTTTTTTTACTATGAAGCAGGTAAATCAAGACTTGCAAGGAACATTAGGGGTTCATGCTCCTCCATACTCTTCAGTTTCTCGTTGGTATGCTGAGTTTAAGCGAGAAAGATCTTCCACTAACAATGACCCACGCTCGGGGCACCCTGCGACGGCAGTAACCGAACAAATTATAAAAAAGTTGAAAAAATTGAAGTAATCAATAGGGAGTGTCTATAATATTATGCACAACCACCTGGGCATGAAAAAAGTGTCCGCGCGCTGGGTGCCCAGAATGCTTACGGACGCGCAGAAACAAACCAGACTAAGGATTTCGCGAAGCTGTTTGGATTTGTTGCAGAAAGATCCTGGTCGATTTTTGTCTCGATTCATAACCATGGATGAAACATAGCTTCATCATTATGACCCGGAAACGAAACAGCAGTTCATGACTTGGAAGAGACCGTCATCTCCCACTCCTAAGAAATTTAAGGCAACTCCATCCGCCTGTAAGATCATGGGCTCTCTGTTCTGGGACAGCCAAGGGGTGGTAATGCTCGAATACCTCAATCATGGAGCCACTATTACGGGGAATTTATATGTAGGACAAATAAAAAAATTGCAGGATAAAAAATAAGTTGCTTTGTTTCACCAACATAACGCCCCCGCGCACAAGTCCAACGTTGCGATAGCTGCCATTGAAGATGTTGGTTTTGAAAGAAAGAAAGAAAGACATTTATTCGCTGCACAAAGGACATAAACAGAACATTGCATAAGAAACAGAAACAACAAAAACAAACTGACACAAGTAAATTAATAAAAACAGACAGGTAATATGTGTTTGTCCTCGCGGCAGCGAATCGGATACTGGCTCAGCATTGTGCCGAGGTGCTAAGCAGGCACCTACAGCGCTGATTTTCAGCCAGCACCGTGTGACTCACGCGAACGCCATACAGATATATTATATAAATTACATAGATTATATTGATAGCTTGAATAATTAAATACATAGATAAATAATATAACAACTTATAATATGGAACTGATGGAACATTCTTCATATTCACCGGACCTCGCCCTTAGTGATTTTTATCTTTTTCCGCCGTTGAAAGAGTTACCCAGAGGCCAAAAATTTTAAGACGATGGAGACAGTAGTTGCCGCACTACACAGTTTTTTAGAGGCTTAGGATAAAGAGTTTTTTACTAAGTCTAGAAAAAAGATATATCAAGTGTATTAACCTAAAAGGTGAATGTTGAAAAATAAAATAAGTTGTATTAAAAGATATTCTCATTTGTCTTTCTCATTCTCACTTTTTATTGAACACGCCACACCTAGTACTATTTCACCATAATTTTCTAGGAGAGAACGGTAATTTATTTTGTCAATAAAATCCCAATATTAATTGCACATAGTTCAATCAGCGCACGCTTCTGATATGGTTTGCGAGTATATTTTGTCTACAAAAGAGTGTTCAAAAACGTGGTTTATTTTTGAATTTTAAATTCTGAATTTTTTACTTTAATTTAAAACTCTTAATTATTCAGACTTTAATATCAGATTTACTTCACGTTTTTATGTCAGGTAGGTTTTGGTTATTTAATTTTGTACAGGTTCTGTTTTCACTCCGATGAAAATTATTATTAAAAGAAAACAACTTAATACAGAACTAACCAGTTCGCAGTCTCGAGAGAATCCATTGTATACAAAATTTCGATTTCAGGAGTAATTATTTACTAACGGTAGCTCGGAGCAAAATTTATCAAATTATTAGCATATACTTACTATACTTACTCATATAGCGCCCACGGTGGTTGCAAATTGTACTCGTAGGTCGTTAGTTTACAAACATCACCCACGTCGAAACAGTTTTTGTTATTAGTTAATTTAATTGAGGACATAGCCATTTTAATATATTATGTACTCGTTAGTGGATATTTGCGAAATATCGGATGCTGTAACCATCTCCTCGTTCTTTTATATATAACTGCCATGGATGCAATTTTTTTCTGCAAATTATATCGTTCATTCCATTAGTGAAAATTGTATCAATATTAAAATCCTCATGTCGTTTTAATATTGACCCTAAAAGATTAAATTTTAACAAAATCTTAATATATTTTTCACATGTTCTATTCAACTGATATGTTGTCTTGGTATTTTATCACACGAGCAAACTGTATCGGAACTCAATTTCTCGTGTCATTCTATCGATTGTCCACAATTTTCCGCTAACGCGAACGTTGACAACGAAATGCGCCGCTATAACAAGGAAGCGTTTAGTTCCGTTCCTCACCTCCTCTTATAAAGTATAGGGGATTGCCCACTATCCACCCCTACATTCTTCATATAATGATTTTCAAAATACAGATCTTATTTTATTTTATTGCGATAGTATTTTTTATGCAACTTTTTAATATCTATAAGTTCGGAGACACTTTTAAACGCACGTATTCTCGGGTTCATAATGTTTTTTTTTTTTTTTTTAATCAAGGCAGCGCTTGGCCGCGATCTCACTTGATGTAAGGTGCAGATGCGGCCGAAGTTGGACCACGCTTACCTAGTAAGTGCCCATTCACCCTTGACTTGATTGTATTAAGGGTAAATACAATACGAGTATGTCTATATACTCGTATTGTATTTACCCTTATGATAATTTTTTATATGTAAGTCGGTGGATGGTCGATATATTCTAAATATTAAAAAGTAATTTGCATATAACTGAAGTAATAAATAAAAAAATAAAAATAATTATTTGCTACTCACAAGGCGATAATAATTCACGCCTTTTTTCCTGCTCAACTTTAATCGGTCACTGTCGCCATGAAACGTCTTACCGTTATCCCCCAGGAAGCATTATTGGAATTAAAGTAAAGGAAATATGAAAATTACAGAGAAGAGAAAATATTCTATTGTCGGCACTGAAAAATACACAAATAGAAAGAATAAGAAATTTTGTTACCAAAACAAAAAATATAGCACTTAATATATATTTAAATGCGTCTTAAACATTTGATGATTTAATTTAAATACTCAATAACTTATTATTCTAATAAATTATTGAAGTAAAATGGCTACATATAGTCATTTCTAAAAAAAAAATCGTTTATTTAACTAGTTAGGTACATATTCAGCCTATTGGTACTAGAATATTCTATCAGGCCTTTTTTTATCCAAAAGATCTTTAGGGGTTTAGCGTTTAATCTTAACTTAGGGGACCGTCAGCCTGCCTACGAAGTATATATATTTTGTTATTAATTGTGAAATAACACAAAAGAGTCCATCATGAAAATTCACGCTGCCACCGCGAAGCTTTTTGATGAAAATGGATAAACGCAATTTGAAACAAGTAATTTAACAATTTGACATTCAATTAAGTGATATAACTTGTCACATGCAAAATCCAATTTACTCGTATGTTCTCGATTTCGTGAACTAGGTCATCTTTTGTCCGGATAGCTAGCTGGGGCTCATGTTGCTCGGTAAGAGCAAAGCAAATGTTCTAGGCAGGTAATCTTTGAGGGTGTATAAATAAGATAAAAGCGGATGTGCATGTTGTAAACCAAATGCTCTATTGATTGTGACCTACTTGTTTGTTATTAATGTACTACTATTTTGCGTGTGTGTACCCTTAAACGGGGTGGCCCTTAACCACTTACGATTACCTTAACCACTGATTGCTAGACTTTTTGAAAAGTTATTATAGTTTCGATCATTCTAGAAATAAAACCCGTCATTCTTAACATTTCGGCTTCTTTGACATCCAGGTTGTTCATAATCTTTGTCAACTTTTGTTGTTTTTGCCAGTTAATTTGCCTAAACAGAATGCAAAGCAGCATTTGACCCTTCGGCTTAGAGATGTTTCTAATTAAAATTAAATTATGTATACCATAAAATCGGTGTAATGTGCGGGAATTAGTTTCACAAAAGCCCCGGAAACGTGGAGAATTGTCATTGGAATTGAACGTGGGAACAAAGCTAACCATATTCGACGGACAATAGCCGCTAAATGACGCTGACTTGTTCAAATTAAAACGTTATAATTATGTTGTTCAAGTAAGGCCCAAAAACCTGCGATAATTGGAAAAAGCTTTATTATCCGAGAACGGAGGCTTAGTTACGGATCGGATAAATTTCGAACCATTACCTAGATCTTTTGAGTCTGTCTTACTCGGCTCTGGGATACGAAATTGTTTTCAAGGTTTACATATACCTATCTTATAGGATTCGGACAATCCTTACATAGTATCCTACTCATGTGAAGGATCAGTAACTCATGTGAGGAATTCGCTAAGAAATTTTTGAAGATAACATATACTTAAAATTAGCCATAAATACTCTGTTTGTACTTCAAAAAACAATATGCAATCATAATTTGTAACCTGTGAAAATAGTGACATTAAAATTGAGTTGGGGGTAATAATGAGAACCGGATTGCTGTGACAGTATTATACAAAGTAGTAACAGCTAAATGCAATTTTAAATGCTCTCAATCCGCTTGGTATTAGACTAACGTTTGTTACCACACTCGTTATTCGTAGATACAAGGAAAAGTTCTGTGATTGACAGAAAAGTATCAGTGTTTTCAAATATGATGTCTTAATGTTTTCAAAGACGAGTTAGGAATGATATAGATTTAAGCGTAGGCTTCAGTGACTGATGGTTTACTAAGGTGTTATATCCAGCTGTACTAAGATACGACTCTTCAGAAGTTGGTGAAGGTCTGTTAACGATACCACATTTCAGAACTAAAAATGGTTGTTGCAGCAAGGCTCAGCACCGGGTGCTCAATCGAGCTCGATCCATAAAGGCGTAGGTGGAAAAGAATGTTTTTGATTTCTCAAAGCTAAGAAAATACTAGACCCGTTCTTAATCCGCTTGATTATAGGTGTGGTGTGGCGGTGGACAATTTTCCCATGAAGTAGGGTATTGTTTCAATCGATCAATGTTCATTTAAGCACTGCAATGTTTCATTTAGGCATATTAATAATCTAAGTGTAAACTCATATTTTACATTTCATATCTTACGAAGGTGTTTTAAGTCTATATTTTCAGAGAAGGAACATGAAATCGGTGGTAACATGTTTACCTAATAATCATCATAAACTGATTTAAAATATTATGTTTCGCGTCTCACCTTGTATTAAAACGATATGACTTACTCGTGATTACAGCGGAATTCTATTTAAGAATTAAATTAATGTTTTTAAAGCACACTGTGTAGTCCTTTCTTTTATTATTCTAAAATTAATGTTTTAATACATTTCTTTTACCATATTTTCTATTCTTTTTAAAAGTGGATATATTTTACGAAGCCTACCTCATGCAGCAGGTAACTACAGGACGAACTCTCTTTGATGTTAATTGAGCTATTTTTGCCTGAAGGTTTTTTAAATATACCACACGCGTCAAAAGGTTTTTAATTTTATGGAATGTTTACAAATAAAATAAATAATCAACTGTTTATGTAGGAAAACATTTGTGAGCATCTAATTAAAACGCGAATTCAAAGGAACTAGATTCGCATATGCCACGTAAAAGGCATAAAATATTATACAAGTATTACGAGTATAATGCACCCCCCTTTTATTGTAGTCGATCTCGGCTCCCTCCAGAGCTTACGCCATCTGTCCTTCAAGCAGAGCTTACTTTACCTATAATGAAATTTATATTTTGTGTGCCATCAAATCTAATTGAAACAGACTTACGAGTATAGTTAAGTGTCGAAACGACTGCTTCTTTTTTACTCCACACGACCTCGTGGGAATGTGTATTTTAGACGCAAATTTTTACTAAATTACTCTATTGTTATTAACAATAGCCTACATAAATATGATTCAAATATATATTCATTGTTTTTTTATTTAGCGGTGTCTAGAAAAAAAAAAACAGTACCTATTTCGATGGCGAATACTCATGAAGACGTCTCGTTGTCTAAATATCCCGACCCAATAAGAAGTCCCAACAATTCAATAACTTTTATCTCAATAATATCAACATTTTTAGACATGAAAACGCATTCAGTTTTGATGCCAGTTGCTATTTTTTGAGAAGCTATTTCGATTAGCATATTATCCAGGTAAATTAAACTTTTTATTGCAAATAATGATCGCAGCTATTGGTGCATAACCAGCTACGTGTAGTTTTGCAGTATATTTGTAAGGCTTAGTACATAAATTAGTATTTTTTATTGGTTTATATGTCTATAGATTTTTAATACCTGGTGTGCGTCAATATTTGTAAAATAATAATTTATAATTATTATTTTATAAAAATAAATAAATAAACAATTTAGCATATTAGTATTGCCAATGGAGATGTTTTTAGATAGCAATATACATTTATATAAAATTCTACTACTTCCAATTATGATTATGGTAACCATGAAGGCTAAAATAAATATTTCATACTTCATCAAGTTAGATCTTGTCACATATGTATTTTATACGATTATTTTTATAGTTTGATATATTTCCAATAAATATATCGAACATAACTTTACGAGTTTTCAGTTTAAAAAAAAATCAAGAATCCGTATGTTTCTTTGTTCAATTTCTTCAATTTTCGACACTTGTCATGCGTATGAATTTATGTACCTACTTAAATTCCGCGGAATTAGGCAATTCCGCGTATTCTAATGCAAGCTCCTCTGTTTGGTGTTTAAGTGTCTATTAGCTTATCTAGCTTGTTTACCAGGTTGTTCATGTACCTACTTAACAATATTTTTAATAAAATCAAAAAAGTAACAATCCACTTGTGTTTGTTAGATCAGTTCTTTTAACCTTGTCACATCAGTTGAGTGCAAATGGAATAATACCTTCGAATTTTACCATTATTTACAAAATTTCTTCCAAAAGTTTTATATGCATAATATTCATTGAAATAGAAATAACTATAGCTAGCTGACTTTATTATTGGATATATTGGTCATTGCATATCGATTACACCTGTGAGATTTGAGAAGCTGAGGTTGGTCGCTGCTGTATTATAATCACTTCATTACTTCAAATAAAATATACACTATTCAAAATTTTGAATGCTTACCAAAGAGTGATGCTTAGGAGATACCTACTGCATGATCTTGTGTGTTCGCGGCTTAACATCATCTTGCGCATGACTCCTCGCCAGGTGCGCGCACGCATCTGCTCACTTGTATACAAAGATGGCCGCACGTGTCCCATTCGATCTTTTATGTAAAATAACTATTATTATAAACAACACTAGCGAGGAAGATTGTGTTTAAGATGTATAAAGGTAAGCTGCGCTTGTCCGCTTGAAGACATTTAGTTTTTAATACATTACGTTGTCAAATCATAAACCATTTGACAGCCCATTTAGTGGCAGAGACCGAAAGCGACCACAGTCTTACAGAAGAAGAGCAGACGTCTTATAGTTCCGTGTTCGTGCTCAAATTATCTTGTTCATCCTTTCTCCTTTTTTTCTCTCCCCACATCTTGTTACATCCCAATTGAGATGTCTAGCTCCTCGTTTGCAAGATATAATAATTTCAAATTATAATAATTTCAAATATATCGCCGTTATATACTTTTCATAATATATTCATGATATTACTTATGTAAGTACAATATTAATATTAGGGCATGAATATCGGAATCTCGGAATATCATAACATCGGAATCTCGGAACCATATTTACGATTAATTCCGATATTACAATTCCGATACTGAGTCATTTAATATCGCATAATATCGTAATTAAATTATTTGCTATATTATGTTTTAAAACGATATAATCGCATGAATTGTCTAACGTTAACAACATTCTGTGTAGTAAACCTCCAAAAAAATTATTTTACTTCAATTTAAGTTATTTATTCAGGTTATTTAATCAAAACGTATGTAATAATCATATATTTCTTTCCTATAAAGTAGGATAAATTGTTATTTCTTCCAGTAGTATTATTCATGCACACTGTTCAACAATAAACGCTCATTGTAAATCGTAAAAAACCACGTTCATTATATCAAAATATTCTAACTTTTAACTAACAGAACAAAGAACAGACCGTCTCTTTTATTTATTCTAATATTTTCTAATATTTGTTACAAAAAAATTGTTGATTTTATTAAAAATGTGTATCTTATAAGATAAGAAAGAAGTTTAAAGTTGATTTTATTGAAAATTTTAAATAATCATAAGAAGTTTCAAGACTAGTTTTTATTTCTAATAATTGTTGATTTTATTTGCGATTATTTTTTTGTTTTCATATAGTATAAGAAATTTCAACTGATATGCGAGTACAAATGCCAAAGTATATAATTATAAGACTTTAGTGTTGATTTTGAGCGAAATAATTTTCCAGTAGTAAGTACCTATTTTCAACGAGAAAGTTATTCTATTTTAATTATAAAAACATTTGGGTAAAATGATTATTAAAGAATAATTATCAAAAATTTTACTTCTTTTATTGTTCTCAATCAAACCTTTGACGAAAATGTGTAGTTAATAAAGAATATAAGCACTTTCAATAATTCCGATATTAACATCGGAATTTCGATATTAGACTGTAATATCGGAAATCAGTATCGGAATTGAAAACCGTCCGATATTACATGCGCTAATTAATATAGAAAGACAAAGCTATTCATTATATTTCATTAGAGTTAAATGTTTAGAAATGTCCATAGAAAATGATTACATTTACAATATTTTCTTCGAGCTGTCAGCTTGTTTGACATAATATGTATAGAATTTTATTAATCGAATCATAACCGGATGTCCAACCTGGTGGGAGGAGCTCTTGCTTCCTTGTATCAACCAAATTCAGAGAATATAGTAAACAAATATAACGAATACAATTTATTTTAAAGGAATGGAGCCATATGGAGCTGAGGGACCACGGGGAATAAGCCTACAGAAGAAGGACTTAATATTTTCAATCAATTTTCACTTATTCCGAAACACAACAAATGGTCATCCTAATTCTATAACACTTGATGAATGGGTTTCAATAACAAATTTCTATTAGACAGTGTAAATGGTTACGAGTAAAAATCGATAATGTTAATCAGCCAAGTTAACAACTAATGGGAATGAGTCACAACCACAGAACGTGACGAGAAAGAATATTAATTGTTATTCGAAAAAGTTTGGATTTTCGAACATACCTACTGTCTCTTTACGTTACTTATATATATATCCTATATAATGGAACAAATCCTACATTTAAAGAATTATAAGTATTGTATGATTATTGATATTAATAAAATACTTTATTGAATTATAGTTTTTTTAAACGTGTTGTTACAATTCAACAATTTATTCAATGCACGTCAGTGGTTATGCTTCTGACTTTTTCAAATAGGCTCCGACAAAATTTTTATAGGAATCTATCAGTAAAATATGTTTTAGAATTGTTACAGTAGTTTCAAAAAAACAAACATATTATATCAGCTTTTCGTGTTGTTTTTGTAGGTTTAAGATATCCACGAGGATTTTCCAACGTTAAAAAAAGCTTTAACGGTGAAAAAATATTTGTTGCTTAAACAAAGCTTTATAGCGCGCTAAGATCGAACCGAAAAGTTTTTAACAAAATTTATTCAATGAGGTAGCAAACTCGAATCGTAATTCAGTATGCTGCAAATGTTAATATCTTCCGTGCTTTCCCTTAAATGAAAAATCAATAGGTGTCCGCCTACAATCCGCTTTCCAGTCTAGTGAATCGTTCCCATAACAAAAGGACAAACGGTTCGTTGAACTCGGCACACGTCGAATAGTGTTTCCTTTAAAAATGAAATTAAATATTGTATTCGCGGCGGAGTGTACTTACCTGTGCACGTCTTGTGAAATATGACAAGAATGAGATTACACTGAATAGCCAACCACAAAGGGACAGGGAATAAACTCGGTAGCCGTCCGGTCGTTCGTAACTTGCAACACGTGCTTTTCATATACCTCCACAATACTTTTTAGTGTTATTACCCCAGTAAGAAAATAGTAGGAACTATGATTTGGTGAGGAACATAGTTTAATTCGTTTAATTTATGTAGATTCATTGCCACATCGTTGCCCATCTTGTTGTGTAACGCTATTAGCTCCACGATAACCACGTTGGGTTACATGAGAAAAAAAATTCATTACAATTAAACTAGGCATGCCTGTATTTTAGTTGTTAGTCACTTCTAAAGACAAACAAATTTCTATGAAATAGTCCTTATAACTAGATAAGTATATACATATATTTCTAAGGACACATTGTAATAGAAACGTTTACAATATAAAGTGATATAAACAGTTATTGTGTGGGTATAGGTAGAAATTACTAGTACGTTCATATTTATTGTATTACCTACTTTAATTGTTACGGCGTTTATGATTAGATGTTGCCATAGAGAAACTTCAAGTAATGTCTATGGTCAGTTGCAAATCGATTCCTTTATTTGCTACTCAGATCATAGATATTTGTGTAAGTCCTAATCTACGGATGGATGCATATGCATCTTGAGTATTGTATGAATTCATACAATGGATGGCATACAATTAACCTTGTCACAGAGAGATGGAGAAACTCTTGCACGAATTTTATGTAGGTAACACTAGTGGTCCGCCTCCGGCTTCACACGGATGCCAATGTTTCTGCAAATTTTGTAAATAAACCTCTCATTGATCGCTCTTTCCGTTATAGTCCATAGTCCATTGAAATGTTACACTTTTTTGGCTTAGCGTGCAAAGAGCACGCAATTTAATTTTTTGGATGTCAAGAGACTTGATAACGTAACGGAATACAACATATTTGTGAAATATATAAATAATATAATAGTGTTCTTTTCACTACAAACACGGTCAACATTGTTTGAACGAAGTACTCTCGCCACCTCCTTTGTGCAAGTTGATTGACCCGACGACGGCCTACGCCCTATCAGGGAAACCTGAGAACTAAAAGCTGGGCTAGTTAAATGGAGGCTTTAGGACTTAGACGTCATTCGATTAGTAATCTCAGATATTGTTTGGTTTTAGACGGTAAACAAGCTGCGAACAGGACTTAAGGACACGCTGTACGAACGAGTGAACTTAGTAATAAGAATTTGGGAGAATTTGTTGTCTCGACACTATAATGCGAATAACCGAAGACAGAGTGCGGCGCAACACGTTCGCACCACTTATTGAACTCACGACAATAATAAAACATACGCCATATTTATGATTCAGTTCACCCAATCAAGGAAACTTTTTCTGTATTTTTTTTTGTGTACTACTTAGGCTTCATCGTGAATGAGCTAGGTATAAGTTTTTGCTCTCCGACTCTTAGATATTTAAAATCGTCCGCAAAATAACCAGTTAACATTCTAACTTAAAAATAAAGAGGGATTATTCAAAAAGCTTCTAACTCCGTGCGCCATTTGTGAGTTATGCGCGTTTTTCACAAGAGTCCGTGTGTTTTACGTTCGTTTTAAATTGTTTCATTTTTTAAATGCTTCTCGTTTTGTTAGATAATTCATACTAACTATGCGAGCTTCCACCCACCCCATCTACCTATAGTAATAATATAATAATAAACGAGCCCTGTCTGCACATTAAATACTTTTTCTAAAAAGCAATTTGTACATGTACTTATGTTACCGAGGCCAAAATTCCTCGTACCACAGTTTGTTTTAAAATATACATTTAAATAAATATGTTGTCCCTGTGCAATTAGTTTTAATCTAAATTAACTTTGAATTTATTTAATAAATCAACTAACCCCGGCTCGCTTACCTAAATTAGGGCGGGTATTGTTTTTGACCCGTATGTTGTTACCCTAACCGGAATTTCCAAACTCAAACTGCTAATTACAATAAGGGCCTCTTTCACCAACTACAAGTAAAGTGTTGATTAGTTACTTTTCAAGCAACGCTAATTGGCGAGTAAATGTTACGAGTATCTTGTGTCAATTTCATTGAAATTACCCTTGAGTAATGCTACTCGAAATGGTGAAACTCGGACGCTTTCTTACCGGTCACTCTAAATGGCGGTTAGCCTACTTGACACTTTACTCAGAGATGGTAAAACTTTTTTTCTTATCTAAAGCTCGCCAGGTACGAGGACGGTCCACTTGATGATAGGTGGCTACCGTCGCCTATTAACTCAAGCAAAGACATGGGTGCTGCATGTGGGATGCCTATCTTAGTAGGATTAGGAGGGGAACACTTACTCACTGAAACACAACAAGGCGGTTATTTCACGGTGGGCTTCTGTGAAGGAGTTAGTTACTGCCGCCAGACGGCAGTACTAAGTTTCATTCAAATTCGAAGCACTAACTTCATCCTTCGGATCTCTATTACGAAATACCATAATTCAAATGTAAAAGCTCAAGCAGATGAAAATCCCTGTAGCAGTACCTAAATGTAAAATTTCATATCATAATTGTTGGATTAATTAATTATTACGTGAAGTGAGCGAGTTGGGTAATGCTTTTACGGTAACGCAGTGAAGGATCATCCCGGCCTGGCTCTTTTTTGCCCATTTAATACTTAATTTGGTGGCACTCGAAAGGGAAAAATCGGCCAATTCGCGCCCCTTTTAGTGCCGATGGAGTACTTTCCCTAGGGTTATTACGTGCCTTAAAAAAGAGTAAGTCCATATTATTTTTTCCCCAAGGATTTATTGCTGGGCGTCTTAAGATTGAAAGTAAACTTTGTATAATTATTGGGTATTTTATTCAATTTATCTTTTTATCTTTACAAGATGTATTTTATTTACTGTTATAAATGTTTGTTTAATACATTTAGTGCAGAATAAATAGCAAATGTCGGTGTCATTTGTTTTCATATAGGGATACATTTTCATTAGTAGGTATTTGCGCTGCCCTATGCGACGCGATAATAGTTCATATATAGTTTGTATATATATAATTTAAATCCTTGTTTATCTTTATTACGAGGCAGGGCGGGAAAAATATATTATACAGTATGTAGGGACTCGTATAATAATCCGTTTGTACCTTACATCTTATAGAATTGATTGTCAAACTTTATGAATTTAAACAGTAGCAGAACATTTTAAAGACACATCTAGCCAGATGAATAAAATAGACGTATTGGTAATAAGAGTCGCATCACAAAAGAAACGTACCTCCCCTAAAAGGCGTGCAAATTTATGTACTCGAGTCTCAACATCAAAGATGGTAACATTCGACCCTGACTGTCACACACAAACACAACGACAAACATGGCGCGGACAATAGGGCCATGTCAATAAAATATAGCTCTAATCACAAAAGACTGGCCTCGTTAGTGTTCATTTAGTTAGACGAATTTAATTGTCATTATGTACTTATTCATTTTAGAGCGCGTGAAGATTGAGAATTTTGTTATGAACTGCAAGGAATACTTGTTAGACTTACCATAATTATCTAATAAACTAGCTGTCTCGCAGTTTTATCCACCGTTTAATTTAAATTGACAAAAGCATGTAAATAAATGTCTGTTCTTTTCATTGGTTTCTCTGAATATGAAGAATTGTTTGGTTTTTTAAAACGAGGTGTTATAAGTTTGACTTATGTTTCTGTCTGTAGAATCTTAGCTCTCAAACGGATGGATCGATGTTGATCCTTTTTTTTGTTTGATAGCTGACGTGATCAGGATGTTTCTTTCTTCTACTATAATTTATAAAGATCTCTTCAGGCGTTTAAAGACCACCACCAAATTTCCTAGTTGAAGGGATTTTCACTAACTTCCATTATGTTCGATTGATATGAAATTTTGTAATATACAGGGTGTGGCCTGTAATAAGAGCAATAAATTTAAACGATGATTCTATAGAGTATATCACAGTAAATTTGTTTTTCATTTTAATTAATTGAAACCATTTGGAATTAATTACTGATTCGTTAAAGGGTCTATATTTTAATTTATTGCTCTTATTACAGGCCACACCCTGTGTACTGTTACGTCGGCGATATTTCCATGACACGGTAACTTTGATTATTGCTTGATCTGCGGGATAACCAACACAGTAACTTACAGCAGATATAAGTAGCGTGTTTGTGCTCAATAGAAAGTCGGCGGTTAGTTTATAATTTTAGTTAGGTATACCTTGTTAATTAATTTAATATAATTATAGATATCTGATTTAATTTTTTTAGTGTGGAGTGTAGTATAGAACACTATTAATTATACTTGTGATGTTAGTCTTTGTAAAGATCTAGAGTATCGCGTAGTATAGATTCGATATAAAGCTTGAGCCGCGGCTAGCCAATATTAAACTCCTAAGCAGGAGTCGTATATAAATTATAAATAAATAACTCCCGGACATATAGCTGTAAAATAAGTTTTAATGTCAATATAATAAACAATGTGGAAACAGAATCTGTGGCGCTATACTATAAATCACGCGGCTCGGGTGTTGGTATGCCGAAAGCGTTCAGTGAAACTGCGCCGGCGCAGCATCGTATTAGGTATGCAAGTAAAAGTGTAACCCAACGTGTGAATAGGAACTCCATGATATTATATTAAAAGAGACAAAAGTCTTCTTTTAAATGAAGAAAAACTTTATGCTTATTAACTCCCGACCGACGCAAAAAGAGGGGTGTTATAAGTTAACCCTGTGTATTTGCGTCTGTCTGTTGCATCATAGCAAACGGATAAACCGAAATTTTTTAGCTATAATTTATGAAGATCTGTTTGGGCGTTTGAAGTTGAGACTGATTAGGTACCTAGTTGACGAAAATATTTCACTAACTTCCACAGGTTCGATTTATTTCAAATTTGGTGTACAGTTACTAAGGTGGTAATTCCATGACACGATAACCTTGATCTGATGCCGCATTATAAAGTAGTCTACGGAATGTCCAACTCCTGAGCAACTTACAGCAGATATAGCGTGTTTGGGCTCAGTAGAGTGTAACATTCTATTGAGCCCAAATATAGTTTTCAATTATAGCTCGTGAAAAATAAATTTTGAAAAAATTCATTGATATATAAAATCGAGCGATAATATTAAAAAGAATTTCCAAAGAATAACTAAACACGCCGACTTATCAGAAACAAATAACATCAAACGCGCCGCGCTGTCTGATTATCTATCACAATATCGCAGTATCGTAGATCGCACTCTATACCTACTCTATAGAACGTAAAATCGTCGTTTTAGAGAGGCTTTAGTTTCTCTTATAGAAAGTGAGTATTGTGATCTAGATAATAATTGATTATAAAATTATAATCTAGATCAAATTATAAATTCCTTATATATATAAAAATTACGTGTCACGGAACTCCCAAACTACTGAACCGATTTTAATAAAATTTCGTAACTATATGTAATTTGGTCCAACTTAAAAGACAGGATAGTTTATATCTCATTTTGTTTATTATTTTTTTGCAAATTATATAACATTATTAACATAGCGCCATCTGTTGATACCTATTCAATCCAGCAATTATTTATCTGTGAGTTCCGAAAGATTCTAACAGATGGCGATGTAAGGTAATTTTATCAGCTGGATTGAGTAAAAAATTGCACCCGTGCGAAGCCGCGAGCGGGGGCCACTAGTTATACAATAAACTCTCTATCTGCCTCTGTTTTTTACCCGACTTTTTATAAACCACTCAACGAATTTTGAACAGTTTTCACTAATCGAAGGAGCGATAACTGAACGAGGAAGGTTCGTGTAATATAATTTACAGAAAATATGCATGTGTGTGAAATCGGGGGCGAGTCGCTAGTGTTTAATAATAGGTGACTGTTCAGTATTACTTAGTTAATATTTTGACAGAAATCGTTGTCACCATTCTCTTAAACCAGTATTCTATAAGGACAATCGTTACTTGCAGTTATTGTTTTGTCTTTTGCGATTTTCACTTTTTATTATCACGTGTCACGTTTCAAGTGTCCACTTTAAAAAATACATTTGAAAAATAGACTGTGAAAAATTCTTTTATTTCATGTCATCATTTGTAAAACTTCCTGAAAGATCTGGTTTGTAACGACCCCAATATTTCTTTTATAAGCAATCAAAGCTTCTAGTTAGAGCTTAAAAATTAATTGGGTCGAACGGAGAATGCGCTGAGAGTTCTGTATGTCTGGCATAGTACGTAATTTGATGTGTTTCGTATTCACATAAAATATCGCCAACGCTACTTTTTTTTTACAAAACTTCAACCTTTATTTTATTTTATCGTATTACTAATTATTCAAATAGTAATTTTAAAAGAATCGTGTATAAATTTTGAGATAAAAATTTTTTTTTTTTTTTGGAATTCATTAAGCGTAAATACATAATCGACGAATATATATTTATGTATGATAAGTAGATCGATGTATAAGATAATGGCAGACTTAAGACGAAATATTTTATCTAAAACAATATTAATAAACGTACTTAAGTCTGAATAAAGATGGCAATATTATGATGAAATGAGGATAAATTGCTCTAATATTAAGATTGTATTAAGATTCGATGCGTGTGAAATTCAGCCAATCCGCAGTGTAGATTAGCGTTATATACTTACTACTATAGCCTATCCTTCCTCGCACAGACAAGTGGCTTGTAAATTAAGAACATAAGTAATTATTATATGTATCAAATCTACAAAATCGAATTCGGTTTTAACATAATAGACAAACCAAGCAATGTTACGTTCTATGTCTGGTCTAACGTTTACAACGAAATCGTAAAATCTGTGTCCGTCTCAACATTCGTTCCCGAATGCCAGATAGATGAACATTGTTTACTTTTCAGGGGGAGACGGGGGAATGGGAAGGGGGGTGTCTCCCAATTTCACTTTTATACCTGACCGAGTTGGAGATGAAAGTTTTTAATTGGTTTCTGATGCTGATAGAATTGTGGTGAAAACCATTGGACAGGATAGTTAGGTGGGGATTTTCAGTTTGAACGAGAAATAGGTCGTCAAACAATTGCGCTTTTTTTTGCAATTTCAGTTCTGTGGAGTTTCTTGGCTAGTTGTAATTGGCTAATTATAGGGCTAGTATTTTAGTTAGTGACAATGGGCTTTTAAGAACCGCAAAAGTACGTAAATTTAGTATAAAATTAGTTTGAAAAAATAAATGTTTTAAAACTAAAATGTCATATTTATGAATTAAATAAATTTAAATTAATATTTTATTATGATTTTCAAGTCAGAAATTAGTTCATAAAATTTTCAACAACGTATTACGTTCAAAAAAGTTTTATTGGTATTTTTTTTAATACTGAATACATAATATAGAAATTATCAAATTATTAATATATTAAACAATTGAAATTTTGTTATATTTTTCCAGTCGCTTGTAAGAAATTTCTAGCTGTGAAAATATTTATAATTCTAAAATTTAAAATTTTATAAGCTTTTTTTGTAAACGATAAATAAATATATTTTTTATTATCATCTGATTTTCAACTGTTACGACTTAGCTGTTATTAAAACAAGTAGCGACATCTAGATGTTACAAGGGGTATTTGATACGACACGATACGTCAGCTAGAAATAAGTTGCGCGTGCGCTGCTTTTGTTACTGTTATCCTAGATTAAGTACAGATGGCGCTCTCCTCTTTTTTATATTTAGTATTAAATATGGTATATTAGCGACCTGCCTTCGCACGAATGCTTTTTTTTTTCATTTATCTTCCTCGTTTGTTTATAATTCCGTTAGGGAAAACCGTAATTCTAAATAAGTTGGGTGGTGTAGAAGTTAAAGAAGGAACTGACGGAAGCGGACAGCGACTTATGTATGTGTAGATATTGATTAAATAGTATATTGAAAGAAATATTGTGTAATTGTGTAGACCGAAATAATAACAAAGAAAGAAACGAGAATGAACGCAACGACGCACCTTTGCTAGGATAATAAATTATATTTTTTGTCTGAATGAAGTAAATTAGGTAAAACTGAATATTTTTTTATTGTTTATTTATTAAAAAATGTAAATTATTATAAAATACTCCTAATGATTCATTCCTTCGCGTTAGATTCTGAATTCTTTTAATCTAACGAACATTCCAAAGTGCTTGGTTCAGACATAATAGTGATCTAGTGTTCTTAAAATCTAAATATTTACATGAAGTTGCCTTTTGTGGCTATAATCATATAACAGTAAACCTTGTGTACTGTTTACTTAAGAATATTTTGGCTCGGCGTACCTATCAGGAACTTAAGCACACTAGCAGTAATACAATTACTCTTCTACACAGAAACGGCTGCATTGCACCATTCCCTAATTACACAGTTCATAACTAGATAACTTACTAATCATTTCGCAGGCGCATCTGCTAAAAAGAACCTTATGCGTTTGGCATACAGAATAGTTTTACGTGTAATATTACATTACAAGATGAAATAGAGTTGCATGCAAACTGTAGCTGTAATGAAGACGTTGAACGACTGACAATCTAGGGTTTTGGTTTCGTAGACAGACAGACTCTAATAGTGTATGAAATGTCGGAGATAATTATTCTCCATAATATCTAATAATAATTACTCCAAAAAAATAAAAAAAAATTAACTTTAAGGTTTTTTTTGACACTAACTTTAAGGCTTTAAATCTAAATTTACTGTTCGCGTATGGTACAAAATTAAAAACTGCACTTGTTATCCACCTGCAAGACAAACGTTTTCTAAGAGAGGGTTCGGCTAAAGTGCATTTCGATCTAAAGGCTACACCTACTAGTTAGTCTATTTAATAAGCAGTATGTCTGTCCTTTATTGATTTTGATAGCCTCAAACTCCAAATACTTTTATTCTCTTCCTCCCAGTACCTCTAGTCATGGAACTTGGCCGTCAACTCCTTGAACTTAACGATGTCAAGAGCGAACTGGATCAGAGTTGTTCTACTGAGACAATTCCGGTCCACTCTCAGATGTTTTGTAACTACGACTTCTTCCCTACCACCTCACCCATTATGATTAATTGAAGCTGCACATCTTTGTCGTCTCCAAGCACGTGGCCAGGATATTATTATTGATTAACGAAAATATTTGAAAGTTTTTTTTTTTAAATATTATTCTTATTTCTCTTTGGTAGTTTATTTACAACTGTTCTGCGATGATCAATCACAAGTTAAACTCTTGATGAAGTTTATGTAATTAAGCATTTACACATGGTAATCGTCGCGTTTATAACTGATATAATTCAAATGCGTAAAACAAAGGAGCATTGTCGCAGAACTGACAAAGAGTTCTCGTATTCCCAGAACAATGCAGTTTAAAAAGCAATCACACAAACAGTTTGTAATGCAGTTTTCGCGACAAAGACAAATTGATAAATTAAGTGCAATTTCTCAGTCTGTTTTAATTGCCGAATCATTCATCTAAATCACGGCAGAAGCACACCAAGGCAACAGTTTAGGTGTGGCTCAAGTTTATAAACGACAGCGGGTAAATAAAATTGTTGTCAATTGTTATTACATTTTTTTTATTGGTCGCTTTAGAACTCACAAACAAATGTAGATATACAAATACAAAATGCGATTCGACAATAACGCATTATTTTGTCAATCTATTGCTTGATTTTTTGGAAATATATTGCATGACGTCTCATACTCTATGCGCCATGGTTGCCAAGTATATGTTTCAGATTTTCGCGCGAAAGTTTATAGGCATTTAGAAACCCTAGTTATCTATATACATGATTAAAATGCAGTATTGTAATCGTATTTTGCCTAAAAATACCTTTTGAAATAGGAATGAATTTTTTTTGTAGACTCGCCTTGGATGAAATGAAAAACATAATGTTTAGTCAATACACAGTTTAGCCCTAACCTACATGGTTTTCATACGGCCATGTGGAGATATTAAAAATTAGGCAATTTATGCTTTAGTTTATGCTTATTAGGCTTTGTAGATAGACCGATTGCGGTATTTTAGGTGTATAAAGGAAGTAATTTCAGTATTTCACGGTTATTAAGTAATAATTTGTAGTAAAGAAATTGTAGTATAATATAACGAATAGTATCTACAGTTTATGACAAAATATAGATTTTGTGAAATATTCGGTCTCCTTTGAATATTGATATTATATCGTGAAAATATAAATGTTTAATATTTTCACGTTTTATAGTTCCATATAATTTAAAGAGGGAAGAAATCTTATGATTTGTACTACTAAAAACGCAAGTAAACGTAAGCATCGAAACTAATGGATAAGCAAAAAAGCAATGAAATAAGTGAATTTAGTTATAACACTATTTTCCAGTACATAATATTGTTTTAAAGTATACTTTAGCCTGTCCTATTTTTTTTTTATTGTTTACCATGGGGTGATTTGTGTCAAAAAATGAAATTTATTTAATATGTATAATTATTGCAACAACCTTACTTAGATTTATATAACTGCTATTTATTTAATTATTTAATGTTTTAATTTTAACACTGGAACGTCTAGTATTTCGCAACTACTATATCTACTAGTAGATATAAGCAGCAATGGCTATAGGGAATAACTCAGCTATCAATGTTTCAGACTTAAGTTCAAAGACAACCTCTGTTTCAAATTTAATTAATGTTCTAAATTATAAATTATTGGTCACATGCTTTAACGTTTCTAAATCAACGATAACATAGTTCAAGTGAGAGAAACTTAATAAGCGTGTTTAATATAATAGTTATAATGGGCTGGTGTGGTCAACTATACTGCACAATTGCACATCTTCACACACAAAAGAGAGATCTGTGCCCAGCAGTGGGACTTAATAGTTACACTTTTTATGGCTGCTCCAGATACTGACTTGTTAATAAATACTAATGAAAGAAACGCAGAACAAACTTTCAAACAGAACACTGTCATGTTTAATAAGAACATATAAACATAACTTATAGTAAAATAGGTCAAACTATGTTTATTTATTACATAAAACTGCTTTCTTCCCCTTCAAGGAAAACTCTATATGAACATAGTCATAAAGGATAAGATGAATAGCACCGGTTTTAGTTCAAAGGGTTTAATAATATTACATCTTTTATACAACAGACATGACGTTTGTCATGTTATTTTTGACAAAATAATATCTATCCGCATCATAAATATTAAAACACAAATCCTTTCATATATTACTTATTAGTTTTCATGAATATTACGAGCAATGATACTAATGAAAAAAGAAGAGAAAATGACATTAAAACACACAAGGATTCGCTTATGTATATTTAGAATGTATTTTATTGTAACACTCAAATAGTGATTTATTGTTTCAGATGCCAACGGGATTTCTCCACCGAAGCCTCTATGTAAAACTAAATCGATTTTAGAATATCCTTGACGCTACACAAGCTCGATAACGGACCATGCGTCGCGTTCGTATTTCAAAATGTGCACACGTGATTGCAAATTTTGTACCGTGCGTCTGTGATCAGTGATGTGCAGTGTCGACAGTGGCTACCGTTAGACATCATGGCTACGATGGATTTGACCAACGAGGTGGTCCGGTTGCGGGCCGAATTGGAGAAAGTGTCCACAGAACGGGACATGCTCCTTTGCGAGGTTTCCAACTTGAGGCGGGAACTCGAATTGAGCGAATTGAAGAATCTGCAGGATGACAGGTCAGTTGAGACAATTCTCTTTTTTATCTTCCAAATAGATATTTCACATCACTTACCTGTGATCTTTTGTTACAATAGGTACAATACAACATGATAATTCAGCGAATATTATAATTATTATGTCTGAGGTCTCCGCACTCTGTCTCTTAAAAGTTTATATACATAACAACCTTTTCGAGCAAACAAAAGGTTCCTACGTCTTGTGGGTCCTTTGAGAGACTCGACAGTTCGTTGGGACCTCTTACATTGTGCCGGAGATTGGTGCAAGTTAGAAAGGATGAACGAAGTAATGTATACATTATTTTTATTGAACCATTTAGATACTAGTAAAGCATGGACACTCTTAAATTATGAAGTTTAAAATTTTCATCGTAAATCGTCTTCGATGTAACCTGAATCGTAAGCCATTCGGGTCTCGTGCAATTATGTCAATTGAGTCCCAGCTAACTGTTATTTTTTAATTAGGTATTTAAATTTCATTTAAAATATTTCACAAATATAAAAAAGAACATAGCTGAATATTATTTAAAACATGTAACTAGGATTACAAATTTACAGCCTAACTATTGTCTAAGTTTATTATAAACTAGCTGGTGCCCGCGACTTCGTCCGCTTTGAACCAAAAAAGTAGCCTATCCTGTGTCCCGTACATCCAAATGTTTATCTACCAAGTTTCATGAAAATCAGTTAATTCATTTGAGTTATGGAGGAACATACATACATACACATACAGAAAAAAATTCTAAAAATCGTCAATTTAGTTTAAGTATCATGTATAGAGCCTATAAACAGATATCTCTGAAAACAAAGTAACTTACTCCATGACTGACCCTTACAGATTTATTAATATTGATTTAATTATGCGACACATTATTAAATTTATAATTTCGAGTCCGACCGATTTTTAATCTTGTAAACATCCACCGCTAACTCTTTTGATTTGCGTCCTATAGACATCGTGCCTATTACTCGCATTGTTCCCGTTGAAGTTTCCGACGTGGCTGACGTCAGAAGGTCCTTCCTCACTCTGTGAATACACCCCTTAACATCTCATTGAGCTGAAATGTCTTTGCTTATATCTTTTATTATAAAATGTACAATTTTTCAAATATTAATTTCGGCTCAATAATCCTACACTTCTTAAAAGTAAATATTAGGTTCTCGAAAACCCAACACCCCTAGGTGGCCTTTCTTAATAGCCGATCTCCTATTTCAATTTTTTAATTAGCATTCTAATAATAATTCACCTTTTTTATTGCTAATTGAAAATTGACAAAAAGAACAATAATTCAATAATGAATTATCTACTGTCAAAGGATCTGCAAGTCGGCAAATAACAAAGAAAAAATCTTCTGAAACATTATTTTAACACAAACTACGAATAAATAAGTACTATTTATTCGTAGAACACAAAGCAAAAATTTTGCTCGTCCATATTTTTAACCGATACGTAGCAGAATTTTATTTTTATTTATTGCAATCGTTAGTATCGACAGTGAAACTAGAGCGAACTAACAGTGCCGTTTAAAAAGCGAACCAACGTTGTATTTCTTATGCAAACATGCGGGCGGTTTTCAGCCCCATTTAAGGTGTATTTTGTAGGTCACTTTTAAATGCACAAATTCACTACTATACATTTGAAGCGTATGTTAAAATTATTTTATTATTTCGTGCAGCGCTATTTGTTGATTTTCAGAAAATTTAAATGTTTCTTTATTTGAATCCAAGTTACGAGTCAATTACAGGAGTTCTACCACAAACTTCTCTTTCCCTTTAGTGTGTCAGTTTAGTTTACAAAATGCTATCTCTATCGAAACTCTAGATATTAGTATAGAACTTAGATTAATAAAGTATATTAAAAAACTTTAGAAAATAAGCTGATTTTTCCAAATTTCCACAACATTTTGAAAATAATAATTATATTTTATTTGTTCTTGGTAGTGCTCAAAAACTCCATCTTCAGTATATCCATCATAATATTATAATCAATGGTTGATAAAATGTTGCACAATCACTAAAGTGTATGAAGTTAGTCGTTAAGGGCGGTAACGATTACTTGCATTATGCAAATCGACGATCGCAATATGATTTGTTTGCGTAGTACTGCGGAAGAATTTTGGTCTAGGAACCGAGCCGGGTATTTTTCACGCATTGGATAATCTGAAATTGAAAAAAATTCCTGAGATTACCTTCCACATATAAATAATAAAAATATATATTGATTCCTACATAAGTACTCCGCATCGGTAACTATCGTAATTATCGTAAATGTTGCAAGCTCCCGATTTAGCGTACGTATATATACTGCTATAAACGTATTGTAGAACATGGAAAATGAATTTAGTTGATGATTGGGGTTAAAAGTACAATCTACAAATGGGATTATTTGTAATATTTTTCTTTATTATTATAGTGCGTTTTATATAAGGCTTTATCTATCTTCTTCTTATTATTATTATTTATAAAATTCGATGTGTGTTTGTATGCTGAACCGATTTTGATGAAACTTTCAGACAATCTTCAGCTTAGTGTAGCGGGTGTTCCTGTGAAGTTTGGTAGCGATCGGACGCGGACGAAGTCGCGGGCAAAAACACTAGTTCGATATAAAAAAAAGTAATGAAATATGCCAAATAGTGGCATACTTTCACTGGTTCAGAAAGGAAACTACTTTCCTTTCTGTTATTATATGGTCATGGCCTAGCTATGGTTTTAATATCGCAAAGAAGAATGTCTACCGAGCTAGTTAGTGTTCGACTGTTCGAAATAGTAATAAAAAAAGCAGTCGGTATTTGTGGCTGTGTGTTTCTTTGTCGCTTCTTAATTATATATTATAACTAGGTTCGCCCGCGTTAACTTTATAAAATACAACCTATGTTACTCGCTGACAACGTAGCTTTCTATAGATGAAAGAATTTTTAAAATATGTCCAGTAGTCCAATACAAATTTTCTCTCTTTATAATATTAGTATAGATATTTTAATTTACACCAGAAGGTTTAATGAAATGTATAAAGAGTTTATTTTTGTCTGTAAATAAAACTAACTATGTATCTTGTTTGAAAGAGTAGACGATTCCAGAGCCCATTTTGTTATGCACATAACTTGTCTCTTATCCTTTACCATATTAAGATCGACATCGCACTTGCATTTCTCCCGGCGTTGCTTGCGTCTATAGGCATCGATAGCAACCTATCGTCAAGAGGAACATAGGACTATCAGTTTTCCGGCCAGTTTTTACATAAAAGAAGACAAAAGTAGTTTCACGAATCCGAGAAGTGTCGCTAAATGTCAACAATATAGAGATCTTCATCTATTTGCATAAGTAAGATAAGCAGCGATAAATATCTCACTATCTAATCAAGAATTAAGAAGGTAATTCTTCTTTTAACTCGAAACAATATACCCATATAATTATGTCCGTAATCGGTTATATTGCGTCACATTATGAAGCCTCATGAAGTCATAACACATTTTGCCTTTTAATGCTCCAGCTAAATTTCTCTTTCGCCACAGCTAATGTCACTTTTACTACGCGTATAGTTAAGCAGGCGTCAAACGCGACTTGGAAAATAAGAAAAAGACCGTAGAAAGCCAGTAACTGGAGTATAAAACCGTTTGTATAATATGTTAGTGTGACATGTAGTTTGATACGAGGTTTGAGAAGCGGCGATAATTATCTTAGTTTGTAGTTTCTCTAACTTGTATCATTATATCTTATAGGGGTTGTAAAACGTATTAGTATTATTTTTTAAAACAAAATATAAATACATATAAATATAAAATTTGTCTTCCTTTGAAGATTGTTCATGATATTTTAATAATTATTTTATGAAACCTTTTTGATTTTATGTTATGTGTAGTATTTTTAAATACTAAAAGCTATCACTTTATAAGGAATATAATATACTTTATAAGAATAGACTTGTTAAGACTTAACTTGTTAAGAATATACTTGTTAAGGAAGTGGTTATCAGATTCATCGATTTAACACAAATACAAAAATAAAATAGTTGCTTGTTAAAAAGAAATGGAACCAATTTCAAAAATTATATTTATTATTCAACATACAATTATTTATTCCTCGAGATATTGTAACATTTCCAAGTGTTACAATTACTTATCGTGCTATTTATATTATACATTAATATCCTGCCTACAAGGTCGCCTGTTGAAGGACCATTACTTTCATTGTGCTTATTAATCAAATAACAATAAGTAATATAATCTGTTTATTACACGTGTGATGTGTTTGGTCCGAAAAAGAAGAATTTTGACAAGATGAGGATGGTAACCTGCCGTACGTCTCAATGTCCGATGGAAGAAAGGAGAAGGCGGTATGAGCTCATGCAACCTGAGCACTCTCTGAAGTACATCTTATAGAAGACACACATACAGACGATTTTATGCAGCTTATAGTTCCTAAAAGCGTACTAACAAATATTAATATACCATGCGTTACTGTGCGTCACTTAAAGGGGTTCTATGTATGTGAAGGCAGTAATAATTTCGCTTTTAATAATGTTATTTGGATTTTGCTGTGGATGGAAATCTGTGTAGGTATCTATTTGTATACCGTCATGTCAATTTCATAGTTACAAGTAAAGAGACCGCTAAATGGAAACAAATTAGTACGTCTCCAAAAATTATTTGTTGTTGCCCATTGCAAAATCGACTTTTCCGTCTTTAGCGTGTTCGACGTGTGGTATCTATTACTTGAACAGAGATGATGCAAGCAATCCTCATAAGGTTTATTGACCTTGACCTGGCTTACAACACTATAACTGCGAGCATCTGACCACAGTTTAACACGACTCTTAACCTGATATAAATAAAGGCGAAGATTAATAGCATACGGTTGACAGGTTGCGAGTGTCTTCACATGCGAACTTAATATACGAGTTTAATTCATATCGCAAATTGTGTTTTAACGACACCGTCGAGGTTGTTTTGGCATACGTAAGGCTCGGTAAAATTAATTTTATTTACTGTAATATTAATACATACAGTTTGTTACCATGTACTGGTTATAATATACATAAGGGAAGATGAAAATGACAATGAAAATGAAACAAAAAAAAAATTCTACATTTTTTAAACTTAGGATTTTCATAAAAAAATTTGTCTTGAACCTCTCAAAACGTCTCAACTTCATTATCGTCTTCAAATTTGTTGCCTCTGAGGTTTTTTTTTGAACCATGAGGTGATTCTTGAGGTAGAAGTCACTGGGAGCTAGATCTGATCCGAAGAGTTCTAATCCCATTTCTCGAATGGCAGTCATCGCAACTAGTATAGGCACAGTATACAGGCTTAGTTAGTGAGACACACCGGGCATCATGACCAAGAAAACTTTTGGTGAAATAGCACTTTGGCTCGCAGTTTGGCGCGTCTTTTTTCTTTAGTACCTAACTTACCGCAATTTACTTATTTGATCTGCATTTATATAACCAGAACATTATTGTACCAAAATCCAAACTAAAGTAAAATGTAGGTACCACACCGCAGGTCAGACACACGCAATTTAAGATTTTAATGTGAAATCGTGAAGCCTACCGTAACTACTTGGTTTTACATCCAATTGTTTTTGCATATTTTGCATAATGATACTGGCTTTGATTTTGTATTTTAATTACATATGTATTTTTTAATCTACATCATATGTCATCAACTCAGCCGCAGGATCGTATCGAACCGTATCGAAATATTAATGTAAAATGCCTTTTTCTTGTACAAACAACTATAAACAAACAGTTTCCTGCGGCTTACAAAACTTCCTCCTAGCTTAGGAAAGTGTTTACCAAATCTAAATTAGTTGTGAAGTATATTAAAGTAGAAAGCCTTAAAACCGATAAAATAAACAAAGTTATTATAACACTAGACACTGAGTTTTCGCCTACAACGCAACCAACTTAAAGTTCCTTGGGCATCTAAAATGCTGCTATTTTCTTAAAACCCAGTTCTGCTAAGCTGTCTGTTCGGCGAGAGTACTGCTTTTCTTTTGAGTTTTATGACGCCGTCAAGTTATCTGTTTTAACCTATATTTTCACCCCTGCGTACATCCTGGTTGAAGAATTTAAAAGAGTGGTTCGGTATTAGCACTCGATCCCTCTTTTGTGCAGCAGCTTCCAAGATAAAGATAGCCATAACTAATGGTCGCCAACTTTCGTAAAGAACCTTAAAAAGATTTATTAATTTTGTTTTGCTCGCTTATTTTCGAAGAAATTATAATATAATGCAGTAATGTTCCTTGAAAATAGATAAATATATAAATAAATAGGTATTGGCATATGTTTGCATATAAATTATATAGTTGCAAGGCATAACAGGACTATAAATTACATTAGTTGCATTGGTAGCGAAAATAATGTTGAGAAATCTTGTTTATTATTATTACACCAATTTCTAAGCAAATTCACCTCGACAATGTAAAGTAATAACTATGTCAACTAAATTATTTTGTTAAAAAATGAAGCAACATTTTAGCGTTTCCCCACGCATTGCGTGGGCTCGGGCATATATGTATAACCCCTGTATGAGGTCAAAGAAACAACCTCGGGGAATGTTTCCTTCCGAGTTACGATAACTGAATACGCAGGGACACATTTGTTTTTGTTGAGGGTCGTGCCAGTTTCAGAGGAGGCAGGTGGCAGCGGCAGTAGCTCGTGATGGTATGACGTCATTAGTGTTATGAATAATTTCCTCTCTTATTAAGGGACAAATATAGAAAAAGTTAAGGGATTTTGATAATCGAGGTCTCAAAAGTGACGTGTCTGTATTTTTAGAAAATCATATAAATGAAAATCGTCAAACCTGCTGTAATTTGGATAAGTTTGAAGATAAAACTATTCAATTCAATTATTTATTGCGGAACCATAATGTATAAAGATGTTATTATAAAATATATAAAGACCAGTGTTATGGACCCTGTCGGGTATGCAACTTAAGGGATTAGGAGAGAGGAAGCGTAAACTACATATATAAAAAGAATTTTTATTTTATTTAAATTAAATTTTAAATTAAAAAATAATAAATAATATTTACATATATTTACATTAAATAATTATATGATCTATAAAATATTCATTAGTGTTATAGTAACATTTATTATTTAGGATTTTTTTAATTTTTTTTTATAAATATGATATTGTTGTTTTCTTTTTTTTAAATTATCTGGTAATTTATTATATATTTTTATAGAAGAACTGAAGGTACTTGAAGAATTTAGTTTTAATCGTGATGTTGGTAATATTAAATTATTTTTATGTCGTAGCATATACTTGTATGGTAAGTCTGCACGTTTTGTATAAAATTGTTTATATTTTCGGACAAATTTACACATTTCTATAGACTATATACTATACACAACTAACTATAGTCTGGCCACAACACAATGTTTCTGTTTGTTCAAATGGAACGAGAATTAAACCTTATCATTGATAACACCAGTAATATAAAGTTCTTTTAAAATAGTTGTTTAAAAAGTTTAGTTTTTGTACGACGAGGCATCACTGGTATTTTAAATTTATGTGGAAACAGTCTCTGTCCGCCGTCTGTACCTCTGTGTACGTTTAGATCTATTAAACTATGCAACCGATTTAAATGCGGTTTTCACTAATGGAAAGAGCGTTCTTATATATATAATGTGCAGAAAAAAATCCGTGCGAAGCCGAGGGCGGCTCGCTAGTAACTATTATACTAAACCGATCGTCATAAAGTTGTTGATTAAAAAGCACAACTAACAAACACATTTGCGTTTATAATATTAGTTTTCTAAACAGTTGTAACAAACATAGAAATGTACTTAGGAATGCATTACAGCACTTTAAATATATAATTAAACGTAACAAAGTCGGCATAGATTTTCCGCCTTCACAGTACTTATATGCTTATGACAACACACCCCTCATCAATATTCCATACTCGCCCTCTTGTTATGTAGAGCTCTTTACCGAACAAGCAGTTTTTTTAAATTAAAAAGAAAACACGCTCTCTCACTTCAGGTAATTGGCACGCGTGCCACTTAACTATACCAGATCGATACAAACGATGATGTCTAAATTTGAAAACAGTACAGGGTTTTTTTAATGAAACAAATCCTAACTAATATTACAAATGCGAAAGTGTGTATGTTTTTACGCTTTCACACCTCTGATGACAATGGGTTAAAACAGGTCTGTTGGTGTCTTTATAACGACTCAGAAGCGCGGGAAGTCCCGGCAAATCAAAGCGATGCATCCACTGTGTTGCCATAAAGATGTGGCGGGGGAAGGGTATGACAAAAAATCCTAATATAGAAATGTTAATTATTTTGGTCTTTTTTATTCAATTTTTATATAATTTTCACTCAAAATGATGAATATTGCTTCTTATTTTTGTAGAAAGCTTAATAATGTAAGCTTTTAAGCGATTACTTTGACTTTCAGTGCATTTCAATGCTATTGTCAAAATAGCCCCTCACTCTGGGTAACTGACACCTACAAAAAACAATAAAAACAATAGAAGAATTCATTTTTTTCCCATTTAAGCATTGGACTGTATAGCCAAAGAACTAATTGTACTATATAGATAGTACAATAGATAATTTTGTATTTTGTCTTAGGAACAAAAAAAAACCCTCAAAACCCTGTCAAATTAACCCCGTTTGACGGTATGTCATATTCGCGTACGGAGGAAAATAAAATGTTCCCGCGAGATTTGCTTTTCTGTCATTTTGCATTATCGTTCGCAGTGCAAAACTAAACGCCCACATAATTACGTAAAACGGACTGTTACCGGTCGTCCATTTTGTCATTTTTTTTTTCAGGCTAATATCAAATACTTTTATAATTTTGTTCTTATATATGAAATTAGTCTCGGATATTTCTAAACATAATGTCTAAAACAATTTTTAAATAGACGAATGTCGTCTTAAATGTGTAGTACCTTTTTTGAAATATTTCATTTAATTTAATTCATAAAAAATATGAACAAAGAGATGAAACTTGTTTAAATTTACCAAGAGAATCATACGCTAATAGAGCGCATTGCTGAAGGTATTTTTTTGTGTACGGATATCATCGAATTTAAATCCTCTTAAACCACAATTATTAATTTTATCTCAAACGACTCTCAGGTTATGATTTTCCCCGTGTAAATTGCTTGTGATAATTGGTTAATTTTTATTAATTATGTTTACCAACGTATTAGGTACTTTGTTTTAAATTTTGATCATCTTATCTTTAGAGATTTTCATACGTATGTGAAATCACATAGTTTATTATTTTTTTTTCAATAAAAAATGCAATAAATTCGTGCGGTATAATTAAGTTTATATATTTTATACCGTCTGAAGTCCTATTAAATACTATCAAACAAATAAGAGCGGTCGGGAATAAACCGCGTTCTAATCGTCATTTAAATACGCCCACTTATTGTTGCAATCAATTTGGTCTCATCACGGAGTTTATTGTGATTTTCTTTTCAATATTTAAACGTATGAAAATTACTTCAGGATTCTTTTTTAAAAAGATATAATTAATATAATTAAATAAATAAGTATGTGTGTTAAATCTACTAAGATAACACGCTAAGACTTAGGTCAATGAAAAATATTTTACACGCGTTAGCAACTTATTCACTATAATAAGTTTTTTTTAAAGGTAATCTTATTGTAAAGGTTTTGAGTGTAAATTATAAATGTAACAAGTGTCTTCAGCCGACCCAGATGGCTTCGAAGTATTTGCGATCGACTTACGAGTGTACTAATCCCGAGTGTCGCTGTGAATTCAGGTATGGAAGTAGTTGTAAGTTAGCTTTGAAAAAACTATTACTTTCATTGCTTCGTAATAAGTTACTAGAAGAATATAATCTATTACATTTTTATGTCTATCAGTCTATCTATACCTACATATACAGCGTGGAAAAATAAGTTGGGCCCTGGAGGGAAACTACCTTAAATCTTTAAGTTGGCTCATTTTACATAAATAAAACATTCCTTTATTTTTAAAAAGAAACAAAACTGCATTCAAAAATTTTCTAAAACTCGCTTGGCTCGCCCGGGACTCGAACCAACTAAAATTTTAAAAAAACAAACACTCGCTGTTTTATTATACTAATCGATAGGATTATTATTCAGGATAAAATTTCTCTAACAAACATTTGGTCTTAAAAATAAAAATGATCGTAAAATCTAACATTAACTTTATTTTGTTATCAATTTGTTACACTTAAATTATTTAACTGATAAATTGTTCGAAATGAACCCCCTCGTTCCGGATACACAAATTTAGTCTCCGTTGAAATTCATTTCTTGTAGCCTTCAGCAAAGTGTTGTGGTGTATGCCCCTAATAACATTTTCTATAACCCTTAGCTCTTGCACGGTGTCATAACAGGTTTCATAAATAACATTTTTTACATTACGTTCATTAAAGAACTTGTGTACTATAATTGCAAAATGTCCTTAACATACACAGCTTTCCTGGCGATGTTTTCCCACACAGTTAAAGCAAGTGATCATTATTCTGAAATCAAAAGTTTCAAGCCCGACCGGCACCGACGACTATGCTATCACTGTTAATGTTTTCTAATTTTACATAACCAGTTGCGGAAATGCTCTGTCTGTGAAATAATTCTCATAATTGCCAATTTGTAGATAAAACATGTCACAATAAATGTCTTCATTATTTTGTTTTCTTTTTAGCAAACGTCCCTTACAAAAAAATTACTGTTTTTCAAATGAGTCTTTGTTAATGGTGTTTTGCAATTTAAATTTTATAAAAGTCAAAATATTATACTTAACTATCAGACAATTGACAAAATATGAGATAAATATTTTTTGTTTTTATAGCAAGGAACCTACTGGGTTTTTTTTTTATAATTAGTTATTATAAAAGAATATGGGGCCAAATCAATTTAACTAGAATTTTCAATAATGACGAAAAATGACGTATTTAATAGATTGAGCAGCAGATACTATCTGAAATTTAGTCCAACGAGGTTTGTAAAGAATCCTTAAATTACTCTGGGTGGATTTTATTTACTGGTGATAACTAGAATTATTATTTTATTAGCTACCAATATCTTGTGTTCGAGCTAAAGAATTTTAAGCCGACTTGGAACCGCGCAAGCTTGACTAACTATGTCACGTCTCCGTCTGAAATCTAGGTTATGTAACATATTGGGAACCTGTTTGCAAGCTGCATACTCTAACTAAGTAATCAGGTAGGCGGTACGACAAGGGCTAACAGTTTTTGTACCTTGCTACACTTTTAATAAGAACTACAGTTGACTGGTGTATGTAATTATATATTCTGCTGCCGTATCAGTTACCTCGTTGCGTTACTGTGACAATGTGTAAAACTAGTCAACCGTTGTTGCGTCGACTTACGTATTAAAAATTGCACCAATATAAGAGTTTGTATGAAAAATACTAAATCAAACCATTACTATTACTAATCAACCATTATTTCTTACAAATATGATAACGATCACTTTTTTGAAGTCGAAAACTAAGCAATAAATCTTTTAGGTTTTTATTTTATTTTTGTTTTATTAAAATAAAGTCAGTCATATCAATTCAACAATAATATAGGAATAAATACATATATATGTATGGTTTAAATCTGAATGCTAATAACGGCCTTCTTTTTATGATAAAAATAACTATGAACACAATTCTAAAGTCTGAAAAAGTCTTAAGTCTAAATACTGCCTTTTTAAAGCCAAAATAAATCTGAAGATGATCTAGCAATAATGATTAGTATTAATATAAATAACTAAATGTCTTCACACATTCCACACATCATCATCTAGTTCTATATTAATCAACTAATGCTTCTATGATGGATACCAGACAGTTGATATACTACATAGATTACTTTTTTTTGCAAATACATACATACTATAAATGCAAAACATCCATGACTGAGGTACAAAGGTAAAATGTTACCATAAACATTTGTCCCTAGCGGGATTCGAACCCGCAACCCTTTGGTTAACAGCTAGAGTTACTAGCCACTAGACCAAACGTGTCGTCAAAAGTAATAAGTAATAATACTAAGCAAAAATACTAATTAAATAAGCAATTAATATTAACTAAGCAAGTGGAAACGCACCTCTCAGGCTGAGAATAATTTGGCAAAGTCATTTAGTTTATCTTCGTTCTTAATTGAATACGGATGCATTGAGCGAAAAGCTTAGCGCTACAACCATTTCCCTTGACCGACAGATTTGACTTGCGTCCCCTTGGTTCAGTGATTCTGAGTGATGCCTTTCAAATCAATGACGTTGGCTCGCTTAATTCTCTTAAAGGCTCGTCGTATGAATGGCTCCAGCTCATACTCGTAGATCATATAGCAGAACCATGCCAATATTTATGTCAATACCTATTTATCTACACATATGATAAAATATGTATTGTATATTATTGTCGCTGTTCGCTTTGTGTTGCGTTTGTTATAATCGTACCTTGTATAAGTAAATCTCTGGAATAATAAATAACATCAGTGGCTAACAGATCTACTAAACAATTGGTCGCACGTACAGTTGTACAAACCAACTACTTAATATGTACCGCATGATCTGCTCTCGATTCCAATACACATCGATCTACACGTAATGGCTATTACTTAAGTTGTCGCTCACCACCACAACCCTATAAACAGAGAAGAAATATATGTTTTAGATCAAGAACGAAAGAGACACGTTGTATGGAAAAGGGTATTGAATGGTCTAACACTATTACCTATTTGTTCCTTTGGTTTACAGCCGTTCGTTTGTTTTCCAACTAGCCGTTTAAGTATAACTAGTTCATTAATTTTAAAACGGTATTTGATACTCCAGTAGATATAGAAGTGAGAAGTACACAAAATGCCTATTTCCAGATTCTTAATAAATACTTCACATATAGATAACGCTACAATTCGTAATTCATCACAAACGTCACTCATGACTTCATATGCGCAACGGTTTGCAGTACTTTCCATAGCAAGGTTTCAAGCGTTTCAGGGAATGTATATGTAATTAAACTGTATTAAGGGATGCTTAATATAGTAATGGACTCATAAAAATAACAATTAGTCGGAACTAAGCACACTGCGCTCTGCAATCATGAACTTAACAGCACGCCTGGCGATAACATTCACATTTGCCGTTGTGTTTCGATGTGCGACATTCATTGCTGTGTTCATTCTAACCTCTCACTTTATTTCATACCCTTTATTCTCTTTAGATCGGTGGATCCTCCGTGTCGGCTGTTAGCTGCCTGAGATACTGGTGGCCAGCCTGCGGCGTCCTCATTGCATATTCATGCATTAAACGTTGCTGTAATTAAGCCTTTATCTGTAGCGCATATAGGCTGATATATCCATCTATATTACGATCCATTGCTGGGCACAGAATTTTTCTTAATGATCCTCTGATAATTTTAATGATAATTTTTCTTAGGTCCACTACGACACTGATTAGACTATTTCTCATAGACACCTGAAATATCGTCGGCAATAAGCTAATTTCATTCAAATAATTCACTTTTTCTTTCCATATTGAGTCAATACTTACAGCTTCCGGTTAAACATAAATTGTCATTAATCCGTTACTCTGTAAGCAAATGCAATACTGAAATATAAAATCTGTATGTAAACAGACAAAGACTAATTTAGTCAGACAAACGTAACACTTTCACTTAGTTGTAAATAAAATATCGTTTTCGTTACGCCACCACCCGCATTAGTTTCCTGTTTGTTACTATCAATTTGGCTTGCCACTACATTGGACATCTCTGAATTGAAATAAATGTCAAACGATCCATCTTTATTCCTTGAAAGCAAACTATGCTAGAAACTAGAAAAGCATAATGTTTCGACCTTTTGTCAAGACAACTGTTAAACACAATGCGTGATTTAGTTGAAATTGTTCCTAGCTCTGATATGGCCGTAATACGTGCATGCACTGCTGCTGACTAGTTGTAGTCGAAACTGTCACAGGTAGCTGATAAAGTAACCGGAGCCGGTGGTCAGCAATGGGGTAACTGTACCATTCGCTCAACCGCACACCGCTGCGTCTAGGCACGTTCATTGACTATCAACATGTTCTGTTAGTGTTTTTAGTTACCTCAGCGAAATGTTAATGGCGAGACTCTCTAAAGAAGTGTACGTAGATAAGGCAAACATTTTGTTACAGTGGATTTTGTTACATTAGTTGTAAATTTTTTTTTTTTTTTAAATGTTTATTTAATTATTTATATTAAGAAGACTAAGTTCAGAATTTCATTAATTTAATTAGAAGTTAAATACCGCTGGTACAAGACAAAAATCCAATAACTAACGGTGATAATGACGAACCACCTGGCATGCAGTTTACGTAACAGAAAAAGCTGTCTGACTATATTTCAAATATTAATTAATTTATTAACCATTGGATTTATTATTGTAATTACTTGTTTAGTCAAAGATATTATAACATCATGCGTAACATATTGGTCACTATATTTCTCTACTATCAAGAACTAATAACTTGATCACCATCGTGGACCGGTTCCCAACGACCTTGCGCCCGCGCATGCACATTCACTAGATATACAAGATCGAAGCGTCTCGTCAGGTGATTGGTTTATTTTCTTTAGATCCAATTTGATTAATTTGGAAAGCTGCGTTTGTTTCAAGGTGTTCTTGTGCCAAATTAGTTAACAGTTACACCTTTAATCTAAATGTGATATAAATTGCAACACTTTGTTTTGTAATCTGGTCAAAGTAGTTAACTTTAAAACACTCGTTTCAATAAGTTATTTCTTAGCTGGACTGCCACGAGCCGCTTAAGGGTTTTAAATTCAGGGCACCTGTATATCTTAGGGCGACGAATTGGTGAACAAAATGATCCCAGTTAGTTGAGCTGATTGGGCAGTGTGGGCCGTTGTGCGTAGGAAAGTTTCAGTTATTATATCGTAGGCTAAGTTCGTATGTGATAAAAATGTCTTATATTACCTTTAAAATAATTATATCGCTCCTTTTTATATATTTATGATTTATTTCCACTGAATATCTCAAAGTAACGAAAGTAATCAATACCAATTTTGTATAATGATTTTTTGACGATTCTTTATCTTGTTACTGACTGCATATTCTTTATTTTTAATGAAAATTATTTCATATTTGATAACATTCTTAGACAATGAAATGAACGCTTTAAACGGTATCTTTTTAATGGTTTCTCTTTGTTTTGTAATTAATTACAAATAATATAATTATACCTACCTACGTATATAAAAATGTTATTTTGACTAACACATTGTTTGTTAAAATAAAGACAATGACATTGGTTCAAAGAGCCACCTTGATTCATTACTATTGTTAGCTACCTACCAAGCAACAGGTGTTTTTAGGTTTCATATAGGCATGAAATGAATGACGCACAGCGTACGGCCACGAATGTACACAACAGATGGGCCGGTGGTCGTGTAGTTTGTGTGGCTTCAAAGATTGTATGGTTTTTGGTTAAAACCAGGAACACCAGTTGGTAAACGGGAAAGGAAGTAAGTAGCCTTGTCCACGAAAAAAAAAACCAAAAAGAAATCTTTAAGCTTTTCTCCAATTTTACAACTCGTTTTGCCCACGAGGAAATTGACCGATTCGTAGAAAGCATTTTCTTGACAGTTCAGAGATTTGGCGCTTGAAGACGCCTGAAGTTTCAATTTTCTATACTGGGATGCGCAAGAGTGTGTGCTTTCTCTCGTGATTTGTGAAGCCTCTCAGCGCTGAGTGGAGTCATGGAGTGGCGCATGCGCTCTATCAGTCGCTCACGGCGGTCGGTTTGGGCCGTACGCGTTCGGTCCGTTTTGTTGACCGCGAATTTTAAAAACAGTATTACCGATCGCGTCACACAGTTCGTGTCTCTCTAGTGTTTGTGTACAGTGCAAAAACAAATACACACCGTGATAATAAAACACTTGGATTTTACCAAGGTTAATACAGTGCCTAGTGTTGCAAAAACCTGAAGATCTTCGAGTGTTTTTTCCTCGACAATCGTCACGCGCTTTGACTCTTTATTATAATAGGTTTGCATTATTGTAATTGTTTGTAATTATTCTTTCTGCTTGACGACGTTTTCTGTTATTGATAGTTTTCCGACATTCTTCCTGGATCTATTCATCGTCTATTTCTGGTGGTTTAGGTGAATCTATTCGTCTATCGTTAATATTGTACTGACAGATTTTATCACTTGAATTCCTATATTGTTTAATTTGTGACTCATTCCACGAGATTGTCTATAAACTTTTGAGTAGGTCGTAAAGTCCTTAAACGCACCTAAAGTAGAGAGACCTTGGCAGTTTAAGTTTCTTTTATTTTTTAAATGCAAGTTTAAATGGATTTAATAATATTTTAAGTAATTTTTTATTTGTAACATTAGGTGATTTTATTTTTAGGAAATTGTAAGTCAACACACACTTAAAAAGAACTAATTTTAATCATTAAATGTAAGTTTTACAAAACATAGACTTATCTCTATTGCTTAAAACGTTAATGTGGTTGTTTTTTAAACTTTCTCAGTGAAATTTTTATACCTAATGAATGTTAAAACCGTATCAAAATTCTATGAATTTTTCAAAAAATTTCTTGACATCTAAATTTCAAATTCCAATAAGAAAATTTTGGTTTACGCAGGACAGACTGCGTTTCATAGTACCCATATTTTTATACTTAGGCGACGATGGTAGGCACTTACAATCAGTCTGACTTTAGATTTAGGTATTTTATGATTTCATTTTCCTTATAGAACAAGGTTGCACGACCACGTTCCCGGATGGCAAGGCGAGATTAAGCACGCCCGCACATTGAGCCACTAGTCGCAACCACTAAACGCGACCACAAGTTGCCACAACTGCGGGTCGTCCGTGCTTGCTCTTGTGGCCGCGTTTTGTCGCTCGCATCGCGCGCACACTCACCAACACACGTCAGTCTAGTGTGAAATAAGTAGTGGCCAAGTGGCGGCGACTGGTGGCCACTAGTGGTCGCGTTTAGTGGCCGCGTGTTATGGCCCAATGTGCGGGCGGGCTTAGCGACGTATGTTGTATGAAATCCCAATAATGCTGCCGGACAGTCTCATGTTTTAAATAAATAGTAACGTCACGCTACACTGAACAAATTTTGTTAGAATTATTATTAGCACGTTATCGGAAACTTTAAATTGCAGCCCGTTATTAAACGTTAATCGTACCGATAACTAAAATTGGATAAACATCCACAAGTTTCCACTGCTAATTGACTGTGAAAAGTTATCGTCAGAAACGTGACCTTACTACACGTGATTTGCACATTTTTAAGCGTTATAAAATTAACACAAAGAAATAACTTTGATAAGGGATTCGTTTCGTGATACGTAAAAAATTACAGTTATGGTTTCTCAATTATAGCAGTAGGTACTTGATATTTCAAAGGATCGACTGTCTTAGACAAAATTTGGCTATCCTGGTTTTAACTAAGATATCGGATCTCAGATGTTTAAAAAAAATCGAATCTCAGAACAAATCGGAATTCAGTCAAGCCAAATTGGGAGCGCGCTGCCAATTTTGATAGTAGTTATAGTATAAAATGACTGTTGCATGCGCCTTTCTTCACATAACTTTATAAAATATAGCCTATGTTGGGTCTGGGCCAAAAAACTAATAAGCACTGTTTAGGTACTGACTACTGCAATAGGCACCTGATACATTTCTATCTTATACAGGTTTTTAGTGGGTTCTATGTTCTATTGCTTCATATACGAGTATAAAATTCACTAAAATTTACTAAAATTAGCGGTTTATGCACCGCACCTATTTGTAGAAAAACAAATTTGATAAAGCACATACGAAATTTTCTCACGGATAGGTAAGGTATGTTTTGAGATAAGTGTTTATCAGATTAGACAAAATATTTTACACATTATAAATAAAGAGATAAAATTGCGTAAGAAATTTAAATAAATATGTTTACTTGCTCCATATTTTACACTTGTGATAAATCAACGATAAAATTCGAAATAGACGCTTGAACAAGGCACTTTTAAATGAAGTATAAAGTAGCTAATAAACTCTCACAAGAAATCAACTAGTTGTCTTACAAGTAAGGCTGCAGTTTGTTAAAAATTGACCCTCGTTGAATTTTAACGCTGCTGATAAAATTATTTTCTAATAAAATAAAATAATATCTACAATTATGTTATATTAACGGCAAAGAAGAATTCATAGTATAATTAACAATCCAGTATTTAAAAAATAATATTTATATAGTTTTTATTAGGTAAATATAGTTACATATAGCTCTCTCACGCCCTGCAGCATTTTGAGCTGTGTTCATGCACTCGATACGATAACTAGTTCACAATTTAAAAAAAAACTACTAAATTTGTTTAGCGCATATAACTATTTTTATATATTGTCATTTTGAAAATATGTTTTTTTTTTTCAAAAACTATTCCATTTTCTTAATTGAGACCTCACATTATTGTCAATAATCCGTTTTTTGTCTTAACATAATCAATAAATAAATAATAAACATATTAATAATATATTAATCTAGCTGTTGCACGCGACTTCATCCACATAATTTTATAAAATATAGTCTGTTACTCGCTGATAGATAATATAGCTTCCCAACAGTGAAATATTTTTTTAAATCGGTCCAGTAGTTTCGGCGCGTATTCAATGCAAACAAACAATCAAATCTTTCCTCTTTATAGTATTAGTGTATAGATATAAATAAATAAATTAATTAATTAATTTCAACATATAATTATGATGATCAAATTATATTTCAAGCTTCTTGTGTCACTTTGCGTAGGTATCGTCCGCCACCGAGGTGACAAAGAGATGACCTTTTGTTTTTATTAAATTTCCACGCTACGCGGCGTTGATTGCTGAACTTAATTAACTTTTTTAATAATTCATTATTATATTTTAATTTTTCAATGTTGGAACTTTGTTCAAAGGCAATTTTGAAATGTCATTTTCATTTCATAAATTTGTCGTTTCCTTTGTTTGGAATTGATATTAACTCGTTTAATATTAATTACTAGCTGTTTTACACACATTTTTTTACACTATTATAGTGTCTGTTATATATGTTTATTTTTTAAAAGAAAGTGCCCTTCACGCAATTATTCATTTTAACTCAATTTAGCTTTTAACTTTCACTAGTTACTGCAAACGCATATGTTGTGTCACCTTCACTCGCAAAAAGAAATCTGAAAGTAATTAAAAACTTAAAAACTAAAACTGACTGGTAGTTTCTTAAATATTTCAATTTCAATAATTATGACATATATGTACCAATAAATTAATCGTTGTAGACCACGTAAGTAATGGCATCCATATCAAATCTGAAATCACGAACACGTTTGCAACGAATAAGTATTTCAATATATTTTAATAGAAGGAGAAATAGGAACACCTTGTCATAGACAAGCTCTCGAAAATATAGCTGTGTAGTAGTCTTATTTTTGTGGCGGCCAGTTTATTTATTTATTTTGTATGTTATTTGTCAATTGGTTTATTTATTGGTTTTTCTCTTTCTTTTTTTTGTTTACTTCATACGTTTTTGTATGTTTTCTCCCAGCTCCAATATTCTGTAGTGACTTGTAACATAATATGTTTTAGTAATTTAGTGAAAACGTTGCTGATTTATGTTTTTCTTGTATGTATATGTATAGTGAGTAGCGAGATGTATATAAAATAAAAAAAATGTTCTCCTAATATAAATAAAATAAAAATAAAATGGACTAATGACGTAGAATAAGACTGTAAATTTATATGTTCCATAATAAATAAAAACTGTTGTATAATAAGACGAAGTGTAAGTTCATCTTGAAATATCTGACACGTCAAGAAATAAACTAAAAATTTTCAAAGAGCTTATATTTTGTTTAAAATTCTTATCACAATTCTTTTATTCTTAATGTATGGTTCCTCACAATAAATTTGTTAAACTCGACATTGAATTATTTTTATCATAAATAGACTGTTTATTTTGATAGGAAATAGCAACGAAAACTTCCCATGGTCGGTGGGAGGATCTGGTTCGCAGATTTTCCCTTTACAGAAAATCACCTTGAATTAACAGCACGTATGCTATTGTGATTCGGTGAGTGATTCAGTGCGACATTTCCCTGTTCCCTCCTAATCCCTTTTATCCTTAATCTTCCCAAGGCCAGAATCCTACGGAAAATAGGAACATTAATTCTACTTGTAGCACCTGAGGCAGTCTACCTGACAACTTTTACATAAAAAATGACTAAAGTTTAATTATAGAGTTTAAGTGAGAGGATCGATAAACTAACTGTCTCATTGAAATGCTTTGTATTTTTGAAATAAAGTACCTACAACATATTATAACCAATATCTGAAAAAAAAAGTTGTGGTATTTTTGGATGGATGTGCAAAAATCCATTTATTATTGTCACCAATATCGTATACTAGTTGTATTATTTGCTCGTCAGTGAACTTTTTATGGATCCCCACGTCAGATTGTGACGCACGACGAAATAAAAAAAGTGTAGCTATACCGAGCATGAAAATAAATGGTCAACGATGTGTGATGCTTTCAATGCCAACGATTAGAACAATGAGTTTTCTAAAGGGTTTTCAAATTAGTTATTTTTGTACCTACTTCGTATATATATCGATTTATTATTCACGGAACCTTATAAAATATATAGCCTATGTTACTCGCTGATAATGTCGCTTTCTATTAGGTGAAAGAATTTTTTAAATCGGTTCAGTAGCTTTTGAGTTTATCCATTACAAAGAAAATACAAATCTTTTCTCTTTATAATATTAGTAGGTATAGACTAGCTGTGCCCGCAACTTTCCCTTGCCCGCTTCGTATTTAGGAACTCAATATAACTTTTTTGTTTGTAAATCAATTGGAATGAACCAAAAACTAAATGTTACGGGAAGAAAGATTCAAATCGGTTAAGCCGTTTCTTAGATTTAGCGCAGACTCCTTTTGGATTCCAATCTGCATCTACTATATGATATTCAATCTGTAGCGTAACATTCTATCCATACATACCTTGAATTCGTACTTGAATGCACTAAATTTACTAAGGCCGCACGAACTATCGAAGTACCTACTTGTATAACATACATTAATGACACTGAATTGTCATCGAGCTGCTGCCTTTAAAATACTCGGTATCATAGGAAAGTCTCGGGACTTATATATCTATGTATTGTGGAGTGGAATTTCAAACTAACGAACTATTGTTGGGGGTCGCGAGATATTCTACGTCCACGTTGGATTTGATAAATGTTCCTTTGCCGTGTCACCGCTACACGTAAACTCCTTCGCGGGGCATGATTGAGGGCTTCTTTGTCAAAACTTACGCTAGAAACTTCTCGAGAAAATGCACAGTTGGATACTTATAACTTTTGAATCTATTTCAAACATGAGAAACTTCGCATTCTTTCTTTATAAGTACTAAATGCAATACCTAGGATTTTTTCGGTGATAATTTTGTGAGTTTATTCGACATCGTTCGTAAGATTCGTAAAAATAAATGCAATCTTCTGAAAATAGTTCTTCAAGTTCATCAAAATAATTTCAGCCGTCATACGTTTTTTTTTTGTAAAGGTGCAAATAACAAAAAAACCTTATTTTGAAATCGCTTCGGAATTTCAAAATTCCGTAATTTTCCATTTTGAACTTCTACTACATAAGAACTAAATGCTTCACTACTACTTACCACTTTATTGCATAAAAATATGAAAACGCAGTGAGTTTTAATAGGTATAGAAAATGTTGGTGTTTTATGAACTAGAAATGATTTATTACGAGTTCGTAACTTGTGTAGGTGAAACTGATATAATATAAGAATATTTTATTTTACTATTAAATATAGTTTATTATCTTGTATAAAATAAAGTAAAAGTTTAATAATACTTCTCTCCTTTTTCACATTTTAATGTGCACTGAAATATTATTTTTAATATTACCATCAATATAACGTTATTGTACGGTACGCTAATAGCGAAAATGACATACTTAGACTTTGGCCAACACATTTACCCGCAAGTCGAAAACAACAACATACACAAGCAGTACTGATTTATTTTATTGAAAGGTTAGACATGTTTTGTTTGTCTCAATAAGATTCAATGTCACGTGTCACGTCTGAACAAACATGTGAAAGTTTTCTTTGCTAATTAAGAGTTTGCCTCTCAATGTACAACACACCTAGGGTTGGCAATGCGCCCCCTTTTTAACGATTATTACCTCGTTGGTTTACGTGTGTATATTTAAAAGCATTTTTGGTTATTTACGGTTTTTTTATTGTTATTAAAAAAATATTACGTTATTCAATGGTTTTAAGATCTTTTGTTTTCATCATTTCCACTGTGAACTTAAAAAGTTGTCGGGAGCTTAAAAAATACTGTACAATTCAAAACTTGTCTATTTGAGTAACTATTGCCGTTGTTAAAATGAACAAACAATGTTTAAAAAAAAATACAAAATTAATTTCCCTCCCAATATGCCAAAGCGACAACCCTATAACCCCTCGGGGTTTTGTAGACGAAATTAACTTAAACTGAATTGTATAACGACGATTTGCAAGCGACTCCCGGCATCGCAAAATTGATTATAATTCAACGTGAGACAAACTGGGTATAATGAACAATGTTCGCTTATTACTTCAATGTCGAAAACATTGAAAAGCGCTGTTAAGTTCAGAATAGATTTTGACCGCGTGAAAAATTTAAAAGTGCCCTAGGATTGTTAAATGTATCTTTGTACCAAATATCTTCAAAAATTCATCAATTTTCCATAATATCATAAAAGACCAGACACATTTCAAATTAATAAAGTCTATATACAATTGAACAAGTTTAAGTAATATTCTTTTAAGATTTACATTAAATTAAAAACAAACACAACTTGTATGGTGGAATAGAATTAATTTAAACTCATTCGGACTTTTTTAATATCTATTCCTTGGGCCTAATCTCAAGACGTGTAGATTTTTTTCTTTTGGAAATGCAGGACACCATTTTCTGCAGATACTGAACAGAAAACCATTTGGCCAAAAAGAAATAGTCGTCTTCTTGAAGAGGTCACATTATGGCATTATGTACTGTTGTTTAGCTGCTGTAGAAGTGCTTAACTTTGACTAAGTTAATAAAATATTTGTAGTACTCGTATGTTTTTCTTTTTAATAAATTAAATAATTATCTTATCTTCATCGCATTGTCGTTGACGATAGCAGAATTTTCTAGTCGACGCAATTTACGTAAGCAGACGTATGATATTTTCTTGAGATATGATCAAAATATACTTTATGGCAACACTGCACTACATAAGCTTTTAAGCATTGTCGTATGTATATTATATTATTACTTACCTCAGGGGATGATGGGGCTGACACATACCTTTGTAAGGTAAAAGTCCCAAAAATTAAAAAGATAATAACAAAAAAGGCGAGAGCCATGAAGCGAAAGTCAAAAAAGAGATTGATTTTATTTGAAAAACGCTTTTTATTAGCCAAGCCAGAAATGTCGATTAATATTCCTCCGCCAAGGGATTAAAATAAATAGGCTTTATCGATTAACCCCTGACCTTTTTAAGTCTTGTCACCTCTGTTTTTCTTTTATTATATCATAATATCATCGTCGGTTACGGCTTTATTTCTCCCTCCCACCTGATCTCTATGTGGGTAAGTGAAATACGCCGTTTTTCAATATCTGGTAGCTAACGTACCAGATATTGAAAAATAGATCTAACTATTGTGATGATAAAGAAGTTGTTCTCTTTGTACCAACATTGTTTAGTTGAAGTTTGAACTTTTGCTTTTGAAGTTGGCTCATTCTTTGTATGTGATGCTTGAAATGAATTTGCTTCACAGTGATCTCCTTTTGCTAATAGGCGTAATATGGACAATTCTTTGAGCAGTCTTAAAAAGTCTTATCCAAGATAATACTGTCCTGGATAGTACTGTCCTGGATTAACACACAAGATAAATTTTATATCGGTAATATAAGTTCCGACGGGATGAAATGTATGAATACATAGTGAAAATGTAATGATATTTGACAGCACTTCAGCTTTTTTTATGAGGCATATTTTTATACAACGGGCATGTTGATGCTCGACTTGATGGTAGGTGACTGCTTTTCCGTATTAAGTACAGGTAGCACCAAGGGTCTACATTGAGATAGGAAATAAGGCTCTTGCTTTTTTTTCTCTCAAGCACTAAACTAGGACATGATCATCACCATCACCTCGGCCTCCCCCATAACTTCGATTACCATCGCTAACTTCGAAACTACGACATCAACACATAACCACAACCCGTACAGTTTTTATGTGTGCTTTTATGATTTTGTTTTCTGTTCTGAATATTGTAAACGAGTTTTACTTTTAAAGTGTGGCCAATAAAATTAGCAAAATACGATAACGTGAGTGTGTTTAAGATTGATAAATAAGTTATATCAACATTCAAGAGTGAGTGGAGTTCGTCGACCGACAATGACACACTATCGCAACACGAAACAGACGGACAAACGCTCAAAACTAGGTATTGAGAACGTTGAGTGAGTGCAATTGATATGCGCGAGATGTGATTGAGAGATACGTGCGAAGGTTTTCGACATTTCCTTAATATTCCTCTATCTTTAAACAGTGGATTGCTTAGTGGAATCAGGCTGTTGACTGACGCTGAAGGCGAAATTTTGAATCGAATTCCGGTCTCTGTTATCACTTGCATATAACAGTGAATGAAAAATCACAGCCGACCTGAGTGAGAAGTTGCCGCACTTACCTACTTACTCTTTGTCCTTTTAGGCGAAGGCCACCTATTATACTTTTCATATTAGCCAATTTTTACATAAAGAAATATCTTGCTGCAATATTTTGTTTTTGTATACTTGGTGTGTCCAAACAAATTAGGAGCGGTTTAGAGTGTCAGTGGATTGTAAGGATGGAGTGAAAATAATTAGGTAATCGTGGCCCAGCGGCATTGGGGATATTTCGATATGCAAGGAGAGTAACCATGCACACTACTTTATCCTTCCATACAAATCATACAACATTTGAATACGGCGGGTTATACGCAGTGTGGTGACAAAACTATCGTAGTCTTTATGAAAAAAAAAGTGGATAGAATAGAAAAAAAAAATTAAAAAATAGGTTAATTCGCAGTTATTACTAGTAAATAAATAATGACACTTTATTTGCGACTTTAAACGCAACCAATACTTAGGTGATGTGGATAAATTTGTTATCATGTTTATCAATCTCAAACATCACTAACTGTGAAAGATGGTATCACGCATTGTGTTGTGTTGGTCGTTTGAAATCAAGTGAGAGCGTGACTGTTTGACAAAAAAACGAGTAAGTAATTTAATTGTATATACTTTTAAAACTGACTAGTTTTTATTCACATTCATTCAATTTAATTTACGTTATTTATACGTATTTGTTCATATATCTCGTCTGAAAAGAGATTTAGAGCGATGAAAATACAAATAGTCCAACGGCGTACTTAATACTCCACTAATTAAAATAAAAAACCTTTTTCCGTTTCGAATTTCGCGTGTAGAGAATATATATAGCAAACTTTTTCTATTCTTCTAAATGTTTTAATGTCGCGGTTCTACGTTAACGAAGTGGAGTGGTGTTAATATAATAAGAAAATTTACTATGCACAGTATGTAAATTCACAGACAGTTCGCGCAGTCTTTCCCAGACGGAAGGCATTTAAAAAGGAGCGGCGACGACCTGACAGGAATATAAATATAGCATTTTACAACGGACCTATTTCGCCATCGCGCGATTCACTTCAAACCTAAGTCTCGAAATTTTACTGAAACAGTTATGTGTAAAATAATTGTCGCCTCGTCCTCACTTTGTAATGCCCCTATTGATATTATGACAATCTATTGATTGTGAATAAAATTCTATTGATTTCTGCCATGGATTTACTTGAATATTGATAGCTCAAACTGTCTTTCGCAGTAATAATCAAACTGTCTTTTGTGCAGCTTTTTGTAGCCATCCTTCTTATAGATCATCGGCAATAACGAGGATATCATCTGTTTTCAACCAGACTCTTACTCGTTATCCTATCGAGATCAGCAGCATCGGAGAGATTGAATTTCTCCGATCTGAATTGTGTTTCTTGGCGGCGCGGCGCGGCGGTACACACATGCCATCATCAAGTGGCTTATCAGCCTGTCTACAACTCTTCAAATTAAAAGAAAACAACAAATAAAGATCGATAACCGTTGCAATCTTTTTTTACTTTTTTGTTTTTGTTTAAATGTCTGAAGATAATAAGTGTTTATTCGACACGCATCAGATTTGCTTTCCTCTGTCTAACGTCCCACTTAACTGCCCCTTAAAGTAGAGCACCGTGAAATAACACCAATAAACTGAGACCGTGTGTTCTATTTTTCATACGTCTACGCTGGTTTACCTGGATTTAATCAGTCAGAGAAGTCAGAGCGATCCTCGTAGGGATAAAACTAAGTTTTTGCCCTTACTTTGCTTTGCTAGCAGAATAATTCTTTTAGTGACAGGATGTATTTCGCAGTCATAACAGAAAACGCTTATGGCGTTCAGCAGCAACAGTATCCATCTATTATGAAATTTATCTTTAACCTTTACATAAAATAATAAAAATGATAAGTAGTTCACGTTCTCCACTACTTCACACTATCCCAAGTACCAAATTTCATCAATTGGTACAGATATTTGTTACTGATTAGCTCAATGTAAAAACACACTAAAATATCATTTTTTTTATTCTTCTTCTTCTTGTAGTGCCATCTCCTATCGGAGGTTGGCTATCATTATGGCTATCCTAACCCTCGAGGCGGCGGCTCGAAACAGCGATCTAGTACTTTGGCCATACCATTCGCGGAGATTCTTGAGCCAAGAAGTACGTCGTCTGCCCGGCTTGCGTCTACCTTTTATTTTCCCTTGCATGATCAGCTGCAGGAGATCATACTTGTCGCCGCGCATGATATGTCCAAAGTATTCCAGTTTCCTGACTTTTATGGTCTTCAAAACCTCAACCTTCTTGTTCATTGTTTTTTTTATTGAGAAAGTAAAATACAAGTTTTATCGTACAACAGTAATAAGTAACAGTATTACTTATTAACTTATTTTTTTTGATAAGTCCCTATAACCAGGGTTGAATTGAACCTATTGGTGCAAATAAGGATAATGGAGCCTCCTAAAATTACGACGAATGACTATCGATAGATAGATAGACCATTGATAAATGTTTTTGTCATTTACCTATAGATGAAAAAAGATTTAAATGTAATAATTTAAACTTGCCTTTTCAACTTGACAGTCACATATCACTAATATGTCCTAAATAAAAGCCGCTTCGTGGCGTTATACAATAATGATATGTTTGACAAGCAGGTGTCGGCACATGAAACGTGAAACATTGCAAAATTCACACACTACGCCCGTAATAAACTCTTACTATTGCTATTGTCGACCACTGTCGAAACTCAGGACAATGGCCGATTTGTCACGTTACGTCACAGACAGATGGTGCTCTCACTTTCACCGGACCAATGGTAGCGTTCGATTTGAATTTAGAATATGGATTCGATTTTTCACAGTATCTGAGTGATCATTTTTCATATACTTTCCGGATTCCAATTGCGAAATTTTTGAATTTCGAACAGAATTGATTATCATTATATCTCCTTTATGCCCGCTTTTAAAATAAATATATGAGCAATAATTTAAAATCTTTTTTGATGATATTATTTGTGTCAGGTATTCATTTTTTTATATATTACTTTTAAGTGATCCCCCGGTTATAGTACTTTTTTCTAGATGAATGATGAAAGGCCAGGTACCCTGTGTGCTTTTCTGTATCGCTGACAATGTGTATGAAAGGTTTAGTCGTTAATGCGTGAAAGCGTAACAAAAAAAACAAACAAACAATAAAACTCACTTTCGTACTTATAGTATTTGTTAGGATTAAATTGAAAACATTTTTTTTTCTAAAGATTTCAGGCTAAACTTCAGTCATTAAATTGAGGGACGTTTATGCCTGAGCCACGAAATCAACGCTCGAAGCGAATTTGCTTAGCGCTGTAAACGTCTGCATTGAACGTCAAAAATTTCGCTGCAATTTTCAGTGCCGCCGTGTTGTGGCCTCTTACATACATGACGCTGACGCTTGCAACTCAAAGCGAATTCGCTTCGAGCGTTGGTTTCGTGGCCCAGGGTTGAGCAATCCTAGGTACCTAGTCCTAACATTTCTTTTTGTAATTATGAAATAGGTCTTTGGTCTATTGCATCATTTGACTGGTAGTGTCAATTGCGACTGCGGCTTGGTAGTTGGAAAGTAATATTCATTTATACTTCGTTTTTGTTTTTATAAATTTTGTTTTACATTGTCTACATAATTTTTTTCTTCTTCTTATGTTAACGTAATTAGTTGATAGAAACCTACACATAAATCTATACTTATAAAATCGTTTGTCCAGAATCATTAACGTACAGCCAAAACTACTAAGTATAGAACGCTGAAATTTGGAACATGGGTTTATTTTCTGATAAGAAAGGATTTTGAAAATTCCAACTCAGTGCAAAGCCAGGGGCGAGACTCTAGTTAATTTATAATTAGTGAATTGTCAGCCTAACATTTGATTAACTACAAGTTAGTTGTCTAATAAACATTTAAATAAGTTAATTCTGTTAAGGATTTTTTTCTTCGCTTCAAAATCATAATAAAACTGGATTTATGTTTCATCTTTAAAATTAAATTATCCAACAACAAAGTGATATGTTGACGACTTACGAGGAAGTAAAACTTTTCCTTATCCGCTCATGATCTGCGAGTTCATGATGAGGTCCTTGTTTTTTCGAGACTTAAAGGTCGCAGAGATTCGACCTTTCCGCTTAAAAGAAGGTAAAATGATGTAAAAATTGGTTTTAAAACACACGCGTAATCTTGTGTTGATGCAAATTACAGTCGACATTTATAATTTTTCTACAATTTATACGTGTACAACCTTATAAACGTTCGTGACATTTTACTTGAATGTGATTTATATCTTTTAATATATATAGAACTGGTATTTATCACTTTAAATGTCTGTTCGATTGTCCATTTGCGGAGGTGGACATTGAAGGACAGCCACAAAGCCTGAAGCAGCTGGAATTAGATTTTTAAGTTCTCTCGGGATGTATGTTCGGGTGAATGGGACATACCTTTTCGGGCCAGTTGGGAAAAATATAATTCGGGCGAATCTAAATCAGTCAGTTTACAACATATTTTAACTGTAATTTACTCCATACTTTACTATGTAATTCCATCATTACTCATATAGTTATTGGTCCTAGCAATACATAAAAAACATGTCTTTTCTGAGACATATAATATGAAGGTATGCATCGAAACAAAAATGTGAAATTAATTTTATATCTAGTATAATTAATTTTTAAAATGTGCAGAAGTTGTTTCATTTTCGCGGGTTGAGTTCTTGTAATTACTGACTAAAAAGCCAATAATATTTTTCTATGAACACATCTTACCTATCATGTACATTTAAAATTGAGATGTCAAATGTACTGCAAGTGTGCTGCCGACTTTACAAAAAAAAAAAAAAATACAATGTAGGTACACAAATACACTGTAAAAAAGAGGGACTTTAGACGACCTACAGAGGTCAATGTCGTCACTGCGACCTCTCCAGGTCGAACTGTGGCCTACCATCAGAACTGGTTTCTACAATATACATAGTTACCGGTTATCAGCTTTTGTTGTAGCAATGTTGAGTCGTTGTTCGTGTTATGTTGTATGTAGGTGTACTCTCATACCATTATATCATCACTTACATTACATAATTATCAACTCCAGTCATCGACTATGCACTGTACGACCGCAGATCATTGGACTATTTAAATAATAATAAAATATTTTTAATTATAAAATAGCAAATGTCAGTCACACATACTAGCAACAGCTTTTTACAACAGAATCTGATGATATCATCAGGAATCAGCATATAATATTTATACTAGCGATCGCACAGATGCAATTTTTTTTCTGCAATACACAAATCTTCCTTTGCAATTCCTACAAGCACATGAAAACAGTTTCCTTTTAACGACATTATTGGAAAACGTTTTACTTTTCTCTACTATGTTCTAATTCAAATAGAATTTATTATTCACGTGGACCTTCCAGAAGAAACTATAAAACATCAAAAATTTTCGTACAAAAACAGAACAACTAAGCGGACAGACAAATCTATCAAACATAAAAAATGATATACTGATCATGCTGATTACATGCTAATGCTCGAAGTTAAATCTTGAATTGAATCTTGAATCTTTCTGAGATTTTTTTGAGGACAAAGGAGGCTGTTTTGACGTTTCCCTTTTTTATTGTTACTAAAAATTTGTGTTTGAAATAATAATGTTCTTGTTTTTTCTTTCTTTGAAAACTCATATATTTGAAAATTTTGTAAACCAAGATAGGTAGTTTACAAAACATAAGTGAATAATATGTTTACATAATATTATAAAACTTCTTTTTTAAACTATGCAACCAACGACTGCGCCCACGCACATAAACCAGGTTAATTCGTCTCTATTTTTACCTCGACCGTCGTCGAGTGGAGGTAGACGTGTTTTTGTTTGATGAAGTTTATTTTAAAAGAGTTACTTTCATTTTATAAGCGCTATACGGTATAAAACATTATACTCTTTTGTGTTTAATTAGGTTAACTATAACGAGCGATGCACTTTTGTAACACTGCTCTAGGTTTTTATTCCTTAATACTTCTAAAAATATTTCGCTACCTTTAATGTGTATAGTAATTACTTATGATAGTTGAAATGTTTGTTTATTCTTACTACAATTCATATTTTTGGCGCTTAAATTTGGCTAAAAAGGCTTTATCGTCTGGCTAACAAATTCACTATGTGTGTTATGTGTACGTGTAAATGCAAATTGTTATATATATTATAAGTACCTGGGTGACCGAGCGTCGCTCGGGCCAATGAAAGGTTTAAAGTTTTTACATCTAAGAAAGAAAGTCTATGAAACATTATAGAAAAAAAATTCAAGAATACTTGAATTAATAATTAATAATTCAAAATATTATAAAACGAGCAAGCGGTATTACTTTTGTAACCATTACATTAAAAAAACTACCTAAAACGAATTTTCTCGAAGATAAGACCCTGACAGATCGATTTCTAGGCCTAAAAAACCCCTAACCCTAGATTTTCGTCAAAATCGTTAGAGCTGTTTGCGAGATCGTCGTGGCATACAAGAATTCATCGTTTAGTATTATATGTTATAAGATATAAAACAAACTCAAGTTCAATCCTAAAAAATTAAACTCAATCCTTAGTAAATTGTCACTATATAAAAAAAAACATGTTCATGGTGGAGGTCATGTCACACGCATAAATGAAAACTATTCACCTAAACAAGTGCGCCATTAAACGAATAATACACAATAAAGTGGTTTATCTTCATAGCCATTCGATTTAATCTTTAATCTTAACTACCGCTTTTAAACCGTTTACGACACCTAATAAAGGACAGTGTTTAAAGGCACATATTTTGAATATTTACCATGGATATTTTTACTTGTACGTGTAGATATCGCACGTACATGTAAAAATAACCGATTTTTTTTTACACTTTTTTATGAAGGTTTATCTTATGTTCATGCGCGTTGGTTATGTCAGTGCTTGCATTTTTGTACAATCATACATAGTTCTAATAAATAAATAGTGTAAGTACGCAATCCAGTATAAATATATCCTCAAAATGTTCAAAATACTCAATTACTTCGGTTCCATAGCACTCACTCTCTTTGACATTGGTAGTAATGAACTAATGTGCTGTAAAAAAGAAACATAGGCTTTTTGCAATTAAAATAAAAAATGTGGTAATCGTTTTAAATTACCCAAAATCATATCCAAAAAGGATATAATATACTTAATATAGTACTTAATGTGTGATGAACTATCAGTAGTTTTTTTGTTTCAATGAACTAGTAAGGGATGCCAGAGCCTATTTCCCTACTAAGGAAGCCAACGCACTCGCGCCCCCTGGGCTGTGTTAAATAGGCAACTGTTGCATCTTCAAGTGGATCGTCAGCCTGCCTGTCGAACTTTACTTAAAAAAAATGTTGAAAAGTGATGAAACATCACGTATCATAAAAATGTTTCAGATTTTAACGCATATGTAAACATCTCATTTATTTTGTCTATGTAAACACATACATATATATAACACTGATATTTTTAATTGAATATAGGAATTAGAACAGTTATGAAACACGTATCATAACGATGTTCAGGTTTTAACGCATATTATATGTAAGCATCTCTTTTGTCTATGAAATCATTGTTAAACGTGTCTGCTGTGGTTACGTCACAGTAACACGGTGAACTTCACACGAATATTACGATATCCAAGTATTGCAGATGTAAACAAGTGCAAAAACAATGCAGTGATTACGTGTGAGAGGATCGTAATAATTGTGTTGAATTCATTAATGTTGCCTCTGGCACACGGCGAGACTATGTCGGCTAATTGATGTTGTTTTCATTGAAACAATCATGTGTGTTACAATTTTATTTTAATGGGTTTGTTTGAGTAACTCACATTCACTTCACTGTTTTAATACTTCATTTCAAAATAATAATAAAAAATATATATTTATTGGGCAAATGTTTTTATGCAACACAATACTTCAACTAAAATTAAGGGAAAATAATAATATAAACGACAGTTGTTTAAAGTATTGACTTTGGCATAATGTTTTGGCCGCTGGAGCCGAAAGGTTTCGAGTGTAGACCACGGACCGGGAAGTGCAGCATAGGACGTCCACCCACAAGATAGTGACGAACTAATAAGGGCCGCATGTCAACGTTAGATCTAGGCTGCCTCTAATAGGTCCTACTGGGAAATTATGGGGGAGGCCTATGTCCAGAGTGGGGACGTCCTATGGCTGAGATGATAATGATGAATAATTATTGGATGTCCTCGAAAGGATGAATCTAAAAATTTTGCAATTTGTGGATTATATACCAACAGCTCCACTCGCGGTTTAATATATGTATTATTTCGATGGTTTTAAACCAAAATAAATTGAAAACGAATAAATGAAAACTAAATTTAAATTTCTATGCCCAGAACTAAATTTGTACTTCGGAAGTGCTTGTTTTCATCTGAGATATTTGCGTTTTAAGTTTCATTGAAATCTGCCCGACGATAGCGTGATTGAGTATCAAACATCCAAACATGTTTGTAAACTTTCGCAGTGGCAGAACAAGTTCTTTTTTAAATAATAAAATTAATATAGTGTAGTATCAAAAGACTTCGAGATTTCTGTAAATAGCCCATCAAGGTTATCCAAGGGCTGGACTAAAGCAAATGTCTAAAGGCCACCTGTCAATTAATAGTCCGTATCCTAACCAGTTAGGTGGTAAAATTAAATCGACACCTGTTGTCATTTACAACAACTATGTGACCATAATTCGAATGTTCATCCAAGCATTTAGATATTGGAATAATGTACCTCATGTCCTTCGGAATTAGGAGCTTACTGAACCAAATAATGGTCGTTGAATTCATCGAACAAATCCGATGTTAACAAATTAGCATTTATTTAAATTATATGTAATACAATCATATTATTGTGAGTGTAAAAAGTAATATAAAAAGGCAGATTTCTAGCCTACTCTCAGCAGGCGCCTCGTTCGTCATTCCTTCAAACAACAGTATTCCTTAAGGTATGACTTGTTGACAGTACACGATGAGGTCAACTTATGTCCTCTCATAGTTTTATCCCGAAGGCATTTTTTTTGTATTTCAAATACACCTTTAGGTTAATATATTATTTTTGGTTATGCTCTTTTTATTTTGTCATGAATTCAGTAATTCATTAAAGTATAAAGATTAAGGTTAAAATACAGGTTAAAAAGATAAAGGTTAAAAACAGTGTTAACAGTATAAGGTATGAGAATATAGGTGCAGTTTTTCAGTAAAATAAATAAATAATATTGTCCTCGTTTTAAATTTACTCTCAAGAGATAATATTTAGAAAACAAATTAATTTAACCTATTCCCTATTATAGGCCAGATATAAAAGATTCCGTCCCCAATTTCGTCGGATTTTCTACTTTTTTTTTACCTATTTATAATATAATACGATAGATAGGGCAATCACTTTTAATTTGAAGAAAGAACCCCCTATGGCTCCTTATGGAACTACTGAATCGATTTTAACGAAATTAGTATAGAGTAAGCTTGAACCTCAAGGAATGACATAATAATACTTTTTATTCAACCGCGATAACCGTCATCACGCGGACGAAGTCGCGGGCAACAGCTAGCTTATAATATGACAGATAGAGCAATCACTTTTAATATGAAGAAAAATTGCTCGAAAAAGCTAAATATCCACAAGTTTGCCCATATACTACGCATCCCTTTAATATCATAACTCACATATTTAATGATATGTTACATCCATCATTTCGTCCTGTTTTCTCGTGAATCTAACATTTTAGTTCAGCCTGCTGAAAAAATCCAGCAAATTGAATATTGTTTCTGCGAAATACGAAATCTTTTTAAGTGTAAGGATGTCAGAAAGGAATTCCCTTAAGAAAATTCGCAATAAATAATATTTCTTTTTATGGATATACAAAGAACAAGCAAAGGGAAAAAAATGCTTGATCAAATTCGGTTAACCTTTTCTCGCAGACGTATTATAATTGCGTTCTGTGTAGGCATTTCTCTTGCCCTTTAACCACGCAACCTTGCGTTTTCATTTTTTTTTATCATAAAGCATAGCGGAGAAAACTGAAATTTTTACGAGAAAGACTATGTATATAATTATTTTTGGAATAAATAATTTTTCTGTTAATTTAATAGTAACGGAGATTAAATGTTGACTAATGGTTAACTTACCTCGACATTGTTCCGAATAGGGCATATTTAAAAAACTAAACGAATAACAAAAACTATTTCCAAGATAAATAGGATGTTTCCTCTTCGAAGCATGTACAGAAAAGTGTCTCCTTCACCACATTTTCTTTATTATGTTTCTATTCTTTTTTCTTTTATTCTTTTATGTCTCTGCTTTCTCTCTGTCCACAGAATAGTCATTACATGCCTAGACGAGTACGTAAATTATGTATGAGTAACATACATTCATATTCATCATATACATTGTTAGTTAATCTTAAAATGTCAATAGTAATTTCGTTTTTCTCCAACACATATTAAAATGGATAATTTTTATGTTTTCAGTGTCACTTGAGACTATCATAATGTTCCCCGTTTTATGTTTATCCCGGAATTATTTATTCCAGTATTCATAATAAAATTGTTTTTTTTTCCGTGTGGCACAATAATAACGCCTGTTCTATATATATTTTTTACGTGAATACCTTGTAAGGTTTTATATATGAAAGTTGCAAGTGGAGCGGATCGTTAACTCGACACACGCGATGCGGGTGCGATTTTACCGGCGCGGCGCGTGCGCAGTGAAACGCGCCATAATCATACCATATGTACTTACATTATATTTAAGGCTATACACTAGCTAGACGAAAAAACTTGGAGACAATGAAAGATCGAATTGAAAACACAGACACACTTTTATCGAAAAATCTATTTACTAGTAAAATCCACCCGTGAGTTCAAAGTTTCATATTTAAACATTCATAGAAAATCTATCTTCAGAAGTTATTTCCTATCTAACGTTTAATGAAGACCGAAGAAATGTTATGATTTCTTCAGTTGTTTTTCCATTAACAATCTAATTCACATTACGTACATCACTCTATTAATTAATTTAAAATTAATATTCAGAATCTTGACGAAACTCGCTGCAATGAGCACTGGCAAATCAACAGCCCCAAATTATCCAATCAATTCGACGACTATTATTGAGTCACCCACCCGACCTTCCCAGGGGCCATGAACAACGCAGCATCTTGCATATTAATTGTACAATAACAAAGTATCGTTAGACAACATTACGTACTAGCTAGCTTTTATCCCACAACTAAATCGACGTAGCTTTATAAATTATAGCCGATGTGTTATTCCGATGTATTAAGGCGCTTTTCTCTAAAAGGATTTTTCTGTTTTCTTAGAAACGTTTATATTGTTAGATGTGAAAAATATATATCTAAAAGCTATGATACACGATTTATACCTAATACTTCAATCGATATAATTAAATCCTAAAGTAACCTCTAACTAACACGGAATTTCAAACAAATTTTTATCTTATTTTCAAGTTCTGTTGACCTTTCTGGTTGAAAAAAAGTTTCTGGTTGATCTCATCCATTACACTTAATTGTTACTCGTAACATATTAGGTATATTATAGTGAAACTATTTCTAGTTTTTATAATGATTCTACTTCTGTGTAAAAGACCTTTAAACGACCTTTACTGCTCATCACATTTGATTTATTGCACAAGACACTTAGCTATTAATCTGTAAACTTTTAAAATTGTTGCTAAACGTTCAGGTTTCTTAAGTGGTCAAGTAATAATGGCAAGTCGGAAACACTGTATTTCGTCTTCGCTACTAACTTAAACGAATTAATTATAATTTGATATTAAGTCAAATGTGGAGCGATTTAATTTAGCCACATTTTGGTAGTGGCAGGGTACACACTGCGTTTCGCAGTCATTTGGGCAGCCTGAGCACGCTTTTGCTGTTGTGTTTCGATGAGTAAGGGATATCTGGGGGCCTAGCCAAGATGTACATTAAAGAAAACGCTCCCTAGCGAACTTTACGAAGCGAACAAAATAAAGCCCGGTGATTGGTTGTTGTAACGCCCACATAAAATTTTGACCAATCACAAAGCTTTGTCCGTAGCGTAGCGTAGCGTTTACGACTGTAGAAAGCACTGCGTTTGCATCTTCGCTAGGCCCCCAGAACCCATTTCCCTATCTATTCACAATTCTTATCCTTATTCCTACTGTAGTCGACAACACACTTGCAGCACCTGTGGCTTTGCTTGTTTTATAGGCAACGGTAGCCACCTACCATCAAGTTGACCGTCAGCCGGACTGCCGGCTTTAACATAAAAAAAAACCTTTATACCTAATTGTGGCAAATACCAAGTTTCCCAATAAAACTTCGCTGTATACAATAACACAATCTATAAAATTTAATCTCTATTGAAGTGTCAAGGTATGCTGAGAAAATAGATATAATAATTGCTATTCGCATTATAAACGATGATAACGATACAAACGGAAAAGAAACGGCGGCACTTAACACATTGTCTATAATTTATAGACATCCAGTTTCGTTACAATCTCTTAGAAAATATACGAGTATTTCATCGCTGACTTTTTACACACATACGCAAGAAAATAACCGTGAAATGATATAGCATATGTTTGCTTGTGGTGTTTCGGTGAAAGAGTAAGAGATGCCAGAGGCCATTTGCCTGTCTTTCTAATCAGCTAGCTTAGCTAAGCCTGTCTTCTAGCGTTGCTTGTAACCCTTATATATGTAACCCCCTTTATATTATCGCTGGGAAATCTTCTTGGATACCCGGCAGTGTATTGTAGGGGACACTGCGGTGTTATGCCGGATCGTACCGGCTAAAACCAACGAGTTTCTAGCGCGGCCGTAGACGGGCGGAGTCGTGGGGACGTTATGACACGACATCGGTGCCCCGCAACGGCTTGTAAACCGCCCCTAATAGCTTCTCTCGGATGTCCGATTTTTCTTTTCATAATAACCTTCTTCGGACTTGTGTTGACAGACAACATTGTGGTGATTTACATAGATAGAGATATCTATAGATTTTTGTGTCATGTGAGCAGATATGTATGTTTTTACACTATTACTTATCTAGGGCTTATTATTATCATTAAAAATTACATTGTTTTGTTAAATACTGTACACAATCTAATGCAATATTAGTTTATGTACATCGTACTTTTCTGAGAAACGTGATTTAAAAACTTCATCTTCGTTTCGAGCCATGTCTTCACCTTGACATCTTGTTTGCTGTGTTAAATATTACCACTTGTCAGTATTTAGTGTTAATATAGACCTTATGCGTTTGGAAATAAGTAAGGTTCTACTTGATTTCGTGTCATTCTAAACTATGGAACGACTGTGCAGGTAAACACAGCACGAGATATTGCGTTTCAATACCAATAGTTTATCAGGATACTGTCGTAATTGTTTGTTCATTAGCGTCAAATATCAATTTGCAATTTTCATATGGCTGTTTGAAATTGATCTTTTCGAAATCTATATTTATGTATAAATTTACCTATTTATTGTATGGAAATTACCTACTACTAAATAGATCGTCATTAAATTTTTCATACAAGAGAAGATATGGGTAACTTTTCATCTAGATAAAAATACTAAATATGGTTACTATATATTTTTTTCAGGTTCTTGTAAATATAGGCTTTGGAAATATTTCTACATTAAATAAATATTATTACAAAATAATAATAATAATATATTTATAATTAATATTATATTGCTTGTAAATATTGTTATAATTTTGCGAGTACCAACTTATAATTAAATAGGTAGGTACTGCAATACCGAGCAGTACTTTTTATTAGTTCTACGGTTATTGATTCAATTTAAAAACTGATTATTTATAGGTATGTACCTACTACATTCTAATATATCCACTGGTTACCTACCAATTTTACCAATTAGTTAGACAATAACTAAAGATCAAATTTTATTAGACCTCACGCGCCTGCAGTGTAGACTTAGTTTTAAATATCAACAACATTATAATTTCAGTATGCTTTCAACACAGAGAACAGTTTGTTTTAATTTAAACTTTAATTGTAAAGTTATAAGGTTGGTTTTGGTTTAAAACATTTCTTGTGTAAGCCGGCGACATCTCCGCTCACAGTATCGGTTTGTCTGATTACTTTTTCACGTGGTCTGAGTTATGTACTTTTAAGTCGTAACATTCAATGTCGCTTATTTACTGCTCTGTTAATCTTTTCAATGCCCGACGCAAAAACGGGGTGTTATCTATAAGTTTGACGTGTGTCGTGTGTCTGTGTATCTGTCTGTGGATTTGTAGCTCTCAAACGGGTGGACCGATTTTGTTGATCTTTCCATGAGCTGATGGATTTTGATCCATCAGCTCATTTCAAAGTTGGCGAAAGGATTTCACTAACTTCCGCAGGTTCGATTGATGTGATATTTATGACATACTTCGGTGGTATTTCCATGACATGGTAACCTTGACCTGATGCTGCACCATCAAGTAATCTGCGAGATGCCCAACTCCTCTGCAACTTACAGCAGATATAGCTTCTTTGGGCTCATTAGTATTGGACATTTTGTCAGTGTCAGAATGTTCAATAGAACTGAACATTCTCTGATACATTGGACGTTCTGAATCTGAGCCATCTTCTGTAATCCACCGAACAGATTAATTTATGATACCAAAAGCAGTGTACCCTGCCACTGTTAAAAGTTGTTTGAAACAAAGTAAATTAAATAAATGTTTTAGTCGAATGAGATTATCAACAGATTTCAATCCGGGTATGTATCAGGTCGACCTTGCGTCATACTTCCCGTCTCGCTTCGTTCACTTCTGCTCGACTTTTGTGTTTGCTTTATTGTCAATTCGCTATATTATTTTATTTACGTAATTATATTTAACACAAATCTGCAAATCACGTTTCTGCAAGCTATGTCAAATCGGTAGAATTTCATTTCTCATCGGCAGTTCGTTGTTACAAATAGCGCAATAGTTTAATGAATTATTTGACATTCTTAATTTTTTTGTTTTATGAAAACAAATTACTTTCTTTTATGTCCATTCCCAAGATTAAAGATTAAAGCTATTCCAGATTTCTGGTCTATCACACTGTCTTATGTAAGTATACTATCTCACGTTAAACCCGTGTTACTTTCCAGCCAATAAAATTATTGTATGCAAAGGTCTCTATGAAATGAACGAACTTAACCAAAATGTAAAATGATTACTGAAACGTGTACAGCTGAAAATAATCCCGTAAATCGGACCAGTTGCAGACCAGCGAACATTCTACTAAATACGTATATTCAACGTGTAATAAACTCGTTTGTATTACATATTGTGTCATTTATTATAGTATCTGATTTTGCAATCTGTACATTGTATTAAATTGAGCAAACAACATACTTTCTCCTCTTGTTTCGCGCTGTTTTATCATCTACAAAATCAACTGAGTCGGTTAGGCGACAGTTTTCCTTCTTTTCTTTTTATTTTTTTATTTTATCTGAGAATGCAGTTTCAAAACACGCCATCAGATTTCAAAACAAGGAACTCTTCTCGAACAAAATGAAACGAAACAGCTCTAGAAAGTTATTCTCGGTCAACATGTAAACAAACTCATTTCAGTAAACTTCCAATAGTTTCTAGTTAGTAGATATCCTATTCTCTATCTATCACCATTTCACGATTATAACTTCTATTTATATGCTCATAAAGTATTAAATGACAGTAGCACGAAATTCGTCACAAAGTAAAAAAAGTTTTTATAAAAGAGTTGTCTCGCGATCAGCACCTCGATTCACAAGTGAATGATTGATCACTTGAAGCTGTTTTATTACATTGCCAACTTTGACATTTTAACGTAACTTTCCGGCTTAAAATTTAAATTCAGATATTTAAATTTTATGAAATTCATTTTTTTTTCTCTTTTTAAAAATTTTAGTAGTAGCAAGGCACACTGCGTTCAGCAAGTATAAACTTGGCAGCCCGTCTGCTGTAACCATCCCTCAAAGAAGATCAAAGGGTAATCAGAATTGAAATAATATTTCCTTGCGTGTATGTAGTACGCTACAGCCAATAGCTCCACTCTCTCCATCTTGTATTTATATCATATTTATATTCTTTATACTTGTAGTACACACTTGCATCCTCCCCTACGTTGGCTGTGTCTATAGGGGATGGTAACCACATATCATTGAGTAGAACGTCAAACTGCTAAACAAGATTAACATAAAAAAGGTTAATATAATTGGCCAATCTTTTATTATGATGAAAATGTTAAATTCGATTTTGTTTAGATTTCATCAGCCCATTTATTTGAGCACCACCAATTCATTTTTACTAATCACTCTATCATTTACTCAAATAAAGGAATCATAATCAAATATTACGTGCTTCTGTTAACTCCTTCTGTTTAATCTTATATAATATCGTATATCTAAATCTTATAACATCACGGGTCTAAAGCTCTTGGCCGATGTGACACTTTAACCCTGCTTTAACCCCGTTGAGTTGGTTCCGTAGCAAATAGTATTATCAACTTTCAGGGCTCTTGGTTTTGTCGTTCTCGCCTTAACTTAGTTATTTATCGCCGGATATAATCCATACAAAAGGATAGTTTCTATGCTGGTTTCTTGTGTTAGCACGAGTTACGTTTCTATAATATAACTTGAAATCACATAGGTTTGTACTCGTATTATCGACGAAAAGAGAATTATGTCACTCTCAAGAATAACCTCTAATTTGTCGTAAATTATTTGAGCAAACGCTTTTAGTCTGGCAATAAATCGCTGCTTTAAAATGATTTAAGTAAACACGGGCGTTGTTGAACTTGAGACTCAACAAAAAAGCGATCAAAATACAATGTGATAATATATTGTTTTGGAAGTTAGAAGAATGTCTATTGAAATTTTGCTCTAAAAGTTCAATTAATTAAATACTCATTTGTCTTTTTTTGGTACATTTGGTTTGATTTGGTAACAAGATATTCCATTTGGGTTAGAATTTTGAAATGATTACTTTTGGATTGTATTGTAACTAATAACTAAACTTGTCCATGGTCTAAGCTAACTTTGACCTATCTAATGGAAGATTAGAGTAGGCCTCGGTTCCACAAAAGCTTGTAAGCCTTTCATTGCCATCAATTTGTATAAAATGTCATTTAACCATTTATAACTAAATCTAATTTAAGTGTTGTATGTTACGCCATAAAGTCTTCATCTAAAACGTATCATGCATCATTATGATTAAGTTGGTCAATATCGCTAGTCACGGATGTATTATGGAAATGAATGTTATGAATGATTGCTTCTTTACAATTTTACATCCGCTCAATAATGTATACCTAGTAGTGTTGGTTCTCGTTCGTCATTAGTTCGATTGTTTCTAGGGTTCCAGCGGCTATTTCTTTTTCTTAAAAACCAATAATGGTTTCATTTTACTGACTGCCTAGAGTTTCATCACAATTTTTTTATGAACTTATATATAAAAACTCGGTCATTCGATTAGTTTCATGTCTTTCCACTCGTAAACTCATTTGAAGTAGTTTCCTAGTTCGCATTTTTTTTTTATTATTTCACGTAAAGTAGGCTGTTGTACTTATTCTGCAAGAGTACAATAAACTCCGTCTAGGCGTTAGGTAAGGCTTTTAATGCCGTGAATTGGGTTTATAACATTACGTAAATTCTGCTAACGGTACATATTTTCGATAATTTGTATTGGTTGTTAGTTGTATTTTCGAGTCTTTTTATACATACTTATGGTTGCGAAACGTATACGTTATTTCGGCTATTGCGTTATAAACAGCGATGAAATAAATTTTTCTAGCATTCATTGCAGTTGGTGAAATATAGACAGAAACAAAGATTTCAGAAGTGTACTGTGAAAAATATTGTAAATAAAAAAATATGTGTGCGATGAAATCAAGTTAGATTTGAGGTAAAGACTTGGTGGTTCAATAAGTGTTCAAAGTGGCGAAATCCGAATCTCGTGCTGTATTAGTGGGCGAGGACGACGGTGATGGATGCTGTTCCTGTTCTGGCATGAGGATCGGTGGCTTTGGAGGTGTGCTTCTCGAGGCCGCGAAGCTAACAAGGTCCTGGTTTTGCCAGAATCCAGGCTACGGGTGAGTTCTGTTTTGATCTGCAGTCTTGTGAAATATTTTCTATTTTAGTACCTTAAGAGTGTACTAGTCCAAATTATTCATCTGATTTAGTCAATTTTCAAGCTTATTTTCCTTTTAGCACCGGCGCAGAGCAGAGCATTTTTCACTGTCAGTGGGAGAATGTGTGTTGTCTTAATTGATTTTCGATTTTATTTCAACGTTAGCAATATTGCGACGATTTTCGCCATATGAGCATCTAGTAGGTTATATAGAACAAAATTTGTTCTGATCGTTTGTAACGCAGTAAGGCAGATGAACTTTAAAACCCTTTTCTACTTAGTTATGTACACATAGTGTTCACCTATGTTGTTTGTAAAAACAAACCGTCCATTGAACTCGGTAAATGTCACATAAGGTTTAGTTAGTTCGGATGGCTCACTTAACACCAATTGCTATTGTTCAGCTCAATGTGCATTGTGCAGCATAACAGCACAGATTAATTAGCAATTGCAATGTTAACGATAGGGTTTTAGCTGTGACGATAACTTGTAAGGGCGTCCAACCCAGTGCTGGGCAGTTCCAATTATTGTTTACCGTATTATCGAAATGAAGATTCATGTCTTCATTTTAATACATACTAACTTTTTAGACCGTGTTTTCTTCGCTAATTTCTACCAAATTGTTTACTTATGTGAAATTTTCTACCATCGAAAAGCCGTTAGTGTTAATTGGTCCGTGACAGCGATACTTTGATGATACAAATACTAATATTTAGAAACTGTAGTTGTAATAATAATAATTTAGTATATCAATAGAAATTTATAGTATTTATCTTCAACTTTAACTGTACTTACTGCATTAATATTATTGACTGATAGCAGGCTACAAAAATAAGCAAAACATATTTATTTATTCATTTGCATATCATATTACGTAATATCCTTACAGGTAACCCTGAATGCGTTATTGTGACCCTAAAACTTGATCACCTATCATTAATAGAACACATCATACAGTGTAACCACTTTTGTGAGTTCATTCAGAGTACAGTGAAACAGATCCACTGTTTTAACTAACTATATTTGATCGCGTCAATGGTGCTTTCCTCAATAATTCCATGAATATTATGTTTCCATGAATAAGCAAATTCAAATTTAGAAATGGCGCCGACGTTTTTCCAATCGCAACACCTAATCTCTACACATTCTCATGCTTTACATAATATACACAGTCCAACGCCATATTCAGTTTTCGCTACACTTCAGTAAGTTTGATTAGATGTCCAAGAGTTTAAACCTGTTTCTCATAGCGGTTGAGAAGTATAACGGCGAGCACTGCAACTTTGTATACGGAAAACTCATTACTAAGTAAAACAGAACGATTGTCCAAGCGTGGCTCGGGTCTTTGAAGGCTCTAATTAGTTTGTAGTTAGCTGTTTTCTGTGTCGCTTAGCTTTTCCTATTACGTTTTTTAGTTTTTCACCGTTTTTCATACTAGGCAGCGAACTAAAGATATATTAGGATATTTCAATGATACTAAGGGTGTTTTAACTGTTATATTATGCAATGCAAGTATATTTTACTTTTTAAATTATGTTCTACAGTAAGTTCTGTGACAGTAGCATCAACCAGGTCCCATAACTTTCATTTATGCAGTGAAATAGTTTCCTTATGAATTGTGCTGTTTCTCCCTGTATTAATAATATTTTTTCGAAATGTCACATAAAAAATGAAGGAGTTAAGCGGCTCTGAAATATTGAAACCTTCGGCTCCTTGATAAGTATTCGGTGCGTTAGTAATAAATTTTTCATGAAATAATTCATTTAGACAATGAACATTATCGATTATTATTATCTATTAATATTGTTTCTTTTCTCGTGTATGTGCTAATGTTAAGTTAGCAATAAATGCTTGTTGAATTTATCAAATGAAACGTGACCACACAGTACATCGACAGTTCTCTAATTTTTAATAACTAAACTAGACTTTGTTCGATTCGATTCAAGATAAATCAAATGTGTATTGTCAAGTATTTTCAATTTGAACAGTGTTGAATAGTGTGGTCTGTAACTTTGTATTGTAACGCTGTAAACTAGCGACACGCTCCCGACTTCGCCCGGGGTGTAACTTTTATATATAAAAATATTCCCCGTTTATCCCTCTTTCCATATGTGTATACCGAATTAAAATCAGTCTACCCATTCTTCACACAAATCAACTTAACATTTTTATATTTAATGATTTTCGTTAGTCTTTGCGATAATAAAAAAAAAGGAAAGGCTATGTTGATAATTATTTTTTATACCCCAATTATTATTATTTTTTACAAAATAACGTGCAGTGTCAGCTAGTATTTATATATATTTTTACTTAAATAATCAAATGTTTTTCTCCATTATATTCAAAACGTTAATTTGAATTTGAACGTTATTTTTTTTTAAATTAACTCCTCGATGACGTAGTGGAATTGTCATAAGTTCGGATAATCATTCTTTTTTAGTGGAATTTAATTGTTGATAACTTGGCGTTATTAAACAACAGATACATACTGGCCAATACAGTTGTAAGCTGAATGCTTCAATGACCTAATAACCCATATGACTATGCGGCACAACTAGCACAGCCACATCCAGGATCTGACCTATTCTAGTGTTCCCGGGCGCAGTTGTAGAAAGGCGGGCAACCTGGACTTATGCCAACGGAACCTCACTCGTTCGAAATTTTTACACAACTCCATTACTTAATGGTTAAATTATTGTGTAAGCCAAAGTATATACCTACCAATACGTTCTTATTGCTGCTTTCTGCATCACTATTCGCTACAAGGCTAGATACTAGCCAAGAATAAACCCATCTATAATTAAAAAAAATGGTCGCGAATTACTTAATGGTTTTTTTTTACAATTCGACAATATGAAAATATGGAAAAAAAAATCGCAAAACATAATACATGTGACGCATTATTTAAAAAGAGAATAATAATAACAAAAGAATATTGTTCAAATAAAAAAAGTTAAGGTATTATAAAAGCATTCAATTTTGAAATAAGCTGCCAACGAGGTTTACTGTTGATACCATTCTAATTGCGCTTTTTAAGTATCAAATATTCAACACGAGTTAAATGCGAAAGTGGCCGACCCATTTTTTCAAATACACGGCAATCTCGGCCTGTACTTTTATATAAGTATAACCTATATTATTTTTTAAAATGTGGGTCGCTCCTGCAACGAGTGGGCGCATTCTAGCGTATTACTCAAGCCGTCGTCGGTACTGAATGGGATCCACCCCTTTTATACCCCTCTCCCACGAACAATTGTAAGGGATGATGCACTCTATTTGACAAATAAACTGCACTCGGGCTGAAAACTAAGTTCTTTACGAGTTTCTTGCAAAGTTGCAACGGATGCCTAATGTAATTATCCATATTGACATACTACTAATAAAGTTGATGGTTGATTGCTCAGTTTTATTACTAGCCGGTGCCCGCGACTTCGTTAGCGTTGAAAAATATAAAAAATTATAACGCCTAACAAAAGATATGAACATTTATTTAATATTTATTGCCGTTATAGTTTTGCCAGGCATATTGGGTTTTCATTTTTATTTGATCCTTCTGGAACAGTACCTTTTTTCTGGAACAGATAAAAGGTACTCTATTTCCTTTTCTGCATCCATGACAATGTGTATGCAAAACTTGATGATGAAAATTGAAGAAAAGATAAAGCGTGAAAACGTAGACTTTTCAGGAGCAAGCGTGATTATGGCGTAAACCTCCTCATTATAGAGCTACTTATTGAATGGTGTTATTAATTTTTTGATGTAGATGATAGATGTAGTAGCTACAGCATCAAACAAAAACAAAAGATAATCATTTTGTTATCATCACTTTTCTGTATGGATGCAAATTTAAAGACAATACAAACGTATGTTGAACCTGTAAACACTGCCTATGGTTCCGAAGAATTTTTGTGAAATTTCTCAACAATGGGATTGAACAATACATGTGTACATGTTTCGGACAAGGCTTCGTGTTGGCGTAGGGCCAAACGCCTAGATTAATTGCCAAGTTTTATCGCGATAATGAAATGTAATAAAAGCTAATGGCAGTGTTTTAATGTTTACTTATGACCAGATTCAGCTACGTGGTGTAATTCGCTTATTGGACTTTATTTGTCTGTATTACTGTGCTTTATACAGCTTATTTATACTAGACTCAAATTTTATAGAATTATATACTAAAGAAAAAGGTAACTTATAAGAATCTCTATATAAAGGAAACTCCTGAAGGTAGCTCTCAATTGAGACATGTCTAATTTATGTGTGATAAGTTGTTCTGAAAAAGGCTTCAAATGCCTCCGACTTCTATTCGAGTCATTTTTTACTTTTAACTATGCATAACTACTTAATGTTGAATTCTCAGTATAGGGAATAAGTATTTAAAAAATATATGAAAAAATACATTATGACAAATTTATAGTTGTATTTTGAAACAAATGTTTTGATTCATTATAAAGTACATTGTATAATCTCTATATTATAAAATAAAGTCTCTGTGCTAACTCCTTCTAAACAAGAAATGATTTTGATACGGTTACACTAATGAAAAAAGCTATTAACGACCATTTGTGTTTAAAATTTACAGAAAAATTGCATCGGGAATTCGGAAGCCGGTTACTAATAATTCCAAACTAATGTTAGGTAATTATAAACAGCTTTTAAATGCAACCTAACTATTTATTAATGTAGCAAAACATGTTATACACATAAAAATAATATATGGCGTTCGCGACGTCCGTCACTCCTGCTGAACATAAATTTTGTAATAAATAAATATTTCTACATTCGTGAACTCGACGCGCTAATTAAATATGTTGCCATGTTGGCTGGAGTTGCCTAGTTTATTGACTGAAGTAAAAACATTAATTTTCAACCAAACCGTGGATTTCACGCGAAATATGGTGATTTTCAGAACGCTTATTCTAAACCTTCTACTTCTTTCTCGACTTGGGTTTTATATAGAATACATCGTAGTTTTGTATGGAGACGCATACGCGTTCATTCACATTCTCACTCATTCAGGCTTGTACTCGGCAGATAAAGTGGTTCAGCGGAGATAGCACGCGATGACGGTCTTACACTGCTTATAAAAGCGAATGGGGGTGAATAAGTATTCTTTTTGTTTTACTGGAGATCACACCCGTGTCCTCACTTTCAACCCCCTCTCAACCCCAATAGCGTCGCCCTTGGTGTTACTTAAATTCGAAGGTGTCTTGATCACCTAACATAGAGCGATCGCCGCACCACCCCATCCATCCGATGTTATGTAGGTACGAGTGACTCACTATATCCCTCGAAACTTCAAAAAGTTCCCGAGGCTACAAACATTAATTTTATACTATATTTTCCAAAGTCCGCAGTCTCTGTGGTCGATTCGTTTTCACTATGTTAACTAACTGGAGTGCCGGATTCGAATCCGGCATAGTATAAACTTGTATACCTTCCGTTGCAATTTGCCGTGGACGCATTTCGAATGCAGTTTGGCAACGTGATGTGCGAGGCGACTCGTTATTGCATTTTGGTGCATTAATTTTGGTCGAGTGCCTAGTTGATAATTTTATTGCTAAATCTTTTTACAGTTCTAATTTGCATAGAGAGGATTATTTAAAAAAAAATATAAAAAGTAATTTAATAATGTTAATTTAATAAATTAATGCAAACTTACTAATATATTCGTGTTACAAAAAGTTTGCAGGTTTGCATCTTTGAATCATCATTGTTAACTCATTCTTTGCTCAATATTTTGTAGTGCAACTTCTGGACTATTATTAAAGATAAACAAAATAATTTGGTAAATCAGCCTATCCTATACTTTCTTATTCCTTCTCAGACGGTTAACTACAAATTATAGGGCTTTATGTTTTCGCCAACTTTCTAAGTGAAGAGTCGTGACAACATCCATGATTATATTATCGATGCTAAATCGACGACGGACGCGAGTTTCAAATGAAATGCATACTTTACATTGGAAAGTTGACAATTTAAAACCTTCATAGTAATGATGGGTTAGATTACATAATGTTTTGAATCTAGGCGCTGTTATGAACTGTCAATGTTCCCGTTTACTAGTATGCAATAAACATAATAATATAGTGAATTTAACAAACTAGCGACATACTTTGGCCCTGGTTTAACGTAAGTGGTACTAGGTTAGTATTATAGGAACTACATAACGGACTCGAGATACGCCTATAGTGGTCTAGTCATTAACCATTTCACTAAAGGGACTTGTTAGTCAAGTGCTTAAAAAGTCTGTAAGGTTGCAATACGCTTTTCACCAATGGAAAGAGCGATAAACGGGGAAGGTTTGTGTTTATAATTTGCAGGAATTTAATTATTTTATTTGTTTATAAATGTAACAGTTTTAAGGTGTTTTTATTATTTGTTACTCGATTACGCTTAAACCTTTGAACAGGATTGAATGTTTAATTAAAGAATGAAGAATGTTTAATGGTTAATTAAGAATAACCCATACATGTTAAGAATATAACATGTATGGGTTATTCTTATATCTCTTTAGGTATAGATACGCCTTGATATTTTCACGGTAATGATTAATGGTGATTTTTAACTTGATTATAAAAAAGGAGGCATGGACATACAAAACTGTTCGTCACGGTCTCTGCGATCGCGTGCGCACGAACGGTCACTGTCAAGGAGGGTACAGTCAAACATACGTAGGGAAAACTAAGGGAAGTAGCCTATGTTTTGTTTTTAAGAGAAATAAAACATTAAATTTTGCATGTGACCTAATTTTTTATACAATTGCCGCCACGTCGGATTCTATGAGAAAGAAAAAGCTAAGGTGCTCTTTATAAAATGTGTGATCAAGTACTTTTTCATATTTTGGTGCTATCTCCTAATAGAGTTTGGCTGTCTCATACTTCTGACATACCATTCAAGGAGATTTTTATGCCAGAAAGTATGTCTCTGTCCGGCTTGCGTCTATTCTGTATTTTAACCTGGATTATCTGCTGCAGTAGATCATACTTCTCGACCTATAATTATGTTATGCCCAAAGTATTCCAGTTTTCTGACATTAATGGTTTAAATTTTTTTGGTACTAAGTAATAAATAAACAAATTTTAATCATAATTCCAAGTCATCAATCAATGCTGTGACTTTATTTATAGGTACTTTTTGCGATTGCTGTTTGTTACAGTTCTTTTTATAAAGGTGATGCGCGCTCGTATCATACTTACTTGAAATCCAAGTATTAATGCTAGCTAAGTTGAACATTTAGCTGAGTGTGCAATCGTTACTGTAATTTGGAACGCATCGTTGAGCGAGAGTGTATGAAATTATCATATTAGTACAGTTATTGTTTATGATTGGGTTTGCAGCACGTGGGGTCAGACTGCGTTACTGGATCACTTATTTACTCGGTTATTATTGTTTTTTTTTGTACAGTGGTTATTATTGTTTTTTTTTTGTACAGTGGTTATTATTGTTTTTTTTTTATTTGTACAGTAGTTTGTAAAAGTGCTTGGGTTTTTTTGCATATAAATTTTCTCCAACTTTTTTATAACGAAAAAATTTCACCTTTAACGTAGAAGATCCCCCCTATAGTAGTCACGCGTCAATATCATCTAAATCTCATCCATTGCTATTGTTACCCTTGATACACATTGTTTACCCTTTAGTGATCTGATTGGAGATAATTAAAGCATCATTTAAAATGTGTATGGTACTTCTATAACTTAATTTATAACTTATCTAGTTAGGTATATTTTTTAAAGCATAGCAATTTGAATTAGGTATTTTTATAAAGTCATCGTAATAACAGAAAAGATTTTAATTTTTCTCCTTTTGGCAGAATACCAACGTTGTGACTGTGACCTCATAGGTTACATCATGTTGAATCAGGAGATACATTTTTGTCACTGCATTAAAATTAAATGTATTTTTTGTGTCTTGTGAGAAATAAAATGTTTTTTATTATTACTTTTTTTTTCCTTAAATAATATCCACATTTTACACTTTCATCTATTAAGATAAGAGGCATTCGCAATGGGAGTATTCAAATATTAAAAAGTAATATTACAACACAAACATAGTGTTAACAAGAAAGGGATACGCATCCTCTTACAAAGGCGCCCCAAATACTTGTCCAATTCAAACATTTAATCAAGAGTCTAGCGTAATCAGATAAAACGAATTCATAAATCATCAGTCTTACCTATCCTATTTGATAGAGTTTTACATCTCTAGCCAGATGAAATGCAGTTAAAATGAAATTAACTGTGCTATACTATTGCCAAAAGTCGGATTTTTATTTTTAGATCATCACTCGGGAACATTACTTTTTTCTGGATGAAAGGTGGTACCCTATGTCCTTTTCTGTATTTGTAAAATTTCATAATGATGATCGGTTAAGACGCGAAAAGGTAACAGAGAGACAGAGTTACTACAACATTTATAACATTAGTATAGATAGTTTCAGTCCTTTAAATTTCGCCCCCAAACGTTGCTCAGGAAATGAAGGAGTTATTTGAAGAGAAACAAACCTTGTCGCGTTTTTGTTAAAGTGATTTTTTTTTATTTGTTGCAGCTTCTCGCAGAAGGTGGACGAGGAAGACGCGAGTGGTGGCGGTGCTCTTCATCCACCCGACGGCTTCTATTCGCACCCTCACTCCATCCACCATGCTCACCACGGAGAGCAGGACCGGGGATACATGGAGGGGAATAGATACGTCACGGCGGTGCACAGACCTATGCCTGGTTGGTTATATTTTCTTTAATGTTAAGGTCGACAGACAGGCTGACGTCCACTTGATGGTAGGTGGCTACCGTAGCCTGCGCTGCCGACCATAGTGGGGATTGAGGATAAGGGATTGGTATAGGGAAAAACAGGCTTTGGCATCTCTTACTGTGACATCGAAACATAACAGCACACGATACTGTTATATGACAGTGGTCTTCCGTAAGGGGTTGGTTACTGCCGCCAAACGCGTGCCCAAATCACTGCGAAGCGCAGTGTGTCCTGTCCAATCCAATAAAGCACCTACACCAGCTCATTTACGATCGGTAGGATCTCACATTAGGTCCCATTATGATAAATACCTTGTTTTTGGTTCTACCCATCGGACAATCACTGCCGCAATCGTTGATATTATTACTTTTCTTTCCTCTATTGTTGCATTTGTTAAAAATATTTTCATATTAATACATGGAAATAGTCACACGGGACATGTTTCTCTTAATGTAAGGTCGAACAAGTCACTTCAACTTGGCTTAGGTAAACATACATAAAATATGAATCAACAAGGAAAATATCGCAAAAGAAACAGTACCTACATGAATTTTTCAACAATTGAACACGAGATGTACTTAATCAGTTTATCGAAGCGTACAAGTTACGTGCTTGATTTCAAACGAATATAGCAAAGTTTAAACGTTACGTGAGATCAAAGCACATATCTTTTTTATTATACATTGCGTTCTTGTTCAGAAGAATATTACAAATAATGTTTCCTCGAGTCGAAATACATTTATTGTGTATTATTAAAAAAAATATGTAAATCTTGAACACTGCATTTGGTTATTATTCCTTTTTTGGCTCATGGTCAAAATGTCCAGTGATCCAAAATTACCAGTCTATCATGTCTATTCTCAGTATGTCCAGTGTCTGAGAATGTCTATTGTCCCAAAATGTCTAGTTTCTTAAATTTTCACAATTACTAGTTTCACAAAGTAAAATACCCAATTTGATAATACTCTATTGAACCATTGAACGTATCCTTGCTTGATTTTCTAGACTAATAAACCCATATTTTTTCCACATTCCAAGCGAAATCACTAGATGAGCGTAAAGTTCTTTTGATAATGTGGACATTATGATATTTTGTACATTCTGAACCTGAGCGCTTTTTCTCAACAGTATTATATTTAAATCGTAATTTTAATATTTCAGCATTGAACCATTCCAATTCGTCATGTTCGTCAGCGTCAAATGCGTCGACTGGCGCCGGGCTTTGTCCTGGAACGGAACCTGCCCCACCTCACTACATAGCTGCGCCACCGGAAGGATTTGGACTCGCTGTCCACACGCACAGGTAAATAGAAATCTGAGAAATATTGTTTGACTGTTTATTATTATCTATTTATTTAGGTACATCAAGAACACGTCACACATAAAAATTACTATTACAACTTTTCCAATCTAAAATTAAGATTAGTTAGTGTGTGTATGTCTGTTATAGAGCGTACACAACTTCGACCATAGTGCTAAGATAAATTAAGAGTAATATAATACAAATAAAATGAAATTTGAATACTCAAAAATGTATTTATTTTCTCACTACCCAAAAGTATTACGATTACTATTATTAAGTTCTACATTTTTTTAAATCTTAATTCACAATTGTTGTAATTGTTATCAGATCAAATTGTTGTCAAAAATAATAATCTTCCCCTGTCTTACACTTTTAAGAGGTTTTAATTTTTTTCCCACCTGACGTATATAGTGCCATATAGAGCTACTAAAAAGCGTAGTAATAAACTTGTTAAAAAATATGTTCAAAGACTAGCTCAAACAGAAACTGAAATTACTTGAAATTGGAGAAAGTGTTGGTTTTTATATTTAAGGCCTCGTTGAAGAAGGGATTTCTCGTAATTGAACTCGAAATTATAGAAAAGCCTCTCTGAATTCGTATTGTAAATACTATTTTCTTGTTAAATTTAAATGATACTTGATACCATTGAACAGCCGTGTAACTTGAGAAAGAGGGTGGCACATTTTGTTTGGTCAATAACAATTTATATTATGAGATATAGTATTAATATATTGTATATTATTTCCAGTTAAAATGAAGCTATTTATTACATTAATTTAGCTATTTTTTTTGCTTTACGTTAAGTGTGTACAATACTAAGGAGATGAAGAGATGTTTACATCAAGCATGTCATGTCTCGTGTGAACTGGCTTTATGTGATAATATTTTGTAAATATTATTTTAATAATTCCTTCCATAGGCGTGGCACAGACGTGTCCATCATTGGCACGACGGGGATAACACAAAAAGATCCGACATTATCCCAAAAAAGGGGTAAATTAACTAGAGGGTACGTCCCATACCTCAGGAATGCATTGTCTTTGTGAACCCTAGAATAACTCCTTTGTGAAGTCTAACCTATTTTTGCTCATGCTTCACGGGACATTATAAACCAACTGCCGCTTCAGTTGTCCATTCTAACCGCGTTAAGAAGTTAACATTGCTTGCTGAAAAATCTCGGTCCGCCTAATCTTAAAATTTTATAATTTTTAATTTAATAATAAGAAAGAAAGAAATATACATTTGAATAAAATGTGAGTACAATTGAGATCCTAATTAAATAAATGTCCTATACACATTATTCCCTAATTAAAAGCGTAAAAATATTATTTTTTTATTAAAATTAACAAATTATATTCCATATAATTATACTATTATATGTCTCTTAATCTAAAATAGGTTGTCTAGATCTTTGTCTAGAGTTTTGCGCTTAGCAACAAATTCAGCGATTCATTTTTCTTAACATATACCTATGTAGGGATTGTTTAACAAAATATATCTATATATATTTTGTTACACAATCCCTACATGATAATGCAACAGTTATCAACTTTTTATCAGTGAAATAATAATCATTACATGAGTAATAGCTTTTTTTTCATACAATAGTCTTATAAATACATTCTTATATTAAACGTTCTTATAGTCGTGTCAGTAGTTGAAGAGCTAATATAAATGTTCAAATTAACAGGTCAGCTCTGATTCAGTTGTTATAAATAAAACATAATCTTACAAAATTGTTACCATAAAAGTGGACCGTGATTTTCACAAGACGGATTGAATTAAGTATTGTCTCAAGTAATCTGCTTGAAATTTAAATAGCATGACTCTAAAACTGTCCTTTGATCTTGGTACATCTACATCATATTATAAATCTTATAGTAAATCCTCATCCACTAATTCAGTAACGTAGAAAACATTCGGAGTAAGTAGTTAAAATTGATTCATCAATTCTATCTTCAAAAACGTCTTTTAGCCATTCGTCTGTTCAGTAGTTAAAACAGTTTTCTTATAGAGAGTTTAAATGGTTTTTAAGAATCAACTTTTATTAAATCTTTCTTCACAATTGCGTGAAATCTGTGGTTATTAAATTCATACTTAGTATCACTATTAGTTCTTAAAAAAAACATTCGGAATTTGTAGTAATTTCCTTTGTCTTTGTTACTACCATGAAGTCTTGTTTTTGTTCAGCCAGTCCAAGAATCGAACGTAATATACTATGTTTGATAAAAGGTCACCAAAGAACCAACAGCGTTCCTTTTGTCGTCCCTTCATGTCATAGGGTGTATCCTGAGTGGCGGCATATCGCGGATGCGGAATCCGCTGGGCACGAATCAAGTACTCGATCAACAATCAAACAAATCGAGTATTTGTTTCGTGCGCGGTGGATTCCGCTTTCGCGATACACTGTCACTCAGGACACACACTAATCTTGACCTTTGAAAACAGCTAACAGAACTTTAACTTTGTAGTAATATTAATTTGGCAACTCCAGCTCGTAACCCTTTGCACTAAACCAGGCATTCGACCTATTTTAGGCTCTCGATAACCATGTTCATAATGACGGTTTCAGTCGTTACGAGATGTCCCAAGATCTCCTCGATAAGCAAGTGGAAATATTGGAAAGAAGATACGGTGGTTTGAGAGCGCGTCGGGCCGCCGTTACGATACAGAGGGCGTTTCGAAGGCGTCAACTCCTCAAGAAGTTTAGCGCTATCACTGCGATGGCGAAAGCGGCCGACTCCAATTCGAGACGGCATCAGGACGGACCTGATCATTTACAACTAGTCAACGGTATGTATATTAGAACGGGCGGCCTGATGGTCAAATATCGTCAAATTGATGGTAGTCAGCCACCGTCCTCCATAAACACATAGTCTTAAAACCAACATAGACGTAACTGTAATGTTTATGTCGTGGCCAGATCATAGAATTGATCGCAGGCCAGCTAAAACCGGCCATATCATTATTAATGTAGGGTATCCATGATAACAAAAGTTTAGGTAATAAAAACTCCAAATAAAGAAGGAACCTATAGAAAAAAAAAATGGTTAAACGCTGGTTATTCAATGATATATCCAGTTTCAGCTGGCCATTTCATGAAGTGATCTATTATATTATTATATAACATGAATTCGACATATATGTACATATCTTTAATTTCTTTTTCTTTCCGTATTACGTGACTGAACTACTAAACGGATGAACCGATTTTGATGAAATTTTTGGTGAATGATTTAGATTCCAAATTTGACCCGATAGGTTGCGCTAAAATCGGGTTCTGGTTCGGACGGGATAGCGTCTACTGGGAACACTAGTCTTTATATTATATTTCTTCTGTTCGTGTGTATGTGACTAAACTCCTCCTAAGCGGCTGGATTGATTTTGATGAATTTTTTGCGCGTGTTTAAGTGGGCCCATGAATGGTTTAGTTAGATTCACAATTAGATCCGATAGGTGGAGCTACAATCGGTTTTGTTGCAAACATTCTGTTCTGTCTTTTTCTGTTTTCTGACCCCTCTCCGTTTTTAATTTTTCAGGTAACGATATATACGCCAATGCGTTGCTGCAGAAGAGTCCATGCGGGGTCGAAAAGTCCCTTGCACTTACAAGGCCGATGCGATCCATGTCTTTACGTGAGAGACATGACATGGATATGAGGTAAGGAGCTTAATATATTGCTAAATATGTCTTTCCGGCGAAGTAATAGGATGAAATTTCATTCTCTATTATAATATCTATCGAAATATGGTATGAAGATATGATAATGCATCCTGTTTTTGGAGACAGTGTACGGCATGTCAAAGCAATCATTTAAACATAGCAACAAGCAAAACAAAATAAAACAAACAAAAGCACACAGCAATATGCATTTTAAATATAAGTTGATTTGGAGGCAAAACTATAATTATTTATAGTTGTCTGTGCAAAAAAATCTACTTAAAATTATTTTTGTGAATAGTTTGAAATAATAGATATAGAAGCAAAAACGATACGTTAAGTTTTTTCATTGCGTAACTGACAAATACCTATATCTATCTAAGATATAGATTGCAGCTTTTCAATATGTGTAATAAATAGAGAGAGATAAGCAAATTGTATTCAAACTGTAGCGTGAATGAGACAACCATATGAGTCACTGCTTCACATCCAAACGAAGTTATTCCCCGTTCGAGTGTAATTTGAGCTAACGAATTAAACTGAGACCATTGGACTCACTTTATAAGATTCCCGCGCGTGTAGTCAGTCATTATATGTGTCTTCCTTTTTTCTTCTGTCTAAGTATATCGAGACAACAGTGTGTGATGTAAATATAATCTTTTCGTGATGAATTCCAGCAATCATCTCCAATGCGATAGTCAGAACGAGGTGGACGTGATGGTCGCCAGAGTCCAGCAGTCTGCTCATCAGCTCCACATGATAGCCACCGATATCCCACCACATCACAGGGCTGACGCTGATAGTGGGGTAAGCATATTGACTCTTTAGGCTAGGTTTCTTAGCTATAATAGCTATAATATGCTTATAATATGTATTTATACATATTATAAAAGTAGCTAAGGAACCTAAGTATTTATTAATAAAAGTATATATGCATATTTTATAAGCAAGCAATATTAATTTATTTATTATTAATCTATTTATTAAGACGACACGTTTGGTCTAGTGGCTAGTAACCCAAGCTGTTAACCAAACGGTCGCTGGTTCGAATCCCGCTAGGGGCTAATGTTTATGTGTTAACATTTTTACCTTTGTACTTGAGTTATGGATGTTTTGTATTTATAATATGTAAATATTTTTAAAAAAAGTATCCTATGTAGTATATTTATAAACAAGCAATATTAATTTATTATCGTAGATATCTCAAATCCGAAAATGACATTAAAATAAGATATTATTCTAAAGAAAGTAATTGAATAATCGAAAGTGTACGTGAGCGTCAAAAGAAGGTTTACTTAATTATTCTGTAATCGGAATAATTAAGTATCTATATATATTTAATAATATTTAATATATTTATAGTATAATTCAGTAATCTGAACATGATGTACGGTAAAACTCTAATAAGTTTGTGTTTACACCAATGTTAAATTAAATGAAAGTTTATATTGTATAATATTAAGTATAAATGAAAAAATGCAAGAACAAAAAAATAACAGGAAATAGGATGTGTTTTAATCTTTGTTTTTTTTTTACTCGTTCTCGTCAAAGTGTCTTAATGTTTACTAATTTAAGCTCCACAGTAGTTTATTTGACGTCGCGCTCTTTAAATTTACAAACCATATCGCAACAATTTCCTACATACAAATATTTGCTTAATATTAATCACTTAATGAACTAGATAGTGTAAGTGGCTTTTATCAGTTTTTTTTTAATCAGTGAACGTTCGCCCGTTTAGCAACGCCGACGCGACGTTGACGGGCAATTTTTAGTAAATGTATTAGTTTTTTGAAAATAAAATGGGTGTATCGAGAACAAAAAAGTTTATGAAAACAATTTTTAAAAGTAAAAGGAGATATTCAATTAGACTGTTCAAAAGAAGCGGACTGTGGAGGTTAGGAAACGATCAAGTATGTGGTTCATTTTAGTGTAATCTTTATTGCTTTTTGATAATGCCTTTATTAAAAGTTACTGTGACCAGTTAACTAACTGGCTGGTGCCTGCGACTTCGTCCGCGTTAAAAAAATAAAAATAAATTAGGCAATATAACGCCTGACATCTGCATTGCTATTACACTTTTATCAGCTTTTTAAATTATCCCTCGGGAACACTAGGTATTTTTTGTAGATGAAAGGCCTATGTCCTTTTCTGCATCGCTGACAACGTCTATGCAAAATTTCATGATGATCGGTTGAATTAGTTAAGGCGTGAAAAAGTATGACTTACAGTCATGACTTTCGAACACTATCACCATATGTTAACATCTAAACAAACTATTGGTGAAGTTAAGCTTATTGTGAACCAAAAAGTGCATACTAATTCGGGTAGATGGAGCTTATATTATACAATTAAACGTCACTGAGGGTGTCGCTCACAGAGCGTGACGGCTTAGTTCAGTGCTTTTCCCATATTAAAAGTGCCTAACGCGCTTAAATAAGTTTTCACTTGAAAAAAAAAACCATTCATAATCCTAACATTGATAAATCATTGATATTTAATATCGGGATGAAACAGGAAGAATAGGAATAAGGTTTATAATTGAGTTGGACCACAGCGACTGTGAATTTCTATTGTGAAATAGTTTTAGGTAGTTAATATATTTTTACTCAATACGTACTCTTATTATTTTCGATTTTATACTTAATCTAGTTTGTTATTTGATCATTTCAGGTGTGCAGTTGTTCAGTGAGCGGCTCAGTTACCAATATATCTACGTCATCGTCGCACAATGAATCTCTGCATAATCACCAGATGATGGGCAATTCTGGTATATGTTCTTTTACCTATTCATTTTAACGATATTTTGTCTAGAGAGCAAGGTAGACAAGCTATAATTAAAGATTATGAACTAATCCCCAACCTTCTATTGAAGCCAAACATGTTATATCTGGTGTAAGTTTCTAAGAAGGAGTTGGGTATCTTATTGATGCTCTTGATACCACCAAAGCTCTTGCTGTAGTACTGTTACAGCAAATTTCACATATTAATCGAACATGTGGATGCTAGTGAAATCCCTTAGTCAACTAATAAATGAGATGAGGGTATTCAAACGCCTGAACATATCTTCATAAACTATAGCTATAAACGATCCCAATCACGTCAGCTTTCAAGCAAAACAAAAAAAAACGGGTTAAAATCGACCCATCCATCTGAGAGCTACGAAGTCACGCGTCAAAATTATAACAGTCCTTTTTTGTGTGGGGCGTCGGGGTTTAATAAATGAAAAAAATAATGGATAACTCAGTAATATTTCTGCTAAGGAATGATGCTAATCCGTTTCACTCTATCAGCAATTATTTTGATAGCATGCATACTTATTTTTTTATTGAATATTATAATTAATCTGATAATTTAAAGTGAATTATGCAATTTATTGTTTATCTGCCGAAACATCGTTGTCTATCAGATGACTAATGTTTAAAGAATTTCATATTAAACTTTCTGTTATATCCATTTCCGAATTGCGCTAAAATCATTTCCAAAGTGTACTATAGCTCAAAGTAGAGAACTATAGCCCAAATGCAAGGAAATAGTTCACTACGACAAAGGTTTTCCTAACTTTTAAGGTTAGATAGTTCACAAATGAGCAATGAACAATTCGTGTCTAAGCCTTTCCATTTGAAGGTCCAATATACGGCAACCTACTGTCGTCGGGAGGTAAGCCGCTGTCTTCGCCGACTGCTAGACAGCAGCAGCAGCTGGCGGCGATCCAAGCGGCCAACGCTCGTCGTCTGCCGCCCGAAGTGCCAAAGCGAACGAGCAGTATTACACTCAAGTATGTCTACACCTTTATTAAAATGTTTGGCTCAATACCTTAGGATAAGGTCACACTACACACAGTCTCACCAAAAGCTACTCGCTTAGCGGGATGGAGCAATTTATCGCCAAGCCATTTCAACGCCGGTCATTTCATCGCCATTCTTCGACGCTAGTTTTTTTTTTTTTTTTTAGGTTCTTGCTAAATATTCCGTAAGCTTTGGTTGTATTAAAAGTCCATAATATTTTCGTTGAAGTCCACATTTTTACATTTGTATCCAATGAATCCAATGTTTATTTTTAAATCATCGAGTTGCTTTCTCTTGAAAAAAAATTTAAAAAAATCAGGCGCTAGAACTCCTACAAAACCAAGCGGTTAAAGGGTTAAAGAAGTAAACGCTATGATTGTTTGTATGATGATTTCCAGTGCGGAGAGTCCTGTGTCTCTCCGTCGCGCCGAATGCGGGGCGGTGGTTCGAGGCGGATCCATGTCTTCGGTGCAATCTTCCTCGTCCTCATCGTCACAGGAGCACCGCCATCATTACCACCAGCCTTACCAACCGAGAGCACCGGTAAGAAAAGGCTTTATTCCATGCCATATATTATGTAAGTTAACTACTTGTTTAGTTCAATTATAGAACTAAACGGATTTTTTTCCCCACGCAGTTCTATTGATTGAACTAACACAGTACTCTAACCTATTCAAATCGGCGAGCCCTCGACGTGGGTTTATCTGTGCAGCATTTGCGATGCCTAGAACGCATGACTGAGCAAAGAAATATTTAAATTATTATTAAAAAAAATATTGTAAAAACCAGCAAATTCACAAAATTATAGTCGATTTTTTAAGGCATTTTTTAGTCTTTTAAGGCATTTTACTTTGTTTAGCGCCATCTGTATTTTATTTTCGATAAAAAGTTCGTAGCGTCTTAGAAAGGACATACATACGTCTTCATTAATTTGATTTCTTTAGTTCGTGTGTGCGATTGGCGTGAAAACAATAGCAAAACACTTTAAAAATTAATTTGGTCTGATCGCTTTCCAGGAGCCCCACGTACACATTCAGGAGCAACATTTCCAACAACATCAAAGGACCGCCTCAGGAACTCTCTACGAGGGTGGCAGTGAAAGGTACACCGTTTGGAAGAGGCAGGAAGCGCCTCCTTACTACGAGGCACCTCCTCCGCCCAACTCCTGCTGTCGACCCGCCCACGATCACCATCAAATCCAACATCAACCTCTGAAGGTCAGTTTCAATGTCAACATAAAGCCCTGAAGCCGTTAGATCACTCTGAGTGGTGACATTCACCAGATCCATAATGGATCTAGTGAGAATTTTGTTTTTCATTAGACTGATCCTTGAAACACATTAAAAAATGGATCTAATGAGAATTTACTACCAGGTTTATTTAAATTTTGCAACAACTTATTACTACATATATAATATAATACTTCGACTAGATTTAAATAATATGCTTTAGTTTTATATTTTAGTAATTATTGCAAAATATCTGAAATTAGTGACGAAACTCCAAAAAGGTTTTTTTAACTTTAAAATTTAACTATTACAGCTAACTACGATGGTTTTACCCAATTCTTATTTTTATATAAAAATAATACACAAAAAGCTAACAGGTGACATTAAAAGGTCAGTTTCACAAAAAAGTGACATTCATTGTTTTTCCCATGGAGTCTTCATTTGTATTTTATTTTTAAAGATCAGAACTGGCACACTATGTGACCGAAAATAGAAATGACACAAACAAAATCACTCATTTTTTTTTTATTAATAATATTTACTGCTGTCTCGCTCTTTCCTTTTTATGTATACATTAAACATAAAAAGGAAAAAGGAGTTAGCAATACATATGATTAAAAATAGTGGAAAGGAATGTATGTAAAATTTTCAAATTTTTTTACAGACATTTGTTTGCTTTGTACCAAAAATTTACTAATTTGTCTGTATTTTTTTCAGGTGTCAGAGACAGTACGCAAGCGTCAATACAGAGTGGGTCTCAATTTGTTCAACAAAAAGCCAGAAAGAGGAATAGCTTACCTAATTTCGCGAGGATTCCTAGAGAATTCGCCGCGCGGAGTCGCCAGATTCCTAATCACTAGGAAGGGTCTCAGCAAGCAAATGATCGGGGAATACCTTGGGAACCTGCAGAATCAGTTCAACATGGCCGTGTTGGAGTGAGTTTGTATTGTGATGTTTTTTTTTCTTGTATATTGTAATGTTCAAATAGGAATTACAATTTTTGTACCACCCTCCAATAGCTATGCTTAATTTTGGTAACCTTTTCTTAAGAATTATGAGAACAACAGTGTATATGAAATTGAATGGCAAAGTTCCGTGCCGCGTCCATCAGATGTTTCGTAACCGAGCTGGACCTGTCGGGGATGGCGGTGGACGTGGCGCTGCGGCGCTACCAAGCGCACTTCCGGCTACCGGGCGAGGCGCAGAAGATCGAACGGCTGGTGGAGGCGTTCGCGCGCCGCTACTGCGTGTGCAACACGGACTTCGTGCAGCGGCTGCGCACGCACGACACCATCTTCGTGCTGGCGTTCGCCATCATCATGCTCAACACGGACCTGCACACGCCCAACCTGAAGCCCGAGGCGCGCATGTCGCTCGACGATTTCGTGCGCAACCTGCGCGGCATCGACGACTGCGGCGACATCGACAAGGACATGCTCGCCGGCATCTACGAGCGCGTCAAGGCCACCGAATTCCGCCCGGGCAGCGATCACGTCACGCAGGTAATATACTCATCGAGCATTAAGGTGCACTTCGGATCTTAGCGACCGCGACCGGCGACATCGAGCGCGTCATCGAGTCAACCGCAATGACGTCACGTAGGCTCATAACGAGCATAAGGGCCGGACGGCACGGCATAGGATGTTTTCCTAAACATATTAATTTTAACCTTTCTTTTGTGTACTTTTTGACGTGATACGTCTTTGAACTTGCATTTACTTACTCGTATCACTTACTCGCCTAACAGGATATGTTATTTAGTTGTTGTATCTTATGTGGGATTGTACACTTTCTATTCTAAAGGCTATGTACACATGGAGGTGGTTATCTCACACAATATACATTGTTTGTATGTCAGGTGATGAAAGTGCAAGCGACGATAGTGGGCAAGAAGCCCCACCTGGCGCTGCCGCATCGTCGACTCGTGTGCTACTGTCGACTCTACGAAATACCCGACATCAACAAGAAGGAGAGGCCCGGAGTTCATCAGAGAGAGGTGCGTAATATCCAAAACCTTCAAAATGTCATTCGTTCAATACGAAGTGCCAATTTATGATGATCTCCCTTACCTTCTATTGTGATTTGATTTGTTTTACGGTATTATAGTTTTAGTTATTTTGGTTGTTTCTAAGAGGTCCACTAAGTGTACACTCACTCACTTCAAGTTGCAACAAATTTCAACACATTACAATTGTTTAAAGTAATATAATCTTCGCTTTCAGGTGTTTTTGTTCAACGATCTGCTCGTAATAACAAAGATATTCAGCAAGAAGAAATCTTCGGTCACCTACACGTTCAGACAATCGTTCCCTCTTTGCGGAATGGTTGTTAATCTTTTTTCGAAACCATGTGAGTATTGTGGTAATGGCAAGGGCTTATCTCTTGTTTAAATTAGTACAGAAGTATCCTTATGTGATATCTTTAGTTACACACTAGCAACACGGCTTCACACGTTTGCATTTTACTGTGCAATTATTCCATTAGTGAAAATTGTATTAAAATCCATTCTGTGGTTTAAAAGAAGTAAGCGGTGAAACAGACAAAGTCGGAAAGCGACATAATATTATTTTATAATATGCATAGATTTGACCAACAGAAATTGACCTCGCGCTCTTATATTCTTCAATAATGGTAAAATATTCAAACTCGTCTTGGACTCACCTTATTCGTCTTTCATTGTCTTAAAATTCTTAAAGAGTTTAAGTCTTAAGAGTATTAAAACTCTTACCTACGACTGTCGCCATTAGACCTATTTTACTTAGTTAAAATATATTATCCATTTGCGGTTTCAGATTATCCTTTCGGTATACGTCTGTCGCGGCGAGTGGACGGCCGACGTTTGGCCATGTTCAATGCGCGCAACGAACACGACCGCAGCAAATTCGCAGAGGATTTGACCGAAAGTATTGCGGAAATGGATGAAATGGACGCCATGAGGATCGAGGGAGAACTCAATAGAGGCAAAGGTCGCCAAGGGAACAACACTCGTAATGGTAAAAGTCATTTCAATCTGTTTGAATTTTTCAAGTGAAAATGTCTTTAGGACAGGCTTGGACTTGGAAAGTTTGTAAAGAGAATTTGACGGAGTGTAAAATAATTGGTAAAATAGTAAATGACAGGTTTTGTATTTGTATACAAAATAAACACAAGCAATATCAGCCAGAGGCTTTAAAAAACCAGAAAAGTGAAAGTCTTGTATGAAAAGTGTAGTTCGTGTTGAGGAACGAGACGTTAGCGCGTTATAACCTGCCGGCGTGACGACATCTGTCGTCGAAAAAATAAACTAAACTTTTTTTCTTGTGAAGCTGTTTTCCTTTCTGACGTACAGTCTTGCGATTGACATGTTTTCATGATGTTTTGTTGAGTAGTTAAGGCGTGAAAAGTTAAAATACAAAAGAGTTGCTACTTTCACATTGATAACATTAGTAAGGATTTCGTAGAAACAAAAATAATTTGCCAAAAATAAAGGGATTTTAAATTTTTGAACGTCTTTTTTATTTTAATGGTAGAAAAGTTAGTATTTTTACTGTTCTTTTTTTTTCAGTAATGGAGAATAGAGACAGCGGCGTGGCCGATGTCGAAATCGATCACCAACAGTGTATGGATCACGTACACGGAGGGTAAGACATAATCAATTATGATTATTATACAGCTAGACGTCGAAGTATGAAATAATCGACAAAGTTCGCTTAGAAAAACGAGGCATAAGTCAAATGCTTTATATCTTTTACACATAGAAAGCTACATTATCAGCTAGTAACATAGGCTATATTTTATAAAGTTACGAGGGCGCAGTCGCGTGGCGCTATGGCAATAACCACCTTTATATATAAATATGAAAATTTAGGGAAGTAAAATCAAAATTGTCACACAAATGCATTATACGTTATAGTTAGGTTCTATTTTTTTTTGAATATTTTAGAATATCTGAACTTTTATAGATATTGCGCCATCTACATAATATTATTTAAAAAAGAATGTTGTTCTTTCGGCGTGTTCGAATTGTGAAAATTTAAATATTATAATCGTTCGTAAGGAGTAAACTCCAGTCGTGTGTCGGAGCTGACACAAAAAAAAATTAATTTTGTTTTTAACCCTCTTTTGGGCTTCGACACACAAGTAAAAGGGCTCTTCTACACTGGGAATCTAATTTTGAGGTATTTATTGTTTCAGCATGGTGGTCCCGCCTCCGCCATCTTGTCCGGCGCCCGCAGCGCCCTCTAGACTGTCGCAGAATCCGCCACCTACCAATATCATCAAGAGAAACGTTCTTAGCAATTCACTCGTCGACATTAACGACCCAGGTACTGTACTTTCTGTTCTGCTATGCTAACATTGCTTTTATCGATATCGTTTTTTGTGTCAATTTGAAACGGTTTATTTTATAACGTTACAAAGCATTTTTGAAAATTTCAACTCCAGCAAGTTGAACTCGAGGAAATCTTAAAATAAAATGAAATCCCTCTTTTTCGGACCAAGCGCTTTAAAACATCCTTTATAATGCGCCCTGCCAAGGTTTGGAACTCCCGCAAATGTTTTCAAAGTTCGTATGAACAGGCACCTTCTGGGTGAGCTCGCTCTATCTTAGGCCTCATCTTCGCTACACAGCTGGTTGTTGGCCAAGAGCAAACCCATCTCTGATAAAAAAAAAACTCTTTTCGATCAATTCAATGAGATTGAAAGTAAAATTGTAACTGTTTACAATGACAATACACTGAATGTTTCCAGTGGCGCTGGCGGCAGAGCGGCTGCAAAGACGTGGGTCGGTGGGGTCGCTGGACAGCGGGATGTCGGTGTCGTTCCAACAGGGCAGTCGCAACGCCCTGCACGCCACTTCTCCCAGACATCCCGGCGAGCAGAGATCTCCCGGTAAGCTTTCATTCGAACATTAAGAGATAGAAACATTTTATTTGCATAAACATGACATCATCGAAGCACCACAAGTTAGGAATATGTGTCACAAATGCCAAAGCGGCACATAAAAAGTACGCCTAAAACGGAATTATGGCGGAGTATTGTTTCAAGTTCAACTTCTACTATTGATTTTAAACTCCAAAAGTCGCATTTTCTTTAAATGACACATGTTTGGTTGGTTTTAAATGACAGATGACAAGAGTTAATGCTCTACGCATTATAGTCACATTTAAATGTTCCATAAAATTCGTAGTGTTTTGTATGGCGTGTAAAATCCATAGTTGTAGTACATTGATGCATGACACACATACAAAAAGAATGTTAAAAAAAAGTTAAAAAAAAAAAAATTAAGAAAATACATACTACATACTTAATAAATTAAAGTAAGAAATTAAATTCGAAACTCAGTGACGCTCAGTGACGCTCATATATAAATCCCGTATGAAAAGTGCGTTGAGTTTGAGGAACGATCGCTTCGTTATAATCTGCGCAGCGACATCTGTCGTCGATAAAATAAACGATTATAACTTTTTTTTGTGAATCTAAGTTTTGATAGTTTATTTTTTAGTTTAGATACTTGATATATATTACTTGATATGTATTTATTAATGTTATTCAATATTATATTACTTAATCTCCAGGTCGTCTCTTCGGTGGCATATTTCCAAGTCGTCAACGCAAATTGAGCGCCTCGGGCGTCCCCGACACTAAGCAAGGGCAACTCGGCAAAAGTACTGAAGTCTGAAAGCGCTAAAACACGAAACGGTCAACAAATATAATATGTATAATTTCGAAAATCGCATCGCAATTTATTCTATGAAATAAACGCTTCAATTTACGAGTATGAATTCATAGATCTATTTGATTTGAAATACGAATATGGCAATAGTATTTCGTTTTGAATTTTTATTTTTTATCTTGAATCAAATTTTTCGCTTATATTTTTATCTTTTATTAAAAAAGGTAAGGTAAACATGTTTTTTTTGCAGTTAATAATCTGAAACAAAAACTGATTAATGTTTCCATAGAACTGGTTAAGTTTTGTTCATAAGGCATAATATGAGTTCGAAATATGATGTAAATAATTTTGTTGTTCGTATTTTATTTGTGGATTTATAAATAGTTAATAAACACAGCTATTTACAAAGCATACAAAGCGGTGGGAATTATTTCAAGAGATATCTAACTGTTTGATGATAAAGATTTATAATAACTGGACATGGGGTTTCTAGAACAACACTAGAAAAAAATATCTATGATAGATAAACATGTTATCGTTGTACAACAAAAATTGCTTATTTCGGACTCTTTTTTGCTACTAATAGTCAACTAGTAAATTTTTTAAAGTATTTACTATAGTAAATTTATCACAAATGATGATAGTAATTAATGGTACTAGATCTGAAAAATAATTGGGTTTGATATCCAGTTACTGATCCAGTACTATTAGTTTTATGGAGTGTTTAAAAAAAATAATGAAATGTTTGAAATTTATTAATATAAAATTTCTAGTATGATTTGGTGCCATCTTTTTTAAAAATAGGTACAATCTTTTTGGAATTGGACTTTTGTTTGTTGGAAAAAAATTGTAATAACACAAGAAACACAATTAAATAGTGTGAAAAAAAACAGTGAAGGTGATCGTTTAATTAAAAAAAAAAAATTATAAACGAGAGAGAAATTTAAAAGATTAATCTAGTGAGATTAATATAAATATGACTCTTCCAATGAAAGTGCCAATTTAACAATGGTGCGGCTTATTTCTATTGTATTTCCTTGTTTGCGAGGGAGTTTCAAGTAGAATGTCTTTTTTTTTTAATTTTGGTACAGTCGCTGACAAAAATAGGTGTTTGGAGGAGTACGTATTAGGATCGATCATTGCGTCACGTAAGTCAAACGTGACGCAATGATCGGTTTCGTATTTGTTTAATGCAATGTGTTGATATTAGCGAATGAAATAATTAAAAACAATAATTATGGAAGTTGAATAATTGGTTTAATTTAGTTTAAAAAAAAACATAGAGTACAGATAAACAGAGTTGCCAACATAATGAGAGTAAATTGACAATGGAGCCAACTATGGAAAAATAACGATTGCGTTCTCAATTACTAACACTATGTTAGAATTTCTCATATTAAATATTCATAAAAAATAATAATTTCAACAATAATTCATGAATGTTGAGTATGTTGATAAATTCATGAATTCAACGAATTATTTTTATGATTATTTAATTTAAATTTAATTATTAAGTTCATGAATGTTTCACTAATGCAAGTGAAGCAATGGGTTTTTATTATCAATTGAAAATTTCAAATGATTTTTGTCATCGACTGTACCGTGTTGATTTCAATTGAGGGAAATGAAAAAAAAAAAAGACAAAACGAATATTCGCTTAGTTGTCAAGGCCGAAAGAGAACAATTTGGGTCCAAATTTTTGGAATTAGATTGTTTAGACTTGGAATAAAATGAAAATTTGAATGTATTAATTTATTCTGTTTTTAAATATGTGAGGGTTATTCAGAAAACGACATTTTGATGTTATATAAAAACAGAATTAATGAATATATTTAAAATATTGAACTACAATATGACTCGAGAGAAGAATATCGAGGAAGTAGTCTGAGGACATTTTTTTTTTGTTTTTACAAAACAATTATATTAGCAACCAGAAACCAGAATTTATTTCTGGTTAATACAAACCAGAAATAAATTTCTTTATATACATTATATTCAGTGATCTACATTTATCTCGTTACCATTATGCCGGAAAGTATTAGTTCACTATTTAAAAATATATATTAAGGTGCGGACACACTGTGTAATAAATTTTGCTAAGTACTTTTTTTTTTTTTTTTTGAAAATATAGGCCGTGTCTACATTCATCCTAATTTATAAATTTCAAATTTCTATGATGAATGGTATTAAAATTAGCGCCACCAATCAAGTCTCGCGGCTCAAATATGTACTGAAATTGGCACAGCCAGAATTGGCTAAAAAAATAACATTTTGCTATAATAATACGAACAAAAATTCATCGAACATCAATTAATAATAACTAATATCGTCGTTTTCAAACCAAAATTTGGTTCTTTTTAAGATTTCAACATTTTGACCTTATTGAGTATTTCACTGACTTAATAATATAATGTGCTATGTGCAACAACTAGGGAATGTGCAAAATTTACTCTATTATCTTAATAAATGACAAATAAGTTTACAACAACATTAAGTTTCAAATAACTTACTTTTTCTAAAATAAAAATCTTTGAGTAAAATTTTTAGGGATTTTTTTTGTCAAAATCTCAAAAATATACTTTTTGCACATGCAAATTTTGGTTTGACAAAAGACGACAGAAAAGTTTTCTTCTTGTGTTTCATTAGAATTTTTGTATTTCTAAATAAATTTACACAGTGTATTCTCGCCCTTGAAACATGTTTTTTATAGGATAAATGTACATACGTTCGAATAGTTAAATCAATATCAAAAAGTAGTGTCTCGTTAAATCTATTTTTATTTTTTAATTCGCCAACGCACAATGATCGACGCATGTAGAGCATTGCATCACATAGTTAACACGGCAGAAAAGTATATTTATATAGTTAAAAAATAATAATAATACGAATTTATTCACTATTGTTGAGATTTGTAGCGTTTAGACATTTGATGAAATTTTAAAGTATAGGATTTAAGAGTCCTCTTCCTTTCTCCTTATTGGCACCGTCGGTACCAAAAACTGTTAAAGAAACCTCTTATATGCTAGACTAGACAATCAATGACTTTTATATACTAGACTAGACTAGACTAGACGGAACGCAGAAATTGAGCATTTAGTTGCGGGTAATTCTTCGTAACTCATTTCCAAGTGAGCAAAGATTTTCCACGGCGCTTTAGACCTTTTGGACGCGAACTTTATCGTAAGCTCTATTTGACAATTTGGTTATTTTAAATTGGCTTATTTGACAATTTGTTTATTTTTTTTTACAAATTGGTTATTTAACCATTTGTCTTTTTACAAATTTGTTATTTGACAATTTGTTTTTTTACAAATTGGTTATTTGACAATTTGGTTCCAACCACCAAGTCTAGTAGAATACATAAAGGTCGATGTATAGACATCTATAATTATATATCCGTATATAAGTTTAAATAAAGAAGGACAGGGGTAGTATACTGGGATTATTTATTGTAAAAAAAAAAGTTATAATAAACTCAAAAGAAACTTAAACCGTTCCATAAAATAAATCGTATACTTAAATGTTCAAATGCGTCAAAAATTGAGGTGAAACGTACAGAGCAACAAAATGGAGACGATATCTTTTCGCTTTTCTGTTTGTTACATTACAACGTAATAAACAAACGTTGATTTAAAATAATGCAGACATTTGTTTGTTTAATTAACGAGAAGGTTATATTTATTTTGTTACTTGCAAGTCGCATTGAGTATTTATTAAGTTGGTCAAAAAGTTCGTGCGGTATGAATATATTTTAGTAATTTTTAAATATTTCATTAAATTTTATGCGCATTTGACCTATCAGCGTCTAAAATTTTAAAATGTCATTCTCAAGTGGACTGTTTCATTAAAAAAAAAAAGTTGCAAGTTACAAAAACATACCTTTCTGCCTATTTTCAAAAACCACCTTAAAATTTATTTGTGTATTTCTTTTTTAATTCTGCTAATGGAAAAAATCGCAAATTTTAATCTCTTATTGAAACGCATTTCGACGGTCCCTACGTACATAGACATGTCAAAAATGGCATTTTTTTTTATTGCATAATTGTCTTTAGATTACCATTAGAAAGTTCCTAAAGCTAATAAAATATTCTAGAAAAAACAAAATTTATAATTACTTATACATATAATTATTTCTAGAGCGGTTTGAACATAAATTACGCTCTCCTGTAAACCCCGGTTTTAGACATGTCTTTATGTACGTAGGGACCGTCGATTTTTGTTTAATTATGCTTTAAAAAGTTTAAAAAAATGTTGATAATATCCTTCCTCGTGGTTCAAACTATCTTTATTCAAAATTTCATCAAAATTAATTCAGTGGCTTAGCTATGAAAGCGTAACGTATACACACACGGTTCACTGTTTTTTATTAATATACTATCACGGATTTAGGAACATACGTCTTCGGCTCGGTACATCACACCTCAATGAGGCCAGTTAAAAAAAATTAAAACTCGATTTTAAGTCGAAACTACCTTTCTTATATAAGTATACAAACTTTATAATATTTTCTTCATACGACTGTATCTAAAGGCTGCTTTTGTAAACATACGTTTTCACATGTTATAAATATTACCCTACTTTCCCCTCGATTTAACTAAAATTTCGTGTCGTAACCTTTTTACGTCATGAGTATCAAATTTTGACTTTTATATGTCTAAAAATACATCGCGCAGAAAAATTATTTTCAATCAATCGCTCGGACATTTAATTTATGCTTTATTCAGTGAATTTAAGACTTATTGGGAGGTCTCTGGTTAGTTTTTTTTTATAAAAGCGAGACAATCTTGAGTTTTGTATAGTATAATTTGGGAATATATCTCTCATTTTTGAGGAATCTGTGAACTTATTGATAGGAAAATGATTTTAACTCGGATTCACTAAGTCTGGGAACGTTTATTATAAGGACCTCATAGAAATATTCTTCATGTATCGAGTCCACCGTAACCCAACTATCCAATTATAGCACAGTTTAAAAAAAATTCGCATGCGGACAGAGACCGACCAACCATAATATATAATATGTCTATTATTTAATTCTAATAGACTAGCGTACTGTTGAAAATGTTGACCGGTTACGTAGAATTGTTGTTTCTACTTTGATACGTGGGTAGATAGAAATATATAAAAATACTTCGATCTTGTTTCGAATCATTAAAATAAGATTTTTTGTCTTTGAATTTTGAGCTCTAAATCTTTCGATGAAAACACAATTATAAAGAACATTTCAAAAAAAATGCGTTATTAAGCCCTAACTAGAGAAAACACATTCAGTGTTTTTATCGGCCATATAATAAAAAATAAAAATAAAAAAATAAATTTCAGATTAATTTAAATAAATCCATATTTGCCAATCAATAGACAAATAATAAGAAAATTGTCTCTTTAATTTTTGTCTCGTCTGTGAGTGACTTAATGGCCAATTAAAACCTGTCCATTAAATTTGAATCTCTTATTATTCTAACCTCATCAATTACATACGTAATAATAATTGGTTTGGTGTAAATCTAAGTAAAAAAATTGGTTTATAATAAGATATTAAACCATCATTTTAATAGTTAATGAAGTCCTTTATTAATGGTGGGTCGAAGGGCCAATTCAATTTCTAATTGATTAGATAGTTAGAATCTTTTTTTTTCTTAATATTTTTTGTCAAATATTTCAAATTAATAAAAAAAAACCGAATAAACGTTTGATTAATTTATGAAAGTAATGAATGCGTTTGCATTTATAAAATTCATATGTGTTACTGATGTGTAGCTTATATTTTGAATTTGTCTTTAATATATATATAAAAAAAGAAAACATATAATATTAAAAAAAAACTACGTCCCATATATTTTGTATATATAGTTATTTCAAGCGAAATCACATTTCGCCCAATTGTATGTTGTTTGAATTTTGTAGTTAAGGTGTGTCCCGGATTGAAAAAAAAGTAGTTTAATTACTTGCTGTATTTTTGAAGAGATTTTGTTTTGAAATTTAATTTTTGTTGCGCTTTTTTAATTTTTTTTTATAAAAAAAAAGGATACTAGCTTTGGTACTGTAATATACGATTGGATAGCTATTTTTGAGGTGAACAAAAGTTATTATGGCGACTAGTTCCAAATGTTAGTCCGTTCTTGGTTATGCTGTATTCAGCTAGCATTGCACCTTCGTGCAGCAGCAGTTGGTATTTAAAAAAAAAAACATTGTTTTTAAACAACTATCCAACGATATATTACACATATTGGAAGAGGGTACCACAGTTCACACATTTCCTGGCAACCTCCAAATGAGGATGCCACTAAATATATGAACTGTAGTTGCTATATATAGTAAAAAAACATAAAATCAAATAAATTTTGCATAATTTTCTAGTGTACCTATAGTAAGAAAAACGCATTCACGCGAAGCTCTTATATTAACAATGTTTCAATTTAATTAACTATTTCAAATAATTCGTTTTCTTTATACGCAGTTGTAAATTTTATTATAAAAAAGTGAACATTGTCAATCGGAAAGTACAAAAAGTTAAAATATTATAATATTTGGGACACACCGCAAAGTCGCTTGTGTGAATTATAGATATTGTAAATTTCGCTTGAAACCAAAGATTTATTTTATTTCCTGTGTTCAAATTACCACTCGTTATCGCAATTTATTTAGTTTTGACAACCCGCAAGATGTCATCTGTCATATGTCATCTGTCACCTGTCAAATTTCCCGCCATATTGTAATGGCGGTTACCTCGGACGATTGTCGTAATATTTTGAATTTAATTAATAAGTTTGGATTTTCTGTATAAATAATTCTATGTCTCACTAACTTATTGCTTAAAATTGTATGTATAAAGAGTACATTTTCTAATATATTATTATACTTATCCTTAGTTTTTAAACGTATAAATTGTTATACTTTAGCCCTAAGCAATAAACGCTGTTGCGTATCTCTATACGTTTGTATTATAATGTTGTTGAGAGTTGATACAACTAAGTCACTTACAATAGTTTTATTTTAAAAGCAATGAAAATGTATTTATTTATTAAATATGAATTAACATTCATGAGGAAAATTTGTTTTATTTTCATACCCAACCTGTCATTAAGAAAATTAAAAAAATATATTAGAAAGAGGTCGAGCCACCAACTTTTTGGTTGATATACTTGGTATTAAGTATTATTATATATTCTGAGGTTTATACTTTGTATACACGATTCAGGTACTGGATACTATCTACTCATTTTACGAGTGGCTTGATTAATTAAACTGCTTTGCCTAACAGATAGCGTATATTTGTCGATTACGCAAAGAAGGATCTTCGACTGAACATTTGTACTATTGAATCTTCTTTACATAGTACACCTAAGTTTGAAGTCGTTTTCCTCGTCTGTCTATATGGTAACTACTCTTAAACCACGCAACGGATTTTGATGCCGTTTTCACTATCAGTTAGATAATTGTTCACGGAATTTTTACATATATAAAAAAAGTAATCAAGTTTTAGTTTCACCGCAAAACTCAGAAAGTATGAAGTTTTGCATTTTTTACAATACTGTTCCTAATGGACCATCTAAAAATCAAAAAATTCCACGCCTGACAAAAATATATTTAAATTCTTAAGAAAAAGGGGCGACAGACAAAGTTACGGGCAGAAGCTAGTTTATTTATAAATGCTTAAATAATATTAAGAATATATGTATTTCATTTATAAAGTGTGAAGGGTGGCGGACAGGCTGACAGTCAATTTGATGGTACATTGGTTGCCGCCGCCTAGGACACAAGCAACACCAGAGGGGTTTCTGGTGCGCTGCCTTCAAAGAAGGAATTTGTTTACAGCTCGCTTGAAGAAGTCCATATTGTAGCTGAGTGGAAACACCTCAGAAAGGAGATTCTTCCAAAGTTCGCGCGTTTGTTAATGTTAAGGTAAATTAATTATCATGACCGTTAACTTGTAAAAAAAAACAGCAATTTTATAGCATAAACATTTTATTAAGAAAAAACACAAGTTTACCACAACCTTTTATTAAAGAAAAAATAATTAACAATTAGAAATTTTTCATTGAATGTTTTCGAACAAGAAACTATTCGTTTACAAATCATCGTTCAAGTTGACTATGCGTCAATTCATAAGCACATTTTTTTTTGCAGCAAAAAAATCATTTCATTTATCAACTTATTAAACAAATTGTATGTAAAATGAGGTTGAGTAATATATTTAAGAAATATATTCGAAAAAAATAATGGACCATTATTTTTCTGTGACATTTTCTGATGCTTTTTTTTTGAGCACATGTTTACAGGATTATTAAATGTCTAAATACATAAAAATATTTAATTTTGGCTCTAATGAGTAGTTTTTGCTTATAGTTTAGCAACGTCAAGCTTGATATTGCCATTTAGTTTTCTTATTAACAAAATTCCCAATAAAATTACCAAATAAAATAAAATTTTGCTTGACTAACGTGAACTAGTAAGATAACAAAGGTATATTTAACATATAATAATCATAGACATAATAATAAAATATGATGCAGAAAACTTTTTTAATTATTTTTTTCTAAGTGACGACTCATAATCATCCCAAACGACAGATGCAAGTAGTTTAATAAGATATTAAATATTTGTAAGAGAATTATTATTAATTAGGATGTTATTACGGCATAAAAAGCCAATCCACAACACAGAAATCAATTGAAATGAATAAAATTCAAATAAAAAAACCAAGTAGGCAAGTAATTTATGTAGAAATTAAGATAACATTAATAAAGTCATTGAACGACGAATGAATTCTTTCTTTAATTATTTAATTCAAATTGCAATATGTATTTTTAATATAAATTTATTACTGTAATGGATTGTATTTAAAAACTCAATGAAAAATTTAAAATATTATGATACTGTAGATATAGAAAATTGTCTGAGTTGTAAACAAGCACTCATATTCTCGAAAGAAAACCAAAGAAATTTTAGAAATGTTTAGCTTATTAATTAAGCTTTGAATAGTCTAAAATAAAATGGTAGTCATACGAAAAATAGTATTCGTGGTTATACTAATTTTCAGTGCAAATAAATTTTTATTTCAATTAATATTTTTAGTTAACTTTTTGAGTTACTTATTTTTTTCTTATTTACACAAAATTTGGTAACAAATATCACTCACCTATATTTTTTTTTACAATATTAAAGCTATTAAATAAATTTAAATTTTCAAGTATATTATGTAAGTACACTAATTCTTAAATTTATCAAGACTAAAATTTAGTATGACCTTTGTAAATTTCAAAATCAGAAGTTCGACCTGCAAACTTTAATTTGAAAACACGAACGAATAATCATACATAAAAACGCTTCTCATCTGAACTATATTTGATGAATAGTACAGTGATGTCTTTATGATTCCAATACTTGTTTATAATTCACAACAAACGTTGAAAAACGATCCAAAACCCTTTGTAAAAATGCACGTGTCGTCTTGAAAATCTCACATAATATAAAAATTATATATATAACAAACATTTACTAGCCTGTACTGCCAAAAAGTATCGAACTAATAAACTATTACCTTTTTATTGGCAAAATTTGTATAATCTATAAATTTCAGTCAGCATTAATTCTCAAGATACTGTCTTCTAAGGGGCCTGCATTCGGCGTACGGTTCTACATACATATTTGTACGAATGGAAAATTATTCTGCAGATATTTCTGTTTTGTGCACAGGCCCCAAGTGTTGTTAGTGTAAAGCAATTAATTAGTGCGAAAATTGGACCAAATGTTGGTCTGAGCGAAAGGCGGGAAAATATTTGGCGAGGAAGCCGGCGGCGGTGGGCAGGGTTGAGGTGTCGAAGTCGATGTCGTACTTGGAGAGCCCGCACCTAACAGTAGAGAGACTGAAGGCGGCACACGACGATTTGAACGTTCTACTCCTGAAAAAAGAAAATTATTAACAAACGCATAGAGAAACAGATAAAAATTCTAAAAAAAAAATTTTTTTTTTCAAGGTTGTCTATGAAAAGGTTATGACAGTTAAGCTGCGGAGTGCTACTACTAAACTTCCATTATTTTTTTAATATTAGGTATTAAGAAATTAGGAAGTTTTTGAATACCTGAACTAGTTTTGCTGTCCGGGCAATATTTAATAGTGTGAGCGCGTTCCCCGGTGGCACCGCACTTGGGGCAGTTAAAGGCGCGCAGCACGGGGCACATAACACGGCCACGCCAATCCTTCAAAATGTGGGATGTATAGCACTCCTCGTTTTCACCATTGTTTTTGCAAAATGCACACTCCTGCGGACAGAGATTTAGACTTACTTGTATATCGCATTAATAAAAAAAAAATTAAACAAATCTAAAAAATCCATTGGTCAAAGATCTTAGAAAATCTAGAAGATCTAGAATCTTCCGGTTGAGCACAAAATCTAACGCTCAATGCACTTATCTCAAATAAAATTGTTTCAAAACATGTACTTAGGTTTTACAGACGACCATTTCGGTCCAGAGTAAGGGATGCCAAGGCCCATTCCTTCACCCTTATCTCTTATCCCAAGAGGGTCTGCGGGACTCTTTTATCCTTTAAATGTTGCTTGTGTTACGAGACGTTGGCAGCCACGTACCATCAAGTAGAATGTTTGATTGCTTGGCACATTATACCATAAAAGAAAATATGAGATTACATTGACCTAAATATTATGTCACCGGAAACTAGTTAAGGTTTAACACCATTTACTATAGGAAAACAATGCTTGATTCAAGGCTAACGCTGCTGGCTCAAAACTTGGTTTCCTAGTTCTTTTTTAATTAAAGAACAGATTGTGAGGTGAGGTCAGTCAATATTTGAGGACATGTAAGGTTCTAATAACCGGAGATTGAAAGTCTAACTTGTTTTTACGTTAAGGCCGACAGACAGGTTGACAGTCCACTTGATGGTAGGTAGTTACCGTTGCCTATGTCACAAGAAACGCCATAGGTGTCGCAAGGGCGCTGCCGACCTAGGAATAAAGTAGGGATGGGATAATGGGCTCGGGCATCTCTTTTGCTCACTCACCGAAACACAACAGCACATGTGATGTTATTTCACTGTGAGAACACTAAAGAGGAAATAAAAGGAAGGTCTAACTAAAGAGTTCCCTTGGGAAAATAAGAGGAAAGCCACTTACAGTAGATCCGGAGCGGCGTGCACGTCTGTCAGTACGAACTTTGGCGACTTCCAAGAAGAATTCGTACAGAACTTTTGGACGAATGGCGAACAGCAACGCAGTCTGGTCGGTGGTCAAGCCTGATATGTAATTATTGGCTGACAAAATACCTACAATTAGACAGAAAACACCCATAATTCATCCATGAATGAACATGAAAGAGAAAAAACCTGGATCTGTTTAAAATTTTCCAATAAAAAAAATATATCTGTATAATGTCTAAACGACATACACATCTGAGTATCCTTACTCAGATTTAGTCGCTTTCTGCGTTTTTCTGTCCGGATGTATATGCGCTAACTCCTCCTAAACCACGAAGCGGATTTTGATGCGGTTTTTGCTAATAGCGATCAATGTCTATATACTTTGAGCTAGAATAATTTCAGTACTAAAAAAAAGCACATGTTCTGTAGACATCAACACTGCGTTTCGCAGTCATTTGAGAATCCCGTCTGGTGGTAGTAACCGCACCCTTACTACCATGAAATAACACCTACCATCAAGTGGACACTGAGCCTATCAATTCAGCCTGTCTGTCGACCTTAACATAAAAAAGAAGAAGAGTCCCCTACTTTGAGTAGTTCGATCAACTGTTGCGTTTTGCTAAATAAATTGAACATGAATCAGGGATCCAATGAAACCACTAAATCCATTAGTTAGTTTAGCTAATTAGTTAAACCCATCCAGAAGGCTTGTTGCGAATAAGAATTTCAATACTAACCTTTTATTAAAAAATCAAACGTATCAAGCATGTGGGCATTGTTTTGGTTAGCAGAAGTCGAAGAAACAGTTTCGTTCCAGTTCGTATAGGAACTCGAAGGATCCGGACTAGTTTGACCTAAAATAAGAAAAAATGACAGTTTTTTTTTATATTGGATGCATAACTGTGTAAGTATTCTAAACTTGCGTTCTTCCTATTTAACAAGGTATTTATTTGTTTTGGGGCAAATTAAAAAAAAACTGATCATGAGTTCTGGTTACTGAGCTTGAGTGAGTGAGTAACTTCATTCGTCTAGAATATTATATTCGCCATGAAAAATCAAAGTTTAACTCTATTAAGTTGTTTATAATAAACTAGCTATAGCACGCAACTTAGTCCACGTAACTTTATAAAATATAGCTTATGTTACTTGCTGATAATATAGCTTTCTATAGTTGAAAGCATTTTTAAAATCGGCCTGGTAGTTTTTAAATTTATTCTTTACAAACATACAGTTTCTCTTTTTATAATATTAAGTACTAGTATAGATATAAATCACCGTGCGTTAAAAGTCGGTCTAATATTTTATTAATGATATCCATGAGCATATTTTAATAGACAACACAAACGCGATTAACTCTTTCATATATATAACAATTGATAAAATATACTTTTCGTTTGGTAAAGAGATGACGAGCTGTCTTCAGATCTTAGACTATATGTTAAGTCTTCCTCACACTGGAAGGGACCGGTTTGCAGTAAGGAGACGTTTACCAGAACTTACCAGATAACAAATCTTGGGGATTCTGGTCAAAATTAATGCGATGCGACTCCGTTCTATTCGCGTTAAAAGAGAAATATTCGTAAGCATTGTTCACTTCGCTAGTAGGACAAGCTGAAATAAAAAATAACATTACTTTACAAGCCATACTAATACATATTAACTTAAAAAATAAACTAACTAGCCGGTGCCCGCGACTTCGTCTGCTTTGAAAAATAAAAATTAACGACATCTTTATTGCTATCACACTTTTGTCAGGCGTTAGTTTTCTTAATTTTAGATAATCCCCGCGAACAGTACCTACTTTTTACTTAATAAAAGGTACCTTTGCCTATGTCCTTTGCCTATTCCTGACAACGTGCACGATGATCAGTTGAGTAGTTAAAGCGTGTAAAGGTAACAGATCGACAGACAGACGTACAGTTACTTTCAAATTTATAATATTAGTACAGATACATTCATCTGTATACATTGCCAGCTTATTTTTTTTTATGTAAAAGTCGTCAGACAGGTTGACGGTCCTCTTGATGGTAAGTGGCTACCGTCGCCTATAAACACAAGCAACGCATCTTTTTTTTTGCTTTTTGCAAATTTAGTTTTTACAATCTTTAGTTAATGATTATTTGTAGGGTAAGTTGAGAAAAACTTACACATCGGAGTATCGGGTTGAGTTTCCTGCTGTGGTAGTTGTGGGACGAAATCGTTGTTAAAATACGGCGGACTTGTGGAAGAGGTAACTTCATTGCTTATGACGACTTCCTGTCATTAAAATTTATTATTTAAATAGTTTAGATTCTTATTTAAAGTTTAAATGTTTTAAATAAATTAAAAACAGGAGCCTGACATAAAACTAGTTCAGACGAAATCCTCAATTTCAAATTGAAAATAAAACACCACATTTCAAAAATATGTTTTCTGACTTAATTTTAAAAAAAAACAATGGTTTTTTATCTATAGATCTGCTTTATTGTACTATAAATTAATGTATCCTATCTTCAAATATATATTTTTTATACCTACCTCTTTATAAGAATTATTCAAGTAATAACAAAATTGTAATCGATAAATATTTTCATATAAAAATATTATATTTTTAAGGGTAAGTAATATAAAGGAATAGGGGTTTGTGAAAAAGTAATTTATACTTTTTTTACAGTGCCTACCATTATAGGTAATTTGCCAGTTTTTAACGACAATTTCATTTCTGAGAATGTTCTTATTGAGCTTAAATTATGCATTTATAATTTCTGTGAAATACTTCTTAATAATTCTTCGTAGTCAAGAATTATCATAAAAAAATTACAAGTAATAAAAAATAAAAATAATAATAAATAAGACTCACGTTATTTGTAGCATTGGTCACTTCGATATTCATTGTGAAGGAACTAATTAAATATTAATTAAAAAAATTGACAAGACGTGGACTTTCTTAAGCAAAATAATCGTAATGGAAGCGTCGGTAAATGAGCGCAAGACATAATCAACACCTATTTATATGTATAAATGTAGCCAATAAAATAGTAGTCTGGGAGTTGGAGGATAATTTTGACTAGGTAGTAAGGCATATATTATATTAATATATTATATAGAATTGACGATTTGACTGAAGGATGACGGGGTTTTATCAAACTGAACAGACTGAACAGACTACAAATAGAACACTTAAAAACGAACTTACATAATCACTTGGAATTAGCAACTCTCAGTCCGCATATACCGTCGGTGGAAAGCAAAAACTATAAAAGGCTTCATCGCCAAGAGTCTTTTCTATCAACAGTTTCATCTCAGCCATAGGACGTTCACTTATGACATAGACTCCCCCATAATTTTCCAATAGGGGCGGTCAGAAGCAGGCTGGATTCACTATCCACCCGCGGCCCTTATTAGGTCACCTGTGTACTTAGTATAGCACTAATAAGAGTTACTAATATATGGCATATAAAAAAAATTTAGACCTAACAGTCGAAATTTTTTTTATATGCCGAAGGATTTTTCGAAGTAAAAGTCAATTTTAAAAAATCTTGGCAAAATTTAAGAACAGATTAATTGATTTATTTTTTTTATTTCATAATATTAAATGAAAGGTAAATATTAAAATTATTAAAATGCTACATAAAAAGAGATTTCAGGATTTAATCAAGCCTTCTCACCAGGTTTTAAATTTTATTTACAGACATAAATAAGTTATTTCAATACGCCAAAATACGTGCACAAATTTGTCCAACAGCTCTCTTACTATACCATACAAATCAATCTCTAACTACCTCCTTTTTGTAAAAAAAAAATAAAGAAATAGAATATTCCAATGTTGTTTTTGTCATATTATACAATATTTATTTCATTTTATTTTATTACCTACATGAGACTGAATTAAACATTAACTTCAATATTTTGTTCGATATAAACTTTTTAAAATATCTCCAAAAAGGTTGAATTTTAGAAAACATAAACTTTTAATAAACTTAATATAAAACATAACATAATTAAATAACATTTCATATTTTCTGAATTCATATTTATATTTCATATATTGAATTCATATTTTCAGGTAAATTTTCAAGTACGTAGTTGGTGCACTGCAGACCTTAGTAGGATTAAGGATAAGGGATAAGGAAGGGATGGGGATTATCCCATCCTTATCATATTAGGGCTCTGGCATCCCTTACTCACTCAACGAAACACTACAACACACGTGCTGTTTCTGGCGGCGCGGCGGTCTTCTGTAAGACACATTTGGACAAATATCTCAATATTTGGGCAACTGGCAACGCCATTTCCCTATCCCTCCTTTATGCCTAATACCTACTAATAGTCGGCAGCGCACTAGCAGCACCTGTGGCGACGGTAGCCACCTACCATCAAGTGTATAAAAAGTGTATAAAATTCGTATATATTTTTTTTTTCAGGAAAACGTCTTTTTGTCAATGTCTCAAATGTAGCAGATTTTGGTTTGATAACGACGATATTATGTTATTTGAACATGTAAGTATATAGAGTCTTGAATAAAATAAAATATCAAGCCACAATAGCTCTCAACTATACACTCACTTCTACGGCTTCTCTCCCACCACCCCGCTTAAGCTGTGCTTAGCGTAAAACCCTGAGTTGGAGCGTTTTAAAAACAGTTTAATGTACACGAAATAAGGTCTAAAATTAATCGACGTTAAACAAGCGAGTGTTGTTCGTTGTGTGTACATCAGGTAGATACCGACACGTGGACTATACGTGGTAATAGTAAACGTCATGGCTTTTCTAGGATGAACAGAAAATCTATAGTCTTATTATATTTTAAATTTTGTTAATGAATAAAAGAATCACGATAACAACAAATAATTAAATCACCAATTCTAAGCACACCAATTGTATTGCCCCTAAATTAAGCACAATTATATGATTGTTTATAACCATATACACTCAGACCACATTTCCAAATATGTTCCTGCTGGAAATCGAACCGGGAACCCCTAAACTGCATCAATGGGCTCGTCATAATCGCTTGCAGATTGGCAAGCATTTCTTATATTTTTTTTCCTTAGGGGAGACTCCGTCCTGAGGTTCCCAAAGGTGACTGGCGTACCTCCATTTTCGGGTACGCCGAGATTCCGACACAGAACCGACACGGGTACGCACAGTTCTCCACACGCTGGGCAGCCGTATGTCATAATATTTCCCCGACCCCACCTATCTACGGTCGCTAAAATTTAAAAGCTATCAGTTATCTTTAAATGTATAAGTTTAAGTCTAATGGCAAAATGGCAACCATCACCCTTGAGTTCAAAACGACTGAAAGCTAATGATTCACATACATGAGTCTCTTTGCAATCATGCACATGCTCATCTTCATTCATGATGTTATGATATGTTAAAAGTTATGTTATCATGGTATCAACTGGCACCCATCTAAATTTACTCCTCAAAAATTGCTGACGCACAACGGAAAAAATCAAGGAACAAAGTGACATAGGCGACGCAATCGATTTCTCTGTTCTGATCGCGAGTATTAACCCACGAGTATTTCCCTTCAGTACCTCTGACCACGTGACAATAGTTGCAGCCTTCAAGCTTTACAGCACCGATTTCATTATTGAATTATAATTAAAATACGCCAAGGGAATTTCAGTGGAAAAGGGCAAGTATCTAATTTAAGCATTTATTTTTCTCCAATTAAGTTAAATGAAATTTGTTATTTGTTTTATGTGTGAACTAATTTCAATTCTTTTTTTATAATTTCTTAAAATGTTGTTTTTAAAAATAGTTATTTAAAAATAGAAAAAAAAGGAAATTTAAATTTTCACTCACAATCACACAAAGAAATATTAAAACATTGAATACGGCGTAGCTAAGAAAAATTTCTATTCCCATATTCTTTTATAACACTTTATTTTTATTTAACATTTAAATATTCAGTAAATTTAATAGAATTCTAAAAGTTTACGTACAAAAATATTTTTGATATGTTATTTTAATGGCCATTAAATTTCATTAATTAGGTCATTAGATAAATTTAGACTAATTAGATATTATAAGTCATCTTTGATATTATTTCTGCATTTCACAATTAAACATGTTTTTATTGGTAAGTAGGTATGACAAATTTGACATGGAGAATAGATCTCCAGAGAATAGATATATCCCCAGGTGTAAGCTATTTTTAAGCTTTTGGGCGGACGGAGCCGCGGGAAAAGACAAAGCAAGAAATGTTTAACTATTTTCAAATAGCATGGTGTGCGTTAAAACCCTAATGAGTTTTTAAAACAATGTTAAATTAAATGAAACATTATACTGTATTAATAAATATATAATAAAAAATTAAAAAAAAAACACAAAATACCGCTGATACGAAAATATTCACTGACCATTATTATTAAAAAAAAAAGTTATAAAAAACTTTTATAATTCGAGAACAGCTGAAACGATTTTTGTTGAGCAGAATAAATATTAAAATAACGGAAATATTCACAAAAAAAAATTATGAAGTTACAAAAAATTACATAATATAATTTTCACATTATATTTTGTATGGAACCTGTTTTTATTCCGAGTTGCGGTGTTCGCGAAATAAAGTGCGGTAATTATAATTTGCGGTAATTAGAATGACTGGCAACGCTAATTATAAACATTTAACATTTCCACAGAACATTCTTAAATGAATAGAACAATCAAAAATGTCATTCACAAAAACTTTTCCCGCCATTTTAACTATCACTTCTAAATGACAAACTGTCAAACTTTACGCGCGTAAACATGGCGTCGCGAACGCGCTTACAAAACTGTCTAGGGAAAGACAACGAACAGAAATTATCCTCATTTAGTGATAATTTAATAAACTTAACTAAATTATAGACATTTAATTCAATTTATGTCCTGCAGGCTTAGCTTCAGAGAAGTTGTGCGCGGTCATTCAACTCTCACTGGGTATTGCATTACAAAAGAAAGTATATACTACTAGTACCCGTTCCAGGCTTCGCATGGGCTTCCATTTTTTATATACAAACCTTCCCGGTTAAACTTGTGGAAAGAGGGATACTCTTTCCACAAGTGAAGACCGAATTAAAATCGGTCTAGCCATTCTTAAGTTTTTGCGAGACTCACGCACGGCGATTGATATCTATACTAATCTTATATTATATTATAAAGACAGAAGATTTATATGTTTATAATAAATAAATTCAAAAACTACTGGCCCGATTTTAAAAATTCTTTTACCTATAGAAAGCTATGTTATCAGTGAGTAATATAGGCTATACGTTATACAAGTGACGCGGACGAAGTAGCGTGCAATAGCTGGTTTATATATAAAAGAAGATATTATATAAAGAATTTTAAATATAATTTCTCATATTTCATAATTTATAAGAATATAAAGCACCGGCTTCGCGATTTCGCGTTGAAAAATGAAAAATATAACACCAGACAAAATAATATACTTTTTTTTTTTTTTTTGACCACATTTCAGTGTAATATTATCAATTGAACCTAAAACTAAAAACCTTAAAAAATATAATACAATAATTAAAATATATTATTAAAAGAAGTCCCTTTAGGCAAGGTTCCGAAGATACTGGCAGCGTTCCCCCTTTGAATAGCTAGACTAATTCTTTGTCCGAGGTAGCTGCCAGCTCTTCGGTCTCCTGTGATGTCGACTAACCTTTTTACTATTTCCTTAAAAAGCCTTATAGCGCTAGGACCCCACGGACCAAGGGTCTCGACACCGAATGGGACAAAATCATATTCGGAGCCTAGACCCCTGTATTTGCATGCTTTAGCTTTTTCAGCCGCTTCACAAGCCGCACCAGCTCTGTTGTTGGTTCCATGTAGATGGGAAGGGGCCAGCGTGTCTGAACAGGTTGCATCCCATACCAGCACCCGACCCATCTTCCATGGATACTTATATGACATCTTATTATTGACAGCCTTATATCTTTATTGTTGTTATGGTATTTCTAGGAGTTGGATTTTTATTTTTATATGATCCCTCGCCTCGGGAACAGTATTTATTTATTTTTAATGAAAGTCTACACATGACTGAAGTCCCTTACATTGGGTCCAGGTCCAGGGTACAGGTCTGTATCCCTGACAATGCGTATGCAAACTTTCACGATGATCAGTTGAGTCACGGGGCTGACATAGCATCTCTGTGCCAAGTCTCGTTTCTATAACATGTATACCTAATGAGTCTGACCAATGAGTTTTGTTAAACATATCACCAGAATACTGGTCACTAGAATATTACTACAGTGTTTTTATTTCATTGATATCTTAAAAAATGACAGAGTTATAAGCGTTCAAAGTTAGCGCGCCGCCCACATTTTTCAAACTGACTCGCGAGCGTTGATGACGTCACAAATCGACAGAGCGAGAGCGAGCGACAGCCGGCGACACGGTTAAGGGTCCCTTACGGCAATCGAGGGTCGGGATTGTAAAAGAATTATATAGTAAACGATGCTCCACAACCTTGAAAAAAATAACACAGCTAGCCAATGAATGTTACTTTTTGCTGAAACATTCGAATTTAAGATAATGCTTATGGATAAGTGTAAAAAAAATCCAGAAAATCACTAAAAACGTGTAAATCGCACTCCCGTTTTGTTACAATTGTGTCGGTAAGTATCAAGAATTATTAAATGAATTTTATCAAATAATAAAGTTAAAACTATAAAAAAATACATGCAATCTTCATTTCTTAATAAACATATTCCTATTTTGCGTAAAAAAATCACAAACTTGCCCAATTTTTTCGCTCAAAATCTTCATACAAATTACTATGAAGGCTATTATTATGAAATCACGCTCGGGCCACGGTTCAGTCTGGTTCCAGCGTTGCCAGAATGTTACTTTTGTAACATTTTACGTTACTTTTGACCCTCTCATGTTACCTCTATGTTACACGACTTAAAATGTTACTTTTAGGACTTATAAATATTTTCCAGTAAACAAAAAAATATTGTGAAACGGAATGCATCCAAGAAAGTTTTCATTCGTTGTGTTGGCGCACTTGGTTCTGTGACGACCACTCGAAAATCTGTAACTTCATCATATCGTATCTCTGGCGTGTATTCCATCTTCCATCCCGCTTACTCAGGCAAGCGAGCGAGCGTCGTATCAGTCAGTTTGTCTTTGTTTTGTAATTTTTGTATTGTAGTTTGGTGTGTTGTGCATGGAAGTTGTGTCTCTGTGTTTGTGTTAAATGCACAGAACCCTATTACTCCTAGGTTAAATGGATTTTTTTTACTTACTTCGTAGATAGATGTTCGTTGTTTTTTGTTTCGTTATTATCGACTTTCGGCTAACATTACTTGGTAAGTAAATGTTGTAAGTACCTATTTATTGTAGTTTTAATTAACAAGGCAGTATTTGGAGAATCCGTAGGTAATTAAACACAAAGTCGTTTTTGCGACTGATTTTGCGACATTATTAATTGTACATTTTTCTTTTTCAGGATCACCAGGCAATTAATCGGTTATTACATTTCTTTTGAAGTTTAAAGAAAGAACAGAACTCTTTTTTAGTTTATGTATAATAAAAAAGTGAAATATTATGTTAGTGTCATTTTCTGTATAAAATAAGGAAATGTTACTTTTCTCGGGAAAACGTTACTTTTTGAGCTGTGTCATGTTACATTTGACTATCTGCCACTGGCAACACTGTCTGGTTCAGTCGGCCATGCGCCTCCGAAGTGAGAGCACGTCGCTTTGCGCCGCACTGACAGTTCGTGATAAAACCGTGTACTTACACAAAAAATGTCAAATATGTCGTCTTTGATGTTGAAATTATAGCCCAAGAGCCCAAGGCCAGACCTTCCTACAGTGTGACCATATATGGCAGGATTTCCACCCACATAAGAGACGACGGTAAAGGTCTACCGGGGCAACGAAAAAACAAAAATTTTGGAAAAACCCTTCCCCCCTCCCTTAAACCGCCCTGTCTGTCCGGCGCGACTCAGCCGAGTCGTGTTTGGGCTCATCGGAGACGTCTCGACGAGATAAAAAAAATTTGAAACCCCCCCCCCCCCCCCCTCGGACCCCCTCAGCCGTAACTCGGAAACGGCGCGACTCAGCCGGGTCGTGTTTGGGCTCATCGGAGACGTCTCGACGAGATAAAAAAATTGACGCCCCCCTCGGACCACCTCAGCCGTAACTCGAAAACGACGCGACGCAGTGGGGTCGTGTTTGGGCTCATCGGAGACGTCTCGACGAGATAAAAAATTTGACGCCCCCCTCGGACCCCCTCAGCCGTAACTCGGAAACGACGCGACGCAGTGGGGTCGTGTTTGGGCTCATCGGAGACGTCTCGACGAGATAAAAAATTTGACGCCCCCCTCGGACCCCCTCAGCCGTAACTCGAAAACGAAGCGACGCAGTGGGGTCGTGTTTGGGCTCATCGGAGACGTCTCGACGAGATAAAAAATTTGACGCCCCCCTCGGACCCCCTCAGCCGTAACTCGGAAACGACGCGACGCAGTGGGGTCGTGTTTGGGCTCATCGGAGACGTCTCGACGAGATAAAAAAATTGACGCCCCCCTCGTACCACCTCAGCCGTAACTCGAAAACGACGCGACGCAGTGGGGTCGTGTTTGGGCTCATCGGAGACGTCTCGACGAGATAAAAAATTTGACGCCCCCCTCGGACCCCCTCAGCCGTAACTCGGAAACGACGCGACGCAGTGGGGTCGTGTTTGTGCTCATCGGAGACGTCTCTCCGAGATAAAAAATTTGACGCCCCCCTCGGACCACCCCGGCCGTAACTCGGAAACGACGCGACGCAGTGGGGTCGTGCTTGTGCTCATTGGAGACGTCTCTCCGAGATAAAAAATTTGACGCCCCCCTCGGAACCCCCCCGGCCGTAACTCGGAAACGACGCGACGCAGTGGGGTCGTGTTTGTGCTCATTGGAGACGTCTCTCCGAGATAAAAAATTTGACGCCCCCCTCGGAACCCCCCCGGCCGTAACTCGGAAACGACGCGACGAAGTGGGGTCGTGTTTGTGCTCATCGGAGACGTCTCTCCGAGATAAAATATTTGACGCCCCCCTCGGACCCTCCCGGCTGTAATTCGGAAACGGCGCAACGCAGCAAAGTCGTGTTTGGGCTCATCGGGGACATCTCGGAGACGAATTTTTTAGAGTAGACCAAATTTCAAATTTTGACAGTTGCGGTCTACTCAGTAGACCATGGTCAACGGTTTTAGATAAACGGTTGCGTGTTGGGTATCATTTGAAAGGTCTCAACGAGGGTGACCAATTTTACTCCCCCTTTTTACTTACCCCTAATTCTTCACGAATTACAAAAAAGACCCAAAACCAAACCAAAACAATTAACTATGGCAAATGACAACACCTAACTCACAACCGCGCCCATGCGGGCTGCTTGCAGACCGCGGTAGCAAGCACGATCTAGTTAGTGTATAATTATTATTTTAGTTGCACAATACAAAATGAAATTGTTATTCCCAATTACAAAAATAATATATTGTACTGAAAACGTTTGTAAGCATTTTTAATTTTCAAACTGGAGTCAATTATATGATCCTGAGCATGAGTTTGTATAAATCAGAATAGATATGGTTATGCACAGGGTAAGTTAAAATGTCGTTTAGGGGTATAAGAACACGATTTACTTTCCAATAAAACCGTAAAACTTGCCAAAAGTCGTCACTAATTGGACGCTTGTATAATTTGCCGTAACATAATTATACGCTTTGCGTCTTCAAAGTGCGGACGTGTGTGGAACTTTCCTTGCGCCCAGAGCTACGCTCGGGCTTTCGAGAACGTTCCATATGTAGTAAATTTACCATGATGATTATGTAAAAAAATCTGACTCCTAGAAAACTTAGGATCTCCTTAGATTAGAACTTATGGCATACTGTTCCTTACAAACCTTCTATTCATCAGTTGCATTCGGTTCCAAATCTTTCGACGCGCTTTGCACCCTTGCTTTCCTCTCTTCCATTGATTTAATAATATAAGGCGGATCTCGTATTTGCATGCACCGAGAATGCCGTGGGTTTCTGGCCTGATAGAAATCTTTCTGTAAAGTTTGTAGCTGCGGAGATAAATAGTTCCGAGGAGTAATTTTTTAGTTGCGCAGTTTACATCATAATTTCAAGATCAAAGACGACATAGGTATTTGAAATTTGGCGTGATCTTTTGACACTAATGATATTAGGTTTGACAGATGCGCCATCATGCGTTTCGTTATACGCAAATGGGATTTGGTCATTTTTATTATTTAGTGATCAAAATACTATTTAGTGCTTTGTCTCCTCATAATTTATAAATAAGAGCATTTTGTTTAGTTCTACGCTATTTAAATACTAGATCGTGCGTGCTGCTGCGGTCTGCAAGTAGTCCGTGGGGGCGCGGTTGTGAGTTGGGTGTTGTCATTTGCTATAGTTAATTGTTTTGGTTTGGTTTAGGGTCTTTGTTTTGTAATTCGTAAAGAATTGGGGGTAGGAGACTTTTACTTAAAAGGGGGAGGGAGAGGGGATTAGTTTCAATTGATCACCCTCGTTGAGACCTTTCAAATGATACCCAACACGGGGGTCTACCTGTAACCGTTGACCATGGTCCTACGAGTAGACCGCAACTGCCAAAATTTGAAATTTGGTCTACTCTAAAAAATTCGCCTTCCCGAGAGCCGTCTTAGATGATTCCAAACACGACCCGGGTGCGTCGCGCTATTTCCAAGTTACGGCCGGAGAGGTTGGAGGGGGTGTCAAATTTTTTATCTCGCAGAGACGTCCCCGATGAGCACAAACACGACCCCACTGCGTCGCGTCGTTCCCAAGTTACGGCCGGGGGGTCCGAGGGGGCGTCAAATTTTTTATCTCGGAGAGACGTCTCCAATGAGCACAAACACGACCACACTGCGTCGCGTCGTTTCCGAGTTACGGCCGGGGGGTCCGAGGGGGGCGTCAAATTTTTTATCTCGGAGAGACGTCTCCGATGAGCCCAAACACGACCCCACTGCGTCGCGTCGTTTCCGAGTTACGGCTGAGGGGGTCCGAGGGGGTCGTCAAATTTTTTATCTCGTCGAGACGTCTCCGATGAGCCCAAACACGACCCCACTGCGTCGCGTCGTTTCCGAGTTACGGCCGGAGTGGTCCGAGGGGGGCGTCAAATTTTTTATCTCGGAGAGACGTCTCCGATGAGCACAAACACGACCCCACTGCGTCGCGTCGTTTCCGAGTTACGGCCGGGGGGTCCGAGAGGGGCGTCAAATTTTTTATATCGGAGAGACGTCTCCGATGATCACAAACACGACCCCATTGCGTCGCGTCGTTTCCGAGTTACGGCCGGGGGGTCCGAGGGGGGCGTCAAATTTTTTATCTCGGAGAGACGTCTCCGATGAGCACAAACACGACCCCACTGCGTCGCGTCGTTTCCGAGTTACGGCCGGGGGGGTCCGAGGGGGGCGTCAAATTTTTTATCTCGGAGAGACGTCTCCGATGAGCACAAACACGACCCCACTGCGTCGCGTCGTTTTCGAGTTACGGCCGGAGTGGTCCGAGGGGGGCGTCAAATTTTTTATCTCGGAGAGACGTCTCCGATGAGCACAAACACGACCCCACTGCGTCGCGTCGTTTCCGAGTTACGGCCGGGGAGGTCCGAGGGGGGCGTCAAATTTTTTATCTCGGGGAGACGTCCCCGATGAGCCCAAGCACTACCCGGCTGAGTCTGCTGGTCCTCGCTGGTTTTTAATACCTGTGTTGGGGACATGCACCTAGAAACTTTTAGCTTTTATAAAATAACGAAGATCTGGCCGTCGTGGGCTCTTGCTCTATGCATACGTACGTGTGTGCGTGCGATGCGCGAGCCTCGATCGTTGTGAGAGTAACGCTAAAAACCTAAACTTCGCGCGGCGCGTCTCCGAAACCGGCCCGCTATCGATGTGTGACGTCATCCGCTTGGCGCGCGCGTACTTGAAAATTTAAATAACGACCGCCACTTTCGGCGCTAATAACTTTGGAAATACTGCATCGATTTTGATGAAACAAAAACCACTGACATTTACATAACCATAGCTCTCATGTTATGTATGTTTTATTGTCATCTTCAAACCTATCGGTCAGACTCATTGTATTGTATATAATTTTTTGATTAAATTTTTTATTTGACTCTTTAGTAAAATGGAAGAATCTCTGGACGGACGCGAAAGCAATCCGAGCGCGGCCGGTTTTGATTCGGCGGCCATCTTGAATGATGACGTTTCTCCAACCACCAGCTTCTGTTACAATATACCTAATCTATTTAATGGGTTTGTATTACACTTAATCAAACTATAAATTTTAGTCGCCAGTCTAACTAAAATTAGTAATCACACTTTCTTAGAAGATCACTGTAAAATAAGAGTTTATTTTCTTTTGATTTTTAACCTCAAAACGCGTTTTCGACGCAAAAATGGGGTATGTGTGTCTGTGTATCAGTCAGCGCCCAAACGGATCAAAAAAGCACTTACAATTAAAATAGCTGAATATTTGTTTTTGTCTACAAATAGCTATTATGTCTTTGTTTCCTATTTCTTTCTTATTTGTGAGGCTAATAACCAGAATAATAATTCAAGCGCATTCAAAATATTTCATGTTATTTATGCGATTTTCAATGTAAGCTTGAATGGTTTTCAATGTTTGCTTCTTGAGAATGTTTGGAATGTTCTTCCAACTGAATGACAACAGCACACTCACTATTATTTAAAGATGATTTCTTGTAGGGCGGTTATTTTTGCAAGGCTAGGTGTCCAGTTGTCACTGTGGAATAATAATTTTTCGTTCAAATAATAATTATAGAAAATGAAGACGATTTCTATTTAATTGTAAATAGAAATCGTCTAATAGTATATAATACTAATAAAATTATTTCAGACTGGGTCCAGGATCAGTACTATGCGAACGGCCCGACACAGACAGTACGGAGTCCTACACGAATAACGTTGAATCAGCTGAAGTTTCGGTCGACCAACAGCAATACGATGATGACGAGGAATATTCTCCAAAATCAGGCCGTAATTATAATACAAAACATTAAAATAATTTTTCTTAGAAAAAGTTTGCGAAAAATGCTATACCTATGCTTACCTATAGCTATGCTGCTAGCTTAGCTATAGGTAAAAAATTTTTTTTACAAAAGTATGGTTACAATCTTTTTAGCGCCATCTATATTCGTAGGTCAGCAACAAAGAAAGTTCAAATTTATGAATAGAGCCGTATCGTATTGGGAAAATTTTCCTAAAAGTTTGATTTATACAAGTAATATATAAGTTAATGTGTTTAGTTAGCAAAAAAAAAATGCTGGGTTTGAATAGAAGATTAGGTATATGATAGGTATTTTAGAGTATACATTATGTATACTCTAAGGGTAGGTACACAAGGTAGAGTTTGAAAAGCAAAGAAAAATGGCGCTAGCGGTATTGTAACAAATTAAATATTTCTTTAATTTTTAGATTCCAAAGGCGATATACCAAAGCGAAAACAACGTAGATATAGGTATGTTAATATAATTATTCTTTTAAAATAACTTGGAACATATATGCACGTATATCCTATGCAATTATATCCCATATCGTCGTCAAATTCGGATTCGATCCTCGTGTATTCTATATTCTATGTATATATTTACAAAAATAAAGTATTATCAGTTATCCTAGCACTTATGTATAGTACAAGCTCTGCTTAGTTTGGGGCTAAGAGATGGCGCTGGTAAACAACAATAAAAAATAAAATAAATACCTCAACAAATTATTGACTATAGACTAGACAAAGCAAGTAATCAAGTAAATTACTTGATTATTTGCTTACTTTTGTTTTATTTATTTTTGGTTATTTTAGTTTAAACAAATAACCTTTGGTCATTTTTAGGACCACCTTCTCAAATGTTCAATTGGAACAACTGGAAACAGCGTTCCACAAAACTCACTATCCCGATGTCTTCTTTCGGGAAGAGTTAGCAATGAGGATTGACTTGACCGAAGCTAGAGTACAGGTATGAGTTTATTTGTTATACTATTGTGGTATTCCAATGGGTACAATGCTGTATGTGCTTCTTATAAGCCACACAATACTGATTTTCCGTTTGGCATCATTTTGACTTCACGAATGTCCGCTTAAGTTCATATTAAAGGCATAAAATATAACATTATACCAATTAATTACAATTATCACAGTGTGCATGTTGACAAACATACATATGAATATAATTTTTAAATACATATTATTATAATTTATAGTTATATATTATAATATATATTATTACATTATTATAATTAGAGTTCAGTGAGTGAGTCTCTTTTCTTATCCCACATCTATAGTGTTAAGGCAATTGTCCCACCGCCGACGATGAACGAGTAGCGATTAGAGCGAGGAACTAGAAACGAGTTGGCAAGCAGAGAGAAGCGAGTGTGTAGTTTCGATGGTTTTGTCGTTAGGCTATAAGCGAGTATTCTTGTGCGACGGGCTATTAGTCGCACCACTCGCTAGGGGCGGCTAGCCGGTTAGTCTTGCGCGAGCTACGTACGTGTTCTCGACGAAATAAAGAGGGTGTTTTGTTTCAATGGATGAGTTTTTTATTGGGACACAAAACTACCTTCCTATAAACAATTAGACGTCAAAGGCGCAGCTTGGAAGATATAACCGTTGCGTTGGTTGGTATCTCAGCGAGTCCTGATCGCCAAGCGAGTATCGCTGAGCGAATACCCTGTCTTTGACAGTTCTTGTCGCTCAGCGACGAACTAGTGGAGCGAGTTCTCGCCGGCAGTGTAAACAGTCTGCGATCAACTATTAATATATGCATCTCTTTCGTTCATACGGAATGTATATCTTATTGTACGTTTCTTGAGTGAGAAAATAGTTGATAGTAGTCGCTTGCTCGCCGGCGGTGGGACAACTGCCTAACAGGCAATGATAGATACCGTTGCCTGTCATTAAGTGAACCGTTTGCCTCAGGTGGGCCGACTACTTGGCCTTTAACAGGGACCAATAGACCTATAGCAGGGATTAACTAACTTGGAATTACGTAGGTATGGTTTCAAAATCGTCGAGCGAAGTGGCGGAAGCAACAGAAAGCCGGTTGCGAACCTTATCCAATGAGGGACAGTCGCTCACCGGAACAGAGGTCATCATCAGCGCTGGCACTAGAAATGAGAGATTTCATTACTATTCCTGGTTAGTTGCAGCATTATCTTAAACACTATTTATGTTTTATTAATTTGGTTATTGTGCGTTCGCAGTTCGAACAAAACATTACACAATTTTAAGGATAATATAGGTTTATTTTAAAGGATATTGTTTTTTAATGTCCCCTTAGTCTAGTGGTTAAGGTGCTGCTTTGCTCTGTCTCAGAGGATTTTCACTTTCAAATGTTAATTCCCTCTTCAATTGGGTCCAAACGAGTAGGTATATATTTTTGAATTGTGATTTGCGTAAAATGAGTCGCATAATTTACCCTGCATTCGGTTTAATAAAGTAGGCAATTTTTTTGAGTTTTACTTTTGTATGAAACCGAATGCTCCGTAAATTACGCGACTCATTTTACGCGACTCACAACTCAAAATCACTCTCGTTGGCCCCAGCCTTAGTATTCAAACGATTTTGTCTAATAGGTAATAAAAAGCACCTTATTATTTTCAGTGTCCTCGCCTCAGTTAGTAAATGTGTCTGAATCAAATCAACTCAATTACGGTTCTAAGTCGAAATCATCAATGCCGGCAATTCACATATCAGCTTTGCCATCGAGACAAAACCCTCAAATGGACCTCCCATCATTCTCAATACCTCTGCAATACAACCTTGGAAGTTTCAAGAAGATCGGAGACGAAGTACAGTTTGATTTGGAGACCGCTACCTCAGATAATGAACCAAACACTCCGATAATGACCCACGCTCACAACCACTGGGACGGTAGGGTAATGCCAAATTTCAATTTATTAAATATAAAACCCTTATTGGAAAATAGAGAAAATATAGAGATGTCTGAGCTGAAGTATGAAGTGAAAAATGAAGTGAACAGAGTTAATTTCGAAATACAAAACGCCATACAATCAAACACAATAGAGACTGTAGACTTATTGGGAAAGGAAACAGTTAATGAAGGACAGAATATTTCTCCAGATTTCGAAATAGAAAGATATCAGAGCTATCAAAGTGAGAATGAGAAACGGTTTAGAGAGTCAAACTTTGATAGCAGTGTGCTAGAAGACGGAAGGAATCACTTTGTTTGCGACAATGATTTTTTGTGTAAGAGTAATTTTGAAAAAGTTGACGAGAAACGGTCCGAATTTGAAGATTGTCATCTTTTGGAAGCAGAAAGTACAGTTGGTATAAACAATTACGAGAGTAAATTTAACTAAAAATTAATAATTGGAGTTAAAACTAGTCTCTAAGCCAAAAAAGTCTATAGGAAATGCATTGAACAATTGTCATAAGCATTGACTTATTTTATTTTTTTATTTAATTAGGTTTCATACAGTCATTATATTTTACGTCTATGTAACATATACTTTATATAGGACAAAATTTCAGTAATTTACAATTGTTATTTTGTCTCAATAATCGTCTGTTCCAAATGAATGAGGTGTTATTTGTGGAAGAATCTAAAAAATAAACTCCATGTGTGATATTTGCAACTATAAATTTGTGATTAAAGCAATTACATAAGAAGTACCTGTAACACTATTAACAAATGTTCAGAGATTGCAATCCCAAAAATGCTCCATAAAATAATAATTAAATTTTGTTTCATTATTCATTATAATCATTATTTTGTTTCACCGCTGTTTTAAATTTATATAAGGGTAAGGCTAGAATATAGCTTGTGAATAAACGTCTAACACAGAGTAATTTTACGAATCTCAATTACTTATATAACACTTCAATTAATTTGAAAACCGAATAGTATAATAGTTTCAGTTGAAATAGCGTCTCGTTTGCGAAGGAGTTAGTTTGTTTCGTAACGTCTTAAGTAGGCATTTGGTACAAGAAGACAATGTCATTTCATTAGGAACCTTGACAACATTTAAGACTTCAAAATGTACATTTGGCTTTCCTGTCGAGCTGTGACGTAACAGAAAAACAGATTTATTCATTTACGACACTAGCTAGCGCGCGCGACTTCGTCAGCTTTTACGATAACTCTGATAACGCCATCTATTAAACTACAATAGGACTAGGTGAAGCGGCGATATCTATCGGATTTTAGTCGAACTACTTGGTGCAATTTCCAAACCCTAAGAAACCTAATGCCGGCTCCACATTAGTGCCGTGAAGCTCCGTGAACAGGCGTGAACGTGAATGTGGACGGTTTTCGCGGGGTTCGCGCGCGTTCACGCCTGTTCCCCGATCAGAGTCGGTATTTTGTCCCGCGACAAAGGGTTCGCGCCTCCTTCGCGCGGCGTTCGCGCGTACACATCCACATTCACGGCCCCCGTTCAGTTTATTCCTGGCAACAACGACGTACGGACGTGTGCCGAGCAGCCACAGCGCGCGCCAAAATGGAGTCTCACATCGTTTGGAGTTGGAGTAATGAAACTGAAATGCTTTTCTTAGAACATTACCATTCTGAGAATGTACTGTGGGATGCAAATAACCTGTATCATAAGGACAAAAACAAAATTCATGATGCCTGGACACGAATTAGTACTCAAATGAATATAGAAATAAAAGAATTAAAAAAGAAAAAAGACTCTTTGATGTCCAGCTATCGTTTGTATCGAAAAAAGGTTAGTTTTTTTTTGTATGTACATACAGTATGTTTATGTATATACGTACGTATCTATATGTATAAATGTAGTGTAATTTTCTTTTTTGTGTATTTTGTACGTTATTATCATTATCTTGTTTTAACAATATATAATTATTTAGTAGGTATATTTTAAAGCAACCGCTTCTGTCGGCACTACATAACTTCGTGGTACCACTGGTTGTCCATACTGAAAGGTTGCCAGTAAAAATGTATGTCTTAATGGGACTACATATATATGTATATATATAATTATATTAATTGTTTATTTACTAGCTTTCGCCCGCGGCTCCGCCTGCGTTAATGTTGATCCCTCGGGAACTACTTAAGGAATCGGGGTAAAAAGTAGCCTATGTTCTTTTCTATGTCAAAGGCTATATGCAAGCAAAATTTCATCCAAATCTGTTCAGCTGTGCTGTGTTTGCATGATTTTGTAACAAACATCCAAACTTCTACACTTTCACATTTATCTATACTAATAATATAAAGCGGAAGAGTTTGTTTGTTTGTTTAAACGCGATAATCTCAGGAACTACTGGGCCGATTTCAAAATTTCTTTCACCATTGTATAGCTAAGTTATCCCTCCAGGCTATAGGCTATGTATGTACCACGGGCGAAGCCGGGGCGGGCAGCTAGTAATATTATATAATAATATATACTGTAGTAGGAATAATAAAAAAAATATGTTTTTATATACATAGGTACTTAAGTCTTTTTGTGTTGCAATAAGAAATATTAATTAATTGAAGGTACGAGATTCAAGACACTCAGGAGCTGGATCCGAAGAAGTATACAAACCCATCTGGTTTGCTTATTCATATATGGATTCTTTTCTCGGTGAAGGGTTGACAGTGAGAAAAACCACTGACTCATTAAAACAAGTAAGTTTATTTATTAATAGTGCAGTAGTTACATTAATATCTACGAAAAATATAATGATAGTACATAGGTAGGTGGAGATCGGAAATCTATATACCTATATTGGGAGTAAAATATTTAGTAAATTCTTCTCTTATTTCAATTGCAGTCAAACTTGGTCTACGCGGTATCTGAGGCAAATCACGTATAGCACATGTCTCTTGAATTTCTGATCTCCAAGAACCATCCTGAACAAGAATACCATCTTCATTATATACGTCAATTGTACCTGGTGGTGTGTAAATCGGGAGAGATGAATCACTTTTTCTTAAAAAATTATGTAGTAGTACACAAGTCATCGTAATAAGACTAACTTTATCAGGGCATAACATCAATGGTTTCCTAAACACTCTAAATTTTGAAGCCAATATACCAAAAGTATTCTCTACCACTACTCGGGCACTGGATAATTTTCTATTAAATTCACGTTTTGGAGTGCCAAAATCATGATTTCCCGGATAGGGTTTCATTACCGATGTGCTGAGTGAAAAGGCACCATCACCCAAAAATACGTAAGGCACAGGTTTGTTAGATCCCGGAAGTGGACGCGGAGGCGGTAGAGATAGGGAATCAGTCGTAATCCTTCGCCATAGTTCACAGTTTTGGAATATTCCACCATCACTTATTTTACCCTGACCGCCTATATTGACGTAAACGAAATTGTAGTTGCTATTTACTAGTGCCATAAGTACGATGCTAAAACTATTCTTATAGTTGTAGTAAGTGGATCCTGAGTTAAGAGGTGCCTGCATAACGATATGTTTTCCATCTAAAGATCCAACACAGCGAGGAAATTTATTGCGAAATCCATTTTCAATTTCCAACCATTCTTCAACACTGTCTGGAATCTGAAACAAAATATATTTTCATTAACATTATTTTTAGGAGAGCAACAATGAAGAAGAAGACAATCAGGAAAACGTCATCCCTGTGCAACCGAGTAACGAAAATCCCACGAAACGGCGGCGTAAAAACCCGCCCGAATTGCAACAGGCTGGCATATTCATTAAAGAAAGCCTAGCTAACTTAAATCAGGCTTTATGCCGGAACCAGGAAAAAGAAGATGATTTCGATCGTTACGGTAAAATCTTAGCAAATAAGTTAAGACAATTACCCGAAGACGAAAGCATAATTTTTATGCACGAAATTGATGGCATGTTTATAGAACGGCGACGTCGTCTTAATCAGAATCGTTTTTCATCCCCGATATTTGTTTCTTCTCCTTCACCTTCTCCAAATATCTTACAATCTCAACAACAAAATATAAATAGACCCGGATCCTCTTTTACGGCCTATTCGGAACCTATTTCGTTACACAGAACATATGGTCCGAAGCACGATTCTAAAAAGGCTCAATCTGAAGTGTTAATTAACAACACAAATAACATCACGCAATATCCACCACGCAATATGGATAGCTCAGGTAGTTATATAACTGGGGGGGAACTCCCAGTTATACATCTACCTGAGCAATTCAATACAACAACTAGAATTAGAATTTTGTCAAACGAAATAGTTTCGCCCCCTACCTTTTCTCAAACTGAATCATCTACTTCGGAATACGAGTACAATTTATTTGCGGATGCATATAAGAAAGCTTGATTTTTATTATTAAGTTTATGAAAAATAATGTTAGTAGATAATATTAATTGTTAGTATTGTTTGATTCGAGTTACTTAAATTAATAAAAATATAGACACTGTAAATGCCTTTTTACTTACCTTGATTTCATTCCTCAGTATATCAACCAGGGCTTTACATACTTCAGGTATAATCTCTGATATAAGCTGTGGTGAAATTTTAAATAAGAAGTGCAGACTCTCATAGCTGTCTCCTGAAGCCAGAAACCGTAGTGTTATGGCTAAACGAATTCTTGCTGGTATTGCTGGTCTAAATTGGGTATCTGTTTTGGAAATAATTGGAGAAACTCTCTGAAGCAAATATTCAAAGTCCACTGTTGACATACGTGTAAATTTCTTAAATTCACCACTAGGTTCCGAATGTAGTTCTGATAACTGCCTCTCCATAGAAAGTCTGAAATGAATTGTATTGGTTTATATAATTACTAATCTACGCTATAAATAAACATTAATACACTAAAAACATCGTGGTGCATCACTATTAGTTAGTGGTATTGTTTTTGAAATAATTACCCACCGTACCACTGGGGGTATGATCAGTGGTATGGTGGGTCAGAAGCGTTAATAGACACACACAATCATAGACATTTATAAATAAAAATAACAAAGGCAAACATACATACCTTGAACGGTTCCGATGTATTTCAGTCATCCACCATCTTCTTTTTTTCCAACGATTTCTAACTTTCTTGTTTTGGACATCTAAATAGTGATATGTTGCCACAGCAAACAAAGTTATTGCAGCAGCAGCTTCTACGTCCATTTCGCGGCGAGGTTCGCGATCAACTGGGAGCATCCCGTGAATGTGGAGGGCACCACTTGCACCGTGAATTCACGGCGAGAATTTGAGCGTGAATTCGCGGCACTAATGTGGAGCCGCCATAATATTTTTCTAGCATAAAACGTTCCTCAGGAATTATTCTGTTGCTAGATGTAAACCGCATGACAATCTGTTATATATAATAGTGTTTGAGATCATCGCAAACATACACCCAGACAGACAGACGGGGGAACTTTTGTTTTTAGTGTAGTTGCTAAATTAAATATACTGTATATATATATAATATAAAGGATAAAATATACATATATACTATAGTTTTAGTTGATTTTCATGTAATTGTTACTTATTCTTGTACTATAGTTTTGTTAAAATAATTTTTACTGTAATTATTATTGTTTTATATAAGTATAATATTTGTAATTATTAAAATAAATGACCCTTACAGTTTATTATTAGTATTGATTCAGGATGTCTTAAGACATCCGCATTTAGCCAGTCGAAATTGCTAACTACAATCGTTTTTATCAAGATTCATGAAAATTTATAAAACAAAATTTCTTATTTTATAGGCCGTATAGCCCTAGATGTGGTATTTAGATAGACTTTTTTGATTCTGATATCCAACGTTGTATCAAATGGAAGTAGACGTAATTTGTTGGCTCCGTACAGAACGATTACCTACTTGGCACATAAAACTATACCACCTTAATAGTAACAGTAGTCCAACTCAGCATTGATAAAAAAACAAATGAGAATTTTAATAAAAAAATGATACACCCATGATCATGAATTTCACTTTTAATTTTTTTTTAAAGGGATAGGTAAATCGGTTCTGGCATTCCTTCTCCCTCACCGAAACACAACAGCACACATACTGTTATTTCAAGCCTCAAGAAAGCTTTTAATTATTTTGTATTTAATTTAATCTAGTTGGTGGACTAAGTATTTGGACACAACGTAATAATCAATATAATCCTAATAATTCTTCATGATTCATTATTGAAGGTTATCCATTATACTTGTGGAGTTTATCTATTATTAATTTAAAGTGTCTGATGTGGTTATAATAGACGGAAGGCAGCTTCAAAGTCTTTGATAATTCGACACACAGAGAGGATCTTATTATCGTCGTACATCTTATTACATCTTAAACATCTGGGTTGATGATGCGAATGAGTTCTCGTATCCCATACTTTCACATACTGAAATACTTAGATGTTGTTAAATTCACGGTGGTCTTTGGTAAAGGTGAGGTTAATACTGCCAGATGGTTTCCCCTGAGTGTGCAGACATGACATGATATGATCCCGCAGATTGCTAATGCACCTGGCCACCATTTTGTTGACATAATCTCGTGATACGCTCAGTACCGATGGCAAAACAGTCCGGCGAGTATTTAGCTGTGGAAGACGTCACGTGGAGGCTAATTTTACAAGGTTTCTGCGCATTAGAAATTTGCGAGAATTATATACGGCGTTTATGTAAGCAAAATGCCGGAGTATACTCTTTTTTAACATTGGGATATCCTTATAGACATATATAATTATCCTTATATAATGGACGGTGCGGATTATGCCGGACTATAATACCGGCTAAAACTCAACGACTTTCTAGCGCGGCCGTAGTTGGGCGGGGTCGTGCGGACGTATTGACATGAAATCCGCGACCCGCCTCGGGTATTATTGTGTTAGAGTTTTCATTCTATTTCAAATATTTATACTGTGACAAAAGATGTTTATCGCAAAGTTCCTGTGGCTGCTTGTAGCAGCAATGTGTTACCAGTATTAAACTTTACGAAGTTTATTGTCCAATTTATGATGTTGTTAAGTGCCAATATCTTGTTTGTTTCATATTGGTATTTTATTTCATAATTGCCCCTTTTTTATTGATGTTTCTTTTTAGTAAGTTGACGGACAGGCTGACCAAGATGAGTAAATTTTGTCAAAAGGATCATTTAACTGACTGTGGAGAAGCCCAAAGGAGTGTAATAATTTTTACCCAATAAGTCGTCAAATAGGCTGAGTGTACATTTAATTGTAGGTGTCCACCGTTACCTATTATAACAGCAACATCACAGGTGCTGCAAGTGTTTAAGTAAGATTAAGAATAAGAGATTTGAAACGGATAGGGAAATGGACTCTGGCATCTCTTAATCACTTACCGAAACACAACAGCACATATATATGCGGTGATATTCTGTAAGGAGGTGGTTACTGCCGTTGTGGCTGTAACCAGCAGACGGGCTGTGTGACTGTGAAACTTAGCGTGCCTTGCCTCTACTAATGTTACCTACTTAGTTATCTTTAGTGTAAACAACTTTGGGCATTGAAAATTCAAAATATTAAAAACATTAAATATGTTAAAAATAAAAAGTAAAATTGATTTTCTATTATGAAAGTTTTATTTTCCATGTGTTTGCATTGACTTATTTTTAAAAATACCGCTTTTTTTTCTTATATGCATACCTACTCACCTTTACTGCCTGCGTGTTAATCTCCTTAGCAACAAAGGTACAGATTTTCTCATAAATAACACAAATTATATAATATTAATGGCTGTATAACACGTTAGTGACTGAAGTTCAAGGTTAGCAGTTACTGTGAACCCTTTTGTAGTTTAATTAGTAATTAAGTACAATCGCTAACAGAAGTAGTTTAACAGAAGTAGTTTTAGTAGTTGCTGGGCACACTGCGTTTCGCAGTCATTTGGGCAGCCCGTCTGGCGACAGTAACCACCCCCTTACAGAATACCACCGTTAAATAACAGCATATGTGCTGTTGTGTTTCGTTATCCCTTCCCAATCCCTTATCCTTAATCGTCGGCAGCGTAGGTACTTGCAGCACCTGTGGTGTGATATGTGCTTGTGTTATAAGCGACGGTAGCCACCTACCATCAAGTAGACCGTCAGTTTGTTTGTCGACTTAAAAAAAAAAAAAAAAAATTGTAATAGAATGTAATATTTAAAAACGAAATTTTTATACGATTTTTTTCACATTAAAAATGTAATAAATACAGACTGCATGTATAAATTAAAATAAATTTACTTTAGCGTTCCATTGTAGTTAGAGAAGTCAATAAAACTAGAACCTTCGTCGACATTGAACTGGCCGAAATAAATAATTTGTGTTACGAAGGAATGGCAATAAAAATAACAATCAAATAAGACTTTCGGGGTCTTTGAACTCATTATAGGTTAACACTAATGGCTAAAATTGTTAACTTGTCTGGAGCTCAAGTCATTGGGGAAATTGGAAACGAGTGTTGCCAGGCTAAATTTAAAATAAAAACAGACTAGGTACTTGATTGTAAATTATCCTTCTCTTTTTGCATATTAATCGTTGATATTACTTTGCACTCGAGGAATATGTGTGTAAAACCTATTACATACCTATTTCTCTCGAAACAGATATGTCAAACCTGCTACATGCCAATGTCTTTAGGAATCGGTATATAAAACCTGTTACATATCTATTTCTCTAGAAACAGATATACAATATATAAAACTTGCTTATTTCTCTAGGAATAGGTATCTAAAACCTATATGTAACCTGTCCTGTGTTGTCTGAGAACAATTTCAGACAGTTTATTATTCTTGTGAATCAAAATATTTTGTGAAATTATTCTCTGTCTTCAATTACTCCATAAATCAAAGAGGGACAAATAATTGAACGTTGAATTCATAATAAAGTCTGGATATATTTAACTGACAGACTATTGACTATTCTATATTTGTCCATCAGGTGTTAATGTAAAACGGGTCAGCACGTCTGGGTTGGGTTCAAAATTTGCACGTAAACTATATTGTTACGGCAATATAAACTTTAGCTGATTGTAATGGAGTACCAATTGGCTTGAATTATTTGCATTTATTGCCTAATTTATATATAGATATTGAATTTATAGTTTTAATAAGAGAGCTTAATATTGTTTTTAGAGGATGAAACTGAACTGTATTTACTAAAAGGACAAAGGGTACGTGTCCCTTTATATATTTTATTGTTAAGGTCGACAGAGAGGCTAACGGCTGACGGTAAGTGGCTAGTGGCTACCGTCGCCTATAACACAAACAACGCCATAAGCCAAGTGCGCTGCCGACCATAGAAGAATTAAGGAATAAGTAAGAGATGGGGTAATGGGCTCTGGCATCCCTTACTCCCTCACCGAAACACAACAGCACATATGCTGTTATTTCACGGTGGTCTGCTGTAAGGAGGTGGTTACTGCCGCCAGACGGGTTGCCCAAATGACTGCGAAACTCAGTGTGCCCTGCCACTACTTTCCAAATCCAGACAGGTTCAATTTTGAAAAGTTCATTTCCACATTTAACCCCGCCGGGAATCGAACCCGAGGACCCTGAGTCGGTAGCAAGCACCCTTACCACTCATCCAACAAGCTCGTCAAGAACCTGACCCCTGACTTCTTCCAAAGAACTTCTTCCAACTATTATTTCCTAGATATAAGTCCCAGGCAAGCTACTATCATTATAAGCTAATTTTATACAAAAACATTTTTGTGTCGTTGACATTTTTGCCCTCGATGTAAACTTTTTTTAATTGTTGTTAATATGTAGTCAATAAGAAGTTACTTGAACTTTGAGCTTTATATAATCAGTAAAGTAAAGTAATCAATTTTGACATGTTCTAAGAGTACATCAGGAACATGTAGGCTAGTATAGAGTGAGCTACAACCCATATATCTACTTTAAGTTAGGGGAAGTCCTTTATCATTGCGATATAATGTACCTACATACATACATGTATAATAAATATTATTAACAAAGAAATCAAGACCACTTTTTGTTGAGTAGAATGGTCTGTCTACCTACTATAATAAACCTAAGTTAATACGTAGAGGTGCTACGCATAATTCGTAGCATTGTAAGTGCTACGCTAGCTAGCTACGCGCTACGAAGCAAAGGCATTTGAAGTGTCCATAATGCTTATTCTTGGTCTCGCCTTCATAGGGAATCGGACATTTTGCATATTTTTTTAAAGTTAATCATAAAACAAAATAAAACTGCATAAAAAAATTTCAGTGTACGTACATAAAACTATTATTGAAATAGGAATTCATCAATATCCGTTCAGAGTAACGACACCCATTCTCATAAAAAGGGTTTCCAAGGTGTTGAATGTTTTGTTTTTAATTTTTGGGTGATCCCTCGGAACAGCACATTTTTTTATAGATGAAAGGTATTTCACGTCCTTTTCTGTACCCCTAATAACGTGTATGCAAAATTTAAAAATCATCTAAAAAAAATGTCGCCAGCAGTAGCATCGCCACCGTCAGGCGTTTCTCAGGTGCTATGTTTTTCATTTTTCAATGCTGACGAAATCATGAGCACCAGCTAGTAAGCAGTAAACAATGAATCAAACACCTAAGAGAATATATTTGCGGACGAAGTCGCCAGTGAAAGCTAGTATTTCAGTTCTTTTTTTTTTTCAAATATACGATTCATTATATTGTAAGCAAAGAAGACGTTATACTGAAACCATCGCTCTTACATAAGATGCAGAACGATCTTGTTCAACGAAAATGCGCTTCTTGTAAGACTCATTCGAGCAAATCTATATAAGTATATCTTTCTCGGTATTAGTTTTCTATTTAATAAAATACACAAAAACCGTTTCTTTCCTGAAGACATTAGGGCACGGAATCATTTAACAAAAATTCAAGTTAACCAGCTAATATGAACAGCGGGACAAATATAGCTGAGAAGCTTGTGTTACACGAATATATTCCTTGTCATTAAACCGTTAAAGGCGATTATTACTTAACATCGTCGTTACAATTTTAGCGTAATCGAATTCGGACATTTGTGTACGTTCCTACATTTCTTATTTGTTTCTCTTAACAACCTCGCAATTAACAAACAAAATTCTAATTTATGTATCATGACATAAAATCGGGTTTAAAATATCCTCATTTGGCACTTAGACCCTTTCGACACGTCATTATTCAACGTGCATTCGCTTTTCCAACACACCAGCTCACTGTGGAAAAGCTCATTTGTTTAGCCAAAGAAAAATATGCTCTGTGCACTGGTACTAGAGTCAAATTTACAACAACAGTCTTAAGGTTTGTAAGATGTTTTGTATGTGGGGTGGTAGCACCGACCGAGGGTTGAAGGGGGTGCTAGGGGGTGGAGGGAGGGTGTGCCAGCCAAAGGCTTTCCAGGTCTCTAACTACTACGTTAGTAGCATTCCGTCTATCGTAGGAGACGCGCGGATGGCGCGTAGTACGAGGCGCTGTCGTTTTTCGATTTTTTTTAAACAGTAATACTATTCTTTCTAATTTAAAAAGCCATATTATTATTCTAGCGAAAGGGAGATCTAAATTTATTTCTATGTGTGGGTGTTATGTGCGTGTGATTGTGGAAACGGTGACCACGTATAGACGGTATGATATATATTCGGAAGTACCTATAGTTTGACTATGTATGACCTACTTCTAATATAACCTCTTATTATATTATTCATAATATAAAATATATTATATATAATGAATAATATAATTGGAACCTGTAGAATTATTTATTATAATTAGAAAAAAAAAAGTGTGTACGGAAAGCGCGGGAAATCACGCAATATAGTGGAAAAACGGCGGGAACCGAACTCAAGACAGATAGATGTTTATTAAAAATTCAGTTCGAAATTTAAAATGGAGATTGTTTTCTAATCCTTTCGCGACTGCGATGAAAATTGGTTATTATAAATTTGAGCCGTTGTAACCGCTAAAGGTAAAAAATAATTGCTTTTTCAATAGCGGCGTTATATGTTTTTAAACCCCATAAGTATTTATTCTTCACTAGCTAGTGCCCGCGGCTTCGCCCGCGTAGAATATTAAGCATATTATGTCCATCCTAAAATTCTATTCTTACTATTGAAGAAAGATTTTTTTTAAATCAGATGAGTAGTTTCGAAGATTATCCCCTACATACAAATTTTACCTCTTGGAAGAAAAAATTAATCACTATTTTTTTTTCTTATATTTTTAAATCTTTTATTAATTTTAAATTAGGTAATACTAATATATTTTCTTATTTTCCAATTTTGAATCATAGCCTGATTGCATCTTTAAGTAATTTTAAACTCGTGAGCAAATTCGAAATGAATAAAATACTTTCAGTGAACGATACCTAACTTGAGGAAGTTGAAAATCAATAATGTCATTTTTAATTTAAAATAGTACCTTTTGCAACAGTATAAAGTGGATTTTCTGATAGAAATATACCTCAAGTAATCAATACTAATAATAAATCTGTAAGGGTCGGTCATGGAGTAAGTTACTTTGTTTTCAGTGATATCGTGTTTATAGGCTCGATACATGGTACTGAAACTAAATTGACGATTTTTAGAATTTTTTTCTGTATGTATGTTCCTCCATAACTCTGAAACGAATTAACTGATTTTCATGAAACTTGGTAGATAAACATTTGGACGTACGGGACACAGGATAGGCTACTTAATATTTATCAACGCGGACGAAGTCGTGGGCACCAGCTAGTCCTAACTAAAAGTACGTTTGTTTGTTAAGCTTTTACACCTTAACTACTCGATTGATCATCAGTAAATTGGTATACGATCATACAGCGACGATTACAACGCATTTTTGCTAAGTCCTCGCCTTAACTCCCAACACAGCGGTGTTATGTATGCTTCGAGACAGTGTTGTGTTTGTATGCGTTAGAATTAGATGACGGATGGCACATCTAATAAGTTTGCGACACAATAATGTGATAAGCTAGAATATATCCGACCAGAATTACACCTAAGTATATCTTAACTAATATTAAAAAACGCTAGTGAGTTTGTTTCACGTTTTCACGCCTTAACTACACAATCAATCGTCATGAAATTTCGAATAACCTTTTCGGGGATACAAAAAAGGCCATAGGATACCTTATATATGTATTTATTAATAATGTTTCAACGCTGTTTTAAATTATTAAAATTACCATAGAATAGATGATCACATAAAAAAAATTGGAAACTAAAAATTAAACCGATAAAAATGGTAGGAAAACGGTAAATGACATTAATGAAAATAAAATAAAAATCATAAATGAAATGTTAAATGGTTTGAAATAAGGAAAAAAAGTATTATTGCCAAGGGATCATCTAAAATAAAATAAAAAAACTAACGCCTGACCAAAGTGTTATAGCAACAAGAGGTCAAGCCTTATATTGCTTATATATATTTTTTAGGCGGACGATGTCGCGGGCCTGATGCCCGCGACATCGTCCGCCTAAAACTACTAGTACTAAATAGAAGATAAAACACTTATTTATTTCGCTATAAATAACACTCAAGCCGCTCAAACTTGGACATAAAAAGTACCTACCTTTTTTATTTGCTCTGAAGACATTTGTGGTAATAAAAGTATGCGTAAGTGGTGGCTAATGTAATACAACTTTGAATGCTGCCAATAATATGTAATGTAATGTCTGATGGCAGCCAAGTTGACAGTTTCATTAATGACATTGAATGATTTTTATCAATTGAGTAAAGTAAAAGCAATTTTTAAATATAATTTTAATATAAAAAATAAATAAAAAAATGGCTTTTTTTTATTTATATAATTTTAGTTATACTTGTATTGATGGACGATTTAAAAATTCATAAAAAGAAACTGTATAGGAAATCACATTTCACGATTCAAAAGGACATATAAATAGGTATTTTTATTTCACAAAATTGATAGAGAAATATTTTTGACAAATATTTTCAGAATAACATGCTATATTATGTTCATTTTTCCTACGACATCAAAAATGGCAAACGAAATAAATCATATTTCTATAATTGTACACAGTCTACGATATCGTGTGTTCGATATGAATTGTGTTATGAAATCGATTTGTTAACGATGCAAGGGCACGAATGAATTGATGTTAATGTATATTCTTTGTTGCCACCACGCGATATATGAACATACTAGCTGGTGCCCACGTCTTCGTCCGCGTTAAAATTATTAAGTAGCATATCCTGTGTCCCGTACGTTCAAATGTTTATCTACCAAGTTTCATGAAAATCAGTTAATTCGTTTCAGAGTTTTGGAGGAACATACATACATACAGAAAAAAATTCTAAAAATCGTCAATTTAGTTTCAGTATCATGTATGAGCCTATAAACACTATTATTATTAGTATTGTGAACATATACAATCATATATCGCAACGAACAACTTCAGAATTATTGATGGCGGCAGTAACCACCGCCTTACAGAAGACCACAGTGGAATAACAGCACGTGTGCTCGGTGCACTGTTTTCAATGCACAATAGACATTATATCGTATTATATATAATATTACACCAACATGTATTAATAGACATGTTACTCATCTATTACATATAATAATTTATAATAATAATTAATGTAAGATAATTGTGGGTCCGGTTGCTTGAAAGTTAATTAATTTTAATTTTACTTTAATTTTAATTATCCCTGACAACGTGTATGCAAAATTTCATAATAATAGGTTTTGTAGTTAAGGCGCAAAGTCGAAACATACAAACCCACTTTAGCATTTAAAATTTTAATTAGTATATGAAAATATTTCATAGAATTTTTAGTAGGTAATATTGACTTAATAAAAATATAACTTAAACTGCTTGAAACTTAAAAAATATAACTTGACAGGATATAACTTGTTAAAAATATTTTAAAAAATCTTTACATCTTACATATAATCCTACATATAGTCTTTACATATAAATTGAAGTCGCTTTTCTGTCTGTATGGGTGCTAAATCCTCCTAAATGACGGAACGGTTTTTTGATGCGGTTTTCACCATCATTTAGATGATGTTTCACAAAAATTTTATATACATATTAAACCTAATTAAGCTTTTTCCTGAGCTAAGCCGGGAGCGGGTCGCTAGTTACTATATAAAATAAAGACTAAGTTCGAACTGAGAATAGTTATTTGATACAAAAAAAGTACTGAATTTCTTGAAAAAATAATAATAATTAAATAACTGAAACGTTATTTGCCCATATTTAGACTTGAAACTTACTATTAACTAGAGCTTTTTAAATTTTCTTTTTTTTTAATGTTAAGACAGGTTGACGGTCCACTTGATGATAGGTGGCTACCGTCGCCTCACAAGCAACGCCAAAGAAGTGCTGCAAGTCTACTGTCTAGAATATGGATGGGCTAGAATGGGCTTGGCTAGAATGCTTTGGCATCCTTTCTCACTCACCGGAACACAACAGCAGACATGCTGTTATGTCACGGTGGTCTTATGTAATACATTAACAGGTATTTCAATTTAAAAGCTACATAGAGTTTCTATTTAATACGATAATATGCTATAAAAGGTATTTGTTGAGATCGGTCGGCTCGAGTCGAGGGTGGGGCATTTTGCCGCGAAAGGGGCAGTGCGTGCCTTGACCGGAAGTCGGCCATACTTTATTTATAGTCAGGTGTAGTAACCTCTCCGAGGGAAAAATAGTCGGGGTGCTTTTTATTTTTATCGATTTTGAATAAAAAAACAGCCGACGATTTGTGTCGCTTTAACTTGCGTCGTTATAAAGTTGGCATGTGTTAATAATTATTTGAATTCCCAATGACAAAGAATAATAAATTAATGAAATCTATCTATACTAATAATAAATCTGCAAGTGTAGGTATTCTATGCATGTATGTATGTTCCTCCATAACTCTGAAATGAATTAACTGATTTTCATGAAACTTGGTAGATAAACATTTGGACGTACGGGACACAGGATAGGCTACTTAATATTTTTCAACGCGGACGAAGTCGTGGGCACCAGCTAGTAATTAATATAATTAATTAAAAATTCATTCTTTTTAACTAGCGACCCCGTATAAATTATATATAAATAAAAACCTTCGTCGTTTAACGACCGTCAGTCAGCCTGTCTGTCGACCTTGACATAAAAAATACCGAGAAAGTATTATTACATCTCGTTGTTAAAATAATAAAATACTCGTGATAAAAATGATTTGCCGTCATTCCTCATTTGACTGTATAATTGGAGCAAATTATCATATTTCCAACATCGAGAGTCAGATGGGATCTTTGTTTTCGCCGAAACAATGGGGAGACGAAAAAAGTCTATAATTGCGCCTCGATTTAATGAAATTTCCTCATAAATAGGAGAAGTTTTTGGGGAACAAAAAGATATATACTTTGGCATTGCGGACGAAAAGTTAAATGGCGTATTAGGAATTCAATTTGTTTAATGTCTTTTTCGCTTAGCTGCGAACGCGGCAACTATATAAAGAGATTTGTTGGCATGTGTGTCAATGTGTAAGAGGCCTGATCACAAAGTACCTGGAATTTTCGAATTTTGTTAGTTGTACTGGTGATTAAAATTTATGTGTCAATTTTCAATAATTTTGATATCTTTTCTTTTTTAGTATTCTTTATATAAGTAATTCTTTTTTAAAAGCTTTTGTTAGTAAAAAACTATTATTTTTTACTAAAGTAATTATTTTTTACTAGACTTCGTCCTTGCCTCTTTTTCTTATACGATAAAATATTTATTAAATCTTTATTGCTCATATATTTTTACTATAAAAATATCATATCAACTATTTTACTATAAAGTTTCATCAAAACCTGTACAGTAGTTTTCGCTTGAAGGAGTAACAAACATCCATAATATATCCATTTTCACAAACTTTTGAATTTTTTTGCTTTTTTATGAAAATTTTTGATTAGATTTGGTATGGTGATAGCTTGATCTTTTAACGGAGGACTATAGTGTACTTATGTTAGGATTTCCCCCTACTAATTGGGAACTATTGAAGATAGAATTAAAAATTGGGTTTTCTTAATTTGTAGACAGCAAAATAAAATAAAAAAATCGGTTTTTTAGTAGAAATACCTAACTAAAATAATGTTTATAAATAGAAAGTAATCTACGAAACTGCTCATAAAATTTTAAAAGAAAATTGATCGAATATACATTGTGAGAGGCTATTTCTAATATTTTCATTTCGACAAAACCGCGGGCTAAAGCAAGTATTTTATAAATCCTTAAATGACTGGCAAAAAATACTTTTCTGGTACTTTCTTAGACAGCCCTAAGGGAAGTTTTCTCGTTTCACAAAACACCTTCATGTTAATAAAAGTATGACAAATAGTTTATTCCGTTACTTTCGGATAGTTCCAACTTTACTTTTCGGAATATTATAATAAAACTATAACGTATCTTTACTTGAACAAAAATAATTATTAATAATAATAATTAATAATAATTATTAATAATATTTTAAGTTTATATGACATATATGAAAGAAGTCGTAGATCTGTACGTATACGTTTCAAAGATTTGTCTTAGTAGTGGCACAAATCTGGATATTTTGACAGGGAAACACGACGAATGAATAGAGATCTATACGTAAATTGTAGTATATGTTTCAAAGATCTATCGTAATCGTAAAGATCTATCGTAAATAGAGCCGTAATCGTAATAGTAATAATCTATCGTAATAGTAATAATCTATCGTAATCGTAATAGTAGCCGTGGCACAATACGAGATATTTTGACAGGGAAACACGACGAATAGAGATCTATACGTAAATTGTAGTATACGTTTCAAAGATCTATCGTAGCTGTGGCATGAATCGAAATATTTTGACGGGGAAACACGGGTGCGAACACTAGTAGCAACAACTTGAACTCAATGTTATTTGACGTTCTTCATTTTCTATTGTACGCAGACACGCTAACCGTTTCGCCTTTTCAACCTCACTTCGCTTTGTATTCTAAAGATTTGTATGATTCAATGCAGTTGTGCTCTTGAATTTGTCCAAACATTTTTTGTGGAGAGCGAACGAAATAACTTATACTGAATACAAATCTTTTCTCTATATTGTTTAGAACATAGTGTCGCGACCATCGAAGTATTACAACTATGGAATTTGCGTCACAAATGCCAAAGTAGCACATAAAAAGTACGCCTGAAACGGAATCATGGCGGAGTCTTGCCTTGCGCGTCATTGGTAAAAGGTAGTAAAGACCAAGTTCTACTATTGATTTTAAACTCCATTGTGTTGACTGACGTAAAGTCACATTTTTTTTTAAATGACAGGATGTTTGGTTGGTTTTAAATGACAGATGACAGAGTTCATGCCCTACGCACGTCACTTTTAATGCCCTACGCATATTCCATAAAGTTCGTAGTGTTTTATACGGCGTACAAAATCCATAGTTGTAGTACATTGATGGTCGCGAACCAATAAACAACAAAAAAGTTCAGAAAAAAATGTCGCGTATGTGGAATAAAGCTTTCTTTGTTCGAAATGAAAGCGGCCTTTACCAGCTGCTTTCTCCGTGATGGTCCGTTCTAAATAGTAATGAGAGAATTGATAAAGTTGCTTTAGTAGCCCTGGAGACAATATATCCAAACTTATAATCTTTATATATTAATATATATAGAAATAAAAAGATATTAATATAGAAAATACCAATTAATCACGGTTGATTGGTAGTGACTGAGTTAAGAAAAAAAGGTTTAGGTATTAGAGCGAAAGAGTTGTCATGTAATGAAAGATGTTAGCCAGATAGAATTAACGAATGGAATATTATGAATACGAATGTTTAACGTGCCCACACATAGAAATAAATATATTTACTTACATTGTACTGGCCAGTGCGGTACCAAAGAATAATTAAGCGCAAATTAAAAAACAAATAAAATAGAAAACTTTAATTAGTTATCTTCTTTTCTTTTCTCCATTTTAAATCTTTTAATATTTTAGAAGAGACTGACCATTTCCATACATTGTAAAATTGAAAAATTATAATGTTGAGATTCTCATAAGAAAATAGCATAAAATCTATTTAAAAATAAATTAATTTTGTTTTCTTTTTCTATTAAATAAATTGCCAGGCAACAAATGAATGTTTTTAAAAGTATACAACACAATACGCCACTTAGTCAATTATGTCTGTGAAGTGAAAAACATATCAATAGTGATAAGGATAAGTCAGATGCAATCGATAGACCAATGGTAATCAAGGACAATGATGACGAAGAAAGGTCGCCGAGGGGGGAGGAGAAAGAAAAAAAACAAGGAAAGCTAAACGATAGAGAAAAAGAAAATAAAAATCAAAACAAAAAATCGCTAAAGGTGAACATGAAGAAGAAGAAACAGATGGAGTATAGATTTCAAAATAAGATCGACATAATAAAACGAATTAGAAAATCGAAGATGGAAGTGAAAAGTTTGTACAGATCATATCACAGATGTCAAGGGTTTTCAAAGATGTCGAATTCAAAAGTGGGGACGATGTCGTGTTTATATTCGGGGTTCAAAGTGTTAGTGCTGGTTTTGTTGTGCGCGGTCTTGGTGCGCGGAAGCGAATATCCTTTCCGAGAATGCGATAACACCACCTCAACATCGACTACTACTGAGGAGCCGAGATTACCCTATCTTAACAGGTTTAAAGGTGAGTCCCTATTTATTATTTAGAATGATAGATTTAGTAATGTTAATTGGGTAAAAAGCTCAGATATTTCAACCCAACGAAAACCACATTTTTTTAAATTAGAGATGAGTTTGCTTTTGGATAGCAGCCAGCAGTGTAGCGAAGATGAGGTCTATGATGGAGGGAGCTCACCCAGAAGATGCCTGATCACTCGAACTTTGAAAAGATTTGGGTTATATGAGCTCGGAAATACAGACACCGGCAGGAAGTTCCAAATATTGGCAGTATGCATTATAAAGGATGTTTTAAAGCGCTTGGTCCGAAAAAGAGGGCATCCAAGTATTTTAAGTTAATTGTGTGGAGATTTTTAATTATTTTTTATATTATTTTATAAAGGGTGACAGACAGGCTGACAGTCAACTTGATGGTACATAGCTACGTGCATTTGTATGGGAATAAAGCAGCGCTACACGTTATCCACTAGGTGACGCTGATTCATTCCCATACAAACTCTCACTACGCACTCTGCCAGAAAGACCGCGTCCGATACTTGGTTAGTACACTATGCTAAAACATCGAATCTCTCATAATGTACACAGACGTTGCAACTCATACGATTCGTTGTACTGTACAGAATACAAACATATTTCGTGCCAAGTGGCGTATCTAGTATGATTTGTTTATCTATGTTGGCAATAGTCCAAGAGTTCAGAGTTAACAATGAATGCTATGAGTATATGCAGAGTGAGTAAGAAAATGGAAAGTGAAAAATGGAAAGAGCTATAAGAGCTGTTCCTATTATTAGACATTCTAGTGTACATACAATTTAGTTCACAAGAGATTTTATTGTGATTAAGATTAGCTTTTGCACGAGTCTTCGTCCGCGTAACTTTATAAATTATAGCCTATATTACTTTCCTATAATGTAGCTCTCTATAGGTGAAAGAATTTTTGAAATCGGTATAGTAGTTTTTGAATTTATTTATTACAATCATACAAAAATACAAATCTTCTCTCTTTATATTATAATACAAGCTTGTGCCCGCGGCTTCGTCCGCGTTGAAAAAGAAAATATATGAGTAAGTATTATACGATGAGATATCGCAAAAACAAATTTAAAAAATCAGTTGCTATTTGCGCCATCTGATGGGATGAAAAAAGTCTTTTGTAGTCTGCCAGTATTATATTTAATGACACTATTCACTGACAGATTCACTAACCCCTCCTTCTTTATCCCCTTATCCTTAATCCTTCCATGGTCGGTAGCACACTTGCAGCACCTGTGGCGTTGCTTGTGTTATAGGCGACGGTAGCCAGCATAAATGCTAATTCTCACAATACAGATAAAAGTCTCAACCCCAACATGCAGATAACAGAAAAACAAGGGCGGCCATAGAACATAATATAAAAATTCGTACTGTTTTTTTTAAATGTCTATTAAACCAAATATTTGGTTAAAAAACAAATAAAAAATAACAAGAATTGAATTCGTCTGAGTATAAATGAGTGTCGAACAAAATGCTGTAGCGTCCCCTCTTTGTCTTTCTTGTGTAATGAATATAAAACACCCTTCTTTGTCATGAAAATTGTCATGAAATTGTTCATTGACAATCTGTCCTTTGTTATTATACGGTGCATAGAAATTATTCCGATGTGGGTTATTTTTTAATATTCAAATGTTCAAAAGGCCTTTTTTAAGGGGTAATTCTAAAAGCCATGCCTCTTTTTTTTTTCATACTTTTCCTACTATATTTTCGAAAAATAATATCAAATATAAACTTGAAATTATAAATTTAATAATTCTGTAATAACCTAAGGAAACAAACTTTATGTTAACATTATATTAGAGCTCTTATTGTAAACTTAGGGATAACACGATAATTACAATTTCAAACTAATTTCAATTGTGTTTATTTAACCTTTGGAAAGCCGTCGCAAATACCAGGAAAATTACACACGAATGTATAATCTTTAAAATGAATCAGTGCAATATGCATTTCAGTAGTGTATTACATTATGTGTACATACATACGTAACATCAACACACATTGGGAAAATTGCGCCGCCATTACGAAGTCATTTCCACGAACACATCAACTCGCGACCGCCACTTAAGTCTGTTGTACACTTCAAGCTATGCGATATTAAAGGAACCATTGAGGCAAATGACATTGACGTTTTACCTTCAACGTTTATATGAAATGTTTCATACAAGCTGCAGACGCATGTCTGGAAATTATGATTTTTTGTTTTTATCATTAGAACAGAACATTTTTTTAAAATTACATTATCTTATTAATCGGTGCAGAATTTATATGCATGCAATAAGCCCTTTTCGAAATAATTTTGTTCTTCTAATTTTTTTTTGTGGAGTTTCTATTACTTTAAAGAAAATTCTTAGTATAATATATGTATTTGCATTAACATAGTTCATTTAATAACCATAAACGCAGTTATAAAAATTTAAAGAAAATTGAATGACTCGGCTCAAATAAGGTCTCAAAGCACTAAGCCAAAAATTAAATGCTAAAGCCGAAATAATTATTTATGGTGTCTTACCGAATTTTTCTGGCGGTGTGGTGTGACTCAGGCTTTATGATTATCGGATTGACCCATCGGCTTATGTTTATGAATATAAATGGGTGCAACAATTTAGGGTTGAATAGTAGCGTTACAAAATTTTAGTGTTTATTTGTACGTTGCGTCTGACTAGCAATGATGTTTGGTACCTGGGAAAAAGAGCTCAAATTTGGGATTTATTGTTTATTAAAACGTGTAATCTAATTTATAAGAAAATCGTTGACGAGCTGTTTGTGGTATAATAAATGACATTGATAGTAATAACAAAAAGATTTTATAGAAAAAGTATTAATAATTCTATTACTTTTTTTCTTTTTTTTTCTATTTTTATATATAAGTAGTAATATTATGTCAATAATTAATACAAAGCTTTTAAAAATATTGAAAATAATAAAATAAATACTTTATAAAAGTAAAAGTCACAAAAAATGCAACTTCAAAATTGTATTTTACAATTTTACGGCAAAAAATAAAACGAAAAATATGTGATACATTTTTTAGTTTTTATCTAAATAAATAATTTATTTCAGTAATTAAATAAATGTCACATTAAAATTTTTCTAAAAATTTAAGCTCGAGCAACAGATTTTGCCATACAACAAGGTAATGCAGCCAGCATACTTGGGACCCTGCCTAGGGGACCGAAGCTTTATATTGTATAATCTATATATATAAAAATCTCGTGTCACGATGTATGTTCGGGATAAACTCCGAAATTACTGAACCGATTTTGATAAAATTTCGTAACTATATGTAATTTGGTCCAACTTAAAAGATAGGATAGTTTATATCTCAATTTGTTTTTTATTATTTTTTGCAAATTATATAATATTATTAACATAGCGCCATCTGTTGATACCTATTCAATCCAGCAATTATTTGTTAAAATTATCTTTAAGTTCCATGACAATCTAACAGATGGCGGTGTAAGACAATCTAACAGATTGCACCCGGGCGAAACCGGCAGCGGGCCACTAGTATGTAAATATATATAACTTAGAATTAAATGAAATATAATAATTAAATAAAGTATCAATCAGAAAAAAAAATAGATTGATACAAATGAATAAAGGGAATAAAGAAAACGTTGAAGTTTTGAGAGCAATAAATTTATTACATATGTACATAATACATTTAGAGTTATAGCGTTCAATTGTTGCTCCCACTCAAGCTTATAGGCAATCACGTACTTGAACCTTTTCTACGATTACGCCTAGGGTTGCCAAAAATGTTATTAATTATTAAAAAACATTATGTGTAAAAAAACGATAATTATCTAGTACATAATTGTTAGGTTACCTAGGTTAGCCTATGTAAGGATATATACTATGTAACGATGCATATATTATAAAGTATCCAATAGGGACGTTGACTGTATTCAAATAAAAATATAATTTTACAGGGATACTTTTACCTTACACAATATTTTTCTGTGTTTAATTTTTATTTAATAATTAAAAATCTAATTAAATCACATTTAAATTACACCAATCAAACTGTATGACGTCACTTGCTCGCAAACATCACCGCTGTCAAAAGACTACGTCGTAAAGCCTGGTATAGACAGGGTCAGTAACAAGGCAGTACAGTAACCCAGTACAGCGCTGACTTGCTACTGGGCTTGTATAGACACTAGTTTCAAGTCAGTCCAGTGCTGACTTCGCGCCCTCAAGTCAGTCCAGTTGACTAGCCTGTCTGTATATTTTCGGGCCCAGTAGCTTCCCCCACCACGCTACACAAGTCAGTCCAGTGTGACTGGCATTGTCTGGACGCGTTTGGGCAGTCGCTGTCTGTTTGTAGTATAGTGTCCACGCTATATTTTTAAGCAATAATGTTACGTAAATTAAATGACTTACTGGCGATCCCGTCCACATTATAACAGCAACTGGGTCCGAAAACTTGAGTCACTGGGTCCAGTCACTGCCATCGTGTAAATCAGGCTTTAGGTTAATATTGTTTGATTGGGGAACAAGTGACGTCAAAACAGTCACGTAATAAGTGCTGGCGGTTTGGGTCGAAATTTGAAACGAAATTTAAAATACACGATTTTTAAGTATAGTTATATTAAAAAAAATATAAGAAATATTTTATTACACATGATTTTAAAACCATTTCCAAAAATAAACCCCCAAGAAAGAGCGGAAGGAAAGAGTGGATGCTGGTAGCGACTAGTTGCATGCTTTGTCAACTGATATTAAAACGTGTGTAAGATATAAAAAGATAAATTGTTAACCCTGCGGCTACCTACTCGATCCAATGTTCATTTTATATACACAATGGTAAAACATTTGAAGACGAATCCGATATCGTGAAAGCCACGACCCACCTCTCAAAGCGTTCTTGTCTAGACACAATAACTTATGCAAATTAAACAACCGAAACTTATACTTGTAAATGGGTTTCTTGTGAAATCTTACAATCTTCTCGCAAAAGATAATGTACTTAATTGGGCACTTATTCAAATAATTTGTAATTTTTAACTGTAAAAGTTTGATGTACATTTTAACTGTAAAAACTGAGTGGATTTAGCTTTATGTATATTTTTACATTTTCATATTTGAACTTTGCAAGTGAGCGAATGTTTGTAAATATATTTTAATTATTTTTTTTTTATGTTAAGGTCGTCACATAGATTGGCGGTCTAACTTGTTGAAAACCTGAAAACCTGGAAGCCTGGATCGTAGCTGAACTCGGTTTAGTTAGGAATAACATGTTAGGAATGGACTCTGTCATTCCTTACTCGCAGAGACACAAAACAGTACGTATGGTGTTATATTACTGTGGTCTTCTGTAAGAGGGTGGTTACTGCCACCAGACAGGCTGCCCAAATGACTGCGAAATGCAGCGTGCCCCGCCACTACTTTTCAATTACAGACCTGAGAAAACTTTGAAAAGTTCATTTCCAAATTTGCCCTGCCAGGAATCGAACACTGAGACAGAACGTTAAGGCAAGAACCCTAACACACTCGTCCAACGGGTTCGTCGATATTCTTGTTACATTTATAAACCATTTCAAAAGCACGGCAAGAGGGATACCTTTAGTTAATTATATAAATATTTTGCTGTTGACTCATTAAAACTTGGAAATCGTTATAAGATGTTATTTACGGGCTTTTGAAAGGTAAATGCATGTCAACAGAGAAACAGATGCAATATTTAAATTATAAACAAAATATTATTATATCGAATCTCGATGTAAGTTTTCTTTGATTTTTCTTACAATATAAATATTTATATACATATATATAAATCCTACTATGTATATAAATTTCTTACAGATGTCAATCCGACTATAGTATTACAAATGCGAAAGTTTGTGAGGTAAATGATAAGGCAATATAGCGCGATATAGCGGAAATGGCTTGGTTATTCCTTACTCATTTATAAAAACGTAAAAGCACAAGTGCTTTTATTTCGCGGTGGTATTCGCAGACCTGATTGTCAATTATTATTAATACTAGATAAAAATCCGTCGCCTGATTTAGAAGGGATCAGCGGATAGACAGACGCGGAAAGCGACTTCAATTTATACTATGTAAGGTTACGCCATGGGGTACGCATAGAAACATTGGATGCAGATTGTTTATTATAGCGGGACTTGTGTGTCATTTTCGTGTCTTGTGAAACGTCACCGCGATGTCATCGCCATGACACACGACGTCACGTGTCTCGTGTCGTTATGTCTGCATGATGGATACAATGAAAGTCGGTCGTTAAATTAAATTAGAAGCACTTATTGTACGGTTTTGTCTCCGTTCACTCACAAATTCTTTGTTGTTCGACCCATTTTTGTGCGCGAGACGCACAGTTGTCTGTGACAGATTTATTTATTACGTTTATTCATTCAGGATGACCTGTGTGATACTTATAGTATACCTACTTATAAATTTTTCATGCAGGCGTAGCCGCCGGCAAAAGCTAGTTGAAGTAAATTCGAATTATATAGGTATGTCGTATCAAAATCCGTTGTTTGGTTTAGAAGTAGTTTGCCGAGAAACAGACAGACGCGAAAAGTTTCGACGACTTGGTTACAAAATAATACACACAGATAGATGCGGAAAGCGACTTTAATTTATAAAATTCAAAATACAAAATTTAAAATTCAAAATTCAAAATTCAAAATTCAAAATTTAAAATTCAAAATTCAAAATAAAAATCCTAAATTTAATCCTAATCCAGATCCTGTAGACATGATTTTGTGTAAATAAATGATTTATAGCCTTGCAATACAATAGGATTGCAATCCTAATCCTAAATTTTTATAGTGTCTATCTGTTTCTCCACTAACTTCTTTTAGAAAGAAAGAAAAAAAAGAAATTTTATTGAGTTCGAAACACAAATAGCACCTACATACTTGCCAAATACAACTTGGCAATAGTCTTTTAAAACACCCAACAGATTATGATACGATTTTCATAAATTCAAAGAGAGATTTATAAGCGAGGAAGGTTTGTGTGTATAATTTGCAAACAAATGCATCCGTACAAGTCGGTCGCTAGTTTATTCATAAATGGTGCCTAAGCCAATTAGCAATATATGATGACAGAGAAAAGAACTTTGTAATTCTCCCTGTCTTAATTGCAGAACAGGGAATGAATAAGTAAAAGTAGCAAAGGCGTCGTAGATTAACACGGAAAAAGTAAGGTGCGCTATTGTACTGCCTCCGTCATCTGTGGTGACAAATAGTTACTGTCTTGTGGTAATTAATACTGTCACGTAACTCTACTGGAGTATGGTCAGTAGAAAAGGAAATACGAAAGCCATGGAATTGTTATTATTATTTTTATTATTTACGTCGGTACGTTACTATAAAAATTGTAATACTGTCTTGTAAAAATACAAACATTGAATAAAAAAATTATTATTTAAAAGTTCAGTTTTCAAGCTGTAAACTACGTCATTTTGGTGCGCTTTGTATCTGATGAAATTATGAACGTTTTTGAGGTTTCATGGTGTTCTGTTGAGTAGTTAAGGCGTGAAAAGGTAACAGAAAAACAGACAGACAGTTACTTTCACATTTATAATATTAGTATGGATTTATGAGGGTCGTTGTATTTTTTAAAACACTTAAATGAAACAGTCCAATAAATTACATGCTAATTAAAAATGTGAAAGGTAGTGTGTCTACAAAAACCGAGTTTAAGGGGTTAATTCTGAGTTTTAACAAGGAATTGCTGCTCGAATTTGTTGACACGCGATCTTTATAAAGGCGTGTCCTCATTGACAGCGGAGTTGAATTAAGTATATTTAATTTTTAATTTTATTAGTTATTTTTTTATACATGCTGTGCCTTGCAACTTCAAAGAGTTTAATTTTCTAATCTGTGATATCATTTAAGATATCACAGATTTAAGACTATATGGTTAACATTGAATTTGATTTTAAACATTCAGCTCAGCGACAAGTCTTGGACCCAAGCATCCTTACTCATCAGACATGGTGGGCTTTTCTGTCTTCCGTCCACAGCTCCGCTAGTCTCATAGGTAAAATCTTACGGGATCTTTCCTCAAACTATGAGACTGCGGGCTTGGAGAGGCCAGAAAGGCTTGGTCAGTTTCCTGCCCGAGCAAGGATTATCATCTCACCCAAATTGTCAGAGGAGCTGGGATGACACAATCTGTGAAATTACATTCAACTCTCTCCTAAGTCAAAGCACAGGCTCAGAACAGGCCAGATTGCTGTATAGCTTATTGTGATGTATTGGTGATTGATTGTATAGCGAACAGAACAACTTTTATCTAATTGTGAAGACAAACTTAACTATTCCAAATAGCCACATATATAATATATATGAATATTTAGCCAAATAGTTATATTAAAACTTGAAAACTATGTTAAAGAAAAGTGAAATCATAAGTTTCGTAAGGTGAACAACTTGAATAACAAACAACTGACATCTTCTAAATAGTTTAGTTATAAGAAGGTAAAAGTTTTATGTCTTACGAGTAATTTTAAAATAACCACTCAAGGTTCTGTGATATTATTAGTTGAGGTATATTGATAAAAATAGTACATATTAAATAATAACGTACATAATTATTTCAATTATAATCGCTTACATAGAGTCCTACTAACCGTCCTTACAAAGAAGTAGTAAAAAAATAAGTGGCACGAATATAGACCGTCCATCACACCGTTGTGTAACTTGGTCGTAGCGTTGTTTGTAACATCAAACACTACACAAATAAATTTAACTATTCTCCTATTCTCTCATTCGCTTTGCCATTTATTTTTTACTTACAAATAGGCGCGCTTCTTCGCATTGATTCAAATCCTGTCCGGCTTTAGGAACCGTCCGGGCTTAGGGGACTTCCCCCTACATATGAGTTTACCCCGTACGAAAAATACTTTAGTTTGTTAAATTTTTATATATGATATATATTTTTTAGTAAGTAGTTTTAGTAGTAGTAAGTATTTTTTACGTCTTTTTTTGTTTTTTTTTTTTGGTCTTATTTTTGCTATAAAAACTAAGGGGCTAAAATATAATATAGAAATCAGATTCAAAACATTATGAGATCAACAAGTTATAGAATTACAATGTCAACTAACCTGTAGTTATTAAAACACTTCAAGAATTTACTATCAATGGATTACATCAGTACGGTGTTAAATAAATCCATTGCTAACAAATGAATAACAAGTAGGTACTACGGGAAATATTGATTTAAGCGAGTTCGGTATTGATACGAAGCCAATAAGAAGCTTTAACTTTTTTTTTACTTTACCAAATGATTTATTTTTATTTATATTGTATAATGACGTTATGTAGTAACATAATATGTTGTTTAAGTAGTGGCAAGGAATATTGTTCGCAGTCATTTGGGCAGCCCCTTACAGACGACCACCGTGAAATAATAATATGTGTGCTCGTTATAGGTGGCGGTAGTTGCTTTGTTGCTTGTTTTGCCATTTTTTATTTTTATTTTTGAAGACTAATTTTTACCTTTCATCACTACGCAATTCCGCAATTTCTCCAGTAAATATTTGATAAGGCGAGACTTAGTTTTACCGACTTCACTCTGCCGTCCATAGGGCTCTATCATTAGTTCTTAGCCACGGCTAGCTAGTGGACCTTATGAATTTTTATGTTGGCGAATTTTTAGAATTTAATTTAGCTAATGAAGAAATAAATTTGCTAGGTACTTTTCTGTGATAGTGAATGCGGCAATTCCCGTTACCATTGTCAGTAACAAATTATATTCAAAGGAAATTCTTGGGGACGTCTGTGTGAAGTTTGCGACAAATTTTCTAGAAAGTTCTCTTAGTTTTCGTTTAATTAATTAGTGCGACGAAGTTTCGACTCACTAAAACAAGGATCCATCGGTGATATAATAGGGGTTAAAGTATGAAATTGCCGTTTTATTGTAATAGGTACTTCGAATTGACATAGAACCTTCATGGTTTGAGATTTTTGAGTGAAACTTTTTTCATACGGTACCTATGTAGTTCTTCTTTTAAAAAATGTGCAACATTCGATTATCAAATTTCAGTTGTTTTTTTTATTCAGCTTAGACAATAAAGATGGATACTTCGTGTGATTTTTGAATACGAGTTCCGACGCGGAACTAACGCGGCAGAAACAGCTCGCAATATTAATGTTGCGTTTGGAGAGGGGACTGCTAATGAACGCACTGTGCGATTTTGGTTTAAACGCTTTCGTGATGGAAACTTCGATTTGAAGAACGAACCACGTGGAAGACCGCCCACACAGGTGAATAACAATGATTTGAAAGAGATGGTGGAAGCCGATCCGAGCCAAACTACCCAGGAATTAGCGGCATGGTTTAACGTTACCTTACCAACAATATTGACTCATTTGCGTCAAATCAATAAAATAAAAAAATATGAAAAATGGGTGCCTCATGATTTGACTGATCTGCAGAAAGAAACGCGTGTTGAAACTTGCGTTGCCTTGTTGAATCGATACAGTAATGAAGGAATATTGGATCGAATTGTGACATGTGATGAAAAATGGATTCTTTACGATAATCGTAAGCGGAAAATGCAATGGCTGACCCCAGGTCAAACGCCGCAACAGTGTCCTAAAGCAAAGCTTACCAATAAAAAGGTAATGGTAACTGTTTGGTGGTCTCAGCGTGGTGTTATTCACTATAGCTTTCTCCGATCTGGTCAAGCAATAACGGCAGATGTCTACTGCGCCGAACTCCGAACAATGATAGCGAAACTAGCAGTGAAACAGCCCCGACTTATGAATCGATCTTCACCATTATTGCTCCATGATAACGCGAGACCTCATACAGCACGAGAAACCGTTTTAACTCTACAGGAACTGCAATTAGAAACCATTCGTCACCCTCCGTATTCGCCAGACCTTGCTCCAACGGACTACCATTTTTTTCGTGATTTGGACAATTTTCTGCGTGATAAAAAGTTTTCTTCTCAGGAGGCAGTGCAAAATGCAAAATGCAAAGGCATAAATGAGCTTCCTATTAGATGGCAGCAATGTATAGATAATAATGGTAATTATTTTGATTAAATAAATATGTTAAATTAAAAAAAAAACAAGTATTATTAATTAAAACTAAGAAATTAAAACTACTCACTAGAAAATGCTATAAGTAAAAAAAATGCCCCAGGCCATCTCCATCTGGTAGAGTACCTAGCAAACTAAGGGCATTGCCTCGCTGGATAGCGAGGCTTATTCTTTGTGCCAAATAGTTGCCGGCTCTGGGGTCGCGGGTGGTTTCCGTTAGTTTTTTTGAAATTTCTCTAAAAAGTTTATGCGCACCTGGGCCCCATGTGCCTAAGGTTTCAACCCCAAACGGATCAAATATGAAATCTCCGCTGAGGTTCTCATACTTGCGCCGCTTGAGGTTCTCCGCATGGTTTGCGGCTGCGCCAGCAATACTAGAAGTGCCTTGGAGGTGGGACGGGGCAAGCGTATCGACACAAGTAGCATCCCATACAAGAGCCCGTCCCGCCTTCCAAGGGACCAGTGTCATTCCATCCGGTCTCTTGCCATCGTCGCGAGCCAGGCCAGAGGGTTCCAGTATAGCTGGCACTCCAGCGGTGACAAGAGCCCGGCGAATGAGATCATTTAAAGAGTGATGTCGAGAAATGCGACCAGCGCTTCGTTGGCAAGACAGCCCGTGGTGTCCGAGGCTGTCTACGTTCGTGCCACAAACACATCGATGAGGGATGACGTGGGGGGCACCAAGATGAAGGGCAGTTGCTAAACGGAAGGTACTTGGGTCCAGCAAAGTGCCTGTATTCGGTGATGGTAGTGCCTTTAACCAAAGGCCCGATTCCCACTTCCCAACGGCCAAAAGACGAGCATGCTCTGCAGGACTAGAAGACGTGTTAATAAGATTATTTTGCAACAGTCTGCAGAGAGGCTCATCCCAAAGCCTCTGAGAAGAGGTATTTACAGGTACGTCACTATTTGCACTCGCAATTCTCCAGGCATCCTTGGCCTCATCCATATATGGAACAGGTAGTGAACACGATGAGCGCTCCAATATTTTATAAATTAGTGTATGGTTTGCATGTGTCGAGGACAAGAACGCCGGTAAGGACACATCAGATGTTTTTCGTATGCCCAGGCCACCGAACCTTACTGGAAGCGTGGCTTGAGTCCAAGAGCGGTGATCAAATCTGATGTTCAAAATGGAAGAAAGCGTATGTCTTATAGTGTTATCTAGACATGAAAGGAGCTGAGGGAACTTCCAAAGTTGACAACACCGTAAGACATACGTAAATTTCGGAACAAACAATTATTTTTCAGTACAAATCGGCAATTTCATACTTTAACCCCTAATATTAATAAAGAAATGACAAAACGAAGTCAGTTATTTCTAAGTAATTTATCATGCGTATTTTATATATTAAAGTATTTTACAGATTCAGTGTAAATATACTAATTAAATATATATAAATAATAAATAGTGTAAAATATGTGTGTTTTTTATATTGAATTTATAAAATATACCTACTATACGAACGAACACCAGCTTCACTCGGTTTCAAATGGGATAAGATGTATATCTGCAATAATGTACCTTTCACATATAGAAGATTACAATTTTATTTATAGATATAGATTATATAAAATCGTATACCATTTTAGTCATTTATACCTAGTTTATACGTATTTGTATGGATGAAAAATGAAATGAATTTTTTTTATTGCATTTTTACAAGCATAATCATACAAAACAAATGGCTAAGGAACTATAATATTAACTAACAGTTTGAAAACATTTTAATTGCAATCACTAAGCTTAGCTTACAGAACATAGCTAGGTAGTTAATATAGTTAACATAATAGGCCTTAAAATACATATTTATATATTTATTTATTTTTAGGGAAAATTACAGGTCTAATTACATAAAAACTGTTTGAGTAAATAGCTTAAACCTATTAAAAAATTTCCACTTATAGATTGCAACTAGTCTAATAACAACGATAGTAAGAGTAATAGTAGGCCATTGAAGAATATATAGGCTATAATATTTTTAGTTTTAACTATGGAACTGTGGACCAGGTCAACACCTGTATCCTCTAATAATATTTCATTAAAAAGTGTACATGAACGAGACATGAATGAGACATGAATACGAGTATATATAAATAAAGATTTAATACGTAGAGTGGGTGTTAATTTTAAATTAGAGTATACGTGGAACTTCACTATCCGTTGTTTCCAACTGGATCCCACCTGATTTGGTGACACAAGGGTCGTGTAATGGTGTGGCAATCAAATATTAACGATATAATGGAGCGGCCATCATCGATCGGGCACAAATTGCTTTCTTGTTTTATGAATGAGTTTTCCAATCGGAACATGAAATTACTCTCAAAATAGTAGGTAGGTACCAAGGGTCAACGTATTTTGGTTTTCATTAAATTATACAAACAATCTGATAAGTGTTATGCGTTAATAATTCACAATTCATCCTTAATAGGATCTGATTTTTGTTCGAGCAATTCACCTTGGGGTCACTTTGGTTCAATCTACATATTTATTTTATGGATTACAAAAAAAAAATATACCTAGGTTATACCGTACTTATATGGATACATCCATATACATATCGTATACTGGATGGTACCCGCGACTTGGTCTGCGTTGAAAAATGAAAAATATAACAACTGAGATAAAATCTGACATCTTTATCGCTGTAACGACTGTGGCGCCGCCACGGCATGATTCTGAAAAATAGTAAATGTTTATTTTACATAGACAGAAGATGCCCAATTGCTATTGTTACAGTCAAAATTAATACTCTTTCAAATTTAAAAGTTAAAGGTTGACCTTTTCAAACATTTAAATTACATAGTAATTAAATTATTTCAGTATTTTGGGTATTGTCTCATGTACAGTTTGAATGTATAATTATGTTGTTACTAGCTGGTGCCTACGACTTCGTCCGCGTTGAAAAATATTAAGTAGCCTATCCTGTGTCCCGTACGTCCAAATGTTTATCTACCAAGTTTCATGAAAATCAGTTAATTCGTTTCAGAGTTATGGAGGAACATACATACATACAAAAAAAAATTCTAAAAATCGTCAATTTAGTTTCAGTATCATGTAATGCCTATAAACACGATATCTCTGAAAACAAAGTAACTTACTCCACGACAGACCCTTACAGATTTATTATTAGTATTTATAATAAAGACCACTTTATTAGACACTTCTTTTCAATTAAAAAGATAAACTATAATTAATATAGAATCGAATACATATATTTCAAAAATCAAGGAAAACAAATAAATAACTTAAAGCTTATTATTAAGTATTACAATATTTTTAAAAACTTCAAATTACTTCTTGCTTATATACTCTACTTGTATTTGAACTTATGACAATAATTATTGTCATTTCTTTTTTATTTTTTAAAATGTCATGTTTAAAACTATTTTTTATATAAGAATAAACACAGCGAATGTATGTATTACTAGGAGAACATAAAACGGAAGAAATCATTGCAGAGCAGACCCGAGTCGCGCGACCGAAAAATTCCGACGGACTGATAATGGCAGAGTAATTTGTCAGTTCCCGGACTCAATGTCGCGGACTATCGACGAAGTCGCGTGCCTCCGGGCAGTTACTTGCGTCCCAATTCATTTGTTTGCCCCTGACTTTTCGCAAAGAGATACGGCAAGAGTTTGATTTAGGTTGAAGGTCCCTAGAAGAAGGTATTGTCGAACCAATTGCCGATAGCATTTCGTGTGCATATCAATTAAAAAAATTGGCATACAAAAGTCTGTTTGAAGAAAACACATACAAATTTGATTGGACTATGTTACACTACACAAAGCAGGTAAATTAGATTACCAGCTTTTGCTGACGACTTCGTCCGCGCTCTTTTTTCTTAGCCGTTGAAACATTTATTTTTTGACTGACTACTTTCTGACCCAGGAGTCTGGGGTTCGATTTCCGACAAGGACTTTTCAAAGTTGTCTGGGGGCTATACAATTGGTGTGCTTGGTCTTGGCGATTTATTTATTCAATCATTATTGCTGGTTAAAAGGTACCAGGTTACGTTTTTCTGTGCTTCCGATAACGTGTATGCAATGGTGTTTTCATAGTGATCAATAAAGTATTTATTTACTTATGGATATTTACGGTTACGAACAACTGAATTTTTTTCATCAAATGTACAAAATTTTTATATTACTGTAAGATGCAATTTATGGTTTTTCATTTTATATACAAACTTTCCTCGTTTGTAGCTCATTCCATTAGTGAAAATCGTATCAAAATCCAGTGGGTAGTTTAGAAGAATTTAGCGGAGAAACAGACAGAAAATATTTTTTTGAACAAAATAGCCTCAGTTCACGATATTTGTGGGATTAATATATAATTTTGTGTTACTTATATATCTATATATATAAAAATCTCGTGTCACGATGTATGTTCGCGATAAACTCTGAAACTACTGAACCGACTTTGATCAAACTTCATAAGTATCTGTTATTTGGTCCAACTTAAAAGATAGGATAGTTTATATCTCATTTTGTTTATTATTTTTTTGCAAATGATATAATATTATTAACATAGCGCCATCTGTTGATACCTATTCAATCCAGCAATTATTTGTTAAAATTATCTGTGAGATCCATGAAAATCTAACAGATGGCAGTGTAAGACAATCTAACAGATTGCACCCGTGCGAAGCCGGGAGCGGGCCACTAGTATAATATAATTTAAGGCTTCTTTCGTACTCCTACCTTTTTTACGTACTGAAGTTTTCACGGGACTTGTGGCGCCTTAAAACGAATAGCCTTCCTCGACGAGCTATTAAAATGCACTCAAAACGGGAGAAAAAAATGAACGCGAACAATGAGCGGTAATAGCCACTCTATAGTGTTCTTAATGTTAATATAAATCAAACGCGCAGAAAAGTGGCAGGCAATTGCGTTTGTACCCCAAGCCACGTAGTGTTTGGTATCAACGTCAATTTTAACAAGAGCTCTGCAACATGATCTCTGTCCCCCTAAGTTATCGGACGTTCTTGAAGCGAGGGAGGGAGCAATGGGTCAGCATAAATTTGTGTTTTTGCTTGCGGCCTATCTCTTTTAACCGCCGTTTGAGCTTCCCTGACATTTTCTGGATCCACTCCTTTATTTGGTATTCTGAAGTTAGTACTGTCATTTTTCAAGTTAGAAAAAAATATGGCGACGTATCTCCGCAGACTGTCGTTGTCGTCTGTTTGTAATATTAAATTTAAATAACTCGAGTTTTATTATGTTTTGAACAATTTTTTTATGATAAAATTTGTCGAGCAGGCTGGCTGACTGTTTGACGACTTGATAGTTGGTTTATACTTAAAAATGTTTTGTTTTTGTAATTTTAGTATTATAAATAGATATTATAATAGTCTAAAAATATGGGGTAGCCTATGTCCAGCGGTCGACGTACTATACTGCTGAGATGATGATGGTTATGAAAAATATAGTTCAGTCAGCGAACCAAAGATATTATAAATATTATTTCGATGGGATCAGTAAATTCGGTTTACTATCCTGTTCTAAAATATAGAAAGCTGTCATACAGTATTTTATTAATAGGCAATAACAACTCTATGTTATATACATACAACGTTTTAAGTCAAGTAAACATTCCCATCGAATTGATAGACACGATTTACCTTTGAAGGGTGGTAGTGGATGTTCCTTATTTATGGTCAGGATTAATGGTCGACGAAATTACACTACGAAATCGAATCGGATAAATCGGCAGTAATTTGTGACGTCTATTAGTACTATGATATTGGACGAATGAGACTGCTGCCGCCCGTCGTAAGGTAAGATGGCCGGCGTACCTCCAATTTAGGGTACGCCGAGGTTCTGACAGGGAGCGTAGCCCTCCCCGCGCTGGATAGCCGTGGCGGGGCACCGATGTCGTGTCATAATGTCCCCGCGATCCCGCCCATCTACGGCCGCGCTAGAAAGTCGTTGGGTTTTAGCCAGTACGAATCCGTCATAACCGCGCAGTGTCCCCTACACTGCCGGGTATCCAAGAGGATTTCCCAACGTTAAAAAGAAGTGGTATATGGAAAAGTATCCCTACTTGTAGGGATAGGTAAGTGGAAAAAATTCCACTTGTCCCTACCAGTGGGGATACTTGCAGGGATAGGTAAGTGGAAAAAAATCCACATGTCCCTACCAGTGGGGATACTTGTAGGGATAGGTAAGTGGAAAAAATTCCACTTGTCCCTACCAGTGGGGATACTTAATAAGGATAGGTGGAACGAACGAACATTGGACGGGGTGTTTAGAATTTATTCACGTATAAATCTTTCATTAGTTAAAATATATAGTGTCAAAATCTTACTGTTGGGAGGTTTAGAAGAAGTTAGCGGAGAAACAGACAATCGTACAACGACTTTACTTTATAACTAGCCGTTGCACGCGTCTTCGTCCGCGTAAATTTAATAAATATAGCCTATGTTACTCGCTGGTAATATAGCTTTCTATAGGTGAAAGAATTTTTAAAATTAGTCCAGTAGTTTCTGAGTTTATTCATTACAAACATACAAAAATACAAATATTTTCTCTTTTTAATCTTTATATATCGCACACGTGATGCAAAACAACCATATCTGCAAATTTTATGAAGTCACCTTTTGATGAAATTCAATGGATTTTGGGCTATAGTAGCTATGTATAATTTACAGCTAGTAAATTATAAAATTCTGATTTTTAAGAAAACTTCAGTCTTAATTTAATTTTTCCCTCAATAATGATAATTATCAGATGTGTTTGTTTTGCAATAGGTGTACAATATATAAAAATTAGGTGTCACGTTGTATGTCCTCGATGAACTCCTAAACTACTGAACCGATTTTGATAAAACTTCGTAACTACGTGTAATAGGATAGTTTATCGCAATTTTTTTTTTCAAATTATATAATATTAACATAGCGCCATCTGTTCGATACTTACTCAATACAGCAATTATTTGTTATAATTATCTGTGAGTTCCATAAGAATCTAACAGATGGCGGTGTAAGGTAAGTTATCGTCTGGATTGAATAAAAAATTGCACCCGTGCAAAACCGGAAGCGGACCACTAGTATTAGTATAGATATAGATTAGTATTAGTATATTAGTATAGATTAACTGGTGCGACTTAGTCCGCATTAGTACCTATGTTCTAATGATACAGCTGTTTCATGACATTAACAACCAGGACACAGCATGTGAATTCACACTGCTGTATTTTTAATGGTGTTTGAAAGTGTTCCTATTATATGGGGGTCAGTCTAGCCGGCGCCATAGCCGTAGAATCGATTAGGCAACTCAAGTAATTACCTTAGGACTCTTTATTTTTTATGACGTTTGAAACCTAACATTTATGCTTGACGATTGACAGATTATTAGTACATTGCTGTCGACTTTTGTGTAGGGGAAAAATACTCAGATCACAGCACATAATTATGCTGTTTAATTTATAACTTACTAGCTGATGCCCGCGACTTCGTCCGCGTTGAAAACCTGTGAAAAGCCTGACTTCGCTGTGACGACAGTGGCGGCGTCACTGTTGTGTTTTTTTAAATATCTTTAGACATGACATGACTGAAGAAAAATACAGTGCAAAATGTATTAACATAAAAGTGAGAACATTCCTCTTCTGTTGTCTGATTGTGATGAACAATATTGCGTATTGTGTAGCTAGGCGTAGACACAGATATATGACAATATCTAGACATATATCGAGACTTTGACCGAGATATAAATATAGAGTTTTATGCAAAGGTTGTCAGACAGCGGTCCACTTGGTGGTAGGTGGCTACAGTCGCCTATAACACAAGCAACGCAATATGTGCTGCAATATCCTTATTCTTAATCCTAATTAGTTGACAGCGTAATTAGTAACAGCACCTGGGGGCCTAGCCAAGATGCAAACGCTTCATTGCGTACTTCCGAAACGAAAGAGAGAACGCTAAGAGAAAACCCGGTGATTAGTTATTGTAACGTCAAGCGTTTATTTTGACATTACAACAACCAATCACCAAGCTTTCTCTTAGCGTAAACGACTGTAGAAAACAGTGCTTTGTACACTTGGCTAGGCCCCCCTAGTCATTACCATCAGCCTGTCTGCCGACCTTAACATTAAAATAAACTCATAAAAAATAACATAGTAATATATAATAAATAACATTTGTAACCGTAATGCGAAGTAAATTACAGAAACTGTCCATCAAGCTAGGGAGGGACATGAGAAAATTTAATAAAAAAAAGTGAATTACTACTAAAATAATTCCAGACGACCTTCGTAGTATCGTTAGGATCATTAGATTTGTGTGATATTACAAATGGTGAAATTTGTATTAGTGTTTGTAATGTTACAATAATATTCATAAGTAGAAACCCGCCCCAGGCTTCGCACGTTATACATATAAACCTTCCCCGTTTATCGCACTTTCCATTAGTGAAAACCGTATCAAAATCCGTTGGATGCTTTAGAAGAAGTTAGCGGAGAAATAGACAGAGGCGGACAGCGACTTAATATTATGCTTATATGTAATGTTTATTAGTTTATTCATATGCTACACACATTACGTTAAAAATTATTGAATGTCGTTAATTTGGGCGATATATCAGTACCTTTACCATGAGTTTACAATGACCGCACTCGCTAGCGAGAGCGTAAAACATTTATACGAAAAACTGTCAACTGTCAATGTCAAATTGACATATTTCCATATAAATATTTTTTCTGTCTCGCTAGCAAGAACGTAAAACATTTATATGAAAAACTGTTAGTCAAATTGGTTTTCACATATAGAAAGAGGGATGAACGGGGAAGATTTTAATATACAAAAATTGCACCCCGGGCGAAGCCGGGAGCGATACGCTAGTATTCATATAAATTAATATTCATTGTGTAATTTTTTAAATTTTCGTTCTTAGTTTTAAATTTGTTAAAAGTTCTTGTAATATTAAAAAGCAGTGGAGTATATGTGTAGAAGGCTTTTTCTAAAATCTTACATATAACTAATGGCGTTGTAATTGCACGGACTTGTCAAATATCTCCATTTCACACAATATCGTGGGACTATGCCTGTGGGCAATCAGTGATATTGTAATTACTCTAGTTAAATTAATGTGGTAGAAAGCCTTTGTTTGTTTTGATTGAACGATTCATTAACAGCCGTGTCATAAGCAATTGTTAAAACAATAATTTTAACACTTCTATTGAAAACGGATCGATCATGGGCCTTCTCATAGTCTAACCACCATCTGGTGGAATGGTCAAAATATAAAAAATAATATCACTGCGTTACAATAATTATATCGCTGTATGGATCTAGTGAAATAGCAATCTACAATGGATCGCAAAGAAAAAAATGTCGGTTTGAAAATCTTCAATATCTTCAAAAGTACCTGACCTAGAGCCTGATATAGACGGGGTCAGTGACTGGACTCAGTGACTCGAATTTTCGGACCCAGTTACTGTTATAGTGTGGACGGGATCGCCAGTAAGTCATTTAATTTACGTGACATTATTGCTTATAAATGTAGGTGGGGGAAGCTACTGGGCCCGAAAATAGACAGGCAGGCTAGTCAACTGGACTGACTTGAAGGCGCGAAGTCAGCACTGGACTGACTTGAAACTAGTGTCTATACAAGCCCAGTAGCAAGTCAGCGCTGGACTGGGTTACTGTACTGCCTTGTTACTGACCCCGTCTATACCAGCCTTAGCTTTATGAAATAAAGACTAAATTAATTAATATTTTAACGTGCTTAAATATATAAAAAAAATAGTTTAGCTTAATACTTTCGAAGATATTGACGATTTTCTAACAGACCCTTTTTCTTTGCGGTCCAGTGTATGTAGTAAATTGGTCGAGACTGATAAAAGTCTAAGTAATGACCAAAATCTCTAGTGAGTTTATAACATTGCTTTTACAATAACCCTGCGACTCTGTGGCAATAATCCTGATATAATACTAGCTGTAGCACGTGACTTCGTCCTCGTAACTTTATAAAATTTAGCCTATGTTACTCGCTGATAATATAACTTTCTATAGTTGAAAAAATCTTTTAAAATCGTCCCAGTAGTTTTTGAGTTTATTCATTACAAACATACAAAAATTCAATTTTTCTGTCTTATACATTTACATGTGTACATACAAGTCGACTTTTATTATTCGCCCTATATTTTCACTTTACAATAGGCATGCGTTTGTTATGAAAGATGTTACTGTCAAACAAATTATATTATGGCGTTTTTTTTTATTTACACAAATCTAAGTTGTTCTTTTTGACACTCAACTTTATTTAAAACTTAGATAAAATAAAGCATAAATGATAATTTTGTTTTCTCAAAATGTCGGATATAACTATGTTGATGTTAATGCTAATCTAATCTAACATCTAACGATCCCCACGTATTCGCACAGACTTGAAATTTTCATTAATCCTTTCTTTCTTAGTGAGTGATTTCGTTATAAAATAAACCTATGTTCCTAATTTCAGATTTCTACACTCAGTAGTTTTGGCTGTGCGTTGACAATTAGTCAGAAGAAACGATTTTACAAGTATATGTATATTAAAGAAAGGTGAAGTTTGTTGTAAGTTTTGAAAAATTGGATAAATATTCAAAGCTGATTCCATCGAATCTTCGTACAAACATGTTATTTTAATATAAACAAGACATTGTATTCGGAAATTTACTAATGCTGACTGTAAGCATAGTTTAATACTTGTGTTGTTAGCAAACCAAAGGGTCAATCTGCCGGCTAATTTGATACGAATAGACAAACTAGTTGGACGGTTTAGTGTATGGTACAATTTGTAAGGAATTAGCGGGTGATGCTTAATGGAGTTCTATGTATGAGTAATGTAGAGAGTTAAATGCTTTTTTATAGTTAGTCTTCCCTTACTAATGTTTTCCTTAAGAAAATTAGATACGGAATGTTTTCGGTACAACTACACATTTTGTTACTACTTAAGGTTCGATTGATATTAATATTAAAGTAGCTTTTTAAAAAATAAAATAAATATTTTGGTAACTTAAGGTAGTGTGAAGTGTAGCGTATTTCATTAAGTTAGTTTTTGATAACCATCAATAACTTTTTTTTTCAAATATTTTTCCAAGTTTTTTCATATAATATGAAAGTCACAACAGTAATTATAATAGTTGTACTTAAATAAGTACAACTAATTTTATTACTGAACACTAAATAATGAACAATGATGAGCTAGTAATTTTCTGTAGTAACCAATGCACCACAGTCTGTTTCACATCACACCACAATCAGTCTGTTATCTTTCTATATCTTTCTGTATTTTTCTATATCCTTGATAACGTGTATGCAAAATTTCATGATGATCGGTAAGGCCTGAAAGCGTAATCATAATTTACTACACTTTCAGACTTATAATATGACTTCATACTTACCATGTAGCAATTATTATAAAATTAATAAATCAATGGTTTCCGCTGATCGCTTGTGACTCGTGTGTGGGCTTAGGGAACGTGCGACACGCCCACCGCGTCATCCAACCGTGTCCGTGTGTCATTTATGTCACGTTACGGCCTTGGCTCCGTTTACCAATTGTTTTTATTTGAGTGATTTCCAACTTCGTATTTTTTACCTAAGTATATTATTAATTCCATACTAATAAGCATATGGCGAGTCCGTTGGATTAGTGATTAAGCCTGATTCGCGGCACTCGGCAGTCAATTATAAAAATAAACTTTTCAAATTTGGCTATGGTCTGGATCTGGAATGTAGTGGCAGGACATACTGCGTTTCGCAATTACCACCCCCTTATGGAAGACCACAGTGAAATAACAGTACAGCACGTGTGCTGTTCCCTGACCCTTCCTAATTCCTTATCCTTAATCCTGCTGTGGTCAGTAGCACACTTGCAGCACCTGTGGCGTTGCTTGTGTTATAGGCGACGGTAGCCATCTACCATCAAGTGGACAGTAAACCCGTGTGCGACCTTGACATAACATAATATTATAGTATTTTACTATAATCTTTGTATTAATAGCCCACACGAATCGTGTTCCCACACGAACTCAAAAAAAATTCTAACCCTGTTTCAGCGTCATCTATCGTGTTCAATTTTATTGTGAATCTTAACCATTCAGGGGCACACTCAAACCTATACAAAAAAACATTAAAATCGGTCCAGCTCTTTAAAGGGGAGTAAAGTTCACTCACATACTTGCGAAGGACAGAAAAAAAAACACAAATTTCTCAATGCCTTTTTAGTTTATTTCAACAACGCAGTTATATTTTCAAAACATAAGCCGACACAAAACAGAACAAGGTTTCAATAAAACCTATTTAAAATAAAAGCCAACGGGTTCGCATCGCTGAAATATCCGACCCGGAAAACGTTGAGGAACATTCGAATTTGTTGTCAATGAGTAAAGTTTATTTTTCTTTGCGCTGCCGTTAGGGCTGCCACACATCTTAGGTATTAATTTTTTAAAAAAAAGGTTGTCGATTATAAGGTACCTGTACCTATTAGGAAATGGCAATGGTTATTATTTACAATATATTATATAAAATGTATATACAACTTAAGACAATAAGTCAACACTAAAAGTGCCGCGTCTTTTTATAGAGGCCTAGATCCATTATATGTATAAGAGCGCATGTGACCTTTCGTGATGGTCGATCAATATATGTATAAGAAAAAAAGAGGCACGGTCGCTTCTTTATATAAATAGTGTGTCTAAAATCTAAACAAATAGCTAAAGGTGTCAGATTCACCGTCAGATTGTCTGATGATAACCTAATAATGCAAACAACGTGTCCACGCCACAGCCACATCCCATTTTTTATAAATTTTGGTTTTAATTTTGGTCCCGTTTTAAGTGGCTGATTCACAAGTAATTGTTAATTACTAAATTAGTTATGCTAATTCAATTAATTAAGAAAATGCCTAAATAATTAGCCCTATCAAAATTTCAACTGCATCCACCGTGTTAGCAATGGAGTGCTCGTTCCACTGGGCTAATATCGCTTTTACTTTGGTCTTTATTATTATTATTTTTAATTTTTAACTGTTAAGTGGCAACCCTAGCCGTTTGTACGTGTGAAAATAAGTTGTACATAAACCTGTCCTATCCCGTGGGAGTACGAGGGCGTCGGTTACGTTCCAATTTTAAAAATGCGGAGAGTGAAACTTTGTTTGTGCGAATTGTCGGGGCTTATTGTAGATTATCACTCATTCAATCCGATACTCGCCGGTCACATCTGTATTCATGAAGGCTACCAGAATTGATTGACTGTCAACGCATGGGTCGGGCCGCCAGATTGATTTTTTCGATACTACGAAGGTTACCTTCAGATTTTACTTTATCATAATTATATTTCCTTACTTACAACTTTAATAAAAATTCATTAACTAGGCAATATTTCGTTAGCTATTGTAGTGCAGAGCACACTGCGTACTCAATATTATTCAATTTATTTACACCGAACTTCAAATTGTTTATTTTTTAATTGTAATTAATTTAAAAAATATTTTTTATTTCAGGTAAGTAATTTCACTTTCAATATAATTTTGGTAAGTAATAAATGACTATGAACTAGGTTTTATATTATAATATCTTACTGTATATTAAATATAAGTAAAAAATATGTAAAAAAATTATGTGTCCTTATTTTGGCTACGTGGTCGAAAATCGATTATAATATTTTCAAAAGTGGAAAAATCTAAGGTTTTTCGACAAATGCACATATAACAGTTTTGAAACTCAATTTGAAAAAAAAAAAACGGAGCGCTTCTATTACTCAAAAGTTCAGACACAATATGCTCGCCTAGAGCGACAAACTTGGCACAGTATTGTTCAATCAATAGATTTCCTAGTATTCATTCTACCGTTTTTAGTTTTCGATTTAGAACAATACCCGCTATTTGAAAGAGAAAGCTATTGAAAGAATACCTACGCGATATTATAAAGTTAATACACTTGTAGGTTTGTTTGTGTTGCTCCAATATTTTTATAGTTCATTATCTGTTTGAAGCTTCATAACAAGTTGGTATAAGATATATGCTTTTACCGGATGTTCGGCGAAAGCGAACGATGGAGTATAAACAGTCACTATCCTCTATTGTTCACGTGTATCGAATAAAATGTATAATCCAATAAGTATTGCAATTTTGTCTTACGCGAACGATCAAATAGTCCGAATTTCATATACCTTAGGCCGATTTCCTTGCAAAATCTATAGCTCAACACACGAACATAGCTAACTGTAAATGTATACTAGTTAGGCATTTTTACTCAATATTTTTTGTTAAACGAACTTTTATGCACAGCTTACTTACCTTGTCATAGAATAAATTAATAAAATAATTGTTTAACTTTTTCTTTTAAATTAAGAATTAAATTAAACTATTTTGCAAATTTAAAGAGTTTTGGATAAAAGAAATATTGGATTTTTAGAATTAAAGAAAAAGTTATTCATCATCATTACTCAGCCTCAGGACATCCACAAAGGCCTCCCCCATAACTTTTCAATAGGACCAATCAGAAGTCATCGCGTCACCGTCGACCTGCAGCTCTTATCAGATCGTCTGTCCACAATGTGTCGTCCTACGCTGCGTTAGCCGGTCCACCCCCTCCAATCGAGATCCGGCCGGCCCCAGCGGCTATTACGATAATTGAATTACAATATGAGCGCCATCTGTGGGTAAATGTGCTAAATCGCTTCCGCTTATTTTCTTGCACCAAACACCAATATATTAGGGCTGGCGGACGAATTTCCCCCGGGGTCTGCCAGCGCGTCCACTATGACTCCACCTCGTATTTGCTCACGCTACGTTCAACACGATTTGTCTACGGACCTTTCATTACTCTTGATTTTAGTAAACATGGGAGTTTTACTAAATCACAATTGTTCATATATATACTACATACATTTAAGTATGAGCTATGTCGCCAACACGTCATTTCCAGTATTGCAGATGATAGTCAACATTAAAAAATATTTCTGGCATTGTAAAGGAAGTCAAAGAAATATAAGTACTTATCCTAAAAAATTTTGTTCCTTTACTTTGAATTATCTTAATATATCCAGTACTTGCTTTTTGTTGTTTTTGGAAACTTTAAAACTTAGCCATCTATGAGCAAAAATTTCTTAATTTGATATCGTTATATTTGACAAATGAGTCCACGAGAACAGATAAAAAATGATTATCATTCATGGTTCAGCTGATAAAATATGATTATCATTAAGGTGACCAACTATTTTCTGTTCAAAAAGAGTACACTTTGCACTTTGCAAGAAAAAACGATAAAAATTTTATTTTCTTTTAAAAACATATTTTTCTTCGGAGTGGATTTTTTTTTTGCTAAATGAGGATGTTCGTCTAATAATGTAGCCACATCCGAACAACTTTCATTTTGCATATTAAATTTGACTGTTAAGACGGCAGATAATCTTTTTACAGAAAATTGCGACTTCTCACTGCTCCAATAATCATTCCCTAGTGAAAATACCCTTTCAACAGCAGCATTAGTGCCTGGACAACATAAGGAAATTTCTATTAAAACTTTTAAATTTTCATGTGGGATATGTTCTACTCTAAAATGCCGAAAAATGCGAAATTCAAATCACTGTCAAACTCATGTCTGGTGTTTGCTTATAAAATTGAAATAAAATAATCTAAAAAAATGTTTTAGAAATACAAATGAGTATAAAAGTATACAAATGAGTACTTGCAGAGTACAGGATTTGAAAAGAGTACGGTTTGCGAAAAAAGAGTACAAAACTCAGTAAATGAGTACAGTTGGTCACCTTATTATCATTCATGGTTCATTACTTATAACTTAAAAGTTTTCCATTGTAGTAACTACATTGTTGTTGTCAAACCTAGAGATTTTAACTAAACATTATATAATACAAAATTTAACTTAATGCAATCCTTTTAGAAAGCGGAAATACATTTAATTTTTGAAAAATTAAACGAAATAACAGATACAGCAGCAAAATCTCCAACTTAATTACTGTGGCCCCAGGGGAATCCCTTTAAAATTCAGACCCCGTAATTGTGTATAAGGTTTCTAATAACGATTTTAATTCAGATAAATAAATTTGTTTATTTTTATTGTGGAAAATAGGTCAAATGCAATCAGTAAAAAGATTACTTAGTTATTTGGAAAAATGAATTTCTTTGGCAATCAGGCGAAGGTCCACTTATTGGTACGACTATATGCAGCTACCATTCGTTCTAAAGACACAGTACGCAAAATTCTATTTTGCGTACTGTGTTTCTATTCCCCTCTTTATCCCTTATCCTTTATTAATAAAGGATAAGGGATAAAGAGGGGACATGAAAAAAGTTTTCTTCACTCACTCACCAAAACTTTCCTTTCAAAAAACTTTGCCCTTGATATATCTACTTACTATAAATAAGTATCTTACTGTTTCTGACTGTACATTTCAATAAATTTTATTTAAATTTATGCGTAGGATATTTTGGGAAAAGACCTTACATAAAATAAGTAAAATCGGTCGTACCGTTCTCAAGTGATGCTCCGTCATACATTTGACAACTGACTTTTATTTATGAGAATAGATTTACTATCATAAAGAACATCTAATTTCTATTCTAATAATTAAGTTTCTACTCTGTATTCAGTTAATTTTGTTTTGTGCATTTTCTCATATACTAACTAAAGGTGAATATACACGCCAAGTCAAAGTTTACAAACTTTATGACGCCCGTAAAACGTGTGTCAGGTTTGCCTCGTAAAATTTCGACCTTTGGCCGTTACGCGGCTTGTGTGCACACATTATCAGTAGCAAACAGTATAGTAACTTTTGAGTATTTGTTTAATTTATATAAGGTTTTATTAGCGACTGCCTCCGGCTTCACAAGGATGCTATTTTCTCATTTATCGCTTATTTCATTAGTGTAAACCGTATCGAAATCCATTGGGTGGTTTAGAAGAAGTTAGCAGAGACACAGACAAAGGCGCAAGGCGACTTAGTTTTATAATATGAATATGTCAGGGATCGTAGCCCAAGCTGGATAGCCGTGGCGGGACACCGATGTCGTGTCATAACGTCCCGGCGACCCCGCCCATCTACGCGAGCTTAAATGTGGCGTGACATAATAATTTTACTTTACTATTATTTTATTTAACTATTTTCTTTAATGTTGTCTTTTTCATCGTAAAAAGCAGAAGTTACTAAGAAAAATCTGACTCATACAGTGACCATAAATTTTCCACAACCCTTGGCTAAAATGTTAATAATTCTACTTAGCTACTGTTCTTCACCTGTACTGTGGCACCGTGCGTACCAAGTGGTAAATTTAAAAGGTTTTGTGACAAGTACACTTTTCCCGGTACCTTTTTACGTCTTATTCAAGCAAAATTTTAGATTGTCGTCGTAATGTTTAGATGACATAAAAATGGTACGAGAATAATAAAATTTAATCAATATCACTGAAAAACTAAGAAGCTCAAAGATAGACGACGATCTTAATGTGACTGACTACTTTAAGATACGGACGGACAGATGTAGATACAGACAAATTAGATATACGCTAATTTTTTAGCAGAACCCTTTTTTATTAGTGGTACAGGGCACACTGATGCTGTTAATCCACGGCACCACAGCTGACAGTTGTAGTCTAGCCAACAAGGAAGGCCTACCCTTTCTTAGTTACATGGGTAACTGAGGAAGGTAGGCCTTCCTTGTTGGCTATCATTTGAAAAGTCTCAATGAGTAGAATTTATTAAACCCTTTATTGTAGCGGGTTCAGTAATAAGTTCCACGAGGTGAAAGCTAAGGTCACACATTATACCTTCGCGTCTTAACCTTCGTCACCTTATATGCTTAGCATATGAGGTGAGCTAATTTTCTATATTGGCAGCAATCGACTGAAAGTATCTTACAGCCATCAATCATTCGCGGCGTATGATCCAGTCATGCTGTCGCTGTAATGTATTGGGAAGCATCGTTTCTAAGTCTTTTGAGGAAGTTATAACACATTGCTACAATAGTTTAACTACTCCATTTTGTTCTATTTCTACGAAATGATCGGATTCTTATCAGAATATGTATGGAATATGGTTAGGTTCCCACTATGCCCGACCAGCGGGTTTACCGGGCTAATAAAACTGCCGGAAAGTCAATTATATGAACAATCACAACTATAACGCTGTCGGCTTCGCCCAGGATGTAATTTTTTTTACCTTCCTCGTTTATCCCTCTTTTCATTAGTGAAAACCGCTTTAAAATCCGTTGCGTAGTTTAAAAGAACTAAGCGTCCACAAATCTTTCCTCTTTATAATATTAAAAAACTATGTAAGATTGAGGTAATGTGAAGAAAATATAATAGTAGCTGTGTGAACACGCGAATTTTTGACCATTAACACAAGCGATAAGTATACACGTGTAGTTCCTTAAAATCTCTGTCGCAGTACAATCGTGATGTACATATAACGAAATTACGGAAGAGTTGTGTACGTCCGCACATACAAACATGCATTCATGTATATATAGTTATATGCTTACTATGTCACATTGTGTCGCACGAAGTGCATTTGTATACGAGTTGCAGGTTTCTTCCTTGTAGTGTTGGGACGCATTCAAAGTTTTTGTCGACGTATTTGTTTAGTAGTCGTTTCGCACAATTTTATTTCGTGCAAAATGTGCGAAAAGCCAACTTTTTAGTAGTCTTCTCGCGTACTTTGGTATTTATAGAAGAAAAAAAAATGAAAGTACGCACGTTAGACTTTTGGTCCCACTTCGATGTTCCCCTAGGTCGACGAGTACCTAATATGGTGTTTACTTCACAATAAACACTTAAGTAAGCCGTAACTTTCTGATTTACAAAAGTTAGGATTTACATACATCAATACTAATATTAGAAATGTGAAAGTAACTCTTCTTCGAATAGTTGCTTTTTGAATACCGTTTTCTTAAATGTATTGCAAGCTTCATATAATATTAAGTGTTATATTTCATTACAATTGGTTAACCAACAAAAAATTACAAGCTATTCTAAAAAAGCGTACGAAGTAATTACAGGTAGCTTAACTTAATCTGTCCAAATCAACACTTTTATTTGTTAACATTTTAAAATGTAGTTCATGCATTTGAATCGATATCAAATGCACATCACTGGTTCAAGGCCTTGAGAGGGCTCGAGCTCGGGTCGCAAGATATGTATGTATATTTCACTTGTCTCCGTCTGCTTGAATTGTCTCTGTTCTGAGCTATGCCTATGCCTAGTTTAAACAAGTCTAGATTTTAAGGTCTAACTGAAGACTGGAGGTCTTTATAAAATGGAATGATCTCAAAATAATTATCTACACAAATTTTACTTAATTTATTGTAATTATTAAAAATAAAAATAACCCACGAAATTTCTGTAGCAAAATACATATATTAAGTAAATCATAGTGTGACCATTCTTTGTCATATTATCTTATTATCTTATTTTTTATTTGGTTATTATAAAATTTATAACTTTTTTATTTAATACTACCTGACCTGGCGAATTTCGTAGTCATTTGGGCTACGTAGTCATCATAGCCCGTCTGGTGGCAGTAACCACCCCCTTACATAAGAACACCCTGAAATAATAGCATCTGTGCTTTTGTGTTTCGGTGAGTGAGTAAGGTGTGCTAGAGCTGAACATAGAAAAGATTATGACATGGGCAAGTTTTCTCTAAGTTTTTAATTAATAGTTTTAACTGTACTGTGGCCGGCCACAGTTGATAGTTGCATGGCCTTCCTGCTCACTTTGTTTTTATGCTGTGAATTTTCTATTATTTTTAGTTCTGTTAATCCCGTAACATATTGCGTTGTTTCGTCGCTTAAAAGATTTGTTTTTTTTTTTTTCATTAAGACCTTTACATTAAGCCTAGGGATTCTAGACGAAGAATATATGCTTTGTGTGGAAATACAAAAAAGTCCTTTCGTAATCGCGACATGTTTATTTAACCTGTACGTAACAATATTGTGTTATAAAGAGTAAGTAAAATAATATAATATATAACTCTGTATGTCTGTCTGTTTGTTAACTTTTCATGCTTTAACTATTCAACTGATCATTATGAAATGACAAGGACACGTTGACAGTGATACAGGAAAGGACATAGGGTATTTTTCATCCAGAAAAAAAGTACTATTCTCGAGGTCTGTTACGTCTGTTAAAGGTCTGTTAAAAGTGTAATAGTAATGCCTATGTTAGGCGTAATATTGCTTACATATATTTTATTTTTCAATGCGGACGAAGCGGCACCAGCTAGTATAATATAAAAGCATTTCTGCCTCATAATATCCTGTTCGGCCGTATAATAATTTCAATTTTTTTTATCACGTTTCTGAATGCAAAAATAGGCGAGCATGTAATATTTAAGACAAATGACAACATTTGCATAAAGTTTCATTAAACCAAATCAGATTATGCGTAATAGCATTACCAAGGGCCAAAGTAATTAATGTGTTCTCTATAAACATTCCACTGTTTTATCACGAAAACTGATCATCTATCAAAAGTGTCGCTTTTGGATACTTGGGTACATGCTATTGTTATAGTGCAGAAGTTGGGTGCGGTCTCAGTGCAAGAGGAATATAGTATTTTCTTTTGTTTTTTGTTAAAACATGTCGCATTGCGCCATCTAGCCTCGAACTAAGCAGAGTTGTACTATGCTAGACAACTGATAACATAAGTATATATTTGTAAACAAAGAAATGAATACAAAGACATACAGGACATACAGCGTTTCGCGATCATTTGGGCAGCCCGTCTGGAGGCAGTAACCACCACCTTGCAGAAGATCACCGTGAAATAACAGTATGTGTGCTGTTGTGTTTCAGTGAGTGAGTAAGGGATATCAGAGCCTTTTTCCCTATCCCTTCCCAATCCCTCATCCTCAATCCCGCATTGATCGGCAGCACACTTGCAACACATGTGGCGTTGCTTTTATTATAGGCGACAGTAGCCACCTACCATCAAATGGACCGTCAGCCTGTCTGTCGACCTTAATATAAAAAAAATTAAGAACAACAGGATTACAGGAGTATTTGAAACTCATATATCTAAAAACACCCCAGCTCCGCCCAGGTGCGATAGGAGGCATTAGTATACATAATTTATACCCTATGTATCTGAAATAATGTACCTTTCAAGTACTGAAAGAATTTATTAAATAGATGCAATGGTTCCGGAGATTATCCTCCACATATAAACAAACATACAAAATCAAACCTTTCTCTTTATTTTGCTAGTTATGAAGATCGTGTTCACTGCGAGTTGCGACCATGCCCTAATGTAATAGGGGCAAAACTTGACCTTGGCATTTGCTCATGTTCCGAAACCAAATATATTTTTCGACAGAAATAAATGTGTATTAAATATTATTTTCTTATAAGCCGTATTGCATCAATTTGTTGCTAAGAAAATGGTAATGAAATTACTTAAGTATACAGGGTGGAAAAATAAGTGGGGCCCTGGAGGGAAACTACCTTAAATCTTTAAGTTGGCTCATTTTACATAAAGGAAACATTCCTTTATTTTTAAAAAGAAACAAAACTGCATTCAAAGATTTTCTAAAACTCGCTTGGCTCGCCCGGGACTCGTACCAACTAAAATTAAAAAAACAATCACTTGCTATTTTATTATACTAATCGATAGGATTATTATTCAGGACAAAATTTATCTAACAAACAGTTGTACATACAGTACAACTCAGACCAAATAAGAACTATAGACACAATTTTGCGGACAGCATAGTGAAGCATTTTTTTGGGAATCGATTATTTGCATTTATAAGCCCACGGTATGAAAATTTATGGGAGTAAAATCAAAATTGTCACACGGAAACTAGAATATGTTATGTAATAATACATTTTTGAAGAACGTAATCATAATTGGAACAGATGGCGCTGATATTTATTTATTTACAAAATTTATTAATTATTTAAAAAAAAAAAATTTTATTTTTATAATCGTTCGTAAGGAGTCGTGCGTCGGAGTTGACACAGGAATTTTCACTAGTAAATATTTTAATAAAGCGACGCGTAGTTTGATTGCATTTGTGTGCGTCTATCCGTGTATATGTACACGGCGAAAGCGTAGTTTTACCGGCTTCACTTTGCCGTCTACAGGACTCTATTTTTCGTTCTTATTTTATCTGAGCGGTACATAATAAATTACTCTTCTTTTGTCGCGTGGAAACCATTATTTAATTATATGAAGTAGGTACTGATAATACTCACCATATCAACTCAAACGGTCTTCGCAAGTAATCCGAGTCAGTAACAGTTTCAATTTTGAGGCGGTACAGTAACCAAAAAAGGAATAATTTTGAAATGAAAAGGATAATTTCGTGTACGTATGCAAATAATAAAAGCAACCTACGAAGTACGCATTTACAATTTCTTTTTCCTTGCCACGTTAAAGCAATAAATTTAGATGTTTTGAGAACAAATATAAACACATTCCTCGTTAATTTTGGTAATATTTCCTTGAGAAACTAAATAATTTTCGTTCAGAATGAAAAGTGACAGTGTAGTGGAGTGACAGTGTACTAATAAATTACTAATGGGATTTAAGAAATATTTTTGCCAAATTTATCATCACGCTATGACCCTTAGAAGCTAAGTCAGATGAAACCTCAGGTCAAAGCTTTTATGAATACATTATGAAAATACTGTAAAAAAGGCTTAAAGCCTAAACTTCAATGATTTTCTCAAAACTATTTGAATAATCACACTAGATAAAGTCACTGAAATTAATTAGCCAACTTAAATTCAAATCCACGCAAATGGCAATCATTGTCATTCATGTTGTATGTTAATTAACAAAGCAGCCATCTCCCTCTTATAACTGCTGTGACGTAACCAATTCGATTTGGAACCCTTATTTGGGGGAGAACGGGAAGGGGGAGTATAATCTTCAGGAGGACAAATCCCTAGTAAAATCGACGTCTTATGCTCGTGTGGACGTGTTGTGAATTAAAAAAGGAGTGAACGTTGCGGTTTCTTATATAAGGCGTAGGCTACACTGTTGCTCGGCGGAGTTTCGGAAAGTTGTTCGTCCGACCTCGCAACTTCGCCTATAGCGGACGCGAAGGCGCCAAGAGGTTTAATCGGTAGGTCTACCCCACTACCATCTCGGGGCGGGAGTCCGACATAACCCACCGGCCTGGGGACAGAGATACATTGTTGCTTCCCAATCATACTTACTAGTAGCAAATAGTGGCAAGGAAAATGGCATTTACCCGCCGAGTATTACCCCTACAATATCAATGGCGGTATCACCCCTACAGTAATCACCTATTACAGAAGATCACCGTGAAATAACAGCAACCGTGTGCTGTTGAGTTTAGGTTAGTGACTAAAGGATGTCTATTAACCTATCCCTTATCCTGCCTAATCCCTTATCCTACTATGGCTGACAACGCACTTGTAGCAGTTGTGGTCATGCTTGTATTATAGGCGACGGTAGTGACTAGTTACATACCATCAAGTAGACCGTAAGTCTGTTGTACTAAATATATAAAAAAATCATTCTTTATGAGAGTATAACCAAACGGACTAATCAATCAATTTGACGAAAGGTCTCAAGGTCCTGAAACTCAAAAAGTGCCAGATTCAAACCACTCCATTATGTTTTTATATTCCTTTTTAAAGGGCATGGCTTGCGCTAAACGTCAGTAGTCCTAAACATATTCCACAATGGGATGTAAACGTGCATATTCTTAAAAAAAATATTACAAGAAGTTAATAAAAAAATATATAAATAAATGATTTTCAAGAAACTAACTTTAAAATGCTAACAAGATTTTTTCAAAGCCTAATTGCTTTTAGGTCCACTTTTCAAAAATTGCGAAATTCATAGATAGATAGATAGATAGATATACTTTATTGTACACAGAGTAACACAATAAAAAACTATATATGAACTGAGCCTTATATAGACGAATCCTTGTGCTAAAAGGTTTGTAATAAAAACGGGGGACCGTCGTCGTCGCCGTGGCTAATTTCAAGAGGTCTGACAATTTTCTACAACACAGATACACGCTAAAATAGAAATGACACTATTGTGTTTTTAAATTATATAGTCTGTCATGTAAACGAAAGTAAGTTTTGATGTCAAAAATGTTCATCAACAACAGCATATAGAGTATATTGCAGATAGACTAGATGGGTAAATCTCAGAAGGGTATACTCTAAATGCACAATTAACTAATGAATGTTTAGAATATACTTTCATATTTGCCTATCAGCCTCTGGTGACTATACCATCCTCGAAACTTAGCTTTCATTCTCATGTCACTCATGATTCTCATGCTCATGCCACTCACAGGTCGCCTGTTCATTCCTCTTGCTTTATTAAAGCTGCCATATTGTGTTACTTCACTAATAAAAGTATAGAATGAGGACCTGCTTTGTTTTAGTTTTATTGTAGTGGGTATTTCGCTTAAAAATTTAAAACTATATATAAATATATTATATTTTATAGCTATTTAATTTTTCAGGAAGAAAAAGTTAGAAAGGGTATACTCGTCTTAACTACTCAAACGATAATTATGAAATTTTGAATGCACGTTGTTAGGGATACAGAAAAGGACCTTTCAGAAAGTAAAGTATTGTTATTATTTTTTATTTAAAAAATAAATAAATAGGTGTATTGGATTGATCTTTATCATATTATGGGTTCCAGTTGCCTGAAAATAAATGTATTTTTTTTTGTTGAGTAATTACTATATTTGTGCCCTAAACATAACCTAGATCTTGGTTAGCGTTAAAACTGAAATCTGATAACATAATTCAGGTTAAACAATGCCGTATGCTTCCTTAATCACGGGTTCGATCATCACGAACCTCATAGGAATAAGTTTGTAAGCAGCTCGTTAAATTATTAGGTGTTGCTTTTAATAAGTGGAGCGGATGTATGAAGTTCATTGACTGTTCGACGAGACCGTTGGTAGAATGGTTAAGCGTTAGTACTTTAACTCAGCGATACCGAGTTCGATACCTAACCGGTAGAGCCAACTTTGAAAATGAGCTTTTCAAAGTTGGCTCTGGTGTTCACGTTGTGTGGTTATTCTATAACACAAGCCTTATAGTTTGGGACTTTGTGGCTACAATTTTAATCGGTGAGATTTTTGTTTTTCTGTAAGTGTTTTTGAAGTGAAAACTTCTTTAGGCACATTGGGCACTTTTTGTATGGGGAAAAACACTGAACTCGACCGACATGATTTGATATTTATACATATACGTGTATGTGTACTTACTTGCGCGCGCGCGCGCGCGCGCGTGCGTGCGTGATGCGTGCGTGAGTGCGTGTGTGTGCGTGCGCGCGTGCGTGCGTGCGTGTGTGTGCGTGTGTGTGTGTGTGTGTGTGTGTGTGTGTGTGTGTGTGTGTGTGTGTGTGTGCGCGCGCGCGTGAGTGCGTGCGTGCGTGGGTGCGTGTGCATGTGTGTGTGTGCGTGTGTGTGTGTGTGTGTGAGGCGTTAGGCGAGGCTATAGTAGCTTTGGAAGAAATAATAAAAAAATAAAGGTCACTTTATTAGTGGCAGATCACACTGCGTTTCGCATTTGGGGAACCCCTTCTGGCCGCAGTAATCACCCCATACAGATATCAATGCCAAATAACAGCCCCATATGCCAGGTTGTGTTTCAGTGAGTGAGTAAGGGATACCAGAGCCCATTACCCCATCCCTTCCTTATCCCTTATCCTTAATCCTACTATGGTTGGCAGCACACTTGCAGCAACTATGGCGTTGCTTGTGTTATAGGCGATGGTAGCCATCTACCATCAAGTGGACCGTCAGCCTGTCTGCCGACCTTAACAAATAAAAATTAAAAAATTACACGCCTTAGATTTTTTTATCTAACGAGCTCGTCAGATGACTAGGCCACTGTGAAATAATAAAACTTATGCTGTTGAAGGGAAGCACAAAAGTGCTTGTATTTATAGACGCTTTACATCAAATTGACAGTACTCTGCCTGCCGATCTTAGCATAAAAAAAATTACATGTAATGCTCATTATATCAAATTTTATTTCTGTTTGTCACAGAGCTACTTGTCTAGGTGTCACGTGAATGTTACTGTAAATACATACTCGTGACACTTATATAACACTAAACAATAATGCAAATTCAATTTCAAAAGTACACTTCGTTTTCACCTAAAAAAAAAAACGAAAAAGTAATTAATGTCCACCCTCAGCGTCTCAACCAACAAAAGAACGCTAAAATATTCGGATTTAACAACAATGGAGTCCAATTTTCCCGCGCAATACTAAGTCCTTTATTCATAGACACTACCATACACTACTTAATTGCTAAACCTTGCACTCTCGAATATTTACACGAATATTTCAAATATAAAACTTTGTGGGAATATTCGTATTAATTTTGACGTTTATGAATCGAAGGTGATGCTTTTTTTCTATAATAAAATCATTAGTTATGTATGTATCGATATTAAACAATAATAATTTACAAAGGTAGGTAGTCAAAATTTTTACCTATACACATTTTGTTATTTTTATGAAAAAGACTTCATATTTTCAACCAATGAACAAGTATTTTATTTGTGCAGATATATTTTACTTTATGTAAACGTCAGCACGTAGTTTGATGGTAAGTCAGGTCCATTTGATGGTAAGTAGCAAACATAGATAGCCTATAAACATGAGTATTACTGAGGGAGTTCAAGTGTTTCTTATTCCTATAAGATGGAAATAAGAGAATGAGCACTGGCATCGCCGAAAAACAACTACGCACTTGCTGCTCAGTTTCTGACTGTTTGCGACATTTGCTCTTTTTTTAGTTTAAACATTTTTAAAATTAGTTGTGTTGTTTAGAAGTAAGTGGAGAAACAAACTAAGACGGACAGCGACTTTGTGATGTACCTACTGTGTATTGATGAAGATTCGTACGTGAGACCGAAAAGATTCGTTGATGTTTCAAACCAATAAACTACCTGAAATAATCAGACCCTTACTTACCTAGAAATAAATTTAAATGAGTAATCGAAACCAAACTTCTTTCGAAAGGCTATTATAAAATCACTGATTATTTAAGCGATAATGAAGCCTGAATTTAAGCGATTCGAGCTCATACTATGTTTTGTATTATATATATTTTAATTAATTTAAATTATTGTAATTGTTGTTGTTTTAATATTTTAAAGATGACAAAAAAGTATCCTGAGTTTTTGATTTTTTTTCCGTCATCATCTTGGTTATTTATCCGAAACCCTGGTAAATTTAAATTGTAAGTTTGTTGGAGAAACCTAATTGATAAATAAATATTTTGAATTATTTAATCTATTTCTAGCTTATTTTTAATTTTCAAGCTACTTTAAATTGATATTATTTTTTTGTTCAAACCGCAGTGTACGATTGAAATTGAGTTTATATTATGAATATTTATAAATGAACTAAATCAGATCTATAGTTGTGATACAGTTATTTTAATGGCAAAGAAAAAAAAGGTTATTAAATTAATTTCTTTAAGAAACACACTATGAATGTGGCCCCGAGAAATGCGAACGAAAGCGTAGTTACACTCCACAAAACGATAACGTAATCTCTTACATCGACACGCGAAGTAAATTAGTGAATCTAACTATGTCACTACCAACCTAAATATGTCAGAATTTCGACCATGAAATGTCATAATATTAATATTAAAAACAATTTTCCCTTGTAGGTGAAGCTCTTAGTGAAATAGTCCAACTATTTTATCTTAATTTTTTATTATTTTCTTACAAAAAAAAGGAAAAGAAATAGTAATCATTAAATATTTTCCGTATTCTTTCATTACGATAGATATGTGGATATAACGAGTCATTCGACGTATATTTTAGAAACACATTTAATACTAGATATACCTATATACGAGTACATACATATAATACTCGTAACGTACACTTTTAAATTCAAATTCAAAATCAATCTATTAGCAAAAAATCACCACCAAATTAATAAATGATGATCACATAAATGAAACCTATTTGGTCAGTAAGTACTAGGTCAGTCAAAGAAAGTTGATGACCAAAATATTTATGGAACAATCCTACTTGACTGTTCTTCATACTAAAAAAAACGCCTCTCTATTTCGGAAAAGCTCTTCCGTTCCCTTAATTCCGGTCCATTGACGGATGTTTCTTACCCAAAACATCTGTCTTCTACCTACTCCTCTTCATTCCTCAATATGAGATAATTCTAAGATAAGATATAACATCTTCGTCCCCTACATATGGTACTTTTCACCCCTCAGGATATGACCCAGATATGCAACTTTACGAAGCAAATATTCGCTAGTAGCTCCTGTTAGTACGATATTTAAAGATCTTCGAATAGCCTTGTCAGCACATTAATATTAAATTAATAACTGATAATTTTAGAAGTAAATTCATTCATTTTGTACACAGTTATCGCAAGTAATGCCCCCAATTCGTTTAAACCGTTTATTAGGAGCCAATTCGGGCGAGCGCAAAGTAAATAATTAATCGGCGGTGTTTTGAAGTACATTTAAAATGAATAACACTTCCTCATCGAGTTCAAGGAATCGGTGTAACACGCTAGGGTTGTTTTGTCGACCTTTGTGTTTAAATCGATATTGTCCTGATTCTCGTCATTGATTCTTTTTGAAGTATATTTATAAAACTTATACATATATTATAATAAAATCGTAAACAAGCCGCGTCCATACATACATCGCTGCTTAAATTTAAAAGTACCACAAATTAAAATTACACTTTTTTACAGGAAAGCTAATCGAAAAAGAAAACATTATTTTTTGTCTATATTTTTCTTATTAGATATATATCAAATATATGCATATTATACATAGTTAGAAGCGTATTTTTAAGTAGCATTAAATGTTTAAAATCTTAAATAAATAAAAATAAATAAATAAATAAACAAATAAATAAATAAATAAATAAATAAATAAACAAATAAGTAAATATATAAATAAATAAGTAAGTAAATAAATAAATAAATGAATGAATGAATGAATGAATGAATGAATGAATGAATGAATGAATGAATAAACAAATAAATATCTTTCATCTAGTTCCACAGTAACCAACTAATGCTTGTATTATGGATACCAGAGAGTTGATATACTACATAGATATTTTTTTTCTAAATTCATAAATATTATAAATAAAAAACATCCATGACTCAGGTACAAAGGTAAAATAACACACATAAACGGATACATAGCGGGATTCGAACCCGCGACCGTTTGGTTAACAGCTAGGGTTACTAGCCATTGAAGCTTTTAAACAGTCAAACTACATTGCACGTTGTAGTGGTGTTGTATCTTCCTCTTTTCAACCGACACTGATTCTATTTTCATTTATGAAACGAAAAATAAACGATGAAACTTTGTGTATGAAATTTGCAGAAAAATTGCATCCGTGCGAAACTGGGAGCGGGTCGCTAGTAAAATATACAATAAGATTGTACTATTGTATGATTGCCTAGCTGTTGCATGCGACTTCGTCCGCGTAACTTCATAAAATATAGCCTATATTACTCGTTGCTAACTAAGCTTTCTATTGGTGAAAGAATTTTTAAAATCGGTAAAGTAGTTCTTAAGTTTATCCATTACAAACAAAAATACAAAACTACAAATCTTCTCTCTTTATATTAGTATAGAATAGATGATGGCGCAATATCTTATGTATTATATGACTTGTGGTCTGTTTGGACATAATATACTTAAGATGTTGCTTATCTTGAGAAAGTTTGATAGTGGTGGGTCCGCCCTTCCTTTAAGTACAAACTTCCCCCTTACCCGCGCATAATGAATGGTGAGGGTCGGTACGTTTTGTCAACTTGAAAGTTGAATTAAGTCAACTTGAATTAAGATATAATTAATTATTGAAGCAAATTGATTTTCAGTCAAAATGATCGTGATTGTTATTTAATTCGCTTGTTAATTACATATGTAGTATATATACTAGTGTGTAGTGAGAAGAAATATTCAGGTCAATTTATTATTGAAAAATAATAATAATAATCAAGTGCGAGTCGCATCTATGCCAAAGCCCATTACCGTGTCTCGTCCCAATTCCTTATCCTTAATCACAAATCACAAGTCATTTTTTTTTAAATGGTGTGTGCTTTAAAATGTTAAATATCAATATAACTTTACACATGATTCAGTGCGTCACCAATCCGAGAGTGACGGTTCACTTGCGTTCACTCCTAATCAAAACGCGCCTAAAGAAGTTTTCATTTCAAAAAGTAAGTTGATTCGGAGGTAAAAGCTAATCCTACTAATATTATAAATGCAAAAAAAAAAGAAAAAATCTATATCTACACTAATATTATTTATAACTAGCTTGTGCCCACGACTTCGTCCGCGTTGAAAAATATTAAGTAGCCTATTCTGTGTCCCGTACGTCCAAATGTTTATCTACCAAGTTTCATGAAAATCAATTAATTCGTTTCAGTTATGGAGGAACATACATACATACAGAAAAAATTTCTAAAAATCGTCAATTTAGTTTCAGTATCATGTATAGACACGACCTATAAACACGATATCTCTGAAAACAAAGTAACTTACTCCATGACCGACCCTTACAGATTTATTATTAGTATTAATGAGAGAAGATTGTATGTTTGTAATGAATGAACTCAAAAACTACTAGACCGATTTTGAAAATTCTTTCACCTATAGATAAAGCTACATTATCAGCGAGTAACATAGGCTATATTTTATAAAGTTACGGGGACGAAGTCACGTGCAACAGGTAGTCTATCTATCTATATATATAAAAGGCAATGTGTGTTCATCATAGGGTATCATGATAAACTGCTGATCCGATTTTGATGAAATTTTTAGACAATCTTCAGATTAGTCCAGCGGGTGATCCTGCGATCAGATTCGGACGAATTCGCGGGCAAAACCTAGTATGTTATAAATGCGAAAGTTTGTTACTCTTTCACGCAAAAACCTCTGAACGGATTAAGACGAAATTTTGCAAACAGAAAGTTTATTACCTGGATTAACATATATGATACTTTTATCCTGATTTTTTTTTATTGGGCGCGCAGCAAAGATGTCAGATATTTTCTCAGGTGTAACATTTTTAATTTTTCAACGCGGACAAAATAGAGGGCACCAGCAAGCGGACCCTTTAGGGCCCTTCTAAGAGCCGATGGCCTTGCGCGAGTAAGCGGAGCTAAGATGTTTCCCCCGTACGACCCGCAAAATAAGATAAATATGGATAGTGGCTTGAAAAAAAAAAAAATTTAAATCATTATTTGTACAGAATATAGGTCTAATCCATACGAACATTTAAAAAAAAGAATCATATAAATATTCCTTGTCGTTTAAAAGCAGATGCAAATTTTCAGCCGAAAACGACTTCAATTTAGATTTTTTTTTTCACATAGTAGGTAAACAGTTTGAATAATTTTATTTGTACCTTATATAGATAAAATATCAATAAAAAACATATATATTTTTCGCAAATTTATGTTGACTTATGAAAGAGGAGATAGCCTCTTAACATCCGGTTTGGAAACCGATTGGCTCATAGTATCGCCTTAACCGCTTGTTTTTCTAGACTCATATTTTTTCATTATTTTTTTTAAGAGAAAGCAACTCAATGATTTAATAATAAACATTATACAAGTAGAGGAATTTGTCGTATATATCCGGTTCTGGCGAAATGGCCACGAAAATAATTGTCGGATAAATCCGACCATACCTACACACACACGCCTGTTGTATCTTCATCTCCTTGCACATGTGTGCGTTAGGTATCCGTCACCCGCCCGGATAAATATCTCAAGTGAGTTGAGCCCTGCGCGCTACGTGCCTACCTAGCGGTTAGCTGCAAAAGTTAGGATTCGGTCACACGAGGACACGACACAATTTCTAAAGTAGTTTAAATAAATTTAAAAATTTGAAAAAAAATATTGGGATTACATTTAATTCAATTCAATTCATTTATTGCGAAACTATAATGTATAAAGATGTTATAACATATATAAAAGAACAGTGTTATATAACCTGTCGGGCATGCAACTTAAGGGACTAGCAGAGAAGATAAACTACATAATTTATTTATTTATTTATTCAGGTAAGAACAGTCACACACAATTATTTACACAAAAAATACAAAAACAAAGACCTACATTACCATTAATTGACACAATTACAGTGACAAGGTGCAAAATACAAAATACAATAATATATAAAAATAATTTTATTTTATTTAAATTAAATTTTAAATTAAAAAATAAATAATATTTACATATATTTACATTAAATAATTATATGATCTATAAAATATTCATTAGTGTTATAGTAACATTTACTATTTAGGATTTTATTCAATTTTTTTATAAATATGATATTGTTGTTTTTTTTTATTTGTTTTACATTTATTCTGGAATTTCTTATCTTCAAATAGTTATAGCAACTGTTTATATATTAACCCATTAGTTGATTATTATTGTTCCACGGTGAAGTTATATTAAAATTTTATTTTCACATCGAAATTATTTTATAAAGATTTAGTGACTCGCTTCCGGCTTCGCACGAATGTAATTTTCTGCAAATTACATGCACAAACCTTCCTCGTTTATTGCTTTTTCCTTTAGTGACATCTGTATCAAAATCCAACGGGTAAATTAGAAGTTAGCGGAGTTCAGTATAAATTTTAGTAGCTAACAAAGCTATATCTACTAGCGGCCCGCACCCGGGGTGCATTTTTTTTTACGTAAAACCCTTCCCTGATTATCCCTCTATGAGTGAGGAAAGAATTAAAATCGGTCCAGCCGTTTTTGAGTTTTGCGCTTAGCAACACATTTAGGGATTCATTTTTATTTATTAATAAATAAAGATTATCTATATACTTAATTATTATAAAATAAAGTCGCTGTCCGCCTCGCTTAGTTTCTCCACCAACTTCTTCTAAATCACCCAATGGAGTTCGATACGATTTTCACTAATAGAAAGAGCGATAAACGAGGAAGGTTCGTGTATAAAATTTGGTGAGAAAAATTACATCTCGCGAAGGCGGAGGTTGGTCTTTAATTCATGTTATATTATTTTTTTAATTCATATTAAATAATCTCTAGAATAATTTAAATTCAGTTCAAAATATTCAAAATTCATTCTTCAAAAGACACTCGGTAACCGCCGCTTAACAATATACGCATACGGCAGTCATCAATGCGCATGTCCGTTCCTCACTCATTCCGGACTATTTGTTTTGTCGTTACACTATCAAAAAGCTCTGGATTGCACGGAAAGTAGCATCTTCTCCGTAATATACCAGGTCCTTTAACGTTTCTAGCCTTCGCTGTGCGCCTCAAAGTGCTGGCCATGCAAAAGTGCTCGGACATTCGGAATTTAAAACTCATTTAACTGTCAGTGTTCGCGCCAATAGTTTGACGTTTAACCCGCCCGTACGTAACAATTTCAAACTGGCTCAAACTGTGCGGAAAAGTGTGTGAAGTGATATATGAAGGTGCGAATTCTTGGAGATACTCGTTGGGAATAGATTTACGGCCAGTATTACTGCAATACGGCAGTCGGGCGAGGCGACCACGCGGCGTTAATTTCGAGATTCGAATTTGGAATTTAATTTGAAAATCGAACACTAAAAGGTTTAATTCGCTCGAGTGCTCCATAAGGGTTCTATACGGCGTCGAGATGAATATAACATCATCAACTGACGGTAAGTATCAATGTGTAAACAAGCATTTAAAAATTCACCCGCAATGTAAAAAAAAAACCACCTAATTGCTTGCATTCCCTCGATGCGCATTGCCGTGTATTTTGTTTTGCATTCAAATTTCAACCGTCTGCTTATGGAAATAAGACCGAAATTCACTAGACACTTATGAGATTTGAAATAGAACAATAATGTACCGTAACGCGAGAGGCATACGTCTGCATTTTACTCTGGCAAACATTTCTTACGCCTATCTGTATAGGGAATTGTATGCCATTTTCGCGTAAGTTGTCTAACCTAAATAGTTGTTGGCGTGTGTGGAACTTGTTTTTATGTTTATAAAGTTATAATTCAGTTTTGTCATGCAAATGTCATAATAAATAAGAATTTTGTTATTAGTATATTCGCTATAATCTGAGATTTAATCATATAATTAACTAAATGAATAGCAATATAGTGTCCATATATAGGTAGCTTCATTAAGTCTTGAGATGCTTCTGCTAAAACTTTAAGATATTTACTTCATGGTAGCAGGCTTTTTGATGTTAATCTGGACTTACAGGCTGACGGCCCACTTGATGGTACGTGGCTACCGTCGCCTATAACACAAGCAACGCCACTGGTGCCGTTAAGTACCCTGCCGACCATAGTAGGATTGTCAGCATAGTATATGGGTACGAGTAACCACTACACCCTTACAGAAGACCACAGTGAAATAACAGCATGTGTGATATTGTGTCAGTGAGTAAGTAAGGGATGCGGGAGCCCATTTCTTTATCCCATTCCCTTATCCTTAATGCTACTGAGGTCAGTAACACACTTGGAGCACCTGTGGTGTTTCTTGTATTATAGGCGCTCCAAAGGCCACGGTAGCCACGTGCCATCAAGTGGACTTCAGCCTGTCTGGTGACAATTTCATAAAAAGTATTAACAATTATTAATAGAGCCACCTTTTAGCATAATCGAAAATTTAAATAAGTGAATACAAACCGAATTAAACTCAGAGGTGTGTTAAAATTCAAATTTCCACAATCAACAGAGACGTGTTAAATATGTAATCGGATCACTGGTCTCAGAAACGGGTCAAACATTGCAGATAGCTCTAGGTCTGACATGTTTTTCTGCTCATAAATTTCTAAAGGGTAACTCCTACTGCACTGGCAAGTACCTTCGGAGTTGTGACGTGATAAATGAGTTTTAGAGAAGAAATGTAAGGGTTTTATGAGTAAGGTTTTCGCAATTTACATTTTAAATGGGAAAAAACTGATTAAATTTGGGTGAAACTTATTTACGAAAGTTGTTTGAAATAAAACTGCCACGGCTGATCGGAAACGGTTTTTTTTTTTTCATAAACTAATTCAGTTCGAAAAAAACTTCGATTTATACAAAACAAGAAAATATTACAAAGAGACAAACAAATTCTTCAGCTTTATTATGTTACTCTAGTATTAGTATAGAATTAAAGCTTCCCCTAACAGAAAGATAATTGTAGAATGAAAAATAGTGGCATTGACAAACAAACGGATTTATTTGCATAGCAGAGAGAAAACAGGCCAATGCCGAGGGCGGAATTCTGTCGGTTCACGCATGCGCAATTCACACTTTAGCTACGAATGTGCTACGCCGTTGAAACAGCTACGCGAGTATGCTACGCCGTAGACACCGCTACGATTCTAATTGACAATTTCATTTTCACTAAGCCCCCGAAATACAATAATAATTATTTTATTTATCAGTAGTACACATGTTAAATATTTCTTTATGTTAAAGTAAGCAAACAGGCTGACGTGCAAACAGGTTGGACCACTTGATAGTAGACACGTCGCTTATAACACAAGCAAGGCCGCAGGTAATCATAGTAGGATTAAAGGGTAAGGGATTAAGAAATGATAAAGAAATGGGTTCTGCCATCCCTTACTCACTCACTGAAACACAATAGCACACTTGCTGTTATATCACAGAACACTTTTACCTAGTATATACACTAACAGGGACATTCATATACCTACCACGTAAATTATCTTTGGATCACAATTTCAATTAATTTCCTTCATATTTAAAAACTTATATCGAATTCTTATAATTAAAAAGTATTTACTTTCCATCCTCCTCAATTCGTATCCCAAGGATAAAGGATTAACGAATTGTAAAAATAACATAAAATTAATAACTAACAATTTTATATAAGGAAATTCGTAACACCAACAAAATTAATATAAGAAAATGCATGTGAATAAATGAGGTTTTGTAAAGAAAATACCATAACGTTGTTCCTCTATATAAGTATATATATAGAACATAATCCTCGTGAGACGAGTAGATACTAACCGCGATTTAAGGGCCTGCACGTCCTATACAAGCGAGGCTTTAAAATATTCAAAGTTACACGCGTCCTCCTGTAAAGGTACATACGCCATAGACGTTTATGTGTTTTTGAAATAAAATTTTCATGTCGTTTGTTTCATACATTCTAGCTTAATGTCAGGAGAGAATGTATCTTTCCAGTCATTATATATTTTTAATAACATGGTGTAAAATGTCAAGAAAGTCGTTCTACACGTGGTTATAACTACATGTGAGAAATAATTTATTTCTCAAGAAGTAAAGTTATTTTATCATGAGAAATAACTTTAAGTCGCCGGGTCCAATTTACTAAAGAAAATTGTTATAAATATTTTGTTTTTATTCATTGCGAACACGTCTCACTCATAATAATAAATTCTCGAATATTTAGTTTCTATTTCACAAGGAAAATTGATCATTTTATAATTCTAGTAAAGTTTAAATTCTAAAGCACAACAATTATTTTTTGTGGTGATACCTTTTTATGTAAAAGTCGTCAGACAGGCTCTCAGTTTACTTGATGGTAGGTGGCTACTGTCGCCTATAACATACGCGACGCTACAGTCGCTGCAAATGTGCTGCTGATCGGAGATTAAGAAGTGATAGGGAATTAGGCTCTAGTATCCCTTACTCAATTACAGAAACACAAAAGCACACATGCTGTTATTTCACAGTGGTCTTATGTAAAAGAGTGGTTATTTCTGCCAGATGAGCTGCTAAAATTACTGATTGACATTGAAAGAAAATAAGTAAAGAATAGATCAATTATTTTTTACCAGTTCTAAAGAGACTGGCAGAAGTTATAGCCTATTGGAAGTGTCTGGCAGTGCTGAATATTATTTTGTAACAATATTCTATAAAATATATAAGTATAAAAATCAGTCTTTAAAAATAAATGAAGTTAATCCCATTTTTACTAACCTTTCACATTTTATAGCTTTAAATTGACCGTCTACCCAACTTAGTAGATACCCCATACGTTAAAAGTACATAGGAGCCTGATCTCACGTCCTACGTTGTAAACTAGCTCTGTGGTACATCTAGCTAGTATATAATTAAACGATACATGCACTGCCACTGTAAGTTCAATGTTTAACTGTCCAGTTATTTACCGAAGTCCCGAATGTTCTTGCTCTATAACTGATAAAGTTTTTAGAAGTCACCTCGCATTAGTTGCCTAATTCTTAAGACAGGAGAACTTCACTCGGTCACTTGCCCAACAAATTCTTTACCGAATTACTTTCTCCCTGAGGATCGATTTGGACATGACTTTATTGAGTAATCGAGTTTATTCATATATTATTTGCACAAACTTTTAAGATCTTATATTTTTAAAATAAAGTCATTATAGTGGGGAAGGGTGTGTATATTATATAAGTATACATTATAGACTGTGCAAACTTAAATAAAAATATTATCTACTAGCTGGCGCCCACGACTTCGTCCGCGTTGAAAAAGAAAAAAGTAGCCTATCCTGTGTCCTGTACGTCTAAATGTTTATCTACCAAGTTTCATGAAAATCAGTTAATTCGTTTAAGTGTTCTGGAGGAACATACATACATACATACATACATACATACAATACCTACACTTACAGATTTATTATTAGTATTGATACATAATTGAAGTCGGAAACGGCTCGCTTGTTAATCATAAAAATTTTGAAAGCGCCGGTACAGTATGAATCCACCGGCATATTTTAATTTGAAATAAATCTGGACATATTTGAGGTGATAATAAACTTTGCAATTAGTCTTATAATAGGTTTTTGTAACAGTATCGCGATTAATAGAAAGGACATCATTCAAAACCAATGAAACTGGGAATATTTCAGACTTATAAAATTTATAATATAAATTTTACAGATTTCTAAAATAAATTTTATAGATTTCTAAAATAAATGTGTAAAAGATGACTTATGTATTTAGGGAAATGGACAGTATTTTATGACGGGTCTCTACTAAAGAATAATATCCTAATACATACTATTATAAATGCGAAAGTTTGTATGAGTATGGATGTATGGATGGATATTTGTTACTCTTTCACGCAAAAACGGCTCAACGGATTTGTATGAAATTTGGTACACAGATAGTTTATTACCTGGATTAAAATATAGGATACTTTTTATCCTGAAAAAAATCTTATATACTCGAGGGATCTGCTAAAAATGGCGCCTCTGTTGCCGTGGTGGAGCCACCGTCTTTACATCGATAAAGATGTCAGAAATTTTGTCATGTGTTATTATATTTTTTATTATTCAACGCAGACGGAGTCACAGGCTAGTGACTAGCCTAACTTTGTCGCATCTGATCGATGTTTACTCTGTGACACAAGAAATTCGAAGATAATTTTCCGTTGATAGCTACTAGGTAATTATTTAATGCCACGGCTCGGATAACGCGGTTAATCTTAATAAACTCGCAACTGATTAAGACGTTATAATATCTTTAATATTAATGGCAGAAGGATGTTGCGGCAGTAATTCAAATAACTTATTCCGTCCCGCGTCTTTGTCTTTGTGAAACGTTTTTAAGTATGTAGTTGTAAATAATGCGAATAATAATTCTGATTTAACGAAGTTACATTATTATGTAGGCTTCCTATAAATTATTTCTAATAATATATGAGTTTTATACATGTTATAAAATAAAAATTTACTTATCTTTCGATTTACCTACTTCATTGTCATACATGATTGTAATTTAATTTTTTTCTTCTATAAAACCCAAAGTGTGCGAGATGACTACTGAAATATATTTAAATTCAATGGTGGCTTTTCGCACATTTTGTACGAAATAAAATTTTGCGAGATGACTACTAAACCATATATTTTATGTCAGGTATTCAATTTTTATATTTTTCAAAACTTAAGAAAAAGGAACACGTGCAAAAGCTATGATATATAGGTACGTTTTTTTTTGTGTCATGGGACAGTTTTGAAAATAACCGACTATAGAGGTATAAAAAATAACATATATTACCATTGTTTAGGTTACACATAAATATTTGGCATAAACAAAATAATATTTTTTTGGTAATTTTAAAATTTGCTGAAGTTTTTTTTTAATTTTTTTTTATTAGAGATAGGTTTGCTCTTGGCTAGCATCTAGCCTTGTAGCGAAGATGAGGCCTATGATGGAGCGAGCTCACACAGAAGATGCCTATTCACTCGAACTTTGAAAAGTTTACCAATTTTCTAAAAAGAATTTTACATTATGATGTTAACAATTACTAAAGTAGTTTAGACGAAACCTATATATGAACAGTGGATAACAATAAGCGGCTTTAATGGATTCTACGACAAGAAAATTTCATACGAACACAATCGCTTTTTATAGTTATGTGTTCAATTTTTGTTTTATCACCAAAGGGACCTTCGACCTTCCAAGGGATCAGTCATCTATCAAGCTATAAAATCTAGGAGAAGGCCAGTACGACCCTTTTGATTGGGAGATTGAGTTGTTCGTGGTTAATCAATATAAGGACGCCTGTGACGTCACGAAATTTTAGTTTCGGTACTATTAAGTTAAAGTATAAGATATACATATAGCCAGTGGCAGATTTGTGCTTAACAGTGGGACTTAGTATTATAATAGACTGATTCAGTATCTATGAACATTTAAAAAGTACTTTTCTCAAATAATTTTCCATTTTGCCAGCATGCTTGGGATCCCTCCCTTTTTTTTAATATAAATGTAATTATATAAATTAGAATTAAATGTAATATTATATTGTATTAATCAAATAATGAAAAATATAATTTTATATTTTTTCAGGTATGTTCCAGTATAATAATATGTTCTGGTAATTTTTTCTTTAACAATAGTTATAATATAGTTATTTCATTGAATTATTGTGTAAACTATGTTGCGTTTTGTTTAACTGTAAAAATTATACATAATCTTCTTGAAATGCACTAGGTAACTCTCGTCCCTGTGGAAAAACTTATTAATTACATATATTGCAATTAAGTATAGATTATTTATGAAATTTTTACGTAAAGGCAAGTTGATACATCATTCATATAGTACAAGCAACAGCAGAAAGCAAATGTAAATGACAAAGGATAAAAAAAAAACACGACAGCACATGTGCTAAGAAAAATGTTAGTATACACGTCATTAATTTACGTCACTTTGTAAATATCACACATTTTAAATTTACACACTGGACTAATAGCTTCTTAAGAACATTTTTTTTTAATTAAGGCAACCGTCGCCTATAACACAAGGAAGCCATATGTGCTTATATGTGCTGCCGAATATAATACTAAGATTAAGGATAGGGAATCTTTCCTTAATCTTACTATTATTATTTTTTTCACAGATCTTTAGACGATATGTCAAATGGGCTGTGTCTATTATTTTTTTTCATTTTTTTTTCAACAAACTTCATTTTCTTTTTTATTTATTTATTAAGATTACATACAGCCGCACATTTAAAAAAATATATTATAGATTATATACAAATAGGCCTAAAGAATTATAAAAACTATATATTTACATTTATCTATTAATTTAAAAAAATTAAATAGAATATTATATGTGATAAAAATTAATTTTTTAAAAGTAATTCGCCAATTTTCTTTTTGTAAGAATTCAAATTATTGGAAAATATGTCAATATCATTCAGAACTTTATTCAGAATTAAGAAAATTTTCATACTACGTATGCAAATATACAAAAATAATGAAAGTATGTTTATGAATTTCGTTTTGTAAACTTTATGAGGCATAAAACAAATATAAAAACAATAGTAGTATGTAGGTATAGTCATACAAAATAAGTGGAATATATAAATTTTAGAATAGTTGAACATACCGAAAATAGGCAGATACGCCGAAAGCAAAGTGCTCCCAACCGCAACGTGTATGGAAACAAAAACGTTTGGAACCAATTAATCATTCGTATAAATCGTACGACATCGACAAAAAAACTGTGGCATATTTAGAAGGTCTTTTATAAACTCCAGTATTCATTTCGGTGAAAATTTTTAAAATTTACTAGTGACCAGCTCCCCACTTCGGTATATACGAGTACAAACCCTCCTCGTTTAATGCTCTTTCCATTAATAAAAACTGCAAGAAAATCCGTTCGATAGTTTTTAAGATTATCCATTCCGAAAATATAGACATACAGATGCGGTGGGGGATTTTGTTTTATAATTTACTAGCGACCTGCTCCGGGCTTCGCCGGGTCACTTGATAGCGTCATCTATCTATTGTAGTTTAAAGTAGAACTATATGAGGCGATAGCGTCTGACGCGACATCTATCGGTTTTGGGTAGAACTGCTTGGTGATTTATTGACACGCTCCATGGTAGATAAATGTTATGTATTTTATTTTTCAACGCGGACGAAGTCGGAAGCGACAGCTAATATTTATAGAAATTTTCCTCGTTTAACGCTCTTTGCAATGGTGAAAACCGCATTAGAAATCCGTTGCGTAGTTTAAAAGATTTAAGCGTACATGCGAAGGGACAGACAGAGTGGCGACGCGCGACGGGAGACTGTTTTATATTATGTAAAGACTAGCGACCCGCTGCCGGCTTCGCTCAGGATGCAAATTTTTCATATACACAAACCTACCTCGTTTATCCCTCTTTCCAGAAGTGAAAACCGTATTAAAATCCGTTGAGTAGTTTAGAAGTAGTTAGCGAGAAACAGACAAGACAGATTTAATTAAAGAAATGGTTAGGTCATAATTCAGAACTTGATTGTAGAAGTTTGCGTATGGTTTTTTTTTTTTTAGAGAAGTTTAATGAATATCCGCTTAGTACATTTTCCAGTTATGACATCATTTTTTGTATGAAAAAGAAAATTCATACAAAAAATTTGGGTATCAAATGAAATTTTACAAGTATGAAGTTGCTAATAGTCATCAAATATGGAGACATAATTGTCCATAGGTGATTGAAGTAGTCAATTTAATAAGGGGCACGTGTAAAAAATACTTGGAAATCGCATGCCTAACCTATAGATAATTACTTGTAGAACGTTTCGTTTGTAATCACAAATCAAAATTGCTTTTCGCGAAATGTAATTCGTTTTAAAAATAGGTTTAACCTTTAGCCTTTGAACGTCGTGCATCGCTAAACACAACGAACCCATTTGTGCATAAAAAATATTTTTGTCATAATTTTTTTTTCATGTTAAGGTCAACCAACATGCAAGTGCGCTTCCGACTACAGAAGAATTAAGGATAAGGGATTGGGAAGGAATAGGAATTGGAATGAAACAAACACTAAATGTTGCGGGAAGCTTGCTACAATACATCAATGAAAACTACATTTAAATTGGTTCAGCCGTTTCTGAGATCAATGCGCACAGACAAACAGGCAATATTCTAAAAACTATTTTTTGACCTCGGTAACATAAGCATATTAACGTACATAGACGGTTCTAGTATGTAAAATAAAGCCATTGTCCGCCTCTTTCTGTTTCTCCGTCAGTTTCCGAACCACCAATGGATTTTTATAAGGTTTTCACTAATGGAAAGAGCGATAAACCTTCCTCAGGTTTGTGTATATAATTTGCATAAAAATTTGCATCCGGCCAGGGGTTGCTAGTGAAAAATAATAAAATAAGCAGACTATCTCAAAAGGAAATAAAAAAATAAGTCTATGTGTATCAGTTTTCAAATATCGATACAACGCCTGCCGAGTTAGGTAATACCGGTCGACTTTTCTATTTTTCTCGTAGGTAGGTAGGTATTTTTATTTGTGCCTACTTGAGAGGGAGGAAACAAAAAAGTTTTAACTTTTTAAAACCGATTCCTCGTCGCTGCCGATTTATTACCTGTCGATGGAGAAGCGTGATCGAAACGATGTTAGGGTGTTTGTACACTAGCGGTTTTAGATGTTTCTGTTGTAAAACTAGGATTTCTCATCAAGGTGTACTTCCACTTTCGGGTACGCCGAGGTTCCGACCGGAGCGTACCCTCCCCGCGCTGGACAGCCGTGATGGGTCATAACGTTCCCGTGACCCCGCCTATCTACGTCCCGTACGCTGCCGGGTATCCACGAGGATTTCCCAACATTAAAAAAAGATTGCTCAGCAAAACTAGGATAATTTTAAATGAATAATTCATATAAACTAATATTATAAGTTTAACGTAAGGTAAGGCTAAGACTAAGGTCCGAGGCCGTAAGGTTCTCGGATGGAAGCCACGGACCTGCAAGCGCAGCGTAGGACTTCCACTCACAAGGTGGATAGACGATCTAGTAAGGGCCGCGAATCGACGCTGCTTCTAACCGATCTTATTAGAAAAGTATGAGCGTATGTCTAGCAGTGGACATAGGCTTTCTTCATTATAGAGAGAGAGAAAGAGTAAGAGATAGAGAGGGGGGGGGGGGAGATCGGATTTTATATATTACTTATTATGTTTGTGTGCTTCAATTTAAATTATTATATATTATATTACAAATTCACAGTTAATTTCTTATTGCACGTGTACAAGCTGCCTAATTCATGTCTCATTAGGATGCTCTTCGGAAGTGGCATCGGTAACGGTAGACGGCCGATGTCAAGTCGATATTATGCGGATATCCTGATTTATCGTTCCGGACTTGTAACACTTCATTTTAGTGCTGGAATATTGACAATACCCCGCCATTTTGAATAAAATTGTAAAAATGTGATTTCTTTTTAACATATAGGATACTTTTTCCTTGTTAGGTTACCGATGGATCGTCTAAAAATATAAAACAATGGCGGCGCCACCGTCGTCACGGCTATAAAGATATCAAGCGTTTCTCAGTTGCTATATTTTTCATTTTTCAACGCGAACGAAGTAGCGAGCTCAAGCTAGTTTATATGACTGTTTCATAATAAAATACAAGTATATTGTATATTCTACGTGAATATAAAGAAAAAAAAAAACAAATAAAACTTAGCATCGGCGAACTTAAAAGATTCAAGTTTTTGATGTTTACTCGAACCCATTTTATGTAGGTACTTGTACAGCTCTCTCTCGAAAAGAAACTATTATTTATTGAAAGTCATGAATACAAAGTAGTCTTTGTAATTTTCACTTCTGTTTTATTTTTCGCTTTATTGTTTGTTTGTCTCGTCTATCCTTGGGTAGAGGTGAACCTTTATTGTTTATTGGGCTAGTGTATATCTATCTATCTTTGTAAATAGACAAAGATAGATAGATAGAAGATAAGTTACACTAGCGCTATTCTGGCCACTTTTAGAACCCTTATTGTATTGTTGGAGATGCCCATTTTTTCAGTTTGCCTTTACCTCTACCTTACCTCTACCTTCAATACCAAATATATACTTACTTTCTTACCGTTTATACCTATTGTCATAATTGGTCACGATTTTACGATCCCATCGTGCAATGGTGATTTCGTTTTACGCATACAATGACTACTCAACACAAAATGGCGGCGGACCGCGAGGAGCAAGCCGAGTGAGTGCGTATACTATATATTTTTAGAACTTGACAATAAAAAAAACACGAAAAACGAAATCAATTAGCATCGTGGCCAGGACAGCGCATAAAGTTTTTCACAAAAGACCATACAAATAAAAGAATGCGTGCTGATATGGTGTCTGTGTATTCATAAGAGATGCGAAAACTATTCCCTAAAGTTTTACTTGTTTAAGTGTTACTTGAAAACTATTATATCGGAATCGTAATACAATTTGTATGAGAAAAACATCCAAGACCGACATAAAGCAGCCTCCCCATACCTATTGACAAGTGATTTATTTTTTCCACCCCCGTTATTGCTTCCAATAAACACGCTGGGTTTTATCGGACCCAACTCAATACTACGTCTCTACTTTTGTAACTACCTACAATAGTAAATATAAAAAATCGAATCCTAGCGCTGTTTACTTCTGTTATAATACATTTTCTATTGCTTGCAATGCTCTTTCAGATAAAATTGCTTGCGTGATGTTTTCAATTGACGAGCCCGTTGGATGAGTGGTTGGCCCGCCAGGGAGTCTCACGTTCCAGACGAGGGCAGTCGGCGAGGGATAATCCGTAAATTGTGATTTCCCGTCTTCTAAAAAGGCCTGCATGTCCTAATTCTCTGTATCAGGGTTTCCGGGTTTGATTCCTGACAGGTTCAACTTTGGAAATAAGTTTTCATATTTGGCTCTGGTATAGAATTGGAAAGTATAGTGGCAGGGCACACTGCGTTTCACAGTGATTTGGGCAATCAATCTGGCGGCAGTAACCACCCCCTTACAGAAGATCACCGTGAAATAACAACACGTTTTCTGTTGTGTTTCAGTAAGTGAGTAAGAAATGCCAGTTACGATTACGATTACGACACTCTTAAAACTGGATTCTTAATCCCTTGCAGTATCTGTGGTGTAGCTTTTTTTATAGGTGACGGTAGCCATGAAATGGACCGTCATCCTGTCTATCTACTTTAACATAAAAAAGATCGCGTACCATTTTCGGTAAAAAATTTCCTACGTTCTCTCCATTGCGAGACAGACACAAAAACGGGTTGTTAGCACAGTAAAGCACCTGCAAAAGGAAATTGTCCCATTTTGAAGTTCCGCAAGCTACATATAAAACTATTTGAACACATAAACTCGCTTGTTTCGACTTACATTGGTTCCCTGGGAAATTTGGAATAAAATGGATTCTTGGTATTTTTTTATAGCTTTCATGTTTAGTGGTTTAAGACACATTCGTGTAGTTAGTCTAGTTTTCGCTCACTATTACAAATCGACCGACCGAATATATCGACTGAGATTGAAAAAAAAAAACTAATTTGGCTCTATATTTGTTCCATATAAATTTAAACCGGCGATTATAGAGCTGGCTATTACCTCGGGTAACAGATTAGCATTGCCATACAACGAGGTAATGCAGCCAGCATGTGCTTAGGGAGGGATCCTGCCTAAGGGACCGAATATGTAATATGTAACTTCATTTATATATATATGTAAATGAAGTTGGTTTCACTTCATTTAATTTGAATTTCCCGCGTTGTAAACTTCTTAGTACGTACGTAGGTAGTGGTTTATAATTTTAAAAGCGGCTACCTACAACGCGGGAATAACACGGAGGTATAATATTATATGATTGTAAAACGAGACGTGTGAATAAATAATAAATAATTTAAAGCATTAAGAACATAGAAATAATAGCTTTAAATGTTTTTTCTCTTTCAGGTAAGATTAGTATTTAGTACGGTGAAATTGTATAGAACAGAAAATGTAAAATTATTTTGTTTAATATAAAAATATAATTTCTCTTTCAGAGCAACGCATTTTGGTTTTTTATTTCTACAGTATACAAAATAATACTTATTACATATATATGTAAATATATATGTAATACTTAGAATTAAATGAAACCTAGAATAAGGATGAAAGTTTACTTGAAAGTGATAAATACTAGAAATTATACTATGCAATTTTTGTTAAAAAATTCTACAAAACTCTCAACACAATTGCTCTAGCTTGCAAATTAGGTCAACGAAAGACTTGGGAACGTCAAGTGTAAAAACGTCTCGTCAAACGACTTTATACAGACGTACTATACTAAAAGATCTACCGAACGACAATGGGTACCTATTATACTTTTTTATAACTGATTGTTATTTTATCATTATTAATAGCCCTCCGCCCCCGATTTCGCAAGGATTCAATTATTCTGCAAATCGTATACACAAACTTTCACCGTTTATCGCTCTTTCCATTAGTGAAATATGTACCTATAGATATAGATTATCCAAGCAAAAAAAAATTGACACAAGTTTAATTATTATAAAAATAATGGACACCGGCTTATTTATTTATTTACTAAAAGGTACACCTACAGCACAAACAAAAAACTTACAATTAGTATAGGTAATATAGGGCAATTTTAAGCCATACATACATATTATAGATAAACTATAATCTAGGAATTGAGACGACCGATAACATGCATAGCAACTAAACAGTAAATAACTGAAAACAAGACAAAAATCAAAGAAAAATAAACTATTATAACCATAACTAAATAACAAGGATAAAAAAAATAACAAAAAGAACAGAAAAAGAAAACCGCTCAGTATAACCGTCAATACCTACTAGACCGCCAAAGAAAGCTAAGGCTGAGTTCAGATGACCGCGCGGCACCGCGTGGGGCGTCGCGCGGTGGAAGCATTCACATGACAGCATTGTACGCGTGGCAGTCTGGCATCAACATTCACTTGATCTATGCGTCTGTCCGTCTCAACTAAAACGTAGTGATTATATACTCTTTGGTCTCAACCGCGCGGATCAACTGAACAGGTCGAAACATGTTTTAAAACTTTTACCGCGCTGATGGGCGGTACAAGATCACGCGCGTACAGTATATACCTCTTGCTAAAGAGTATATATGTTCCATGGTATATACCAGGGATTCCCAAAGTGGTCGATATCGACCCCTTGGGGTCGATATCGGTTTCCTAGGGGTCGACATAAACGAAAAGTGATTTTGGGGGTCGACGAGGTCTAAAAATCGACCCCTATTATATTAACACAAGTTCTTATTTAAAACTTTCAAGATAGGTAAGTAGGTAGTTACTGTATTGTTTATGTTGTGTTACGTGTACTAAGAATAATTAATATTTTTGTAGGAAATAATGTTCCAGGAATGTAAAGTTTCAAGTTCGTACAAGATGAAAAACTCGGCAAGTCTATGTGGACAAGTTTGTGCAAGATTGAGTTGGAGCGTACGTCTTTCAGCGGCGTTTTGACTTGCTCTCTATTTGACGATAAAGTGCTTATCACACTATTCAATTTGAACGATTCCTATTTAGGAATCTAAGTAGTGAGCTCGTGATCACACTACGCTAAATTGATTTCTAAATCGAAGATATAGAGTTGAAAATGGATAAACTCTTAATTGAATCCAATCTGTTCTAACTGCGATCACACCTTCCGATTTCCTAAATTGGAATCGTTCAAATTGAATAGTGTGATAGCGGCTTTACGCGAATTAAGACGAACGAATTCATGATCAAGTCCAAACATGTTCCTGATATTTTACTATTTAACGAGCTTGCATTTAGGTTGAAAGTTCATTTGCGTTTTGAAATTCGTTGGAGCTTGAACGATAAAAACTCATATAGCTAAGTACTCATTTATTTCAAGAGATTACAAACTTATTACAAAGCTAAATTAAGTGAAGTAAAGTGACTGAAAAAGTGTTAAACACAACATACAACATATTTTAAATAGGTATGTATAATTGTATTTGTAAAAATTACTAACACTTAAGTCTTTGGTTTTCGTTCTTATTCTACCTAATTACCTAATACGAAGTTTCTATACCTAATTACCTACTGTAGTTACTTCCCAATATAGGTATCAAAGTTTATCAAAGAGTAAGTCAGTAATACTTAACAAGAATCCATTAACTGAGTGTGATAAAAATAAGATAGTGTGCAAATTTAACAGTTTATTATTGTTTTTTATTTAGGTTCCTTATTTTTTTGTTTGCAGAATTACTGAAAGTTTTATGATGGCGGACACGAAAAAAAAATGCAGACAATACAGTTTGGACTACTTGAAGTTCGGATTTATTGCATCTCCATCAAATCAACACTTCCCGATGTGTCTCATATGTGAAAAAGTATTTAGTAACGATGCCATGAAGCCTTCAAAAATGGATGACCACTTATCAAGAGTACATGCTAACAAAAAAAGTAAGCCCTTGTCATATTTTCAAGCACTGAAAGAAAAACTAGACAAAAGGCCATCCATAGGATCGATGTTTGTGTCATCATCTATTCGAGACAATGATGGTTTACGAGCGTCCTATAATATATCTTTACTAATAGCGAAGTCGGGGAAACCCCATACAATTGGAGAGCAGCTTATCTTACCAGCCATTGCGGAGGTCCTTAACAATGTATTGCACAAACCCGCACATGATATTTTAAAGAGAATACCTTTGAGCAACAACACCGTTCAGAGACGCATAGATGAGATGGGACGCGATGTGGAAAACATTTTATGCAAGTTCTTACAGACCCGCAGATTCTCTCTCCAGTTGGACGAGTCTACATTACCCGGCAATGAAGCTCTATTGTTAGGATATGTTCGATTTATCAAAGATGAAAATATGTGCCAAGAACTGATTTTTGCTGCATATTTAGAGACTGATACTAGAGGAGAATCGATTTTTCAGGCCGTGGAACATTTTTTTACTGATAAAGCTATTCCATGGAAGAATATTGTTTCTGTTGCGACTGATGGTGCACCGTCTATGGTTGGTCGTCATCGTGGCTTTATAGCTCACTTAAAGCGACAACTGCCTGATGTACTGGTTATTCACTGTGTGATTCACAGGCAGCATTTAGCAGCAAAAAAGCTGAGTCCTAGATTGCATAAGTCTTTACAATATGTAATAAATGCTATCAACAAGATTCGAAGCAATTCTTTGAACTCTCGGTTATTTGCTCAACTATGTGACGAAAACGACGAAGTCTTTACTCGGTTACTTCTGCACACTGAAGTTCGCTGGCTATCAAGAGGCTCTTCCTTAGAAAGATTTTCAGCCCTTTTTGAATCTGTGTTGGAGTTTTTACAAGAAAAAGATCCGAATTTGAAAGAAAATCTGAACAATTGTAAAACAGATATTTATTACTTGACTGATATCTTTGGAATGTTCAACAAAGTTAATTTGCAACTACAGGGTGATGATCTTAACTTGATTAAAACAAAATCAATAATATCGGCCTTCGTGGGTAAACTAGTTCTTTATAAACAAAATTTAGGCAGAAAAGAATATTCGCAGTTTCCGCATTTGTCAAAATTACCAAAAATGCTTCAAGATGATGACATTTTATTATATGTTACTCACTTGGACGCATTACACAAGGATTTTACGGAGAGGTTTGATGATCTTTTAAATTTACAAATTCCTCAATGGATAATAAATCCGTATAACACCACAGCCATAGAAGAAGCCAATGTGATAATGCAAGAAGAGTTGATTACCATCAGCACAGACGAAGAGCTTAAGCAAAAGTTCAACCAAGGCTATCAGAAGTTCTGGTTGCAACGCAAAATTGAAACACAGTATCCTACATTGTGGAACATTGCTGAAAAATACCTTATCGCTTTTCCATCATCATATCTAGTTGAAAAAAGCTTCAGTGTGGTAACAAACATTTTGACAAAACAAAGAAACCGTTTGAAAATCAACGAACGTGGAGATTTAAGGCTGCAACTCACTAATATTGAACCGGATGTAGCTAGATTGGTAGATAGTCACCAGGTTCATCCATCGCACTGAATGTTTTATTTTCTCTTTGCGAATTAATAGTTTTTAAAATATAATTTCCTACCAACTTAAGATGCTTTATGTATTAATTTGTAATAATTATAAATTAAACTTGATATTTACTGAATTGGATTGTCTTTTTATTTTGTTAAATTTTGACGAGAAAATGAAATCAACTTCACTCACTTAACCAAGTGCAAAGTTTTCTAATTGGCACCTTAGTACCTAGGTATTTTGTACCAATAGGAAAAAACTAAAGATAGACTAAGATAGATAGCTGCTTTAAGTTAGCGGACCATTATGAATAAGGGGGTTGGTCTTAAAAGTAGGTAATTTGACCATGGGGGTCTGAGGTAACAGTTCATTGTTGAAAAGGGGTCACTTGTCCAAAATAGTTTGGGGAACCCTGGTATATACAGACACACTGTAGTTTGATCTTGTACCGCGCGGTCATCTGAACTTAGCCTAATTCTGTTTAAAATTAGAAGAAGCAAATGAAATTGAAATCGGGACATTATTATTGAATTATTGATATCAATTTTCATTATTAATGCTTTAGATTAGATATTAGATTAAGTTGAGATTATGTTAATTACAGTTTCCCATAACAATTTTCGCTCAAGATAGACTCAAGATAGCATATTGATACATTTGTGGTTTCATCGCATTATAAACATAATCAATTTACTGTCAAATATTACTATTAATAGTATCTATCAATTGCTAATGTAGTACTTATAACATATCAAGGATTTAGTACTTATAACATTATATATACTTAACGTATGTACACTTAACATAATACAATTTCAATAACAACGTACACATAGTCGACTTGAGTTTATAAGACTGCAATAATCTAAGAACTTAAATAATAAAAAGCCGCGCTTTACTATTATTAAACTATAAGTATTTCTCTTTTGAGTTTCTTCTGGTTATAAAATTCATTTCGCTTTTCCTTATTGAAATTTAAAAGTTGCTCGTAAAGAAATCTTGGAAAATTTTACTCGGGAACAGTTTACTCTACCATGAGTTTAACGATAACGAACACAATGCAAGTAACTGGGACAAGTAAAGGAGAAAGCAACATACGCGATCTACATGCACAATACACTGGTTTATTTTGTTTTGATCTACATGTGCAAGCTACTCGCGTGATCTACATGTGCAAGCTACTCGCGTGATCTACATGTGCAAGCTACTCGCGTGATCTACATGTGCAAGCTACTCGCGTGATCTACATGTGCAAGCTACTCGCGTGATCTACATGTGCAAGCTACTCGCGTGATCTACATATGCAAGCTACTCGCGTGATCTACATGTGCAAGCTATTCGCGTGTTCTACATTTGCAAGCTACTCGCGTGATCTACATGTGCAAGCTACTCGCGTGATCTACATATGCAAGCTATTCGCGTTTTCTACATTTGCAAGCTACTCGCGTGATCTACATGTGCAAGCTGCTCGTGTGATTTTCAAGCACGAATTACTTGTGTATTGAATGAGAAAAACTCAAAATTATTTCTTGATTTTGTTACCCTTTGCATATTACTTTAAACATGTTGAGTACAGCATTTTTTTTAATTATTTCAAAATATCTAATACTAAAAGTACCCATTAGACGGTACTAAACGCCTTAACGTTGGAACAAATGTCCTTTATAACATGCCCGTGAAATTTAACTACTTAAACTACCACCAGGCCCGACCGCGATTCGAACCTCTGTCTGAGCTATCACAGCTATCACAAAATTTCTATCAACTGGAAACTAAGTATTTATATGAATATTTAATGACTCAAGATTGACCTAGGTCACACACAGTGAGGCAAATACGAGTTCGCAACGAGACTTCTATGGACTTTTCACACGAATGTGTTTAATATTTACTCTTTTCTTTAGCATTTCCTTTTTTTAGATTTGTGGTCATCTCTATTTCTGTTCGCCTTTTACGTGAACAAATAAAAAGTAAATCAGCTATAACCTTCTTTTTTTTATGTAAAGGTCGTCCAGAGGCAGACTGAAGGTCCATTTGATCGTAGATGGCTACCGACGCCTTTAAGCTAAGCGTCCACCAGGCGGGCCGGGCCGGAGCGCGACGGAATCCGTCGATGCTTTGCTCTCCAAGCGTATTTTTTCTTAAACTGCGATGCGACCCGCCCCGCCTAGTGGACGCAACGTCACGTCAACGCACGGACGTATTTTACTACATTTGTTTATTTGTATTGTGTTATAAATTCAAATATATACAAGAAAATGAACGAGGAATTGTAAATATCGCTAGTTCAACAATATTGGAACAATCATGATAAATTGCGAAGGAATAATATTTGGAGTGAAATAGGAGACAAAATATTAAATATTAAATAAAAATAATTCTTCGTCTGAGCTGTCCATTCCTACGCATGTCACAGCTATGACTGATGGCAAAATTCAGTCTATGCGACCCGCCCCGCCCCGTTCAGTGGACGCAGTATGCAAAAATGCTCGCCGCCGCACCGTTACGACCCGACCCGTTTCTGGTGGACGCTTAGTAACACAAGCAATGCTACAGGTGCTACAGCAATGCTAAGAGCGCTGCCGACGAGAATAGGATTAAGTATAATGGATTATGAACGGTTAAGCTATCTTCAGACAAAATTTCATTAAAATCAGTTCAGTAGTTTAGATGTGAAATAAGTTAGGTAAAAGCATATTATGCAGCTTGTCCATAAATACTACTCTCAAAATGCGTGAGTAGCTCTATTTGTTTGATACCTTGTCACAGGTAATCTACTCAACCGATTTACATTGCATAGGATACATATATTACATATTAAATACATAGTTTGATTTAATATGAAATTGAATAGTAAACTTTACAAGCACTGTATTCTAACCAAATATACCATTGCCATTGCCTACATAGATTTACTCAAATGCAAAAGCAAGCCAACAACACACATTAGCAACCTCGCTTGATCCCTACAAGCAATGGTGAGACAAATCTCTGAAGTTTCCAACCCACCCCCGACCGTTTCCACCCCATCCTTACCTCGGTTTCTTCTCACAAACTCCCAGCAAGCTGAACTTGGCATAAATAGCGGATTTGCCCCGGAAACAGTTTAAAACGTTTTGAAACCACAAATAGTTAAAGTCTTGCGGTTCTTTGTTGTTTGAGCTTTATCTATGTCTGTATAGTATTTTTGCATTGCTTTTGCATTGCACACAATTTATACAGTATTATAATCTTGTCTATACATATCTATATAAATAAAATCAGAGTGTCTGTCTGTGATTTGCGAAAAACTGCCTCAAACTAAGCTTAGAGAGTCATTCGCATGCTGTTAAAACGTAAATAACTTTTTTTAGAATTTTTGTCTGTCTGTCTGTCTGTCTGTCTGTCTGTCTGTCTGTCCGGGGTAATCTCAGAAACGGCTGAAGCGATTTCGACGAAACTTTGCAGACATGAAGAGGGGATCGTCAGGAGTAACATAGGCTACTTTTTGTTTATGTAAATTGCGGTACATACACCAAAATAACATTTTTTACAATTTTTGTCTGTCTGTCTGTTTGTTCCGGCTAATCTCTGAAATAGCTGGACCGATTTTGACGGGACTTTTATTGGCAGGTAGCTGATGTAATAAGGAGTAACTTAGGCTACTTTTATTTTAGAAAAAATACACCCCGGACGAAGCCGGGAGCGGGCCGCTAAATGTATTGCTAAGCGCAAAACTCGAGAACGGGTGGACCGATTTTAATTCTGTCTTCACTCATGGACAGAGGGATAATCAGGGAAGGTTTTTACGTTAAAAAAAATGCACCTCGGGCGAAGCCAGGAGCGGACCGCTAGTAATTAATAAGTAAACGAGCCGTGTATCATTCACATATAACCTAATCTCAGAAACGGCTTAACATATTTGGATGAAATTTGGCACACATATAGTTTATTACCTGGATTAATGTATAGGATACGCATAGATAATGTATCTAAGATATGTATAGATTATACAGATTTTCTAGAGATGATAGTTCTGCCTTCATAGTATCGCACATTTTGGTGAAAATTATCGGTACTTCGTAGGCAGTTTATTGAAAGACCAAACGGCAAAAATATAATGAAAAAAATTATATCTTTCTAATTTTAAAACATTTATTCCGGAAAGCCTTCAAATAACAAAATCCTCCCGAATTTGCCGGAAAGTCAGTATAAGTATGTATACGCGAGAGTTACACGCGTTTTTATATAAGAGAGTATAAATTATGCACAAATATTACTACGATCACGAAACTCACTTTTTTACACTTAAAAAAAAACCTGTTTTAAGTGTAAAAAAAAGTAACTCAAGAAAAGTAATTTATTAACTTTTCTTGATAACTTAATTACTGACTTTTTACGTCTACCTCGTCTTCGGCGCTTTAGTCTCTTACGCAGTATTATCGAAAAGCTTGTCTATAGTATAGTATTATATAACTCAAATACTTTAGGTTACGTAGTTTATAATTTAATACAATGACATGTTTAGTGTTTTATTTAAAATAATTACCTACTTAGAAGTAAAATTGAACTATATAGAAAATATAGTAAAGCGTGAGCACAGGCGTGAGTCATAATGTGAAATTCTATTATATAGGGTATTATAGAGAGAAAAAACTTGCTAAAGAAATTACTTCCCCAATACATTGAAGATCCTCTTCCAAAACTTATCGAATGCAATAAATGTTTATAAAAAATGCATTAAAATTATCACTTACAAATTAAGTGTTCAGCTTTGTCGTGGACATGGCCGAGTGTTTTACGTGAATACGTGTACGTTACGATTAATATTTTCTTTGAGCGTATTATATGTATATATCCAACGAATTTGAATATACCATATACGATTATATCAAAAAATTCTTTAATTCTTTGTCTATCGAGTGCTGTAATTAAATTTTACATTTAAATGATAGATATGTAGCTACAGCAACAAACTGTATCCCCCAATTTCGATATCATCAGTTCTCTGAATTGCTTCCCACTATGGAAGCAAATTTACGTCAAAATATTACCAATGCAGAAGAGTTAAGAAATCTCTTCTAATAAATATGCATAACCCCAACAACCCCAATAAACATTTGCACTTTAAAATAGAAAATGTGTGCGATAACAAAGTGAGTTCCAGTAGTAAGGACGCGGACGAGGGAGAATTTAAATTATGAAGACACACAATCCATACGATATGTATGTCTATGTATACATTCTGGGTCTTATTTGATGACACTTAATGCTGCTCGGATAACTTTGTACAAGGAAACGCGGGAACGGGCATAACAATGGAATCATTTGAATAAGAAAAAATTGGAACGTTTTTTAAATGATATAATTCGTAGACATTATACGAAATACAAAAATGTCTAATTCGTAAAAGGACTTCATAACGAAAATGAAAAAGTCTGATTCGCAGTCATTTGGGCAGCTCGTCCGGCGGCAGTAACAAGCACTTTACAGAAGACCACTGTAAAATAACAGCATATGTGCTGTTGAGTTTCGGTAAGTGAGTAAGGGGGATCCCAGAGCCCATTATCGTCAGCCTCTCTTTCGACTTTAACATTTAAAAAAATCGCACTGATTCTAATCATTATTAATAATCATTATTAGTCGCTTACAACTTTTATGTACAATGATTTAAAAATTTAAGGTAGTTATTAAAATTTAAAAATTTAGTAGGTTCCTAGCTCGTAATTGGTGGTTTGGAATGATCGCGATTGGCAGTCTCCCAGTTCAGTCCAACCTAATGTCACGAGGTTACGAGACCAAATTTCAAATGTCACAGACGGTTGGTGTTCATTTTGGATATACTCCAAGGTTCGTTAATTTCCTCCCATATATGTGATAGCCGCTTTTTGTAAACGTCTTTTAAAAAACTCGAGTAGGATTTTAATGTTAAAATATATGATTTTACGCATATGACCATAAGCTATGACGTTAATTACTTAAGCACTACTTATTTATTTCATTTAAGCACATTACTTAAGTACAACTTATATTGTACTAGTGACCCAGCCCCGGGCTTCCCACGGAGTTGAATTTTTTTTTAAATATTTTCTTACTCTTAGCCGCTCATAGAGCTATGTAAAGAGCTAAACTCGGGGTTAAACAGCAAGATCCAATCAGGAATGAGGAGATCCATAGACGAACGAAAGTTAGCGACATAACCAGTTAAGTGGCAATGGGCAGGACACAAATTACGGAGAGCCGACAACCGCTGGAAAAGGATCAGTATCCGATCATCGGACTAAGTAATCGGACTACTGATACTAGGCTCTGGAGCCTAAGGTTCTCGAATGGAGGGTACGGACGGGCAAGCGCAGCGCAACTAGACATCCACCCACAACGTGGACAGAACTACCTGATAAGGGTCGCTGGTTGACGGTGGATCCAAGCGGCTTCAGACCGATCCTATTGAAAAAAATATAGGGAAGGCCTATATATATATACCTTTTTTTTTTGACGCTAGGAAATGCGTTACGCATACACATACCGTCTGGGGGGACGGTGTGGTTATGTGGGACTCCCCTCCCCCTAATGAGGGAGTTATACCCACTAAAACCTAGTGGCGGTCTTCCACAGCAGCAGGAGGATCCTCGCATTAGCGCACCAGGGTCCTCCATCGCTATGCCCCCCATTTTACGGGAGGGCACCCCCCATGGATGCTAGTCGCATCCCTTAACACGCGGCAACACCCCGACCGCTCGGGGTGTTGTTCGTAAGGCCTATATATACCTATGTACAGCATTGGACATCCTGAGGCTGAGGTGATTACAACCTAAAAAAACATTAATATTCATAAAAACCATTGAGTTCTTTCAAATTAAATGAAGAATTTCTAAATGAGAGAGATACTATATGGTAACTTCATATGAAACTTTCCTATATGTACGTGAACGCTATGTTTACACAATTACTTCGTCGGCTCCGTCCCAGTTCCGAACTTATAATGAGTCGGCCACTAATGTACATGAGAGACAAATTAATAGATATTATCCAAGTTACATGGGAAGATCACATTCGAATAGCACACCAGAGCAAGGTCTAATGTCAACAGAAAATGTATGAAAATTCAAAAATAAATTGTTTAAATTCAAATTCAATATTGTTCGTAGGATAGGATCGTGCAATTAATGAAATTAAATTCAATAATAGTAAATCTAGGTAATAAACCATACATGCATTTGACATTGACATAGGCATTGACATTGACATTACTAAAAAAAAAACATTAAACCTATTTTTGTTACTTGGGGACACCGTCATTATCTATTAGTAACATAAAAATTAATTAGTTTGATTGATTTTTTTTAAATTCGTTTACTAGATTAGGTATTTTTTAATCCTACTTGCAGATTCATTTTTAATAATTGTAATAAAAAGAAAAACAAAAACGTGTTGTTTTACCTTATTTAAAACAAGAACCAATTGAATATTAGATGACACTTAATGGTTTTGGCTAAAATAAATATTATCCGACTGTCGTTTGAAAAGGTTAACTCGTTACGAGATTCAATGATCCGAGACTCCGTTGACCTAGAATAAATCGTATTATAGCCTTATTTACCTTTTTAAGTAAACTGATTTAATTTAAAATAAACCTTATTGTATACTAATAAAGTCAGTTTTACAATGTGCACTGCTTGAAGTGGCACTTTGAAAGCGACTTTTATCTCAATCTAATCGAGTTGATATCGATTCAAGAGTCCATTTAAAATTTTAAATATTAATGCACTTCCAATATTGTACCTATTGTCCATCGTGAAGTTGTAAGCTTTATTTTTTTATTTTAAAAGTGAATGAATATGTCTTTAAATTTTCTTCCATAGAATAGAATAGAAATGCAATAATTTATTTGTTGATCATATAGATAGGTATTTCAATTAACATTTGATCTATATGACCTACAATTACTGGCATACAAAAAATTCATCTTAATTCTAAATTAAACAATGTAACAAATAATTAAAAATTATCAAGTTTTCCTATAATATTTGATGTCAAGTATCAATTATCCAATGTCAAGGTTTGAGGATATTCAAAATTCAAAATTCATATTAGCTAATTAATCAAAATATGGGTCAATGTGAACCAGTTCTTATCTATATTTACATATTTACCTAAAACTAAAACTCAATATAAGAATGGACCAAGGTTGTAGGTACCAAGGACGCTGGCAGCATTTCCTCGTTGAATGGCCAAACTAATACGTTGGCCGAGGAAAGCGCCAGCTCTTTGGTCTCCCGTCGCATCAATAAGCCTCTTCGAAATAACTCCGAATGGTACAAAACTATATTCGGCGCCGAGGCCACTATATTTAAGAATTTTATTTTTCTCAGCCGCCTCTGCTGCGGTTGCTGCCTTTGTAGATGTTCCATGGAGATGCGAAGGGGCTAGTGTGTCTACACAGGTAGCATCCCACACCAGCACTCTACCCAATCTCCATGGAATCAGAGACATCCCATCCGGTCTCCTACCATCGTTTCTCAATATACCTGAGGGCTCTAAAATGGCTGGTACATTGGCTGACGCAAGAGACCAAAAGATTATTTTTAGTCTGCTGTTCCTTTGTTCCTTTACTGTGTTGGTATAAATTATTATATATTTTGGACGCTATACCCAATATGCCTTTTTTGATGCTGTAGCCAAAAATATATATATCTATCATCTACATCCAAAATCTATTTGCACCACTCGATAACTAAAGGATCAAAGAATTTTTTTGTATATACATATCTTGGTATCTATACATACCATAAAGGCGTAAACTAGCCATTAAATTTAAAAATTGTACTCGTACTTACGTTACCAAGGTCAAAAAAGTAGTTTTTAGAATTTTTGCCTTTTTGTCTGTGCGTTTGTGCACGCTAATCTCAGAAACGGCTTGACGGACTTGAATCAAATTTGGCACACATAGGATAATTTTTATCCTGAAATAATTGTTTTATCCTGGTTTTCTAGGATAAAAAGTTGTTAGCCAAAGTTGCGGGCATAGCTAGTTAGGCATATATGTATTCGAATTTGTTAGATACCTAATATATGTACTTTTAATAATATGACAGCCACACCCCATTTATTTGTAGGTCGTCTAACAGTGTTAAATTCTTATCTTTCAACGCGGAATTTGAATTCACTTAGAACTTTTATTTTATTTTATTTTTTATTATTTTTTTGTATTTTGGGGCTTTCACCTTAAAAAGGCATGTCAGCCCCAGAATTGAAGTTGGAATGGGTTGCCGAAAGAAACGTATAGGTATATATTGATGTTAGGAACTACCTACATTGTTGTGTTTAGTATAAGTTCGTGTCAGAATTAATTTCAGAAACTTCTAAACACTGTGGGTTTGCATGCTTCTGAAGGCACTATTACAAACTTAGTAAGATTACTTTCGCTATGACAACCGCAGAATATTATTAACTATCCATACTACTATTATTTATCCACAGATGGTGTACTTGTCTTTTCACGTATCTTCTAAGGAAAATCAGATTACCACCGACCATGGTGAGATCGGTTGGGTATGTGGGACCTCTATCCACTAAAAACCAAGTGCGACCATAATATAAAAAAAAAGTTCGAAACCTGAGGCCAGAAAAATGTGCACGTGAAAAATGTTACCTGAAAATGACAATAATTACTGTAGGGTTATTCTGAACTTATTAATATTTTCGTAATTAACATGAACTGGATAATTTAAAACAAGCAACGATTGAATGTCGATCGTACTTGAAGATAGAGTCAAAATAAAAGGGTGATTCATAAATTACCTTTGAACCATTAGTTACTGAATCATTTATGCAGTTATAATGGCCTGTACGATTACAGCCCAACTAAAACTTAAATAGAATACAATGTTTGGAAAACTACAAAAAGCCGGTTAGTGATTGTTGTGAATGACTTGTAAATGTAACGGTCATTAGTGGCTTCGTTGATTTTGAATTAAAAATTGAAGAATTCAATTTTGTACACGTGTCTTTGAAATTTTAATGGAGTTTAAAATAAAAGTTCTTCCACACTAACTTATCGAAACAGAGCAACAACGACGAAACTAATAAAATATAATAAATGCGAAAGTGAATTTGTTTGTTTGTTACGCTTTCATGCTTTAACTACTCAACAAATTATGATGAGATCCATACTAATACTATAAAGTAAACTAAAGTACTTGCTATACTATAAGTAGAGTAAGTAAAGTATAGATAGTATAAGTATACTCTGTCTGTCTGTCTTTTACCTTTTCACGCCTTAACTACTCAAACGATCATCGTGAATTGTGAAATTTTGCATACACATTTTCATGGATGCAGAAAAAGACATTTTCATCCAGAAAAAAAGTACCGTTCCCGAAGGATTATCTGTAAATGTAAAGTTCGAGTGAATATAGACATTTTCTGGGTTAGCTTGCTCCATCGTCGGCCTCGCCTTTACTGCACGGCTAGTTGCTGGGCAAGAGCAAAGCCACTATTAATATAAAAAAAAAATATGTATAAGGTGATTATTCTTTTGTTTAAATGCAATGTGTAAAAATTTCAAGTCAATCCGTCCGTCCGGCTAGTTTTTGAGTAATACCTATGGTAATACACAAACCAATGTATAAGGTTAAAATTCAACATAAAAATATATGAGTAATAAAGATTGAATAAATGTTTTAACACCTAAGAAATAGGGGCGCGGACGAATCGCGTGAAAAAGCTAATCACCTATAAAGCACAAACAACACCAAAAAATACAAGCGGGGATATTGTACTATCCGAGCACTGAACAGAACGAAAAAATTGAGCCCAAGTGTCCAAAGTTAGCGTGCAGGTTAAAGGTTCACTTGATGGCAAGTGAATATTATAAAATATTTATAAAGCACAAGTAACACCAGAAAATACAAGTGGAAACACGTGTATGGACTTCTGGTCGGCGCCACAACAATCTGTTTGGGTATAAGCCTTGACGCGGAGATGTTATTTGTGCTAAATTCTGTATGCGAATATGTTATCTAGCAGGAAATTTGATCGAATGTTGCCGTGCTTCTAGTTTTATTTATAAAAGGAATATATCAATCGCACAGAACGTTATATTTGTTGCGAACAAATATTTGTTCGCATGTTGCTTTTAAAGAGATATGTTGCATACCTTTAGCAGTGGAATGTTTTAATATAATATTAACAACTTAATTGGCAAACTGCGCTTCCATGGTACTAGCGAAGTGCCTCGACGAATTATTCGGGAAAGTTGACCGAAGTACGAAGTGCGTGGCTACACACTCGTTCAACTTCGCGAGGAACTCATTCGCGCTATTTCGAGTCCTTTGACTTGGGCGCAAAAACCGACAACAAATGGAAGTAGCACGAGGCGAGGTAAAGTGGGACGAGGCAAGACAAAGTACCCGTCCACACTCTCGTATTCGTTTCGCCTCGGGCTACTTCGCGAGTAGTGTGGAGGCGCAGAAAGAGGTAGAAACTCTGCCTGCTGTGCCAAAATTCGCAGGTTCGATCTCCGCTCAAGACAAACGTTTGTATGCATTATGTCTTATTGTCTTGCTCTGGGTGTTTCCTAGCAATATTTTCTGCATATATGTTTCATTAAGATGTTTAATGTGTAAGTTTGAAATGATTAATGTATATTGTACCTCTGGGTATAAACATGTACATACGTCTGGGACACCAGAGCATATTTCTTTATCCTAATGAATTTCCTTTGATCTATTAAGCCTATTAATTTTAACACATATGGCGTTGCCTATGTTAATAAGCGATAGTCAACTATCATCAAGTGACCGTTAGCCTAGGAAGAGCGCCGCACGGTCTCGATTCGACTCCTTCCCGCCTCCGCCTCGACTTTTGCAGTGAGCAGACGCCCATATGATTACATTAAAAATTGTATATGTAGAAGAGGAGCGCCTATTTATCGCCTCCTACACGACGCCGCCTCGACGCCGGCACCTCGTCTCTTCTCCAGTGAGCAGAGTCCCTAACAACACGAAGTGAACTAATTGAAGATCGCTTTAATTGCTCGTTATTCTGCCACAATCTTTGTTCGAAAGTTAAATGCGTAAAATATTGTCGAGAACTTGTTTACTTTAGTTTGTTTGTAGACATTCAAGAAGGTCCCCCTAATTTGCATACTAATTGGTTTAATTTTCCCGAATTCTGATGTTTCATAAATGTTCATTTAGAATTTACTTTCAACATCAAAACAAGGCGAAGAATTAATTCGAAATACACTCCTCTGTATTAATTAAGAAATGTTTTTTTTTATTTGTTATTCTATTTCTAATTTTTTTCTCGGACATTTAATAGGTCAATCAGTTCTGTACGGAGATCATGCCATCAGTTTATTTTCGTTTTAAGGGTTTAAACTTGTAAAATTAGAAAAGAAGAAATTATAGATTTTATAATGATTTTAAGTTATAAAATCTATAATTTTATAGATTTTATACATCCAAAAAAAAAAATACTAAAAAATGCCTAAACTGCCAAGGTTTGTAACTCCATGCCAGCGTCTGTATTTCCGATCTCATATAACCCAAATCTTTTCAAAGTTCGAGTGAATAGGCATCTTCTGGGTGAGCTCGCTCCATCATAGGCCTCATCTTCGCTACACGTCTAGATGCAGGCCTAGAGGAAACCCATCTCTATTAAAAAAAATGACAAAAAATGTTTCAAAGTTTGCCTTCACAAACCTTTCGGGCGTCTCTCGCCTAAAATAATTTTTTTCATTAAAAAGAACCTTGTTTATATCGACACTTGAATGCAACTGTAAGTCACGACACAGTGCGTGTCGCGACCCCTTGTTTTTGACGACTTAAAGTATAAAAATATGTTATTACAGCCTTACTAAGCGAGGGTTAGAGGCTATTGTTCCTTACTGGTCTCCGAGACCGCATTGCGGTAACTGCCTTTGACAGAAACTTTAATGGCCAAGTAAAATGATTAGGGAAAAAATAAGTGTTCTTACATGAAAACATGGCCTAATTATTGTTAGAGAGCTCCTTTTGCAAAGGGCTTGAACTAGGTTGATCTATTTTATTTTGTCTTTTTTGGCTTTCACGACGTTTTCACTAAACGACAGTAGTATCTTTCACGAAGCTGTGCCATCAATAAGACGCCATTCAATACTTCTACAGCCATTTAATTTTCGATAAAAAAAAACTAATTCTGCACATTTTATTTCATACTGAGATAAGTAATTAACAGACACGTTAAACCTGAAGAATCAAAGCGATCAAATCATTCATTACGAGGCTAATTTTTAAACAGGCTCTCTTGAAACCGCGTTATCTTTTGCTCGAATAAAAAAAGCATCTTCAACGTTACCACGCCACGATACAAAAAGGATCAAATATTAATTACAAAAGTTCATTAGCACCTTAACAAAAGGCGAGGAGGCTGCGGGAATTGGCGTTAAAAAAAAACCAGGATGTGCTCGGCCTCTCGAATTATTGCCGGGGGATTGTGAAAAATGTTATCTCTATTTGATACGCGGATATAAAAATGTACTGGAAAGGAAATTGTACAGAATATTTATCTTTTTTTTTCTGTTTCACTTTTTTTATGTTATAGTAGGCCGACAGGCTGACGGTCCACTCGATTTTTAGGCAGAGGTAGGCAGAGCCCTTGCAGCACCTGTGGCGTTGCTTATGTTATAGGCAACGGTAGCCACTTACCATTAAGTGTACCGTCAGACTGTCTGTCGACCTTAACAGTAACAAAGAAAACAAATATCCTGCACAATTTCCTTTGTCCTCAAAGGTTTGTCCTCACTGACCCATTTGGATTGATAAAATCATGTATTGGTTTTAGATATTATGTCTATTACAAAAAAAATTAAGTATGTCGTTCTATACATGTTTCACGCTGATAGATTTTAGAGCAAGCGCAGACGCGAGGCACAACTACTTCACAATACAATTTCTTATTATTTTATTACTTATAATTTATAATACTAAAGTTTTTGAACAAAATATGTCAGGGCATTTTTAGATGTCATTGACCAGCTGTTTGGATTGTATTATACTATAAGTTGTATCTGTAAATACTTAATACTTTGTAAATATAAATCATGCTTAAAGTGTTCATCTAGTATGAACACTTTAAGCAGGTACGAATATTTCTTTTTTTTTTTTTTCTGTTTCACTTTTTTTATGTTATAGTCGGCCGACAGGCTGACGGTCCACTCGATTTTTAGGCAGAGGTAGGCAAAGCCCTTGCAGCACCTGTGGCGTTGCTTATGTTATAGGCGACGGTAGCCACTTACCATTTTTTTAGGTACGAATTTAAATGAAATCATTAATAAATCCAAACGGTAGGGCATATTGCGTTCCGCAGCTGTTATTAACAGGGCAGCCATCTGGCAGTAATAACCGCTTCAACATTTTTAAGACTATTTTTAAGACCTTAATACTAAGCAGCCGAGGGGTCAATTTATAATATGCGGATAAATATTTATTTTGTAATATGAATATAATATGTACATACTTTACTCATACATTAGTTTTATTAAATTTAGTTAATTATAGCTAAGTTAGCTAAGTATAATATTGAAATTTGTGGATCAATAGGATTAAAAAATATGTAAGTATTTAATTATATCTTAGAAAAATATTGCGATATATCGATTACGTGAAATATGTATTTTATCAATATGTATAAAATCTTATAAATAAAAATACATCTTTAAATATATTCCTAAGCCAAAAACTTGAGAATGTCTGAAACAATTCGGCTACATTGTTTTATTTTAAATATTCGTCCGAAGAAGGTTGAATGAAGGGAAAAACTGTAAAAAAAATTCCATGCGAATACAGGAGCATTTCGCTAGTCCTAAAATAAATAAAGTAAACAAAGTATCATTATAACAAAATGAATTTATTTGAACAAGCCACTTCACTTCGTTTTCACTTCGATTCGTTCAATTTATTTATATTAAGAGGAAGGTCCTTACGTTACGTTAAAAATCGACAAATGTTTCTGTTTTTTCTTTGATTTCTATACAAGTGATTTTAATGTGTTTATTTAGCTAATAATTCATAAACATTTAATTTCAATTTTTCATTACATCGACCCGCTTCCAACTTCGAACTTGATATTTTTTTTGAAGTAGAAAATAATCCATCGGCTAGTTATGTGGACAAAAACATACGGAAACTGATTTTTTTATATATCGATAATATAAAATTACGGATAGCAGCCAAGTATTTCAGTGGTTCGTATAAAAAATGCGAGAAACTTTAATTATGTGCAAACTGCAGTAGTTATAGCTGGTGCAGTACGCTTTGTATAAAATATTTCTCGCTCCTTCCACCAGAAGCGGCCTCTTTAACTGAAGCTCTTTGTTAAGCGACATGTTTGTTAAACGGTACATAATATGGAGTTTTGGACTATGTATTAATATACATATTAAACATTTATGTATTTAATAGCACATTTTTTATACAAAACGAAAAAAATCTTAAAATTCATTAATTTTTGTATCGGTTTCGAAAAAATACTTTATTGTTATATAGGTAACTAGTAGAGATATGGAAGAGCCTGGAGGAGGCCTATGTCAAGGGACAACCTGACTTACAGATTGTCGATATCAGTATTTAAATTAATGTAAAAAGTGTATGTATGTAACGTCAGTGAATAAAGGCTATTTTTATTTATTTATTTTATTTAACTAGTGGCCAGCACGGGTTCAAAATAAAAACTATCCTATCTTTTAAGTTGGACCAAATTACACATAGTTAGGAAATTTTATCAAAATCGGTTCAGTAGTTTAGGAGTTCATCCCGGAGACACAACGTGACACGTAATTTTTATATATAAGAAGATAAATTTATAAAATTTCCGACTTTTTTGCAAATCATAAACATAGCTTCCTAGTTTTTCGCTCTTTCTATTCGTTAGGTGGTTTACAAAAAGTTAGGGGAGAAACAGACAGATAATAACAGCTACTTATTGAATTTGATTCTTTTATATGGGTTGCAGTTATCTCATAATACGTCATAGATATAATAGATTCATGAAATTATTATTTTTTAATTTCACAAATATTATAATTATTTTTTCTTTTAATAACAATAAATTTAAAAAAATATATAAATGAAAATAAATATTTATAAGAAAAAATTAAAATTAAGAAAAGAAATAAATACAACATTGGAATATAATAATTTCATTTTTCTTGAATTTTACATTACAATTTCTTTTATTTCAATGTAATTAGGGCGTTACAGGGTATACAATAATTTATTTATAAATAACTATAATCTTGAAAGTTGAATTGAAAAATCTGAAACCTTAATAAAAGCAGGAATCAACTTTATCACATTAATCATTAATACATTAAGATACTCGCTTGTCAAGTCTAAATTTTCCTTAAAGGCATTTCGTAAAGTAGAAAAAATAATGAGATGAAAGGAAATATTATACAGATTTAATATTCGAGAAACGTCATTCTCAAATTACATATTAAATTTAATTTAATATTATTTAAAAAAAGTGCTTTTTAAAAAATTAACCGTGTATTTTCTGAAACAATGTAGGTACTTCAGGGTGGAGTTTAACTGGGACTGAAAACCTAAAACTATAAAATAGAAGTTATTAAACTATCAGTCTTAAGTCATACTCAAAGTAAAACTATAGACAATTTTTTTCTTTTATTGTTTCAGCTTTTACATAAAAAGAAAACATCTGCCAACAGGCAGAATCGTGTCGAATGATCTATCAAAGGTTTATATCAATTTGTTATAAAATTTATTTTTAAAAAAATCTAAAAGAACTTACCTTTAACACAAGTTATTTACGTATGCATGGGTGCAGAATTGAATGGCTATCGAGTCTCCACTCATTTCATTCATCTGAATCGATATAGGTATTAACAATTGTACCTAGGTATATAGATTCATTCCATTCAAACTATAACAAAATTGAGCCATGAAAGCATCATATAAGTATAGGTTCCACAGGGATTGTCTAAAGGTATAAAAACTAATATATTTTCATTTTTCAACGCATACGAAGTCACGGACGCCGACTAATTCAAAAAATATTATCCATGTTTTGTCCTGACTGACTATCAACGCACAGCCAAAACTACTAAGCCTAGAAAAGCTGAAATTTGGGACATACTTAGCTTTAGGCATCCGCTAAGAAAGGATTTTTCAAAATTTCAACTCCGTGTGAAGCAGGGAATGAGTCGCTACTATCGTAATTATTGTTAGGGAAGAATAAGCCACAATTTTATTCTTCCCTTTTGGCTACGGTAAATTCACTTTGGCGAATCTGTCACTAAACTCATAGTAAGTTAATCAGAAATACGGGGCTAAGTGCACGATGTATCCCGCAGGGCTTGATTAGGGAAGGCTTTATGTGACCAATAACTATATCGGTATTACGAGTATTATATTCAATTTATACATTAGATGGCTTACAACTAAGGCAATGATAGGCTATAGTGGGATAGGTCGCATGCACAACTAAGTACGCAGATTGTCTGAAAAAGAATAAATCAATACGTAGATAATAATCAATAAATTAATAGAAATTTTAATGACTGAATAACTGAGGAATGAGGATACAGGATAGAGGATGAGGAACAGCTGACGTTCACATGGCTTCATGATACAGCTCTCCCAAGCATCTGATGATTTCCTCTCGATTGAAAATTTGTCATATTATAGTTAACCTAATATCTTGAAGAAAAAAGAAAGTTAGCTGGCTATAAAATGGTGGATTATAGCGTTAGCTGATAACACGAACTTGAAAAAAAAAGAGTGATTTCTTCTCAGTTGTAAATTTGTCACATGATAATTTATCTGCTATTATGAATAAAATAAAAATGTCAGCTGGTTTATCTCCATGAATTATTATTATTATTTTTTCACAGGGCTTCATGATACAACTCTCTCAAGCATCTTAAGAATTATCAAATTCATCAAAAGTTGTCAAGTTGATCAAGAGTTATCAAAATCAAGTTGACCTAATTTGAAATCGATGCACCTGTCTCGCTCTAGTTATCGAGTTTATAAAAGAGAGTGATAGGAACAACACTACCTGGATCCTGGAGAATTTGGGATTAATTCATAATAAGCGAGGAACAAGTCATGCCAGACCAATCCCTCATCGCATTTATTACGCATAAGTCCATAGAGAATTTTAGTTCTTCGTTACTACTCATCAGTTTTCGTTCCAAAGTATTGTTGTGGTAAAAGATTTTGTTTGTTTTATTACAATAATACTTATTAATCGACTCAGAGCTAATAATGTGTCAAGTGTTTTGTATATCTACTTATATTTTATTAAAACAATAACAAAAACAATGGTATCTTGAGTTTTTTATATGGGGTTTCTTAGCTAGCAACACTTCAGCTCAGCCTCAGAAGTCCGGGTTCGAATCCCGGCAAGATGAACTTCAGAAATTATTATTTTTTAAACTTGGCTCTGCCTGGATCTGGAAAGTAGTGGCTGGGCACACTGCTCAGGTATTTGGACAGCTGCTCAGCATTTGAAAGAGGGATAAAAGGGGAAGGTTTTTATATATAAAAATTGCACTAGTAAGAAATAATTGCATCATTTTCATTAAAAAACAGCACTCCTTGTATTTAAGTATTAAATTATTATTTTTTATTGTTTTTTTTTTTCCTCTTTTGAACAGACCTTCATTCATATAGTCCCCCCTTATGTATACTCTAGTTAGTCCCTTTTTTAGTCTACAATTTCTACTGCGTAAGAACATCACGATGTCTAAACTAAATTGACCGAGGTGAAGCCCCGTCGCTGTGTCGACAATCGTTTCGTTAGGAATCGCGTTGGAAATGTTTGTCTGTTTACATAGTCAAATGTTGGGACCAATGTTTGCATTCGTTCGTCCTTGGCCCTCTAATAAACGTCAACTTATTGATTTGTACAAAGTAAACACTTTTTGGGACTATAGGTACTTTTCGTATTGTATCATAAGATTCCGTATTGATTATTCAATCTTCCTAAAGTAAGTTGAACTTTAGGAAGTTATCTTTAGGTGCTTAAGTTGGCACAAAAAAAACCAAAAAAATAATAATACTCACTTTATTTATTTATTTATAATGTTAAACACTGCTTTAGCAAACATAGTGCTATACCAAATAAATGCAAGCATTCTAGGCAAGAAGATCATTTGCCAGACTATTGACTTGCTAAGACATCTGAATCTACTGCAACTAGGTCAGACGTCCGGGCAACACTAAATATGTCTCGATGCTGCAATTTGGCCTGAAGCCCCGGCCAAGAGCTCACCATTCGCAACGTATGGTTGAACATGGCAACATTTACCTATAGATGTAGCAACCACAGAACACAAAACAAACCAGAATCCGCGTTTAATATGCAAAATTTCATTGTGATCAATTAAGCGGTTTTTGAGTCCATAGTAGATTTCAAGGCCTCTGAATATTGGTATCGAAAATAGATCGGTTTATTTCAACCAAAAAATATATTACAACTGTTTTATCTTTGTTATTCTTATTTTCTTAAACTTTTTTTTTACATATTGCCCAAATATGAATGTAGAAAATGCTGTTTTAGGTGATTATCAAGATTAGAACAAACTTTAACGCACATCAACTTTTTCTTAGAACCATTAAAGGCATCCAACCAGTAGATTTTAAAATTGTGATAAACCTTTATTAGAATCGCTTGAGTTGATAAGGCTTTAACACGAAACCAATAGCTTTTGTGCATGTAACATAAAAAATAGTCTGAGTCCTTTGTTTTAAACTTAGGTCAATAAGTAGGTACTTAAAATATGGCAAAAGTTATATTTTTATTTACATTATCTAACGGAACATACACTTTAATAAGACATTATCGTCTCCTACGTTATATTTATTGTACAGTATTAAATTATTTCTTTAAGTTTCTTACTATCCCTACTAGAGACAAGAAACTTAAAGAAATTCAGGTACTTAAAGAAAAGCAGCTTCGACCTACAATTCAAATTGTGGATGAAGAGTACCCTATGTCCTTTCTTGTATTCCTGACAACGTGTATACAAAATTTCATGATGATCCGTTGAGTAGTTAAGACGCGAAAAGGTAACAGACAGAAAGACATATTATAGACTCCAAGCTTTGTATAAATATAGTTTACCAATTGTATCGTAAATACGTGATTACTGTTATAAGTATAACTGAATTTTGTACCCACTCAAGCTTCCACTGCGATCTAATAACCCTACAGCCATAATACACAAAGCAAATACTTCGATGGGAGCTAAGTGTCAAAGTTTGACATGAAACTGTCATGTTTGTAATTAGATTTGCAAGCAATTACCTACTGATTGAACGCCAAAATTATCTTAATTAATTTTTGAGTATATCCATTTGTTTGCATATTGATTTTTTTTCCGAATCTATCAAGAATTTAGATTGAAAGACTCTTTGAATGAAAGTTGAAAAATTATAATGAAAATTATAATAAATATAGAAATAAAATATAAATAGGTATTTTATAAAGATGATTGAAGATGTTAAAATACTCGGACAATAGGCATTCGACGTAACATTAATTGAATTGAATTTCAATTCAATTCCAGTCATTTGACTTGACAGAAACAAGGACAGAACCCCCTTATGGAAGACCACCGTGAAATAACAACACGTGTTCTGTTTGTGTTTCGGTTAATGAGTAAGGGATGTCAGAGTCCATTATCCTATCCCTCTACATCGGCAGCGTACTAGCAACACTTAATACTACTTAGTAGTACTACTTATAGGCGACGATAGCGACTACCACTAAATGGGCCGTCATCTTGTCTACCCGAACTAGACATATATTTAAAAAAAAACTATAATTGCACCCGTCGATTTAGAATAAACTGAGTTTTATTTTTTATTAGAGATGGGTTTGCTCTTGACCAACAACCAGCTGTGTAGCAAGGATGAGGCCTATGGTGAAGCGAGCTCACCTAGAAAGTCCCTATGAAGTTTCTTGTTATAGATTCATTTCAAAGAAACTAGTAATTGTAAAAAATAACTTTCATAACTGAACCTATTTTTTAAAAAAAAATTTTTTTTAAGTTTTTTTTAGTTGAATCATTCACACCGAAACCTACGGTGGTTCATACTTCATACCTTATTTTTAAGCAATGTTACAATGCCCACTGAAATATTTAAAAAGATACAATAAATTGGTGTTGCGTGAAGCTGTTTCAAAAGCAGTATTAAGCGAAATATACTCCGACACGCCAAGCTGACATTAACAAGCTTATCTCTGGTCACATCTTCCACCCTTAACAATCATTACTATTATCAATCAAAGGTAATGGTCATTTTTTGAATTATTAAACTACATATCAGAATGTATTTTCTTAGGGCCAAGGTATTGGAGCCTCTGAATCTACTAGAGACGACGTGGTGAAATTGATCAACTTTTTATTCAAATCCAGCGTACCAGTAGGATACGCACGGCTTATCCATCGCTTTGTTGGATAATGTTTTTTACCATAATTTCGCTGAATTAAAAAAAAAACAATACTAAATGTCAAATACATCTTTACCAAGAAGCTACGAAAAATTACAATGAAACACTAAAAACGTTTTACAGAAACTCAACAAAAGTTGGCGCTAAATAAATAGAATTAAATTATCAATTTTGGCTCTATAGATTAGCCTTAACTATTTATGACACAAATACCATCAAACGGTAAAGAAAAAGTAATATGTACTTAGATTTTTCTTCGAAGTTGATAAGAATAAAATATTTAAAAGGAATCCAAGACAACATTATATTGGAACTCCTGTTCTATTGCTATAACGTTAAGTCACATTTCACTCGTGGTCGATATCTGACGCAAACTCAAAGGACCTTTTATGAAACACATTAGCTGATTAAATCAGATATGAACAGATCCAGATCGCTCTTCGGAAACCTACAAAACATTACGGCCTTAATTAATAAAGTGCATAGCATTCATGGATTGTGTACGGTTTATATCTTCTATCGTCTCACTAATATTAAGGTAGGTCGCACATCAAGGGATAGTAGCTCACTTTTGGTTGCTGTAACCATCCGCACACATACATACTGTGCCGTCAGAACTACTGTACACGACATAACTTGCATAAACGATTCTTCTGTCGCTAGAGCGATCATTTCCTTCATAAAATCAGTTGCTAAAGCGACGAGAACGATCGCTCACGCGTTTGTGCAGTTGCTAAGTTGTAACAAACAACTATATATAATAGAATCCTAACGAATACGTGTGTGAAAGTAGCCATAGTAGCCAGTTTACGGCCTCAGTAGAAATCCAGCAATGCAACTCAGTTAGTCGCACGATAGTAGACAATTTGCGGCCTCAATACAACTCCGGCAAAAGAAGTCAGTTAGTCGCGCGATAGTAGAAAATGTGCGGCCTCCCTAAGACTCGATTTACACGAGGAAACCACTCAAACTAGTGTGAAGGAAAATCAAGCGCGACATTAACATTATTAATAAACTATGTTAATGTTTAAATTAATAAAAATAAAATTTTAATTATAAAAATAATCCAATTTGTGAATTTATATGTAAAAATAGAATGTGAGAATTTGTTGTTTCATAATTACATAATTATGTATTAAGTTCACATTATTTATAAGCTTACCTTATTGACTTGTTTTTGTATTATTTTCTTTGTAAGTATTTGTTATTGTTTTTAATATTTTCTCATATACAAATAAATCCTCGATATATGCCGTCTCGATAATAATGAACTAAAAGAATTTATACTCGGAGAGAAAGTTTTCAAAATGTCCAATAAAAGATCATCAAATTATATAGGTACTTAGATACTTAATTCGTTTACCTTATCAAAAGACATTTTGCGTGTCAAATAAATTGCTTCAATTAACCAGGAATTGGGCATCTGAATTTCTGGCCGAAAAACTTTCACTCCAAGTTATTAAAACTTTACATTTGAAGTAAGTAAAGGATTTACCTCACAGTAATTTATTACGAAACACCGACCCTAGCACAAAGGTCATGTGGCTAACATGTAAGAAAGAGACGGATTGATAACAATCCACTAACGTGTGAACGGGACAGATATAGTTGGCACGTCATTTACACATCAGTTGGTTGGCTTTTGCGCGGGCCTCGACGACTTTTAGAGTGACATTAGAGTGCTGTAATATTTACACAGAGATGTTGTTAATTTTTACTATATTTTTCTTACGAAATCTTAAAAATTCTTCAAAATTTTGTTTTTACTATACACTGCCGTGGAATAATATGCAACATCATAACGTATTACAAATCAACGGTTTAGGTATGATTCCTACTTTTTAATGTGTCAGTTTTTAATTTATTGTTATTTGCACAAAACGTTCAGAATATTCAACAAAACAGAAGGCGCAATGGCGCATAATTCTGAAGCAATATAATGTAATATACAATATATATACTGTATATTCAAGCCAAGAATACAACGCAAACAATGTAAACAAACCCGGAACTGTCCTTTTCTTTCACACGAAGCGGCCGGTGCTATCTGTTTCTTGGTATAGGAAGCCATCTTGACAACCCTTGAAGGTTTGTTTACATTCTTTGCGTTGTCTCGTTGGCCTTACTTTATTTTATTTTATTAGTAAACTATTAGCTAGTATATTATTTATTAGCGCTACTTTATTAGCGAGTAGTCATATTTTATTTAAATTCTACAATATTGTGTCGTTCCGACTTTTTAAAATGCCATTGAAATTAAAATGGAATAAATGAGAAGAAATAATGCACTGATGACAAATGGCGCTGAAACGTGGTCTCTAATTATGGGCCCCGTAAGAAAGCTCAACGTCGGTCAACGAGCTGTGGAGAGGGCTACATGCTTAAGGTTACACTGCAAGATTGAATCAGGAACGAGGAGACCTGTAGATGTAAGAAAGTTATCTACATAAGAGGGAGGATCAGTGAGTAGAAGTGGCGGTGTGAGGACACATAGTACGGAGAGCCGAGGATTACTGAGGCCGGGAGGTTCTCGAATGGAGGCCACGGGCCAGCAAAGGACGTCCACCCACAATGGACAGACGATCTGATAAGGGCCGTGCGTTGACTGCTGATCCAGGCTGCTTCTGAGCGGTCCTTTTGAAAAATTATAGGGAGGCCTATATCCAAAAGTGGACGTCGTACCTACGGATGAGATGTTGAATAAGATAAGTAGGTTTACATTTCAGTAACATCCGCCTGTCCATCACATATTCTGAGTAAAAAGGAATTTAATATCAACTCTATGTAAGTTATATCTAAAAAGCGGCGGACTCAAAAGGTGGATCTGCCTACGGACTCATCCACTATTCAAGGCCTCTGTACACTCGCTAGACTAATTTACTGATAAAATTTATTTAAATTTTAAAATTAAAAAAAAAATCCTATATAATTCTTTTTGATAATCACGTGTGTAGTGTTTTAATATTTCGTATGAAAGTTCGAGTAATTTCTTGTGATTAAAGCTCAAAGCATTTGGATAAGCCGAGAGATATTATATTTTATACTGTTGAACTATTATCTCGCGGGGTTAAATACTGAGATAAAAAGTACTACTAATATTATAAATCCTACTTTTATAATAAATGCGAAAATTTGTGAGAATGGATGGATGTTTGTTACTCTAACACGCAAAAGCGGCTCAACGGATTTGAATAAAATTTGACACACACATAGTTTATTACCTCGATTAAGATATAGGCCACTTTTTATCCTGTAAAAATTATAAATTCTCGAAGGATCATCAAAAATATAAAAATTGGGCGCCACTGTAACCGTGGTACGCCACCATTTTAGGTGAGGTTAACTAGGCGAGAACCTATCGCGAATCCCTATTATCACAATTTTCCTTTACCCTCACAGGGTAGGAACACTTTATAGCCACTAACCATAAAACGGACTGTTTTAGTTTACCTGCCATCTTTAAAATAAAAAAGGAACTAATATTTTGGATCAGACTGTACTTTTGACCCTATTAAGCTATGTCTCTAAAACAAATTTCACTCCTATGAAATAGATGCCTTCGGGATTAGTTTGAATTCTATTTGAAACACTATCTACAGAACTTGTAAACGTCTGTGGCTTTTCAATTCAATTATATATAGGCACAGATATAGGTAATTAGTATTTGTCAGGGGTAGGATAGACCAAATTTTACATCAATCGATCTTATGGAAGTTAGTGAAATCCTTCTACGGACGTTTAAACGCCTGAACAGATCTCCATAAACGAGCTCTATCACATCAGCTTTCAAACAAAAAAACGGATCAAAATTGGTCCATCCGTTTGAGAGTTACAATTCCATAGACAGTAGGGTGGGTCAAAAAAATCTAATATTTTTTTCAAATCTGACACACGAAAACTAGTTGCTAAGTACCTCTATAAAGTACTTACCAAGTATGAGCTCTTAATATTAACGGAAAAATTATCCTCATAATTTTCCATGTTCAGTTTAGTCTCATATTAAAATGGTCATATCTTATCACCAATAGATTGTTAAACCAGTTTCATAGTCAATGTTCATAGGAAATTGAACGCTCTACAAATTGAAAACTCTACTTTTTTTATTAATCTAACCATTTAAAAGATAATCAAGGTCAAAGATTGAAGAATTTAAAGGAAAATAACTTTTTGTTTTGAATTTTGTAACTTACTAAAAATAATTATTGTCAAATGAGTTTCAATTATTTCTGTAAGAAATTGAATGCTCTACAAAAAAGGTCTGTTATACTTTTTTTTAATCTAACCATTCAAAAGATATTCAAGGTCAAGGCTGCTAATATAACGGGTATTAGCGACCAACTCCTGGATTCGCACTGGTGCAATATTTTTCCTGCAAATTATATAAACAAACCATCGAAATAATATATCTACACAAACTGCATTAAAATGCGTTGCGTGGTTTACAAGATCTAAACCTAAGGGACAGACGGCGGGAAGCGACTTTGTTTTATACTATGTAGGTACAGATATAATATTTTACAAAGGATAAAGAATAAGAAGTGATTCTCTTAATATTCCCTTTAATTGTAAACACGCCCGGTCGAAATTCGAATCTGCGTCTCCTGATTAATTGATAGTTGTAGCCAAGCCACATTCGAATCTAAGCTGGTTATATAATCGTAACCTGTATGTATAAGCACTGAAAATTATTTTTGAACCACTTCATTAAAAAAGACTTACTATTTTTATTGAAATTGACTATTGACTATTCATTGAAATTTAATACAAATATAATTTTATGCATGAATTCCTCTACGTGAAAACGGTTTCAAAATTCATTCGATAGCGCTCGTTTGTAAACGAGTCATTGAGATCGGAACAATATATTACTGATGGTTGAATTCGTGAGCAGTATTGGCTGAGCATATCTTGATTAAAATTAAATACGTACAATTAGTGATATGTGTTAATAGTTTCATAGACATATTTATGTTTACCTGACTCAATCATCACCAGTGGATGTTACCTTCACAGTAATTCGCGAAGACGACTTAAGGATTCGGTGCGACTTAAGAAGTAATACTTAAGAGTAATACTTGGATAGATGACGATATTTCAACATACCAGATTTTACTTTAAAATATTAATTTAATGCCCTTTCCGGGATTTACCACTGTCTCAAACTAACCATGCCATCTGTTACAGTGATAGAAAACTAATTTCTAAATGAGTAGTGGCAGAGCACTGCGTTTCACAGATATTTTCGCGATCTTTTATTGTTTTTTTTTTTAATATATTTGTGTAGTTAATATTTTCACTAATAAATTTTTTATTCGGCCGTTAGGAAATACCTCCCTCGGCCACCTCGGCCTCACGTCATTACTAATTCTATGGAAGAGCTTTGATAATCACTTTTGATGCATAACAGCCAGACGCGACATTTGACTGAATTAGATTAGTCCAAAATAAGAACGAATCTAAAAATATTCAGCAGCCCTCCAGTAATGTTTAAATGCCAAATCAATGCGTCCATTAACGTTATCTTCTATTTATATAACACATTAGCAACCCGACCGGTCTGGAATTGGAAACTAGTGGCAGTGCACACTGCGTTTCGCAGTCATTTGGGCAGCCCGTCTGGAGGCAGTAACCACTCCATTGCAGAAGATCACCGTGAAATAACAGCAATTGTTCTTGTGTTTTGATATGTGATTAAGGGGTGCAAGAGTCCATTGCCCAATAACTTCCTAATTCATATCCTTAGATAATCCTACTATAGACCATGAGCCTGTCTGGCAACTTTAAGATTTAAAAAAAAATCATAATAAGTATATAGTTATTTGGAAATTCATATTTTTCATAATTCCCAACTTAGTTATTTAATTTATAAATAAAATTCGATACAATATTCGTACAGCGCATTATTGGGAATATCTGCTTTTTAAATCTTTTCATATCGAAAAGGTTGACACTCCCAAATAGAACGGACAGGCCGGAAACAATGTATCGAACAAACGTATTTTTAAATTCACGAATTCAGAATTCCACAATTTTCTCTTGTTTTTCATCTGTCTAGTCTAGTAGGTCGAGTTGGTATCAAGTCGAAATAGTCTGAAATAAATTTAATTTTTTCATTTAAGTATCGAAGTTTTTAGATAATATGAGGGAAATAGTGCATATACAGGCCGGACAATGCGGCAATCAAATTGGTGCAAAGGTAAATAATAAATATTTTGAAAAGATAGTCCATCCGGCTCATTACTTTTCTGAGCAATATCTAATCATTGTGAGAACAATTCTATCATTTCAATTCGCGATGTAGCGAAATTAAGCTCCCTTTTTTATTAATACGTGTTTCTGTATTCTGTATGGTTTCTGTATTTATGTACACGCGCGTTGTTTTTTGTAAAACACTAAAGATGTATTTATTTGCGACATGCTTTCACGACCTTTAAGCAAATTGTTGGGAAACCACCTGATATTTAAATAGGTTACGTCACTATATTCAGTAGCTGTCGCGAAAACCTGAGGATTCGTAAATAGCCGAAGATATTCGAGATTTATAAGCGAAGAGCTCGAAGAAATCCGAGTAGAAATTGTTTAGTTACCAAAGCAACTGTGACGGTTAATGTGAAGACGTTTTTAACGTACCTAGAATAAGATTGAGCCGTGTGGACTTCATTTAATAGGTAAATATTGAAGAATACAATAAAACATTTAATTCTCCCATAATTTTTGATATCTAAAATAATATTTAATGACGTTTATAAAACGTTATAGTTAGTCTAACGTTTAGTTTGTTTTAAGTGCAAATGTAACATGATGATTGCAATTTTCAGTTCTGGGAAGTGATATCTGACGAGCATGGAATCGATCCGACTGGTACATATCATGGAGATTCAGACCTTCAACTAGAACGCATCAATGTATACTACAATGAAGCCACAGGCGGTAAATATGTGCCACGCGCAGTATTGGTTGACCTTGAACCTGGAACCATGGACTCTGTACGCTCTGGACCATTTGGACAAATCTTCCGACCAGATAACTTTGTGTTTGGTCAGTCTGGTGCAGGTAACAATTGGGCAAAAGGACACTATACCGAAGGCGCTGAATTGGTAGACTCTGTTCTCGACGTGGTTAGGAAAGAAGCTGAAGGATGTGATTGTTTGCAAGGTTTCCAACTGACGCATTCCCTTGGAGGTGGCACAGGCGCCGGTTTGGGAACACTACTTATATCAAAAATTCGAGAGGAATATCCGGATCGTATTATGAACACTTTCAGTGTTGTACCTTCCCCGAAAGTATCTGATACGGTTGTAGAGCCTTATAATGCGACACTCTCTGTACATCAGCTAGTAGAGAACACTGACGAATCGTACTGTATCGATAACGAAGCGTTATATGACATATGTTTCCGTACACTAAAGCTGACAACTCCGACCTACGGTGACTTAAACCATCTAGTTTCTGCGACTATGTCTGGAGTCACCACTTGTCTGAGATTTCCCGGCCAGCTGAACGCAGATTTGAGGAAATTGGCAGTAAACATGGTACCGTTTCCTCGGCTACATTTCTTCATTCCTGGATTCGCTCCATTGACATCCAGAGGAAGCCAGCAGTATAGGGCCTTAACTGTACCAGAATTAACTCAGCAAATGTTTGACGCTAAGAACATGATGGCTGCATGTGATCCTCGACACGGAAGATATTTGACTGTAGCTGCTATATTTAGAGGTCGAATGTCAATGAAGGAAGTGGATGAACAAATGATGAATGTACAAAATAAAAATTCTTCCTACTTTGTCGAATGGATTCCTAATAATGTCAAAACTGCCGTATGCGACATTCCTCCTCGTGGTTTGAAAATGTCTGCAACGTTCATTGGCAATTCTACAGCTATTCAGGAGCTATTTAAGCGTGTTTCTGAACAATTCACAGCCATGTTTAGACGGAAAGCTTTTTTACACTGGTATACTGGTGAAGGCATGGATGAAATGGAGTTTACTGAAGCTGAAAGTAACATGAATGACTTGGTGTCTGAATATCAGCAATATCAAGATGCAACAGCTGAAGAAGAGGGTGAATTTGACGAAGAAGAAGAGGGTGGTGATGAAGGGGACTAGACTTGAATATTTTTTATAAATACTGTATTTTTTAAATGGTTGTATTTTTTTTTATTATTTTACATAGGTAGCTGTATTTTTTTATATTTTATATTGCAATGTTTTCTTCTTTTTTTTTGAAGATTATTTTGAAATATACTTTTATTTTAATTTTATTTTTTTCATTTATGTGAATTGCATTTTCAGAATATAGCAAGATATAAAAGTCCATTTCTTATTTTAAATATAATTAAAGCTGACGTATCTTTATATTTTACAGTTCTGGGAAGTGATATCTGACGAACATGGAATCGATCCAACTGGTACATACCATGGAGATTCAGACCTTCAACTAGAACGCATCAATGTATACTACAATGAAGCCACAGGCGGCAAATATGTGCCACGCGCAGTATTGGTTGATCTTGAACCTGGCACCATGGACGCAGTGCGCTCTGGAGCATTCGGACAAATCTTCCGACCAGATAACTTTGTGTTTGGTCAGTCTGGTGCAGGTAACAATTGGGCAAAGGGACACTACACAGAAGGCGCTGAATTAGTAGACTCTGTTTTGGACGTGGTTAGAAAAGAAGCTGAAGGATGCGATTGCTTGCAAGGTTTCCAACTGACTCATTCCCTTGGAGGTGGCACCGGCGCCGGTTTGGGAACACTACTTATATCAAAAATTCGAGAGGAATATCCGGATCGTATTATGAATACATTTAGCATAGTGCCTTCCCCGAAAGTGTCCGACACAGTAGTGGAACCATACAATGCAACATTATCTGTGCATCAGCTGGTAGAAAACACTGATGAATCTTATTGTATCGACAATGAAGCATTGTACGACATATGTTTCCGCACACTAAAGCTGACCACTCCGACCTACGGTGACTTAAACCATTTGGTTTCTGCCACGATGTCTGGAGTCACCACTTGTCTGAGATTTCCAGGCCAGCTGAACGCAGATTTGAGAAAATTAGCGGTAAACATGGTACCTTTTCCTCGGCTACATTTTTTCATTCCCGGATTCGCTCCATTGACATCCAGAGGAAGCCAGCAGTACAGGGCCCTGACTGTACCAGAACTGACTCAGCAGATGTTTGATGCCAAAAACATGATGGCTGCTTGCGATCCACGCCACGGACGTTATTTAACTGTAGCCGCCGTATTCAGGGGTCGTATGTCAATGAAAGAAGTGGACGAACAGATGATGAACATACAAAACAAGAATTCTTCTTATTTCGTTGAATGGATTCCTAATAATGTCAAAACTGCCGTATGCGACATCCCCCCTCGTGGTTTGAAAATGTCTGCAACATTCATTGGCAACTCTACGGCTATTCAAGAATTGTTCAAGCGTATTTCGGAACAATTTACAGCTATGTTTAGGCGTAAGGCTTTCTTGCACTGGTACACTGGAGAAGGAATGGATGAGATGGAATTTACGGAGGCCGAAAGTAATATGAATGATTTAGTATCTGAGTATCAGCAGTACCAAGATGCTACAGCAGAGGAAGAAGGCGAATTTGATGAAGAGGAAGAAGGTGGTGACGAAGGGGATTAGACAACTTTTATTTTGGGTTTACAAGAATGGAAACCCTTTTATTTTATTTAATATTTTGTTTTAATGTCACTGTAAGGAAGTAGATTTGTTTTGGATGTTAGAAATGACATAATTATTTTTTTCTTTTACTTTATATATGCGTATTAAACATTTGATAACATATATAATTTAGATTTTTATTTTAATTCAAAATAATAATCAATATGAATATCAATAAAAGGTCACATTCCAGTTGGGCACATTCCAGATGGATACAATTTGCTTACATTAGTGATCACGGGATCGATACCATCGATCCCCTGAGAGGATAAGAGTTTAACAGGATCCCCTGGGGCCAGTAGGGGATCCTAGTGGACTCACCCAAATAGAGGTTGTATGTAAGTTTGAAAGTCTGACATATGAAACTCTATCCTGAAACTATGACGTTATGGGACCAAACCTTTGAGACTACTCATTTAAAAAAAATACCAAATAAAATTTAAATATGGACAATGGACATAGGCTAAATATTCAATGCGGGCGAAGCCGCGGACTAGCAATTAAAAATAAAAATCCAAGCTCGTGGTACACCCCAGATGGACAAAGTAGGTGGACCACGGGCAATACCCGAATGTCAGGAAATGTATTTCGGGCGTTATATTGCTTTACATATTTTTTAGGCGTTAATATCTTTTAACTGGGAATAATCCATTTTTTCGCAGGCATCAGCTTACGTCACCGCTCGTATTATGTATACTGACTCACAAAGTTGCACCCGAGCAAAGCCACTGCGCGGTCTAGTCTTAATATTATAAAAGCTACGGATTACATGTATATCCAGTCATATTCAGGATTGCTCAACATTAAAGTACCAGCTCTAAATAAGTGGTTTTTCCTCATCCCCAACTCCCTTTTGGTACAACGACGGACGCATACTGAATATTTTATCACACCCCTTGCCTCCACCTTACCCCTTTCTCTCCAAGCATCTGCAGTTGCATAACCGGCCAGTGCTGACTGTTCGTAATGAGCTAGATATAGGTATAGCAAGTGTGTCGCTGTCGTCACATAATATAAAAGGCTAAAAATTTATTACACTTCATATTTTAACCAGTTGTTCCAAATTTTAGTCCTTAACATAATATATATGTATAAATATTACACAAGCTATAATTAAACTATAAGCCCTGACTTTCTGATGAGTTCAAACACACTATATCTGCTGTAAGTTGGTAAGGAGTTGGGTATTCCGCAAAATACTTGATTAATGTGCATCAGGTCAAGGTAAATACTATTTCAATTCAGTATTACCATGTCATGGTAATACTGAAGAAGTAACAGTATACCAAATTTGTATTAGTGAAATCCCTTTGTTAATTGGACAAGGAATCAAGGTCTTCAAACGCCTAAACAGATCTTCATAATTATAGCGAGGAACCATCCCGATCACGTCAGCTTTCAAACAAAAATAAAATTAACAAAATCGATCCATCCGTTTGGTAGCTACGATTCCACAGACGGACACACAGTTACAATAATACACAGATACCCAGACAAACGTCAAACTTATAACGCCCTGTTTTTGCGTCGGGCGTTGGAGATTAGAAATAGAGTCGCTGTCCGCTTCTGTTTCTTTGCTAACTTCTCCTATACCACCCAAAGGATTTTGATAAGGTTTTCACTAATGGAAAGAGTGATAAAAAAAATTGCATCCATGAAAAGCCCCCTAGTATGCGTCACGCACATTCATGATGAAAAATAAGGACAGATTCTCAAAAAGACAGATTCGCGCAGCCCTTCTGGAGGCAGTAACCATCCCCCGTGAAATAACAGTGTGTGTGCTGTTGTGTTTCGGTGAGCGAGTAAGGGATGCCATTTCCCTATCCCATTCTAATCCCTTATCCTTAATCCTAATACAATCGGCACTATGCTCTATGGTCGCCAGATGCACATGCAACACCTGTGACGTTGCTTGTGTTATAGGCGACGGTAGCCACCTACCATCAAGTGGGCCGTAAGCCTGTCTGTCGACCTTGATATAGAAAAAAGTAATTTTTACACTAACAAACTTTTAAATAGTGTTTATACTCAAGTTGCGTTTCAGTAATTTACTCAACAGAACAACTTTAAATGAAATAATAGAAAACTTGAGCGTCTACAGGCGTTCAAAAGTTTGTAGACGTTGTATTAAGAAAAATCCTCCAAATAATCTTCAGATTAAGAATCAGCACGATTAGGAATTCAAGCTGAGCCGTCTGCATGAAAATCTGACACGCTCGAGTATTTCAAAATAGCAATCGTCAAAATCTTTTTTGCATTTTCAAAAAGCTGCCACGAACTTGCGTTACTTCCGAATCGTCTGTATTTTAAATGGGAGCTTAGTTTGGGTTCACTTAACATCCCTTCTGAAAATCTGACGCCCTCGAGTAATATTTAAAATTTTACCCCAACCTCTAGCAACCCCACCATTCAAACCGGCAGATTAACATCTTATAGGGTACACGTGGGGTATATACATTGGCAATATCTGAATTGCTCGAGTAAATCCTAAAATCCCCTCTTGGGCTCCCCTACTAATAGTGATTACCATAAATATGCTATCCATAGGTACTGTTTAGGACTGCAGCAACAAGTCTTTATACGTGTATTTCACGGTTTTGATTTATTTGTGAATATCTATTGTGTGTAACTACATATGTATATCTATATTAAGGATGTCCATTAGAATCCCCTAACTGAATCCCCCAGGGGATCCTTTTGAACTTTGGTGCATCTGAATACCCTCAGAGGATCGACGGATACAGTTCATCAGGATCCCCTGATTTTAATATTATAAAGAGAGAAGATTTGTATGTTTGTAATGAATAAACTCATAAAGTAACATAGGCGGCATGTTTTGTAAAGATAAGCGGGCGAATAAATATAAATTTATAATATTAGTTAATATTATTGAACAGATAACGCGATTGGAACTCAAAGCGATTATTATTTATAAAAGCTAATAATAAAATAATGTTATAATTCGCTTTCAAAAGAAGAATTTGTACGATAAAGAAAAGTTAGTCTGCAGAATTTATCAGACTGCTTTGTGTAATCAAGTAAGTTTGTTGAATCATTTTATTAAGGATAAAATTTCTTTAGTTTTTATAACTACTTTTGACAGTTTGATAGTTTTATTGTGAAAATAAAGAAGTGCTAATCGTTTTATATTATTAGTCGTAATTTAATTTGATAGCAAATTAGTTACGAACGGTTTTATATTGCATCAAGTGAGTAATAGCTAAATCAATAACGAGCCCGTTGGATGAGTGGTTAGGGAGCATGCCTGAAGAGCGTTAAGGCAAGCTCCCTACCCTAACCACTCACCCAGGGTACTGAGGTTCGATTCCTGGCAAGGTCAACTTTGGAATTGAACTTTCAAAGTTGGCTTTAGTATGGATCTAGAAAGTAGTGTCAGGGCATCCCTTTTACTCACTAACCGAAACCGAACAGAACACATGTTTTTTTACGGTGATTTTCTGTAAAGCGGTTATCACACTTTACAATTTGAAGGAATCCAATTTAGGTACCTAAGTTGTGAACCTAGTGATCACACTACACTAAATTAATTTCTAAATCGAAGACATAGAATTGAAAATAGATAAAAATCTAAATTGGATCCAATCTGTTCTAACTGCGATTACACTTTCCAATTTCCTAAATTGGAATCCTTCAAATTGTAAACTGTGATAACCGCTTAAGGGAGTGTTTACTATCACCAAACGGGCTGCCTACCTTACCACTAATAATGACCCAGGTAGGAATCTTTACGTTTTTGCACCGCGAGCAAGAGTTTTTTATGTTAGCCCGCCCGCACATTGAGCCACTAGACGCGGCCATTAGACGCGGCCACTAAACGCGGCCACTAAACGAGACCACTAGTAGCGAGCTCGGGCGACTCCCGTAGGTTGTGGCTCGAACGCGGTCACTCGAACGCTCGGTTTGCTCCACGTTTGCTCCGATACTATACAAAATGTATGAAAAGACTCGTCCGCAGCTTGTGGTTGCGTTTAATGGCCGCGTCTAGTGGCCCAAAGTGCGGGTGGCCTTAAGGTCGACAGACAGGCTGACCGAATCACTTGATGTTGATGATGCAACGCCACAAATGCCCATCAGTTAGCCAATCAGTTCTAAGACTTTGACGTTGGTCATCTTCTATCTAATGGACCTTTATGTCCACATCTTGAATTCGCCTTCTTTTAACGGTCACATCCATACAACACAAGTAACAGTAATGTAAATGAATGCGTAATAGAATATTAATGTTACGACTACGGAGAATATTTTCTATTGTTTTGAAAACACTGCTAGCAACTTCCATTGCGGTCTTTTTCTCTACTCAGCTGTTATTTTTAACATTTTAAAAAAAGTTACAAAAGAAACCACATTATACTTTACAACCACTGTTTACAACCTACAAAACATTGTTAAAAACGAAGTATTCTGTTTTAAAGATGACATTGAAACGTCATTTCATTTCAGTCATTGCCTACACAGATATGGCCCTAGGCCAATGTTTTTTCTTTACAAATAGATCGAGCTGTCAAGTGTCAAACGTGAACGTAAATAACCTCGCATTTTATAATAACCCTGTATTTTTTTTAGTATTTTATATTTATATTGTGTTTTTAAATATAAATTGTAAAATAATTATTTTGTTTAGTATAAATAAGAGAATATTTAAAAGTGGGACAAAATATCAGGCATAATTTTTGAAAAAATATATTAAAAATCAATAAGGAACACCAGGTGGGTTCAAATGCGCTGTCAATTGGGATGAATGAACTCAATACACGGATAGATAATATATTACACAGATATAATTAGACCAAGCTTTCTATTGGTGAAAAAATTTTCAAAATCGGTCCAGTAGTTTTTGAGTTTATTCATTACAAACATACAAATCTTCTCTCTTTATTAACCCTATCTTCTTATATATAAAAATCTCGTGTCTAATGTATGTTCGGGATAAACTGCGAAACTACTGAACCGATTTTGATAAAACTTCGTAACTATGTGTAATTTGGTCCAACTTAAAAGATAAGATAGTTTATATCTCATTTTGTTTATTATTTTTTTGCAAATTATATAATATTATTAACATAACGCCATCTGTGATACCTATTCAATCCAGCAATTATTTGTTAAAATTATCTGTGAGTTCCATGACAATCTAATAGATGGCGGTGTAAGACAATCTAACAGATTCCACCCGGGCGAAGCCGGGAGCGGGCCACTGGTATATATATAAAAATTACGTGTCACGTTATTTGTTACCTATGAACTCCTAAACTACTGAACCGATTTCTTTATTGCAAATAATTTATTTATTATATGAGAAGGAATTTAAATTACCTTACACCGCCATCTGTGAGAATCTCATGGCACTCACAGTTGTTTTAAAACTTATTTTAAAAGTTATCTGAGAGATTCTCACAGATGGCGGTGTAAGGTAATTTATCGGCTGGATTAAGTAAATATTTATTATAAAAATTGCACCCCGGGCGAAGCCGGGAGCAGGTCAGTTAGTATTAGTATTATAGATTACGTAGATGGACATAGATATTTGATATAACGTATATATAGGCTCAAAGGTCCGCGTGTTCGATTCCCGACAGTCAACTTTGAAAATACTTTTCAAAGTTGGCTCTGGTCTGGATGTAATTAGTAATGGAAGGGCGCACTTCGTTTCGCAGTAATTTAGACAGGCCGTTTGGCGGCAGTAACCACCTCTTTATAAGACCACGTTAATTTAAATAACAGCACGTGTGCTGTTATGTTTCGGTGATTGAGTACTTACTCAATGCCCATTTCCCTAACCCTTGCTTTTCATTTATACAATGGTCGGCAGCTCACTTGCAGCAGCTATGGTGTTGCTTGTGTTATAGGCGACGGTAGCCACCTATTAGCGGAATTAGTGGAATATAGCCTTTCAAGTGGACTTGTTTTGCTGTGTGCTGTTATGTTTCGGTGAGTTAGCGACGCCAGAGTATATCCCTTCCCTTCCTAATAATCGCTTATCGGTAGTAATTTCTATTCGGTATATAGCGCACCTGCAGAACCTTAGGTGTTGGTTGTATTGTTGGGCGACAGTAGCCACCTACCTACCATAGAGTGAACCGTTAGCCTGTCTGTCGACCTTAACATAAAAAACAAAGGGTTTTTTTTTTAATTTAGCATCCGAGGATTTCGTGTATTATTGTGAACCGCTTTCAAAACGTCTAGAATATTCGAGGCTTCTCGACGTTCACTGCATTTCGCCGATCGATACTGAATTTACAAGCCAGAAGCTATTTTCAAATCGTTCATATATTCAGGTTGGCCGCATTTATACGAATAAATTCGTATTTCGCGATGAAACGCTAATTGCATTAACAAAAGAGACATGCACTAAATGAGAACATTTATATTAATGCGGACCAAAATGCGTTTGTGGTTTTCATTGTCAAACTTGCTTGTACCCGCGACTTTATCCGCGTCAAAAAATAAAAGATATAAGCAATATTATGTAACACTTGACATTTTGTTGCTATAAGACTTTGGCCAGGCGTTATTTTTAATATATTTTAGACTAGCTGTTGCTCGTGACTTCGTCAGCGTAACTATATATATAATATAGCCTATGTTACTCGCTTGAGTAAAATAGGCTAACATAGTACTTTTTTTTCTAGATTAAATGTCCACTCCTGTATCCCTGTATGCAAAATTTCATGATTATCGGTTGAGTAGTTAATGCGTGAAAGGTAACACAGACAAACAGTTACTTTCACATTTACAATATTAGTAGTGATTAGTATGGATTTAAACATACATACATACCGACAGCCTGTATATTTTACTTCAGACACTATACATAACAGCTGTACATTAAACACATATGTGATTGTGTATAAAAAATTGATGTAGTTGCTCTAGTACCATTGGACTGTACTGGCGATAACAAGTAGTATCACTAGTACCATTAATGGTACAGTCCAATGGTACTAGAGCAACTACATCAAAAAATCTTTTTGAGTCTGAGTCAGATCGTTAGAGCAAGAACTTTAACCACTCGTCCAATGGTCTTGTCAAAAGTTGTATCTCGTATACTTAATCGTAATATATCTTATTAAAAAAATATCCTGTTTAAAATATCCTCTCTCATCTTTTCAGCGCCCGGTCTAAAGGGTACAATGGCCATCTTGAACTGTTTACTGGCGAGGCAGCTGTGCTTCGAGGACTCTTCTTGCTCGGCCATCTTGGAAATCATCCCTCGCGTGTGCGGTTCGGAACTAGGTGAGTTTATAATTTTTTAGAATAATCTATTAGATAGGCCTTATTAATATAAAAATAATAATAGCCTTTTATTCAGATCAACTTAACCTAATAATAATATTTTAATATGAACACAAAAAACTTATACTAGTATTTGTTGCTTGCTTGTTCTCTGTAGACTTGTTCCTCCTCCAACCTTTTCCATCCTGATCTTTCCTGAGCCACTCTGTTCCACATCACTCCTGGCAATTCTCTGATATCATCATCCTTTTCTGCGGTCTACCTCTCTTCCTTTTACCTTCTCTCAGAAACCATCTTGTCACTTTCTTACTCCATTTGTCATGACCTCTTATCATGTGCCCAGCCCATCTCCATCTGAGTCTTGATACTAGGAGTGTTCAATAAAAAGTGAGAATGAAATAGATCCAAAAGTGAGAATGAAGTGAGAATGAAGTAATCCAAAAATAATTTAAATAAAAAGTAAGTAAAAAAAACTAAAACCCGACTACTGATTGGCTACATGTACCTATTTCAATTTTGTATTTTAAGTGAACCAAACCGTCGACAAATAATATTTTTATAAAAAAAATCTTTATAATATATAAACCGTTATAAGGTTGGTATACATTTTTTTTATTAACGCTATATCATTATGCATGAGACAGCATACGAGAGGATCCGACCGCGACATCCTCTTGTCAGTACTCAGAGTATGGCCTCATATCACACAGTTGATTATACGAATACTCTGTATAATTAATTCACTTTGACATGGTCTTTAAGCGTTTTATACTTGGAACTTAAATAACTCTCATCATCATCTCAGCCGCAGGACGTCCACTGCTGTACATCTGGACATAGGCCTTGGGCATAATTTTCCAATAGGACCGGTCAGAAGCAGCCTGGATCCACCGTTGATCCGCGGCCTTTATTAGATCGTCTGTCCACCTTGTGGGTGGACGTCCTACGCCCTGTCTTGCCAGTCCATGGCCTCCACTTGAGAACCTTCTGGCCCCAGCGGCCGTCGGCTCTCCGTATTAAGTATCCTACCCACAGCCACTTCAACTTACTGAACCACCGGCTTATGGCGGTAACTTTCTTACGTGTAAGTAATCATAGGCGATTTATACGCCTCTTTTAGAATTCATCCATTATTTTCATATAAATTTTTGAATATTAACCGTAACGTAATTTTGAATATAATTTTCGCTTCGTCCGGTATGTAATTTTTTTTTATATACATAAAACTTCCTCGTCTAACACTTGCCATTAGTGAAAACTGTATCAAAATCAGTTGTGTAGTTTAGAAGTAGTTTGGTAGCAAAACATTGTTTCTTTGTATTTACATAACAAGTTGACAAGGTTTTTATTTAAAAAAAAAAATATAAATATATAAACCTTCCGTGAAAAATTATCTATATTATGGTGAAAACCGTTGCGTGGTTTAGAAGGTATTAGCGAATATACAGGCAGACAGATGCGGAAAGCGTCATCAATGTTAATTATACTGTTAAGTCCTCTTCCATTTCTTTATATTTTCTCACAAATTCTTTTTGTATGAAACCTTAACTCTAAGCCTCCATTCTAACTTTTGAACCCTCGTAATCTAATCGAAAACTAATTTGGGAACTACATACATTCGCTCGTGTAATAAAAAATTTCATTTTGAGAACTTAACACGTTCAACCTACGCTTTCTGCCTCATGTGCAACATAAATTCCATGCACTGTAATTTGACTGTAGAAAGAGAGAGAGACGGAGAGAGAGGGAGAGAGAGAGAGAGAGATATTTATAATCATTTAAAAATAATTTAACAAAAATAAAAAAAAGAAGACAATACCTATACAACACTATTTTGTGTCGTGCACTATTATCTGTAAGGGATTATTAAAAGATAGGAGAATGGATTCTCGCATCCTTTACTTACTCACCGAAACAATACAGCATACGTGCTGTTATTTCATAATGGTCTTTTGTAAGCAAGTGGTTACTGCCACCAGAAAGGCTGTCCAATACGTGACTTGTTAAGATATTAGGAAGACATAGGTCCCTTCCCTATCCCTCATCTTCAACCCCGCTATGGTCGGCAGCGCGCACTTGTAGTACCCGTGGTGTTGCTTGTGCTTGTGGAGACGGTGGCCACGTACCACCAAGGGGACCGCCAGCATCTGTCGACCTTAACATAAAAAAGTCAGTCTTTATCATCCAGTTACTTAATATTATAAATGTGAAAGTAACTCACATTTATAAGCTGTATATAATATGTCTGTCTGTTTGTTACCTTTTCACGCCTTAACTACTCAACCGATCATCATTAAATTTTGCATGCACGTTGTCAGGGATATAGGAAAGGACATAGGCTACCTTTTATTTAGAAAAAAAGTATTGTACCGGTGGAATCATCTAAAATCTATGACTTTCAAAAAGATAGACGGGTTATACACCAACATAATAGTATTTTAAAGTGGCGCAAGAAGTACTCTATACGTACGTATAGTTGTTTATTTGTGACACTTTGCGCTAAATAGAGACAAATGATAGGGCATGCCTGTTGTTAGAAAGAGATAAATATACATCATTCGTTACGTATCGATTGCTGCTGAGCGCTCATTGGCGTGCCCAACTGAATGCACTCCGGGCAATTACCTGACTTTCATCTGGTCATTCTAGAGGGAGTACAACGTATCTATAAGTTTTAAAACATCTTAGTCTAAAATAGAATAAAAAGCTAACGCCGGGCCGAAGTTTTATAGCAACAAGTAGTCAAGCGGAGTCTCACTGTTATATTGCATACATCTTTTTTTATTTTACAACGCGGACGAAGTCGCGGGCACCAGTTAGTAAAAAAATATATTCTGTTTCAGAGCGGTTTTTAATGCTTAATTTTTTGTAAAATTTCGCGTCGGTGTAACAGGCGGCCCTGAACATAGAGTATTTTGACCCTTCAACGCTATCTCTCTAGAGAGATCCGGGTAGAACATCAGCTCGCTGCCTGAGTGAAACGCGATCAATTAATCAACGTCCCGTTGTATTTACCAAAAATATTATTCGATTGTCTGTAGATACCAACTCGCCGTGGTAGGTAATTAATTTTAATATTGGAATTATAAAATTTGTAAGAAAAAATATTGTGCGTGGGTAAAAAAAACCCTGGTTGAATAACGCGCTTACTGCCCCTTGAATTTTGTTATAATTATTAACTTGTCGTTTTTAACGTGCCGCTTCGTCATTAGTAATTTTGGCGACCATCACGAATCACCTTGGAAGCTGTTGAGCGAAAGAGTGAGCGAGTGCCTAAACCAAACCACTCTCTTAAATTCTTCAACCAGGATGTCTTTCTCCTGCCTCTGCTACACTTTCCCCTGCATTACTAGCTGAAGAATACGGTATCTTTCGTCCCCTCATCACATGCCCAAAATACTGCAGCTTCATCTCCCTTATAGCACCTCCATTCCTTTTCTCATCCGTCGCAAGACTTTGTTACTCTACTGTATCCATGATTTGCCGAACATGCGCCCCTATATCCATTTCGATCACAATGCTAAAGTTAATGCCCAACTCTCCACTTCGTAGAACAAAATACACAGTCATAATATCAGACAAATCTCATGCGGAGTTTTAGACTGAATCGTCTCCAACACAGGAACTTTACCATTTTCATAAAGATATCTCTGGCCTGTTCTATACGTAACCGAACCTCCTGTTCAATGTCCCTAATTTTTAACATTGAAACTAATATTTGGTGAAAAAAAATTACGGCTCGATGTGATAAGTTTGATAACTAGTCTTTTTGCTACTAAGTCATTGTAAGGTATAGGCTTTTTGCAGAGCTGGTCATATTGAGATTCAGTCTTAATGCTCATTAGGTAATTTTGCACATCTAGTTATTATGATAGTAACCCATATTTCACACATAAAAGTCTATTCTAACAGGACACCCTGATTGACCAATTATCGCACTTTAAACTTGCGATTAAACATAAAAATCTCTCAAGAGTTTCCTAATTTAAGAATACAAAAGAAAATTTTAATAATGATCGCACTGTCGTGAAATAATATCTGCAAATTGTTTTTGCGTGTCCCAATTTGGCCCTCAACCCGTGTCGTTTCGCGAGAATAGCAACGCTTGGCTCCCAAATGGTTAAAATACCTAGAAAGAGAGGCTTATATTAATATTTAACTTTCTTCGTAGTTCTATACATTTTTATTTATTTACTAGTGACCGAACCTTCCTCGTTCATCCGTCTTTCCATAAGTAAAAACCGAATTATGTTAAGGTCGACAGACAGGCTGATGGTCTACTTAATGGTAGGTGGCTACCGTCGTCTATAACGCAAGCAACGCCAAGTGGTCGGTCCTCCTGTCTGTCGTCCTTAACCTGAAAAAAAAATCTAAAACAAACTGAAGAGATAATATCTCTATGTCTTAAAAGAATTATACAATTCAATCTGGTTTTGTAAATAAAAAGTGTAATAAGGCCGTAAAAGAGACTCAGGTAAATGCTAATATGTAAAAAAATCCATAGGAATTTCAAACAAAAACCTCAGAAAAGTCACAACAACTTTAAATTTACTTGCGAATATAAACCTTAGTGGGTAAAGGTAAAAGACATTAAAACTGTACTCTGCTAACTACTGAAAGTCGCGTTGAGGACAAAAAAATAACCTTGTTCGTACAATACGTAACGACCGGCTCTATTTGCGAAGAGCCTTGCACCTCGGTTAAATGTTCGAAAAAAAATTCTTCTAATAATTTCAAATAGTATATGCTATTTATGTTTATTTATAGATAGTCGTCTTTTTCATTTCTGAAGGTCGTGCCCGCTCTGAAATGTCTTGGTGGCATCGACTACCAGCTGTTTCCACCCCACCCTCTGTCCTCAGCCTTTCTCATAGCCTCCGAAACTGTAAGCCCTGTAACAGCCACAACTTGTTCTGTCAGTCGGCTAGGAGACCGACCATTGCCACTTGCCATCCACTCTTCCAACCGCCACCAGCTTTTCCAAGTTTTCTGGATCTCTTCGCGCCAGAAGGGGAAGGCGGTATGAGTACATGCAGCTCCTGAGCACACTCTCCGAAGTACATCTTATAGAAGGCTCTACATCAAGTTTTTAAAAGCGTACTGCCGCCAATGAGCGCTCTGCGATCCACCGAGTCGAGTTCAGCAAGTGGGTATGTGGCTAAGCCACCCCAAAAAAGGGAGCAATACTCCATGCTAGATCGGACTTGCGCCTTATACAAAGATAGGAGCTGTCTAGGCATGAAATATCGCTTCACCCTATTTAGGACGCCCAGCTTTTTGGCTGCTGTTTGTGCTTTAGACTCGATAGAGGTGCCGAAGTTGAGGTTTAAGCTTAACCTCATGCCAAGAAGTAAAATTTTAGTCTCTTTCCCTGCTTTCCCTTTAAAAAATAAAAGTATCTATAGAAAGCAATCATTTACACCCTTGTCATGTATTTGCTTGAAATAATATATGCCTTCATTATAACGGAACAATATTTTATCATAATTTAACTGTACCTATCGGAAATATAGCTAACAATGGGGTTTTAACAATAGCTGGTGTTAGTGTGGGGTGCGCCTTATACCATCAGTAAAACGTGTATCCTGTCCCAGTATACCTGAGTGACAGTAATCTAACTAGACTGCGATCAAATATTATTAAAAGTAATAGTGGCATGTCACAACACAACATTGCATTTTGAAGACATTTGGGCATCACATCAGGCAGCAGTAACTGGAAGGAAACCTCAAAGTTCGTCTTTTCAATATCAACTTGCGATACAAATACAAGTATCTTACAATAAACTATTATTTAGCCCGCATACAATCTAATAATCATTGTGTGAGTAATTGTGATGCGGCAAATGACTTCAATGAAGCTTTTAAGCTTTGTCATATGTTGTTGTTAGCTCAGGGTATGATGGGGCTGACATACCCTTTCTAAGTTGAAAGCTCCAAAAATTAAAAAATAAAAAAATTAAAAAATGGTGTAATTATTTTTTACATAATTTCTCTTCTACTACTCCTTAGACTTGAATAATAGTTACATAAGTTCTTAAAGTCTTGAATATCCAAAAGATTAATTATGATGCTTTTGGATAAGGCTCTCTACTATGACGTACTAAAGGTCACCCTGATAATGTCTGTTTGATACCCTCTTGTATCAGTATACTGATCTTATCGACTTTCAGTAGTACAATGATACATAAAATAGACCACTGAGCCTCTTTTTAATTATTGAAGCCATATGCGCACAATTGATGTAATAAATAATTACGATGAATAAAACTTAAATTCGACACAATTTACATTCTGTCTTTATTACACTGTGCCTTAATGAGCTGGAGCCGTACAATGAATATAACGAGGTCACAGACGCGATATACATACGAGCCTAAACTAAGATCGAATATTGATTTTACTAGTTTGAAAGAGCTGATAGCCTTCTCGGCTTAGAACGTTTAAATTGTAAATCCATTGCGGGTAAGTACTTTTGGAAAATATTTAAGGTGATAACATCGTTACAAGTAGTGCTGCTGGAAAAACTAAGTTAGCACTAAGCATTGATGGTCGATTCGTTAGGGTGCTTGCCTTGGCGCTCTGACTCAGATCTGGACAGTCAGCCTCTCTGCCGATATTAACCTAAAAAAATTTGTATGCCCAATTTTTAAAATCAATTCTGATTTTAAAGGTGCGTAAAAATTATTACAAGTTCCGTTTTTACACAATATAAATTTTAATATACTCATTTGACCGAGTGCCCTTGCACGTACAAGACAGTCCTCGAGACGTTGTCCTTGAATGCCTGAATTCGAATTATTCGGACCCCTGTTCGAGGTCACTTACGATGAATAATATCATGACAACGCATTAATTTAATGGTTTCACTTTAACGCTTTTATAAATTAAAAAAAAAATCTCTTTCAAAACATAATGGGCACCTGTCTAATAAATATTAAACGAGCAATTCTTTTATATCTATAGGATAGATAGAGTCGTCCTCTTCATTGCTGAAGGTCGTGCCCGCTCTGAAATATCTTGGTGGCATCGACTACCAGCTGTTTTCACTCGATACTGTCCTCAACTGATACTGCCTTTGCTACTGTAAGGCTAGTTTAAAGGTTAAGGTTTAAGGTTAAGGTTAAAGTTTAAGGTTTTTAATATTCTATACTAATATTAAAAATTGAGAAGATTTTTATTTTATTTTTTATTTTTGTATTTTAGTATTTTCGTTTGTAATGAATAAACTCAAAAATTCTTCACCTATACAAAGCTACATTATCAGCGAGTAACATATTCTATCAATACTAATAATAAATCTGTAAGGGTCGGCCATGGAGTAAGTTACTTTGTTTTCAGAGATATCGTGTTTATAGGCTCTATACATGATACTGAAACTAAATTGACGATTTTTAGATTTTTTTTCTGTATGTATGTATGTTCCTCCATAACTCTGAAACGAATTAACTGATTATCATGAAACTTGGTAGATAAACATTTGGACGTACCGGACACAGGATAGGCTACTTAATATTTTTCAACGCGGACGAAGTCGTGGGCACCAGCTAGTATTTTATAAAGTTAACGGGACTAAATCGCGTGCAACAGCTATTATTATTATATAGAGATAGTGTGTATATTTTTCGTGTCTATATTCGGTTTGTTTGTATGTAGAACTTGACAAACACTAGTTGGCGAGCAGTGTTTGCAAAGTTTTCCAAAAATTAATTTGTGATTGATTAAGTAAAAAACTTTCAGATTAAATAAGTATCCAGTCCATTAATGTGTAGCAAATATTTTATTAATAATAATGGACATTATCGGCAGATAGGTCGAGTGAAGCATAACGGACGAATTCCAATTATTCTTCGTAATTGTATATGATTCCTCGATGTTGGCACACGATAAAAATGTTGCACGCAAAAGGATAATTAAATTAGTTTCCATCAACAAAAACATATTCTATATAGATAGTTTATTTATTGGATAAATAAAATTGATATATTTATTTGAATTGGATTTAAAAGACTTGTGGATTCAATTAACTTTGGCGGGGATTCCCCTCAGGAGAGCTGAGCAATTCAAATACTTAGGACACATGCTGACTGCCGACCTTAGAGACGATGCAGACATTGAAAGAGAACGCAGAGCGTTGTCTGTGAGGGCGAATATGCTTGCCCGAAGGTTTTCACGGTGTTCACAGGAGCCAAAAATTACCTTGTTTAGAGCATACTGTACATCGTTTTATACTTGTTCTCTGTGGGCAAGATATACGAAAAAATCATTCAGCGCTCTGCGGATTCAATATAATAACGCGTTCCGGGCGTTGTTGGGGCTGCCTCGATTCTGCAGTGCATCGGGAATGTTCGCGGAGGCAAGGGTAGATTGTTTTTTCACCATCATACGTAAGCGGTGCGCGTCTCTGCTCTGCAGGGTGAGGGCCAGCCCCAATCGCGTCTTGGCTATGATAGCGGGTAGACTGGACTCTCTTTACATGAACCATTGTATGATGATGCATGTGGAGAGAGGCTAGTCTTAAGTGAAAATAAAATAAAATAAGTTAAAGTTAAGTTTATGTTGTGTATAAATGTGTGTGTACTAACTATAGATTTTGTAAGATGTATACTAACACTTTGGGTCCAAGTAACCCGAATAAAGAACTTTATTATTATTATTATTCTCTTTATTCATTCTTTTTCTTAACATTAAATTTTTTACAATATAAATATTTAAAAAAAACAATATATATTATAAAAAATTTAAAATTAGTATGCCGCAAGTAGCGGGGCAAGGTCCAAGCTACCGGTGGTTAGGGCTGCAGAGTGAGGAACCTCCTGACAATTCGTGCCGTGTCCAGAAGTACCGCCTTCTGTATCTGACCCTTGATCCATCCATCTAGCGAGAGACTCTTAAGATGTTGGTCGAGGCTCTTCGCTATAAGACCATTCGCCGATATGACTATCGGGACGATGATTGTCGAATCGACATTCCACATGGCGGTCACCTCGTGAGCCAAGTCTATGTACTTGGTAAGTTTGTCTTTCTCAGCTTTCACGAGGTTTTCGTCATGTGGAACAGTAATGTCAACAAGCATCGTCCGGCGTTGGGATCGGTCAATAACCACGATGTCAGGTTTATTGGCGACAATAGTTCTGTCCGTGATTATTGAACGATCCCAATAGAGCGTGGCATGACCATTTTCGAGAACGGGCGCAGGCATATATTTGTAATATGGTACTTCAAATTCAACAAGGTGATATTGAAGAGCAAGTTGTTGGTGAATAATTCTGGCTACTTGGTTATGTCTGTGCAAATACTCGCCATTAGCAAGACGAGAACAACCGGAAATAATATGTCTCAATGATTCTCCTGGACGGTGGCATGCTCGACAAATGTCTACCGTACCGTCTTTGAGAATATATTTCCGGTAGTTTCTCGTCTTGATAACTTCGTCAGCTATTGCACAGACAAAACCTTCGGTTTCCCCAAAGAGGTCACCGAAACGTAGCCAGTTTATTGAAGCGAGCGGGTCTACATCGGGTCCGGTGAGGGCTCGATAGAACCGCCCGTGCAATTCCTTGCTCTTCCATATCTCCCTGCGATTCTCGGTACTCAAAATTATTGGCTTGCGCCAGTTCTCCTTAGATAAGCAAAGCGGAGTGAGGTTTTTGTCAACTGTCACGACATCATGATGTATCCCGCAATCGATGTTAAGGAAATATTCCCTGAGACTGCATATTTCTCGGTTATGAAGGTCCTTGGCATTCAGAAAGCCGCGGCCCCCCAGTTTCCGAGGGATATACAGTCTCATAACAGACGAGCGCGGGTGTAACATCCGATGTATGGTGAGCAGTTGACGAATCCTTCTGTCCAAGGCATCTAGTTCAGTCTGTGTCCATCTTAGTATGCCAAAGGAGTAGGTTAACAAAGGCATAACCCAGCTGTTGAAGGCGCGCACTTTATTGCCACCCGATAAAAGACTCTTAAGTACTTTTGTCAGGCGGGAAAAGAAGCGCTCCTTCACCATCTGTTTTATGTCCCTATCAACGATACCCAACGACTGTGACATACCAAGATACTTGTAGGTTTCGGTTTCAGATAGAGATTTAAAGGTCACTTCAGTGAGTTGTAAATTAGAAGAATTTACAACCTTGCCCCGCTGTACATCCATAACCGCACACTTATCTACACCAAACTCCATCTTTATAGAGTTGCTAAAAGTTTCAGTTATTTTTAACAACTCTAACAGATCCTGGCGTTTGGATGCAAATAGTTTGAGATCATCCATGTACAGTAGGTGAGAAATGACCTCTCCCTCTTTCCGTAACCGATAGCCTAGTTTTGAATCCTTCAGTAATGTGCTGAGAGGATTCAAAGCTAGGCAAAACCACAGTGGACTCAGGCTGTCGCCTTGGAAGATACCTCGCTTGATACTTATCTCATCTTGCGGACCAGAGACGCTCTGTAGGCTGCCTGGTTGACGAAGAACTGTGGTCCATTGCTCCATGCAGGTACTTAAGAAAGATCTCAGAGTTGGATTAATTTTATACAACTCCAAAATCCTTCTCAACCATGAATGGGGCACCGAGTCATAGGCTTTCTTATAATCAATCCAAGCTGTCGACAGAGTCCCTCTGTTCCGCTTGACATTTTGACAAATGGTCATGTCTATGAGGAGGAGCTCCTTAGTACCACGGGACCCAACTCTACAACCATTCTGAGCTGGGGCCAAAACGTTGTTAGTAACAATATGAGAATTAATTTTTAACCTCAGAATGGATGTGAGTAGTTTGTAAATTGTTGGTAAACATGTAATGGGTCTATAGTTCTTAGCTTCCGTGGTACTACCTGATTTGTGGAGCAGGAAGGTGGTGCCAGTTGTAAACAAACTAGGAAGAGCACCGATATCGAGGGCTCTTTGAAATTGCATTGCCAAACATTCGTGTGAGCATCGAAACCATTTAATCCAGAAGTTGTGCAATCCATCCGGTCCAGGACTTTTCCAGTTCTGGGCTGCATGAATAGCACAACTAACATTATCGGGACTGATGGTAATATCCTCCATGGGTTCGATGGGTTCACATGTCTGTTTGACAATGTTTATCCAATCGCCCTCCGTGTGCTCGTCGGAGACCGACCAGATGTCGCGCCAAAAGTTTATCATAGCGTCTGCATCTGGGCGCTGTCCGGCGTTCACACCATTATCAGTTCCCTCCCATTGTCTGTACACCTTCCTTTGATCACTTTGAAAGAGACGATTCTGTCTGTACCTGTGCACCCGTTCTTTGTATCGTCTCACACGGTTTGCCAACGCATAGACTTTCTGTTTAAAATAGTCAATGCGTTCCGTTGCCGAGGCTAAGTAGTCCTTTGATTTTATACTTGTTCCTACAAACGCCTGGGCAACGAAACGCATAACTTTGGGTCTATGATTTCCCCTTTTAAATGAAATTAATTTAGCGATGAGAGTCCTAAACTTACCGATACGTCGCTCGATTCGTACTTGCCATGCAGGGGCATCCTCGGCGTCACGCGTTGCCCTGTCATTGTTTAAAAATCTGACACGGGCAACGCGACACGCCGCGATGGCCCCACAATACAGAATCGAGTGAGTATCAGTTAAGTCTCTGCTGGTCTTTATGTAAGGGGTCAGCAGAGTGTTTAGGGCTCCCATCAATGCAATGTTTTGTCTATGCATTGGCAAACGCGGTAGACGTGGTCTGTCTTTAGGTTTGGTACGATACTGTACAATCGTCTCCTCCAAAGCCCTCCTCAATTTCTCTTTCGTCTCGGTACTTACATTCGTGCTCGCACAATCTGTTTCCTGATCAACAGGATCATTAGGTGACGCTGCCGATATTGGGATACCAGTTGATTCTGGTATCGGCAGGGCGGCGGGTAGATCCTGTGTCGGTGTAGATATTGCGCGAGCATGTAGTGAGTCCGAGCGTAGCCGATCAAGTGCAGACTGGTCCAACAGTTGGCATCGTTGGATAGCCCGCACCTGATCCGATAATCGTTGAGCGGTGACGGTGACGGCTGGTTCAAGGGCCTGAAACAGAGAGAGCATCCTGACACGGTACGCCGTCAGTTTAGTACCCCCCTCTGTGGCCCCGTAATAGGCCCGCATGCAGTTCTCATTCATTGCTTGAGTCCATCGCATGCGGCGCACTACACCACCGGTAGCGAGGGCCGGGCGCGAGGCGGATTGTCTCGCAGGCCCCAAGCGTGCCGGTAGTGGTGGTCGTCCTCGTCGCGCAGGTCTTCTTGGCGGCGAAGGCGGTTTTGGCCCGTCATCATCACTCGACGTGCTCTCACCATCGGCTGTTAAAAATTCCTCCGCCGAAGAGCACGGAGACGACGATACGGGCGGTGGTGGAAGGTGTGCGCATCGTCCCGCTATTCTTTTTCGTAGTTCCATTATTATTCACTTCTTTAAATTGTATTATATATATACATTATATAATAGGGTCTCATATTCATTACTAATCGTTTTTTATCCATTTTCATAAAATATTGTTTCAAATTTTTCTATTTTCCATACATATAATTTTATTAAACTCTGACGTAAATGTTTGACATGTTATTCATGTTCTAGATTCGCAATATAACAGTGATTCCGGATTCCTTCACTTGAAATATTTAATTTATCACCTTTATTATACACCAATAAAACATTAAATATTATAAATAATAGGAAAAAATAAGCAAAATAAAATAAAAACACAAAATATTACAGTGAAAATAATAAACCACGACTGTCAGTGTCAGCGGCAGTTGGTTTTTTTTTTTATTATTATTATTATTCACATATATTTATTTCCTATCTTAATTTTAAATTTTTACAATATATATATATATAAACAATAAATATTATAAAAACTTAAAACTAGTTTGCCGCTGGTAGCGGGGCAGGGCCCAAACTACCGGTGGTTAGGGCTGCAGACTGAGGAACCTCCTGACAATACGCGCCGTGTCAAGGAGTACTGCCTTCTGTATCTGCCCCTTGATCCAGCCATCTAGCGAGAGCCTCTTGAGGTGCTGGTCGAGGCTCTTCGCAATGAGTCCGTTCGCCGTAACAACTATCGGGACAATGATTGTCGAATCGACATCCCACATGTCGGTCACCTCATGAGCCAAGTCCAGGTACTTACTTAACTTGTCCTTTTCGGCTTTCACGAGGTTTCCGTCGTGCGGGACAGCGACGTCGACAATTACTGTCCGGCGTTGAGATCGGTCGATAACCACGATGTCAGGCTTATTGGCGACAATAGTCCTGTCCGTAATTATAGAGCGATCCCAGTAGAGCGTGGCATGACTATTTTCGAGAACTGATGCAGGAACGTATTGATAATATGGCACCTCGGTATCTACAAGTTGATATTGAAGAGCAAGTTGTTGGTGGATAATTCTGGCTACTTGGTTATGTCTGTGCAAATACTCTCCGTTAGCAAGATGAGAACAACCGGAAATAATATGTCTCAGTGTTTCTCCGGGACGGTGGCATGCTCGACATATGTCGACCGTACCGTCCTTGAGAATATATTTCCGGTAGTTTCTCGTCTTGATAACTTCGTCAGCTATTGCACAGACAAAACCTTCGGTTTCCCCAAAGAGGTCACCAAAGCGTAGCCAGTTTACCGAAGCGAGTGGATCTACGTCGGGCCCGGTGAGGGCTCCATAGAACCTCCCGTGCAACTCCTTGCTTTTCCATATCTCCTTGCGGTCCTCGGTGCTTAATATTATTGGTTTTTGCCAGTTCTCGACAGATAAGGAGAGTGGAGTGAAGTGTCTATCAATTGCCACAACATCCTGATGTATCCCGCACTCAATGTTAAGGAAATATTCCCTAAGGCTGCATATTTCTCGGTTATGGAGGTTCTTGGCATTCAAGAAGCCGCGACCCCCCAATTTCCGAGGAATATACAGTCTCATAACAGACGAGCGCGGGTGTAACATCCGGTATGTGGTGAGCAGTTGACGGACCCTTCTGTCCACGGCATCTAGTTCAGTCTGACTCCATCTTAGTATGCCAAAGGAGTAGGTTAGCAAGGGCATAACCCAGCTGTTGAAAGCTTGCACTTTATGGCCCCCTGACAAAAGACTCTTAAGTACTTTTGTCAGGCGGCAAAAGAAGCGATCCTTCATCATCTGTTTCATGTCCCTGTCAACGATACCCAATGACTGTGACATACCAAGATACTTATAGGTTTCGGTTTCAGAAAGAGATTTAAAGGTCATCACATCATTAAGTTGTAAATTGGAAGAATTTACAACTTTACCCCGCTGTATATGCATGACCGCACACTTATCCGTACCAAATTCCATCTTTATAGAGTTACTGAAATTTTCTGTTATTTTCAGCAACTCCATTAGATCTTGGTGTTTTGGTGCGAATAATTTGAGATCATCCATATACAGTAGGTGAGAAATGACCTCTCCCTCTCTCCGTAACCGGCAGCCTAGAGTTGAATCTTTAAGCAATGTGCTAAGGGGATTCAACGCTAGGCAAAACCAAAGTGGACTCAGGCTGTCGCCTTGAAAGATGCCTCGCTTAATCCTTATCTGGTCCTGTAGGCCAGAGACACTCCCTCGACTGCCCGGTTGACGAAGAACTGTGGTCCACTGCGCCATGCATGTACTTAAGAAGGATTTCAGAGTTGGATTAATCTTATACAACTCCAGAATCCTTCTCAGCCATGAATGGGGCACTGAATCATAGGCCTTCTTGTAGTCAATCCAGGCTGTGGACAGAGCTCCTCTGTTCCGCCTAACTCTTTGACAAATGGTCATGTCTATGAGGAGGAGCTCCTTAGTACCACGGGACCCAACTCGACATCCATTCTGAGCTGAGGCCAAAATGTTATTAGAATCGATGTGCTTATTAATTTTTGATCTCAGAATGGATGTGAGTAGCTTGTATAACGTAGGTAAACATGTAATGGGTCTGTAGTTCTTAGCTTCCGTGGTACTACCGGACTTGTGGAGCAGGAAGGTGATGCCAGTTGTCAACAAACAAGGTAGGGTACCGAGGTCGAGGGCTTTTTGAAATTGCATTGCCAAACATTCATGTGAGCATCGAAACCACTTAATCCAGAAGTTGTGCAATCCATCCGGTCCAGGACTTTTCCAGTTCTGGGCCGTTTGGATAGCACAGCTAACGTCATGAGGGCTGATGGTAACAACCCCCATGGGTTCGATGGTTTCACACGTCTGCTTGACAATGTTTATCCAATCGCCCTCGGTGTGTTCGTCGGACACCGACCAGATGCCACACCAAAAATTTTTCATAGCGTCTGCATCTGGTAGCTGTTCAGCGTCCACACGTGTATCGGCTCCATCCCATTGTCTGTACACCTTCCTTTGGTCACTTCGGAAGAGGCGGTTCTGATGAAATCTGTCCACACGTTTTTTGTATCGGCGAATTCTGTTTGCCCACGCATAGACTTTCTGTTTCAGGAAGTCAATGCGTTCAGTGACACAGGTCATATAGTCTTTAGGTTTGATGCCTGTGTCTGCAAAGGCCTGTGTCACGAAACGCATGACCCGAGGTCGATGGTTTCCGTTCCTGAAACAGTGCAACTTTGCAATGAGAGTTCTGAACGAGTCGATACGCTTCTCGATACGTATCTGCCACGTCGGAGCTCCCGCGGCACGTCTCGGAGCCTTGTCAGATTCCGGGAATCTGACGTGAGCAACTTGACATACCGCGATAGCTCCACAGTATAGTATCGAATGCGTATCAATTAGATCTTTGCTGGTCTCTATGTACGGAACCAGCAAAGCGTTCATGGCTCCCATTAAGGCAAAGCCACGTCTATTCGCGGGCAAACGTGGTAAGCGCGGTTTACATTCACGTGTGGCATGATATCTCAAGATCGTCTCTTCCAAAGCCCTCCTCAATTGCTCTTTTACCTCGGTACTTACTTGCATATTTGCGCAACCTTCCACCTCGTCAACGCGATCCCTAGGCATCGCTGCCGATGACGGATGATTAGTAGGCTCCGATGTCGGCAGCGTAGCATCTGAGATCACGGGCGATGTGGTAGCTACGCGAACAGGCAGTGAGTCCAGGCGTAGCCGATCAAGTGAGGACTCGTCTAACAGCTTGCACCGTTGGATAGCCCGCACCTGATCCGACAGTCGTTGCGCGGAGACGGTGACGGCTGGTTCAAGGGCCTGAAACAGAGACAGCATCCTGGCTCGGTACGCAGTCAGGTTAGTTCCCCCTTCTGTAGCCCCGTAATAGGCGCGCATGCAGTTTTCATTTATGGACTGAGTCCATCGCATGCGGCGCACTACACCACCGGTAGCGGGGGCCGGGCGCGAGGCAGCTTGCCTCGCAGGCCCCAAGCGTGCCGGCAGCGGAGGTCGTCCTCGTCGCGCAGGTCGTGGTGGCGGTGAAGACGGCTTCGGCCCGTCATCGTCACTCGACGTGCTCTTGTCGTCGGCAGTCAAAAATTCCTCCGCCGTTGAGCACGGAGACGACGAGACGGGCTGTGGTGGGGGGCGTGCGCTACTTCCATCCGCTACGGGTCGTCTTTTTCGCAGTATCATTTTCTTTAGTTATTATCTTCACTTAAATTTTGCGTGTCTGATTTGTCATTTTTGACCAAAATATTTTGTTTGTTTTCGGTTCGCATGTTGAATATTTTTGTTTATCAGAGTATTTACAATCTTCTAAATGATATTGCTAAATTTATGTATATATATTTATTGTATTTACAATTTTCCACTGATAGTTTCAGGTATATATTTCCAATTTTCCAGCGAAATTTCCAGTACCAAAATGATACGACTGTTTACTTGTCACTTGTGTTTGTCACTATGCAATTTTTTATTAAAACGTTTGCACTTTCAAAAGCGATTTGCTGTTAATGTTTTAATATTATTATACTTTACAATTTGTTTATATTTACACATAAATAAGTATGAAAACTAAGATTTTATAAAGTATATGTAAATTATAAATAGAGATACAAAAAAAGACGTCCGTCAGTGTCAGCGGTATATATTTTTTTTTTTTTTTTTTTATTATTATTATTATTATTATTATTATTATTATTATTATTATTATTATTATTATTATTATTATTATTATTATTATTATTATTATTATTATCCTAGTAATAATATATGTAAATGCAAAAGTTTTGTGCGTTTGGGTTTCTGAATGATTGTTCCTAAATAACCCAAAAACTGTTGTAAGAATTTGGATGAAATTTGACACACAGATATTTTATTACCTGGAGGAGTAATTTTTAGGATACTTTTTATCCTGGAAAAGTGTTAGGTTCCTGTAGGATTTTCAAAAAATTTATTTTCAAATATTAGTAAATTATGTTCTGTTTTTTTTTTTTATATAATGAATAATGGGTTAGCTCTTGACTATCTAACTCTCCGAAGTACTTACATCATATAGAAGACAGACAGAGAGGCGATTTTGCGTCTATGTGCCAGGTTCTGCAAGCTTATAGTTCTTAAATAAGTCTTTTATGCACATTTACCCAAAATTTAGCGTATTTTACACAAAATTTAACTCTTATTGGCTGCCGTTCAGAGAATATTGATAATGACTTAACTGGCGATCTTAATTAAGATTGATTCTCTCTTACACTTTTTTAAAGATGAATAAGGCAAGGGAACATTATACTCGGTGGATTTTGAAGGCATTAGTAGTGACAAAGTGGCAAAGGTGTCAAGGGCCGTCCCTTGTCACCGGAGTTCATTGTTCCGGGCGTCACTGTGACATAGATGCCAGCATTTCTCTCTCCTATTTTCTATGTAAGTTTCGGTAACTTTTTTTCTTCTCTCAACAATTTTATAAGGAATAATTGTGTGTGGCAGTGTAAAAATTCTGTTTTATTCCTTTGCTGACATAACATAACCAACGTTGTGGGGCTAAATTTAATATCTCATTTGATTCCCAAGAATACATTGTTCAGCATATGGTAACTGGACTCAAATACATATTTTATTACATACTTAATTAAATACGCATAAAGTGATACAAGCTGCAGTGAACAATACAAGATACAAGTGAGCCTTACAGTATATACAGTCTCCTTTCTAAGGTATTTCTGCTTAGCTACAATATGGGCTCTTTGAAGTAAACTAATTTCTGCAGTCAGTGGCGAGTTAGCCTCTTAAAATCTGTAGAACCATCAAACTTATCTGCCATCCTTAAAATGAAAAGTTGGACAATAATCAACAAGTGAAAAATTAGTGAATTATAAAGTAAACACCATAAATTATAACTGGCAAAGAATTAAATTAAAAATTCAAGGTTTGACAAAAATCTCTTAGCAAAAAAGATTGAAACACCTAAGACAAAGTGGCGCGGATGAAGTCACGGGCAAAATCTATATGTAGTATGGAATATTCAAAACGAAGCGTTACATGTTTTAAGTGTAAAAAATAATACCTAATAAAGTAATTAATAAAATTAATAAAGTAATCGAGTTGTGCGAATTATTATAATCTTAACTAAAAGGCTATTTCGACGTCAAATGAATTTACCGTTAGTTTGTGGAATTAATAAGTCCACCAAATGTTTGGATTTCCCGCGATGTTGGGGATGTTCCCCCCCCCCCGGCAGAAGAGTATCCCCGGGGCAAAACTTCCCCCCGGGCACAGCATCCTCCGGACATAACATCCACCTGAACAATCACCATCAATCGGATCAGCTACGGACGGCCATCTTCGGATTGCGCTAGATCCGATTGCCGGCTGCAATCCAGCTGCCGCCGCCTAATCATCACCATTGTCGGTGCATGCATCGGCAGGACGCACACCACCACGCCCATCACGCCACGACTACCTCCTTCGTCGGCTGGATTATCCAGGGGAGTGTCTGCACTGCGTTGAGGAGACAGATAGGCAGACAGAGACAGACCACTCACGACTTACACAAATTCGTGTTGCCTACCATCGTACGTTGAATATATTTATTTATTTCCGATCACGCTGTTTTTTTTATTATTATTTTCTCGGTAGGCTACACTGGCGCCCAACTATTAGAAATTCTCTTCACAATCTAGTCAGTGTCACAGTGTCACCGTTAGAAAAAACCTAACGCGCGACAATGTTTAGAATGTAGTACACAGTTGGTATCCTTGTGTTATTAAAAACTACAGTTTTTCTAATCTGGTATGTCGAAAATAATGAAATTTTTCAAATTTAATATTTGGTAAGAAGACTTTATTTAGCTAACCACGATATAGGTACCTATGGGAGTGCCAGCTTTAATAACATAATTAAGAAATAAATGAATCATTAAAAATTATATTAAATTAAAAAAAAACTGTTAAAAATCAACGCCAAACTTTTTAATAATCCGTAATGACAAGTATGGCGTAAGAATGGAAATATTTTCAACCTTATTTCCATTCTTAGGCTGCGTATACACTTGTACAAAGGAAGGCTCGAAACACTGTTTTGTAATGGCGTGCATTGTCTCCTTAGCTTTTGAAAATATAAAAGATGTCCACAGAATCGTTTAACTTTCCCTCTGCTAGCTTTAAGAACATGAGTTTCTTAAAAATCACGGAGGAACACCTTTTATTCATTACGTCAGTCGACAAGGATGTTAACATATCTAACTATCTCCACACACATTATAAACTAACTGTTGCACGCGACTTCGCACGCGTGACTTTGTAAAATACAGCCTATGTTACTCGCTAATAATGTAGAAAATTTGTTTACAATTGTTTACAAAATTTGTTATTGGAAAATATTGCATACATGCGAAGCCGGGGACGGGCCGCTTGTCTGTCTGTTTCTTTACTAACTTCTTCTAAACCACCAAAAGGAATTTGATACAGTTTTTCAATAATAGAAAGAGTGATTTACCGCAAAGGTTTGTGAATAGTTATAATTAGCAGAAAAAAATTTAACCGTGCGAAGCAGGAAATTGGTCGCTAATTTTTAAATATAAGAAAATAAGCAACATTTTTGCCATTGTTAAACTTTAATTTACGAAATGATTTAAGGCTGATCATATTATTGGAGTATAAAACTTAAGAATATATGGTATATAAGCACGTGATATGAAAATTTATGACAGTAAAATCAAAATTGTCATACGAATGCGAGCAAGAATGAGATGTTATGCGTTTTATTTTTTTTAATATTTTACAATACCTGAAGTTTTAGAGATATTGCGCCATCTACACAATATTATTTAAAAAAATAACAATGTTGTTCTTTCGGCGTGTTCGAATTGTGGAAATGTAAATTTTATAATCGTTCGTAAGGAGTAAACTCCATACCAGTCGTGTGTCGGAGCTGACACAATTTTTTTTTCTAGCTCTGAAGCTATATGGAACCGCGTTTTTCCTTATCATTTCGTCAAAATAATGTTTGTGTACGTGTGAAAGCCTGTTAGCCACGATTGTTTTTATGCAAAAAATTCGGGCTGGTGAAATTAACAACCTGCCTGACGCCCTTGATTATAAAGAAGGCCAACACGTCAACGTTCGTCCAAGGAAGCCATTAAGGTGTATAACGCCGATTTGGCCTTGAATTATTAGGCTGATTTCCCCGCGCCACCCTCTACAAGAGATCGGACCGCACAGAGATGGCAAAGAGTAGTATGGAGACTAGACGACAAAGGCACGACATAGTCGACTGAGCCTACTTTACTGCAAATACATACTACAAATTTATAATTATTTACAATGTAGAGGGATAATTCAGTAACAATGAAGCGTGTTTTGTTATTTAGGTAGTAAATTATGTTACCTAGTAAAAATTTTTACCCGTCTGCGCCACAACGAGGGTTATGTTTTTAGAGTGTATAGCGGCGCGCTCCCGGCTTGGCCCGGGGTGTATTTTTTCTAAAATAAACGTAGCCTAAGTTACTCCTTATTACATCAGCTACCTGCCAATAAAAGTCCCGTCAAAATCGGTCCAGCCATTTCAGAGATTAGCCGGAACAAACAAACAGACAGACAGACAAAAATTGTAAAAAATGTTATTTTGGATGTTATTTTGGATTTTTTCTAAAATAAATCTAGCCTAAGTTACTCCTTATTAAATCAGCTACCTGCCAATAAAAGTCCCGTCAAAATCGGTCCAGCCATTTCAGAGATTAGCCGGAACAAACAAACAGACAGATAGACAAAAATTGTAAAAAATGTTATTTTGGATTTTTTCTAAAATAAACGTAGCCTAAGTTACTCCTTATTACATCAGCTACCTGCCAATAATAGTCCCGTCAAAATCGGTCCAGCCATTTCAAAGATTAGCCGGAACAAACTAACAGACAGACAGACAAAAATTGTAAAAAATGTTATTTTGGATGTTATTTTAGATTTTTTTCTAAAATAAAAGTAGCCTAAGTTACTCCTTATTACATCAGCTACCTGCCAATAAAAGTCCCGTCAAAATCGGTTCAGCCATTTCAGAGATTAGCCGGAACAAACAGACAGACAGACAAAAATTGTAAAAAATGTTATTTTGGTGTATGTATCGTATATATATTCATATGCATGTAGTAAAAAACGGTTATTTCAATATTACAAACAGACACTCCAATTTTATTTATATGTATAGATGTATGTATATTTCTTTATACGAATATAAAATATATGGTAAAAGAGCCAAACAACAGTTTTTATCAAAACTAACAAATTTTTTAATTTTCAGTAAAAACAATTGAGTTTTTGCACCTTCGCGTGGTACGTTTTGTTTGAGTAACGCTAATGCCGGCGGTAATTATTTTTTTTAATTTTGATATTTTTTTCAAATTCACCAAGTTAGTGAAGTGACAAGAAGTTGAGACAAAAAGTGTTTTTTTTTTTTCATTTTGAAAGATTACGAACTTTTTAGAGCGAGAATCTTGCTTCTTCAATTTTTTCAAAAAATCTATCGAGTGGGACAAAAAAGCGGCTGAGTGGATTAAATGGAAACTCTGTGGGGCTTTTTTGGGTATATTGAACTGTAAAAGGCACACTTAACATTTATTATTTTCTGCATATTTTTGATTCAGCACTTGATTTTTCTAAAAGCTATCAAAAGCCCTTTTTTATATTTTTAAAATTCATTAAAATAGAATTTAAAAAAAAAAATTCTTGTAGAAAATTTATTCACGTTTTCATTTTGTTTTCGTTTTGTCTTGTCTTTTGCCATGTCTAATTGTTTTGGTTTGGTTTTGGGTCTTATTATTATTAATTGTATAATTTTAAAGGCTGGGAGGATGGTGTTGATAGATTACCCTCATTAAGGCCTTTCAAATGATACCTAACATGAGGGGTCTATTTGTAACCGTTGACCATGGTTACAATAGACAGCAATTGACCAAATTTCAAAATTTGGACTACTCTGAAAAATTCGTCTTCTTTAAACATCTCAGATGACTCCAAACACAACTCAGCTGCGACGCGCCGTTTCCGAGTTACGGTCGGGGGGGTCCGAGGGGGTGTCAAATTTTTTATCTCGTCGAGACGTCCCCAATGAGCCCAAACACGACCCGGCTGTGACGCGCCGTTTCCGAGTTACGGTCGGGGGGGGGGGGGGGGGGTCCGAGGGGGGTGTCAAATTTTTTATCTCGTCCAGACGTCCCCGATGAGCCCAAACACGACCTGGCTGTGACGCGCCGTTTCCGAGTTACGGTCGAGGGGGTCCGAGGGGGGCGTCAAATTTTTTATCTCGTCGAGACGTCTCCGATGAACCCAAACACGACCCGGCTGTGATGCGCCGTTTCCGAGTTACGGTCGGGGGGGGGGGGGGTTCGAGGGGGTGTCAAATTTTTTATCTCGTCGAGACGTCCCCGATGAGCCCAAACACGACACGGCTGTGACGCGCCATTTCCGAGTTACGGTCGGGGGGGGAGGGGGTCCAAGGAGGGGGCTGTTAAAAATCTCGCTTTTTTTTGGTGCCCTGGTAGACCGGATGACACTTTCCTTGGTAACTACCGATCACCCTCTATGACCTTCCGCAAACGCCACCCTTCTATCCCTCATAGTTTCCGAGAACCGCTCACCAACTTTTTACCAGAACGGTGTACCGAGGATATCGGATTTTTCTGGAGGTCACGGGGGCGTCCCCTACGCGACCACCTACAATAGGGAAACCCCCCTACGCGACCACCTACAATAGGGAAACCCCCCACCGCTCCTTCTAGGAAAACAATTCGATGAGTCACTAGATACGTGAGTGGGAATCCGGCTTTATAGTGGCTTTATTATTTATTTATTAGGCTTATTAATTTATATGTATTAATTAATAATTAATTATTATAAATATTAATTAATTTAATTAATTAATTATTTAAAATTCATGAAAACTTTTCTTCCTCGTTTGGTTTATTTTTGATATACATATTACGCTTTTGCCTCCTTTGCTTACTTCCTAGCTTTCTTAAATTTAGATAACAAGTATATATACAGATGAATTATTAATTGAATATTCAAATTGAATATTTCAGATTATTAATAAATTGAATATTATATTACAACATAATTTATATTTAGTTTTTTAAAGATTTAATTAAAAAGACAAAAAAGAAAACCTATTAAAGTATTATATACACCATCATGCACTGTCTGTTCTGCCACTAAAATGTTTATTCTTTGTTTATTACGTAAAAATTAATAATTTGATGAAGCGCAACGCGGCACAGGTCCGTCTAGCATCACGACTCGCCCCGCACTGATTTTATGGACGAGAACGGGCTAGCGCTGAGTAAGTGGGGAAATATTTTTGATAAAAACATTATATAAAATTCAATTTTACGCATTTTCAAAAAGCGCTTTCAACAAATCATGCTACATTGTTATCTTCATAAGTGTACAAAATTTCATAATCTTTTGATAAATATTGTAGAAGTGAGATTGTTATAACTGAAAATAAAAGGGGTGAGTTTAGAATTTTTTTCCTGAATCAATTTCAATAAAATAAAAATTTTAATCCCAACAAATCATTCCTCATATCTTGTAGATAAACATATATTTTTTTCGCTGAAGAAAAGGCGTATATATAATGAACAACACTGTTACAAAATGTTGAAAAAATTCAATTTTTTGGAAGGATAAGCCTTAACACCAGGTTGATGAAAGGACGCTGCAAAGCCTGATGAGGCAAAGGGTAAAGAAAGAGATGGAGAATCTTGACGTTATCTTGACGCATGACGTATTTCAAGAATTTTGATCTCCTTGCTTATACAGATTTACTATTATACTATATTTATACTGCTAATAAATGTTAAAAATACCAAAGACAAAGTATTGTTTGAGGATGTTTTGAAAATACTTATTATGAACGGAACAAGAAAAAGAAGTTTTTAAATCTACGTTGAAATAAGAAAATTATACTCAAACAATCAATTCTTCGCCTAAAGGTAAAAAGCAAATTAGGAGCTAAGAGGAAATTTTTAAACATTATCCTGTCGACAAAATGTCGGACGGATCGACCCTCGTCACGGCGACTTAAATTGGCTACAAATGTGGTCCCAACTTTTAGTTCAGTTACGATAAGTGTGGCTTAATTTAATAAAATTCGGACCCGATGTACCCTTTGCAGTACTCTATCATGATGTGGTTTTGTATGTAGAAATTCCTGTGGTATATCTTCTTTAAATCAAACTATAAACATGAATATGAGATATCAAAAGGTTTTTTTACGTTAAAGTCGACAGACAAGTTGACGTCAATTTAGATAGAATTAAGGAAGGGATTGAGCAATGGGCTCCGACATCCCTTTTCTGTTAACATGCTGTTAACATTTCACGGTGGTCTTCCGTATGTGGATGGAAACTGCCGCCAGACGGGCTGCCCAAACGACTGCAACTACTTTCCATATCCAGACCTGAACCAACTTTGAAAAGTTCATTTTCTAAATTGGTCTGCCAGATTTCCCGTATTAATATCAAATAAGATATCATATTTAATTTATATTAAGGCCTTAACTGTCTCATTGGTTTTATTTGTGTTAATTATATCAAACGGTGTCGTCAAGGCAATGAGTGCAAAGAGTAAATCAAGAAAAGTTATATGAAGATGTGTAGTTGCTATGGGAAAACACACGAATAAACCAAAACTTCGCGCTCAATTTACCCTCAGCCGTCTCGCCTGAAGGGTCGTTCACAATTGGAGTCGAGGGGAAAAAATCAAATTCGCTCACTAGGCCACTCCTTAATGACTTGCCGACAAAAAGAATCCGTCTAATTTCTGATAATACGTACTTTTTGCGATCAAGATAGTTTTTGTTCTGCCTTGTTAGGGCGGGACACTTGACTTTAGTGACCCCTTCTGCTTGAAGGGCATTTTCCTTTTGGAGTAAAAGTAGTCGTTGCGGAGAAACATTTTATTCCTAGCCTGCACTCACACCTCACAATATCACAGAATTAGACCTACGTATTTTACGAGGAATATAACAACTTCCCGGCTTCCTGCTCCCGGCTTCGCATGGGTGCATTTTTTTTTGCAAATTATATTCGCAAACCATTATTCATAAACACAATTATGAAGATAGTGCCAAAATTGGACTGTTCGTTTAATTTTGGGAATTTATACTAATATTATAAATGTGAAAATAACTCTGTCTATCTTCCTGTGTGTTAAATTTTCACGCCTTAACTACTCAGCCGATCATCATGAAATTTTAGTAGCAAGAAAGTAAGCCATCATAATCTAGGCAACTGGTCTGCTTAAGGTGTATAACGCCGATTTGTCCTTGAATTATTAGGCTCATTTCCCCGCGCCACCCTCTACAAGAGATCGACCGCACAGAGATGGCAAAGAGTAGTATGGAGACTAGACGACAAAGGCACGACATAGTCGACTGAGCCTACTTTACTGCAAATACATACTACAAATTTATAATTATTTACAATGTAGAGGAATAATTCAGTAACAATGAAGCGTGTTTTGTTATTTAGGTAGTAAATTATGTTACCTAGTAAAAATTTTTACCCGTCTGCGCCACAACGAGGGTTATGTTTTTAGAGTGTATAGCGGCGCGCTCCCGGCTTGGCCCGGGGTGTATTTTTTCTAAAATAAACGTAGCCTAAGTTACTCCTTATTACATCAGCTACCTGCCAATAAAAGTCCCGTCAAAATCGGTCCAGCCATTTCAGAGATTAGCCGGAACAAACAAACAGACAGACACACAAAAATTGTAAAAAATGTTATTTTGGACGTTATTTTGGATTTTTTCTAAAATAAACGTAGCCTAAGTTACTCCTTATTACATCAGCTGCCTGCCAATAAAAGTCCCATTAAAATCGGTCCAGCCATTTCAGAGATTAGCCGGAACAAACAAACAGACAGACACACAAAAATTGTAAAAAATGTTATTTTGGACGTTATTTTGGATTTTTTCTAAAATAAACGTAGCCTAAGTTACTCCTTATTACATCAGCTACCTGCCAATAAAAGTCTCGTCAAAATCGGTCCAGCCATTTCAGAGATTAGCCGGAACAAACAAACAGACAGACACACAAAAATTGTAAAAAATGTTATTTTGGACGTTATTTTGGATTTTTTCTAAAATAAACGTAGCCTAAGTTACTCCTTATTACATCAGCTACCTGCCATTAAAAGTCCCGTCAAAATCGGTTCAGCCATTTCAGAGATTAGCCTGAACAAACAGACACCCAGACAGACAAAAATTTGGTTTGGTTATGTGGTTGGTTTATTTTGGTGTATGTACTCATATATGGTGTATGTACGTATATATATTCATATGCATGTTGTAAAAAACGGTTATTTCAATATTACAAACAGACACTCCAATTTTATTTATATGTATAGATGTATGTATATTTCTTTATACGAATATAAAATATATGGTAAAAGAGCCAAACAAAAGTTTTGTCAAAACTAACAAATTTTTTAATTTTCAGTAAAAACAATTGAGTTTTTGCACCAACCGTGCAAACTTCGCGTGATACGTTTTGTTTGGGTAACGCTAATGCCGGCGGTAATAATTTTTTTTTTAATTTTGATATTTTTTTTCAAATTCACCAAGTGAGTGAAGTGACAAGAAATTGAGACAAAAAGTGTTTTTTTTTTTTTTCATTTTGATAAAGATTACGAACTTTTTAGAGCGAGAATCTTGCTTCTTCAATTTTTTCAAAAAATCTATCGAGTGGGACAAAAAAGCGGCTGAGTGGATTAAATGGAAACTCTGTGGGGATTTTTAGGGTATATTGAACTGTAAAAGGCACACTTAACATTTATTATTTTCTCCATATTTTTGATTCAGCGCTTGATTTTTCTAAAAGCTATTCAAAAGCCCTTTTTTATAATTTTTAAAATTCATGTCAATAGAATTAAAAAAAAAACAAATGCTTGTAGAAAATTTATTCACGTTTTCATTTTGTTTTCGTTTTGTCTTGTCTTTTGCCATGTTTAATTATTTTGGTTTGGTTTTGGGTCTTATATTATTAATTGTGTCATTTCAAAAGAGGGGGGGAGTAAGGGGGGAGCGGAGGGGGGCTGGGAGGATGGTGTTGATAGATTACCCTCATCCTTTCAAATGATACCTAACATGGGGGGTCTATTTGTAACCGTTGACCATGGTTAACGGTTACAAATAGCCGTTTCCGAGTTTCGGCCGGGGGGGTCCGAGGGGGGCGTCAAATTTTTTATCTCGTCGAGACGTCCCCGATGAACCCAAACACGACACGGCTGTGACGCGCCATTTCCGAGTTACGGTCGGGGGGGTCCGAAGGGGGCGCCAAATTTTTTATCTCGTCTAGACGTCCCCGATGAGCCCAAACACGACCCGGCTGTGACGCGCCGTTTCCTAGTTACGGTCGGGGGGTCCGCGGGGGGGGGGGGGGTCAATTTTTTTTATCTCGTCCAGACGTCCCCGATAGCCCAAACACGACCCGGCTGTGACGCGCCGTTTCCGAGTTACGGTCGGAGGGGTCCGAGGGGGGCGTCAAATTTTTTATCTCGTCGAGACGTTCCCGATGAGCCCAAACACGACACGGCTGTGACGCGCCGTTTCCGAGTTACGGTCGGGGGGGGGGGGGGTCCAAGGAGGGGCTGTCAAAAATCTCGCTTTTTTGCAAACGCCACCCTTCTATCCCTCATAGTTTCCGAGAATCGCTCACCAACTTTTTACCAGAACGGTGTACCGAGGATATCGGATTTTTCTGGAGGTCACGGGGGCGTCCCCTACGCGACCACCTACAATAGGGAAACCCCCCACCGCTCCTTCTAGGAGAACAATTCGATGAGTCACTAGATACGTGAGTGGGAATCCGGCTTTATAGTGGCTTTATTATTTATTTATTAGGCTTATTAATTTATATATATTAATTAATAATTAATTATTATTAATATTAATTAATTTAATTAATTAATTAAAATTCATGAAAACTTTCCTTCCTCGTTTGGTTTATTTTTGATATATTACGCTTTTGCCTCCTTTGCTTACTTCCTATCTTTATTAAATTTAGATAACAAGTATATATACAGATGAATTATTTATTGAATATTCAAATTGAATATTTCAGATTATTAATAAATTGAATATTATATTACAACATAATTTATATTTAGTTTTTTAAAGATTTAATTAAAAAGACAAAAAAGAAAACCTATTAAAGTATTATATACACTATCATGCACTGTCTGTTCTGCCACTAAAATGTTTATTCTTTGTTTATTACGTAAAAATTAATAATTTCATGAAGCGCAACGCGGCACAGGTCCGTCTAGCATCACGACTCGCCCCGCACTGATTTTATGGACGAGAACGGGCTAGCGCTGAGTAAGTGGGGAAATATTTTTGATAAAAACATTATATAAAATTCAATTTTACGAATTTTCAAAAAGCGCTTTCAACAAATCATGCTACATTGTTATCTTCATAAGTGTACAAAATTTCATAATCTTTTGATAAATATTGTAGAAGTGAGATTGTTATAACTGAAAATAAAAGGGGTGAGTTTAGAATTTTTTTCCTGAATCAATTTCAATAAAATCAAATTTTTAATCCCAACAAATCATTCCTCATATCTTGTAGATAAACATATATTTTTTTCGCTGAAGAAAAGGCGTATATATAATGAATAATACTGTTACAAAATGTTGCAAAAATTCAATTTTTTGGAAGGATAAGCCTTAATAACCATCCGCGAGACTATTTGTAATAATAGCATACGTGAAGGTGACGTCAGAAGTTTTCACTTCTGACGTGCGACGACTGAGGCTTTCTTTTTTTCTTCATTAAAAACCTTTCACATGCACCTCTCACAAGGTAATGATACTTTATGATGATGGTAACACTATAGATGTTGACAACGATTTTAGTGATAATAACGGTGTTGGACGTTGTAATAATAATGACTACGGCGAAGATGATAAACATTCAATAAATATCAGTATATTTGTTTCAGTGGCTTGTTCTACGGTTACTGTGACTAAGTGCCAGGCTGCTCTGAGGACCCTGCAAGCGTTTCCATTCTTTCGACCGACCTGCCTGTGTAGAGAGCCGAACGTTGATCCCGAATGCAACTCTTTCCGCGACTTCTTATTCGATCATCCCTGCGTGTTTGTCATGAGGAAGGGTATGTTGTTTTGTTTTCTTCCTCTTTTTCAACGCCCGGCGCAAAAACGGGATGTTTTGTAGACGTATGTGTCTGTTCCTAGTTGACGAAGGGATTTCACTAACTTCCCCAGATTTTGAATATTATATTCGCTTGTACCATCGGTCAAAATATAGTCTCTATTTGATACAGACTGTCTAAGCATATTCGAAGTATGAAAAGTAATATTAATTTAGAAATTCTCGCTTACAGAGAAAGACCCGTATCCAGTGGAAACCTTGCCTACTTGCACTTATGCTCTGAGCGTCTGCCATGACAGCAAGGCCTGCGCCATAGTGTTTGAACGCTTCAAGAACGCCTGCAAAACTCGTGATAGCGAATGCCGTATGGACGATAGGTAAGTTATCTGCCTACTGTACGACTTCGTTAATATCAAGGTCTTAAGAGAAGCGTGAGGTATTATATTCATATTTTTAAGAGGTCTGTGCACAATTTTAGCAACATTCCCACCACTACTTGCCGTATATGAAACTAATTATAAAATAAACTCTTAACTTCTCTCCGGACTTACCTTAGTGTATGTCGTAATTTAATATTGATTCAACTCAGACAAAGTTAATTTCGGTCCGTTCCGCGGTTACCTCGTTACTATTTCCGTTAGCTGTGTTGCGAACTGACGATGTAGGTATTTACTTCGATCTGGATTCACAAACTTTGTAGTTGCTGCGATATTTTCAGAGTTTGAGAGGTATACTTTAAATCTAGTTTAACAATTGAATAACTGGAGCCATCGTTTTGTAGTTGATAATATTTTACATGATTTCATACAAGGAAGATAAAGTCTTCGATCGTAACTAGTTTCGAACGAAGAAGAATAATTACCTACTTCATCGAAACCTATTACGAAAATCTGGTTTCGTACACGGCCGAAGGGGCAGTTGCATGTTACATATTCAGCCGATCTTTTGTATTGTTAATAAGTACCTCGTTACTTATCTCTTCTGTAATATATGTTAATACATATTCAGGTGTTACACCGTTTGGTTTTTTTTTATGTCAAGTTCGACAGACAGGTTGACGGTCCACTTAATGGTAGGTGGCTACCGTCGCCTAATAACACAAGCAACGTCACAGGTGCTGCAAGTGCGCTTGCGCTGCTGACTAGGAATAGGAAGAAATAGGGTAATAGGCCCTAGCATCCCTTATTCACTCACCGAAACACAATAGCACACGTGCTGTTATTTCACGGTAGTTTTCCGTAAGTGGTAGTTACTGCCGCCAGACGGGCTGCTCAAATGACTGCAAAACGCAGTATGCCCTGCCAGAGCAGAGCCAACTTTGAAAAGTTCATTTCCAAAGTTTACCTTGCCGGGACTCCTGAACCTGAACGTTAAGGCAAACACCCTAACCACTCATTCTAACTCAGGGGACGTTTTTCAATCTTCACAAAAATTCAAAAAATTTCAAAAATTGCGTTACGTAATGCTTGAATGCTCCCTCACTCATTATTAAAACAGGATCGGTGCGCCCCAGCTTCGCCCCGGTGCTATTGAGTGTCTTAAGTATACTTAATTTTTACTTATGTGTAGGCTATGTGTCTCGGATAACTTACCTTTCAAATAATGAAATTATGTTTTGTACCCCCAACCGATCCCCCGTCACAAAACTGTCGCTACTTTTTTATAATATTATATTATTAGAATAATATTGTATAATGAAATATTTGAAATCTAATTTACTCTATGTATACCTAATACGATGAGAAGCTTTACCGAAGTACTCACTTAAACAAGCTACATTGATTGAATCGAGTTTCTGAGTGTCAACTTAGCTATTAGTCTAATGCGTTGTTAAACGCTACTTGTCCATTACACATTATCACATTATTAGTCGTCTTTAATCTGTTTTTTAGACATGACTTTTTTCTGCAATTTTGTCTTGTCTGTATTGAAATTAAGAATTAAAAACACGAACATAAATTTCCAAAAAATAAAATTGATCTAATCATATGATATCATACCAATACATTTAATAAAATCGTAAACGAATCCCGCCTTACCACAGAAGCGTTTTTAAGAGTTTAATACATTTTTTAGACAAGTTTAACATAGTTTCACTAAAAAGCTTACCACAGAAGAAATTTAACGTCAGAAAAATGCCTAAAAAAAAAAGTTAAAAGTTACTCACTTGCACCCTAGTTTAAGTAGGATAGACCCGTTTAAAATTGGCAAGATGGCCGACTATTGAACAGCTGTTTATTGTCAAGTGCCGCTGCCATTTACGTACTTAGGTTAGGTTGGTTAGGTTGCAACTGCGGAACGACACCAGTGCCTTCTGAATATATATGTATTTTTAATTTTATATATTATTTTTTTGGTAGATGATATTTTCTTTTCTGTATAAATATAGGTGTTTTTTGTATTATATATTTATAAGTTATATTTTTAATTTTAAGAGCTTTTATGTATTGTTTTATCTTGTAAGTGCGTAACCTCACCATCGGCTCTAACGGAAGACCAGCGCAGGTTTTTATAACCTGCATTATGCTGAGTTGGAGCCGGTTTGTGGCGGGGGACGTTTGTGTTAGTCTTTTTATATATTTGTATGTTTTCAATGTCCTTTGCTACAAATAAAATATTATTCTATTTTAGTAACTTATATTTATAATTTAATTATAGTTATTTTAAATTACATTTAAAAATCAATATTTATTACTATTATAAGTACATAGTAGTGAAGTGTAACCAATATTTTCGTAATCTCGCTATACTAAAAAATTGTAAATATAATGATGGATTGGATGGATTATGACTTCCAAAACGATTTGAACGAAGTGGAAGAAGTGATGGAGGAACAACTCTTCTGGCGGAGAAATGTTCCACAACGCACCCGCCTTGATCCATTTGAAATGCTCACCGATCGTGACTTTAGAAAGTATCGCAGTTTTAGCAAAATGTTTGCTAAAACGATAGTGTCGTTAATTAAAACTGTCAATGCCAAAGTCAAAGAAAGAAGTCATTACGCGTTTTTTTTTCCCTCGTGGTATAATAATATTACTTTCCATTAAGTCATAGAAATTTCACAATAAACATAGTTACAAATAAAGAAACATTGATAAAATAGTTATTAAAAATGTATTCTTATGCATTTAGTTGATTAAAATAAATAATATAATATTATTAAAATAACAATATAAATTTTTAGTTTCTTGTTTTTAAGGATAATAATGCATAATCCAAACGAACATAGACATTCTTTTAATATTGCCATAAGAAATAAATTTAAACTAGTTTAACTAATCCCAGCGTTGAAAAGGTTCTGTGGTACGAAAAAAGTTAAACGGGTTTAAAAATTTTAAGCCCGTTTTGTTAAACCCTTTTTTAAACTCATTTAACTTGTTTTTCTGTGGTAAGGCTGATCATGTTTAATGTTGTACTTATGTTACCGAAGTCAAAAATACTTTTTAGATTTTATGTCTATTTATCTGTGCTTTACCTATTTGAATGCGGATTTAACTTTTGTATTGCAGCAAGCTTCCTGTAACATATAGCGTTTTGTTTCATTTTAATCAGTTTATGAACAAAAAAGTTCATAAACTGACTAAATACGGAGCATATAACGCTGTGCAGTTGCAGATAATATTCTATTCTGTGGTAATGCTTATTCTGTGGTACTAGTGAGGCGTGCCGCGAAGCATGGGCTGGTCTGCATCTGTCACCGCTCTTTGGCTGCATCTGTCCCAATACTCACATGAAGAAACGGTGCGAAAGAATCTTTGCCATTGTGAACCGTAACCCCTGCATTGGTAAGTACAAATTCCTTTAATAGGCTGCCGCTCAATGTGTTCGCGAATTTCGAGTGAGATTATTGCAAATAAAAATGTATTATTATTATTATGTATTAAGCCAATTTTTTTCAATATTTAAAAAGAAATACCTACTTAGATGTGAAGTTGAATAAGTCCGATATTTTAATATCAGCCCTATATAAACATTTTAAAAAATTGACCTGTAGGAATCTTAGACCTAAAGGCGAGTTATTAGCGGAAACCGGAGACAGGTGGAGCTAACTTGGTAGCCAACTGGAGCCTTCCGACGTCAGTCAAAACGCCCGCGCAAGAGTTGTGCACGCACCTCGGCGACTTCCTTCTTCGCACGAGCGAACTCGGGCATCGTGGCGTAGTGATCACAGTACAATCAGTGATACTTCTATACTTGAAGACTTGACGGTACTTCCGTTATAGATTTGAATAAAGGCCAGGCTTAACGTATTGTTGGTAGTTATAATCTTATTCGTGTAGAAGCGTCCGAGAGCGTGCCTCGCGAGCAACCGATCCCACTTATATAGCCTTGGTACTCCCTCCACTCCCACGCCTTCTGCTTCCCGACAGCCAAGGGACGCGGTGATGTGACTTTAGCATTGACACGCTGTTAAAGCTGTCAATGCACCGATGTATAGAACAAGATTCATTGCACATAACAATATTGAGTGGTCTGTGCAAATTTTTATGTTACAATTTATTTATTGCCTTTTAACCATGGGTGCTTTGCTTTTAACATAATAAAAATGATACATTCTTTACTTAGACATCTAACTAAACGAACTAAAACTTAATAGATGTTCCATTGAAGCCAAGTCGATCACGTACTCAAAAACGCTTCGAACGCTCTGAGCTAAGATTTCCGGTATTGTCTTAATAAGTATACTTTCACCAAACGGAAAACCCCGACCCAAAACTCTTCTCATTTAGCCAATCAGCGCCAATTTCGTACGAGAACAGTCAAATCAAAAATGTAGGTTAAGGTCATTCTTGAGAAGAAGACTTCTTTAACTCTTATTGTAAGTATAAGGCAGGGCATTCCTCGGTCATAAAATGATCTTTATTTATTTATATTATTGACAGCCAACGTAATAGTGTACATATAAAATTCAAAAAAAATTTGCATACTTAACACAGTTCAGCTTGCACAAATCACATTTACAGGATACCACAGCACGCATATTTATTAATTCTTAGGTAGATACATATTTAATTCAATTAATCATTTTGTACATATTCAAAATCAACTTAGTCAAATATCAACGCAGGGCGTCTCACGCTGCGCTGTCCAATTCGTGGCCTCCATTCGAGAACTTTTCTACTCCATCGGTTATCCGCTCTGCGACAGATGTGTCCGGACCATTGCCACTACAACTTGCTAATTCTCTTGACTACGTCGACAACCTTGGTTCTTTCAGAATTTCTGATCCTATCCACCAAAGAAACTCCGAGCATAGCTCGCTCCATAGTACGCTGAGCGACCCTAAACTCGTGTATCAGTCCTGTCGTGAGAGGCCAGATTTCAGCACCACACGTCATCACAAGTAGGACGCACTGATTATATAACTTAGACATATAATGTCTTTAGACATTGCGGCCACTGTGACGAGAACAGATGACGTATAATAATAAATATAAGAAAATAATAATGATATTATTCAACACAGAGAAAATCAAGTAGGTAATAATAATAATTTAATATAGGAACGTTTGATTCCCTATAATCTCTTAAGGGTTCTTATTGCAAGAAGTCATGCCCCCTAGGGGGATCTAATCCGCGGGTAATCCCCGGATGATCCGGCAAGGGCGCGTCAACTTTCAATCTTCCCTAATCCGTTTAATTCTATAAATACGTCGTGACTTTTGCCGTTGCAAGGTGTTCCGTTTCTCATAACTTTTGTTTTGCGCCAGTCAAACAAATATTTTATGCCTACTACAGTTACAGGGCCGCCTGTTACACCGGAATTCCCCGATATTCAACGTAGCTCGTATTCACAGCAAGCAGTGATAGGCAGTGATTTAACGAATTTTCGGCTTTCAATACGACAATACATGTTCGGAAGATTATAGTAATCTATTAGGTAATCCCCATCAGAACCTTTTTTTTTTAAGGAGGGGAAATGACGTTTACGCACTATCCCTCGTCGACGGGGACAGTCGACGAGGGGGAGTGTGGGACTCGCCCGGTGAAATGACATCACCGGGAATACCCACTAAAACTTCCCCGGATTCCACCATCAGCGGTGATGTGCGGGTCCGAGTTCACAGCGAGGCATTATGCTCGGATATCCCCATCAGAACCTAGATCAGCGTAATGGAAGATTTATTAGTCAACTCGCAGATATTTAAAATGTTAGCCCATACTAATATTATAAATATTAGTTTTTTTTTTAATAAACGTTGTCAAGGATACAGAAATGGATTTCAAAAATGGAAAGAGAGCGATCAATGACGCACAATTTGTAGAAAAAATTTGCATCCGTGCGAAGCAGGAGGCGGGCCGCTTGTTATTATTGTAATTCCTCCTGAGAGTATCGAATATTTCTATCTATGTTTCTATATATATTATGTATGTATACATATAAATAAACAGATTTAAACACTGACAGTATTTTCTAAACTAATCCGATTCATATACAGCATGTATACAGCGTTCATTTTTATCTAACCTAAAATTTCCGAAGTAAATTTGAGAGCTGAATTTACTCGGGCTTTCAAAGTAGTCCGGGACGTTGTCAATTGTAAGCGAAAAAGGTTTGTGTAATAAAAATAGGCATTTTTAGAAATGACAGAATAGAGTTTTTAGCCTAATGGGTTTATGTTGTTTTGCTTGAAATGTTTATTTTTAATGTTTTAAGTCACTATCTAGTTGATTGGATTACTTACTATGGATAATGCCATATTCATTCACGTTGACTCGCTGGTGCGGTCACGAAATATCACACACAGCATAATTATGCAAGTGTGCAGCGGCGGAGCGACGTCAGGTAAGTTTAACCAGTTTGAACTTGTCACTAGAAATGATGGCACGTTTTCATTATGTCATTCAATACAGAGGAGTTTATGAGTGAATCATTAAAAATAAAAGATCGTCGTCCATCTTTTCAACCTCTAACAACACGTCACACTCGCGCAAAAAACGCCTGGCGGTCAACGTGAACACGAGCCCGCCACATCCACCGCGACCGCACCCGCCACCGCGCCCGCGCGTTCTATGTACGTGAACAAGCACTTACTCATCGAAACACAACAGCACACACACTGTTATTTCACGGTGGTCTTGTGTAAGGGGGTGGATACTGGCGCTAGACGGGCTGCCCAAATGACTGCGAAAAGCAATTTTGCCACTACTAAACTTTCATTTAAGTCTCAAAATTAATTTACAATTTTATTATATCAATAGAAAAATACATTAAGGAATAATAAAAATCACAAGTAATTTTATAAAGCAATTACTTAACTCTTTTTTTTGTTATGTGTAATATGGCGATCTGTCTCCTATGTGGGACATTAAGCAGTATATGTGACACGTGTAATTAGGACCTACTTAGGAGTGCGACCCTTAGCGCGTATCCTGATCGCATATATGTATAAGCGTTTCAGTCTGCATACAGACAATCTGTCATCTAACAAGCCTTGCGCTTGGAGGATTTACGATCCTGTCCTTATATGATCTAGTGTGTCTAATTATTTCCTCCTTGACTGTCGCCATTTTTAAATCCCTATGGAATCGTTACTTGACAGTACTTAACGAATGATTTTATTTTCCTTCTGACGTTTAAAAACGATCATTAATATTTATATTTACATACTAGACCGAGTAGTGTATGTATACATAGTATAAATCCTTCCATATTTCTGCACATATCAACTATCTATTTATATCATTATACAGATTTTTTAAACAAACTATTATTAATAATAATAATATTGTAAAATTTAATGTCTCAACAAAATGTGACATAAAATATGCATATGAACAAGAAAAATGTAATCTCATTAGTCTTAGTAATACGACGAACGAAGTCTGATTCGGAGCAAAAAATCTGTGTTTGAATTTTACTGAATCCGGTTGGTGTTTGGTACAAAAAAAAATATGTAAAATTTATTATTTATTTTTAAATATTTTATGCCAATTGAGACTAACTAGTCGTTTATCATACATCTATTTTATTGTTAACTTAACTAAATTTGAGATTAATATAAATAACCTGTTAAGTAGTGCCAGTTTATCTAATAAATGTTTGACACGACTTCGCCCGCGTAATTAATTTTATAAAATATAACCTATGTTACTCGCTGATAACGTAGCTTTCAATAGGTAAAAGAATTTTCAAAACCGGTCCAATAGTTTTTGAGTTTATTCATTACATACAAAAATACAAATCTCTCTCTTTATAATATTAGTATAGGTTATAACTTAATAGTTATGAAATATAGCAATGCTTTTTCTCAGTATCGTATTAAGAGGAAGCACACTGTTCGTGTATAATAATAATAAAACCTTTTATTTCCAAATCTCAAGTATTACAAAATAAACAACTACTTATTTAAATTTGTAATTGGTTTAGTTTATAATATTATTATTTATTTATTTATTTTTAACATATTTATGTATTTAAAATTTATTAAAACTTAGTTTATTGTAGTGTTTTAATAGCACAGTCACAATTCTTGGCACTTCTTTAATCCATTATAATTACACTTAACTTTCATAAACAACCCGCTGCCGCTTATGGATTGAACCAAATCTGAAGGAGTTTGGATTGTAACGTGAAACGACGGATTAGGGATTAGCGAGACTTAACAAACAAGTATAAATAGAAAACCGTAATGTAAAATTGCAAACTTTTATAAGAGGGTTGAACGAAATAAAAACGGAATCCCTCCCTAGAATTTATTTTAATATTTCCTGATGGACATTTGCTGTTTAAGAAAATCGTGAAATTACATTAACATTGCTTTTATAGAAATTAAACTTGACCTGTTAATGCTAAGTTGGTAATTGTTAATTTAATTTTTATTTTTATGAAAAGTAAGTAAATATAAATAGAAATACTTTATGTAATTTTATAGAAATACATATAAAGTATTTCTATTCTCGAGATTGACAGAACTTTATATTATATCTTAAAGGGTTGCTATAGTCTTTTAAGATATGCCGGTTTCCAGGAGACATTTTAAAAAAAACATTTTCGTTCCATTTTTCAAATAGCTGTTAGGTCTATATTTCAACATAATATTTCGACATTTAGAAAGTTGAAAGTTTGTGCGTCACTAAAAAAGAAAAAACATTGAAAATTTTTTCACAAAAGGTTACAATTGTTAGTGTACGCGTCTTTTGTGTATTATGTGTAGCCAGTTTTTTTTTTTTTATTTTTTTTCTGGACAAAGCTTCGAAAAGGTCAAGTGCAAAATAAATCAGGTTTTCTATTTCTGGGACAAAAACGTCTCCTCCGGGAACGGACGAGATGGGATTATGGCAATACATCTAAGTGAATTGCAAAGAAATGTATAGTAAAAAAAGTAGTACGAATACTTTCCCAAAAATATTTAATCAGCGAAAATTCTTTCCCAGAGTTGGAGGTACTTCGGATGGACCTTAATCACTTTTAATAATATTCAATGAAATAGAAAAATAGTTAGCATAGTCGTATGAAAATTACTTTACATAAATAGTAACTAAAAAAACAGTCCCACTAACTTTCGACTAGGTACTGACATGAAATGGATAGACGCCGGTTCGAATCCCGGTGTTGCCTGAAACTCATGGGGTACTTTCGATTTCATTAATGATATAGATTATATATAAATGATCATTGCTTGCTCTAAGTCCAAGGGAAACATTGTATTTAAGATAAGGCATTCTAGGACAACGTAAGGATCCGCTAAGAAAGGATTTTTAAAGATTACACAAGTCCATGCGAAACCGTGGGCGGTTTGTTAGTTTAAGATTAAACTATAATGAAAATTATAAACTAACGTCCGACTTTCTTACTGAACCCAAATGTGTTCTGTGCTTATGTGTTCTGTAAGTTTGCTGACAAGCTGGGTATCAAGCAGACTACTCAATATTGCAGCATCAGGTCAAGGTTACCATGTCATGGAATTTGTACAGAAGTAACAGTATACCAAATTTCCCTTCAATCGAACCTATGGAAATCAGTGAAATCCCTTCGTCAACTAGGAAATGGGTTGTTAATCTTTTAACGCCTGATATCTTCATAAACTATAGAACCTTCTCGATCACGTCAACTTTCAAACAAAAAGGATCAAGATCGGTCCATTTATTTATGAGCTACGATTCCATAGACAGACATACAGATACACACATACACAGACATTCACACGTCAAACTTACAATAGCTCGTTTTCGTGTCGGGCGTCGGGGGTTAAAGACGACAACAACTACGGAGGTTTTTCGTCATAGAAACAGCTTTTGAGGATCTATAAATACTTGTAAAATCTTATGTAGTTAAATAATTATCAATAAATAATATATGTAAATACACAAATAAACATTATAATGAAATGAATTCGTATAGCTAATTTTGAAAATTAACCTCGATATTACTCGTATCCTAAACAAGCAGTACGCTTCCAAGAATTACGGTTTTCTAATACAAGTTAAACAAAATAATGTTCGGAAAATTACCACTTTTCGAAATGTTTGCATTGAAATAGAGCCGTTTGTTTAAACTTTGTATAAACAATTCTCTCGAGCGATAACTATACTTTATCCATTTCATTGAATGTATTTTATATTATTTTATATTGTGATTGTATATACATGTCTTTGGATTGTATATATTGTATACTGTACAATATATACAATCCAAAGACATGGGTACCGGCTTAGATTAGTAGCCCCCCATCTCAACCCGTGAGAACCGTAAAAATCGACTAAGGGAAAAATCACCAAAGAGTGGGCCAGGCTAGAAAAACCAGCCAGTATTGGCAAAATCCAAGCGACCCAGGCCCCCACTCCCCGGCGCTATTCCTGGCTACGGTAGCGGCCAAGGTAACGGCTGGGCAGGGGGTGCTAGAAATCTTATTGGAAAATTATGGGAGGGGGGGGGGGGCTATGTCCAGCAGCAATGTATATGTATTATCGTATTATTGAGATATTTTTATAAGAAATTTTTAAAAGGAACTGCTGCCCTATACAAGTAAATTCCGAACAATAAAACTGAAAACTAAACTAGCTAGAGAAAACCGGTAAGCAAAATAATATAGAATTGTTGATTCATAGGAATCAGTGAAGCTAGTCTGGATGGCTGCATAATTAAGAGTTTGCTAGCTCGCATTCGCGGTTGCCAATCGAAAATCGTCGGATCTTCAAAGGGGATTCCAGCATATTCCCAATTATGCATCTTTTTGTAGCTGAGACTTTCTGATTGCGAGATTCGAGCCAAATTCAAAATTTCACTTCAATCTATTGGCTGTTCGCTGATATATTTAAGCCGAAAGAAATGGAGACTGACCGTTTTTGGTCTTAATCCGTTGGAAATATTGTTTATTTTAATATATTACTAGCTCACCCGCTCCCGGCTTCACACGGGTGCAATTTTTTATTCAATCCAACCGATAACCTTAAACCGCCATCTGTTAGATTGTTATGGAACTCACAGATAATTATAACAAATAATTGCTGGATTAAGTAAGTATCCAACAGATGGCGTATAAAATGGCATATAAACTATCCTATCTATTAAGTTGGACCAAATTACACATAGTTACGAAGTTTTATCAAAGTCGGTTCAGTAGTTTAGGAGTTCATCGCGAACAAACATGTGACACGTAATTTTATATACGAGTATATATAGACATTATCTATACTAATATTATAAGGAGAAAATGAATAAAGTCAAAAACTACTGGGCCGATTTAAAAAAAGAAATTCATTTAAGTATATCAGCTACATAGCTAGAAAGCTATATTATCAGCGAGAACATAGGCTACATTTTATAAAGTTATGCGAACGAAGTCGCGTGCAACAGCTAGTGTAATAAAACAATGAACACAATTCTCAAATGTACTCGAGTGGTTAAGAACTTTGCTTTAATGCTTCTACCTCAAGTGTCCCAGATTCGAATGCCGGCAGGATAAACTTTGGAAATTAACGTTTTTTAAATTGGCTCTGGTCTGGTTCTGGAAAGTAGTGACAGGGCACACTGCGTCTCACAGTCATTTTGGGCAGCCCGTCTGGCGGCAGTAACCAACCCCTCACAGAAGACCACCGTGAAATGACAGTTTATGTGCTGATGCTGCTGCTGCTGAAAAAAGAAACTATAGCAGCGCACTTCCTTTCCAAAGTTGACCCTGCCGGGAATCGAACTCGGGTACCCTAGAACAGAGCGTTAAGGCTCATTCAACCGGCTCGTCAATCCTCAAACGTCATGCAAACATTCAGCTGTAAACAACTATATTTCACTTCAGTTGTAAATATCTGTAATACCTGAACTTATACTTATTAAAGACATTATTTAAAATATCTAGAATTTGAATAAACCGCAAACAATGGTTGCGTTAAAAGTGAATTTTGAATTAAACCCAATATACATACGATATAATATATAGTTCGAATATGAATTCAAATCTTGAGAACTGTTACAATAACGAAACAAAAGGGGGGCGGAAATCCATTGACCCGCGGTACGGTCGAACCCTTTGTTAGCAGCACTTTGAGGTTGGTCTACATAAGTAAACCTTTTTGAAGATTTCTTTCACTTTGATAAAGTGTTTTTTCACTTTTCTTCCCCCGATCGAGCGATTGAATTATGTAAGATTTGAGGTATTAAAAATTAGAAAACAACCTCCATTTGTAAAGTTCCCAAGCGTCACCAAAAATTAATCAAACCGGTGTAATAATACTTTTAATTTTAGTTCACAAGTGTTTAGTTAGTATTGGCGAAAGCTATGATCTACCATAGACCATAGAACCCAAATCTTTTTCAAGTTCCAGTGAATAGACATCTCTTGGATAAGCTCGCTCCATCGTTGGCCTCGTCTTTGCTAGATCCTGGCAAAAAGCAATCCCATCATTAATAAAAATAAAAATAAATCATTAAATTATTTAGCCTCGAGGGCGCAATTAACTAAAGGGAAAGAAATTAAAATATTCATTTAAAATCCCAAGGTAATTAAGAAAGGATAGCCAGAGTTAAGGCGTATTTTAAACACTGATTATTGATTACTAGATTACGAATCATTAACTTGTAATTATATCTATTTTTTGTCTATTAATAGCATCGTGATTTACATAAAAGGCTTGTTACCTATCAATAACTAGTCTGCAGTTTTGTGACTAATTTGTTACCTATTAGGTATTGGTGAAAGAATTTGAAAATCGAATGAGTTTACAATAGTACTGTAACATCGCGATTCAACTGTACGAACATTTCGAATTTATAACCGTTGGTACTTACTTACCTATGTTACCGAAGCCAAAAAAAAATGGTTTTTGTAATGTTTATCTGTGTGTGCGTTTATGCACGCTAATCTAAGAAACGGCTTAACTGATTTTCATACTGTTTTCACTGATGTATAGTAGCATTAAGCGTCCCCTAACATTAAGCGTTTATTTCATTCCAATCGGTTTACAAACATAAAAGAAGTTACAATGCATACTCTAGAAATGCATACGAAGTCGCTGGCACAGTCAGTCGTTTTATAAAAAAGATAACAGCGATCATGAAATGGAACTTTGAATTTAATATTGTCATTGTTCCGGATTATTGTTTCCGGAACAATAGTTCTGCAACAAAATTAAGCCAACATTGTCAATGTATTAGTTTCGGAAGCGTCACAGAAAACATTCCAACTGGACAATGGGATAGAAATCGACGGTTCCCTTTCAACTTGCTTTCTGTACGTGGGAACACATACAACTGTTGAAATTACTTTCTCCGACTACGATCGCTACGGAAAAATAGCCGTAGCCAGTGAAAAATAGCTTTCGGTGTTTCGACTTGAAGTAAATCTCTCGACGAAAATATCTTGACTGAGCTAGAGCTATACGTGGAAAATTGAGGATTCTAGTTTTAGACAAACTGAAAAATGGTACCGGTATAAAATTACATTAAGTATGGAACTTTTGGTGGAAATACGTCTTTAATAAATTTGTTACCATAGTGGGAAGCAATTTAGAAAAGTGATGAAAACAAAATCGGGGGATAAAGTTAGAGTTATAGCTACATGTCTATCATCTACATCCAAAATTTAATTACACCACTCGATAGCTAAAATATCAATGTTTTTTTTTTGTTTATATAGTATATACGAATTCGTTGAATATACATCTTAATATATAAAAATTACGTGTCACATGTTCCTCCGCGATGAACTCCTAAACTGCTGAACCGATTTTGATCAAACTTCGTAACTATCTGTAATTTGGTCCAACTTAAAACTTTTATAAAGTTACGCGGACGAAGTCGCGTGCGTCAGCTAGTATATACATATAATATGCTCAAAGAAAATATTACCTACTCGTATGCAACTTACACGTACTCAAGTAAGCACACGGCCGTGTCCAGGACACAGCACACTCCGTTTTTTTTATGTCAAGGTCGACATACAGCCTGACGGTCCACTTGATGGTACGTGGCTACCGACGCCAAGCAGTGCCACAGGTGTTGCAAGTGCGCAGCCAAACATAGTAGGATTAAAGATGAGGAATTAGGAAAAGATAGGGAAATGGGATTAGGAAGGGAAGGAGACTGACTGTTTAGAGAATAAATTTCTTTTGAATTTACCGTTGATAATATAGGTTAACCATTGTTTTTGCAATGGTTAATTCTATATTAGATTTCAATATTACTGTAATATGATAGATTAATAAAATTATTATATGGTAGAGGAAAAACCTTTACACATATCTAGCATACTTTACTATGCGTGGTCGTAAAACCCTCCACAGGAAGTTCTTAACGCGAAGAATCTAACCTCCCAACATTTAATTTTATTCCTATGTTTTTCTCATTAACTGAATAGTTTCAAGACACTTATACTTAATTAAAAACAAAAAAAAAGACCCAAGAAAACAGGGCATAAATTGCCAATTGCCTTAATTTCTTGGTGACATTTTTTGGGGCTTCTACCAGTTATTGCTTCTACTAATTTGGTATAATATAAATGCTTTTTTAAATTACTTTATATAACTTTTATTCAAAATGTATCTCACTCGAAATTCGTCGTCAAACATATACAATGATATAATATATCAATAGCTTTAAGTGTTCAATGGCAAAGCAAATAGGTACACATAATTATATTGTATTTACACAAAACAATACTATATGTATAAAGATGCACACGTGACTAACTAACTAATGAAATACCAACCAACCTTATCATGTCAGTTTGTTTATTTGATTTCATGAATTAATAATATATGATTATATGTTTTAATAACAGACAATAAACAAAACAAGAAGCCAATAATTGATAATTAATAATCTAGGAAACAGTGACACTACACTATAAAAAGCTTCAGAGTCCTAGACTCGTCTTCGAATAGCCGTTAAAGTGTTCATTAGTTATTTTTGTATTTATTTTTATTTTACTTATAATTTTGTATTCGTGCCTATTTTCTTTATACACCGATTAGATGCCTAGGCATTTAGGATTGATTTTAGATCACTAATTTAACACAAGGCTGTTAAAATTTATGTTTCACCGGACACCGAGCTTCTTTTTAGTGAACTCCTGACCTCACACACCGTACAAATGCCCGCAGTTACCTCAAACTTGGCTTTCAGCAACCTTTTGACCCTCGGTGAGTGGTCTCCGGACTAAACAGTTTGGAGCATTACCGATAGGGTGACCAAAACTACCTTTAGATTTCAAATCTACCTCGTCTTGTAAATATGGAATACTTTGAAGCGAAAATGTTTAAGGGGCTTCGTCCTAATGTCCAACACTATAGACAGATGTTTCAACAGTTTATGGAACATCAAGTTACTCTGGTTACAAAATAGATTTAAAAATAGTAAAAGTTAGATTTTTTTTTTAATTATAATGTTTTTCTTTAGTCCAATTACTTTTACATTATATATGTGAAGTGAAGAAAAATACACAAAATATATTTGGTGACAATGATTTCAGTCACGATATGACAGGATACCAAAGTACTTTGATATACTTTGGTGCGTTAAAGTCTACTGTCTAAGGTTATTTTTTAAACTTAACCGGCAAAGAAAGCATAAAATTCAACGTGATATGCTTGAAATACAAGAAATATAATAGTTTTTCTCTTTGCTGTAGAAATAAAAGTAAGTTAGTTGCTGGGTAGTGAAATATCCAATGAGACAAATGTCTCATTAGTGGTGGACAGTTTGGACCCGTTTTATTGCCCGACACGAGTCGCAATTCTCTTGAGAGTATTCCGCAAGTGCGGCCAGCGAGCAAGGGTAACGGTGGTTGGTGGGACAGCGGCGGTGTTTGGTGCTTGCCCGCCGGCAGTGCTCAGCCTGTTCGAGCCCCAGCGGCGGCTTGCCCCGCGCGAGCCGTCTTTCACGCGCTACGCGGGCCCTGACGGTACCATCCTGTACATCACCAAGAACGGCACCAGGCTGCTGACCCGTGCCGGCGCTACCAGCCTCCTCCGCGCCGCTCTCCTCTCCCCGCGACCCCCGCGGCCCCGCCACGGTGAGCCGCCGCCGCACCCTCTTCAACTTCTCTATTACCTTCTCTCTGTGTCTCTGTCGGAATCCGTCGCCTCTTGCACTGCACGCTTAGCACTACGCTTCGTAAGGTAGGAGCGGCGTTCCAACACACAATTCCCACACAGGAAACAAACAAACAAACATCTCAACAAAGTTTAGTTTTTTTGGGTCCCTAGCCTCGAGGGAAACAATTTCCCAAGCTGGTCTAAGTCATGACATGTGGATTTATCATTGACTGAATGCCCTAGAGGCTGTCAATTCAATGGTCTCAATGAAAGTTAAGATGAAATTGTTGATGGAACAAAAGGTAATGAAAACGTTTGAAACTTTGTTGTTTGAACTGAACACTCAAAATACGTAATGAAAACTCAATTTTCGACGAAGTTTTTGCTCGAAACTTGAGTGTTTTGAGTAAATGCCCATACAGCAGTTCAATTTAAACGTTAATTTTAAATACTACATCAGCAGTTCGAGTTGTAGATATATTTGCTCTTGTTAAAGTAATGGGCATTGAATCAAACATTCGCTCCTATTTTACGTTTCGCATGCTCCAACAATCCGCTACTTCCTTCTTCCAATGACTTGCTATCTTTGATTTTCTTTTCAAATGTAATTGGAAAACAGCGTTTGAAAGTCAAAGATTGTAAGTTTGCATGTCTGCATGTGTTCTTGCATTCTCTATTTTCTACGATCTCTATGGTTACTGCGCGGCATAGATTTGCTTAAACGAATAGTTTGACCGGGACTGTCATCCGATGGCTTTGCTATATTGTGTTTTTATGATCGGGACCAATTTTTGTTTACAAATTTCACAATTAGTCGTGGGTTTTTATATTTTCTGTTTTCGGCCATTGAGTGTCGTGGAGTTTGCCGGTTATCGTTGTTTTGTTGTTTATATTTGCCGTCAGTATGATCAGTTTTAATTTTCTCTCTCGATGTTTCGTCATGCGCGATAGCCTCTGATTAGTCGGAGTTTCGCGCTATGGCTCGGTGTTGTGCTGCCACAGCTAAGCGATTCGATGGATGCAATTCCAGTAAAGCTGATCTCGGACGGACGAAACGCGAATCGAAACGGAACCAGTGTCGGTTGGATCGGCGGTATGTCGATAACGCAAGACGGAAATTATATTGCGCCCGACAAATTTATGACCCACATTCACCGATACGTGAGTCCGCACTACAACACACATGGTCACCATTTCCATCGCTGGAACCATGAGCCGGGGGGGAGTGAAGATCCACTCTACGCTACCAAGACCGTCTACGGACCCGGATACATTGATGAGAACCGTACGTATTTTTAACTACTACATTGAACAATCTCTTCCAAGAATACCAAAGAATTTAAATGCATTTATGTCATAGGACCTACATTTATAAATAATTAACGTGGACAAACCGACGCAATATTTAAAAGGAAGTCATTTGATACGGTTTTCAATGTGGAATCCATCCAAAAGATTTATTTTGTATGATATGATTTGCAAAAGAAAAATCTGATGGTTTTAAATCAAGTCTACAAAAGACTTGATTAAAAACATTGATCATTTAATGTAGTTTCTATTATATATACTCTTTAGTCAAATGTATACATACCAAGCCAATATGGTTCTTTATTTCATTATAAAAAAATACATTGGACAAGCATTTAATACATAGCAAAAAAATACATTGGCGTAATGGGCACTAAGACCACAATAATGTGGATATTGCTTTTTAAATCAGTTAAAATGTTGGTATTCATAAATTTTCAAACAGAATCTCCAAACATTTTCTTACGTTCGACTTGATTGATACGTTCGACTTGATTGATATAGGATTCATAAAAATTTAGAAAATTTATTTTGGAATTATTTAATGTTTAAGGATTATGTCACATAAATTTGGTTCAAGCTTCTAAAAGTACAAAATGTTCGCCTAAATGCAATTGCTACATTATACATTAGGTATATATATATATATATTACTGTTATTTACTATGAGATTGTTCATTGTGTAGCTGTATTTATGGATTTAACTAACACGTTGTTAAAAACTAAACTATAACCATAGGCATCGTTAGTTACACCCACTTTGTTATAGCTTTAACATACCTTATATTGTACAGTAAAACCAGTATCATGTACGAGTATTTATCGTCTCTTGATTTCACTGATGATCATTTATTTTATTTATTTTTATAACCTAGCACTCTCATAATATTTATTATACTAACGGTAATACCCTACTTTTGTTTAATCCTCAGTAACTCCGAGCACTGATTAGTTGTTTAGAAGAAATAAAAGGTTTGTAAGGAACAAACAAAAGGAGTGCCTGCAAAAGGACACGGTTAAGCTTTGCGTAGAGTTGAAGGACTTAGAGGGAATTCTTAGTGAACGCTTTACAGCCCTTGTAATCCGCTTTTACCTTGTCCACAGTAAAATCTGTAGAGGATTTAGCGATAATGGATCGATCTAGGGAGCGCTTGACAACAATCTCCGCGAAGCTTTGCAATATTCTCGCGAAATAAAAAAAAGATGTCACTTTATTTTGGATCCATTTATATAGGACGTCTATCAAAATGTTTGTTCAATTGTGAAAATTCCAACACAGTCACAGTTTTCCATTAAGCGATTCGATATTTAAATATCTATGAATAAAATATTCTTTTAAAAGCATGACAGGTTTCAATTACTGCTTGTATTTTGACTTTTATTATACATATAAGTATGTTTATTATATTGGCAAAAACATCGGTGTTTGCTCACGCACCAAGGATTTTTTTTTTTTAAAGTTCACACATATTAAATCACAATTATTATAATTATTATAAATCAAGTCATAGCATGTACATTTATTATTATATTCTGCGATCGAGACATCAGTTATATTAAAATATGATTCGTATGTAGTTTTTATTGAGTTAAAGTTTTAGTTTAAATTTTATTTTGATTTTGATTTGTATGTGTTATTTGTTTCAATTATTAAAAAACTGTTTAAAGTTTTGCTACCTTTAAAGGTCAGGGACAGGTTGTAATTTTTGTAATCAGGACTGAACAGTGACAGAATTTTATCTTTTCCAAAAAGGGAAACGAAAAGGTTATTATAATTAATTATGCAATTATTATTATGGTTATAATTGTTGAGGCTTGAATAATTCACATTCAGGTAACTAATAGGATATACTTTTAACATGTTATAATTTATTAAAACACAAATGCCGGTTTGAAAGTGCTTTAAAGTAATATTGTAGGGTATTATTATGAGCACCAGTCACGGCATCGGGAAATACAATATACTTCAAATTGATTATGTTTATTAATGTTCAAGCGTTTTGCGTCACGACGATTACGATCTCCCTAAAATTAATTTTTTTATTGGATTGGATGAACCAAGTTCAAAAACCAATTAGAAAAATGTGATTGATATAAAAAAAGATATATTCCATTATGCCTGCTCCAAAGAGCTTCAATAATTTGATAATAAATTAAACGATGTAACTAAGTGATAACTAAGATCGATGAAGTTTTGATCATGAACACTAAATAATAATTGGTATTTCCTACCTACTACAGCTGTACAGCAATTAATCTAGATATAGCTTTAACGCGACACATTGCAATAAAGAAATTTATAGGCGAGATCACCAATAAAAGTATCGTGACGCAAAATGAGAAATAAAAATAAAAAAAGGCTAATTTTAAAATATCACAATATGCACACTCGCACGCATAAAACTAAAGTTTGGACTAAAACTAAACAACCAACAGAGAGGATTGGAAGAGAGAACGGTAAAACCAGCGATGACAAGGTGGCCCTCCAGTCTACGTGTCATAAGGCTTTGGACGCTTGTATCAAGGACACCGAGTGTGTTACCTCCTTGACACCAGTACTGCAGAAATGTCACGCAACTGACTGCAATAGAGAAGGATGCATGACGGCGTTGAGGGGATTTTACAGGAAGACCGATGTGCAGTGGAACACTGAGATTGCGTTCTGTCTTTGCAAGTAAGTTTTGATTTTTTTAAAACGGCATAAGTGTTTCCGAGCTCATATAAACCAAATATTTTCAAAGTTCATGTGCAGCATCTTCTGGGTGAGCTAAATGCTGGCCAAGAGCAAACCCATCTCTATAAAAAAAATATAAAAAAAAGTTAGGTTAATACCTAACTTTTTTTTATATTTTAAAGTTAGGTTGCATATACGAGTATATGCAACATCAGTTAGATGGTTGAGGCGCAGTCAATTATGCAAAATTTATACTAATGTCTATGAGTGAATGACAATTGAAAAAGATTTGGAAACAGGTATCCCTGATAAAATAAATCATGTCATTATAATAAATCCATTATACACCTCCGATGCGGTCTGTACAATTTGCAAACCTAAATGTTAATGAACATGTCATTATGTACATATATAGAAATGATGTCTGGTTTTTTTTTTTGTTATGTTCGTAATTGAAAATTCACAGCAAGTCAAAAATTTGAATGCTGTTTTTATATGAAATTGACAGGGCAACGAATGTCGAGTCAGCTATAGTTTTATATATATAAAGATCGATAGGGAATCTATTGGTCCACTTGATGGTTGGCTCTAGTCTGGGTGTGCAGGGTTTCGCCCCCTGTTCGTTGCACGGTTATCCCCACAACACACAAGCCTGATAATTCTCAGTTTGGGGGCCATACAATTTGTATGTTTAGTCTTGACGATGATGATGATTAAATAATACTTCGCAGGAAAACAGATAACAAAGAAGACTCGTGCATGAACGCACAGGAACGCCTTCATCCCTCTTGCGCTCAGCGACCGCCCGCCAATACGCCTATACCAGCTTGTCATACTGTCGCCCACGCTTGCCGCGAAGACCCCGAATGCCGGTCAGTATATTATATAAGCAGAACTTAGGAATTAATTACATTTATTCAACTAAATTCTGTCCATATAAAACAGCAGTTTTATATCGAGATGCGTCCTTGCATCCTTGCATCCTTGCAGTTCGGAAAGCTGATAGAATGATAGAAGCGAAACTCGAATGTAGCTGAACAAGCTACACATAAGAATAGCTGAATTCGAACTTAATAAGTGTAGCTACCCCCTTAGTGTTCTCAGTTTTACATGATACGGTTAGATATTTCAGTTCGGAGAATTCTCGGCTTGTTTCAGAGATGTCCGTTTTCGTATCCCCCTCTTTTGTTATCAGTTTTCTAAATTGCCTTCCACTATGGAAGCAAATTTAAAGACGTACAAAAATAATACTTACACTGATAACTTAACCCAAGCAACATTCACTGTACATACTCTTGTACCGATCGGTCGAGTCTATCGGGGTAGTTGAACGGTTCCCAGGTAAAAGTAAGCCTGGGAGAAGCCATCAGAAGATAGTATTGATTGAGTCTCTCATATAAACGTATGAAGTTTTTTATTTTGTACTTTGTATTAGTACGAGTTATGAAATTAATAATGTGTGTACATTCACTTTGTTCTCTTTTAAATGAACCATTGGGCTGTACTCATACTATGGACATAATTATGCAACATCATTATAGTGTACGAAACAATACAAATGCATCAAAACGTCAATCGCAAACCAACAAAGCGTTCAAATCGTTCGAACGCGGACATCTGCGGTTACTTTAACAGTTCAACCGGAAAATCTGTTTTATAGCTAGCTCAACAAAGCAGACAGACAAACTAAAACGCGCGGTCATACTTGAATTTAATTTAAACCTGCAATCACATACGACGATGGCATTCGAGTTCCGAACCTAGCGCATAAATATTATATCTATAAATAATTCTGTTAATAGACCTAATATTAAAAGTTTTCTGGCCCTTAAAAAGTTTCTTTTACTGTAAAATCACCAAAATTACCCGATTAAAGCTCAAATTTTTAAAATTTTATACAAGGTTTGCATTAGAAAACCTGAACATAATTATTTTTATTAGGTACTCTATATAGTAGAATTTAACATTAAGTAAAATAAATGAAGAAAATTTTTGTATACTTTTTATAATAATAAAATTATATTTAAAATTTTACTAGAAACGGTGTTTTTTTTTTTTTTTTTCAATATTTAAAAAAGAAAGTTACAAGCTGTCAAAGTGAGCGCAAAATAAACGAGCGATCAAAACACGCTTAACGTCACGAGGAAAGCTTGTGTATATAATTTAAAAAAAATTCATCCATGCGAAGCCAGGGGCGGATCACTAGTAAGCAAATATATAAAATTGAGGATATTTCTGCGATTTTAAGACAAAGCGCATTTCTCTAAAGTTCATAACTTACATGTTACAAATATGAGACAGACGGTTTCAAATTTTATTTAGCCATCTCTCTATTTGTCTGTCTATCTGTTTGCTTCTTTTTTGCACTTTAGTACGATTTGTATGGAATTTTACATAGGTAAAATATTTTTTGAGTTTTCACTCGACGGTTTTCATGCAGAAATTTTAAATTGATAATATTTATCAAGGAAAATCCATTTTAAAATGTCACAAAAAACTATTTAAAAGGTAGGTAAATTAATTGTCAGCCCGAAGCATAAAGGCCACTGCACACTATACCTGACCGTAATGTGACCTATTTGCAGCGTGTGTTTATTTCTGAATGAAATATTGACATAGCATGCACGGTTGGGCACCGCTTGCCATATTTAAATATACCGCTTTAATTGTAAATTTGATATCTGCTTTCAATTTAATACCAATATTACCATACCATAGAGCGAAGAATCGCCGCGCCGCCCGCCACTAGAGACGGCATTGTCAACTCTTTCCATACAAGTCCAGCGTGTTAGGGGAAGTAACCTTTATTCACAATACATGCACGACTTATGCATTGTTTAGTTTTGTGTTCCAAACTACTTACGCGCGTTGGGCATTTTTGAGATGGGAAAAAACCATTGAACTCGCGACACTGTTACCGACAGCTCTGTTGACAATTATAAAAGAACACACTAATTTCAAATAAAAACAGAAAACAGCCAGTGATATTCCAAAAAAGTCGTCAGTATAGTAAAAAAGTCAGTATAGAGGAACTACTGAGAGCTTATTACTAGTAGCGGGTAGTATAATTTTTGTAGTAGTAGTAGTTTATAATAATGAATAAAAAACACTTCATTTTAAAGTATTTCCTGCACAATAAAATCTTTCCTGACGATTCAAAAAATAAACACGTAATTGTTCAAAATTTCACTTCTGTCAGCATTCCCGGAGTGCCAAAAATGACTTTTAATTACTTGAAAAAATGTGGCGGGAATAGCAAAAACGCGTTGAAGGGCCACAGGGTTAGAGGTCTGGCTTCTCCAGGGTAAATATTACCTCAATGGATAAGGTCAAAAACTGTAAAAGGGATAAGGGAATCGTGCACACTCACCTACTTTAGCTCCAGCTGGCTCTAGGAGCTGATGCTGACAAATCGGCGGGTAGATCATACAACAGCATAATCCTATTTTTTTACTTTATGTTGGCACACGTTTTTCTGCAATTGTATGCAGGAATTTAAAATCTCTTTTGCGTATATGGGATTTCCAATGTGGTCGTACCATGTGGCACCTTAATCAGTTGAAAACCGATAAACATGCTCCCGACAGATTGAACTAATCAATCGCTTTGTGAGCCACGAATACTCGTGGGTCGATGTTACGATTTGGCAAACGGTTTCATTAGGACTACGATTTTGCATCTCAGTACATACACATTGATGTAGGTTGCATTGGTTGACTGGTTAAAGGCGTGAAGAGATAGACAGACAGACCGAGTTACTTTCACTTTTATAATATTAGTTCTTAAACAGCAATATAAAGAGAAAACCGCCTAATAAAGCTCGACAATAAAAAAACTGGTGATAAAAATCAGTGTTCAGTTTCCTCTCGATTTCCTAAATTCTCAAATAAACACGACAGAAGCGACATAATCTGCGCACTCAACCGACAAAGCGACAATATAGCGATGAAAAATTCGTTTTGCAAATATTAGGTCTTTGTCGAGCCGATAAACACTCGACTTCACAAACGTTTCCGATTACAGTGCCATTATTGATTTCCCTTTACAACACAAAACGACGTGGAAAATTATACGCACAATTCCTAACGAGTAAAGTTTACGTGGAAATATAATAATATGGAAGTTCTTCATTAATTTGAGGAAGTATAATATCTAGACATTTTATTTATTTTATTTATTTACTAGCTGCGCCTGAGACTTTGTACAAACAGCAACACAGCTAACTATACACTTTTGTATTGAGAAATATTGCAAGATGGAAAATCGCACTTGAACGCTTGTTTTCTGCATTTCATCGTTTTATGTATGTGCGCGTCTAGGAGTATACATTGCCTCTTATTCAATATATTTTTTTCATGTTTAATCCAACGTCATTATTGACATTAAATACCAAATTATTGAATTCGTGGATAATAATAAAATTCATGTTTAAAGATGCCTCCCATCTGACTCTTCTGGAGAGAACGAGAATATTGGCCCTCAGTGAGATTGGATCTCACCTTTTCTGCATTTTATTGTCAACCATAATTTCATTGACATAATTTTTGGACTAGTAGTAGTAGCAAATCCATACTTCCATACTAATAACTAAATGTAAAAGTAACTCTATATGTCCGTCTGTCTGTCTATTACCTTTTCACGCCTTAAGTCCTTAAATAGTGCAACTTTGTCCACATTGAAAAGATAAATGATACAACTCCTGACAAAATATATGCAAACAATATAACGGTCTCACATACACATTGACGTCTGATATTATACTTTTGCCAATGGTATAATAGGATTTTTATTTTTAAATAGCTTATGATATGATTTTTTTTACATACATACTTACTTTACCTCTTTATAATACATATTATTAATGGCCAGTGAAATCTCTTAAATGGTAAAATTTATCTCCCCTTGTTTTTTTTTTTATAAATGACAGAAGTATATTCCCTCTAAGCCACTTGTTAAATAATAAACTCTGGTTTTTTGTTAACTGAACTAGCAATCCCCTTGAATTCCCGGCGATATTTCACTTTTACGTGTTCGTTTACGTGCCGCTTGGTTTACGTAAATGGATGCTGAAATATTCCCGCTTGAGATTTGGCGCACTCCGACCCCCAATGTACATATTTACCCTTTGCAGAATCCGAATCGGTTCGCAATTTGGTCGGATATCTCTGAGAACGAAAAACGAGAACGTAGCTAAGCCCGACTTTAGCAATATATTAATAAAAAAAATTTTTTTGACTCGCATCACAAGTACTTTTTCATGGCAATTTTGAATTTATAATAATTTTATAATCGTTTATTCTATAATATAAAAATGAATCCCTAAATGTGTTGCTCAGCGCAAAACTCGAGAACGGCTGGACCGATTTTAATTCTGTCTTCACTCATGGACAGAGGGATAATCAGGGAAGATTTTTACGTAAAAAAATGCACCTCGGGCGAAGCCGGGAGCGGCCCGCTAGTTATTACTATTTATACATATATTATAAAGGGTGGTCAGACAGGCCGACAGTTCACTTGATGGTAGGTTGTTACCGTCGCCCAAGGACAACAATGAATAAATTATTAATTCATTTAAGTCAGATATATAATTAATTGCTTCTGTAACTATAATTTATTTAATATAGCGGCCCGCTCCCGGCTTCGCCAGGAGTGCATTTTTTTTTTACGTAAAAACCTTCCCTCATTATCCCTCTATCCATGAGTGAAGACAGAATCAAAATCGGTCCAGCCGTTCTAGAGTTTTGCGCTTAGCGACAAAGGCTATAGCCGTGTAAGGGAACAAAAAGTGCCCCTGACGTTATAAGCCAATGAATAAATCCTATGTATTGGTCATAATGCTAGTTATTAATCTGCCAAATTTTATCTCATAATTGCTGACTGTATGTACAGTCTACAATATTTAAACCGCGGGGCGTTCGTTAGTAATAAAAGAAATATTTACTTACAATTTCACACACAGTGTGTACAGTTTGTATGTAATTCCAAGTCAAGATGTTTTTCCAGTTTATTTTGTATTTTTCTATAAACTGGTAAGTACTTTTTGGTGAACGTCGAGAATAAAATATTTTATTCATCTTTAATCACTCGTATATAATAACGAAGTAAAGCGAGAAATGTCGACTTTTATAAAACAAAATAAGCTATGACTTTGTCATTGACAAAAATGGTATTCTGGGGATTTCAAAGTTATGTAATCACCAGCCAGCATTAATTCATCAAGGGTACAGGCAACAAACCTAATCTTCCAATAATCTATCAATATTTTTTTTATTGACACCTCTTTCAATACTGCTCTTATATGAGTAGGTACCTAAAGATTATTTAAAAAATCAGCATGTTGCTCCAAGCCGATTGATTTGAGACAAATAATATAAGTACGGAAAGAGATGACACAAATGTGTAAAAAAATGGTAGTTGAGTCATTTTCAAAAATAATGTACATTATTAAAAAAATTATGTCCGACATACTTAATTATCAAATATGGAGGAAACATCGCATTTTTTAAAGTTTTGTCTAGTTTCCCTATAAATATGAACCTTTCTCTTTAGTCCCTCATAGAAAATATGGCACAATATTAAATTGATACTAATGTAAAACATTTTTACATTTTTATGACCTTTCATGTCCATAATAAATAGAAATGTCCTTTTTACACTTTACCAGAATCAAATCATTATGTGGTTCCAACGTATTATTTTTTGGAACTTTTCGGTTTCTATCTATCAAAGTAAATTAATTTCCTTTAGTTTATTCAAAACAATATTAATCTAGGTGAAATATTACTAACAAAAAAACAAACTGTATGTTTGTCCAAGATTATTAACATATGAGTCACTCAGAGGATGTCACGGACATTGTCACGGTTTTTCGTAGTAATCCTACCACTTTCATCTCAGTTTTCATAAATGGCAACACTGTACGTCAGAAAATTTCTATCAAACCTCCGCTATTTTGCTTAGTGAGAGTTCGGATGTTGTTTGCACATTGGCCGCAAAATTTTTAGAAAAAATATCATGTGAATCACAGTGCAATATAATAAACAAGGTAAGCCGTGTATTTATTTCTTTTGCTTTCATTGCATAGACCTAGCAAATACAACAAATAATAAGTAGTCCGTTTACCTGTATTGCAAGGTATTTTGATATGGTAACTTAGTGAGGTTAGGTTTTCACAAAAAAGCGCTTACATGTTAGTCACATTTCGTGACTCACATGACGTGACTCACATGTACATGTAAAGCAAAGATATGTTTACACTAGCAAAAAGTTTTTAAAATATTAACGATCATTTTCGCACCATAATTTCTTAATTATTTAGTACAAAATGGTTTTTGTTGTGCATAATTAGTGAATATTACAGTGTATAAGTAGGTATATTTTCAGAAAGATGGCGATGAATGCAGCTAAACGTCAACGGAAGCTTAGAGAAAAACTTAAGACCCAGGACCAGTCGTTGGTCAGCTAACGACATCGGAGCAAAATAAAAGAAGACAGCAATGGCGAGAGGCTAACGAAAAAAGAAGAAATAAGAAAGATGACAGAACAAAAAATAAAACCAGTGAAAAGCGGAATTGAAATAAGACATGGGAAAGCATTGAAAAAGATAGCACACATGAAAGGAGTTATTGAAAAAATAACCAAAGAAAACAGTACTTTGAAAAAAACGGTGTATCGCCAAAAAAGAAATTAGTACATAGGTATTATGTAAGAATGTTATTTTGCGTTTAATTAAACCTTATTAATAATGGTTTCATTTATTTAACTTATTCATGTACACTCTTCCTTATAACAAATGTGACTCACATCAAAGAAAAATACATGTATATCACGAAACAGTTTAGTCACAATTTTGATCATGTTAGTCACATGTACATTTTTTTTAAAGATAACTCAGGTGTCGCTGACTCATAAGTGTCGAAAAAAAATGTTTGAAATATTTGACATCAAAAATCACCAAGTTAATGTTGACCTAGAGACATCTGGTTTTTTGCAAAATTATTCCTCTTTGGGTCATTAACAACATACGTTAATTACAAAAGAAACGGAGCAGTAGTTTTTAAAATATTTTGAAAAGTAAAAAAAACTTTGAAGTGACATTTCAAGGAAACTATCAATAATTATGAGATAAAATTTGGGAGATTAATAACTAGCATTATGACCAATACATAGGATTTATTCATTGGCTTATAACGTCAGGGGCACTTGTTGTTCCCTTACACGGCTATAGCCTTTAGGGATTCATTTTTATTTATAAAGATTAAACTAACGACCCATCCCCGGCTTCGCAGGAAGTTGAAATTTTCCAAAATCCTTTCTTAGTGGTGTAACGAACGTCTTCCAGAAGATCACATCATACATAATGCCCTAGTATTAATCATGTAGGTCCCTAGAAATCAACAGGTCAGTAAAATCTTATAAATGCGAAAGTTTGTGAGGATGGTGAATGTTTGCTACTCTTTCACGCAAAACAGCTTAACGGATATGATATGGATTAAATTTGGCACACAGATAGTTAATCACCTGGATTAACATATAGGATACTAGTTATCCTGGAAAAATGATAGGTTCCGAGAGATAATACCCCATGATTTTTTGTGACTTTCTATTGTTTCAATAGTTATTCTGTCATTGGGGGAGGAGACAAATACAACAAATCAAAGAATCGGACCAACCGTTCTCGCGTTATAAACTAACACGACTTTCTTTTATGTATTATATATAATATGTATGATGACAATGATGATGTACTATTCAGATATCGCCTGGAAAATTACGAGCAGTGGTGTGCAGTGGACGCGGTGACGCAAGGCTGCGCTGGTTCTCCAGCGAACTGTCGTACTGCTGTGGTGGCTGTGCTGGGCACCCAGCTAAGAGCCACCTGCGCTTGTCGTGGAACCGACTTCGCACAGCTCTACGATTGTCTGGGCTGGCAGAGGCTGTTGTGGCTAAATCCTTGCGTTGGTGAGTGAAAATTCGCATCAAATTGTTGGTAATCAAGACTAAATAAACTTTGTGTCATCACTACCTCAGCCCATATCTCGAAATGTCTAAAGTATCAAAATGTCAACTTTATCAAAAGGTCTTTACACACGTCTTGTGAGTTTTTCTTGGAATATGTAAAAATATGTGTTTATCTGTCTACCTACACTTGAAACATGATCCGTTCAATGTTTCAATGAGGTATTATCATAAGAAATCAGGCATCATTGATAATAATGTTTTAACTCATTTCGGCAGACTATATTATTTTGTTAAACTAGTAATTGTGAAAAACTAGATATTTTATGACGATAGACAGAGACACTAGACATTCTCAGACACTGGACTCAAAACCAGTCTATCAAAATATGAAAAGACATATTTAGATAGACTGGTTTTCTGGGTTGCCACACTAAAAAGGTTAATAAGCAATGTCCTAATCTATTATTCTTTAGTCTATCCAAGTCTGCAGCGCATTTGCTACTCCTATTGCTTGTCTTAAAAATGACCGTCACCTTGACCGCCGACACTTTTTGTGTATTGAAATTACTAATATCGAACACCAACCTTTGAGTTCTACACTTAAGAAAGATATTGACCAAGTTTTGACCGGAAAAGTGAAATGACGAATGTTGGTCTACATATTCGCAGTGGAATCCCAAAGCGACTATCACGTGAAGACCTACGGCTCCCTAATGACTACTACGCCTTTCGATAATGGAATTAAGTACATAACTGTGGCACCGGAATCTCCGAACTACCATCGCACAACGACGCATCACCATCGTCATACCACCCAGCATGAAAATACGCAGATTATTCCACCAGAGGTACGTTTTTCTTCTGTGATTGTTTCAGTATGTATATTGTTTTGATCGATACCTCAGATTATCGATACTTTGTTGAAAATTTTATATACAAAATTAAGTCCATTTATTAATTGTTACGCGCAAAAGCATAAAAAATAAAAAGGTAAATTTTAAACACTTTCAATAGGTAGGTATTATAAAAAAAATCAAAATGAATGTAATTCACGTGGCCATGTAATTCATTTTTTTTATCTCATCTATCAGAGATGGCGTTATGATATATCAATATAAAGACGTACAGTATGAGAATATGAATTTTCTTCATAAATGATATAAATTGTGTAAATAACCCCACTTTGTTTTTTTTTTTTTTCAATAGATGTATTTATAACAAATTTTTTAGTAAGTATGCATAAAAAATCATAAGGTGTAATATAAAATTGCTTCAATTTGCATTATAATAACTATAAATATCATCAAACATTGAATAAATGTTTCAGTCTTAAAAAAGGCACGCGGACGAAGTCATTGGCAAAAGCTAGTTAAATTTTATGGAATTTACATCACCTCAAATTCGATGATCAGTTATATATCAATTTGGGCCTCTAACAATGACGACATGAACTTTACAGGACATTGAAGAAATGAGCCCGATCACAACGATGTCGGAGCAGACTGTTGTCCCCAACGAGATTGCGCAAATCTCCGAGCCGATGGTCGTCGAAACAACAACGGAGAGCACAACAACAACAACAGTGTCAACAAGTACAACAACACCAACAACTACAACGTCGACCACTACGACTACGACCACGCCCAAGCCGACCACTACATTGGAGCCGACCAAGTATTGCGTCATGAACAAACCTGAGAGTGAAGCTGAGGTTCAATACATAAAAATGGGTGAAACTAAAAGGGTTAGTATTTATTTATTTTTTCCAATAGATCTTTTTTTTTTTTTCATGTTAAGGTCGACAGACAGGCTGACGGTCCACTTGATGGTAGGTGGCTACCGTCGCCTATAATACAAGCAACGCCACAGGTGCTGCAAGAGCTATAATAGGACAAAGAATAAAGGAATTAGGAATGTATGGGATAATGCGCTCTGGCATCAACAGGACAACGCTGTTATTTCACTGTGGTCTTCTGTATGGGTGTGGTGACTGCCGCCAGACGGGCTGCCCAAATGACTGCAAAACGCATTGTGCCCTGCCACTACTTTCCAGATTCAGATCAGAGCCAACTTTGAAAAGTTATTTCCAAAATTGATCCAGCCGGGAATTGAACCTAGACCACTCTTACCACTCATCCAACGGGTTTCTGTATGAGACAATGCGCAGGAAAAATTTCATGATTATCGGTTGAGCAGTAAATGCGTGAAAAGGTAACAGACAGACAGACTTTCACATTTTTAATATTAGTATGGACTGAGCTGATAGAAAAAAATAAAATGTGTGTGTCGATTATAAAATTTAAATTTTCACAATTCGAACACGCCGAAAGAACAACACTGTTCTTTTTTAAAATAATATTGTGTAGATGGCGCGATAATCTCTGGAAACTTCTGAGATATTCTAAAATATTCAAAAAATAGAACATAACTATAACGCATAACATAACGCATTCGTGTGACAATTTTGATTTTACTCCCATAAATTTTGATACCAATAAGAAAAATTTGTAACTTAACATCTCGTTTTGTTCCAGCTGTACCGTCCAGCTGAGCTGGCCGAGTGTACAGACCTGTGCGTCTGCGAGGTGTCCCTCCAGCTGACCTGCAAGGTGGCGTGTGTCCCGCGAGCTCCGTGCTCTTCGCGCTTGGCTCACTATTCGCACGCCGCACCTGCTTACCAGGCCTACAGGGGGCGCTGCTACTGCTACTCGGGATCCTTCATCTGCATGAGACCGAATCCCGGTAAGTAGTCCGAACTTTTAACAAGTTATAATTATTGATCATCATAATTAGTTTAGATTTTCTATTGATTGAGACCAAACACGCTATATCTGCTATGCTAGCGTAAGTCGCTAAGGAGTTGTTAAGTTCAAGGTTACCGTGTTATGGAAGTACCACCGAAGTTACAGTTAAATTTCACATGAATCGAACATGTGGAAGTTAGTGAAATCACTTCGTCAATTAGGAAATGTTCATAAATTATAGCAAAAGTCAGCTTTCACACAAAAAAAAGGATCATAATCGCTCCATCCGTTTGAGAGCTACGATTCCACACACTTACACAGATACAAAAATCAAAAGAATATTTAATAAAATTTCTTCGACTAGACAACAATGGTTTAAAACGATATTAAAGCATTTTGGCCTCTTATAACAGTAAATGTATCTCAACAATTAAAATTAAAAGTATTTCTGTGTGATAAAATTAAATATAATATGTCCTAAAGGTGATTTTTATTATTTCGCAGCTCTTTTCTAAGTACTACTTTTTTTATTTGTATACCCAATTAATTACCTATATTTTACCTACTAACTTGTATTTTATTACAATACTTCGTCCGCGTTGAAAATTATTAAGTAGCCTATCCTGTGTCCCGTACGTCCAAATGTTTATCTACCAAGTTTCATGAAAATCAGTTAATTCGTTTCAGAGTTAGGGAGGAACATACATACATACAGAAAAAAATTCTAAAAATCCTCAATTTAGTTTCAGTATCATGTATAGAGCCTATGAACACGATATCTCTGTTACACCCGACCGACCGACCCTTACAGATTTATTATTAGTATTGATTGATAGGATGAACGAAGTCCTAATTTCATGAATTTCAGGAGAATACAAGCTTCCGGAAGGAGTTTACCTACTGTTGGGCTTCAGTGCAGTCGATCAGGAATTACTCAGACCGCATACTGGACTCGGGGCTGAGGATGCTGTCAGACTTCTGCAGCAGTATCAGTACAACGTACACGGCGAGGTATGAGCTTGAATTTATAAAGTCTGCACATAATGAGAAAAACAAGGAAACCTTTATAGGGTCATTGTTCGATTGATTCCATCTAGGTATATATTTATCAATTCCAACTTCTAACACATGTATAAAAAAGTACGTGTCTAGCTTTTAAACTTTGTTTGACAATTGTCAAGAAAAATGCATTAATTTGACACGGTTTAATTTCTTTTTTTGTTATGTTAAAGTCGCCAGACATGCTGTTGGTTCACTTGATGGTTAGGTGGCTACCATAGACTATAATACAAGCAAAGCACCAGGTGTTAAAAGTGCAATGCCGACCATAGAAAGATTAACGATAAAGGATCGAAATACGACAGTACACGTGCTGTTATTTCACGGTTGATATTCTGTAAGGGTGTGGTTACTGCCGCCACACGGGCTGCCCAAGTGACTTCGAAATGCAGTGTGCCCTGCCAAGTAAAATTCATTAATTTAATACGATTTATTAGTTTCAATTACGAATGCATGGCTTAATTTGTCATGAGTGAAGAGAATAACAAATGTTTAAATTTTGCATAGAACGAGAAAGCTAAGAACTATAGAAGAGAAAAATCTATTTCGGTATTACTTCGGTATTTTCGGTATTCGGTAAATACTGCTATGCTATTTCGGGCACGTAATGAGTTTTCATGACATCGTGACGACACTTTTGGTCTAGTGGTTAGTAACCCTAGCTGTTAACCAAACGGTTAAAGTTTAATATAAGCGGCATATAAGCGGGTCTTTTGCGGAGCGGTTCGTAAAAAGGTCTTATTTCGAAGCCATCCGACGCAAGCGCATCGGCACCATCTCCCTTCTCCCTCTTCCTCGCTGGACGGTCGTGCACGGGACAAGGAAAGGGATAGGAAGTTTGAAGCGGCGCGTCCAGTATCTATAATATGTATCGTATTTACAAAAAAAATGTAATCTATGTATTATAGTATATCAACTGTCTGGTATCCATAATACAAGCCTATAGTTGCTTAATGTGGAACTAGATGGTGCTGTGTGGAATGTGTAAGGATAAATTTGTTGTAACTTTGTTTTCAGACGAACTGCACTCTGACTTTGTTCAACATAAGCAATGAGAACGTCATAATATCGGCCAGCGTTCCTCCCAAAGAACAGGAGATGCTGAAGGAATCTGGAGAGGGTCTGCTCGATAAGGAAAAGGTATTTAATGCTTTTTTATTCATTTATTATTATGTTAAGGTCGGCAGACAGGCTGACGGTTAGATGGCTGTCGTCTCCTGATAAAACAAGCAACACCACATATGCTGCAAATACGCTGCCTAATATATGTATTAGGATTAAATTAAGGAAGAATCTCAAAATTATCTGCGAGTTCCATAAGATTCTCACAGATGGCGGTGTAAGGTAATTTATTGGCTGGATTAAGTAAATATTTATTATAAAAATTGCTTATATTTTTTTTATTTATTAACGCGGACGAAGTCGCAGGCACCAGCTAGTATAGTACCTATATTTAAAACTAGCTGTTGCACGTGACTTCGTCCGCGTAACTTTTTATAAAATATAGGTGAAAGAATTTTTAAAATCGAGCCAATAGTTTTTGAGTTTATTCATTAGAAATATACAAAAATACAAATCTTTCTCTCTATATAATATAGTATAGATGTAATCTTTAAATTGCAGGAGGAATGCATAGACGTGTTGAAAGTAATCAAGACCAGAATCAACTCTCAACACGAGGACATCTCTTCGCATCTTCTGCTCTCCATCTTCAAGATCGCCGAAGTCGACGTGGTATACCCGACACCGCCAAGTTCGGCCATCACATCTCACATTCCCGAGAAGTATCTTTACATTACGATCATCCTTCTCACTCTCTCATACAACAATCTCACTATACCCGTCCTTTTCCTTGGACTCGTACGCGAGGTGATCAATGTGTTGACAGATTTGCTAGACGCATTAAACAAGTGTTCTTTAGAAGTATTACCTTTCGACGAGAGATATTTTTTAAATGATTTTGTATCTATTTTAGATGAATGTAAAGAATCTATTGATAAAAATGATTATTATTTATGTGGTGAAGTAGTGGTACGCGAATTAGAAGCACTGCACAATACACACGCTTTAGATGATGCACAAATGGATCATATTATCACTGTGAACTTAGTCTTAAGTGATAGTGTTATAATTATAATGAAACTTATACATATGAAAGCTGTGAAAATTACAATATTTGATAATTTTAACGAACTTGTTGCCGATGTAATTGTATCTGAATATTTTTCTAGAAACGTGTATATTATTGTGGGTGTTAAGGAGACGCTTTCAAGTGGTTTATTTTTTGGTAATATCGCGTCCTCTTCTTATGGGATCAAAGGATCCGTTAGCTTAGGACTGAATCTAGTAGTAGTATGAAGACTGAGATGAAACTAAAACATATCATATTATAGTTAAATGTATCTTGTTTTATTTTCGACTTAGAACTGGTGCTTGTAGGTCGATCTTTATAAGGCTGGAGTTTTGTAAATAAATGTTAAGCCTTTTTTCAATGTTACACGTTACTGTTTTTTTTTTAATAGTATACGCTATTTCTTCTGTTTTCCTGCCCTCAACTAGTACACTCGTTCGATTTTCAATGTTTCTTAGTTAAAATAATTTTTATTGATAATACTTTTCTCATGTGACGTACAATCCGATTAACAAATATTATGATTGACGTTGATTAAATGAATATAATACTAAGCAATTGCTTGCATTTACTTTACTTACGTTAAAGTATATTTTAAACCATAAAGTATATAGGAAAGGCGTCGTACTATTCGTATGAGAAATCATTAATTATTCAAGGTTTTTATACCTTTAATTGCTATAGAAATATGTTTTAGAAGGGCTAAAAAGATGGGTTGATTTAGTTATATATTAGTAGTTTTTTTTTATAAATTTTTAATCGGAATAGTACTAAGGTGACTTGACGTTGCTCTTATAACTAAAATTCCATCCAATTCATTATAGTAATTAATGCTACATACATATATCTTTTTGAAACATATCTTTGTAACCTTTTTAAAAATTTCAAAGGACACATAGTGGGCGTTCGAATGACAGTGATAATATAATTTTACATATTTATTTTTATTTTCAAAATGTGTCACTATTTTTTTTTGTTTATCTATTTTCTTTTTTATCCAATTCATTCTTTTGAAATCATGATTTTTATCTAGTATTTTTTTTTGTCATGTACGGTAACCAGCTAGTAATTTATAATTGTACCTACTAGAGAAGTACAAACGCTCGCTATGTGTATTTTGTTAGCAGGAAAACAGTTTAGTTGCTTCTGTACGTAGTATCTGTTGTAGAATCTGCCTTTCTGTTAGTTTAATAAATATATTGTGACGTATATAAAATGGTTTGGTCCCATCTCGTCAGAGTTTCAACTCGTCAGACTTTGAGTTTCAACTCGTCAGAGTTTCATTTGGTCAGAGTACAATCAAACAAATTATAATTCAAGTTTTATTGAATTAATTACAATAAATCAATTTTAAAATAAAAATAACCCAAACGGATAGACCAAATTTGATAGTTTTTTTTTTGTTTGAAATCTAATTAGTTCGAAGTGGTTTTCATATAATTTATGAAGATTTGTTCAGCTGTTTGAAGACCATCAAGAAGGGATCTCACTAACTTCCACAAATTCGATTTGTAATTTGGTGTACTGTTACTTGGTGATATGTCCATGACATGGTAATGTTGACTTGATTCTTTCAGCAACAAGTAGTCTGCGAACTACCCAACTCGTCAGCAACTTACAGCAGATGTAGCTTGTTGGGCTCAATGGAATGGTCTCAACAGAATGTCGGGAATTAGTTTATAATTTTTAATAACAGCATTTAAGCCCTGTTTATCTTTCATTAAGCTCTGGTTTAGTTTATTTATAAGAGCAACCTGTTATTTATTTATTTAATTTACAAAGAACAAAAAATGTATAACAAGTAAAATTTTCTTTTTATCGCCATGAGTAGGTGTTTATTTTAATAGTAATATTTCATCGCCATAATAAGGGAAATGTTGTAGTTAATAGTTTTATTTTAATTTTAAAATGGATTTACTGTAATTAATTCACTTAAATAAAATTTGAATATAATTTATGTTTGATTGTACTCTGACGAGTTGAAACTCTGACGAGATGGGACCAAACCTATAAAATAATTAGTTAATGTTATATTGTGAATGCACATTAGAATAAATTGCAGTTTCGAACAAAATTTAACAATACACAAGAGAACAATTATTTAAATTTTGTTTAAAAGGTTTTAAGTTATACCGAACTTTTCAAGTACCTTTTCAATTTCAACTACAACTTGGTTTGTAATAAAATATTAAGTTTAAAATATTCAAATGAAATTTTTAAAGTTACATAGTTCATAGTTAAATTGAATAATGAATTTTTAAGTTTTTTAGTGTTTTGCTGGTGGTTGTGGCTGCAGAATGACAACCCTTCTGTCAATACGCTCCTTTTAAAGAAGTACCGACTTCAGTATATGTCTGTTTATCCATCAAGCCATCTAGCTAGAGCCTGCAATGTCATAGCTTGTAACATTTTAACCGTAAGGAAATGCAAGGCAATAAAGATTGTTAACAGCATTTATCTATGTTAGGTGTAACAAAGATTTTGTTAAGTATGGTATTCTACATACCATACTTATCAAGCGTTCAAGTAGTAACTCACCCAACATTTTGATTTTTAATGCAATCTGTTGAAGCGTTGAAGTGTCGAGGCAAAGGCGCGTCGACTCCGCATCGACGCCGCCGCGCCTCCGCCTCGACTTTTGCCTAAGAATACATAGAAAATATAGCAAGTTGCCCTGGCGACGAGTAGGAAGCGCGCCGCGCGCCCCCGACTCAACTTCGCCGCACCTCCGCCTCGACTCTTGCAGTGAGCGGACGCCCATATGGTTACAATAGGAAATATAGGAGAGCCGCGCATCTTGGTCGCCTCCTACGCGACGCCGCCTCGACTCTTCTCCAGTGAGCGGAGTCCCTTTCTCTTAAAATGTTACAAACTATACCAAATTGGGGTGTCTTCCAAACCGTCCAGCGATAACATAATATTTGCATTTTTATTTTTATGATAATAATATATGACATTATTCGATGGCTAAAGCCTTGCGGAATAACATGTTAAATTTTGTTCGACTCTTGTCACCTTAGCAAAATAAGCAAAACACTTAGATTAAATGTTTCAGAATAGCGTCGTCATAGGATAAAAATGTTACAATGGTAAAATGAAAAGCTTTAATTTGAAGTAGACATATCGTATTCTTGTGTTCCGAGGAGTTTTAGCGACTAGTGTTGTTGTTAGAACGCTGTGTTTATGTTAGATAAATGTTGTGTTAGTTATGTATTAAAGTGTCACTAAACAGTCTTTACATTTGAGCTAACAGTACCTAATGCGACTGTAAATCATAAATAAATACCAAATTTAAGACCAGTTTAAAAGCTGTTCTAGTACAAGTTTTGCTTCATTTAGGTAACATTTTGCCGCGGCATATTGCAACTAAATATGCCGCGGCGCCACAGCAATAATTATTAAGTCTTAATCCAATGATACAAAGTGCTACAAAAACGCCTGAAAAATATCGAAAGCAATATAACACCTGACATTATACTTTTGCCAAGCCTTGGATCTTTATGTTTATATAACTGGTTCTAAAACTGTTCATAAACATGCTGAAATTATATTCTATTAGTGAAAGATTTTTTTTTAATTAATATAAATATAAATATAATAAATATAAATATTTTCACACATTCCACACAGCACCATCTAGTTCCACACTAAGCAACTTAATGCTTGTATTATGGATACCAGACAGTTGATATAATACATAGATTACTTTTTTTTTTTTGTAAATACATACATATTATAAATACAAACATCCATGACTCAGGTACAAAGATAAATGTTAACACATAAACATTTGCCCCTAGCAGGATTCGAACCCGCGACCGTTTGGTTAACAGCTAGGGTTACTAGCCACTAGACCAAACGTGTCGTAAATGAGTTGTTTCGAAGATACAAACAAATAAACGTACAAAGTCTTTATAATATTAAACAAAACACTTAATTCACACAAAAACACATACGTGTAAATAAAAATCAGAAAGAACCATGTTATCGCGCCTTTAGATGTTAGAAATACCTCATTTAATCTAAATTTGCCGTCACGTGCCTATTAACGCCTCAATACTTTGTTAACCATTGATTTAAACTATAAATATTTTGTGTTAATCGTTGGTTTACAGTCGAATTATGGTTTCGCTTGAATTGTTTTAAGATCTTTAAGAAACGGTGAACTAACTCATTCAGACAAGTCACTTTTTTATGTTAAGTAAGATATTCTGAATTCTAACAAATCTATCTTAATATAAATAACCTTCTTTAGTTAGCCGCGCACGCACCTGTGGCGTGCTTGTGTTATAGGCGACGGTGGCCACCTATCATCAAGTGAACCGTCAACCTGTCTGTCAACCTTTACATATAAAAAAGGACAATTAAATTAATGCATTTAAATCAAAGAATTTCACGAATCCTAGAACAAATATTCACTTGCCAGCAATTAGATGCCTTTAAAAAAAACTGAACACTTTTTCTGCTAACAAAACTTTAATTAGTGATTGTTTCAATGATTTAAGGCGATTTCTTCTGTACTACGAACACACATACATGTGTTTTGTAGAACATAAAATTGTAATGTCAACATAATAAATAAAATAGCGTTCATTACAATAACGATGCGTTGTCGTTGATAAAAGTCGGTTTTGTTCAAACAGAGTACTAATAATATGGTTGATGCATTAAGATTTAAATATTGTTTCAACCTAAACGATCAAAGAATGGCGAAATTTCGTTAATTTGTCGTCAGCGTGCTCCTGGAGGAATAAAGGACGGCGCTCACTGCAAGAGTCGAGGCGAAGAGGCGAAACGGAAGCGCTGATTCTGTATATCGCTTTAAGGGAAGCGCTAAAGAATAATTACGAAATATATTCGTATTTTACACAATACGTGCAAACGAAGCACTCAGTGCGTCATGAATGATAAAATGCAGGCATTTTGCTCTGGCGAATGCACGCAGCAGCCTCGACTGTTGCGCCTTCGCCTCGATTCCGCTGCGCTCCGCTTTTACTCTTGCAGTGAGCGGACACCCGTATGATTACATATAAAAAATATAGGAGCATGCTTGGTCGCCTCCGACACGACGCCGCCTTGACTCTTCTCCAGTGAGCCTGAAAATTGCAATACATATATTTGATTGCAGACGAATGTTCTCTCTGCTAATTTTAAATTCTTAATTTCGCTGGGAAATAACTTGCAAAATTTATACATTACTACCTTACATTTAGTACCTTTTTTATAGTTTAAAAATGAGGTGTGACTCAAAATAGGTAAAATGTAATATTTTGAGACGATGAATTTATAAAATTTCGCTATTCTATTAATGACATATTAAGGTAAGCGTACACTAATGTACATTGAACGCAAAGCGTCAAACTGATCGCAGTCAGATAATAATAATTGTACCGTGGAGTATAGATAGAAGAAGTACCATCTCTGTGTATCTAAAAGTGTCCGTTGAAAGGCGTTAAATAAGGGTGGCACTAGTGTAGCCAGAGTGTAAATCTTAAAGAAAGAGACAGGTGTATTATTTTGTTTATTTTTCATTTTGCGCCCGCTTGAACAATTTTTCACAGCACAAATTATTATTTTATTATGTATTTTAAAAAGTTTTATAACAGTCAATACAATAAAATCACTAAAAGATATTAAAATCTGCTATATGACTACACTAGCGCCATTCTGGTCAATTTATGAACCACTATTTAATGCTTTTAGTTGCCACTTTTTCAGTTTAACACCCATCTAAGATGATACTCCTTACCTCTATACTCCATGAATATAGGTAGTACAATTCATGGAGTATAGAGGTAAGGAGTACCATATGACTCGGAATCGGATGACATATGACCGTCCGATTTCTGACATACAATGTCCGTGATATTCCGTGACTGTTCTGTGACACATAATTATAATGTCGTTTGATACTATGGAGGGTAGAGGTAAAGGAGGACCAAGTTACATGGGTTATACTGAAATAACTGAAAAACTGGCAAGCTAAAAGCATAAAATAGTGGTTCATAAATTGACCACAATGGCGCTAGTGGTAGCATTGGTTTTTGATATGATTGGTTGGTTGCGTAGTTCATGAAACCACCGTAAATAAAATGCTACTAGAGCGCCACACACCCCAGTGTCGCCTTATTGAGCGTATTCGATGGACACTTTCTCAGGTATATGTATAGTTGGGCCTCCTTACGTATTCTCCATGTTTGATACGAAGCGTCATATGTATCTTACCACTGAATTAAAAAAATATATATAAAATGAACACACGCTTACCTTAAATTTTTTTTTTTTCAAATTTCAACTTCATTACTTATAATAATAATAATAGTTACCAGACACTATCAAAATATACTTAACGATATTATATAAGATGGCGATAAATGTAATTAATTACCTACATATTATTATAATAAATTAGTATTTCAAATTTTTTTTTCTTACACTTGTTATTTTAATCATAAAACACTTTAGAGCACAAAATATATCAATGAAGTTTTTTTTTCTATACGTAGTATACCTACGTTTGGTCGTTCGCTGATGAAAAAGTTTGTTACATTTTGTTACACTTGAACGACCGTCTTGAACTGTGTGTAATTTTGTTAAAAATTGTGTAGTAAAAAAAATGTTATCTATGAATCTGCATATAAAATAAAACACGAAATGCAAAATTGAATCTAAACTGATACATATCAACAAAGCTCAATTTTGTACCTATATTTCTAGTGTTAGATGTTGCAGAGCTAAATTTATTGTGTACATCTGTAGTTTAGATATTAGAAAAAAGTTATATATATATACATATAGTCAAATATCGAAACAAATTAGAGAAAATTATTTCTAAAATTAAATGAATGTTAAATGAAATTTGGTTTATAAATGTAGTATTAAAATTGGACATTTAGTCGTGACTATTTGCTAAAATTTTGTGACATATTTTGGTTTTTTTTTTAAATGTTTTTAAATATATATTTATTGTTAAATATTTTTTATAGTAACATTTAATTATAATCCTTTCAATCGAAACGAAAACATATCAAGTTTGAGCACAAACGCCTCTTGCCTTCCATGTATTGTATGAATAAGGGAAAATATTTTAGGTACAATAAATAAAGTTTGAACATTTAATACAATATTATGTCTACATAATAATATATTATATAGTTATTGCACCCTAAATAATAGTGATTAAATGGAGTCCGTACGATATTATGTGTAACATTGTTTTAAAATAAAACAAGTGATGAGCGAACAGCGAATTTTACAGAAAACTAAAATGTATGCTTTAATAAAGAAATGAATCTGTTACTTAAAATAATTTAATTTTATTTAAAATTTAAAAAAAAAGCATAATTATGAAAGGAAATAGTAAAAGTAATAGTTATCTTTTATCAAATTATCACGACAAACCATTTAAATGTTTTCGTCTGAAATCATAAAGCATTAAAAATATGAAACAATTCGAGTAAAATCGATTGTACTATTTTTATAACAAATAATAATTAACTAACTAATTTTAATCTTTCTTAATTTTTTTATTAATTACTTAAAATAATTTGTGCTTTCAAAAGCACAAATTATATATTGCAATCAATTATACAATATATCCCACACAGTAACATCTATAAGTACAAACTCTATGTGTAATATTACTTACTACCAGCTGGTAGTAATGTTACAAGAGATATTAAAAAATATATCAACAAAGAATAATGACGTCAATAAACTAAGCAAAAACAGTGATTAAGCAATTATTAATTAAAAATTAAATTTATACATATATGTATCAATTTTACTTCTTTCGCCTTTACTGGATTACTTAAGTAATTAAAAATGCAAAAATATTTTAGTCGCTTTTCGCTCGTCACTTGTACCACACATTGTAAAAAAACCTTAAAATTCTTTTTAGTAAGAAAAAATAATATTTGTATACATAATTAAATTTATTAAAATAAACTTATTTTATATACGTTGTAAGTATGTAATTCGTTAGACATTTTTGAATGTTTATTATTATTAATTATTAATTAATTATTATTATTATTAATGTCATTGCCGTGTCGCTTAATTGTGTGTTAGACAAACATTGTTGTGTCGGCAACATAGTAGCCTCAATGTATAGCAATATTAATATAAAAATAGTAGATAAATCTTAAGTTTAGTTTGGAATACTTAAAAAAATATATCATTTTATTTTCATCACATAAAAAAATATTATCTTAAACATTTTTATTTTTAAATTGTTTCTTTGGTTATTCTGAATAAGAAGTTTAAAAATATTAGGGAGATGAAATGTGTGCATGTTATATTAACTCTTAATGCACTGTATTAGAGTTTATAATTAAAAACTCATTCTAAAATCGGTTCATTTACAAAAGTCATTTTGCTTGATACGGTACATTAATTAAAAATCTGACCCGAATCGTTTCAGGCGTCAACAATGTTTAAAACAATAAATCTGATGTAAAATATTAGATTTAATTATTTCATTTTTATAATTGATTATAATTATAAAATTATATATGTACATCTATATTCTTCTACTTACATCTTTTTCTAATTTTAAAATTACTCTTATCTTAATTTAAGATGTTACATCTCGCTACAAACTTAATTAAAACTTAACTTAAAACAAGATATAGAAAAGAAAGTATGGTTTTAATCTCTTAAATAATTTTATTATTTTATATTAAAATTCTCTGTGATTATGGGAAATCCTGTTGAATTTTTTTAATTATTCCAAACTAAACGTCATTAAGTAAAATAAAAAAAATTGTGAATATCTACAGAGCACGTAGTGATATGCGTAACTTGAGCTTCTACAGATTAAAGTTGTTTTATACACATATATATGTATAATCTATAAAATATGATGCATTGAGTTACCCCACTATCCCTCTCAGGTGATCTATTATTGTCGACATTTTGTTGTAGCTATTAAAGAGATTCATATATACTGTTTGGTTTTATTTGTGTTACCTACGTCGATAAACCATACGTTAAGTTATATTAAGTTAAGTTCCCATATGATAGAGGCCTTGTCCGCCTTGGCGACAGTAGCCACCCACCATTAAATGCACCGTCAGTGTGTCTGTCGACCTTAACATAAGTGAAAAAAAAAACATCTAAAATTAGTTATCATAACTATACAATCTTGTTATAATTTAAGATATAAAAATCAGGTCACGTTATAATGGTACTATTAAATTTAATTTAATTGCCATAGTACCTTCAGTGTAACAATGGTAAAATATAAAACTTCGTCGTACCATTAATGGTACGAATATGGGAAAAAATATTTGCTTCAGTTCCATCAATGGAAATATGTAATGGTTCCACGGTTAACAATGGAAAATTACTTTTAGGCCTATGAAACATAAGCAATACATCTAATAAATTTCTTATGAGACTGTGAGGTCCAAAGGTCCTGGAGTGTCCAGGTTTTGGACACTCCAGAAAATGGAGGGCTAATGACTGCAGACTATTCATTAGGTAAACATCTTGTTTTTAATGAAATTGGTAAAGTCTGAATATCCATTTGATGGTAAGTGCTGCCATCTCTAATAAAGTTGGGTGGAACTAAAATTTCAAGTCCGCATTACAGTAGAGGATAAAAGATAAGATTATCTTTTATGTGCATTATATTGTTATTTCTCTGTCGATAAACTAAGATAAATACTCAAGATTAACAGAGACTAAAATAAACAAATAATAAATCAATAAAGTGATTTATTATTTGTTGCAACGTAAAGTCGCTATACTTACCACCGACTACAGTATAAATAAGGATAAGGTATTGGAAAAGGATAAAGAAATGGGCTCTATCCTTTTCACGGTGATTGACGGTGGTTAAGGAGGTGGTTACTGCCGCCAGACGGGCTGCCCAAATGACTGCGAAACGCAGTATGCCCTGCCTCTACTTTCCACATCCAGATTCCTTTGAAATTTGCCAACTTTGAAAAGTTCATTTTCAAAGTTGATCCTGCCGGGAATCGAACCCGCTAACCTTAGAACAAAGCTCTTCTAAATATGATCAATTACCTAATCACCTATATCATATTTTACCTACACACTTGTTAAATGTAAATTATAAAATTCGTAACTAGTATTATTATTATTTTTAAACAATGAAGTAGGTAGGCACATAATTATTTTATAACTAGCTGGTGCCCACGACTTCGTCCGCGTTGAAAAATATTAAGTAGCCTATCCTGTGTCCCGTACGATCAAATGTTTATCTACCAAGTTTCATGAAAATCAGTTAATTCGTTTCATAGTTATGGAGGAACATACATACATACATACATACATACATACATACATACATACACATACATACATACATACATACATACATACATACATACATACATACATACATACATACATACATACATACATACATACATACATACATACATACATACATACAATACCTACACTTACAGATTGATTATTAGTATTGATGATTATTAGAACTCTGACTACACTTCAAACTAAATGTAATATGTGGGTATATTTTGGAAAAAATATATATTTCATTATTAATATCACCCAACGATACCCACAGTATGTCGATAACAAAAAGGATAAATTTAGATATGTACTTTATAATGTTTAAAAATTTTAAAATGTAAATTAAGATCTTAACTAATTAAGGCAATCTTGAAACTTCTAGAACATACTTCAAAAAATCATATTTCATCCCTAATTGTTTAGAAAGAATCCTTAATTTCCTATATAAATTTGGCATAAAAAGAAAACTACTTAAAAGTTTTAAGCAGTGACATTTTATTGAGAAATGAAAATGAGTAATCAGTCTTTTTACACAGGTGGCACAGCCGTTCGTAAAAAAAAATTAAAGTTACCTATCATTTAAAAAAAAAGTAATTTAAAAAGAATTTTTCTTCACTTCTCCATTTTCTCTGTGTCATCTTTTTTGTCTTTTATTTCCTTGCGTACTGGACCGGTCTGTGCAATGGGAACTTTTCTTTCACCCTTAACGGCTTCTGGAACCTTCTTTGGCATAGTAATAGACAAAACGCCGTCAGAAGACAACTTTGAAGTCACAGTATCCGACGTAGTCCCTTCGGGCATAGCGTACTTCCTCATAAACTGGCGGGAAATATACCCATGTTCATCCTGTTTTTCTTCATGTTTACCCTCCACAATGACATAACCGTCTACCGCCTTCACATTGATCTCTTCCGGCGCAAAGTGCTGGACATCCAAGTTGATCTGGTAATTGTCCTTGTCGCTTTTGATGCTGGATCCCAAATCCCTGGCAGCAGCAGCCATATGACGCCACGGTCTGTAGTATTCCCTGGTGAGCGACGGGCTGACCACCAGCAGGTCATCTGGACTGAGGCCCAGGCCGAAATGTTGTTGTTGAAGCCGCCGCTGTGGGTATGTGAACCCATCGTCGAAGAAAAATGGTAACATTGGCAGCATGTTGTTCGAGAGAATAAGTAACTTCACTTAGTAGTTTCGAGTAGCGCGTTTATATTCAAATGATTGAGGCTCCCGCCACGGCACCGCCTTTTATACTAAGCGGCGCGCCATCTAGCACCGAGTAGAAAATACTCGAACACAATTTGATAGATCAGATATTCTAAACCTCTTGGAGGGCGGGTCGCTGTTTAGCGCTGTTGAAAACAGAAATGCTATTTTTGATTTGTGCTATTGTTCTTGTAAAATAAAATGAAAAAGAAAAATTTGATTTTATAGACGTACATAAAATAAATTTAAAAGTAAGCGTAGTCGAGGCTTGGTTTAAAAAATTTAATTTAACTTTTTTTAAGAGTTCTAGCTTAAATAATTTAATCTCAAATAATAACTTTTTAATTTAATGTTAATATAATTCAAGAAATAACATTTTATTGTTAATTAAAAACTTGAGAATTTAACTAATTAGGTGCAATTCTTCCATTGTATTAACATTATTCGAAACGTATTCTTTCTATTTGTGTTTAAATTACAATTTCTCATACACTTGGACATTCCATATATTGTGTTCCCTAATATATATTTTTTTGTTCTAACTTTATACAATTCAAACGGGTCTTTATTTGTGGCACTGAAGCTGAATTTATTGGTTATTTTATTTTAAATGATTAGTTAATATATATTATTAACTATTTTTCTAATTATAAAGCATGTAGAAAATTGTATAACTTTTTAAAATTCAGGAACAATGTACACAGAGGAAATTATCTTATTGCAAATAATATATTCTATGTATGTTCCACTTAAAGTTAATAGGTATATTATGCAAAATTAGTCCCAAAGTAGGTATTTCTCTTTAATGGATATTTGCTGTTGCTGGTTATCTATAAAAAGTGGTAGAAAATTGATCGGTGACGGTAGCTACTAGCTACCTATCAATAAAGTGGACAGTCACCTTTGCTATTAAAAAATAAGTAGGGGCCCCAAGTTGAGGACACCTGACAATGAGTAGCGTTTCGTTCAAAGTACTTACTCTCAAGGACAATTTTCGTCGGTTAATCGAAAACTCACGAAACTTCTGAAGGCACGTATGCTGTTGTCTTTCAGTAAGTGAGTAATGTCAGAGCCAATTTCCCTATTTCTAATTTCTTATCTTTAATAGGTAATCGATGTAGGTATAGACTAGGTATAGATATATTAATTTTTAAACTATGTAAAATGTATGTAATCTAGGTACTTCTTAAAATCTTATATATTATTGCATTATTTTATTTTAATACCTACATTTTTATTGAAACAGTGGCCGTTTTAACATAAGAAATGTCAAAACAGCCTACGAAAGATTTGTAACTGATCAATTATAAAAATTATAAAAATGAAAATAAAAAGTATCTAAGTACTTACCTACCCCAAATATATATTTGAATTATTTTGTTAAAGACTAATTTATTACATAACTAGCGACCTGCCCCTTTGCACTGGTTAAAATTTTAAAAATCCTTCCTTAGCAGATGCTTACCTTATAAAAATAAAAACTATTTTCCAAATTTCATCTTTCTTGAAATAGTCTTGCATCGAAATAATACTTATATATCTTTGCATCTTGACATAAGTAGTAGTTTTGGCTGTACGTTGATTGTCAGTAAGGACAAACAATTTTAAATAAGTAGATTTTATAGATATAATTCTACTTCCAATCTATTACATAGAAAAATCATAATTGCATATAAATAATATAATATTACAAACATTGTTCAAATATCAGATGCCGGCTCCACATTAGTGCCGTGAAGCTCCGTGAACAGGCGTGAACGTGAATGTGGACGGTTTTCGCGGGGTTCGCGCGCATTCACACCTGTTCCCCGATCAGAGTCGGTATTTTGTCCCGCGACAAAGGGTTCGCGCCTCCTTCGCGCGGCGTTCACGCGTACACATCTACATTCACGGTATTTCTTGTTTTGGACGTATATGTTGCCACAGCAAACAAAGTTATTGCAGCAGCAGCTTCCACGTCCATTTCGCGGCGGGTTTCACGAACGATTGTGTTAACCCGTGAATGTGGAGGGCACGACTTGTGCCGTGAATTCACGGGGTGAATTCGCGCGTAAATTCACGGCATTAATGTGGAGCCGGAGAAAGATCCAATTTTTTTTCTGCAAATTGTATACCTACACAAACCTTCCTCGTTTATCGTTATTTCCATTAGTGAAAACCATATCAAAATCCGTTGGATACCTAGTTTTTGCCTAGTTTAGAAGAATTTAGCGGAGAAACAGACAGTAAGTAGATGACCGCGACTTATAGGTATTTTTTTGTTTCTTTTTCAAAATAGGTACTTACTTACCTACTTTTTAAAAATCTAAAAAAAATTCCTTAAATTTTCTTTATGTAAAAAGGGAGCATGCAATCAGTCAGATGTGGTAATAGGGTATGTAGCTGGTATGTAGGTATAGTCACAGTCTCCACTCCGATTTTAAGGTAAACAAACAAGATAAGAAATTTTAATTCTATAAATCGTAGGTACATAGATAATTAAAAGAACTATTATTATTTAATGCTTTATTTAAATAATTATTAGTGGTTTAACCATTGCACTTGACTTGCTTATTTTTTTCAAAGATTTTTTTTAATGTTAGTTTTATTTTAATTTTAAAAGTAGAAACATAATAATCTTCTACCTAATTATATAAAAATAGGGAACATATCATTAATTGATTGCATTTGTCAAGAATATCATCAAACAACTTAATTGTATTTTTTTATATATGTTTAATATTTCTTTATAAATTGCATCGAAATTATATATCTGTGATAAATTGTATTTTGCTTACTTATACCCAAAAATTAAATCTTTGCTTATACCGCTTATACTCTGAAAAAAATAAAAACTTGTTCAGCGCCACCTAATGGAACAAGAATATAAGTATCTTTATTATTTAAATATTAATAGTGCCAGCTGTCTTATGTTAATTAATAATATTGTAAAATTGTAAAGTATAATTACTTCAAATGTACCTACCTTGTATTCTTTCGTTAGCTCTAAAATTTGTACCTACCTACCTAACCAATACGACAGACATGTACCTACTATACCTACCTATGTCATAAGTAGACAACTACTTAGGTATTCATATTTCATATCAAACAATACCTACGAAAAATACTTTTTATCATAGCATTGCTTACATACATACATACAAATAAATACATATAAGTAACATTGTTTACATTTTACTCGCCGGCCGGTAATTTGACCTTCATAAAAATATCATACTCAAATAATCCTTACAGTTCGAGAATGTTCTGTTTCCATCTGTACTGTAGAGTTATTGCTACTCGACACTAGATGTCGCCGCTTGGACGCTGACGCCACAAACGCGCGGAAATGCTTCGCGGCAAAATTTAAAAACAACTACATGTCTTTAAAAATAGAATTCCGTGTAAAACATAATATTATTTAATCAATTTGGTTTACATTTTTAAGTACGGCTTGATAATTTCGAAGTGACAACGGTATATAAAACAAATATTTATTGGTTATACCTAATATTTGATATATTATCAAAAGACACGCGAATCGCTTAGGTATAATATTTATTTTCTTTCGCTTATATATAATTTTTATATATTGACTTAAAAGACCACACAATTTTACAGGTACTATTATAAATTCGTTCGTCGAGTATATATAGTAGCATATGTTAGTAGCATATAACATAATTATATGATAATAGCTGTCTAGCTGTTGCACGCAACTTCGTCCCTTCGTCCACGTAATTTTATAAAATATAGTCTACTAGCGGCCCGCTCCCGGCTTCGCACGGGGTGCATTTTTTTTTACGTAAGAACCTTCCCTGATTATCCCTCTATCCATGAGTGATGACAGAATTAAAATCGGCCCAGCCGTTCTCGAGTTTTGCGCTTAGCAACACATTTAGGGATTAATTTTTATATTATAGATATGTTACTCGCTGATAATATCGCTTTCTTTCACATTCGCATTACCATTGCTTTAGGCTTAATTTTATTGAATTTACCTTAGTTGTAAACTAAAATGCATTTAATAATGCAAATATTCAATTTACCACTAATAAATCCTCCTTTAAATAAATTTCAATGAAGCTATAAAATAAAACTGATATGTCAAATTATGTAATCAAAATCAAGCATGTTTTTACTTCAATCAATGTATAATTAAATTTTTACTACATATATTTCTTTTATAATAAAATATATACTTACCTAAGTATTTATCAAATGCGAATCTAATATTGTAAATAAAAATCACAGATGTTACTAAATCCTTTATTGAGAAGATGTCTCTGTCCGAAATTGAACTCTTTAAAACTGATTCGCGGTATCAGACCTACGTTGAAGATAAGCAAGGACAGGTTTCAATTGACTTTAGACGTTCGTCAGTTCGATAAAGACGAGATACGTGTTAAAGCGAGGCCAGAGTATGTGGTTATAGAAGGGAAACAGGAGAGGCCAACAAATCGTGGTTACCTGTTGAGGAGGTTCGTGAGAAAATTCAAATTGCCAGACGGTTGCGATCCGGAACACATGGAGACAACGCTCTCAGAAGACGGTAAATTGACAATAACAGCGAAAAGGAAAACGTGCGGTGTCAATTTACCATGTGAAAAATTACTTACCATAAAATATTCGGGACCGAGTAAAGGCGATGACGATACGTCATTAATAAAACCAGAAAGGAAAAAAGATCCGTGTGCTCAATATGGCGTTGATAAAAAGGGTGATAAAAAATCTTGAATAAAAGTTGGTTTAAAAATTATTTTATCTTAATTTATTAGCTTGTTTAAAGTTTCACAATTTGAAAGAAAAATTGGAAAACTTTTGGTCATAAAACCAATTTGTTAACCATTTGTCTTTCTGCCTAGTGAGTAATGGTCTACAATTTTATTCTTTATATATAACTACCGAAACACTCCCGGCTTTTCACGTATTTTAGAAAATTGTAAGTACAAGCGTTGCTTATCTATCGCTCTTTCCATTAGTGAAAACTGTATCAAAATCCGTTGTGTAGTTTAGTTTGTGCAGACAGAGCGAATAGCGATTTAATAATAATAGACAGAACTAAAAACTTGCCGTTTATTGTAGTATTTATTGATAAATATTAAAATCCTAGCTCTAAATGAGGATATATTTTATACACCTACCTATAATCTAGATTTTTATTCTGACGAAAACGGAATCTGACCAAAAGTTCGTTTTCGTCAGAAAAAAAATAGGCTATAATTTATTCTGACGAAAAAGGAATCTGACGAATGTGTCCTAAATCATCTATCTATCCACACTATAAGACTTGAATGTATCATTAAAATTTTCTGCAGTCGGTTTTCTTGTTAATTTTTCTAAATGGTGTTAAATTGAGATCCATGCGAAATCGAGGCAGGTTACCCGTTAAAAAGCATAAAGAGTTGAATGTGTTTTTTCTGGTGTAGGTAATGTAAGAGTTTGCATACTTTGTAGAAAATAAAAACAAAGTGAAGTCGATGTGGCCTCGACCTTTGTTTGACATGACAACATACGCGTCGAAATTACTCGGCGATTGCAAAGAAATTCTCGAAAACTCTGTCTGCTGGCATTATGACGCTTCTTTTATCTATCAGTACTGCAAACACACATTTAATATGTTTGAAATATTGAGACGTTTTTAAATGATTTCATGGGCTCTTTTTGTATTTGCAATTAGCTATAAAATGCTCCATAATTTTATGAATTTTATTATTAATTTTATTTGTACAATTTCTGACTGAAGCCTGGGTAGGATATCAAATTACGATTAATCTGAAGAAAAGAAAAACAACATTAAACCAGTTAAAGAATAATTTAAAGTAGTGCCAGGGCACACTTCGTTTCGCAATCATGTGAGCAACCCGTCTGTGGTGGCAGTAACCACCACCTTACAGAAAAACCACCGTAAAATAACAGTAGGTACTTACATGTTAACATAAAAAATAAACTATTATGATCTTAGATTTGTGGAATTTGTTACCGCCCCGAATAGCAGACCAACTTTTATAACAACGAAAATATTCAAGAAAAAAATTGTGAAATTATTCATTTTCTCATACATTTGACTAGTTGTAAATAAAAGTAACAAATAATTTCATATAAACTTTTTATTTATGATAAAAAAAGCAAGTTCACCTAGATATTGACATAATTATATTAATCACCTACATAATGACTTAATACGCAATTATTCACACCGATGGTGTGGTCGTTGAACTTCCTTAATGTAAATAAAAACATAAAACCAGCGAGAATATTCTAGGAGCGATCAAAATACGCCCAGACTCTGTTGCCCCGCTGTTGCCAGTATATATAAGGCACGTTACCGCGCCGCCTCCCATACTGAAATTGCCCGCGAACGCGAACAAGTGTAGAGAGATGTCTCTTTTGCCGTATTTCTTCGATTACGACCTGCCTCAATGGCCGAGACGTTTACTAGACCAAAATTTCGGCCTTGCTTTGTCGCCTGATGACTTATTAACCGCCGCCACAGCTCCGGTGGCCCCACGTTTCAGACATTGGTGGCCAAATGACGTCGGATCCTCTATAAAAGTAGACAAGGACAAATGGCAAGTCAACGTCGACGTACAACACTTCACACCGGACGAAATCTCTGTGAAAACTGCTGACGGATATATAGTGATTGAAGGGAAACATGAAGAGAAGAAAGATGAACACGGATACATTTCGAGACAGTTCATCAGAAGATTCAAACTTCCCGCGGATAGTAATCCTGATGCGATTGAGTCGAGATTGTCTTCGGATGGCGTTTTGACTGTTGCTGCACCGAGAGAAGTGGATGCCGTAAAAGGCGAAAGACGCGTACCTATAACTCACACCGGACCAGTAAGAAAGGACATTAAAGACGACGCCCCAAAAATTGATTCGAAATAAGGATTTTAAGTGAATTGTGAAGTGCAACGTATTTTTGCTTTCGTTTCCTATGTTACGTATTTGAACCACTTGTATAGTAGCATTTGTTAAAGTTTATACCAATTTAATTTATTTTACCTTTTATAATTAATGTGTGTTAGATGTATTTTGTATATAGAAAAATCAATAAAGGTTAAGTGTACATAGTTTGTTGTGGAAATGGTATCGCAAACTGAACGACGTGATGTGACATATTTTTCCGGTCAATATCAATTCGTAATTGATGGCTGAAAACAATTTTTTTATAAAGTGTAATTTTTTTAGTGCTAAAAACAAAACAACTGCAGTTCTACAATTTTTTATAACTTTCTCAGTTTTTAAAAATAAATACATTGTCAACTGCATGTAAATTTTTGCCAATTCTTAAGAAACTCAAATAAAATATAATATTACAATTAAATTTAAGGCAGATCAGATACAGACTCTAATTTCCACACCTTTTCCACAACATAATGTACATGTATTTATATTATATTCGTGTTAACTTATTTATCCTTTTACTTTGTTTAAAAAACCACTGCCTATTGGTCGTTTGAGCGCTTCATTTTAGGTGATTTTGGAGACAATCTAGCGAATTCTGGGAGATCCGACTCCGGCAAGAACTTTGTTTCTGTGCCTGTTGTGCCAATTATCAATACATTTTTATTCAAATCTATACTACACTGATACCGCCTAAGAATGTCTAAACCCAAAATCACGTCTGGAGGTTGGTCTTCGAGAACACAAAAAGACGTTGTAAAAAAGTCCTGTTCAATCCTCAACTGCACCATGTGAATGCGCCCGATGATCTTCTGTACGCCGATTCCTTTTGCTATTCCACTCCACTTCGTGTCTACTAAGCGCATAATATTGCACCTTTTTGCACAGTCGGTAGAAATAATTGTCGTCTGAGCCCCAGAATCAACAAACGCTTTCACTGGGTACCCATTAACAAAACAATTGATGAACAACATGACAACAGTTCCGAAGGTCTCTGGACTGTATTCCATGGCTGCTCTCATGTTCGCATTAATGTTTTTCTGTTTTATCTCTTCAGCAATTAATCGTTGAGCTTCTGTGTCAAATGTATCAGGTTTTACAATCTTCGAGCGTTGTTGCTGACGAAAAAATTTCTCAGACACTTGTTCCTGCAGTACGGATTCAAACGTATCTGCTCCGCCGAGAAGAGCATTCGCCAGCATTGGATTGTTTTTTTGCATCAATGCAAACTTTTCAGGATTTGTTAGACACATTTCTTGAACTATGCGTGGATCGTCTTCCACTCGCTGTGTTATACTCATTAGAGTACTGGTCGGTGGTACTTGGATGGCGCTAAAGTCAATGGGTGCTGTATCAGAGGGCCACTCTGAAAATGAGAAACAAAAAGTTTAAATACTAAATTTAGATTCACTATTTATGAAAAAAAGAAAATAAAGTTTAAATACTAAATTTAGATTCACTATTTCCTTGCAAATTTCATTATGCTTTCTTTTGCTAATCTTTAATTCACACCGTAATAGCCACGAGCTATTATATAACTCTAGACGCTACAACCGATTTAATAAAAATCGCTAATAGAGTTATTTATTTATGCAATACTAGTTAGTGCCCGCGATTCCGTCTGCGTGGAAACATGATAACACCCAGAAAATATCTGACATCTTTCGACAGCGGCCCCAATTTTTATATTTTCAGACTATGCTTCGAGAACCTAAAATTTTTAAAGGATAAAAATATCATATGTATTAATCCAGGTATAATAATAAACTGTGTGTGGCAAATTTCATCCAAATCCGTTTAGCTGTTACAAATATTATAAATACTTTCGTATTTATAATATTAGTAGGATTACATACCTATAAAATACAATCTATCATCAAGTGACCATCAGTGTCACATTTTAACTTACATAAAATGTTGCTGTAAGATTATTTTAAAGCCTACATTTTAAAGAATTACCCATAAACATTATGAAAATTATGGGTTCTTTAGACGATATAAAATGCCTAAAAAACTAATCTACATATAACTAGTAAAACTAGTTGGTATTAAACAAAAATAAAATTAACAAAATGATAATTTGATCTACCCCAAGGAACATACTAAATTAATATTTTAAAATATTTTGCGCGAAGTAGGCAGTCGGAACCTGTGGCTAAGTTTTTTTTATAACTACCCTCTCGTCAATAAATGAGAAAATTGACGTGTTGGAATAAAAAAAGAGATGTTGATTTTTTTTAATTAGTATATTTAAAACTTTTTCTTATAGATCATGTTCCCTTATAAGGCAAAATCGCCTAATATTACCTTCTATATTTATCTTTTTTGTATGCCTTAGATACATTATAATTTTTGCAAGTCCGGCATCATCCAAAATCGAAAATTTACCAGGGTTTTGTTTATTTTATTTGAAAAACTTGAAAAAGAATTTTAAACTGCTCTATGATGCCAGAGTATCATTTTAGCTAATGATAAGACGAAGATATAAAGATTTTTGTGTTAGACAAAATGATTTCTGCATTTAACTTAATGATAGATTTATTATTATTATGATATATACATTTACCTGATCCAATAGGTTTCCCCTCCATAGTGAATGATACTTAGTCAGAAATTTGTAATAATGGGTCGTTCTGGCTTTAGCAGAAATCTATTTTTCTATACACTCAGACTTCACCATAAAACAGTGAATTAATTGATCACTAATGCGATGATAGCGCCTCACAGTTCGTTTTGGTCTTAAATATGCAACTTTACCGTTACTGTTTTAACACAGACTATATTGATAAATTGACAGATAAACAGCTAATATTGACTGTTCTGTGGTTACAACGAAATTGTTTATCAATTATCTAAACAAACTTTTTTTTAAAATTACAGATATCAAAATATAATTTAAAAAAACTGTCAGTTGTAGAATTGAACGTTAGAAGTGAAAACTATGGAACATTACCGATACGATTTTCAAACACTTTATCGCCATCTGTTAACATCTTAACAAACTATTTTATCTTCACGAAATTAAGTTCCTTTATTATATACTAGAACTAGAAGTACCTAACCTACGTAAGGCAGATATGGGTAGATGGTGCTTATTTCATACAATTAAACGTCACTTGGGGTGACGCTGGGTGACGGCGCCACTTCAGGGTTAATTTTTTTTTCAGTGCTCAATTTAATCAGATATAAAATAAAAGAGTATCTGAGTTGGGATTGCTAGTACAAAAATTAAAAAATCAAAATCAACGCCTGACAAAATAATAACCTAAGAAAAAGTATTGCAGACGAAGTCGCGGGCAAAAGTTTGAATAAATATGGAATAAATAAGAATAAATAATTATCTATTTCTATTACCAAAGAGTAAATAGTACTTTAACTAGTACTATTACTAATAAAAAGCATGGTCATAAAGTTTTAGTACTTTAGTATTATAAATTTGATCATCACCAATTAAGGATCCTGTCATAGTTCAGCACAAAGAGTATTATAATATATAGGGGAAGTTCAGCATGAATAAGTTCTAAAATAGGTAGTTGTTTCCAAAAATGCCCAAATTCCAAAAATAAAATACAATGTTTCAATGTCCTTATAATTTTTAGAAAATAATTAATAATTTATGCATAAGAAAATGGCTATGAGTCATATGCGATACATTGTAAATTTATTAACGAGAATGTTATACCTACATATCGAATGTCGCAGGCAAAACAATAGCTTCTGAGAACCCAAGTTTATTTAAAGTAAAGTAGCAATATCAGCATCAATCAATTGTGGCTTTGTTTAGCAGATTAAATCATAGCTTCTAAGAACCCACTTTGCAATATGATCGATCCAAGAGCATTTTTGTAATACTTTGTTGAAAGATTTGTAATAGGACCACAGAGGGCAAACGCGGTGACGTAATATTGGTAACACGTGTATGAAAAAGCCTCGTGGTGACCACAAAAGCGAGGCAGACTCGCGAGCCAAATGTTCGGTTGGTGTGAATGCGCCTCGGGGTGCCTCGCGCGCACATTTTTTTTTTTATGTTAATAAGGTAGACAGACAGGCTGACGGTCCACTACAGTCGACTATAACACAAGTAACACCACAAGTGCTGCAAGTCAGCTACCGACTATAGTAGTAGCATTAAGGATAACGAATAAGGAAGATATGCGGAACTGGCTCTGGCATCCCAATCACCACACACCAAAACACAACAGCATATTCTCTGTTATTTCATGGTGGTCTTCTGTAAGGGGTGGTTACTGCCGCCAGATTAGCTGCCCAAATGACTGTGCTCTGACAATACTTTCTAGATCCAGACCAGTCAACTTGGATAATATATTATTTCCAAAGATAACACTGCCCCGGGCCCGAGCCATGCGTTTTTGGAAAACTGACCGTGCTCAAAGGTGCCTCGGTGTTCGCTGACGCTGCTGTTTTGGCTCGCGAGGCAATTCAAGTTGATATTTGATATTGTAAGTATTGTAAGTTATTTTGAATCGAGTTGTGCATCAAGTACTTATGATACATTCCTAAGAATTATACGAGCGGATGCATGATTGCCGACTCTTAGTTATAGGAATAAGCTACCTGTGTGTACCAAGAACAAAGACTGAACATCGAACGAGTATAAAAATAATATGTACCTATAACACCTGAGAAAATATTATGGGTAGGTACTATCCTTCCTATGTGATGTGAAATTTTATGAATATGTACGAGTATGGATCTTTGTTACTGTTTCACGTAAAATTGGGCGCCATTTTTTATATTTTTAGATACATCGGAAACCTAACATTATTTAAGCATAAAAAGTATCTTATATGTTAATCCATGTATAAAACTATTTGTGTGTCAAACTTCATCCAAATCCGTTCAGCCGTTTTTACGTTATTAAGGAACAAACATCCATACATCATCACAAACTTTCGCATTTATAATATTTAGTAGGATATAATATAGTGTCAGTCTTTACAGCCCGTTAAGATCTCAAATAAATCAACCATTTTTAACACCCGAGGCATAAGAGGAATGTTCTAAGTTTGTTCTGTTTGTATATGTGTGTCTGTCTATGGCATCTTAGCTCCCAAACGGTTGCATCAATTTTGAGCCAGTTATTTTTGTTTGAAAGCTGAAGTGATCGAAATGGTTCTTAGCAATAATTTAATTAAACATAAGCCCATTTCCTAGTTGACAAAGGGATCTTTCCAACTTACACAGGTTCGATTGATTTGAAATTTAGTGTAGTGTTATACTTCAGTGGTATTTCCATGAGATGGTAATCTTTGATCTGATGCTGCATCCATCAAGTAGCCTGCGGAATAGATAACCAACTCCTTAGCAACTTACAGCAGAAACAGATACTTATAGCGTGTTGCGACATGGTTTGGATTCATTAGAATGGTATCAATGGAATGTACTTAGAGGGTTAGTTTATAATTGTTAATGATAGCTTGTGTAATAAAAAACAAAATTAATCGTTTTTTAAAAAAAAAACAAGTGCCTCGCCCACTTGACAATCTTTTACTGAACATAAAACGTAGTGATTACTAGCGATCCGTTCCCGGCTTCGCACGGGTGCAATTTTTTTCTGCAAATTAAACGTAGAAACCTTCCTCGTTTAACGCTATTCCCATTAATGAAAACAGTATAAAAATCCGTTCGGTAGTTTTTGAGAATCGCAAACATATAGACAGACAGACGCAGCGGGGGGACTTTGTTTTATAATATTAAAAAACGTAAATTTAATAATGTTGTCTTCGTGAGCGAATTGATTTTTGTTTAATTGTGCGTAACTTTGTCTTTTTCCTGTGTATATTAGTTCCACTGAGATAAGAGAACGCAGTTCGGCGAAATATGGGTATATTCTATCTCAAAACTTCGATGATGAATACTAAAGCTGTCTATCAAGCTGATAGTGATGATCGTTAGGCAGAAAAGATAAATGTTTCAACTTATTCGTGTACATAGACTTTTCGAGTTTAATGAGAATGATGCTTATGCATTAAGATAGCCTCACTCTACTTCCTTCGAAATAAATATAACAAATCACCCATCAGGTTTAACAAATTTTTAAATTTCTAAAAATTTTGACGATGTTCTGAAATTTCAAAAAATCTTATTAAATTATCTGAAAAAGTGAAGAAAGTTTTCATAGAATTTTCTAGAAACTTCTGGAATTTTCTAGAAACTTCTGAAAATTTTCGAGAAACTTCTAGAATTTTCTAAAAACTTCTAGAATTTTCTATAAACATCTAGAATTTTCTAGAATGTTAGCGAAAAAAAATCCGTTCCTATTAATAATACATAATGAGCGACTCAGCCAAAGAAAAGATATGCCGCAAGGAGAACTCATCGTATTGCATGAACCTTCGTTTCAGTTGTTAACAACAAATGCAATTGTTATGAACGAAAAAATTCTTTTTTTTTATTGTCACAGGGTTAGTAACTTTTTTCAGTAAAAGAAAAAATATCGCGTTTGAAAAAATCGAATATATTGCATAGATCCCGTTTTTTATTGTTTATGACGCTTGGAGAACCCTCTGGAAACTAAAGGAAGGGCGAAGAATGGAAGCAAACAAACAATCTGTGCGAGCAAATTCTAGAACACCTTTTTTAACACGTGTACATAGACTTTTCGAGTTTAATGAGAATGATGCTTATGCATTAAGATAGCCTTACTCTACTTCCTTCGAAATAAATATAATAAATCACCCATCAGGTTTAACAAATTTTTAAATTTCTAAAAATTTTGACGATATTCTGTAATTTCAAAAAATCTTATTAAATTATCTGAAAAAGTGAAGAAAGTTTTCATATATGCGAGAATTTTCTAGAAACTTCTGAAATTTTCGAGAAACTTATAGAATTTTCGAGAAACTTCTAGAATTTTCTAAAAACTTCTAGAATTTTCTATAAAATTTACATAAACAAAAAGTAGCCTATGTTACTCCTGACGACCCCCTCTTCATGTCTGCAAAGTTTCATCGAAATCGCTTCAGCCGTTTCTGAGATTACCCCGAACAGACAGACAGACAGACAGACAGACAACAATTCTAAAAAAAGTTATTTACGTTTTAACAGCATGCGAATGACTCTCTAAGCTTAGTTTGAGGCAGTTTTTCGCAAATCACAGACAGACACTCTGATTTTATTTATATAGATTAATAGAAACGGATTTTTTTTCGCTAACATTCTAGAAAATTCTAGAATTTCTAGATGTTTATAGAAAATTCTAGAAGTTTCACGAAAATTTCAGAAAATTCTAGAAAATTCCAGAAGTTTCTAGGAAATTCTCGAATATATGAAAACTTTCTTCACTTTTTCAGATAATTTAATAAGATTTTTTGAAATTTCAGAACCTGATGGGTAATTTGTTATATTTATTTCGAAGGAAGTAGAGTGAGGCTATCTTAATGCATAAGCATCATTCTCATTAAACTCGAAAAGTCTATGTACACGAATGCACCCGGGCGAAGCCGGGAACGAGTCGCTAGTCTAAAATAAACGTAGCCTAAGTTACTCCTTATTACATCAGCTACCTGCCAATAAAAGTCCCGTCAAAATCGGTCTAGCTATTTCAGAGATTAGCCGGAACAAACAGACAGACAGACAAAAATTGTAAAAAAATTTATTTTGGTGTATGTACCGCAATTTACATAAACAAAAAGTAGCCTATGTTACTCCTGACGACCCCCTCTTCATGTCTGCAAAGTTTCATCGAAATCGCTTCAGCCGTTTCTGAGATTACCCCGGACAGACAGACAGACAGACAGACAGACAGACAGACAGACAGACAGACAGACAAAAATTCTAAAAAAAGTTATTTACGTTTTAACAGCATGCGAATGACTCTCTAAGCTTAGTTTGAGGCAGTTTTTCGCAAATCACAGACAGACACTCCGATTTTATTTATATAGATTAATAGAAACGGATTTTTTTTCGCTAACATTCTAGAAAATTCTAGATGTTTTTAGAAAATTCTAGAAGTTTCTCGAAAATTTCAGAAATTTCTAGAAAATTCCAGAAGTTTCTAGGAAATTCTCGCATAATATGAAAACTTTCTTCACTTTTTCAGATAATTTAATAAGATTTTTTGAAATTTCAGAACCTGATGGGTGATTTGTTATATTTATTTCGAAGGAAGTAGAGTGAGGCTATCTTAATGCATAAGCATCATTCTCATTAAACTCGAAAAGTCTATGTACACGAATGCACCCGGGCGAAGCCGGGAACGAGTCGCTAGTCTAAAATAAACGTAGCCTAAGTTACTCCTTATTACATCAGCTACCTGCCAATAAAAGTCCCGTCAAAATCGGTCCAGCTATTTCAGAGATTAGCCGGAACAAACAGACAGACAGACAAAAATTGTAAAATTTTTTATTTTGGTGTATGTACCGCAATTTACATAAACAAAAAGTAGCCTATGTTACTCCTGACGACCCCCTCTTCATGTCTGCAAAGTTTCATCGAAATCGCTTCAGCCGTTTCTGAGATTACCCCGGACAGACAGACAGACAGACAGACAGACAGACAGACAGACAGACAGACAGACAGACAGACAGACAGACAGACAGACAGACAGACAGACAGACAGACAGACAGACAGACAGACAGACAGACAGACAGACAGACAGACAGACAGACAGACAGACAGACAGACAGACAGACAGACAGACAGACAGACAGACAGACAGACAGACAGACAGACAGACAGACAGACAGACAGACAGACAGACAGACAGACAGACAGACAGACAGACAGACAGACAGACAGACAGACAGACAGACAGACAGACAGACAGACAGACAGACAGACAGACAGACAGACAGACAGACAGACAGACAGACAGACAGACAGACAGACAGACAGACAGACAGACAGACAGACAGACAGACAGACAGACAGACAGACAGACAGACAGACAGACAGACAGACAGACAGACAGACAGACAGACAGACAGACAGACAGACAGACAGACAGACAGACAGACAGACAGACAGACAGACAGACAGACAGACAGACAGACAGACAGACAGACAGACAGACAGACAGACAGACAGACAGACAGACAGACAGACAGACAGACAGACAGACAGACAGACAGACAGACAGACAGACAGACAGACAGACAGACAGACAGACAGACAGACAGACAGACAGACAGACAGACAGACAGACAGACAGACAGACAGACAGACAGACAGACAGACAGACAGACAGACAGACAGACAGACAGACAGACAGACAGACAGACAGACAGACAGACAGACAGACAGACAGACAGACAGACAGACAGACAGACAGACAGACAGACAGACAGACAGACAGACAGACAGACAGACAGACAGACAGACAGACAGACAGACAGACAGACAGACAGACAGACAGACAGACAGACAGACAGACAGACAGACAGACAGACAGACAGACAGACAGACAGACAGACAGACAGACAGACAGACAGACAGACAGACAGACAGACAGACAGACAGACAGACAGACAGACAGACAGACAGACAGACAAAAATTCTAAAAAAAGTTATTTACGTTTTAACAGCATGCGAATGACTGTCTAAGCTTAGTTTGAGGCAGTTTTTCGCAAATCACAGACAGACACTCCGATTTTATTTATATAGATAACAATGAATCACTAATGTGTTGCTAAGCGAAAAACTCTTGAGCGGTTGGGCCAATAATGTAATGTATCCAATTATTCTCACGTAGGTACCTATTGTAGTACATTTGTTAACATTCCACGAACGGATGCATAAATTGCTGATTTTAGTTTTAAGAACAAGCTACGGGCTTCAGTTTCAGATTACTAACTGGCCTGCGTGTGGCCTCGTGCGCCAACGGACGCGACGAGAGAACAAAGAAAGTCTACATCTACATCGACTGTTTAGGAGTACCTACTCCTATATGTACTTATATAGGTCTTTGTTTAGGAGTCTAAAATTAGACCTTTCGTTAATTACTCGCTGTTGCACGCGACTTCGTCTGCGTGACTTTATAAAATATAGCCTGTTACTCGCTGATAATGTTTCTTTCTTTAGGTGAAAGAGTTTTTAAAATAGGTCCAGCAGTTTTGAGTTTATTCATAACAAAAGTACAAATCTTCTCTCTTTATAACACTTATTTATCCCCTAGGGGATCTTGGTGAACTCGTTGGTTCATCAGGATCACCTCAGGGGATCGACATATATGCCGCAGTTCACTAGGATCCCCCATGCTTGCTAAACAAGTAAAGAAGTAAGAGTAAAGCTTTCATCACACATCAATAAGGAAATTACTGAGTGTTTTAATTTTAATATTAGGTTGGGGAAATTTTCTTCGCATTTTATAAGAAAACTCGATATATTTTTTTTTCAAAGTAATTAGGGATAATTACTGGGGGTGGGAACCGAGACTATAGCTTTCCAGCCGACGGAAACTTGTATTGCCCATTAGTACATCTCTTGAGGTATACAGCAGGTATACAGGCACCGCTGTCCCCTTAGCCTTAGTTCACTCATGATAAAGCTGCTATTTCTATTGAAATATTTCCGTTCTTTAGAGAATCTGGCATGCGAACAAACCCCTATTTTTTATAGCAATGCATATACCACTACACTACTTTCCTAAGTTCATATTGTTAAATTACTACTAGCTGTGCCACTCCGACTTGCCCACTCCCTCAGGAACCTAAGTCCAGGATAAAAAGTATCAAAGTAATAAACTATCTTAGCTTTGCGTTTGGGCTGGGCTTGTGGCCATGAGTTCTCAGGATATACTTACCTACCATTCCTAACAATGAAATAAAAAACAAATTAAATCTAAATTTATTTATTAAAACATATGAAGTTAATCAGTCTCAACTGAACACAAAGGAATGAATACAGTAAAAATGGAAAAATTAGAAGTCGTATTACAAAAAGAGGCTATTTTCCTGGTGGAATCTTAAGCCTTATCGCCGTCGGCGTGAGGGTCCTTTATTTCTTTACGGACAGGTCCTGTTTGAGTTATAGGGACGTTCCGTCCACCTTCGCCTGCTGGCGGGGCTGCTTTGGGTGCAATTATGGTAAGCACACCGTCGGAAGAAAGCTTCGATTTTACCTCCTCGGCCACACAACCTTCAGGAAGCGCGTAGCGTCGAGTAAACTGGCGCGACACGTACCCGTGTTCATCTTGTTTCTCTTCGTGCTTGCCTTCGATAATTATATAGCCATCCACAGTTTTCACAGAAATCTCGTCAGGAGCGAAGTGCTTCACGTCCAAATTAATCTGGAAATTGTTCTTGTCCATCTTTATGTTGGAGCCGAAGTCCCTAGCGGCAGCAGCCAGGTGACGCCACGGCCCGTAATAATTCCTCGGAGTCGGCAGACCCGGAGGAGGACCAGAAATGGATATGTGTTCCGGAGGTACACCCCAAGCGAAATGCTGAGCCGGAGCCGGAGCCGGAGCGTGAGCGTAACCCGCGATGTGAGGATGGTCCATTTCGCCGTACATAAAATATGGAGATATCGTTCCAAATAAAGATGGATGCGCCATTTTTTTTCGTAATTGGTATAACAATAGACTCGCTTTGATTGTTGAGATCACGATGCGGTTATGACACGCTGACACGCACGATCAAGTCGTTCGAATTCGAATAACACTGAGTGACTGAAGCTGAACTGAATGAATGAAGCAGTCGACGCGCGCACCGCTTATATATCGCTGCCAAGCGGAATCTTTTCGAACGAACGATAAACTTTAGTTCCGGGTTCTGCAACATTTATTTGGTTAAAAAATTTAAATTTAATATTTGTCAAAAAAACTTTTTATTTGTTTTTAATTTATTTAATTTTTTACAGTTAAGACTACTTGGATTTTCTTTATATTTAATACACATCATAAAATACTATACTTGCAATATATTATGTGAAAAAAATGGGGTGTGGCTTGGTGTGGCCTGAGGTGTGGCCCATTGACATAGTGAAACTTTTTGACACCGGGTCTTTATAGACTAAAGCGGTTATCACACTTTACAATTTGAAGGATTCCAATTTAGGAAATTGGAAAGTGTCATCGCAGTTAGAACAGATTGGATCCAATTTAGATTTTATCTATTTTCAATTCTATGTCTTCGATTTAGAAATCAATTTAGTGTAGTGTGATCACTAGGTTCACTACTTAGGTACCTAAATTGGATTCCTTCAAATTGTGTGATAATCGCTTAATTCGACCTTGCTGAACACGATTCTGCCCGGTGTCAACCCCTCCCCCGCTCGCTTCCCCCCCCCCCTCCCCATTTCCCTCAAACGTGTTCCCATTTGCGGTTTTTCAATTTTTTCGGAATCTATAAGAGATAAAAAAAAACTGTCCATGACAATAATAATCTGCATTAAAGTCTCTACAATATTCGTATATATATAAATATATATAAATCACATGAATCGTACCTGTACGTTACGAGTAATTTTTTCTTTGAACGTATTATGGGTATATATACTTATATTCTTTTGGATATATAATAAATAAAATAAAAATAAAAAAGCCTTTTATTTCTGTGCAGTAATGTAAAAAGTTGAAATTACATGATTTTTAAAGATTTGAATTTTTAAAGCATGCTAATTTATATAAAAAAATATTTAGTTTCAAAAGTAAGTGCAATTAAGTTTCTGCAAGAACCCCTCTACAGGTGAAGGCCTCCTCCAAAGTTTGCCAGTCTTCTCTCGATTGGGTTTTTTGAATCCAGTTGTTGCCAGCTGTATTTCTTATTTCATCTTCCCATCTAGCGTAGGGTCTTCCTCTCTTTCTATTGCCTTGTGGCTTTTGGATATATATATCCGAAGAATTCAAATATAGGTACCATATGTATCGAAAATTTTATGACCCTTTACTTTTTAGCTATCGAGTAGTGTAATCAAATTTTGGATGTAGTTGATAGATACACATAAGTATAGCTACAGCATCACTGAAATCTTGTTATCATCAGTTTTCTGAACGGCCTCCCTTTAGGGAAACAAATTTAAAGACATATTCAAAACCTCATTTGAAACACAATTTATTTTTTGAAGATCGCATCATCATAATTTTGAAAATTAGACTAAGTTTGTATTCGTCATCAAATTACGTAAATTATTATCATTTTATTGTTTGTTATTTTTTAAAATATTTATGTTGAATATTAAGTATAGGAAAAAAAAACATTGTTCTTGAGAGAGAGTTGAATAGCCTGCACAGATTTTCGTATTACTTTCTCATAAAATGTTTATAAATACTGCATTAAAATTCTATAACCATTGGAAGTCATGAATGTCTTCTCCTTATACTATATATTACTATACTCTTTGTGAATATCTAGAAATAGTTTTGCCATCTAGTGTCAAGAAAAAGCATTGGAACAATATAATGAACATAAAAGTACAATATTTCATTTGACTAACAGATGTCGCTAACAGAGATAATTGTTCTTTATTTTGATGTATAAATCCAATTTTTTAAACTTAATTGTATTTTTTTCACATACCGGAGGTTCTTATTAAAATATACCTAATAATTAAAAATAATGTATGTATCGAAACCTAGAATAGGCAATTTTACTGAAGGATTAAGAATTATTTTTTAATTTGGCAACACTCTGCTACTTGCACCCCCACTCAACCTGATGTGCCTCATGCCTGCCTCATTGACAGTGTGACCATATGTGGCACTTTCCGGTTTCCTGCTTTTGTGGCAGGACTGTCCCCATAATTTAACTTATGGTTACCTCTACCCTCCGTACCGATGGTAGATATTATACAGTTAACGTTTAGTAAAGTATGTCAGTATTGAATCAATAAAAACAAACTTTCACCAATATTTAATAATAACTTTTGAGCCCAAAATACTACAGAGAAAGTAAAAGACGGAAAAATCCTGTATTTTTAATAAAACTAAAATCACAGAAAATAATTTTATTTTGTAGTTTCGGTAAATACAGAAAAACTTTTTTAAATGTTGAGTTTTGTATCGAGATCGTGTCATGCACAGAGTACGTTGTAGATACCTATGTCATGAAATGGCTACACACAGACAATAAATCTTATTTAGTTGAACCTAGTTAGTGTTTGCAGTGCAATTATATACATGCAAAAAAAATATTTCGAGGTGAAATAATCTAATGAAAATCTATCTAGAGTTTATGATTAGTCATCTGAACAATATTAAAATGATAAATACAAATTATATTGTTAAAGCAATGATATTTTAATACCCTTTAAAAAAATCACTGTGTTAAAGTAACACAATCTCATAACCTAACCTAACCTAACCTAGCCATAGATTTGAGACCATATATGTATTTTGATTATACAACTGTCAATCAAACTGACCTGGGGTAGAATAAAAACTGACATTTTTACCTAACAAATAATACTAATTTGGAACTTGTAACGGGTAACCAAATATGTATGAGAGATGGGCGGTGATTGGGCAGTGTGCTTTATCAAAGTTTTTGTTTTATCATTTTCTTCAGTAAAGTTTGGCACTATTTGAAAGTTTCCAGCCGAAACTAGGCAAGATCTTCATTTTCAAGCTGGTCACACTGCCCATTGAATGGATGAGTGATGACGTACGCGTCAAGTACGCGCTTCTTTACGTTTTGCCAGGTTCACTTGCAGTGCAGTTGGATGTAATTATTTATACTGTGCGCATTTTGCATTGTCTACTAAAAAAATATATATCGTGCTGTGATTTTATATTCCTTTTCTATTTTTATATTATCATATAATTTAGTGTAAGTGAGAAGTGAATAAGAAACGATTTCTGTGTCTAAGTTACAATTTACAATACGGCATCTTACTATTGCGGCATTGTATATGTCGTGAACGTTGTTTTTTTTTAATCTACTCGTGTTACATGATGGCAGATAATACAAAATTGACAGAGGAGGAGCGAACAGAAATTCGCGACCAGTTTGCCCAGGTAATATTTCAATTATTTCTCTAATAAATTATAGACCGGTGTTCCCGAGTAGGTAAATCATGCATTCGATTGATTAGATAAAATATAATGTCTCTTAGATCTCTTTAATATATGCAAAGACTAGGTATATGGTTTGTAGATTGATTTCGCGATGTATTTTTCGGTATCTTATGGAAAGCCAGATATTACCATGTAGACAAGTTTTAAGTTAAAATATTATAAAAATCGATAGAAAAGCTGACTTAATGGCGAGTGTGCTGCCGACCGAGTAAGATTAAGGATAAGGGATAGGGATGTAGGCTCTGGCATCCTTCACTCATCTACCGAGACACAACTTCATTGTGGTCTTCTGTATCGGGTTGGTTACTGCTTCCAAATGGATTGTTAAAATAACTGAGAAACATAGTATGCTCTGCCAATACTTACCTTTAAGTACTTAGAAACTCATCTTCCCCTTGAATAGGTTCATTTACTTGTCTGTTTCCCAAAATCAATACACCATTATCTATACAATCCATACTAAATATACTATAACATACATATTATAAATGTGAAAATAACTCTGTCTCTCTGTTACCTTTCCACACCTTATATACTCTACCAATCATCATGAAATTTTGCATACACACATTATCAGTGGTACAAGAAAGAAAAAAGTAATGTTCCCAAGCAATCATTTAAAATAAAATAAAAAACTGCCTGGCCAAAGTGTTGTAGCAGCAAGAGGTGAAATGATATATTTTTTTATATTTTTCAATGTGAACAAATTCGCGAGCACCAGCTAGTTTAATATAAGATTTAATCTTTAAAAAAATATTTTCAAATTGAACAAAATAGACCTTTTAAAATTTGTTATAGTGATAAAAAAACAATCATGTACTATCAAAAACATTTTCCAGTGGTTTAATAGATAAGTAAACTCAATAAAATTGTTTCACTGCTGATAACAAGTCAATTAATTTGGTATAATAATTGATTGCTTCATATTATGTACAATTATTATTATTATTACTTTACTAGCTTTTGTTAAAAAACTGTTAATTGATAGAACAAATGTCTGAAAAATTATTAATATGAGCAAGGCAAAATAATATGAAAATAATAATATACATTTTATTAAATAAATTTTATAGATTTTTTTTTCTAGTATTTTATAGTTAATTAAATGCAACAATCCTTATAGGTACAATGAATGTTGTATTTCTATGTATGATTCATAATATTAACAGCTTATTTATTACATGACATGATGACTAATAAACTAGTTGTTTTTATTATTATTATAAATAATTGTCCTTTGAGCATGATTTGTAGTCAATCCTGTTTATCAATTTTTTTTTATAATAGAGAATGACAGACAGATAAACTGATAGACTAAATAATTTACATTTGCTTGCAGAATATTCAGTTGATTATCTTGGAGAATGTCAACTGGTATTTATCATACACATGGTCATGGCAAATAAAGATACTTGAACATAGACCACACTGATAGATAGAAAGAAAGAAAGAAAAAAATGTTTATTTGGTTTATTGTAAAGTATTGGTATAATTTATAATACAGTGTACCAAAATGGGCTCCGCTCAGCTTGTAGTCTTTAAAGATCTCGATCATCATGACGTTCATGCCATGGTGCCGTTTTATTTACATAACTTACATTTACATACTAATTTACAGTTTTGTTAGGGATGTATGTAGGATGTGAAGCTTAAAAAAGGATTGTGATAAGGTTTGTGTCATCCCTTACTCACACACAAAACACAAAGTAACTGCCCTTGCCAAGTCCATTTATTTTAACACTGGTCTTCTGTATTGCTAAATGCGTTTAGACATTGCTTAGTTTAACTGCGGAATGCATTGTGTCCTGAAACCTACCTATTTAATTATCACTGTTCTAAAATTATATTATTTCAAATTTAATTTAATAATTTAAATAACGGCACTTGCAGCACTCCTGTGGCGTTGCTTGTGTTATAGTCGACGGTATCCATTTACCATCAAGAGGACCTTCTGACCTGAACATAAAATATTCAAAATAAGGTTGTTTAAAAAAAAAAACAATAAATTAAATCATTGCATTATTAATTTTACAATATTAATTTAAAAAAAAATTGTGGAATCTGATAGGTTAAACCACAAAATCATATTTGGATATATGAATGGTAAGATTTTGATATAGTTTTTTTTTTTTTTAATTATAAACGATAAACAAAAAACTATTGTACTAACACAGATGTGTGACAATTCTGTCAAACTTTATGAAACCTTAGTTTAAATGATAAAACATTTGAAATGTTGAAATAATGCCATAAAAGACACACAGTCGTCGATAATGTCTAGTAGAAGGCACGAAACATGTCAAGGCGACTCGTATGGTCGCGTTTTGAATACTAAAAACACGTGGCTGGCAAAACAAGTCTCTTGGGTACCTAGTATAGTGGCAAATAAATGACGCACTCTTCACGAATTAGAATGTGATCAGTTTGTATTATTATTTTGTGTTAAGGTTGGATTTAACAGGGGGGCATTAAGTGCTTTAAAAAAAACTTCCTTTTGATACCTATTGTATGTTTGTTAAAAGTGTTTCTTTGAAATCTATTCAATGAATAAATACTTAAGTGTTTCAAGGTTTCACTGTTGCTCAAATTAATTTAAACTTATTAAAATTGTTCGTTCTGACTATAAACAAATAGCCAAAAATACTAAGTATGGAAAGCTGAAATTTGAAATATAACTTTATTTTATACAGTTAGGAATAGATTTTTGAAAGCTTCAACTCTACGCTAGTACAATTGAAATAGTAATATAATTTGCTAACTGCCACCTATTGTGAAATCTTTGGTTAATTTTAAAGAGACTAAATTCTATGCCATATTACTATGTACTAAAAACTATAGTAACCTATACTAATTAATCTGGGAACATCAATTATATCTTAAATAAAATAGGTAGGTTAATATAATATTAATTAGCAAAATATTTTTGAGTAAAGTTGGATATGAACACATAATACAGGATTTAACTGAAAATTATAACCATTTTAATTTGAAAAGTAAAAAAATTAAGATTTATATATAGATTTAATACACATAATATATTAATACAATATGAAATCTAGTTTTGAAATTGATATTGTCTTGAAAACACGGATAACACAGTAAATTAAAGATTACTAAAGAAATAGTTACTCAACATGCTATGAATTTGTCCGGGAGTTAAATTAAGTTATTCAGGGGATTCTAAATTAAATATTATTTTAAGCATAATTTATACCTAACATCGCTTGGTTTAAGGAAAACATGATGTGATCGTAAATGTAGTACGTGACGAAATGCAGCCGTGCAGACGTAAACATTTATTAGTAAGAATGCTTGCATTGCAATTCTCAAATAACCACGTTATTGATGTCCGCAAAATACCCGAGTTAAGTTTGCTAAAGGATCGCTAAAGATTCATATCTAAAAATAAAATCAATGCAAATATTAATGCTCGATGATTTGACATGTTTTGTCCGTCTCTGTAATGTGATTTGGTGATAGTTTTCTCTTACCAAAATAAAACAGCACGAGTTTCTACAGAACAGAATATTAACTTAGATGAAAAGGAATGATTACATCAAACATTAAGAAAATAGCAAGTTTAACGTGCAATTAGTATTTTTGGTTGAATATTTCTCATATTTTACAGTGCCTGACATGTTTTTTGCTCCACACACAATAAATAAAACGGTACAATAAATTGTACCGAAGGAAACTTTCACCATCTTATGAGACGTTCTCCCGTCCAAAGAACAGTCTGATGAAAATTTGTAGTTGTTATTCAATCTCAAATCAATCGGCTGTAATTGTATTGTTTTGTAGTTTTTGCGTTAAAAATGGTTTTAATGTAAATTTTTCTGCTTGGAATTCATAAATTACGAGTTTACGTAATAGAGAGTGCAGTTCTGGCGGGAAGTAGTAATTTAACGGTTCATTTAACATTTTGGTGTTGCATTGTGACCAGAAAAATGCGGTCAAAACATTCACTGTGCCCCGACCTACAAAGGTCGCAGGCGTGGTCTTCCGCTGTGACTCAGTGTTAGTTCTTAGACTTAATATAGTTTACGAGAAAACTTCATTGGTGATATTTCCATTATAACTCGTCATTCTGCATAATAGAGAATCTTCGGGGAATTTTTAATATACCTACCACAATAAATTTACATATTCATAATTTCATTGCAGAATGGCTCGCAATTTTAATAAATTCATAGTAGAGCTATAACTATAGTGTAATTGCCAATTACATGGAACATGTTCTATAATATACATGTCGGATAAAACATTTAATTAGTGTCAGGACATGCTGCGTTATTAAATTTGGACTACAATGTATTTCAATGCGGAGTGTTAAGGGATCTGACCATAGACCTTTCAGAGCAGCATGGATACAGCGTCGACCAGCGGCCCTTAATAGGTCGTCAGTCCGCCACCAGTCTGTAGTCTCCACTCGAGAACTTTCCGGCCCCAGCGGCCGTCGGCTCTCCGTCCTATGCTCAACTTATTAATCCGCCTACTGATCTCCTTATATATGATTCGATCTTGCAGCCTCTCCATAGTTGGCATAGCTTTCTTACGTGACATAAGTATGTAACTATAGTTAGAGACAACGTTTCAGCGCCATACGTCATCACTGGCAACACACATTGGCCGAAAACCTTTGTTTTAAGGCACTGAGAAATGTTGTAAAAGAATAAGTAGGTAATAGTTATATGTCTCGGAGCTTCCCGAACGTGTAAGGGATGCCATACTTAGCTCGTTTTTATCTTCTACTTGTTTAACCTGACCACTTGCTTTCCTTCTTGCTGTTGCTTGTGTTCCAAGGCGACGGTCACCACATATTATTAAGTGCACCGTCATATTACTTAAATAAATAAAAAATGAAAATAACATTTCGTTTAATGATGCTTTATTATGGTCCACCATAAGCAAAACACTCGCATTTGATCAATGTTCGCTGACCTTGAGCCAGGAATGTGGTTGCAATGTACTGAGCCTTACATAGACTTCAATCATGACGCAATATCAAGGAAGATCGTAGCGATTATGGACATTATTGGATTGAAGTAAAGGCGATTATGATAATCATGTCTTTGTTTTGTGCTTCACACATAATATGCTATTTTTTTTAAATGGAAATGCAGTTCTGAATGCTCTGAACTAGTTTAGTAAGAAGTCTCTCTTGACAAATAGGTTAGGGACTATTAAATTGTTGATCTTAGTTCTAGTGAAGTTCTCATTACAACTTTAGATTATCATTCATCATTAATGTATCTTATCATCAAAGTAGCGTTGTCCGGTTGACTATGTGGACAATTTAACCATCTATTAATGGGTGTTTCATGATAAAAGTCCCACATGATCGTTTTTGAGGACGCATAAATGTCTTTCTCTATTACAGAATATCTCACATCAATGGCACTTGATGTTGTGGATAGTGTGCATTTAGAAATTAAATAATTGGGTCACTATTTTCATAATAGACAAGTAATATACGCACGCGGTTATAGATAAAAGAATCTTTACATCGTTTTTATCTTTGCAAAGTATAAAACAGAGCAGCCTTCCACTAAATATTGCACCAGTGCGAAGCCGGGAGCGGGTCGCTAGTGTAATATATATTTTATTTCACTATAGTTTTCACCAGTTTGCAAATAATTTTGTTTGGGTCCAATGCCAATGATAACCCATTCTTTTTTTATGTATGGTTAAATTTATCGAAACATTTCGTTTAACTACTTTGTATTAAATATTGACTACTACAGGAGAGAGTACATTTGTTACATATATCTCTTAAATAGTTAATTTTTTAAATTATTTTAGTATTATTCCAAAGAATAATTAGTTGTTTTTATTATTTGTTAGGATTCTGAATAACTGTTTTATACACTTTTTTTACCTCACTACTCTATAGTAAACTGTTTGACCAAACCCCCACAATAAATACAGTAAAAGCCAAAGTATATAACAAATTGACATTATGTAGAAAACATCTGCTCGTGATGTCATTAGTACTTAATATAGACATAATATGTTTGTATTACACCTTGCGGTATCTGAGCGAAGTTTATTATCATCCCAGATGAAGTACTGTTATTGAATCTGGTATGCGAGTTCACCGGTAGATTTTTTTTGTTACAATAACTGTGTTACGTTAATGACACTCTATACTTAACTAAATTATTATAAAGGACAAGCTAATTAAAGATGAACTTTAGTGACTCATAGCAGTATCATTTTTTATTAGAACTAATTAAATTTAGCGAAACCGGAGTGTCCAGTCCGTACGTTGGGTTCTTTACCCTGAGCGTTCACTTCCCTGTATACTTTCTACAGACAAATAATTTTGTTCCTTTCTTATGTTAAGGTCGACAGAAAGGCTGACAGTCCACTCGATGGTAGGTGGCTACCGTGGCCTGCTGCTGACCATAGTCGTATAAGGGATAGGGCAATAGGCTCTGAGAATCTATTTTGGCAATTTTGGCATTAGGCAACAGGCAACGAGAATCTAATTCTGTTATGGGATAAAGGAGGAAATTTTTTTAGAATGTGGGACAAAATATCTGGAAGAATGGGGCAAAACATATATAGTATTTTTGTTGCATTAAATCATTAAAGCAGATGCCCTTTTCAATGTAGTTATTTCACGTAGTATTATAATGACATCGATAAATCGATAAATGTTCCATTAATTTAATCGATTTGTCAAGAGCACACTTGATCAATCAACCTACATACAAAACCAAAGTTTAAAATTCAAACAGTAAATATTATAACTGTATTGTTTTTAATGTAAGGTGAGGTGTCATATTAAGGTTAATGACTCAAACAATTTGACGAAGCATTTAATTGATGGGTACGCTTACGAATTACCTATATTATAATGCAGTTGGCCACGTGTAAGAACGCCTAGATGTTTTTGTTAGTAACTGCTCCTAAAATTTGAGAAGCATGTTTCTCAGGGGCGTTATAATAACTCCGGGACTAGGGCGGTGGTTTTGAGGGTGAGTGCCGCCCGTCGTAAGGTCCCCCGAGATGGCCGGCGTACCTCCTCTCTCGGGTACGCCAAGGTGCTGACAGGGACCATATCCAAGAGAATTTCCCAACGTTAAAAAAGGGGGCGTTATACCTACCCTCCCTCCACTTCGCTCCCACGTCTAAAATCTAGGATATTTTTATTGGCTTTTGGCTCCTCTGCTCATAGGATCCACTTTTATTGACATTTATGATTCATACAGAGCTACTGTCGTATCAATCGTATCATTTATATAGGGCTACATAACAGTGGCCCCGACGTGTGAAAACAAAAAATCGTATAAATGTTATCCAAAAATATCCCTTAACTTCGCACATTTCGTACGAAATAAAATCGTGCGAGATGACTACTAAACCAAATTTTTAAAGAGTTTAGCTCAAAGATTTAAATTGATTTAGCGTAAGGCATAAGGCTACGAGTTTAGCATTAAAATCCTACCTTTTTGTTTTGTAAAAAAAAAATCTTTACTTTTGTAATGAATAAACTCAAAAACTACTGAACCGATTTTAAAAGTTCTTTCATCTATAGAAAGCTACAAGTGAAGTCGCGTGCAACAGCTAGTTACTTATAAAGCTATTCGTATGGATAATATAAGCTAATACACTCGTTCGGTTTTAGTTTATTAACTGTAAAAATAAACAGCCTTACCTATAAACGTTACTTAAATTTTAAGTAATACTTAGGAACCACTTAAGGCGACTCCAGCCGCGAACAAAAATTCCGTAATTACCCCTCGCAACCCGCGGCGAGATTTCCCCCGCATACTATTATCGCATAACGCGTTTTTTGTCATAGAGTATACAACAACAGCAACAGACACGACAAACAAAAATTATTGTAGGTAATAGCAGGTACCTATGTAATTTAAAACACCATAAAATCTTTAAGAATACAAAATAGTATTATTATATTTATTTATTTAGGCCTTCTAACAGGTATACTGCCGTGCTAACGATAAGTGCAGTAAGTACACTAAACTCAATTTCGAGAAAATGACGCCTAAAGTTTTTTTAGTGTTTTAAGCGACTGTGTCTAAGTTACTAGCTTTAAAAAACATTGAATTATGGTACACGGTGGGGAAAGATGAGTTCTTTTTAATGGTGATTTTAGGTTTTTAATTACAGGGTTGCCTATATTATTGATATAATACGTAGATTTATACGTAGGGAATTATTTATACATATGTTCATATACAAACGCTAAGTAAAAATGCAGCAAATGTAGTGTTTAAATATTTATAGAAAATATAAATAAAAAGATTGCAGCTAAATTTGAAAACTTCTTAAGTAAAAAAATCCATATTTTATTTAAATCAACTGTAATTAATCTAGATTTTTAAAAATGTGAAATAGTAGCAAAAAAAAGCAAGGTCACATTGTGTACATGTAGAAATCAACCTAAAAGTATAAAATATAATTATTAGATACAATATCTACAATAGACTTCTTTCTATCCTTCGCTACGCCCCTTCGATTTTGTTTTTGTTCGATGTCTGGAAAAAAAACGCTACTCTTTTGTTCACAATATGACTAACTGTAGATTTCGGGGGCTTACACTCGCACCTGCATCAAGTGATACGAAAATATGAAAAAAAAAAAAACAGCTGAATACCTTGCCTCGCACCCCGTCCTAATTGCCATTATTTAAAAACAGTACTTGGAGTACCTAGCATAATAATAATTGCAGTAACAGAGCCATTTACAACTTATTACTTTCCTTATTATATATAAAATACTTATTATATATATATAATACAAAAACGGAAGAAATATATATAAAATTGTATATTTTTACAATACAAATAATTAAAACTCGTTAAAATCTAAAAATCGTTTTGTTATATTATGACATCCGCGATTATCTAACTGTTTATTATTTCGAGATTCCCTTAATGGACTCTGCATTACTACTATGTCTTCCTCTGTGGCTTTATTTATATCTACAGATGTCTCATCCTTTGCAGTTTTTCTTTTTTTAACCAAATCATCGCTTTCTTTTGGGTGCCTTTTTTATATCCAATTTTCACACAAATAAAACCTTACCACTACTACACGTTACTTATATTAGTTTATATTAAATGAGTTATACCCTCTGCGACGACTCAATTGATCTTTGGTCGACTGTCAAACAGTAAACATCTGTTATTGTTGCTCTCTAAAAACAATTATAAATTTATGTAAATAACAACAAAATAAACTTGAAACTATTATCAACATTGAGAACAGTGACGAATATATGTGGCGAATATATTTTGAAGAACCAAATTGCAGAAACAAGAGCAAATTTTTCGTTTTCCACTCCGTTGATCAGGTTTGAAAACAAAATTACTGTCTACCCCAGTGATAATTGAAGTTGTTTAAGGTACCTATCTACAAATACAACTACGACCATAGACAATAAAATAAAAGGTCACTTCGTTTGTGTTACCAACGCAAAATTAGTGTTACCGACTTCAAATCAGTGTTGCCAACAAAAAACCAATATTGCCACCACTAAATCAGTATTGCCATACAAAGTTTAAAAAAAAAATCCCTATAATATGGAACTGCAAATGGAAAATTTTTGGCAAACAATGAAAAATGAGATGGCTGCACAAACAAGAGAAATAACCGAAATAGTCACCAAAAACGTAACAACAAGTATAAATGAAAAACTGTCTGCTCTCATAGAAGAAAATAAAAGTTTAAAAACTGAAATTAATACCCTACACGAAAAAATTAAATCGATAGAAGAACTCAAAAGAAAAAATAATCTCATTTTTTTTGGTATAAAAGAAGAACCGCGCAGCGAAGTACCAATCGAATCAATTACAAAATTGCTTGAAACGGATATGAACATACATATTAAATCACATGAAATTAACAACGCTTATCGACTAGGTGAAAAGAAAGATAACAAACTACGTCCTATTCTAGTAACATTTATAACAAATTGGAGAAGAAATGAAGTTCTCAGGAACAAAAAGAAACTAAATTCGGAAATCTATATCAAAGAGGATCTTAGCAAGGAAACCCTGGAGAAGAGAAAGCAGCTTCTGCCGCAGCTAAAAGAAGAACGGGCAAAGGGCAAAATCTGTTATTTTGTAAAAGATAAATTAGTCACTAAAGACCCGAAAGAAGATAAAAGGGACAAGAGGAAAAGAGAAAGCACTGCTTCTCCAGACAAGTTGTCCAACTACACATCCAAGTCGGCTCCAAAGAAGATCAGCAAAACAAACATGCTAGACTATGTAGCACGTGGTAGATCCGCATCACTGTCACTACCAACAAGCACAAAAAACAACCAATAGACATCGACAGCAGAAAACCTAAACTAACAAATAAAAACTATTTACCCAACGAAACAACGACTACACCCACCCCAAGACGGCTGGTCACCGCGGGGAAAGACGACCACTACCCTCCAAATTCAATATATCAAATTAATACCTTCAAAATAAAGAAACAACAAAATACTAAATACCTATATATAGCAACATACAACACACTCTCTTTAAGGTCCGAAGAGAGTCTACAAGAACTCCTATATGCTATAAAAGATATCAAGTGGGATATTATCGGCCTAAGCGAAGTCAGAAGAAATGGTGAAGCTATCGAAGAACATGGTCAGTTCATATTGTATTATAAAGGCGAAACACCAGGAAAACATGGAGTGGGATTCTTAATAAAGAAAGAACTCAAAACCTTCATAGTAGAAATAATTGGTATATCAGAAAGAATTGCTATACTGAATATAAAAATCCCTCCATGCAAAGAAATATGGTCTATTGTGCAAATCTATTCACCAACCGAGCTATCTACTACTTTAGAGATCGAGTCATTCTACTTGTCACTTGATACTGCCATAAAAGAACACGCACACAATAACTGCATTATAATGGGCGATTTCAACGCACAAGTTGGAACACCAAGAAATGGAGAAGATATAGTGCTCGGTCCATACATCAGTGGCAAAAGAACAAGAAACGGTCAAAAACTAATGGAAATGGCTTTCGAGAACAACATGAAAATATTGAACAGTCAATTTAAGAAAAAAGCCTCGAGACGATGGACATGGATCTCGCCAGACGGCCGGTACAAAAATCAAATAGACTACTTTTTAACGAACAGACCTAAATCATTTAACGATTGTGGAACTATCGCAAACCTCAATTTCAATAGCAACCATAGAATGCTCAGAGCGTGTCTGAATACTTCATCCTCTCTGAAATTAAGTCGACCTTTTAAAGTAAGAATCACAATATCAAACAACAAAGCAAGAATAGCAACTATCAAAGAACATCTAGAATCCGTGACAAATTTATCTCTTCAAGACCTAAACACTCAAGATAAATATAATATTATACACAATATATTAACAATGACATCAGAAAACAACATTAAGGCCAATTCAAATAAAAACAAACACATATCAGAAAAAACCAAAGAACTTTTAGAAAAAAGATCTAAATTAATTAATACACGAAACAAAACCAAAATAACTAGAGAAAAAATAAGCAAGTTAAGCAAAGAGATAAAAATAAATATTAGAAAAGATAGAGAATATTTTCGACGTCATACTTTTGAAAACCATATCAATAAGACTGGAGGTGTAAAAAAGGCCCTAAAATTTTTATCAGACAGAACGAACTGGATACCTAATATGAAAGCACAACACTGTAAAACAGTGACCAAAAGGCTAGACATCCTATCTATAGCGACAAATTTCTACGAAAATCTGTATACCAGCAAGAACCAATTGAACAATACTGATTTAAACAACTACGATAGTATACCACCTATATTAACGGAAGAGATAAACAAGGCAATAAAAACACAGAAAAAAGACAAAGCCCCAGGTCCCGACGAGATCAATAACGAACTACTTTTAGAATGCAGAAACCATATTGTACCACTACTAAAAAGCATTTTCAACGACATATTATGCACTGAAAGAATTCCAACTCAATGGACTGAATCAACAATTATTCTTCTTCATAAAAAAGGTGACAAATGTGAAATTAATAACTATAGACCAATAAGTCTGATGTCTAACATCTACAAAGTTTTTGCAAAAGTAATACTATGCCGAATAACTAGATCTCTTGATGATAACCAACCTAGGGAGCAAGCCGGCTTTAGGGCTGGTTATTCAACGCTAGACCATATACATACTGTAAGGCAAATTTTCGAGAAAAACAAAGAATTCAATGTACAGTTCTATTGCTGCTTTATCGACTACAACAAGGCTTTTGATTCAATAGAGCACGAAAGCATCTGGATTTCTTTGAAGAATCAAGGAGTCGAACATAAGTACATTAGAATCCTAAAAAACATATACACTAATTGCACAGCTAGGATGAAACTAGAAAAAGAGGGTAAGGAAATAAAAATAAAAAGAGGCGTTCGTCAAGGAGACCCGTTATCCCCGAAATTATTTACTGCTGTATTAGAAGAAATTTTTCGTAAATTGAATTGGGACCAGTATGGACTAAATATAAACGGAGAAAATCTCTCCCATCTGCGATTCGCTGACGATATTATACTATTTGCCACAACGAAAGAGCACTTACAAAACATGATCATAGACCTAGATAGAGAAAGCCGCATGGTAGGTCTAACAATGAACACCTCTAAAACTAAAGCCATGACAAATTCCTACGAAGAACCGATTATCATAAATGGCGAGACAATTGAATACGTAGAAGAATACACCTATCTAGGCCAACAAATATCAAACACCAATATAATGTCAAAGGAAATAGACACTAGGATCGGGAATGCATGGAAGTGTTACTGGAGTCTAAAGGAAGTAATGAAGAATACAGAAACTAAAATGTCCATCAAATCTAAATTGTACAACACCTGCATTTTACCAGTTCTAACATATGGCTGTCAAACGTGGGCACTCACTAAAGCACAAAACAAAAAACTAGTAACATGCCAGACTGCAATGGAGAGGAGTATGTTGAATATAAGGAAATCTGACAGAATAAGTAATAAAACTATAAGAAAACTCACGAAAATAGAAGACGTAACGACGAGAATTAAAAAACTTAAATGGAAATGGACGGGCCACACAATGAGAGGTATTGAGAAGTGGAGCAAGAATGTAGTATTCTGGTACCCAAGGAATAAAAAAAGGAAACGAGGTAGACAGTACCAACGTTGGGAAGACGAAATAAGAACAGTAGCAGGAAAAACATGGACCAGGAGAGCGCTCAACAGAACGGAGTGGAAGGGTATGGAGGAGGCCTTTGCCAAAGTTGGGCAAGCAGACCAAGCTGTCGATGTCAGTGGTTCACCAGAGCCGCAAAATAAAAATGTATCTTTGTAAATTAAGTGTCTGAATAAAAGGCTTTTATTATTATTATTATTATTATTAAACGGTAAGTACGTAGCGGAGAAAAGCGACACACGTCCACCTTGCACCACGACTCGTCCCGCACTGAATTGACGGGACGGGCGGGACTGCTCAGGGGGAGTCGCTACCCGCCGTACTTGCAAATCTCGAAAATATCTATTTAAAAATTAAATAAAGTATAATTCAAATTTTTCTTTTGATGAGCCGTTAGATAGAAGATCGTAGTATTTATTAAAAAAAATAGCTCGTTAAAATATTGATTATTAAGCAAATCGCACGGTTACAACATCGATATTAGACCCCAACTTTGTAATTTTTTTAATATATATAATTAAATATAATTTAAAAAATAATAAAGATGATCCGCTTTCATATATCCTGCAGATGATTTGAGTATTTTTTAAATTGTAATTATTATGATAATTTAAAAGAATAACGGTTACAAATAAGTGGATTTTTTTATCATTAGGGGCTGGCGTCGCCTTAAGAAAATTTTTTACTTATAAACGTTGCTTAACTTTAATTTGTTGCTTAGCAATGTCTTAATGAACTGTCAAACACTACTTAAGAAGATAAGCAGTGATTAGTTAATACGATGCTAAGAAGATGATTAGTTGATTTTTATAAGTAAGACAGAAATTGCCTTACAAGTTTAAAAATAAACAAAAGTTCACGCGATAAAGCAATGCAGTATTCAAAAGTCAAGACAGACTTTCGCATGGATTCTAATGATCTAGTAGCCAATTTTTCACACAAAAAGTACTCAAAGAACAGTGTTGAGTGTCAGCGTGAAGCGAGTGGGGGATTCCATTATTTCTCAATATTTGCATAAGATAACTGTTCATAGTCAAACAATACCACTTTCTAACACCAGTTGTGGTTTAGAAAATGAATGAAGCATTCGATTACTTGAATGAGCAACGCAATTTACAAATAAATCCGTAATGTGGTTATGCGTTCGGTTAATTGTAAATACTTCGTGTTAACTGTTCTTAATTTATACTGCAATGACGTCATAATCTTAATATTGTGGACTCCAAAACCGCTCAACCGATTTCCGTGAAATTTTTGCATACAGGTTGCCAGGAATTTACGTTCCGCGTAATTATAACTTAATAATACATTTTTGTACAAATAAATAAAATATTAATTGGCTTTATTATTGCGATATTTTCCGCAAAACACGCATTTTCATCTCCCCTGTCACTAAAGCGTCATTATCTAAAATCCATCTCAACATTTTCACTATTCACTTGCAGTTTTAATTAATTGGAAAGCATAAAGTCTCGCTAACACTTAACTCGTAATAGACACTGTCCGTACACGCGAAATTCGATGCTCGATTTTATTTCATTATTGCTTTTGCTATCGGATCGATTCGCAGATAAACTTGATGTGTAAAGAACTGACGGGCGTTATTGAGGAGATTAAATTTAATTGGCACCAAGCAACGTCGTGGTTGCCCCCATATCTATTGGAGGAGCTACATAAACTTTGTGATGAAAATAACGTGATATTGTATATTTATTAGAGATGAATTTTCATCTTGGCCAACATCCAGCTGTGTAGCGAAGATGAGGTCTATGATGGGGCGAGCTCACCCAGTAGATGCCTATTCACTTGAACTTCGGTTATGAAATCCCAATTTCAACTGCACCATCTGACTCCATCGGCCCCTGTCCATGGTCGCCCTCACTGCCTGGCAAAGTGGGGCAGAAGAGGTAGGCATCCTTCACTTGATCCGTCCAATCCGTCCATCTCCTTGAAGGTCATTGCCAACAATGTCCTGCTTTTCCAGATTGTCGCTACCTCTTTTTACAACGTGGCCAAAACATGTAAGAATACGTTGCAGACAGCCGTATTTTTATTTGTAACTGAGAAAGAATAGACTCATTTGTGCATTTGGTCGTCCGCCTCCAGCACCACATTTCGAAAGCGTCTATTCTTTGTCTATCACTGGCTCGCATTGTCCATGTTTCAACTCTGCACTGAATATATATATGAAATATCAGTGCTCTCATCAGAAATGCCATGGCCATGCCATGCCAACTAATGCTTCGATTTCTCCATATTTTTTGAAGCCGCATCAATTGCATCCTTGACTAAAACTATGTTTTTTTTTGTCTGTGTAAATTGAACATTGTGTATTGAGTGAAAGTATATAAATAAATTAACCACCCGATACCGAATCACAGAATACGTACTGTATATTGAACGCTTTCGGTTTGACAAATACTTTCCTTGCTGGTGTGCCTTTTATTATGGTACAGGCTTATTCTCTATTTTCTTTGAATAAATGTTCGTCTGGAAAGTTTTATTAAAGCTTACTCGTTTGGTCGAATGAATTTGAACTCGCAAAGTACGTCGTTACAACCGGTTCAGGAACTGAGGGCCAATTATGCTTAAGTGATGTAATGCTAATGTGATGTCAATATGATGTTGATGCTAAGATGATATCGTTTTTAAATGGTATTATGATAGTTTCCTATGTCACATCAAGATCATATCAAGATCATATCACAGTAGTAACCTGTGTCGCATTTTAGTATTGCCATCCAATTTACTCGATTGACTCAATGCATAATCGAGCAATGATTTTCTTTAGTTACGACCACTAATTATGCATATTGTTTTAATATTCGACGAAGTAAAATTATTACGAAGATAAAAATACCAATAATAATAAATTTAGAGCCGGTTTGGGTTAAAACCTATTTAGATTCTAAAGTAACTGAGAAATAATCGGGCAACACTTCTCCCGGCTGTAATCTGTTGAGGTTATGTTATTTGTACACAATAGTTTTTATTTTGATTGAAAAGGCTAATTTATTGGATTACTTAAAAATGTGTATTAAAAGTCCTATTTTAATAAAAGATGATGATGACTTCGATGTTGAAATTAAAAAACTGTACCGACTTACTTACTTCAAAATTGTAAATAGGTAAACAAGTAAACATTAAAAACTCCAACGATAAGTGTTCTTTAAAGTGTTCGTTGGGATAAGAATCTGGATAACACTGCCTGCTTGGAGCTGCAAAACAGTAAGTACTGTAACGGATCAATACTTGCGAGTGAAACTAGAATAAAATAATTAAATAGGCTTCCAGAAACAAGGACAAGTATGACCGAAGGTTTGGGTATTGTTTGAAGCCAACGTGTGAAAGCAAAAATGTGTTTATTCTCACGTAAAGCTTAAAAACAAAGAAACAAAGAAAATCACGTAAACTTAGAAAAAATTGTTATTCATATTTGTCTGTGTATTTTATTTTATTACTTTATTAAAAGCTGACACAAGAATGGAACAAAAATAAGTATGGCTCAGGGATTGGTTTTTGTTTGAAACAAAAGTGTGAAAGCAAAAAAAATGTTCATTCTCGCGTAAAGTTTAAAAACAAAGAAACTCACGTAAATTTAGAAAAAATTGTTATTCATATTTGTCTCAGTAATGGTCACATGCCGGTAGTATAAATAAATAAATTAAAAAAAAAGAGAGTAAAATACATTTTATTAAATCCCGTGCAAGGGGTTTAGTGAGGCGATACCTATCTTCAAATGCCTTGTCGGGAAGGTTAAATGCATCACATAAATCTCTTAGCATTTTGCGTTTTCTTCTCAACCTACGCATATCCTCGGCATGAGCACGCTCTAAATAGTCCATAAACAACCCGAAACGAGCCATTTTACACTTTTAAAATATGAAAAAGAGCAAATTGATACAGAAAAACCACCTTCCAAACTTGATAACTCTGTATCACGTCTGTATCACATTTTTGATGTTTACGCGATACTGATTTATGTCAAAAAGTTGACTATAATACGCATCTAAAATGATATCAAGTTGATATCACTTTGAGAAGGTGAGCATAATACGCAGAAGTAGATGTCAAATTGATGTCAATTTGAAATCGCATTTTTCGGAGAGCATAATACGAAATAGTCTGTAATGTAGAGTTGACATCAAAGCAACATCATAATTTATAAGCATAATTGGCCGGCTGGACACATACAAATAGGGGATTTAACGTATACTGTCGTTCATTGGGCAATTGGAAAGGGTTAAAAGTCGATAGAACATTAGGGAGTTCAGGGGCTCCGACCCCGTAGGATTGGTGTCATACTGTCATACATACCCATCGATCCCCACTGTAACGGTCTGATCAGCAAAAACAAATATATTTACTTAAAATAGTTAATATTTTATAACATCATTTTAATCTATAATATAAAAATGAATCCCTAAATGTGTTGCTAAGCGCAAAACTCGAGAACGGCTGGACCGATTTTATTCTGTCTTCACTCATGGGATAATCAGGGAAGGTTTTTACGTAAAAAAAATCCACCCCGGGCGAAGCCGGGAACAGGCCGCTAGTAAATAATAAAAAACATGTGAAGTTAAAACTAAGTTTCAAACACACAATGTTTATCATCGGTTAACTTTTGTCTGAGTCACTCAGAAACAATACTTTTTTCTGTATGTTCCTATGTTATTTTCTATGCCCATGACAACGCGTATGAAAAATTTCATGATAAAGACCTATATAAGTACATATATTGTTAGTAGTAGTATAGATCAGTGATGATAATCGGTTGAGTAGTTAAGGCGTGAAAGCGTAACAACCAAACTCACTTTCGCATTTATAATATAAGTAGCATTACCCATAAAAGTGTATACATGTGGTGCATTCAATATGGTGGTGGGATGAATTCAAGAAAGTTCAAGAAATAATAGCATGTGTGCTGTTGTGTTTCAGTAAGGGATTCCAGAGCCCATTTCCCTATCCCTCCCTAATCTCCTATCCTTAATCTTTACTATGGTCAGCAGCGCACTTGCAGCACTAGTGGCGACGGTAGCCATCTACCATCTAGTGGACCGTCAGTATGTCTGTCTAATAATTAATTCTTAATAATTTATTGAACTTAGATTTGCAGCTAAGCGATCATTGTACTAGGCTCGCATAAGTCCAAAGGTACATGCAGTTCTTGTCGTCGTAACTCACACACCCAACTGCCCTCCACCGATATTTCTCACCCACACATAAAAGCTCTTAGGTCAACACACGGTGAGTCACTATAGCGTTTATACTAAAAGGTGAGTCGCGATGAGAGTTAAATACGACACGAGACAAAGAGATAGGTGGTGCTTCCGCATACTTGAAAACCTTGTTTTCAATTTACGCCGTAACGAGATTCTACCGCAATTGAATCATATCTTTTTATATTGCCTCAATGCTTTTAAATTCTCTTTGAGGTTTAGATAACTATCTTTTATTATATAATATTATGTATACTATATAATAAAAGATTGTTGTACATACATATTATAAAATAAAGTCGCTGTCCGTCTCATAAAAATCAGCAAACAGATGTTGATATATGGTTTTCAATAATGGAACATTTTGTAGTTGTAAGTAGATACAAATTAGATTCGGGGTCCGGTGGGTACGGCATGAAGCTATGCCGTCATTATTGCGGAAATATGACGCGTGCTCTAAGCTGTTTGGTTTCCCAATCGACCCGATAACTGACTTATAGTAACTAGCCCACCATAAAGTTTACATTGATAGTATAGTCGTATAACGGTGTAAGTCTATTGTTGATTAGAAAAGCATTCTTGCTGTTCCATTATGAGAAATACATTATTAGCAAACACCAAATATAAATGGGAGTAAATCTGATTTTGTATTCATTTTAGAAAATCATCTCTTAATGAATGCCATTTTTACCTAAGCCTATTATACATTTTAAAGCTCAACTTGTACGATGGTAAAGAGCACAGAATCATTAGATGACTTGTCTTTCCTGGAGCATAAAGTTTGAATCTACACATATCCTAACCGATATTGTAAAAACTAATGTTATAATAACACCAATATTATAAAAAGGAAAATTTTGATATTTTATATGTTTGTTTACTATGGATAAATTGAAAAACTACTTAACCGATTTTAAAAATTCTTTCACCTATAGAAAGCGAGTAACATAAATTTTATGTTTTTTTTCATAAAAATAATTTATACTCTTTTATCTTAAAATATTATTTTATTTAAAATAATAATTACTCATAATTTTATGTGTATTTTATTTTCAAAACGACTACAGATCCCAACGAAATATACAATAATGCTAGATATCAAAAATTTGTCTCCGTGCACAGCCGAAAACGAGTCGATAGTGTTGAAGTATATAAAAAAAAAATTTATTTACAATTGCGAATCATACGTTGGACGAAGTATTTAAGAGTCAGGGCGAGAGTCTGCGATACGGACGAATAAACATGCAAGACTGATATGAAAGTTATTTACGACATGACATGTAAATTTGCATTTACGTTTCAAATATTTCTTTTTATTTATTGTAAATCAGTGGATGATTCATTTTATAAACAATGCCTTCTTCTATGTATTGAAGTAGTTATTATGTTAAAATAGATACGCGCCGTCGATTCCTACAAGTCAAATTGACTGATAGAAATATTATTTATACTATTGATGGACTATTTATTGATTTATGGACTATTTATTTATAATAGTAATTTAAAAATAAAAAATGTCTACGAGAACTTTTAACAAGCTAAATTTTTATTCCTGTTTAATTTTGTGAAACCGTGATTAAAATTTACTTTTTAGTATAAAAAATAGGCAATAGGAATAACCTCGCGGGAAGAAAATTAATGCATGCGTCTTTTATAGCAAATCCTCTAAAAAAAGTTTTCTTTTTTGTAGCTCGATATGAAAAATATTGATGAAGGGAAGTGACCGATATTCATTAATGTCTACTGCATGAGCACGATATATATCTTTGAACTTCATTGGGTGCTATCTGTGCGTGTGCTGGCTGATGAATCAAGGTTACCGAGAGCTTCCGTTTGCCCATTGCTATATACACTTTTATCAAGTCAAGTGACTACGTCCGTTACAAATATCCGCTGCGGGCCACATGCATTTACTGCTTTCATAAAACTAATGTAATCCTAAATTCTAACTAATATTATAAATGCGAAAGTAAGTTTGTTGGTTACGCTTCCATGCCTTAACTCTTGGTACTCAATCAATCATTATGAAATTGTGCATAGTTAACACGTTTTTCACGGATACTGAAAAGACACATCTTACATAGTAGAAAAAAATACTGTTCTCGAGGGTTAAGAAAAACTAAAAATCAGTCTTAGGACTGCAAGTGAACTCAGAAGTGAAAACTATGGAACATTCATAACCGCAATGACCTTCGAACACTTTACCGTCATCTGTTAACTAACTATTGACGAAGTTAAGCTTATTATGATGGCGCTTATTTCATACAATTAAATGTCACTAAGGGTTTCGCTCACAAAGCGTGACGGACAAAATTTTTAGAGACGTTCTCTTTCTATATCGTCATGGTCTTTGAGATCGGGAGTCAAAATTATGAAAGAAGCATTGAATTTTTTGGACTCCATACATAATCCTACATAAATTACGAGTGACCGGTAGTGATACGCATCGTATCTTATTATCAAGTTCTTTTTAACTTTATCGTCATATAATGTCCATAAATTACGAGTGACCGGTAGTGATACGCATCGTATCTTATTATCAAGTTCTTTTTAACTTTATCGTCATATAATGTCAGTTATCTACTATATAAAAATAAGTCGGATTTTCCTTCCTGACGCTATAACTCCAGAACGCACGAACCGATTTCCACGGTTTTGCATTCGTTGGAAAGGTCTCGGGCTCCGTGAGGTTTATAGCAAAGAAAATTCAGGAAAAAATTCCGAACGAACGAAGCCATCTGGTGGCGAAACGGAGTTCGCCGGGTCAGCTAGTTAGTTTTATATATTACTAGCGGACCGCTCCCGGCTTCGCCCTGGGTGCATTTTTTTTACTTAAAAACCTTCCCTGATTATCCCTCTATCCATGAGTGAAGACAGAATTAAAATCGGCCCAGCCGTTCTCGAGTTTTGCGCTTAGCAACACATTTAGGGATTCATTTTTATATTATAGATTTCACTTATTTTTAACGGACTTAGTATATAAAACATTTAACTAAATATTCATTTCGTAATGACCTGATTCTGTCTATTTACCTTTCAATTAACCTATTTATTTTAATTCAAAAACCGTGCAGTCATTTTAAAGACATAACGAGCATCTCTAAATGAGGCACAATTTTTATTGTATACTCTGCCCCCGTTTTTCGAAGTCTGAGGCTTTGTGTTGCTAAAGAACTATACACATTAAAAGGTAGATGGAAATTCTTATAACAAGAAATTCTCATCACGTCCCAAATTGCATATGAGATGAAAAATAGAAAACGAGATTCTATTCATAAAGTGCAAATTATATTATGTTTACAATAACAATTTTTTTAGTAGGTTTCATCTTCTGTTCCATTCGGGCTTATCAATATTTTCCCCTAGATGCTCTAGTACCATTGAATTGTAGCAATAATAATACTTGTAAGCTAGTACAACTAATGGTACTAGTTATACCGTTACAGCGTGACTCAAAAAAGTTCCAATAGATTAATAATCAATAGTATTTGGAAGATGAGATGTTAATTAGATGTGTTTGTTATTTAAAACTGTTGAATCAGAATCAAGTTTTTTTTTTCTGCATATCTACAAATGCACGTAAATACGTGACGATTCATTTGTGCAGTCGACGTTCCAAGAATTTAATTATCCACAATTTGCGTAAGTAATCATTAACCTTATTACTATATTGTTAAATAGTTTGCGTAAAGCAAACGTTTCCAATAATTATTTTGAACCAGATTTAAACTTCACTGACAACACATTTTAAAAATAAATAGTCTGAAATTCAATTTTTTTTTTAATATTATCATCTAGTCACCTAACATCAAATTTCAAATACGAATTCCGGTGCTGTCTTTAATTAGAAAACTAGTATTAATTAATGTATGGTTTAGAATTAGTGTGCGCACTTGCTCTAGTGATGAAAGAAAAAATTTTGCCAGGTAACCTGTATGTCCTGGAAGACTAACAATCTTCAAATACATTTGAAATCCTGCTAATTCGCATAGAGCTAAACGTGGTTACTACACCCTGCAAATATGTTGTAATATGTTTGTGTAGTGAGTCCCAAACGGTGCTGGCTGAAAATCAGCGCTGCAGGTGCTTGTCTAGCATTGCGGCACAATGCTGAGCCAGTATCCGAATTACTGCCACGAGGACACACACACACGTCTTTTACCTGTTTATTAATTTCTGTTTTGTGGTTTTTTGTATTGTGTTTGTGTCTTTGTGTTGCGTGAATAAAGCTCTTTCTTTCTTTCAAAATGATACACTATTTTTTTTTTGGTACATTTTTTGTTACTTGGGTATGTGGTCACACACTAAGTTTGTCTTAAAATGCATGTACTAAATTTCGTAAGTGATTAGTCTGTTTCAAAATTTATGGATCTGGTATAAACTACATAACATCTGTTTTTATGTGTATTATGTGAACTTCGGACATCGATTACCTGCCTGATTAGTGCTAGTATTTCTGATTAGTCTGACAGTATGGTAGGGCTTCTAAATGATATTACAATGTTTGAACTTTTTCTTTACCTACTCAGATTCTTTACTGTCTGTAGGTATCGAAAAATTCGTGTTTTTTATAGAATCATTCGTATTTCACGTTTTTTTTTCTCAATATTTTGACTCCTAAACAATAATTCACGGTTCACTAACAACGGTTCACGCGTGGTGGCCGTGTGTGCTAGCTGCACACTTGTGTTCATTAGCATCCAGTTTGAACCCTATTTACTGAGCCACATTATACAAAATTCTTACAATTACTGAATGAACTATATGTGGAAAGACAGAGCAGTTGTATAAACCAACCAATGTCACGGTGGCGTTCATATGCTTTTTGTAGAGCAAGAACACCTTTATGTGATTTAGTTTTAAAACATACCTAATATAAACCATATCATGTAAGGGCGTGCTTAGTTATGCCACTTCTAAGTACCTACCAAGCTTCTAGCAGAATAATTATAAGAGAATCAAGCTTTGTTTGTAACTAGATTGTATTTATTAATAAATCGTAAGTGAAATATAAGAAAATATAAGTTTCTAACTACATTCCAGAGTTGGGAGTAGTCTGGTAAAAGCTTGCACTGGAAAGAATACTTATTTAGAAAAAGTAGTGAAACTAAAAGTAGTGAAACTGCTTTCAGTGTTTTTACAGTTCTCGTCTAATAAAAAGTTGCAGGAGAAATATACCGCATAAAAATAACTTGATGCTTTAAGTTGGATTTCAAACCACTGCTCTGCGTTCTATTTATTGATTTTCTTAGACTTGGGGCGACGAGAAAAAATGCATACGGGATCATTTCTACCGAAGTGTTACCAACAATCATAATTCTTCATTCTAAATAAGTCAATCGTCGCACGTATAAACAGCATGTGTGATGTTCGGTGTTTCGGTAAGTGAGTAAGAGATGCCAGAGCCCCTTCACAATTACCCTTATCCTTAATCTTACTATGTTTGAAAGCGCACTTGCAGCACCTGCGGCGTTGCTTGTGTTATAGGCGACGGAAGCCATCACCTACCACCAAGCCAACCGTCAGCCTGTCTGGCGACCTTAACATAAAAATGCAAGTCTTCGGAAAAAGCCGTCAACAATATAATTTAGATCTGATTATCTGATATTTATCAGAATGTTTGATTACTTATTAAATACTTTATCCAATAGTAAATGTAAAGGCGTGTTTTTGTACAATTAATAGTCTATATGTATATTGAATTGTAACAATGTCGTTCGACTAGTGTAAAGTGTTACGCAAAAGTTGACGCAACTGTGCGCAAGCGCAAGTGTTCGAAAATCGAATTCAACGCACGCGTTCGATTTCAAATTTGAAATCGAACACGGAATAATTTCTTGTACACACGAATTGTTTCGTGTAACAAGGAAAAGAGGTTTGTTTGTGGTACATGTTGTGCAATTTTAATTGATATTTTATGCGAGATGCAGTTAGCGAACGGTCCATGCAATACTTCAATCGGTTCCGTTTCCATTGTTCCCCATTATCTCGTGTGTTGCCTTGACTTTTGTGATCTTTTCGTTGCGGTTAGTCAAGGGACTATTGTTATTTTATAAACGACTTATCGCGATATGAATTGATATGAAATTATCATTATAAAATAATTAATGAAAGGAGATCGATCAGCATTGTGTAAAGAGCAGGCCATACGTTTTTATTATTATTTTCGTTTTAACGCTTCAAACTAGTACCATTAGGGAAGGCAGGGAAATATATAAATAAGCATTTTATTCATTCACCGCATAGGGGGTAAGGGGACAGGAAAATTTTCATTAATTATGTTAAAAATAATGACGGCCTGTCAACCAACTATAGTTTGAATGTGAACCGACTTATATTGGCTGCCAGTGGCATTGTTTCTGGGCGCAGAAGCAGCCATTAAATTTTACTTTCTTTACAATATCTATATACCTATCTACTTTTAATTTTTAGTGGGCTAATAACATGTATTGTATAATGTTTTGACGCCACGTTAACTTTTTTCAAGGTAAGCGGTTTATTTATATGACCAAGTGATTTCTGTAAACATTCACCAATAATGTCATAACTTATAATGTTGCCTCTCTAAGATTGCATTTCGTGTGAATTTCACATGAGGGTGCAATCACAGTCCATATATTATTTACGATCATTGTTAGGTATATAGTGTACCGCTAAGCTCCCATGCTCCGCTTCTCATTCTCTTATTGTTTGTTAATTAGACGACATGACCTTTAGAACGCTCCGTTCTAGGAGGTGAGAAATATTTTTGTTGTTGACTTTGTAAAAAGTTCTGTCCGGCCAGTATTCACTGTGCAACTTAAAATCATTTAGGCATCAGGCGACAGAAGCATACTTAACTTCGAGGTTTATTATATTGGGGCCGTATCCATTCATAGGAGAATTTGAATCACCAACACAATTCGAATAAGCCGATAAGAGTCGAAAATGACCTACCCAACTCAACTCAAGTAGGATATTATGTGTCTCAAGAGCTCTTGCGAGGCGGTAAAAACCACCAATAGTTAAAATATTCATTGATACACGTCTGATTTACCTTTTATACGCGATGTATTTAAGAATTGCTCCGAAGGTCCATAATTACTACCTCAGAAATTTCATTGGCATTATGAGAATGACCTCTCCCTTTTAATAATCCTTTAATAACGCCATACTTGTGTGGGTATTACAATTTAAAAGCTTTTTTTGATAAGTATTATTTTAATTTCATTAAGGAACTTTTAAACCAGGGTTTTAAATGTTTTAAAAAAAAGTTTTAGTTTTAGCTCTAAAATAATTTATAGATGGCGCCAGTAAAACTTAACAACAGTTTAGTTCTGAACTAGATTGTGAAACAACTAGAAGTACAATATACATACATATGAAAACCATATAAAGCCATGTTATTTCGGAATAATTTAGAAGCGCATTGACATTACTATCTATTAAAAAATTAAAACTGGTTTTAAAAACTTGACCGGTTTGCATTGACACTAATTTTTGCATCGCCCTTGTGTCATACTTTAAGGCACCAAAACACACTTTACCTTAATAGGTTTTAAATTGTTATTCAACGTGTAGGAATTAATAACAAAGCTCTTATTTTTTTAATAATAACTTCCATTTATTTGTTTAATATAAACTTTTTATTTGATGTATAATAAACTGCATTTCAAAGCCTATATATGGAACCTCTGCTTTACTATACTAGCACGAATCAAGGTGTTGTATACGGAAGAAAAAGGATTAGGGAATATGACGAGGATATATGTGCATATCATTTTTTTTTTCTCAATAGAAAAATTGAGTTACTAGACTACTGGACGGAATTTATCTCGCCCGAACCGGCGAGTTATCATGTTTGATTTTTACCTATTATTTCACTAGACAACTCGCTGGTTAGCATAATGTACAATCCGTTACATTAAGGTATTAAACGAATTTTTAAACTAAAATAGAAATTTTCCTATTTCTTACTACAGGTACTTAATTTTGTCTGCGATACGTATAAAATATATCTATCTATATATATCTATATCCTCCAATAATTCCTGTCTTCATATACTCCTAAGACTCGTAGTATGTCTCACTTCCTTCACTTATATCCATCCGGTGTCCTCTACTACTTACCGCTCTGTTTCTTGTCGATAACGCTTGTTATTCTATTTGTTGCTATGTATATCATTTTATTGCTTCGTAAAGAGGATATGACTACGATGTTATAGCATTAAGTGAAAAAGATTTATCGGTATTCTATTTTTAAAGGTGTGTTTAATTTTTATATTTCATTTCTCTATTTTTGTTACATACTATAGCTGTGCTTGCAACTTCGCATTCTTTGTTAATACTCGTATAAACATTCGTGTTTTGATAATTAATTTGTTTATTTACTCAATTGTTGTTTTTAATGAGTATAGTTTTTTTAATGAGTACATATATCAAAACACTGTGTATAGCCGTGTTGAACTATAAGGTTTCATATGGAAGATCAGTGCTGGCATATTGGCATTATATGCCAGCAAAGTGCTATGCTGAGACTTTTTGGATTTTTTATTTTTGCTGACACTGTTGTATTAACACCTTGACTGTATTTGAAAATCACACGCGAACACTTTATTTTTTTCTGATTTTTTCTCTAATCTTCTTACCTTTTCCACAAGTTTAAGAATAAGATCAGATTTGTTTCAAAAGGAATATCTCTCAAAACACAAAATATTTTTGTGACCTTCAGAATGATTAGGAAAAGATAATGTCTCCTGCATTCATGTCACCTTCGATTAAGAAGTGTTAGGTAATAAAAAAAAGACATGACATACGAAAAGGCGACAGACTTAAAGCCTTAGCTCTTCCACATTCAATCTCGGTTAAGCACGTCGAGGTCGTTGGTCCCCTAATCGCATAAGCATCAGTTTGGGTTCATCGCCCCACCGTCACTTACTTACAGTAACTACAATATGAGCGCGTACTACCGAATTGGATGAAGCCAAAACACTAGTGGAATGCTAACAGCTTTTATTTTCCGGGATGACGAGACAACGGATTGAGTTCTAACCAGTAAACGGGAACACCAAAATAAAGCATAAAATTAGACGAATGTTATCATATAGGTACCTAACTGCTACATTTGTTAAATGTGGGGTGGACCGGATAATTAAAAATCTAAAATCTGTATTAGATACTGTAATATTTTTTTGCACATACCACACCTGTACTCTAAGCCATCCGTATTAAAATGTCAGTTATTTTTTTTAATACAAAATTTTTTGATTTAAGTTTTAGTTAGTGGCCATATCATAAATAGTTTTACCCACATTTAACTTGAAAAGTTGTAAAATGCAGTAATATTATTTTAAGGACATATATGATATTTTTTTAATATGACTTAAATTATCATAATCTTTGGAATTAGAATATCCATACAAATATTATAAAGAGAAAGGATTTGTATTTTTGATTATAATGAATAAACTCAAAAACTACTGAACCGGTTTTAAAAAATCTTTCACCTATAGAAAGCTACATTATCAGCAAAGACAGCAAATAACAGGCTATATTTTATAAAGTTACGCAGACGAAGTCGCGTGCAACAGCTACATATTTACAAAAAATTCATAATACAAAATATCAGACACATAATTTTGAAAATTTTAAAATTTATTCATCTTACACATTACATGACATTAATTGTTTATTATAACAAAGTATTTTAATGCATTGATTTCTGAAACTATTGTGTCAGTATAACTTAGGTCATTATTGTATTGTATTTTTTTTTTACATAATACAATTCAAATCTTGCTTTGCATTTATTGAATCAGATTATTGATTTTATAAAACCTCGCAATATTTTTAGTCCTGACAATAAATTCTGGTGTTTATTATATAGCCACGTAAAAAAAACGTACGTAAAGTATACGATAAAGTACGTATATATATACTTTATCGTTATGAACAATCCACATCTAAAAAGATTTCCCGGAATAATTTTCAGTGATATTAATTAATTATGCTTAAGTATATGAAACATGTTATATTAACTTAAAATTTTTGATTTTTAAACACAACAAAAACATTTAAAATCAAATAAAAAATTTAACTAAACCAAAGTTCATACTTATAAGGCGCATTTTATACTTATAACCATACCACGGATAGGGGGTGCAAACGCTATTGCACACCCGAAAGTTGATTTCCAAAGTTAGCCCTGCCGGGAATCGAACCCGTGACTCCTGAGTTATAGTGGGTTAACACCTTGATTGCTCGTCCTATGGGCTGCTCATAAATGTTACTTTATTGTGATGTGGAATAGACTATGTAAAATAAAGAGAAGGATGCAATTACGGCATTTTATCTTCTTCTTAATCTATACATATAAATAAAATTGGAGTGTCTGTTTGTAATATTGAAATAACCGTTTTTTACTACATGCATATGAATATATATACGGTACATACACCAAAATAACATTTTTTACAATTTTTGTCTGTCTGTCTGTTTGTTCCGACTAATCTCTGAAATGGCTGGACCGATTTTGACGGGACTTTTATTGGCAGGTAGCTGATGTAATAAGGAGTAACTTAGGCTACGTTTATTTTAGAAAAAATCTTTTATTAGAAAAAATACACCCCGGGCGAAGCCTGGAGCGGGCCGCTAGTATATTATAAAAGGCGATGTGTGTGTGTATGTGTATGTTTCCTATGGACTCAAAAACCGCTGAACCGATTTTGATGAAACTTTCAGACAATCTTCTGATTAGTCCAGCAGGTAATCCTGTGAAGTTTGGTAGCGATCGGACGCGGGCGAATCCGGGAGCGGCTTGCTAGTTAAATATAATTATTAAAAACTACGACACACACATTTCTATGCCGTTTACTAGTCTTCTGACGCGTGGCTATGCCAATTGCTGGAATCACTCCATCGATTGGTAGGTACTATATAGTTATTGTGTAAAGTATCTAAAAAAATGAATTTAATGCGCTTTACAATAAAGGAAGCCTTTTCTTTAGCAAACAATCGGCCCGTATTACGATTGAGTAGCTCAGAGGGGAGCCCAGAGCCAACTGTACCAACTGCAAACTGGACAATTAGCATAGCAATCACTGTCAATTATGAGTAACCGTCAATCACTCAAGATAATGGTGATAAACTAAATGTATGTGGATTATTAAAACAGCTATAACATAGGGAGTTACTGTAAAAATTAAAATGCTCGCTGTTTAGTGGTTAATAAAGGCGATTAGTGTTAGCTTTAGCAGTAACCAGAACCAAGTATACCGGGTACATTTCCCGGGCAGCGTAACTTTGGAGATGAACTTTTCAAAGTTGACTGGTCTGGATGTTTTAAGTACCTAATGGAAGCGCACATTGCGTTTTGCGGTCTTGGGCAACACGCCTGGTGGCAGAAACCACCCCCTTACAGAATATCACCGTGAAATAGCATGTGTGCTGTTAAGTTTTAGTGAGTGAGCATAGAGCATAGTAAGCATTTTTTGATAATAAAGTAAATTTTGCACATAATTAATAGATTCTAGCTGTGCGGTACACACCGTACATAGCATATTTTATTAGGAGGTCGCAATTCGACAAATAGTGTTCCTAAGCACTTAGCAGTTTTTATATACGATTGATAAGGCAAAAAATGTTTTAAAAAAATGCACATATAGCAGTTTTTGATTTGAAAACGACTTGATTTTAAAATAGTATTTGACTAGACAATAGGTATATGAATGATTCCGCTTTAGGCACTGTAATAAGTGGATAACACCTTTTACATGTACATTTAGTTTAGAATTTGGAAACTAAACACGGGCCCCTTATATTGTCGAACAAAAATACACGTAACTCTAGTTGTGTTATGTAAACATCGGTGTGTTGTCCGCGTATGAGTCACAGCTCGTGAGTCATAATATGCCTCATATGGCATGTCGCTTCATCATTCACTCATACATAACATAAGTGATTTGCTTGCTCCGTGCTTATGAAGCCCTTAAACTTTAATACTTGAGGCCGGAATAAGGACATTAGTATTAATATTAATGTTAATTTGCTTTATTGACACACTTTATCACTCTTTATTTTATTTTATTTTAAATCGGGGAGGTTCAAGGGGCAGTAACTTTAACGAACACATAAAAAGGTATTTGTTAAAGAATAATGCATATTTATGTAGGAGTTGGATCTTAGTGATAACACCGGATATCTTTTTAAATATTTTTATTTTCACACCACACGACTCGTTACAGCTTTACATCGTAGGTTTTTTTTTTTCAAAGTGCCCTCTTTCTATTTTATTAATTATTAATATTCTCATTCGCTCACTCATTCATTCTTCTCTCTCGCACACTGCATCATTCAAAAATTGTTATGTTGCGTTCAGAAATTTTATTTGTTAAACTTAACTTATTAAACTAAACATAAAATCCTACATCTCGGCCTTCCTGCTAATCAGTCTGACCTCAGACTGGATCTACTAAAGTTATTTGTGACAACTTGTTTACAGTATACAAACGAAATGAAATATTTTAAGTTACAAAAAACATACAAAAATACAAACTAACTAACATTATAAAGTGAATACAAACTAACTTATTTTACTCCTAAATGCAACCTAACTTATTTCACTAGAATACTACCTATTTTACAAAACAAATATAACCTAAGTTACTTTACTCTGGAATACACTTACGACATAGTTTATTTTACTCCGAATATGCATCAACACAATATAGTTTATTTTATTTTGTTATATTATAGTTGGAGTTTCTTAACCTATTATTTATTCTTATATTATTATTAAAATATACTAGAGAATAAATATGAGACACCTGGATAGTTATAATTTTAAAATTAAAGGTAAGCTTGACAAGACTCCGTCATTCATAACCAATAGTGTTCTACTATGAACACCAATATCATACTGGAATGGAAAGTAACATGTGGTTTCCATTTTATTATAGGATATTAAATAAATGAAATAGACACAGGCTAAACCGAACTAAGGCCATCTTTTCATATAGTCAACGCCTGATGTTGTTTTTATAGGTCCTTCCTTACCCCTGTCTACCTTCTCCACCTCATATCTGTCCCTTCCTAACTCTTTTATAATTTTATAAGGTCCATAAAATTTCGGTTTTAATTTTAACGCATTTCCAAATTGTGTTCTTTGAATTGCAACTAGGTCACCTGGCTTGTACTTCTCACCTTCTTTACGCTTCCTGTTGAAGGTCTGTTTGTTCTCTTCTTGAATTTTCAAAATTTGTTCTTTAGCTTCTCTTCTTGATTCATCTCTCTTGTCCATAAATTCCATTCTGCTTTCTTCTTCTAAAAATGCTAGTATTTGCACATCTTCTTTCATTCTTAATTTAACTCCAGTCAATAATTCAAATGGTGTTGTGTTGATTGATCGTTGGTATGTGCTATTTATGACTCTTTGAAGTTTACTTACATATTTGTACCAATGACCAGGCTCTTCTATGCACATCTTTGACAAAGTAGAAATAATAATGCGATTCATCCTTTCTACTTGGCCGTTCCCACGAGGTATTCCAGTTGTTATTGTAATATGCTCAATCCCTTCTTCTAGACAATATTCTTGAAACTCATTTCCTGTGAAAGCTGTGCCTCTATCAGTGATTATTCTTCGAGGGTTGCCGTAATCTTTTTGATGTAACTTCAGTCTCTCAACAGTTTCCTTTGATGTTACTGTCTTAACGGGATAAATCCAGACGAACTTGGTATACCCATCAATCACAGTGAGTATGTAATTATACATTTTCTTTGTTGTATCCAATGGTCCTAAATGGTCACAATGTAGAGTATCTAAAGGTAATTCTCCTTTATCTAATGGGTTTAAATAGCCTTCTTTTCTCCCAGATTTTCTAGTGGCCAATAAACATGGTACACACGTAGAAATTACTTTCTCAATTTTATTGTCTAATTTTGTTATGTAATAATCCTTTTCTATAATATCTTTAATTTTCTTCCTCCCAAAATGTCCTATGCCATGAGCTCTTTTAATCATTTCTACATCCATCAGCTCAGGTATCACCAATTTCTTCTGTATACCTTTGTATATAACCCCATTTTCACAAAAGTAGTCTTCATACTCTCCTTCTTTAAGGATTTCTCTTATAATCTTCAAGCTGTCATCTTCTCCTTGTGCCTTTTTTATTCTAGCATGTAACTCAACATTAATAATGTTTATATTTCTGCTTAGGGCGTCAACATGCTGCATCTTATCTCCGGTTCTATGCTCTATGGAATAATCGAAGTCCTGTAGGTATAGTATCCACCTGGCTACCTTTGCAGAGACATCTTTTTTGTATAAAGTTTTTTGAAATGCTTCACAATCCGTCACTATTTTGAAATGTTTACCAAGGAGGTACTTTCGAAATTTTTTCACACCTTCAATAACCGCTAATGCCTCAAGTTCATAGCTACTACACTTTTGTTGCAGATCTGTAGTTTTCCTGCTCATATAGTGGACGGGATGCCAATCATTAGGGTCTTTCTGAAATAATATGGCTCCATAGCCATGCTTGGACGCATCGGTGTGTAATTCAGTTTCCAACTGTACATCGAATATTTTCAAAACAGGATCACAACATAATTTTGATTTTAATTCTTCAAAAGCTTGTCTTTGTAGATCTTCAAAATAAAATTCACCCTTCTTCAATAAGTCAGTCAAGGGTTTTGCAATCAATGCATAATCTTGAATAAACTTTCGGAAGTATGATGTAAGTCCTATGAAGCTGTGTATCTCTTTCAAACTTTTAGGTATAGGAAATGTCATAACTGCTTCTGTTTTATCTCTTGAAGGCTTCACTGTTCCACCGGAAATAATATAGCCCAAATATTCAACAGATCTTTGAAGTATCTGTGACTTCTTCCAATTTATTTCTAGACCGTAGTCCGCGGCCACCTTCAATACCTCTTTAAGTCTTAATATTCCTTCGTTTTCATCCTCTGAAAGAATAATTATATCGTCTATAAATATTAGAACAATTCCACTTCTTATTAAGTCTGCAAATATGATATTAATGTATCTTGTAAAATATTTTGGACAAATGGAAAGACCAAAAGGCGCTCTTAAAAATTCATATTGTCCTTCAGGGTTACTTGTCACAAACGCTGTATACTTCACGGAGTCTTCTTCAATCGGCAAATGAAAAAAACTATTTTTCAGGTCAAGAGTGCTGAACACTTTCACTTTACATAATTTATCTATATGATCTTCGATGACAGGTAAAGGATATTCATCCTTCACCATTTTTTGATTGATTTTTCTATAGTCTACACACACTCGGGTAGTCCCATCCTTCTTCTTAACTAAAACCAACGGACTCGCATACTCAGAATAACTTTCACGAATAATACCCTTTGACAACCAATCTTGAATTTGTTCTTTCACTACTTCTTCTTCAGTGAGAGCTAATCTTCGGGGTCGTTGTACAACAGGTGTATCATCCTTCAATACTATCTTTAACTTAATGGGTGCATCTTTAATTTTCCATGGCTTATAGTGATCTATTATTTCTTGAACAGTAGAACTATTTTGATCATCGTAACTAGAAAAGATGCAAATAGAACCCTGATAAAAGCTGTCATAATACTGCGGCCTTATTTCAACTGAACCTCTGTCAATAACTGTTAGTGTTTACCAAAAACGGCTGACCTAATATTATTTCGTATGGTATCACGTTAGGAGGTACTATGTGGAAACATATATTGTAAAAAAAAAAACTATGGCCATCAATAACCAAATCTGTGTCGAACTTACCAATTGATAGCACTTTACAAGATCCTAAACCAATCAGTGACATTTTCTCAGGCTTGTACACACATCTTAATCTAGAAAATAACTCATAAGTAATTAAATTTAAATCACTTCCAGTGTCAATTAAACAGTTCACTTTAATATTATTAATTTTAACCACCTTTACGCTTTTATTTAATACCGAAACACCTTTGTTTACATTTAGCACGTTTTGACTTTGACGTTGATTACAAATGTCACTTTCACTGTTGGCATGAATGAACTGCGGTACGGATTGACCGACTGACTGCGGCGCGGATTGACTGACCGAACTAACACTTGAAAATGGTTCACTCCTCAGAAGTTCACTCGCCCGCTCTGCGATTGTGCTGCCGTCTGCCGTTTGACCTTGAATGAACATTGAACTACGTCGATCCGACTCGGCGCCATGATTGATTGATATCGATTTCTTGTATGCCGCCTTGCAATCCGAACTGATATGACCCAATGCATTGCATTTGAAGCATTTTACACCTTTAGGACAAGAACTCGCCACATGCCCTTTATCACCACACTTGAAACATCTATGAAACGACTTTACTTCTTCTTGAGTCTTTATTTTCGGGGTTTTATCACGTTGTTTCATGGAGTCCGGCTTCTTAGATTTCTGTTTGAAACTTTCATATAATGATAATTTTTCTTTAAGCACTGGATATGACGTCACGCCGTAGAATAGCAGCTTATTTGACTCATAATCCGAAATCCCGTCGATGATATACTGTATAGCCACGTAATCTGGAAATTTAGCACGTTTACCCAGTTCTTTCATGACGAGCATGTATTGATAGAATGTTTCTCCAGCATATTTCTTTCTTCCGCTCATCAACTCATGCATCTGCTTGCTGTTTACGGTTTCTGGAAATTCCCTGAACAGCGCCGCTTTGAGGTCATCATATGTTTTAAAGGTTTTCTCTGTCTTCAACCATAGCTCCGCCGTTCCAGCTAAACTTCGTCGAGCGATAATCAATTTCTGTTGTTGACTCCAGCCAAATATTTCAGAGTTGTCTTCTAAATCATGAGCCCACTTTGCGGAGGAATACGTCATATCATCTCCAGTGAACTTTGGAACACAGTCGAACGACTGGAATCTTGCATCTTCATACTTCTTATTTTCCTCAGCCATTGTTTCACCGTCTTCGTAATATTCGGGATAACAAAATTGTGCTGGCGAATGAGGATAATTGTTATATTGGCCCTGGCCGCTGCCCGCTCCCATACGGTGCTCTTCTCACACCAAAATCGAGAAATATGTAGTTAATCGATGACTTATTTTTATTACTAAGACCCACTATCCCGGACGAGAATTTGTAGGAGTTGGATCTTAGTGATAACACCGGATATCTTTTTAAATATTTTTATTTTCACACCACACGACTCGTTACAGCTTTACATCGTAGGTTTTTTTTTTTCAAAGTGCCCTCTTTCTATTTTATTAATTATTAATATTCTCATTCGCTCACTCATTCATTCTTCTCTCTCGCACACTGCATCATTCAAAAATTGTTATGTTGCGTTCAGAAATTTTATTTGTTAAACTTAACTTATTAAACTAAACATAAAATCCTACATTTATTTATGCACAGGACATCACGTGTTTATTTCATGAAGGTCTCCTGTGATAAGATGGTTAGTTGTCGTCAGAAGGGCTATCCAGACTTCATGATGGCAGAACGCAGTGTGGCCAACGACTCTCAGAAACTCATTGCGTGTTTTTGGTAACGAACATTCTGCCACAACGAGTATCTTATCTAAGCTTTGCGATCAAAGATTTAAATCTTTGTTTGCGATATGTATCTTTTACTGTATGTATCGTCGTTAACAGTTATATATGCGATTTTTAAATATATATAGTTGATTTTCAAGTCGTTCTAAATGATATTGATTAATTGTCTGCATGAAAATGTTAGACGCCTGCGCCTGCGCAGTCATCATCGACTTGCACGCAACATGACCGCAGTGATTTTACATCAGTTGCACAAATCGATACATACATTCAAAATCCATTAGAAATTTATTTATTTATTTTTACTTTGTTCATATGCCACTTATCGTGTTCAAGCGCCTAGGCACTTGCTTTGAATATTTCAGTCAAGTTTTTTTTTTAAATTTTATATTCTCTTATCAATAAGTAAACGTACAGATTGTTTTTTAATTATATCTATTTTTCTGATCCGCGTGACCACCGAGGTTGAAAGAGTCAATTAAATTTAAGATTAGTAGAGTATCTGTTTTTTTTAACTTATTGCAGTCGCGTTTGACAGTGATATAAATTACAATAGGTTAAATACACACGATATTTCCAATGCCGCGGTAATAAGTTAACAACCAACAATTTTTCTTTCGCCAATATTATTATACATTTTTATAAAAATGCGAAAGTGAGCACGGAAATACTGATCATAGTAAAATGATGCAAACACATTGTCAGGAAAAGAGAAAAGGACAGAGGGTATCCAGATAAAAGTACTATTTCCAAAAGATCAGTAGAAAAATCTAAACATAAATGTGCAACGAATGCCTATTGATAACCTATCTGTGATGCTAATTATATGTATAAATGGTTTAAAAGGCAGATGACTTGTTACAGTTGATGCAGCCGATATTTTACAATGCATGTAATAGATCTCTCTCTGCACAAAGTTTACACATTGTCTTATTCGTTGTCTGCGGGCTAGTTTCCGCAATTAGTCTGGAAATTTATGCATGTTGTCTCTGGTCACCAAATTATAGTTTCAATCCAGCCACAACATATTTGCCCCACATTTTTTGGATTTTCTTCAAGCCTACAGGTTTACTAATGGAGCTAAATATAATCTTTATCCAAGTTCACATGTGTTGTTATGCAGCCTTTACATTGTTTACTGTCTGTTCCAATTAAAAATAAAAATATTTTTGCTTAACTGACGGTGACGAGTAATATTACCTACTCAATACGCAGTTTAGATTATCATCAATTGGACATCATTAACCAGCGTTTGTCGAATTTTAAAGGCAAAGTAAACTTTAGTAGACTTCTAGAAGATCTAGATCTGCAGTTTACATTGAGCGAACACTAGCTCTTGCCCGCGACTTCGTGTAATATTTATATTAATATCATGTAATATTAATTTCTATTTTAATTTATTGCAATCTCCTTTTCATCTGGCAATTCTTACTCACGCATCGAAACACAATAGCACACATGTGTTATTATTCCATAGTGATCTTCTGTAACAGTATGCGCAGTATGCAGTTGTAATTTGAAATTAAGTTTTAATATCTAATTATTATTGCAAGCGCAATTCGAGTGACTTGAAATATTGTTTAGGAAATTGCTTACGTATCGATTTCATATCGGTCCGATAACAATGATATTGATATTGTAATAAATTCATGTAGGTTATTTATCTATCGCACACAAAAGAACATTCAATACCTATGAAAAATATTTTCCTTAAACGAAATTGTTTAAAAAAAAACTGACAATTGATTCTTGTGCAAAATTGTATATGATATGCATCGCATGTCCCAGTTACGAATCATACTTAAACTACTGTCTGTTCATTGGGTCGTGGGCCAGGTTTCAATTGCAGCTGGTCTATTTGCCCACTGCTATTGTTCACGATCAGTCTTATTTTAACTATTACTCGATTGTGGTAAGTATATATTATTGTACAAGCTGTTGCACGCTATTAAGTGAAAGAATTATTGCCAGTTGCTAGTTTCAATAAAAAAAGATGATAAATTAGGAGCCCTATTATATTAAAGTGTTTACTTTCTCCCAAAAATATTTTAGTCTGCCCAAGTTAGTACAGACCAAGTTTTTATCACGGTACACCGTATAACTTATTGGCTAGTAAAAACATAATATAATCATTGTACTTGGCGAATAATGAAATCATCAAAGGATCATCAATAAAACTAAGACTGTAATGTTTTAATGATATACTATAATATCTATAAAATAGAATAGTTTTGTAATATTTTTATTACATGTTATTTCGGAGAATCACACAACAGTACACCTGTCATGATAATTTCATGCATCATTTTAGGTATTAGAAAATAAATAATTACTATGCCACCAGCCACCGGCTTTGTATGGATGCAATTTTTCCTCGTTCATCGCTCTTTCCATTAGTGGAGACCGTATCACAATCAGTTGGATAGATTAAAAAGTTAGCGAAGAAACTTGTTTTATAAACTTTGTTTTATAATATTAGGGGTTAAAGTATGAAATTGCCGATTTGTACTGAAAAATAAAAATTCGTTTTTTTTTTAATTTAACATATTTATTTAATCAAAATAATTACCATTATTATCTATACATTGCTGCCATCTAATAGGAAGCTCATTTATGCCTTTGCGATAGAACTCTGGTGATCTAGATTCGACAAACTGTGTGAAAGCATTTTGCACTGCCTCCTGAGAAGAAAACATTTTATCACGCAGAAAATTGTCCAAATCACGAAAAAAATGGTAGTCCGTTGGAGCAGGGTCTGGCGAATACGGAGGGTGACGAATGGTTTCTAATTGCAGTTCCTGTAGAGTTAAAACGGTTTCTCGTGCTGTATGAGGTCTCGCGTTATCATGGAGCAATAATGGTGAAGATCGATTCATAAGTCGGGGCTGTTTCACTGCTAGTTTCGCTATCATTGTTCGGAGTTCGGCGCAGTAGACATCTGCCGTTATTGCTTGACCAGATCGGAGAAAGCTATAGTGAATAACACCACGCTGAGACCACCAAACAGTTACCATTACCTTTTTATTGGTAAGCTTTGCTTTAGGACACTGTTGCGGCGTTTGACCTGGGGTCAGCCATTGCATTTTCCGCTTACGATTATCGTAAAGAATCCATTTTTCATCACATGTCACAATTCGATCCAATATTCCTTCATTTCTGTATCGATTCAACAAGGCAACGCAAGTTTCAACACGCGTTTCGTTCTGCAGATCAGTCAAATCATGAGGCACCCATTTTTCATATTTTTTTATTTTATTGATTTGACGCAAATGAGTCAATATTGTTGGTAAGGTAACGTTAAACCATGCCGCTAATTCCTGGGTAGTTTGGCTCGGATCGGCTTCCACCATCTCTTTCAAATCATTGTTATTCACCTGTGTGGGCGGTCTTCCACGTGGTTCGTTCTTCAAATCGAAGTTTCCATCACGAAAGCGTTTAAACCAAAATCGCACAGTGCGTTCATTAGCAGTCCCCTCTCCAAACGCAACATTAATATTGCGAGCTGTTTCTGCCGCGTTAGTTCCGCGTCGGAACTCGTATTCAAAAATCACACGAATTTTCGAAGTATCCATCTTTATTGTCTAAGCTGAATAAAAAAAACAACTGAAAGTTGATAATCGAATGTTGCACATTTTTTAAAAGAAGAACTACATAGGTACCGTATGAAAAAAGTTTCACTCAAAAATCTCAAACCATGAAGGTTCTATGTCAATTCGAAGTACCTATTACAATAAAACGGCAATTTCATACTTTAACCCCTATTACATATGTGTAAAATACATTGCTACGTTTCGGCGGCGTTTTTTCGTTACACGCTGTAGGTATATATTATGTCAAACCTGAGTCTACCTCTGGCCTGTATATACCAAGTGACACTAAAGGACAAGCGTTCCATATTAGGCCACGAACGCCACGACACTCGGCGGCCTTGCCTCCACATTTCGGCTGGAAACAGACCGTGTCTTTATTAAAATTTATTGTTTACCAACGCAACGTCCATAATATGATAATACGCAAAACGACCAAGTTCGTGAAACGTAGGAAGTTAATTTTACCGGTTAATTATTGTTGTTGATATTTTTTCCTTGAAGGTTTTCATTACAAGTAACGTGCTTTTTATTATAAACTATCTGTGTACCGCGGATTCGCATGTCGCTCAAATTGAATTATTTTTTATGTAAACTCGACAGACAGACAGACGGTCCACTTGATGGTAGGTGGTTACCGTAGCCTATAACACTAGCAACGCCACTGGTGTTACAATTGCGCTGCCGCCCATAGTAGGATTAAGGATAAGGGATTAAAAGGGATAGGGAAATGGGCATTGGCATCCCTTACCCACTTACAGCGAAACAAAACAGCACACGTGCTGTTCTCAGCAGAAGGCGACCATCACCCTCTGCGATCGATTCAACGCATCCCATTGTACAAGCCGCCCTATTAGGTACTTCGTTTTCGCTTAGGGTTCTTTCCGACTTTTTTTTCTTTTTGCTTGGCTCCGAAGGTCCTTACCTTATCCTTATCTAATAATTGTGATGTTATATAGCCTCAATGATATTTATAAACTCATTGATAATTATTAAGATTTTTTTTTGTTCACTATAAACCTAACGCATGAAATGAAACAATTTAACAATGGATTAAAAGGTAGATAGACGTATTTATTACACTCTGTAAACATAACTTCCTGTCCGCTCGCTGATAAAGATAATTTATTAATAAATGTATTGTGTTTTCATTGAATTATTTTCGGTATATATGTATAAGTAATAGTCGTAACTTTCACGAAAGTTGTACCTATAAGGTAAAGTTGGTTAAGATTTATGGAAATAAAAACTCCATACAGTCTTGGCTGAAGGCATCACATACACTTATACATCATTGTGTTTAAAACACAACCACATGAGCAAATATATTTTTTATATTAATTTATTACGAATGTATTTTTTTTTTTTTTTATTATTTCAACACAAGCAAAGCTAAGTAGGATTGAGGATTATGGGATGGGGAAATTGGCTCTGGCACCCCTTACTCGCTCACCGAAACAGCAGCAAACTTGTTTTTATCTTCTGTGATCTTCTGTAAGGGGGTGGTTAGTTCCGCTGCCAAAATGACTGCGAAACGCAGTATGCCTGCCACTACTTAATGAAATAAATAAGTGAATAATTAAGTAAATACGCTGTTCTTTTATAACTAAGTATTCCTTATATTTTATTACAGATCGATACAAGTGGGAACGGGTATATAGACCTGAAAGAGCTGAAGGATGCTCTCGATGGAGTCGGCTACAAAATACCCCAGTGGAAGGTTCGTGAATATATTTCTTTTTTCTTCACTTTTCCTATATATATTCATAATATATTCTTCACTTTTTTTATATATTTTTTTTAGTCTTTCAGACTACAGGTAGTTTTTCAAACTAAATACTTCGATGCAGTTGTAATGCAAAAAAAGTACCCCGAGGACTGTCCCTCGTTTGCGCGCAGACCTTTACACTTAGGGCCTGCGCAGGCGCCTCAAGGAGAATTTAGGGCCTTAGGGCCTAAGAGAACAGGGTAACTTTCCCGTTCAGGCCCGCAGATCTATTATCCCAGTTCAAAAATGAAGTTACCGGCAAACTGTTGTCGCTTTCAGGCGTCCACCACGGTCTGATTGCCAAGGAGAGTGTAAAATAATACATCTACATAATTTCACGGCCGCGTTACTTGTTTAAAAAACAAAAGTTATTGCGTAATTCACTTTTATTTAAGTGTTTATTAATGTTAGTCGTAATAAATGAAATTGGTTCTTTGGACCTACGAGTAAATAGTCTTTGTGGTATAACTGGAAGTTTTATTGCAGCCGCGTCGAATAGCTAATGATAATGCGGTGACGCATTTTATGCGTTTTTAAGCTTACATTTATTTCTCGTATTTATCCTCCGAACTACTGTAGTAGTAGTTTTTTTTACGAGGGGAAAATCTTCAACAGATACCGGTGTACGTGTAACACAGCACTCTTAATACAGACACATGGGTATGTGGGACTATTAATGCATTAAAACCTCCCACGGTTTCCCGTTTGCTTTTGGTCCTATGATCTTAGTAAAGCGTCACCGGGCTTTAGCTAGCGAGCGCTCAGCCCTTATTAGAATTAACTAATAAGTGTTTTACAGAATACCTGTAGGTACGTTACGAGTAATACCTAAGTGTGTAATTAAATTTCGTATGTAGATGATAGATATGTAGCTACAGCATCAAACTGTAAACCCCGATTTTGCTATCATCATTCTAAATTGCCTCCCGCTATGGAAGCAAATTTAAAATACATATTTCCCTTTTATAATATTAGTTTATTTTAAATGTGGGTTAAAACGTCATTTAAACCTATGAAATAATAAACCTGTGATCGCTATTTTATATAGATATGATTACCGTTTTCAGGTACGATGCATGATAGAAGAGTACCACGACAATAAACACGGTCGCGGCGTCAATGGCAGTGTCAACGGCGATGCTCGCAAGAATAGCATGTCGCTCACAGAGTTTGAGGAGCTCTGCGCCAACCTCAAGGCGCAACAGGTAATCTATACTTAATTATATTGTTAAGGTTGTGTGTTTGAATCAGGGAGTATATAATGGTAAGGAGGACTAACTAAAGTAAAAAGAAAGATTAATGACTCGCTAGCCGCGCGTGGACCTCATATACTGAGCCCAATGAACTCAGTATCATTCAATCGCTCAAAGTATCTTGCAAGTGATCTTGCATATGTGATACGTTAAAAATACGGCTACAGTTTAGAAGTATGCATTAGAAATACATTAAATTAATGACATTTTTTTTCTTTTTGTTATTGTTTTATTATCTTATTAGTTTATTTGTCTTTCATTTTGGTCTTTGTTCTTTGTTTGCTTTCCATGTTATTGTTTAGTTGCTATGCGTGTATTATCGGTCGTCTCAATTTCTAGTTTGTAGTTTCTGTGTATGCCTTAAAATTGCCTTATGTTACCTATACCTATTGTTAAGTTTTATGTTTGTGCTGTTGTTGTACCTTTTGAAAAAAAAATTCATAACACACACTACCGCGTGTTTGACACACGCACACACTTTTGACACTACATAATGTAAATATGTATACTCGTTTGTTTATCGTAGAACCTCCAGTATAACTAGATGCTCAATTTTAAGTTATAAATGTCAATTTATTTGAACCCAAAGGCAATTCAACAAACCCTATTAACAATATTTTCTACACATTAAACACATCAATATAGCATTAAGCGGTAGTAAATTAACTCCTATATTGAGGTCAAAAAGGATGACGTGTCGAAGGAAATTGTTAAATATTATCATTGGGTGTTATTTTGCGCTTTTATCGTGTCTTTGTTTGTTTTGTAATTTATTAATGTGTGCATAAATATATTCTTAGGTCATTTCGGCAATAGGAGCTTCTGTAATTATACTCACCGATACACCAATGAGCACTATGATAACGGGTGTGTCTACGAGCTGATAAAAAAAGTAAACTTAATATTTATTATAGATATAGCGAACATTTACAGTAATAGAAATTCAACACCAGCTCAACCTTTCCAATGGATTCTATATACGGTCATAGAAAAAAACTTGTCTTTGAAACTATTATTTACTTAATACTACCCTTCGACGTTTATCCCTCTTTCCATAAGTGAAAACCGAATTGAAATCGATCTAGCCATTGTTGAATATTTGCGAGACTAACGCAAGGCGATTGTTTTTTATATATTTTTTATACATAAAGGAGAATATACAAGATATAGAATATAATTTAAACTAAGTTTTTTTTTATAGAATAAATTTACGATGTTGAGTTGTTGTAAGAATAGAGTCTCAGAATCGAATTGTGTAAAATGTGTCTCGCAGTAGGTACTTATGTAAATATATATAATTTAAAACGACTTATTGACTAGTTACAAACAAACCTTTAACTAATTTGGAATGTAATATACAAACAAAGAATATTTTAAGTGTAGCTTTATCTAAATGATCTATGCATGGGAAGGGTTTCAAGTGTTTGGGGTTGAGGCTTATGTCATGTTAAGTAAAAGAATAATGCCTCATTGTTTGTGTACACATTGCGCCTATATAAACATAATTAGAATTGAATTGTCCCTTTAATAAGTAAAAATAAGTTGCTCTATTATTATGTATTGTAAAAATAAAAAGTTTTCTCCTATATACTACTGAGAGGTTGAGTTTTACATTTTGCCATAAAATGGCCAAACGAGATCAGTCTTTCAGTTGTTCATTTTTTCTCGTGTACTTATATATATTTTTAATTAAGTCAAATTGAAAATCAGATTTTCTTTTTGTTTTAAAACTTGTGAATTTGCTATTTTCAGGTGGCGAGCACATTTAAACAAGCAGTCAGTAAAAAGGAAAATCTGGAGCATTTGGGTGGAATGAGTGAAGCGTCTAGCGATGGTAAACAAATAGTACTTTTTTTTAAAGATATCACTAATCAAATTATCTTAGAACATATCTATATATACACATACGTATTATTTATTTATGTGAATATGTAATTTACAAATAAACGCCTTTTCTATTATTTTTTTCAAATAAATCGGGGTGATAAAGACATTGTCTTACGAAGTGTGAGTATTACATAAATTATGGAGACAAATATAATTTTAATAGTCAAATTAACGATCAATTTGAATAAAGTTATAAATTTTAAGAAGCTATTATTTAGCTAAACACTTAATACGGCAGTGTAACAATAGTGTAACACTGCCTTAATGTTTCATATGATAGAAAAATTTTCATTATTAAAATCCTTTCTATTTTTTTTTTTTTAGGAACAACCCACTCAGTACGTCTGGAGGAACAGATGGCTTTCTCCGGTTGGATTAACAGCAACCTGGAACATGACCCTGACCTGAAGCATTTACTACCGATAGACGCTGAGGGAAAACAGTTGTATGAAAAATTAAAGGACGGTCTTATTCTATGGTAAGTTAAGTAAATATGTGTACAGTTAAAACACTATAAACACGTTTGATAATTCTTTTATATAATTTCGTTTGATAATTAATTGAAAATACATATTAATCAATTCAATTCAATTGCGGTGTACAGCCTAACAGAGCCTACAATATTGTCGCTGCTATATATTTTACATTTACTAGACTGGGTGAGCTCTGGCCAATGTAAGGTTTAAAGTTTTTTTTTTTACATGTAAGAAAGAAAGTCTATGAAACATTATAAAAAAAATTCAAGAATACTTGAATTTATAATTAATAATTCAAAATATTATAAAATGAGCAAGCTGTATTACTTTTGTAACCATTTAAAAAGTACTTAGAAAGGAATTTTCTCTGAGATAAGACCCTGACAGATCTATTTGTAGACCTAAAAAACCCCTAACCCTAGATTTTCGTCAAAATCGTTAGAGCCGTTTGCGAGATCGTCGTGGCATACAAAAATTCCTCGTTTAGTTATTGTATGATTATAAGATATAATAACTTGTTTGTCGCCGATGAACTTCTAAACTACTGAACCGATTTTGATAAAACTTCGTAACTATGTATAATTTGGTCCAACTTAAAAGATAGGATATATAAAAATTGCACCCCGGACGAAGCCGAGAGCGTGTCACTAGTTATATAAATATAAAAACCTTCTTCGTTAAACGCTCTTTCCATAAATTAAAATCAGTTGCTTAGTTTTAAAGATTTATTTTATACTATTTAAAGATATTGCTTTATTATTAATATAAATTTAAAATATGTAGTAGCAAAACAAATGTTAGTAAAGAAAATATTTAATATCCATGTAATGATTATCTTAATGATAAAACAAACTGCCACTGATTAGTTATGAATCAACATAAATATTTTCCATTGTTATTTATTACTGTTTTTTTTTCTTACAAATTATTTATTATTTAAATGAAATTGAGCATTCCATTCTAATATTGGTGAAAGATGAGTAGTTTCTAATAGTTTCGAAGATTACCTCCCACATACAAATAACCTCTTTATATTATACTAGCTGGTGCCCGTGACATCGTCCGCGTTGATAAATAAAAAATATACATAAGAAATATAACGCTTGACCTCTTGTTGCTATAAAACTGACTAGGCGTTAGTTTTTTTTAATTTTAGTTTATATGATCCCTCGGTAACTGTCTTTTTTCTGGATGAAAGGTTCCCCTATGTCTTTCCTTGTATCCCTGACAACGTGTATGCAAAATTTCATTATGATCGGTTGAGTAGTTAAGGCGTGAAAAGGTAACAGACAGACAGAGTTACTTTCAAATTTATAATAGCCTATGTTACTCGCTGATAAAGTGATAATGTAGCTTTCTATAGGTGAAATAATTTTTTTAAAATAGATCCAGTAGTTTTTGAGTTTATTCATTACAAACATACAGATCTTCTCTCTTTATGATATTAGTATAGATTAGTCTATATATAAATGTTGTGTTGGTTTGTGTATCTGAAAAACTAGCCGACGGATTGACTTCCGATATTACACAATATGCAATCCGCTTCAAGGATTGATCTTATCTATATTTTGCTTAATAATATAATCTCGAACGCGAGAAAAAAAAAATATCATTTTTTTACGGCGCCGAAAGCGAAATACATCTGCCGAAAGCGAGGAGAATCAACTCGCCAACGATAACCACTGTAAAAGTGGCCGTTGTCATGGCATATATATATATATATCACGTGTCACGTTATTTGTCGTCGATGAATTCCTAAACTACTGAACCAATTTTCATAACTATGCGTAATTTGGTCCAACTTAAAAGATAGGATATATATATAAATTGCACCCCGGGCGAAGCCGGGAGCGGGTCACTAGTTAATTCCGTCTTTGAAATGTTTTTTTTTGTAAATTTCAGCAAAGTGATAAATCACTCGTGCCCGGACACGATAGACGAACGCGCCATAAACAAGAAAAATCTCACCCTTTACACGAAACACGAGAACCTCACTTTGGCCTTGGTCTCGTCGCAAGCGATCGGATGCAACATCGTCAACATTGACGCCCACGATCTTGCCAAAGGTAACCTAGGAATAAATAAATAAGTAAATAAATATCTTCACACATTCCACACAGCACCATCTAGTTCCACACTAAGCAACTAATTCTTGCATTATTGATACCAGACAATTGATATACTACATAGATTATTTACTTTTTTTTTGTGAATACAAATAAAAAACATCCATCCATGACTCGGTACAAAGGTAAAATGTTAACACATAAACATTTGCCCCTAGCGGGATTCGAACCCGCGACCGTTTGGTTAATAGCTAAGGTTACTAGCCACTAGAACAAACGTGTCGTCAAAAATAAAAACAGTTTTTTTTTTTAAAGTTTACTAAGCCACGTATAAACATACAGAAGAAATTATTAATACTAGCGGTCCCAGCCCAGCAGACATTGTTCTGCATAAACCCAAAAAAAAAAAAAAAATCCACCCCAATTGCAGTGATATAGATAAATTATGTATATTAATGCAGTAAGAGATCAAACGTCTGCTGGTTTTCCTAATATCTTTTGGTTGGAACTTCAAATATCTTATTTTTATCCTTTTTTCCTACGCAGACGATTATTTTATTTTTGTTTATTTATAATTTTAACAATTTTAAAAGCTAATCATATATGTATACATATACATGTAATTATATCACTAAAAACCATTGTGGTTTTATCTTGTGCTATCAATCTAAATTATTACTAAAATGATTTTAATATCTAAATATTGCCTTAATTTAACTTTAATATTCTCAATACCGTTACACAGATCTGTTGATAAGGTGTGGTACAATGTAAATTTAAAATTCTACTACAATTTAATAAAATATTGAATACTATAAAATATCGCAATGTGCTTCTTACAGGCAAACCTCACTTGGTGCTCGGGCTCCTTTGGCAAATCATTAGGATTGGTCTCTTCAATCAAATCACACTCGAACATTGCCCCGGACTTACGGAACTTCTCAACGATCAGGTGTGTTATCTATTTTAGCTTTGCAATCAAAAAAAAAAAATGCATTTAAATACTATAGTCATATTTATATTATATATGTGTAACTCGGGACAGGAACGCATCGAAGACCTGCTGGCGTTGTCCCCGGAGGCGATCCTGCTGCGCTGGGTGAACCATCAGCTTCAGAGTGCCGGAGTGACGCGTCGCTGCACCAACTTCCAGCAGGACGTGGCAGATTCCGAGATCTACTCCTATCTGCTCAAGCAGATCGCACCAGATGACGCTGGCGTCACCCTAGATGCTCTCAGGGTAATTTTTTTTTTTTCATGTAAGAAAAAGACAGGTTGAATCTCACCAGCAAAGTCATGGGAGTCAATAATGTGCCGCCGATCTTGGTAGGATAGGACGCCGCAAAGTGAACGAAACGATAAGAATAAAATGTATGGGATTTATTGTTTTAAATTGTCACTTTGGCTAGGGCCCCTGGGCCCGTAGCCAAGTGTGCTTTCTACAGCCCCCATATTTAGTTTTCGCTTTCATTCTGCGTGCTATGTGTAATGTAACGCATCACTCAAAATAGACAGAGACTAAAGGCGCCTCCGCTGCGCTAAGATTCTAACAGAACATTGTTCACGAACATTGCTTGATTGCAAATTCTTCATCCTCGGCGACTTCAATGATGTTTATAGTAATAAAGTTTTCTAACAAATTTTAACATTTAAATAATGAGCTCCGACGAGGAGGACGTTTCGAGTGTTTTTGATCGACAAAGCATTTAGGCCACGCCCCTACTTTATGTTTCTAACAATGTTTCGTTAAAAAAACTGTCGTAGCGAACTCGCTTTAAACAGTTTTGCTGCTTCATTGGTGTTTCTTTTCCTGTGAAATGTGCTAAAAGTCTGAAATGGTGCCTGAACGAACGAATTATGTATAATAGATTAGTATAATATATTTAGAATTAGATATAGAAATATCATAAACGAAACATCCTTATAATACAAACTTTAATTGTTTTTAATTATTTTGAAACTTTATAAAAAAAAAATTGTATCTGTTCATGATTGCTATATATTATAGCTTAACTTGTAGATACATGTAATGAATATCGATACAAAGACAATATTTAATACACCCAGGAAACAGATCTGCTGAAGCGCGCCGAGACGATGTTGCAACAGGCGGCCAAGCTCAGGTGTCGTGCGTTCGTATCCCCGGCGGACGTAGTCGGAGGCGTTTACAAGCTCAACTTGGCGTTCGTCGCCAATCTCTTCAACCAGCACCCCGGCCTGCAGAGGGCCAGCACCGACACGGACCTCTACCACCAGCTAGACGAGACCAGGGAGGAGAAGAGTAAGTCCCAACAGCCCCACTTACCCCATATACTCCACAATGCACTAATTGTCTAAGATTCGAATCCTAGAACTTATTGGCTCAATCAAGCCAATGGTGTGCGAAATCCATAGTTGTAGTACATTGATGGGCAACAGTGAATTTTCTTTTTAATATCTCAAAAAATAACAAGCTATCAAAGTGAGAGCGCGATGGACGAGCGCTCTCAATGCGCGTGACGTCACCAATCGCCCGGCCGCCGGCCGCCTCTCTGAAAGCGGTCGCGGAGCTTCGTGACGCACGCGTTAATATGACGGGAATATTAAAACATTGACTGTTTGTAACATCGGCAATATTGTGTTTCAGCTTACCGCAATTGGATGAACTCGATGGGCGTAGCGCCTCACGTCAACTGGTTGTACTCCGACCTGACCGATGGCCTTGTCATTTTCCAACTGTACGACATCATCAAACCGGGCATCGTAAACTGGAAAAAGGTCTCAAATTCTTTGCGTTAGTCTTTGCAGGATGAAACTGTTATGCCCATTTTAGCCAAATCTCAATTACAGATCACTTGAGATCAATTCGAGAAGAAGATGTTACAGGTTCTAAGAAAGAAATATGACTTTTTTTATGTTAAGGTCGACGGACAGGCTGTCGGTACATTTGATGGTAGGTGGCTATAGCGTCGTCTAATAAAGCAAGCAACGCCACAGAAGCTGCTAGTGCGCTGCAGATAATAGTATAATAGTGTTACAAGTTTGACGTGTGCATCTGTGTATGTGTGTGTATCTGTGGAAACATATCGCTTCCAAACGGATAGAGCGATTTTGATCCGTTTTTTTTTTACTTGATCGGAATCATTCTTAGCAATAATTTATGAAGATTTTTTTTAAGGCGTTTGAAGACCATCAGTCCCTTTCCTAGTTGACGAAGGGTTTCACTATCTTTCACAGGTTCTATTGATCTTAAATTTGCTTTACTTTTACTTTAGTGGTATAATTTTTAATAATAGCCTATATAATTTATTCAATACAAATTGCAGAATATTTCTTTAAAAAAAAATTGCAGCAAAGAGCACGGTATAGATAGAGTCTATCTGTATTAGTACGATCAGAAAAGAAATGCCTAATCAGCGATTGTATTGCTCTTTCAGGTCCACCGTCAGTTCTCGAAGCTTCGCAAGTTCATGGAGCGTCTAGAGAACTGCAACTATGCAGTGGAGCTCGGAAGGCAGCTGGGCTTCTCGCTAGTAGGCATCGCAGGGGCTGACATCAATGAGGGCAATGCCACGCTCACCCTTGGTGAGTCACTATATAGGCTTTATCACGCCTTAAGATACAGGTATCTCAAGTTGCAGCGATGATTACAATGCCTATGAGCTTTTAAAGAAAACATCCTTAGGAGGAGAACGCCTTAAAAACAAAACGGCCTATAAGCAGCTCGACCTATTAGCAACATGACATCGTAGCAAAACACTCACGTATAAATAAATGGTCGGAAATTTCTTGGCATCTCGAAAAAATGCAGTACTGCACGCAGATGGTCGGCAAAGAAAAAAAGCACAAAAAAGTTTATCCACATTAAATAAAAATTGGTTAATATGTGTGTGTGTGTGTGTGTGTGTGTGTGTGTGTGTTTTTAAAGAATTTTTAAAATCGGTCCAGTAGATTTTGAATTTATTCATTACAAACAAAAATACAAATCTTTTCTCTTTATAATAATTTAGTGTATAGATGTGTAATCTCATACATTTACATACAAAGCAAAGTTGGAATAGATTCTTGCGAAGGTGTCGAGATATTCCGACGTTTTTATCATTTGAATTGACAATAATTCCTTTTGTTCCAGTAACAATTCGATTTTTTTGAGTATATGTATTTTTAAATCCATAGCGCTGATATGGCAACTGATGCGCGCATACACTCTGTCTGTGCTGACGCGGCTGGCCAATACTGGCAACCCCATCATTGAACGCGAGATCGTCCAGTGGGTGAATAACAAGCTTCACTCCGCTGGCAAGACTTCCTCAATCAGGAGCTTCCAGGTAACGCATTGTATTGTTTAAGGGGGCAGGACTGAAAATCATTGCACAACTATGTCTGTCTGCCGCGGCGATTCTTTGTTCTGTGCATTGAACCGACTTTGATGGATAGAATAGATTGAATAATTGTTTTAAGAAATAAGAAAAATGAAAAAAATATAACACTAATATAACACCATCTATTAAATTACAATAGAAATAGATGAAGCGGTGACGTCTATCGGATTTTGGTAGAACTGCTCGGTTATACACCTGTGCAATGTGCATAGTATGCTCCAATTTGCAATCTCTCGGTAACCTAACATTTTTCCAGAATAAAACCTCAAGATAGACGAAAACCGCATAAAATCCGTTCAGTAGTTTTTAATATCATCGCGAATTGTTTTATTATGCTTAAATAATTGTATGTATGTGACCATGTTGTTTTTAGGACGAAGTGTTGGCGGACGGCAAGGTAGTGATCGACCTGATAGATGCCATCAAACCAGGGTCCATTAACTACGATGTGGTGTTGCCGGGTGGCAACGAAGAGGTAATGTACATTTTTTAACTTTTATAAAAGTAGTTTTGCAGCCAATAGAGTTAAACAAATAAGAATCTTAAAGACTGTCGCGAGGTTAAGTGCAAAGTGCACCGTGTCCTGTCACCACTATAGATCTATAAGTTTAGGATATAAGGTTTCTAATTTTATTTAATTAGAGAAAACAAACAATTACACCATATAGACGATAGTAAATTAGAAAAAAAAAAAGAAATACATAAATATCAATCAAAAACTTTTTCCACGTATTAGTAAACAAACTATACAAAGAGCATAATATATACAAAAATACACCAAAAAAAATACCAACTAGTACCAATACCAGCTAGATCCATTTGACGCCTTGCAACGTCGAATTATTCGAATTGTTAACGATCCAATTGCTCACACAAAAACGGTTAGAACCCCTCAGTTTAAGAAGGGATGTAGCCTCTCTTTGTGTGTTCCACCGGCTGTACAATGGTGAGTGCTCTGATGAGTTGTTCCAACTAATGCCTACCCCAAGTTTTTACCACCGTACTGCGCGTCATAGATGTGGAGTTCATCCGCATTACTTGGATAAGGTGCCACAGTCCAGTTGAGTAGAAACTTTATCCCGCGGACGCGCGAAATTTGGAGGTGTTTCCCTCCTGAGGTGTTTCCACCTAGCTACAATATGGGATACTTCAAGCGAGCTGTAAACAAACTCCTACAGGATAGGCAGCGCACTAGCACTCCCCTTGGTGTTGCTTGTGTCATTAGGATACGGTAACCACCTACCATATAAGTGAGCCGACAGCCTGTCTGCCACCTTTATATTATTAAAAAAAAACAAAGAAAAGATAACAATCTCATTGAACTAAAACATTAACCTAATAATTTTATATCTATATTCATGTGAGCTAGTTGAAAATAAATAAATTGCTGCTATAAGGTTGATGTATTTTATTTTCACCAGGAGAATCACGCGAACGCTAAATACGCGATTTCTATGGCCCGACGATGCGGTGCTCGTGTTTACGCACTGCCCGAAGACATCACCGAGAGGAAGCCCAAGATGATAATGACCGTGTTCGCTTGTCTTATGGCCCTCGACTACATACCGACCATGGACGCGCCACTCAACAATAAGTAAGACGACACGGGGACCATTTCACGGCTCATTTGTGACCATATATTTATTATTAGATTGGCTCTCCGTAAGTGTGGTATCAAAGAGAAAATTCAATCGGTTACTTTTTAATACAAGTTCTGAAATTTTTCTTTTCATAAAGTTGCAGTTACACAAACTGCAATTGTTGTAAAAAAAAGTAGAGCAGACTTGAATTTTAATTAAATTTGAACTCAATCGTATTTTGTGTGAAAATGATGAAATATTGTCAAGAGGTGATTTTAATTTTAGTTAATTTTACTTTTAACAAACTAATACTGAGTAATGTGTAAGTAGTAAGTACTGAGGAAATATTATGTTCTCTCGCATATTTCCGATACTGACATGGCGAGATAGATATCCTCTGACACACAGAGAGACAGATAGATATCATCTAACCGAGAGAGACAGATATCCTCTGACACAGAGAGATAGCTATCCTCTGTTAAGGGCAGCAGAGCCTACACCTTAGACGCGTAAATATATTGAATATATAAACGGATATTAACGGACCAATAGCCATATGCATTGAAAATTTTCGGTATTCGTTTGTTAAAAAATATAATCAAAAATATAATCAGGTTTAAAAATTATTGCAATCCAGTATGAAATTATGTTTGATACCTCACCAACGGATAGCCGAACGCTGTTACAGTCCCTCGCCGCTTATACATATACATATATACGTATTAGTTTATATTGATTTTAAAACAAAAGTGGGAAATGTCATCCTCATTTTGTTCATCCATTCGGGATGTGTGAACCATTCAAACTATGTATCCAGCCGCGATGAACAAAAAAGAAAGAAAGAGTAAGCTATTTTTAAAGAGAGATTCCATTGAATTAGGTTCAGCATAAAAGTAGCTATAATATCATATTATATTTAATATGTCAAAATATAAATATGAACTACAATTCTCTAAAATTTACTTTTAAGAAACTAGACTGCAATATATTGTATATATTTTTTTTTTTTTTCAATTTACATTTAAAAAAATTAATTAGGTTTTATTATTTATTATATAAAACTTCGGTGAAGAAAATATGTAACTGATGATGAAAATCGAATAAAAATTCGTTGCGTGATTTAGCAAGAGGTAGGGGTTTTACAGACAGACAGACTTCAAATTATACTATTTAAAGAATATATATTATAGCTACGTCATTACTGGACTTTAATTACTTTAAAAATAGAAACGACTCTTTTGTTTTTAAAAAAAAAGAGCTTATATTCACCATGAAAAGGTTTGATATGTGTCGTTTGGAACATTTTTAAATAATGTTTGATTTTTAATTGTCTGTTTTTAAATCATCATGGGTCACGAAATTCGTTTTTATATTTGTTTTTAGATGTATTTGTAATTTTTTTTTTAATATATTATATTATGTACATATATTGAATATTTGTTGCAAATTTAACAAAATATATAATCAATTTTTACACGAATCTTTGGATAAATTTGCAAAAAATATCTTTTGATTGTTTGAAAAAATAAACATTCTCATAAAATTAAGGTCTAAAAAACTTCATTACAGTCAAATGTTACAGTGAACGTTACATTTTCATTACAAAAGTTAATGTTGCCATGCTGTCATTAAAAGAAAGGCATTATTTGTATAAAACTAAAAAAAATATTTGCAAAAATGGCAAAAAAAATATATTTTCCATTGCATGAGACTGTTTTTGAAGTTCCGATTATAATCCATAGCCCACCTTTGGTACAAGAAGATTTTTTTAAAATAACTTTTTCAAAAAATACCAATGCGAAAAAAAATAAGTCACTCGTGTGTTACACAGTCAAAGTTTGATCAGATTTTTTTTTTTGGTCACGATTTTTCCCTCGGACTGATAGCAACACAGAAAACATTCCATGTCAAAGGGAGATCACTTGTTGTGTGGATATTGTTTTTTCGTGAAGTCTGCTTCACACGCAAAGTGGGGATATACAATAATACATTCATATATACATAATTATGTATAATGTAAGCTTTTATATTATATAATATAATAATTATATTTAATGTAAATTATATTATTATTATAACTTATTTGTATGAATTTGTGTAACGATTGAACATTTTGACAGAATACAATGAAACGATTTGTAGGAATTACTTTTTTTTTTAAATAATTTTAATGTCATCTAGTGTGTAAAATGCGTTTGTGTAGCTCATTAGCGCCATCTAGCGATATTCTTGAAAATTATGTTTGTGAAAATGAATTAAAATATTATTTGTAATAATAGCAAAAAGCGCCAGAAAAAAATTTTTTATTCAACTTTTAAAAAATTTTGGATTTAAATTTTTAAAGAAAATTTGAAACACAAAAAAAGAGAAACCATTAAACCTAAAAGAGAAAAATGTATGAAAATATTTTGAATAATCTGATTCTTCTAATACACTTACTCGATACCCTTCTTATTATATATATATAAAATGTTCATGTTTATATACATATAAATATGTAGCTTAAAAAGTCGTTATTCACCTCAAAAATATAGAACATATTTTGACACTTTTTTGACTTACATTTAGAGAGTTTGTTCCGGATATTTTAACTATTATACATTCTAAATAAATCCATGTAATAAATATCCAATCGGCCCGAAGTATGATCCCAATTTTCGTTCTATAGCTGGTGGGTATTTTTCCCAGCTGATTTTTTTTTAGTCTCTCGGTTCTGATCAAATACTATAATTGTGACCTATAACTAATTGTGATCTGTCAAAATGTTTATAAAAAGCGCCACCACAGGCCGGCTTAACTAGTACTTACGCGTAGTATTATTATTATATTGATGTGTCAATGTTTTTCTATAATTTTTTTTTTAAATTTTTTACAACGAAATAATTTTACTTGAATGATAACTCGTAGTTTAGGTGGTGCGTTTAGTTTTGGAAGCGGTTGATGAAAAAAAAAAAATTTTTTTTTTCTAAATAGCGAAAACGAAAAAGGACATAATTCAAAAGCAGACCATTTTTTTTTTTTAAACTGAAAAATTTGGTAATAAAAGTCTTTCTTAATTTCATTAATTTCCTGTGAATATTTCAATTTTATGAAATTCAGATTATAAATTTTAAAGATTTCATAAATAGATAGATACATATGAAAATGATGACCTACGTTTGAGAAATGCGTGGTGTTTTAATACTTTCAAAATTAAATATCTATAAAACCCCATAATCAAATTACACTATAGCGTATAATTTCTTCTTACCTAATATCATGGTACAAGTTTCAATCGGTAATACAAAATGTATTTATGATTGATCTCTCCTTTGTAGCCTATGACATTTTTGCTTTTTTGTCCTATTTGCGATGCAATCGCTCTTCTTAGAGTGTAGCTTTGTTCTATTATCAAGTTTTTTTTTTTTTTATTATTTTTTGAAGGGTATTTAATAATCCACCCAATTGTTTTAAATTTGTAGACAGCGGCACCAGCACACCAACTCTGGTGTTGCTTGTGTCCTCAGGCGACGGTAACCACCTACCATCTAGTGGACCATCAGCCTGTCTTTTATAATATACATTAAAAATATATAAAGTCAATTGCTTTTAAAATTAAACGACGATTTTAAATGAATTGAGTCAGTCTATTATGTACCGTTTTTTTTTTATAAGAAAAATGTTAATGTAATTATATTTTTGAAATTTTATCAAACAACGAATTATTGTGTAATTTTTAGTTTGTATAAGATGTTTTAGATTCATATTTTTTTATAGTTTTTTGTTTGTTTACATCCCTCTAGTTACACTCCGCGAGTGTAAATCGTACGAAGCGTCATCTAGTAGGTTCTGTTTGAATTAAAAGTGAGACGTTGCCATTTTTTAAATGAAATTTTTTTTAGTTCATTTTAAAAATAATTTACCCCGATGCGCAGTAACCTAGTTGTGTTAAAAGCAGTTGAGAGCGTAACTTTACTGTTTTGGTAATTCGCTTACACGACAAATTATCAGCAAAAGGTTCATTCTTTTAAATTATAAAGGAGTAACTACATTTATTGAGCTCAATTAAGCTTTTAAACCAGTTTTGTATGAAAGTGTGAACACATCACCTGAACCTTTGCGTACGCACATCCAATACTACCAAAACTCTCTACTTGTGGTACATTAATTAAAACCACTGTTTTTTTTTTTTTTTTAAATAAAACCAATGCGCGGACATACGACAATGACCTCTTCGCGGACGCGTTAGTTAAACTGTCAAATTACCTTTTTTAATATCATGCCACAGAGTACTTAATATTGTAATACAAAGCACTCTATACGCTAACAATACAAAACTTGTTTTTCTATTCACAAAGACGGAATTAAGCTGAAAAATGTAGTTTCTCCTTTATAATTTAAAAAAGAATGAACCCTCGCTGATAATATTTCATTCATTGGGGATTCTTCAGTTCTAAAAAAGTTCTATAGGAGCCTCGTTTAGAATAAATCGCGAAAAACTGCGTTAAGGGGTGTTAATAAAATTTACTTTTTCTTTTTGGCTTCCAAACTAATTGAATTCGGTTGACGCTCTTTTGAAGAGTTTTTAGCATTTATTGTCTCGGCGTTGATTATTATTTTTTTGGTAGGTATATATCGTGTTGAAAGTTTTCGTGTGGATGTTGGCAATATGTGTGTGTGATAAGATATATAACGATAGGATAACCTTTTACGAATCTAAGCCATTATCAGTTTTTATAATAATGATATAATAGGTAATAATAAAATTGGATAGTTTTATTAATTTTTTAAGTCTCACATTCCTTCTTTTGCGGCATTCCCTATTTGGTTGGTCTCTGTTCTCGAATAACTTTTCTCTGCATTTGTAAATTATATTTTTCCTCGTCTTTTTTCAGTTCTTAAAACATTCCCGAATAAATGTCGTATTTTTTTGTAATTACTTTTTATTTAAAAAAAACTGTTTAGGGGAACCAATTATACTGTACTATTTTAACGTAGAATAGGCATTCGCTACGGAAATCAATATATATATATATATAAATATATATAAGATTTATCACGTATTGTCTGAGCAATTAATACGCTAGCTATGAATTAATGTTTATTGACATAATTGTAAGCGAATCAATAAAGCGGAATTGGTAACATTATTTTTTACATTTTATTTTAACAACCCTATAAAAAACTGTAATTATTATTGACTTTTCTTTTAGGCAGTTATTATTCAGATCCATTTGCGTTTAGTTGTACGATTTTGGTTTTTTAATGTCCTACCAGCTGTGCTTTGTTCTTCTGACGTAGGTCAGAGATCTTATAGAGTAAAAAGTATAGTTGTTTTAAAATTGGAAGCACTTCTATTAGCCCTTAGCCGATAGAATATAAACAAACATGCGAAACAGAGTACTGATCGGCCAATTTTTTTTTACCTGAAACCGTCCTGAAACGATAGGAAACAAGGACTCGAAAAGAAAAAAAGCATTAAAACCATCGAAATTACAAGTTAATTTTAAAAAATCGGTTTTTTTTTTCAACAAGTACAATATTATTTACGTATAGATGTCTTTTTTAAAATTATGTACTCTTTTAAAAACAAAATACATATAAAATATTAGCAAACTAGTGATAAAAATACTCGGTTGATAGTAGAACTGTATAGTGTACCAAAACCATCTTAAAACGCGAATGGACTTGAATAACTGTAGTTAGTCTCTTAAGGTATTTTTTTTTAATAAACGAAGTTAAGGTACTTACTTGGCAACTGAAGTTAAGAAACTTACGTAAAAGGAAACTTTGTATGTAATAAAATTCTATGTCAATGTGATTTTGTGTAATATACATATTTCGTACAATCAGGAAATTTTATGTTTCCTGACAATCAAAAAAGGTAATTTTTTATTAAATACTTACTTAAATGGCTTTGGGTGCTTTTAATTTGTCATTCATGTATTGTTTTGCTTGTGTGTAGTTTTTCGTATGGGAATAACTGTCACATTTATAATGCATTTTTGATCACAGAAATAACATGTCATATCGATGGTATATAAAGTTTTAATCACAACTGTTGGAAGTTGCCATATATATTATGTTTTAATATAATGTTATGTTATATGGCAACCCCAACGAAATTTGATGTTATGTCAATGGTATTGAACTGACAATACCAGTGAGGTCAACATTGACACATTCTTTTGTTTATGCATTTTCTACCGAAATATTTTATTAAAAAAAAAATACTAATAGGAAGTATTTAGTACATAAATTGAACATTTGCAAATATTACTTGTCGTACAATAAAGTAACGTTTTATATAAATGTTCAGTAACTTGATGGTAGGTGTCTATCATTAAGTGTCATAATAACACAAGCAACGCCTTAGAATCCTTAGATGATGTAAAGTGCTGCAGACCTTAACAGGATAAAGGATTAGGAGGTAATAGGATGGGGAATGGGCTCTGGCATCCCATACACACCGAAACACAACAGCACATGTGCTTTTTGTAAGGAGTGTCTTTGTATATATAAAACACACAGTGGTCTTCTGTAAGGAGATAGTAACTGCCGCCATGAGGACGCAGTGGGTGTTGCCACTATTAAATAAGGCTAATACAACTCATAAATATGTGTTTCTTTGCATAGTGTGCGTAAGTATGTTGAGTTAATTTTAGCACATTATGAGGTGTTAGAGGCCTAACAAATCAAATGTTAAGTGCTAGTTTAAAGGACGTTTCACAAAGAAAAAACCCAGAGTCGATTATATTGATTTATGCCTTGTATAATCCGCATCAAACATCTATCGACTATATTATACCATAAATGAGATTTCTTTAATAAGCAATTTTTTATAAACGTGGTTAGAGCTTCTTCAGTCAGATGCATACTATGTATAAGCGAAATACACAATAAACAGCTCATAATAATTGAAATTGAATAATTACTAAATTAATTTGAATCTGACATTAACAGCTATGCGATGCATTTTTTTCCTAATTATTGCAATACTAATAAAAAAATCTAGGTGAAGGTTTAAATTATTAATATTTTAAACACTTTTTATCACATTTACTTATATTTTATAGCTACGAAGAAACGATATATCCAGGCGATATAATTGATTTTCGTTCTCAAAACGGCACCGGAATTATGCGATCACAAAGTGTGCTCGACAATCGTGATCTGGCAGAAATACCTTTCCAGCGGTCTAAGTCCATGTATTTTCCACTTGAAGAGATGCATTTTGAGTAAGTATCTGTGTGTCTGTCTGTGACTGTTGTGCTGATGTGATCTTAGTTCTTAGCTATAATCTATTAAGAATAATAGCTATAATATATAATGAATAAAGGTGGCGGTTCGCGCCGCGACAGAGACAAGCGACCCAGACAGGAGACTGAGACCGGAGACCGCGACAAGTGTCTCGGTCTCTTCTGCATGTACTGTCGGAGACGGAGACCGGAGACGTCAGTATCGGAGGGTCTGTCGATGGAGTCAGTCTTTGTGTGTTCTACCGGCTGTACAATGGAGAGTGCTCTGATGAGTTGTTCGAACTACCCCAAGTTTTTACCACCGTACTGCGCGTCATAGATGTGGAGTTTATCCGCATAACTTGGATAAGGTGCCACTACGCACAGTCCGGTTGGGTAGAAACTTTATCCCGCGGACGCGCGAACTTTGGTGCAATCTCCCTTCTGAGGTGTTTCCACCTAGCTACAATATGGGCTACTTCAAACGAGCTGTAAACAAATTCCTATAGGGTAAGCAGCGCACTAGCACTCCCCTTGGTGTTGCTTGTGTCCTTATAGGCGACGGTAACCATCAAGTGAGTCGCCAGCCTGTCTGCCACCTTTATATTATTTAAAAAAAAAAGTGCTTGACGAGCGCGACACGAGACACTACTGGTCCGGGGCAGCGACCGTCTCGCTGTCTCCTGTCTCGCGTCTCGGTCTCCTGTCTCGGTCGCTTGTGTCTGTCGCGGAGCGAACCGCCACCTTAAGGCTCGCTACATTCTACCCTATGGGGTGTGCAAATATTTTGAGAATATTACATAACAATACTATATTAATATCCAACTAAGTTATCAGACATTATAATCTTTTTAATTAGAGCTTGTGATTTGAGAATTTTATTACAATCTACTTTGGAAGAGTGTTACCGCTTGATATAACGACCCTTGAACGCCTTTCATGTATTTTCATATTATATTCGCAGGTCCGAGATAGACGGCGTCACTCACGAACCCAGAATCGTCGCTACTAAACCTCGCATCGCTCCGAAACCTAAAATGATCAACAATATGAAATGGCATAACGTTGTAGATCATCTAGCCCAAAAACAGACCGAATAAAGGTCTAGATGAGATTAAATTTTTATGTAAAGTCGGCGTAAGAAAACCTTCGTTAGTTTAAAAATTCATGCCCTTTTGAAATCATATCGTAGACAGTTAGTACTTTTGAAACTAAAGCACTAAGCAAACGTCAATGTTTCGTTTGAAATGAAACGTTGGCGTGATTGATATAATTACCCTGTCGACTTTAATGTGACGAACCTTTTCTTACCCCGACTGTACCTAGTACTTAATATATTATTTTTCACTATAAGAGTGATGCACACAGCACGAACAATTCGGCGTACAATTAGAAACTATGTTTAGTGTCATTTGTATTTTTTTTTAAATAAAACGCTATTTTTTAAATAAACGCAATAAAAGTTAATTAATAAATATTATAGACATTCGCGATTTATTGGTGAAAATTTTATTTCATATACTAACACATACATTATATACATTTATATATTATTTATTTATTTTATATCTAGCAAGGATTCCTTACATGGTATTAAATAAAATTGAAGTCTGCCTGTCTGTATACCCGCTAACTCCTACTAAACCAAGCAACGGATTTTGATGCGTTATTCACTAATGGAAAGAGCGATCAACGAGGAGGGTTTTTGTGTATAATTATAAAAAAAATTCGTGCGGACCTCTAGTTAAGTATAAAATAAAGTCGCTTTGCCCTTCAGCTATGTCGTAACTAGTAATATTATTCTTTTATATTACTATATTTATAAATAATAGTCTTGCTTCACTCTTTCTATAACGGACATTGATTTTATCCTTAATCGACCAGAGCAAGACATCAAAATTTCCTTAAAACTTTACCGACATTGCGTCCATAAATGTCGCAATATTTTTCCTTACCGCTACCACAGTTTTACAATCTATACAGTTCGGCAACGCTTTTGATGTTGTGCAAGTATTTACTTAGTTATTATTGCAAGCTGTCACATGCAGACTCGCCAAGATTGCCACAAAATGGAAATAAAATAAATGTGATTATTATGTGATCATTTATTTACAAGTAACATGCCTGTCTACATTTCCCATTTGAACTACAATTTTTTTCTACTTGGTCATATTGATAGAACAGATCGGAATTTAAATTCCAATATGTTCTAATATTTGTTTCACTTACGCAAAAATACTATTAGTCCATTGAAATGTTAAATTTTTTAGGGATTTTTACGTTTTTACTTTGATTATTACACCAAATCCCAGCACAATGTGTCATTCCTATCGCTTTTTGGATAATGTTTACTCCACAACTTGCAAATCGAAACTGGCGGCCAAATGTGCCCTGAGTTGCGCTCAGCGCAAATATTATTCTTTGTTCTGTGACAAAGGAACCAAATCGTCTTCAAAAAGGACATTAAATAAAAACACATCAAGTATGAACGATTTTAATTCAATCCATACCAGCAACGCAATACAAAATATTACTCAAATGTCAATTCTCAAATAAAATTCTATATAATTTATTAAAACTGAATTGCGATGTTCATAATGATTTTTAAAGGGACAATAATGAACACTGTGTTAGTTGACAATACTGTTTAATGTTAACTTTATTTATAAAAAAGTTAAAAAAAAATGAATGTTCCTCATATATACACATGAGCTAACACAGTATCCGTTATATGATATATACAATAATATTTTTTTTATAAGAAACGTAGACATTATTAACAATTTTACAACATAGGGTATAAAAAATATTTACACAATTTACAAATCAACAATAAATTTCATTACTAACAGCAAATATTTTATTAGTTTCTGTTTTTATTGTAATAAAATATTTTAATCAATGAGATTGTAAATATAAAAAGTCAATCGTTTAAATGGAAAAAAATATAAATTTGTATTTTTAATGCTAATTTATTTCATGTATCGATAAAAAGAGAAACACAAAAGCAGATATTTTTAATTTTATTTTTTTTAAATATTTAATCCAAAACATTGATCAGTGATAAACTTAATAACAACACATTTTTGTAATTAATTCTGGAATGTACTTTAACAATTACAACAACAAAAAAACTCTTTAGAGAGAAACATTCAAACCGAAAATGTCATTACATATATAATTTACATAATTTTTTTATCATTAATTACTACTATTACAATTGACACCGCCATTACAGCAGCAATGAATAAAAAAATAAAAATAAAAAAATTGTGCCATATTATATCATTTGTAATATAAAAAAAAATATGCATTTATATTAAAATACGAAAATTATTTTAACGACACGAACAAACAGCCTGTCGGCTTTACAAGTGATTGCATCTTAAATTATTAAAAAAAAATAAGGTAAGGCTTTCTTCATTATATGTATGAAGATATCGTGTCACGAGTTGAAAATGTAATTCGATTATAGAAAAGCTATGAAACTACGACAGACTTCTAAACACTAGCAAACTCGAAAAAAAAACCACATGTGACACCTTTTAAAAACTACTGGACCGATTTTAAAAATTCTTTTTAAATGTTCTATCAGCGAGTAACATAGGCTATATTTTATAAAGTTACACGGGCGAAGACGCGTGCAACAGCTAGTGCTTTATTGTAAAGAAAAGATCTCATCACAAGTTAAAGTTCAGACTGTTTAACAATTTCACGTGTCTTGTGGGATAATATATTTCGTCTGCTTGGATAGAAGTCTGTGTGAAGGATACTATTATACATCAAAGTAACTTATAAAAAAATTCGAGATTTATTTAGTTCTCTAAGATTATAATACGAATACAGGCTACACTTTTATAAAAGACTTCAATCACTAAACGGTTTCATTTAATATTTATTTTTATAATAGATTTTTCAGTACATCTTCATATTACTGTTCGGTACAAACTAACGATAGCACTAAAGAGATGCGTTGTACGTTTTTCTTTATATTTTTTTATTTATTTATTTTAATTCAATCACGATTGAATATAGACAGTGACGATTTAAACTTGGACCAGCCCAGTATAAATACAAAAATTATTATCATTCACAAATAACTATTTAGGTTTACGCTATCACCGTTTTGGTCGGGAAACAAATATGAGCCAAAAACTAAAATAAAATTTAAAAAAAATACACAATAAATCACCTCAAAACATATCTTCCTAAGACTATACATCAATTAACGGGACCCAGCCCCGTCGATTCAATATTAAATTATAATAAAAAAAAATTGTTAACGTTTACATAAGCGAAACTTTGTTAAAAATCACGTTAAGAGAGTAAAGTGAGTTTCCATAATTCGAAGAAGTAATTTGACAGGTCCTAATGTGTTTTGTCACCTATGTAAATATTCTCATCATAAAAATTGTAATAATCGAAAAGAATTGCGACTTATTGATCGATCTTTGCAAAAATATATAATTTAAACAATTAAATGATAATTAATATTAATTCTAAACTAACTAATGTTTTATAAAACATTGATTTTTTTACTAAGTTCGATTAGGTGACATCATTTTTGTACGATCAAAAACCTGCAACTCAGGAAATGTCAAATTACTCATTCGAATTAAAAACAAGAACATTTGATATTTGCAGTGAAAACATTTAATAGATGAAAATTAATGTGAAGATCATCAGACAGGCAGACGGTACACTTGACGGTAGATGGCTACCGTCGCCAATTAACACAACTAACAAGTACAATTAGGGATTAGGAGGATATTTGGAAATGGACTCCAATGGATTACGTATTCAATGAAGTAAAACATTCAATAATATGTCAAGTTTCATATGTAGATATTATAATCCTCTTTAATACATTTGAAAAGTTTCATCACGATCCGAAATAATATTTTCAATCTGTACTAATATTATAAATGCGAAAGTTTGGTTTGATGTATGGATGTTTGTTACTCTTTCACGCAAAAACTAGTGAACCGATCATCATGAAATTTTGCATACACGTTGTCTGGGACACCAGAAAGGACGTAGGGTACCTCAGAAAAAAAGGACTGTTCCCGAGGGATCATCTACTAACTCCTGGCTAAGTGTAATAGCAATAACAATGTCAGGCGATATATATTGCTTTTTCAACGCGGACGAAGTCGCGGGCACCATCTAGTGTAAAATATAATACTAATATTAATATTAAAAGAGAGAATATTTATATATTTTTGTATGTTTGTAATGAAAAAACTCAAAAACTACTGGACCCATTTTTAAAATTCTTTCACCTATAGAAAGCTACATTATCAGCGAGTAACATATAAGGCTTTATTTTATAAAGTAACGTGGACGAAGTCGCGTGAAACAGCCAGTATGTTTATATGGGAACCAAAATATTCGAATAACTAAAAAAAACTCATTAATCTTTTTCTTCAATTACTAAACCGAAATTTCGCTTATGAAAACGCAAACCATACACAATCTTAAATTAATAATTAATTAATTAAGAATATCACTGTGTAGACCACATGTTAGTCTTCAAATGTGTGTCTACCCGCAAAGTTTCAACATTATAAAACGAGACGCCATTTTAATACTTCTTCCATTAACTTTTATGTATAATTCATTCAATTTTTTTTTGTACAGCCACAGTTTATAAGCCTTTACATTAAAAAAAAAAATCGATTTTTTTTTTCAAAATGTACAATATCTTTAAAATAAAAATACTATACAAATCCGTGACTGTAGTACCTGTTTCAATAAACCAATGCGGTAAAATTTTGCTAAACAATTTCATATTATTTATTATATATACATTTCGACAAAGTTGTCCGCCATTGTACAGCCGTCGTATTCCGACTTGTAAAAAGAAACAATACATTTTGGTACCTATTGATTCTATTTGTAAAATTAATAATTAACCACATAGCGACTTGCATTCGTACCTGAAGTGAAAAAAATAAAATAAAATAAAACTAATAAAAAAATTTAAAAAAAAAAACAAAAAAAATATTGAGATTAGAAATGCGAATAAACAAAAAAGAAATAAACAAAAACCACATAACCAAAACCATAAATTTAGTTAGAAAATCTATTTTTGTGTAATAATTTATTTAAAAAAATGAAAAAATGTTTTAAAAATTGTTTTTATTAAAAATATTTTTAAAAGGGCATCATATGCGTCATTACCCTCCAACAAGAATTAATAAAAAATAAAAATAAAATTTAAAAAAAAAACTCCAAAACTTGTTCATATGACCGCTTAATGACATAAGTTGGGTCTATTATGCTATTAGAATTTTTGCTCATTATTTCATATATATATTTTTTATGATATGATACATAAAATATAAATGAGCTTTACATACATAAAATATAATACATAACGAAGCGTCACCGGTTAAAATCAAAATATGAAATTACATATGAAAACAATAGAAGTTATATATTGCTTTTGAAAAATTTAAAAAATTGTTCTCACAGTATAATTATTATACATTTACTATCAGATTTATCAATTCAATATTCCAAAAATTCATTGGCATCGTGTCTAGACATACTATTATATACTTTTGTGAAGAACTAAAAGTATAACTTCTTTTGAACATAAATAAGAAAGATTAAAATTGTCTTAAAAAAGTCGAAAAACTCAAAAAATGAAGCTTTTTTTTCTCAGATTTCTCAAAAAATGCTAAAAAAACGATGGTATCGTTGCCGTCCAATATATTAAAAATTGCTATAAACTTCGTTAAGGAGACATAGTATCGATAATTATTGAGAAATAATGAAAATGGATGCCCGATGAAATCTCAATGTCAAAAATATCAAATGAACATGATATTTTGGAAAAAACTTATGGTATCATGGCCTTTTCTATTTTTTTCGCATAATTTGTTTTACTTGTTAAATGAACGTATGAGAACAATTTTTCATTTTTTCCATTAATTAATTATGTTATAATATAAACATTATGAATCAACGTTTATTTATTTATTTAATAATTGCTACATTTGTTTCACCTACTTATCCTTTTATTTAATGCGCAGGAGTACCAACTTTTATTGTTATTTTTAATGAATACAGCGAAACTAGAACAATGCTCTTTTAAAGGACGGTATTAGCAACAGTGAAAGTCACTAGAGGTCGCCACAAAAAATATTTGAATAATCATCATCGTTAATATCAAGACACATCAAAAAGGGGCCTTAAAAAGTTTTGTTCATTTAAATTATATTCACTGGTGATACTTAGAAAGGCTTTCAATAATCCTAAATTATTTAGATAATATAAATATACTTTGGCGTTTAAGTCATAGGATTTTTTTTTATTAAAGACAAAAAACAATTAAAATTAGTAAAACAAATTTCAAAAACGAACATAATTATTGCGACAATTTATAACATTTCAACAATTGGTACTCCCACAAACTAGTATCGATAACCTTTCACCAGTTTTAGCTTTAAATAGTGATGTACATTACCTGTCGTAATGTTTATCGAGCAGATACTCTTTGAGTCGCCTCACTAGGTGCTCAGAGAGTTGCATCACTTCAGGCCACTGCTTCAGCACCATTACTCCCACCATTACAGCTACGCTTGTTGTCAATACCCGCACTCTGTGAGTACACATCATTAATTTTATTTCAACAAAATGTAAAATTGTAACATTACATACATTGTACATCAATGTAAAAATGTAACAATGTAAAAATAAATCACTGTCTTTAACACGACTTCAACACACTTTAGCAAGTTATTTACCCTTATTTTGTATCAATTTACTTTATGGATAACGCAACCTTTGTAGACATATTAACCTTTAAAATCAATGCGATATGTCATTTTAAAGATTAAATATGTCATATAACGGTTGCGTTATCCATAAAGTGAATGATGCGGAATAGGGTTGATTGTCTTTTTAATCTACTAGGTACATAGTATTATCACACTATTTCGGGTACATTAATTAAAACCACTTTATGTTTAGTCTCAATACTTTCAATGTCCGACTGATATAATGTCAGAACTACAATTTCAACTATAAGGTGCGCGGACATACGTTCGTTAAAACTGTCCGATTACCTTTTTAATTATCATGCCACCGAATATTTTATATTGTAACTTCACAGAGTACTTTTTACCATACTTTCTGCCTTAATTATATTAATTAACTTCAGCCGACATAAATAGCAGACGCCAACAATAGTAAACCAGAGGTTAACAGCAAAACAAAATCACAAGAAAAAACCCTTCAGCTGGTTAATCGAGTGGTGTAATTAAATTTTGGATGTAGATGATAGATTAAACTACAGCATCAAACTGTATCCCCCGATTCTGTTATCATCACTTTTTTTAATTGTCTCTCACTATGGAAGCAAATTTTCAATTCATTTCAAAACCATAATGTTATAGACCCTGTCGGGCATTTTAAAGCAATTTAAAGACACGTACCTGGTGCGCAGGAATGGCATCGCTATCCCAGCGACCGTGGCGACCAACAACAGTACCAGTTGCAACAGAGTGAGAGCCACGTTCAACAGCTTGACGAGCAAGAGGCGAGGGGGCAAAGCGCCCGCCCCTCCCGTCTCGCCGCCCGCGCCGCCCCCGGCCCCACCCCCACCCCCGCCCGACATCCACTGCTCCATTTTACTTATCTACAAGAACAACAGGCAATGAGTAAGTCTTCTTCAAAACTATCAATAATGTTATTGTTATTAACATGTTGACTTATTGAGTATAGCACTTTTTAATTATTATTATTTTAAAATCCGTACTAATATTATAAATGCGAAAGTTTGTTTGGATGTATGGATGTTTATTACTTTGCTCTGGTTGGTCGCAAGTCGTCTGCTGTTAGATAATAAGGCAGCGGGCGATTGATGACGTCACGTGTATTGACAACACTCGTCTATCACGCGCTCGCTTTGACAGCTTGTAACTTTAAATTTTTGAGATATTAAAAAAAAATTACTGTTGCTTATAAATTTTTAAATATAATTTATTTTTACTATTAAAAAATATATATTTTTACTAATTCCTCAAAAAGGTGTCTCCTCTCGCGCCGAACTATTGTCACATTAAACAGATACGGCGAAATTACCGGGCCGGCAAAAATGGCGGAAAGTCTAGTTATAGTGATTGTACAATTTGTGTGATGCTATTCACACTATACCGGATCCGGCAGAACGACCGGACCGGAGTAATGTGAACGAGCTCGCACCGTTTAAAAATGAACTATACTACAATACAGATAAGACTCACTTTGGTCTGACAGAGATCTAGTGCTTCGTGTATGTCTCTTATTCGCTCCTCACTTTGATATTGCACTTTCTCTTCAACGTCGGTGAGGGCTTGTTTTAAATTCTCCACCTGAAACGTTATATTTAACAAAAATAATAGCAAATTCGTTTTTTATGGATCAAATATAAATTTTGCAACAGTACGTATTAAATTCGTACACTTTGTAACGAACTCTCACTAATAAATTACAATATAACATCCATTATTCATTACAGACGTAATATTTTTATGTTAAATATTTTAATAAGTGATAATATTTATATTAGTATAGTTAACGCTGTAGTTCGTTTAATTGAACATCCCACAGGAACCTAACATTTTTCCAAGATTAAAAGTATTATATAATATGTTATTCCAAGTTACTATCGGTGTTCGAAATTTCATCCGTTCATACAAAAATCCGTTCAACCGTTTTTGCATGACTTAATAAAAAACATTTAAAAAAATCTCATTCATAATATTACTAGGATGGTTTGTCGCCTTTAGCCCAGTACTACACAAGGGGAGAGAAAAAATGAAAAACTTCTATGATACCTCCGTTTAGGAACCCATATCACTATACGCAAAGAAAGTTTTTTTTTTTAAAGTTTGGGTCGTCAGACAGGCCAATAGTTCAATGAATTGTATGTGGCTATGGTCGCCTATAACACAAGCAACGCCACAGGTTATTTAGATGAGACAATAAAGTAGGTAGTACCTCGTTCTGATGTAGTTCTGTGAGATCATTGATTTGTTCCTCTAGCCTTTCTGTCTTGAATCGTTCCTCTTGCAATGCCGCCGATAGGAAGGACACTTCTTGTGACAGATTCTGCAGGAATGTTGATAATTTAGTTTAAAAAAAACAGTGCAACATGTTTAAATTTTAGCATGAAAATTCAATTTCATTAATGAAATAATTCACCAAGATTCTTTTGAAATAAGAGCATTTTTTATGTGTAGTTGTTAATTGTTCAAAAAATTTGCCGAAGTAAGCTTCTGACTCAGGACGTGATTTAGTTATCGAATTTTCTCTTTCAATAACAATTACGTACAAAACATACAAAATATATTCTCTAAAAATTATATAGAAAATCAGTAAAATGTTTTGAAAAATTAAAGCCCCGGCCCTTATCAGACTGTGGGTGGACATAAGGTATAAAGACGTTTAGAAATTGACTCGTCAAATTATAATGTAATTAGTTTTACTTTGATCGCGTCCATTTTCTCGGCTAGTCTTTCGTAGTCTTCCCTGCGCTCGCGCAGCTCATTCAGTATTGGCTTCAGAGAAAACGTCGCTTCCGACATATTGTTAGAGCCGGCTTGCGTTGGATACCTGTTATCAATTAGTTTTATGAGTGGCCAGCGTCGCCTATAAACAAAACTAATACTAGAAGTGAGCGGAAGGGGCAAATGCGCTACAAACCAAACAGTAATGGGCTCTAACAATTTACAAACGGTAACGAAGGTGTTACGAATTAGGGAGTAGCTACACTCATCCCGATCAATTTAGTTTTTGTAGTTAACATTTTGCAACTTATCAGATGCAAAATATGTAAAAATGAACTACTTAAACAATAAAACATTTCAAATTAAAAATATTGTTAGCGTCTGCTATTTATGTCGACTGAAGTCGATTGAAAAGTGCTCTGTGACGTTTCAAAAGAGGTGTACATTCATGCAGATTCACTCATTTGTTCATTAATTCAATCTCATTCGATGGTAGGATATAAAAAGGGTATCACTCAATCAGTCAGATGTAACCAAAATCGTCCAGCAAAACGTGAATGGAGGTGGAATGGTCACGATATGTGACTTGAATTTCTGCTCACGCTTGTTCGTGAACTATAGCCATCAATCTACTACAACTATGGATTTCGCATGTCATACAAAACACTACGAACTTTATGGCACATTTAAAAATGACATATGCGTAGAGCATGAACTCTGTCATATGTCATTAAAAACCAACCAAACATTTGTCATTTAAAGAAAATGTGACTTTATATCAACACATTGGCGTGTAAAATCAAAACGCCCGAAGGCAAGATTCCGCCATGATTCCGTTTTAGGCGTACTTTTTATGTGCCGCTTTGGCATTTGTGACGAAAAATCCATAGTTGTAGTAGATTGATGACTATAGGAAACAAATCAGATAGGCATAGATAAAAGCGTCGCCTTTTAAACAGTAAGTAACTTACGGCGCCCCCTCGCTGGTGACCGAGGAGCTGGGCGAAGCGTCCGGTGAGAATTTGGGAGCCGGCGATGTGGCAGCCCTGGGCAGAGTGGATCCTCTGGGCGCGGCCGTCTCACCGGCTTCAGATGCCCGCGACCCTTCCGACGACGCGTTCGCTGGACGTTGTAGCACAACTCAATACACATTGGTATTACGCTCACGCGATTAACTCGAGCAATTTCAAACGCTTCTCATGATTTTAAGGCCACCATTCACGGGCACTCCATTTGGCGGCGCTCCACTCCATCCACTCCGAATCTCATCGTGAATGTAAAAAAACACGTCAATTGTGTGGCATCGCTCCGCATGTTGGATTTTGAAACATTCCAAAATCCAGTGCAGCGCGGCTTCAAATGGCCGCAGTCCAACTCACTGTGAATGCGGAACTCGCTTCAAACCGAAATCCATTTTGAGCTCATTTCGTCGTCGTACACCGATGCGGAGCGCTGCCAAATGGAGTGCCCGTCAATGGTGGCCTTTAAGGTATCGAGCAACTTGAGTTTTTCAGGGTACAAATATATAAATGTTATATTTGTATATTAATTTCATGTATATATAATATACAAAAATAACATTAATATTTGTATAAATAACAACTAATCCATTACATGAAGAGAAACACTGCATGTTTACGAGGATATGATAATTTTCAAGTATCTCCAATTATTGATTTTTTTATATCAATCATTGGATTGATTTGATTGATTAAATGTTACGGGAAGCATACAGCAGTGAAAAACGCATTCAAATTTGTTTCTGAGATTAGCGTGTACAAGCGCACAGCCTATTAATGATTTTCTCCTATAATATTTTTTTTTGTTGCATATAAAAAATTATAAGAAAATAATTTCACAACCTAAACACCAATCACATTAATACATTTGAGAAATTACATCTCGATCCAAAGTAACGCTTCCAAATTAAAAATCAATTATTTTTTGTATGGAAAATAAAGGATGTATGTAAGACTCATTAAAACAAAATCGTCCAATAAATTAGGGTTGTCTATTTACCTCTCAGTTCCGCGTGTTGTGGTGCTAGCGTGCAAGAACGAAACAACAACATAAGCGACAATACACGTGTATAACAACAGTGAAAATATTTACACAAGGCTAAATTTGTGGGTAGATTGTGTTTGTATCTAGAAGCCGGTGTGAACTCAATGTGGTGTGTGGGATAATATAGCAATTTTTTTTATGTACAGTATTATCCGTTCCATAATTCGATGGAGTAATTTGACAGGTCCTAATGTCAAATTTTAAAATAATGTAGCAGCAGCGTGTTTTCCGTAGTGCTGTACTAATATCGGTTTTACTTAAATAGTTATGATATTTTACGGTAAAATATTTTTGATGTTGTTTTATTGATTTAATATTCGTATTATTGAATTTCGTTTTAAGCAGGATTATTAAAGATCAAGTCGATTTGGAATGAATAAAAAAAAAACAATTCACAATTCATATGTGAAGTCAAATAAATAAAAAATAGTATAATGCATTCCATAGCATTATCACAAATTATTTGGTGATAATTTAATGTCAGCTGTAAAAATATTCTCATTATAAAAATTATAATAATCGAAAAGAATTGCAAGTTATAGAACGGTTTTTGCAAAAAATATAATTTAAACAATTAAATAATAATTAATATTAATTCTAAACTAATTAATGTTCTATAAAGGATTGATTAAAAACCGTAAGTTTTTTAATAAGTTCACTATTTTTGTATGGTCAAAAACCTGCAACCCAGGAAATGTCAAATTACTCCATCGAATTATGGAACGGAGTTTAGTAAGCTGCAGAGTTAATTAACTGTGAATAGAATCAGAAATTCTGAAATTCGCCGAAAGGTGGAGTTTTTATTAATATTATTATTATTTATTTTATTTATATCAACAATGAGTTGTCACTTTGAAAAACATAGCGTGGGACATAGCATAGCGTCCTGCGGCCAGTAGGTTGGGACGGACGATGGGCAGTTGACCATGTATGGGAGCTTTGGGAAAGAAGAGGTCTATATCCAACAGTGGAGAGATACAGGCTGATGATAATGATGACGACGACGATGATGATGATGATGATGATGATGATGAATTATATAAATTTGTCTATCATCCTCACAAACTTTCGCATTTATAATATCAGTAGGATATTACGATCAAGTGTGTCTGCTGCAGCTTACTATACTTAAATAGTAAAACCATCTTAAATACTAATCATGAAAGTTATTTATGGATGTTTTAAGTGATTCCTTAAAATTTAATACTATAGAAAGAACTGAAAAGATGATTCAATGAAAAAGTCAAGGACTTATTACACGGACACGTTTATATAAAATCTCTACCAAATGTGTTTTTTTTTCATAAAATCAAATTTAATTATGCACGATCCGAAGACTTTAATTCTATGGAAAATTTTATCTATCTATCAAAATAGGACAATACAATAGGTTTGTTTTGTATCATACTGTAAATTCTTGTAATTCAAAATGTTTGTAAGAGAAATTTAACGTCTAAATTAATTTATTTGAAACGACTTCTACTAAATAAGCGAATATCTTGTCATCTTTATAGAAATATTATTTCACTTCTATTAAGTTTGCCATGGCATTATATTTACAAAATAAAAGTGATTAGAAACATGAAATTAATACCAAAATATGAAGTAAAATAAAGAAAACGATGGAACAACAACCTAAAAAATATACACTTCAGAACACAAAACTATAGAATGTTCGCACAAAAATAATAATATGCATATACAATATATTTACACTTCTTTCTGCATTTTTTACACTTTCCAAATAACATAATAATATTTCATCCGCTTTTGTCACACAGTCATACTCGTAAATAAAACTGTCACAAGGTAACTACATACTCGTATTATGACTCACTGTTTATGTAACACAACTTTGACCGTGTGATCGTGACATTGACATGAGTCGTTATCTCCGATGTATGTTTTTTATCGTTCACTTGCTCATCTCAGCGTTTTACCATTCAAATTTCGACGCCAGACGTAAAAAAAAAAGAGTTTTCCAAGTTTGACGTGTGTGTGTGTGACTACGATTCCATAGATATACATACATGTATGGAATCGTAACTCCCAAATGGATTGCCCGATTTTGATCCAGTTTTATTTGTTTGAAAGCTATACGAGATCAGGATAGTACTAAGCTATAATTTATAAATATTTACGGGGTGTTATAAGTTTGACGTATGTGTCTTGTCTATGAAATTCTAAATGTTCGAATGATGTAAAATTTGGTATACTGTGCTACTTCGTTGGTATTTTCCATGACATGGTAACCTTGATTTTGTGCTATTCTGAGTCTATGTGAGGTTTACGAGAAAGCGGTAAATATATCAATTAATAAGACTATTATAAATTGTAATAAATAATGTATGTGAATGTCTTGGGAATAAAAATAGAAAAAGTCATGATTATTTATAATTATAGGGTTCATGCATTATTCTTTGTTTAGATCGTGAGACTCCATGCATTTGAATACTAGATTACTCTGTAGTTATACTTTAAAAAAAAAGTGTTACGATAAAATTAGTGTGTGTTAAATAATGTATGGAAAAAATAATGTCAGCTTTAAAAAAAAGTTGTTATTCGTTTTCTCTGTACTTACAGGGACCCGTGTTTTCTGCGAGAAAGAATACAATACATGAAGACAATTTTTATATAGTGTTTCAAGAGTGTTTTATGTTATATACATTTCAATATGATATTATATTAAAATATGGTGCGAAAGTACTTTGCAAAATTGAAACAAACACAATATATTATAATATAATATATTATGTATGACCGAGGAAATATAAATTGGGATTCCTAAATTGGCTGGTCAAAATTTGAACCCGTTTATTTATTGTTCTTAGGGCCTAGTGCAAGTTTCACTCTATCAAACGCGTCGAACGCGTAAATGTCAATTTGTATGGGAATGTAGCGAACGTGTAGAGCTGCTTCAATCCCATACAAATTGACGTTTACGCGTTCGACGCGTTTGATAGAGTAAAACTCGCACTAGGCCCTCTTACCCCAAGGCCACGAAACTAACGTTTGAGCAAAACCTGCCGCGAAATGGACGTGGAGTGTGGACCTACATATAATTATTTGTACGTACTGTTAGCGTTTGCTATTTATGTCGACGGAAGTATAGTATAAAGTACTCTGTCACATTACAATATCGTTGACATTGATTTGACGTTAGAACATAAAGTACATTGATATTGACATTGATGTGACGTTTCAAAAAGATTCATTCATTAGGTGGTATGAGATTGAAAGGGTATCAGTCAGCTGAAGAGAGGTCGATGTCGTATGTCCACGCACCTTATAGTTTGAATTGTAGTTATTGTGTATCGGTCGGTCAATAAAAGTATTGGGACTCAACATAAAGTGGTTTTAATTAATGTACCCGAAGTATAGAGAGTTAATAATACAAAATAATAATCTTTTTAAATTCGCATATTTCAATGTTCATTTCATTGCTTTGCACATTTTCGGCGTGATAATGATCTTAAAAAGATAATCATTTATTTTTGAAATTCGCTTCGAGCGTTGCTTTCGTGGCCCAGGGATTAAGGTGCAACGCTATGTATCTAATCCAACAAAATTTATTTTAGAGCTCACTTGTTTATTTTATTGTTGATAAACATAATTTTTTAATTAGCAACAATTGATGAGAAGCTGTGAACAGCTTAGAAATATTCCAACTATTGACGATACATTGTTATTACAGATGTTTATAAAGCACATTGTAAAGAGAAAAATAAATAACAGTTACTTCGAACCAAAAGCGGTAGGGACAAAGTTTTTAAGCAGAAAAAGCGGCAAAATTGCTTGACCCTAGCAACGTCTTAGCGTCGAGTAAACATAGAATTACTTTTAATAAGTTTTTTTTTTTTTTTTAATAAAATATGAAATAATCAGTAAAATACACACCGGCTAACTGTGAAATGTTGTCCGCTGAACCAAATCTATTCGATCTTGAGAATAAATGAGCAAACTCTCTAGGGGCGGCCATAACACTGCCACCCAAACCGGTGATGCCATCGCGTATGTTACCTCCTACATTTCTGCAATGTAAAACATTAGGTACTATTAATATATTTGAATTTAATATAAATTAAAACTGGATTCTTTTTTTTTTTACTTATAAAAAGAAAAAAAAGGAGTTAATTATTAGTCAACAAATTACGACGGATTTTTTTTTTCTAAAGATAAAATTGGCAGTCAGGCTGACGATCCACTTGATGGTGGGTGGCCACTGACTACCATCGTCCATAACAAAGGTAACGCCATAGGTGCTGCAAGAGCGCTGCCAGACCTTAAAAGAATTACGGATAAGGGATAAGAAAGGGATGGGGTAATGGGCTGTGGCCATCCCTCACTCACCGAAACAACAGCACACATGCTGTTATTTCACGGTGGTATAATATGAGGGGGTGGTTACTGCCCAAAATGACTGCGAAAACGCAGTGCGCCCTGCCACTACTTACAATAAAGTTGTAGTAAAATAAATTAACTAATAATAAACTAACCCAATAAACTACAGAAATTTTACTTTAATTTCGCGTAGTGTGGTGTAGTTTATTGCATAGTCAAAATCTCTTACTTGAGTCCTTGTCCCATGTCTCGTAAAACCTCCCTAGGTTGTCTGTGAGCCTGACCACTGGTGCCATGTTGCTGAAATTATAAAAATTAAATCATGTGCTTTAAATGGGGATATTGTGAAATCTTACACAATATATCGACGGTCCCTACGTACACTATCGAAAATGAGAAATATGCACCTTTTTGCAAGGTTTTTTTTTTCTTATCAGTAGCAGGTTAGTATGTTCCGAGAAATGTGCCCAATATTTTGTTTGCAGATGAGTCGAACAATTTCCTTGTGATGAACGCCTATGTGTGGAATAATTTGGCTTATGATATAGTGGATAACATAAATAAATCTTCGGCGATAAAAAGTTGAAAATTCACTAATATTCTTCGTTTTTATGCATTAGGAGTATTTCGAATTTTGAATTTGTTGAAATTGAATTTGAATTGAATTTTTTAAATTCAAATTGAAATTTAAAAAAAAATGTTGAAGACCTCTGAGACACGTCAATTATTGTTTTGACATTAGATACAAATGACGTCTCCCAGACGTCTTCGTATGTCAAGGGGTTGTTGAGATAGCTTTAGGTAAGTTTTTAATTTTACCTCCCAACTCTTGATCCTCTTATTGTAGCCCTCCAGTTTCTTCTGCAACTGTGCTATGCACAATGCACTCTTCTGATTTTTCTTCTCGAAAACCGCTTTGATACGCTGCAGTTGTTGTTTATCGGCGTTGGCCGCTAACTTGAGATACTCGTTCACATTATCTGTGGAGGAAGAAATATTTTCAAATTAGGAATGTTAATAAATGGGCACATTTTATTAACATTCCAATGTCAACATTAAAACTGACAAAGAAATAAAGAAAGCACTTATATGACAATTAGATCCTGTCTTAGGACAATTACATAAAAAAAGTCATTTTATTTTGTACCAATACAGACGTTTTACAATATAAACTTTATTAATCTATTTTTTTTTATTTTATTAATATGAATGTATATTTTTTTATAAAGTAAATGTAATTGAAAATTGTAATTTAATGACAGTAAACGGCCTGTGGGGGTGGCGTGAGCCCTGGGGAAACAAAAAAAAGGGGAAAAAAAACCTCTCACAACACTGATGATTCTAACTACCAATTTAATTATATACTTTTGATGTAAAATTAATTATTAGTATTAATTTCATCACAAAATTATAGCTATGACATCAAAGGCATTTACATTTACAATCAAAGTCGATACTATATTTACAATCAAAGTATACTAGACTTACCATCCCTTATAGTCTGCTCCAGTCTTATAAGATCCTTGGTCCGTTCCACTTTGCTGTTGAGGTGTGCTATGGCCGTCAAAGCCTTCGTTGAAGTCACACCTGCGCTACCGTCCACGTCATCTGTATTATATTCATTGTAATCTTTGTAATCGAACCATACAGGACATACATCTTCGTACATGTTTACAACTAAACCTTTACTATCGTTAAACACGTGTATGAACATTTTTTTTAACTTTAATTAATCAATAAAGCAAAAACTCAAATAAATTAAAAAGTTCACAGTTTTAGTTTTAATATGAAAATTTTCATTAAAAAATAAAAACAATACACAAAATACGTTAAATTGTTTGTCGATCAAACACAACTTGGCTTGACTTGTTCGAGTAAAATGTAGTGATTAACTAATTTAAAAGGAAAATAAAGTCAATTAACATGTTGTGGTGACAAATAACATTTAAACAAATCATTTATTAAATTGTTTGTAGGAATTACTAATTTATTTGTGCGGTAATTATGCCCCCGATATGGTAATTTGTTCTAATTTTATGTCAAGATTTTGTTATTAAAAAAATAACTAGAAAAAAAAAGAGTAAGCTCTCAGTAGCTCCTCTATATTGAAAATATTGACGACCTTTTCGGAATATCACTGGCCGTTTTCTATTTTTATTGGAAACTAGGTTTCGCCCGCGACTTCGTCCGCGTCCGATCGCTACCAAACTTCACAGGATTACCCGCTGGACTAAACTGAAGATTGTCTGAAAATTTCATCAAAATTGGTTCAGCGGTTTTGGAGTCCATACATACATACCTACATACATACATACATACACACTTTGCCTTTTATATATATAGATAGATTACTGTGTTCTTTTATAATTGTCAACAGAGGTGTCGGTAACAGCGTCGAGAGTTCAATGGTTTTTTCCCATCCCAAAATTTTCCAACGCGCCTGTAGAAGTTTTCACTTCAAAAAAAAAAAATCTATATATACAAAGCTTATACAAGTAGTTATATACATAATATTTTTATACAAAGCAGTCGTGAAATAAACGGTTTAAATATAGGGAAGTCTGTGCATAACAAGCGGTGATATTAATTCAGGTTGCATTAATTACATATTAAAATTTTCCTGTTATTGTATTGTAATTATAATTTAATAATGCTTTATACAATACCTTGAATCGTATAGTCCCCGTCTTGACCTAAAACAATAAAACATTGTTTTTAGCAACATTTTGCAAATGTGTAGATAGATAGATTTATTTTAAGGCATGGAAACCGATAATCGATAAAATCGGTCTGTTTCGAATAACGATAAATATCGACAGAATGGTTCACAAACATACTAATTACAGGAAAAATGTGGTGTAATTAGGACGATAACGCACAGATCATAAAGTTAAAATTTCATTGACAAAAAAAAGTAATTAATATGATTGTAAAGTGTAAGTCTATCGAATTGTAGATGTCTGGAGGCTGGCGAAAAACGTGTAAATCCACTACTGATTAGATTTCAATGAAAAAGAAAATAGCAGAACAGCACATAAACTAAAGTCTATATCAAGCTGAAAAAAGTTGTTCACAAAAGACGAAATATTATAGCCCATTCATACAAAATATATATCTTTAGCTATTCCTATTTACATTCAACATCGACTAATGCACGGTCGCTGAGTAGGAAGAATTTCGCACATCACACTGTTACTACCTGTCTCTGTTGCTCCCGTGTAAATATATTGCCGTCGCGCTCACACAAGTGTAATGATCGAACGGCGTGCGAGCGAAACGGTAATATATTTACGCGGGAGCGACAGAGATAGGTAGTAACAGTGTAATGCGCTCGCACAGGTGTAATGATCGAACGGCGTGCGAGCGAGACGGTAATATATTTACGCGGGAGCGACAGAGACGGATAGTAACAGTGTAATGTACGAAATTCTTCCTGCTCAGCGACCGTGCTTTAGCATGATTTATTTGTACTATTTGCTGTCCTGTGAATAAGTAGGTGCTGATAAGTAAATTAATTTTCTTACTTCTGTACGCTGGCGAGCCATATTCATCGGCCGATGAAAGAGTGTAGGATACGTTCGGACTGTAGACGGAGCTCGCATAATCCACTGGCGCTATAAGACCGGACATCATCTTCTTGTGGCGAATCTTCCAAACTGTAATGAAGTTAGATTAATGGTTCAATAAAATAATAATAAATAACTTTACATATTAATAAGAATTTCAATTAAGACCGCACTTTTCTATTAAAATCATTCTTAATTGTTAATTTATTTTGGAAAAAATCATTATTACAGATATTTCTAGTAAATTATTTTTTCTTAAATAATGGTCTTAAATTGATAATATCGGTCATAAACATGCAAAATTACAAATAAATCCCAGGTTAGTTTAGTCAGACTATATAAGTATATTTGAAGAAAAAATCGCTGTGTGTCCTCTGCCTGATATATTAATTGTAGGTAGGTATATATCAGAACTCGCCCTAGTAAAAAAACTAAACCAACTTTATGTGAAATTATCTTTCAATGTAGTGTATTTCTTCGTGTCGCCAGAAAGTGAACAAAAATCATATTATATCGTTCTTAATTGCATTCATACATCGACATTCATAACCGATTGCGGTATTGTCAGGTCATCGGTCTGTCGTCAAATCTATCACTGTGCGGATAGAATATCAATTATAAAAGTTAATAATATAAATTATAAATGTATGTTACATCGTATCGCAACTACTATTGATTGAAAAGGTTGAAACAAGAGTAGCACTAAACTAGCTTCATTATTTATGAGTATAACCGTGACATGCTAACATTAAATCGATACGTACGTTGATATACAACAGACAAAGCCTATAAATAATACATCGACTGCACATTGCATAAATATTTTTAAAAAGAACTATTTATTCACGCTTTCATAACAATATATATATATATATATATATATATTATTTTTAAGGCCTCGCCTTAAAAACTTAGCAGAAAAGCGTTATTTTCGTCGCCTAATTTGACTTTTTAGAGTTAAATTAAAACTTAAAAAAAAAACAAAAAATTAAATTTTCTGAGGAAAAAAAATTGTATTTTACTTCCCAAAAAAAACCCTTCTGTGGCCAGTAATAATTTTTTTTAGCGACAACTACATTTGTTTTTAAGCTTATTAATTAAGTTCTGTAGTGAAGGTTGCTTTTATTTATTTATTTATTTTTTCATAATTTACACAATATATAAGAAATACCTTCCAATTTTAGTGACATTTTCAATGGAAATTCAAAGAAATAAATAGTGTTATCGAGTGCTTGAAAAAACTTGACATAACAAAATATCTGGATTATTCGCGATATTCTGTATAATTATATTCAACATCCGATTCATTAACAAAACATTAACAATACTTCATGCATAGTATGATACGAGTCACGATGACAAAGTAATTGCCAATCTAATGAGGGAGAATATTATACCTTTTCATAATATTTTCATGATCAAATTACTATAAATGGCAGTGTAATGGTCAATTAAAATCATTGAATTAAATAACAGCAAGAACTTAAATATATGATATGGACACTCAATTGGATTCTGTTGGCACTCGGTTGTACTACTTAAGGCAGTCGTCCCACCCCCGGCGAGCAAGCGACTAACTATCAACTATTTTTTCGCTCAAGAAACGTACAATAAGATATACATTTCGTATGAACAACAGAGATGCATATATTAATAGTTGATCGCTGACTGTTTACACAGCCGGCAAGGACTCGCTCCACTAGTTCGTCACTGGGCGAGCACATACTCCACTCGTTCGTCGCTGAGCGACAAGAACTGTCAAAGATAGGGTACTTGATGCTGGCTTGGCGATCAGGACTCGCCGAGATACCATTCAACGCAGCGGTTATATCTTCCAAGCTGCGTCTTTCTCGTCTAATTGTTTATAAAGAGGGGTTATTTTTATTGTGTCCCAACTAACTCCTCTTTATTTCGTCGAGAACACGTACGTAGCTTGCTCAGGACTAACCGGCTAGCCGCCCCGAGCGAGTGGCCCGAGTAATAGCCCGTCGCACAAGAACACTCGCTTATAGCCGAACGACAAAACTATCGAAATTACACACTCGCTTCTCGCTGCTCGTCAACTCGTTTCTAATTTCTAGCTTTAATCTCTACTTTTTCATCGTCGGCGGTGGGACAACTGCCTTACGGAATTATACTTACTCCCTGGACGAGTTTCCAGTTGTGTTGGCTGATAGCGGACTGTTGCCAAGATCCCTAGAGTGCGACTTGACATGGTGAGGGCCACGCTCGCCGTGTCTTGACGAAGAACTTGACGAGGGTTCCTGAAATAAGTGTTATTTACACTTTAAACTCTGAAATACCTGTTTCAGTTGATTTCTTTTCTTTTATGTATTAAGTATTTAGGTGTTTATAGTGGTCATGAAACTACCAAATTCAATTAAGCTAAAGGTAAAATTGACATAGTTGACCCTGGTCTAGGTGGCCAACCCAGACCAGAATCAATTAAGAAAAGTTCTATTCCAAAGATGGCCCTGCTGATAATCGGATCTGAGACCACCCGAGTTAGAACCCTATAACAAGCCAATGCCAAGCCAAACCTTAAACACTCGAATAATGAGCTCGTCAAATTTCTAAATCATATTTTCTCTAGTACACAAAGTTTATGCTAAGCAACATCATTTTATTTTGTCTTTATAGCCAAAATAAAATGTGGACTTTTGTGGACTCTAAAGGTCAGTACACACAGCTTAGTGAGTGCGCGCAAGTGGTGTAGGCGGCTTCGCGCTGCGCCGCGCAACTTATCTTTGAATCTTTGAATTGTGTACCTTTTAGTGTAGCAAATAAGTTCTATATTCTATTGCTATCTTAAAAGTGCGTGCCGCGGCGCTTTCCGATGTGAACTCACTTTAGACTGTTTAATTAATGATGATTATAACGTACAGCAAACGTGCTATACGTTTGCTGTTGTGTTTCGGTGAGTAAGGAATGCCGGAGCCCAATCCCTCATCCTTAATCCAACTGTAGTCGGCAGCGTACTTGCAACACCTGTGGCGATGCTTGTGTTAGCCACCTAGCATCAAATGGACCGTCAGCATGTCTGCCGACCTTAACATTAAAAGAAACCTATTTAAAAAAACCACAATGTGCATACAGCCTCAGTTTACTGCAAGATGTTTTTCAGCACTAAAAAGCAAGTGATTCACACAGTATCGTTATTACCCCCATAAACTTATATCGTCCCCATTGAGTACAAACGTTGGTGAAGTGTGAGGCAATATTTGGAGAGCGTTTATCCGTGTCACATCACATCACACGCCAGCCATGGCCCAAGCGCGAAAACCATTAAGCACTTAAATTGTTCCGGACCATTCACTGGTCAAATTCGTCGGTCAAAGTCGAGAGCTCGATTCACATGTTATTATCGGAAGAGCGCGTGGGTTAAGCGGCTTATTTTTGTCTCTAGTCAAATTGAACGAGATCATATCAAAGAACCATGGAAATACAGTGGAGAATGGGAAAAGTGAAGAACTTGAAGAGCAGAAAATAGAAAAATCTTATTTTTTTTAAAATTATTTTAAAGAAAAACATAGTCTTCGAAAGTTGTAACATGTTATGAAGCCAAAATGAAACTTTTAGTTTCCTTTTCTTTTTTATTACATGATCACTACTTAATGGTAGGTGGCTACCTGAGAACACATTCAACAACAGGGAGATGCTGTAGAACCTGCAAGAATATATTTACACCATGCTTGAACATATTATATTGTAGCTGGAATATCATATTCCAATATTCATATATTGTACCTCATATGGGAATTGTGTATATGAAATGAGTAATAAACTCTTAATGCCAACAACCTTTTCGTATACACTCTTCGGTTGAGTTTCAGGAGCTGACAGAAAGCTAACTAGATTTCCGATTTTTTTCTGACGCCTATATTAAAGTAAAAGGTATGCAGTGTTTAGTAAAGGCCCGATTTTATTTTGTCTTATACGTGATATAAACAGTGATAACCAAGTATAAGGAACGTTCGGCTACCTATCGACTAAATACTCAAATTTATCGTAACGTTAATACTCGCAAACTGGACTTAAATAGATCTTACGCTACTGCGTACGGTCATTTGACGCCATCATTCAATTCCCTTTTGATTTTAACTGTGATTTGAATCGAGGCATGCGGAGGCCGCCCACGGTAAGATATAAATTGAGAGTCGTTCGCAGTACCAAATACGTACCACACATTGTAAAGAAACATTTCTTGAGATAGATTATAGATTAGGAACGCAAAGAAAAAATAGAAGAAAAAAATTAAGGAAATGCAGTCACGCAAAATAAGGAAATTAACTAACACAAAACAAGGAAAATAATAAGGAAATGAACTTGACGAGTCCGTTGGACGAATGGTTAGGGTGCTTGCCTTAATGCACTTTTCCAGGGGTTCTGGTTGTGGGTTCGATTCCCGGCTGGGTCAACTTGTCAAAGTTATTTCTGGTCTGCATATGGAAAGTAGTGGCAGGGCACACTGCGTTTCGCAGTCACATGGGCAGCCCTTCTGACAGTAACCACCCCCTTACAGAACCTATTGTTAGCTCTTTTGTTTCGGTGAACGAGTGAGTGATGCCAGAGCCAACTTCCCTTTTTCAATCATTTATCTTCAATTCCACTATAGTCGGCATCGCACTTGCAGCATTTGTGGCGATGCTCGTTTTAGACGCGACGGTAGCCACCTAGTAAGTGGATCGTTAGCATGTCTGTCGAGCTAAATATATATAAAAAAAAAACTAACACAATAAGGAAAAAGAAACTAGCATATAATAAGGAAATGAACTCACACTGACAACGTGGTGTACACTCGACGGAGATTGAACCCTGGACCTGATGACAGCGTCATCGGTCACAGCCGGGTCTCTCGTCAACTCCGAAGTAGACGGCGACTGACTCCGACTGGAGCCTTTACTGTGACCGTGGCCGACATGTAACGTATCCATTGCCGTGCCAATATAACCTCCAAACGGGAAGCGGTTCAACGAAAGCTTACATGTATTTATCACAATACAAAATATCACAAAAGCTATAACGTAAATGTGATCACAGACATAAAAAAGGAACTCGCTTTTTGCGCTTATTGCTTTCCGGGTGGTATGCGATTCATAATATTACATTATTTGAGTTTGTACGATTCGCCAGCGACGTCTCCATGCCTTTAGCGTTTATCTGAAAAGAGGAGACAAATGTTAAGAGCAGGCTCCACGAATAAAATTCCTACGCTCGCTCCGCCCACGTCCCGCCACCCGAGAGTTACAAGTTGCTCGGCGGCTCTCTAGGATTTTTTTTAATATATCGCAAGATACAGCTTACGTAAGGTTGAATATTGCGTACATTATTTGAAGCATGATTTGGTGTGCACTAGCTCGGAACTAAACAACGTAAGTCTCAAAATTGTTTTCGTTAATTATAGGAGTAAAAATAAACCTAAGTTTATTTTATTTTGACAATCACTGGTAAACAATATTTCCTTGCTACGAGAAGTTTTTTGGCGATATAACTCAAGCCGTTTAGTAGAAAAATGTAATATTCTCCGGAAAAGGCGTCGATTTCGATAAAAAAATGTATCGAATGAAAATCACCTAATTATGTTTCTGACTTGATAATCTACAGATAAAGGTCTCAAAATATATATATGTAAATTCCACATTGATCAGATATGTGGTTGACTCAGCACATTTATTTAAAGTTCCCTTAGTTTCATAGAGCCTGGCCTTAATGAAAGTTTTTTGCGTCAGGGCTGCAATGCTTGATTACCAGCACCACATTACACAAAGTTTTTAGAACAAAAGATTTCCTTTGACAAGGTTTAGCTTTAGTAACGTATGCTAGAATGAATTTAAAGGGTGAGGTCCCCCGTGATTACGACGCGAAAAATCAATGTGTACACGCTTTTACAGCCTGTACACATTAGGCGTTTTGAAGCGCGCGCTTTGCTAACGCGCGCTTTGAGAACTATGAACTAGTAGTAGAATTTAAAGGGTGAGGTCCCCCGTGATTACGACGCGAAAAATCTATGTGTACACGCTTTTACAGCCTGTACACATTAGGCGTTTTGAAGCGCGCGCTTTGCTAACGCGCGCTTTGAGAACTATGAAGTTCTAGTACGGTGTACACATTATACAACGCGCGCGTTCTCAGTTTTCTGCTCAAGCGCACGTTGAGCGCCCGTACGGGCGCTTCGAGATACATGGTGTCGCCATTTGGTTGTACATTTGAACGCGCGTTTTCGTGTAGCGTGGACACACAATGTACTAAAATCGAGATTGATTGCGCTGCGCGCCCGCTCCGCTCCGAATCCGCAACCGCAACCCCAAACCTCGCAACCCGCTCCGCAAAGCTCGCAAACCGCTAGTATGATAACGCCCATATGTTTACCACTACTTGCAAGACAAGCCACAGCCAACTATGATAAGTTCTTTTCCAAAAGGGGCTCAGCCGGGAATTTGGCTTTTATTTTTGATTTTGTAATTATTTTCTTTTTAATTAAATAAATTTTATTATAAAATAAAAATGTAATGGATTAATGTGTATTGGATTCTAATATGTTCTCAAAAATAAATATTACCTTTATAAAATGTCCGTCTGTATGTTAAACTATAAAAACCAATCACGATTTAAAAGTCATCGGATGTTTTATAGAGGGGCCTTCACTTCAGTCGGTAAAACGGCTATGTTTGTTTACGTTTCAGTGACGTTGCTATCCAGAACAAAGTGACTGACTGCGTGCCAAATGCCAGTAAGCTAGAAATTATTGACTTGAGCCAATTTTTGTTCGACCAATAGATGATTAAAAATTCACGCTTTGCTAGCGTGCAAGTATTTAATAGGTATTGAGAAATTGCTTGCCCTTACTATATTTCAATAAAATTAATAAATAAAAGAAAACAAATGCATTCAATGGAGCAACAAGAGAAAGTTTTCATTCTGCCATCAAGATCCATAGGGCTAAGATTTGTTTTTTTTTTTTTTGTAACTAATAAACTCAAAAGCTACTAGACATATTTTAAAAATTCTTTCCACTGTAGAAAGCTGCATTATTAGCAACTATATCAAAAGTTATGCGGACGCAACTACGAGTATATGTTTCGTAAAAAAAATATCTAACTGATGGTGAAAACAGCATTAAAATGAGTTGCGTGGTTTAGCGGATATATTACAGACAGACAGACGCCGAAAGCGACTTTTTTTATGCTATGCAGAGACTAGATTAGTTAAATAAACCAAAACATTGAAGTATTTATAAAATAATATATTAAAATAACACACTTATTGAATCATTAAACGACTCGGTCATTAATTGAAGTTATCGTTGGATCTATATCATAAAACTTTTATGGGATAGTTAAAACTTTATCGATGCTTTGCTACTGATTGACTAAGCGGCATTGGAATGGAAGAACGGTTATATAGATTGCAAATATTGAATTTCATAAGTTAAGAACGCAACCATTTAAACGTCACTAAAATACCTGAAACTATACAGTCTATCAGAAGAATATATAAATATGACTGACGCACATTGACCTAATCTATCTTTTTCTACAATATATAAATATTTATTGACTTGAAATTTTCGTTTACACAACATTCAATTTTGGAACTGCTTTTGGAACTTCGGAATAAAAAATGAATCCTACTTATTATTCCAAAGTTCCAACGGAAACGAAAAAACGAACGAAAAAAAAGCACAGTCAGCTAGAGCCGCACCAGAATATTCCAAATTTCGTTATTAAGTTAGAAATAAGTGAGTATATGGAAAACATCGCGATGAAACTTACGTTTGCGAGAAGACTTCCAATTTGCAGTAGACTATTAAACCTAATAACCCGAAACCTCTGAATGTTGCGAGAAATTTCAGAGAATATGTTTGATGACATGTTGACGTCAACATGTTTGATGTTTGAGATGAAATAATAAGTTTGATGAGCATTTTACGCTTCCTCCCAACCTCTGATCAAAGATTTTAAAAAAAGAAGCCAAAGATCATTTAAAAGAATTGCTAAATCTCAGGGCCCTTCTCGTGTGAACGTCCGGTTTGGGGTTGAGGAAAGTGAACTCTGTATATACGCTCTCGAGGGCTACGTAAGTACAACGACCTTGCTGTTGACGTCACCTCCATCGTGACCCTTTCAGGCTCACAGTAATACAATATTTATATGTATATTCATTCTTTTTAATCAGTACATAGACGCGTTATATTAGGGGTTAAAGTATGAAATTGCCGATTTGTACTGAAAAATAAAAATTCGTTTTTTTTTTAATTTAACATATTTATTTAATCAAAATAATTACCATTATTATCTATACATTGCTGCCATCTAATAGGAAGCTCATTTATGCCTTTGCGATAGAACTCTGGTGATCTAGATTCGACCAACTGTGTGAAAGCATTTTGCACTGCCTCCTGAGAAGAAAACTTTTTATAACGCAGAAAATTGTCCAAATCACGAAAAAAATGGTAGTCCGTTGGAGCAAGGTCTGGCGAATACGGAGGGGGAGGGTGACGAATGGTTTCTAATTGCAGTTCCTGTAGAGTTAAAACGGTTTCTCGTGAGGTCTCGCGTTATCATGGAGCAATAATGGTGAAGATCGATTCATAAGTCGGGGCTGTTTCACTGCTAGTTTCGCTATCATTGTTCGGAGTTCGGCGCAGTAGACATCTGCCGTTATTGCTTGACCAGATCGGAGAAAGCTATAGTGAATAACACCACGCTGAGACCACCAAACAGTTACCATTACCTTTTTATTGGTAAGCTTTGCTTTTTTGCTTTAGGACACTGTTGCGGCGTTTGACCTGGGGTCAGCCATTGCATTTTCCGCTTACGATTATCGTAAAGAATCCATTTTTCATCACATGTCACAATTCGATGCAATATTCCTTCATTTCTGTATCGATTCAACAAGGCAACGCAAGTTTCAACACGCGTTTCTTTCTGCAGATCAGTCAAATCATGAGGCACCCATTTTTCATATTTTTTTATTTTATTGATTTGACGCAAATGAGTCAATATTGTTGGTAAGGTAACGTTAAACCATGCCGCTAATTCCTGGGTAGTTTGGCTCGGATCGGCTTCCACCATCTCTTTCAAATCATTGTTATTCACCTGTGTGGGCGGTCTTCCACGTGGTTCGTTCTTCAAATCGAAGTTTCCATCACGAAAGCGTTTAAACCAAAATCGCACAGTGCGTTCATTAGCAGTCCCCTCTCCAAACGCAACATTAATATTGCGAGCTGTTTCTGCCGCGTTAGTTCCGCGTCGGAACTCGTATTCAAAAATCACACGAATTTTCGAAGTATCCATCTTTATTGTCTAAGCTGAATAAAAAAAACAACTGAAAGTTGATAATCGAATGTTGCACATTTTTTAAAAGAAGAACTACATAGGTACCGTATGAAAAAAGTTTCACTCAAAAATCTCAAACCATTAAGGTTCTATGTCAATTCGAAGTACCTATTACAATAAAACGGCAATTTCATACTTTAACCCCTATTATTAAATTGTAATAACCATTTTTACAATAATAACAACTGTTTAGCACTGTACGTAACGTACATATATACAAGAAATTGTGTGAAGAAAACTAGAAATATTGTAGTTTTATCATAAACATTATTAAAATATTATACATTAAGGCGCGATTTCACCATACTCTGTTAGTATTTAACATCGATGTTAAGTCATTTAGCGCTGTCACTTGCATACTGTAAACGTCTCTTAAATGACTTAACAGCGATGTCAAATACTAACAGAGTATGGTGAAATCGCGCCTAAAGGCTATACAAACAAATTAAAAGGATCATGCACATTGGTGGTGCAAGAACGGTTTCGGTTTCAAGAAGGGATGGAAAACGAAACACACTACCAAGATATTTAACGAGACTAAACTCTGATAAAAGTTTGCATTAAAAATATGACATTTTAAGTTGGCTTAAAATTTTAGTTAATTTTTAGTGTATCCTTGAATTCATTGCTTTAACATAATACATAATTCTTTGTTGTTATTACCTTTTGATATATTAACTGTTGGAACTGATTTTTGTAATGGTTATGATGAAGGCGAAAAATCCGTCAACCGAAAACAAATGCTTCCGTTTGGATCTTAAATGCAAAAATTTTCACATCATGTATGTAACTCCTTGTTTCATATTAATTGAAATTGAAAAAGTTGAATGATACATGTTATAATTTTTATTGAAGATGTATTATTGCAGGACACTTCATCATATTACAAACTTATTGAAAGCATATAGGTATCAATCACGCTGGTTGGTTCTATTGTGGAACATAGACGTCTATCATAATTTGACCTACATTCACTTTGTCTGACCTCTGACGTCTGACGTAAAACCTTTGTCCGTGCATTATGTGTGTAACGGTATCGGCAAATTACAAGCAAGCCATGAAAGATAATCCTTGATAGCTATTGTGTTACAATACTTTAATTATTACATCGATATTATATTCATTACTAGCTATTGATTGCGGCTTTACTCGCGCCATCTCTCGATAAGAAGTAAAATTATGTTAATAAATGAAATTGGAGGTTATCCAGCGATGATTCGCATGGTAATCAGTGTCTTTTTTCTATTTATTCACCTTGCAGTTTAAAGAGAAGAGTAACTAACTGCTTTTCGCATTTAGTCCTATACGCGCACAATTTTTTAAAAATAATGTTTATAATAATTTATAGTTAAAAATCTTAAAAAGTTGCTTTGGCAATTACAATGCTGGCTGGCATCCATCGTATGTGTCTGATGCTGACATTAAATTGCTCGTACGGGCGTACGTGCCACTTTCAAAAATAAATTTCGTATGGAATCGCATGCTTTGTATTTTTCGACCTGAGGCAATAGCAACGCAACGCACCAAACGACCATACCCCGGATACGATAACAGGGCACAGCGCAACGATCGGTGCCAGCCAATGCTTTGCATCTGCACCAATTTCCCTTAGATAACCAATTGGGTCGTGTTTTATGTCCGTTTGCGCGATACAAAATCAAACGGACCACATAATTATTAAGCAACCAACATTACTCACGTTTTATTGTGTAGGTGACAATCTAAATCCTCTCGTTAGTTTCGCTCCCGGATATATATAGTTCGAATTACGTTCGATATTTAAGACCTTATCTAACTGTTGTTATAAATCAAGTAACAACTAGAAGCAAGATTAAATTTTGAGATAGGATTGTATGGCCGATCAATGGCCAAGTCCGAAATTGTGAGGGGCATTTTTGACTTCTGTACCTGATAATTGGTAATGGCAATAGAGCTCACTGGATGAACTAGGCATTACGTTCGATAATTAAAACCCTACCTCTAACTCTAGTTATAAATTAAGTAACAACTAGAAGCAAGATTAATTTTTAAGATAATATTATATCATATACAACGTCATTAACAGACAAAGAATTATTATCAAAGTTCCATTGTTTAGTCTATGTTCAATTCCTAGAGTGTGTGATATGTCATGCGAGTCGCACATTAGATATTTTTTAATATTCCGAAGCAGATTGATAACATAGTTAGACTTCATAAACAAATACCTACTTTGCCATAGTAAACGTTCCTTAACATGGTTCTATGTTTGGAACTGTGCATGACTAAAGATGATTTGTTTATTGTAGTGTCTGTACTGGGATATCTCACAGGCCGTGCACGCACTCAGCGGACATTTATGGAGCTGTTTTATTATTAATTTTGTAATTATATTCGATTTTTATAAAAGAGAACTAAAATATGACGTTGCGCGATATAGACAAATAATAAATTAGACACCATATTACTACAGTCCAAAGCACGAAAATTACTGACCTTGAGTACAATTAAAAATTACATCTCAAGTAATAAAACATTGCAATGGGCTAGGTTAATTGCTCAAATTGCTATTAAATGTCAACATAATGGTCTAAAAACATGGTGTACAAAGTTAGAAAACGATGAATACATTAATAAATAATCTAATATATATGAATTTAAAATAATAATACTGACTTTAAAGTTAAATACTGAGGTCATTTAACTTTAAACTACGTTAAATACTGACGTTATTATTCTTTAAACTATGTTAAATGTGTAGTTTTAAGAATATATTTATTATCCTGTACTAGCTGGCGCCCATGACTTAGTCCGCCTTAAAAAATAAAAAATATAACGTCTGAGACAATATACGACATCTTTATCACTATGATGACGGTGGCGCCGCCACGGCACCCAATTTGAATTTTTGTATTTTTGTGTTTGTTTATTTGTTTGAATAAACTAAAAAACTACTGGACCGATTTTAAAAATTATTCCACCTAGGTATAGAACACTACATTATCAGCGAATAACATAGGCTATATTTTATAGTTACGCGAATGAAGTCGTGTGCATCCGCGTTATTTATATTTTTAGACGATCCTTCGGAAACCTAACCCTTTTTCAGGATAAAAACTATCTTATATGTAATAAACTATATGTGTACCACATTTTTGTCCAAATCCGTTCAGTAGTTTTCACGTGAAAGAGTTACAAACATACATCCATACGATACGTCAATCCATCCGTACAAATTTTCGCGTTTATAATATTAGTAGGATACATGTCCCACGAAAAAGTTTTATTAAACGAACTGGGAATTCAACATACGGGAATCTAACTTTCAGAGAATTCAACAAACGAAATCAAGTTAATGGTCCTGAATGGAATTCACGATCAGTCAAGAAATCCTAAGAATACGTATATGGATACCGTGGAGTTGAGATGGTTATGTAATTTATTTTTTAACCAATTTTGAACACGTATTCATGCAGAGAATGTTCTCTTAAATATGCGTTCCTTTACATTCTTTGTTATTCAAACATGTCAGTGTCTACGTCAAACAATACAGCCATCGACATCAACTGTAATTATCAACAATTAACACAGATATGTCATTCAAATGTGACACGGCAATAGATGGCGTCGAACAAAATTAAATTAATACAAATTTTAGTGTTATTTCGAAAAGAGTATTTACGAGGTTTCTTATATGATTCTTCCTCGTTATAATCTGACTATTAAAAACAGACATAAGGGAACATGTTCCGACCTTGCCGGTATTTTGTAAGGGGATGGTAACTGCCATCAAACAGGCTGCCAAGTTTAAGGACTGCTGGACGCAATGTTCCCAGCTAATACTGACATCTTTCATCCCAAGTGAAAATACCACCAAGAATGAAAAGAACCCTTTCTCTTAGCTTTAAGATTGCTATAATAATTATTATTTTAAAAGGTTAAGATATGGTTAAAAAAATATTAAAGCAATATGGTTGCCAGTAATTAGCGATAAATAGATAATCATGTTCACGAGAAATTACAAAACCACTGACTCATAACCACTAACTATTAATGATAAAACATTGTACAAATGTTTTCAAATGTTTTAACACTTAAGAAAAAGGGGCGCGGACGAAGTCGAAGGCAAAAGCTAGTAAATAAATCTATATATAGGTAAAAAAAAAACAAAGTCATGTTAGTTACACCATTTACCTATAACTACAGAACGGCTGTCGAATTTGTCTCCGCCCCGAATAGCAGAGTAACTATTAAAACATGGGATATATTAACAAAAAAAAAAATTGTGAGTAAAATTCATTTTTTCATACTTTTTGTAAACAACAGGTTTTTATTCTAAGGCGGTAACGAAGTTCGCCGGGTCACCTAGTAAATACCTATACAACTTCGAAACAACGAGACAGTTAAAAATCTAAAACGTGCTAATTTTGCTTAAAATGACAAAAAAACATTATTTTAATAAATTTAACATTTACCTGAATTGTTATGTCTATTTGAACAAAATATTACATCGTTCCGTTATTAATGTGAAATCGTTAGACGTGCATACAAAACTATTCTACATACAATAGTTGAAATGTTTAACCGTTTATTTATGAGCCATTGTTAAATATAATAAAAACAAATGAACCCATAGATGATAGGCCACATGAGAAATGAGATGTAGCTTCATTTAGGGCAACGACCGCATGGCTGATTAGTCATTTGGGCATCTAGTTTTTTTTTAAAGTGCATCTCTTATTATTTTGCCCCAACTGGGATTCAATGTTTTCGAATCGAGTATTCGATAACATAATAGGTAGAAAATGTCAGAAGTTATATTAGATACTCATATTATGTACCAGAAAGTTTAGAATATTTTACTGTCGAGAAATCATTGAAGCAAAGTAATTTATATTAAACAAAGATAAAGTAATTTAAGATCACCTCTGTGTACAATAGTCCAATATCATCATCCAATACCTATAATAATAAAATGTCTGAAGTACCTACTGTTTATTGCTTTCAAAATAAAACATTTTATTTTATTGTTATAGACATAGTCAATTCGCGAACCCGCATTTCCGGATAACATTCAAATCCGATGTACCAAATCAAAGTGTAGCTCATCCAAACGACTAGTTGCGCAAGCGCACTATAAATAATTGCAAACTTATCATTACGGTGCAACTGGCTGTATAATTGTGCTTTTCCTTTGCCGTATTCAGTTCCGGGTGCAACTATACCTAATATGATTAATGTATTTGGTTTTGCAAGCCGCGCAGAGCGTTTATATAAACTATTGCAAATAAACCTTGACTAAAGATTTGTTCGCCAAATTACACGTCAAACATGGCCGTACAAGCATTTTTGATAAAGATCGTTCAGGGCGTCTAAATGAGGTTACCACTTCAGAAATGATTGAAAAAATCCATGATATAGTAATAAACGATCGGAGTGCGTGAGATTGCTGAGACTGTATGCATCTCAATTGAACGGGTACAGAATATTTTAACAACTCATTTGGATATGAAAAAGCTTTCCGCAAGATGGGTGCCGCGATTGCTCAAAATTGATAATAAACACGCACGTGTGTCAACTTCAAAAGAATGTTTGGCGATCTTAAAACGCCATCGGAAAGATTTTTGGCGTCGTTTCATAACTGTTGACGAAACATGGATTCATCACAGCACACCAGAGACCTAAGAACAGTCCAAACAGTGGGTTTTCCGAGGCGAATCTGCGCCAAAGAAGGCTAAGGCGACTTTATCGGTGACCAAAGTCATGGCTACAGTGTTTTGGGATGTAAGCGGCATAATTCACGTCGATTATCTTGTAAAAGGCAAAACGATTAATGGAGAATATTATGTCAACTTATTGGATCGTTTCAACCATGTTGTAAAAGAAAAACGTCCGCATTTGGCGAAGAAAAAAATCCTATTCCATCAAGACAATGCACGCGTGCACGCATGCGTCGTCGCTATGGCAAAATTCCATGAGTTAGGGTACGAATTGTTTCCGCATCCACCATATTCGCCAGATTTAGCGCCCAGCGATTATTTCCTATTTCCAAATATGAAATATGGCTCGGCGGAAAAAAATATGGCTCTAACGATGAGGTCATTGGAGCAATCTTATTTTTTAGGGTATACAAAAGATAGAAAAACGCTCGACGTAATCTCCTTTCAGTGTCGAACTGAAAGGAGATTACGTCGAAAAATAAAATAAATTTTACACTTATTTTTGTCAAGGCCAGGTACTTATCATACAACCCTCGTATAATGCAGATGAGAAAGACAGATTACATCTAATTCTTAAAATTTCATATAAAAATTGCTTTCACAGATGAACTGATTTTGATGAAATTTTGTATGGAGGTAGCTCGAACCAAGGATGTCAGTTTGGCTACTAGTACAACTTGTGAAACAATAACTAAATAATAGAAAGAAATCAATAAATTCCCATCCAAAACCTAAATTAATTAATGCCTATTATCAGTTCAACTAATTAAACAAATAGATAACCTTTTTTTTATTTTTTCATTTTTGTACTATGAAGTTGGGTATGGCCTTGTTGTGTGTGATGTGTCACACACACAGCGTGTGGGGAACATGTGTGGAAGTTAAATTGTAATAATTTTATTTAACACTAACGACCCGCCCCAGGCTCCACACGGAGTTGAAATAAATAAAAAACTTTCTTAGCGGATGCTTAGGTGCGATTTCACCATACTCTGTTAGTATTTAACATCGCTGTTAAGTCATTTAGCGCTGTCACTCGCATACTGTAAACGTCTGTTAAATGACATAACAGCGATGTCAAATACAAACAGAGTATGGAGAAATCGCGCCTATAAAGTAAACATATGTTCCAAATTTCAGCTTTGCAAAGATATTTCGATGATAGTCAGTCAGTACAGGCGATTTTATAAGTATACTAGCTGAACAAGACCACGCTTGGCCGAAGTCGCGGGCCTAAGCTAGTTAAAAATGTTACGCTTATTCCGATGAAATACACAATGAGTGTAGCTTCTACAGTGTCTACCTAAGGCGGTGTAGAAGCACACTGTAAAATTACTATAATGCAGATGAGAAAGACAGATTACCACCTACCTCTGTATTTCATATGTATCCAAGCGTGGCCACCACGCTTCGCTCGCGATACTGGAAACTGCCTATCTTTCCATAGTATAAAACAAAGTCGTTTCCCGCCGTCTGTCCCTCTGTATGTACGCTTAGATCTTTCAATAGACACAACGGATTTTATTGCGGTTTTCACTAATGGAAAGAGCGTTAAGGGAGGGAGGTTTTGAATTATAATTTGCAGAAAAATAATCGTGCGAAACCGGGGGCGGCACGCTAGTATTATTATATTATAATAACATTTTCACTATAAACACAAATAAGTAGTAAAATTCAAGACCATTTCCTTTTTTCATAGTGAAGTTGAACTAAAATCTTCATTAATATTCACATGTTTTAACGTACCATAAAAATTTTCATAAACAAAAATGAATAACTCCATTATTATTCAACAACCTACATATATTGTACATACATATTATGTAGGTTGTTGTTAAACTATACCATTATCAGTTATTATCCCAAATATTTTCGGATAACATTTTTCATTATCTTATCAAAACATTTTCCAATAACTAATACTGTCATCTACTTACTTAGTCCTTAGTCACGATTAGAGGAAGTGATTTCGCCTCACATAATTATGTTTCCATTAAATAGTTTGTATGTACAAATTTATATATATGTATAGTATAACGAGTATTATTGTCACTTGGTACAAATGAGATTAAGGCATTACAGTGTTTCCGGGTCATGAACAGTAACTAACGATAGATATTATACGATATTTGTGTATTAAAATACAATATATAATATACTGAGGTCCAATACACTTCCCCTCTATATGGGAGTCATTTTTTTTAATAGTCTACGTGTGTACTATCTCAAAGTTTCAAAGTTCTCATCTTACTGAGATATAATAGTGAAACAATAATATCTATAGTTACGACATGAGACATTTGTAAAACCGATATTCGCATTTTAAAGGCTATATTAGACATTTTATAATTTTACATAGTTATGTAAAGAAATATGTTTGAAAATTGTGGTTACAGATCACTCTTCCGTTATGAAATACTGAATATATTTCTTAATTTTACAATCTGAATACAATGAAGACAAGAAAGCAGCTTCTATTATCTGTTTGTTTCTGAGAAATGCCATGAGTTTACAATTTGTAACTAACGAGCTATCTAAAGATAATCTACTTTATTATTGTGCATTAATGTCAAGGAAATCATATCGTATTTATAAGCTATTTTTCAAATTTTTAATAGTTAGAGGCCGGGCACACTGCATTTCTTAGTCATTTAGGCAGCCTATTCGACGGCAGTAACTATCCCCTTACAAAAGACCAGCGTGAAATAACAGCATGTGCAGTTGTGTTTCGGTGAGTTTAGTAAAGGATGCCAGAGTTCATTTCCCTATTCCTTCTAAATTTCTTATCCTTAATCCTACTATAATCGGGAGGGAACTTGCAGCACATGGGGCGTTGCTTGTGTTATAGGCGACGGTGCCCACCTACCATCAAGTGTCAACCTGTAGGTCAACATTAATATATATAAAAAAATATTTTGATAATAATAATTATTGGTTCAGCCAAGAATAGAACCAGCATCTTTCAGAGATATCACTTCGACTGCTCCACACAAACTGACAGATACTTCAAGATATAAATTACTATTACTCTTTATGCACACTGGTACATACGGAGTTCATTTGATTTTAGCACAGAGCAACAAAATACTAAATATTTCGTTCAGTGCAAATTCGTATTCCATTGTTCTGTGTCAGTGAAAGTTAGAATTATTTAGTAGTGCAATGTAACAATACATTTATTTCGCCATCTACATCAAAAGCATTTCAAGCCACACTTTCTCCTGACAATGGATTTTTAAACACGCTTAGAACCATTGCAATTTTTTTATTGCATTACACTATTTATATAATATATATCAAACTAGCTACCCGCTATCCATCTCTCAAGTTGGATCAAAGTACACATAGAGTGCAAAATTTGATTAAAATCGGTTCAGTAGCTTAGTTCATCGCAGGCAAACAACGTGACATGAAATTTTTATTGTGGATAGTGCCGTTTAGTGGTTTGGATATAAAACCTAATAGAGTAACAAAACACATTTACTGTCAGAACAAATTAATAAAATAAATATGTGTTCGTTTTATTCTTTTTATTATTATTATTCCTCTTTACAGTTTCCTTTCACAGACAAAGATTGGCCTTTAGGTATAAAGGTTATTATTCAATAGATATTTTATCTGTAAACTCAATAATAACTTTGTATATTGTTCAGAATTATCTATGGCCATATACCACCCAAATTATTTTAATAATTTCCTTAAAAAATAACATTTTATATTCAATAATTATTTATTATTGTTTAATATAGGTATTGTGCAATAATTGTGTTCGAATAACAAGAGATTTGATAATTATATTGATAACAAAATGTTAAAAAAATGCCTCCCTTTCTAGTCAGAATCAAATAAGTAACAAACTTAAACTTAATCAACTAATCAATATGCTAGGCATTGCACTCCTAAACAAGTAATCTGTCTACATCGCTTGATACATATACTGCTTAATGTAGAACCTAGGGGACAGATCACTGCAATTCTTAAAACAACAAAAATAATCTTCAGACATATGACTTTGGGATTTTTTCATATCAACCTGTTAATATTTAACAAGAAAGTAAAAACTGTTACATAAAACCTGTTGCAACTAATCACATAGCATTCCATATACCAATAAACATGTACTACAAAGGTTAAGGATTGTTCTCATGACTCAGCTGATAGCTACTCACACTGGCTGGCTAATAACAGAGCTGTGACTCATCCGTTTAAAAAAATAAACAAAGGGTGAAAATGTTACTTGTTTTCGTATGCAATTTTGCTCAGCAAAGTAATATTTGTGCATTTGCAGTATTAGTGCACTGACTGGCCGCCAGCCAAATAACTAGAAAATCGTACACAAACCTTGTATGAGCCGTCAACAAGGAAATATATTTTGTACTTCCAATAAATAAGCAGTTAGGTATACCATAAGTGCCTTTGCCTTGAAACATTGTAAACAAGATATATGCAAGAATACTAATGAAATTAATAACAGATAATATATAAATCTGTAATGGAATCCGTACGATTCTTTGATAGTTGTCGTTCAATTATAGATCATTAGATTTCAATACGACCTTATACCAGTATCAAAGCGATTATCGGAATAAAGGAAAAATGTTTGGCAACGATTGCTTAGTATAAATAAATACCTCGTTAATGTTTTTGGTAATCTGCTTTTCAAACAATAAAAGGTGATGAATAAAACCAAAGTTTGTATGATAAGTAAATACAAAAAATCGGCTTATTTAAAAATTATATACTTACATTTTTATATCACTACAAACGAAGATTCAGTGATACTTGGTAGTCTTACTTTTTACACACAGTTTCTGCACATTGACATTTTATTTTACTGTTATAAAGTATGTAATAATTAAAATCACTATAGAATAGAATCACGATTTATGACAGAAAACAACGGAATACAAAAGACGTCCGGATGGTTGCATGAACAAATATCACGACTTTTTCAAGACTTTTTTTTGACAATTATGATAGATGGCGTACGAGTATATCCATAGACAACATGCTGTCCGTGGCATTATTAGAGACCTTTACGTTTATTTTAATTTGGATATAGTTTCTTATATACTTTATTTAGTGGATAGATTAAAAATAAAATTGTCAAAAATGAATTTAACAAACATGCGTAAATAGGATATCTGTTCTTCCTACCCGAGTACATTTTTACTGAATGAATACTTAATTACTATCAGACGGCTGATAAATCTTATATGATTTTATGATTCCTCTCTGTCAATAATATATGACTGTTCTTTCAACAACAATAAGACTTAATCAGCCTTACCTATAAACGTTTCTTAAATTTTAAGTAATACTTAGAAACCACTTAAGAAAATTTTTTACTTATAAACGTTAACTTTAATTTGTTGCTTAGCAATGTCTTAATGAACTGTCAAACACTACTTAAGAAGATAAGTAGTGATTAGTTAATACGATGCTAAGAAGATGATTAGTTTATTTTTATAAGTAAGACAGAATATGTTTGTTACGAACTGAAATATTATATTAGTTTACATTACATATCAAGCTGGTAAGTTTATTCAAGTGGGTTTATTTTGAGTAGGGGAGTTATTGTTCACAACATTTAATATTTCCTAATTATTTCAAACCATGTCATTCAATAGTCACTCACTTTAGGCACTTTAGCCTACCTAACTCTAAAGCCTACCAAGATTTTCAGTAGGTAATCAGAGAATTTTCTGTCAATGCTGCAGTTTTAGCCAGTTCTCAAATCTTTAAATACGTACTTTTTAAGTAAGTATAGAATATAAATGTTTTAAATTTTATTTTGTTAAAACAATGAATAGATAACGGCAATAAAGGAATTCTAAGTAATTTCTAAGTAATATTAAATTTAGTTTGCTGCATTATGTATCGCATGGGATCTTATAGGCCATGTTGCAAACTGGTTTATAGTTAAATATCTATAATATACCCAATTATATATTTAAAAATCAATGTAATAGGTGTTCTACTAAAATATTTCTTTTAAATTATATTATGTTATTAAAATTTTGTGTAACAGTAGTGTAGGAACTTTTCTTTAACCAATTCTTTGAAACCTCTTTGAATCGGTGATATGAATTTACTTTTTCACAAAGTCGTGGCTTTGTGCACATTAGTGTTCTAAATAAAATTGGGAATAGTTTTACGTAAAATTTCAGAATAATTGAAACAAATAAAAAAAAGTTTGATTCTCGGTTAGGTCTTCAATAATGATTCTTGTAAGTTAATACTTCAGAGACATCTGTTGGCGAGACATGTAATTAACTGAGCTATGTCTATCTCGCTCGCACTCGCGTGCTAGTGCGAAAGAACGGTTCAATGACTCTGACGACCAGTTTCTATTTTCTCTCTGGTTCTGTCGTCGGGTCGGCCAGAAACGAGGCCTTTGTTTGCGTTTTGCGTTCGCGTCGCACGGTATCGTTTCGCGTTTGCTGCTCCATCATCGCGTCGTGTCCGAGACGGAATGTGCCCGCATAAGTGGAAGCTTGGGTCTCGCTCCTCCCGGTCGATGTGAGATGTCGTGCAGCGTGCCGAAGTGGCGCCTTCAACTAGTGCAAGTGCAGTGAGGTGCAGTGGTGTGTGCGAAGTAGCGTGGGTCGGCTCGGCCACGGCGAGCGAAGTGCGCGGAGTTGGCTCTGGCCGCACGGCCATGACCGGCGACATGCCTCTAGGGAGCGCGCACGCGTTCGGGCGCGCTCTACTAAGGGACGGGGCTCTGCCCCCATTGGAGCCCGGACCGCCGGCGCCGCCCGCGACCAACGCGCAGCCGCCCGACAAACGTCCGCCGGCCGCAGCCGCGAGCCCCGAACAGGTCATGAAGCTCTACATGAACAAACTCACCCCTTATGAGCACAGAGAAATCTTCGACTATCCCCAAGTGTACTTCATAGGCGCTAACGCCAAAAAACGGCCCGGCCTCGTAGGGTTCCCAAACAATTGCGAATACGACAACGAGCAGGGCTCGTATATACACATACCGCACGACCACATAGCCTACAGATACGAAGTTCTCAAAGTAATAGGCAAAGGTAGCTTCGGGCAGGTGGTAAAGGCGTACGACCATAAGAAACGAGAGAACGTAGCATTAAAAATGGTAAGGAACGAGAAGCGATTTCACCGCCAGGCGCAAGAGGAGATACGCATATTGGAACATCTCCGCGAGCAAGACAAGGACAACACGATGAATGTCATACATATGTTCGATTCGTTTACGTTCAGAAACCACACGTGTATCACGTTCGAGCTTCTCTCTATCAACTTGTACGAGCTGATAAGGAAGAATAAGTTCCAAGGGTTCTCTTTGCAGTTGGTACGCAAGTTTTGTCACAGTCTTTTGCAATGTCTGCACGCGCTCAACAAGAGTCGGATCATACATTGCGATATGAAGCCGGAGAATGTGCTGCTGAAGCAACAGGGAAGATCTGGCATAAAGGTTAGTTCATTAATTTTATTACTAGCATAAAAATATTTATGTATATATGAGAACTAGGAATAAACTCGAATATTATCTATATATTATACAATTAGTTATGTAGAAAAATAGCAAAAAATGTAGAAAGAAAGCTAAAATTTTGAACGCTAAGAAGGGATTTATGAAAATTTCAACTCCGTTTGAAGCCGTTGAAGCGGGTTATCTTTTTTTTCCTATATAAAATTATTAGTCCTGGCCGGTCAGGACCGACTGACTATCATAAACATCGATGATCGACGCACAGCAAAAACTAAGTAGGTACTAAGTGTAGAAATATTATGTTTATTTTATAACGAAAACAAGCATCCGCTGAAGGGATTTATGGAAATTTGAACTCCGTGCGAAACCGGGGCCAAGTCGCTAGTTTGTTATTGTTAACCTTTATTTATTTACAATGTATTCGTAGGAGGGCCAGTGAGGGCTCACTGAAGGCGGTCTAAAATCAATAAACGTAACGTCATTTTAATAAATAGCTGAAAGAGAGCGGGCGTTCGCGAGATCAGCTGGGCTAGGTAGGCCACACCTACTTGAAGAAATTGAACAGTTGCTATACTATACATACGTAACGTACATACCTACTATAATTCGTTTATACTATATTAATAACAAAGTTTCTATGTTTGGTTGTTTGTTACTCACGCAAAAACAGCTGAACGAATTTGGATAAAATTTGGCACACACATAGTTAGTCTAAATTTTTTTAGGTTCTTGTGGGATTTTCAAAAAAACGAACTACAACGCGTACCAAGGCGCGGTCACAGCTAGTATAGTATATTTTATTCTGGGCGAAGCCGAAAGCGGGTCGCTAGTATATATATGTATTTATATTTTTAGGCATATATTTTTGCATAATATTAATAAATAGTTATTATAGCCACGTCTGTGCTGTGCTTTACCGATGAAATTGTTTTCTAGACATAGTTGAAGTTGTACGCATAAAATTTGCTCTAATCATCGGCAGTTTACTTGACGAGTTGTTCGACTATATATCTATTTTTAAATCTTCCGATTACGTTTTGTAAAAATTGTGATAGCGCCATGTGATACGAACGTGCTTATTTACGTCATAACCGCACACCGGCGGCGTCAATGCGACTTCGAAATTCGAATCGAGATGGAAACCGTTAACGCATTTGCAACAATGTTTTTAATCTTGTTTATTTTTATCAGTCTAATATATAATCACAGTCTCGAATATTCGATAGAGCCGTTGATTCCATATTGGAATTTGATATTGGAATGGCGTTTAATTTAAATTACTATAGTACCTACCTAATTTAAATTTATTTCAAACACCTCTCTACTTACATACACATTTATGATGTTAACAGATTTTTTTATTAATTATTGTAAGCGACTTTGCCCGCGTAATTTTATAAAGTATAGCCTGTTACTCGCTGATAATGTAGCTGTCTATAGGTGAATGAATTTGTAAAATCGGTCCAGTAGTTTTTGAGTTTATTCATTACAAACAAAAACACAAATAAAATATTTTCTATTAGTATAGAAAGTAAAATTATAATAACTATCGAGTATCGACAGATTTGTCTTGGTAACTAGTTATGTCTTTTATGTGAATGTACAAAACATCCTTTTAGAATTTACCTATTAGTTATATATATCTAGAAATTTAATATTATAAACTTATAAGGTTATACAATACTCATACTATTACTCAAAGCCAATATACTTGTGTTTATTATGGTATATATTATTCCTACTTTCATTACTTATCAGACAGTTACAAGAAAATCATTATCAGCAATATTCCAATTGCCCAGAAAATGTACTTCCAGATAGATATCAGTTCAGAATAACGTATAGGTACTTACGAAAATTTGCCCATTGTTATTCTTATTATTAATCAATTTATTTTATATATTTTTTTCTTCAAAATGCCTTAATGCCCTTAATTTAATATTAAAGCAAAAATGTTGTTTTCTCTTCTATACCTACCTTCTTTATTATTCTCTGTTATCAGCTGTTTATTCTAAAATTATGAACTAAATAGTTATACTTTTTTTTCTTTTCACTTTTCTCCATAATAACACTGTAAATGTTGAAAGCAATTTAACATTAAATTTCTCTATTGACATCAATTTTTTAAATCATTTTGACCCACTTCAAGTGAAAATGTATATAGCGTCAAATTGATTATATTGGTACTATTTAGTTACACTTTAAATTGAATATTTTAGTAACTCAAAAGTGCAGTCTAGAATACTGTGTAATAAATAATACTCTACACATTTTAAGAAATAGAATCTTCATATTTCAAGTTGTTCTGATAAGTAAATAAAGAAAGTAGGAATAAAATCAACCATCAAGCTCTTTTTCTAAGCCACAAGCCACTCCTGGCTATACTGGTTCTCATACGTGATAATAATCCAGTTAGGCTTTTTCGAGAATCCCAAGAACCTAGGACCAGTACCTTTTTCAGCCCTGGTGACAGCGAGGATGATACTCCGATGCGTCAGCTTCATTTGTTCTTCGCTCATGGGTTCGCTACTGCGAATACCCACTCGCGAAGCTCCCACAGCCTCTTCTAAACGTAGGCCTAGCCCTTGGCGGGTCAGCCTGCGCTTCCTCCGTTTTCACCGCCTTTTTTGGCTAGTTCGGAGACTCCTTTTCCTAGCGTTGGCGTTTCGAAGTGATTGCTTTGGGTGGCATTGAAAACTAGAACGTTACTAGTATCTGTAATTTTAGGTGTGTAGTTAATAAAATGACAAAAAGTGTAAAGCTAAACAACCGTTGCACTGAAAGTTAGACAGTTCTCAATTGTACTAGTTATTCTAGTTCTAGCAAATCTAGCACGTCCAAACGCACGCCGTTTATAAATCAGATAACTGATTATTTTTACGTCTTTGCAAAGTGTCTACATGGAACTAATACTTCAGTGGTACCACTTGGTCAACTTACTGCCTCGCTAGAATGCGGATCCTTCCATATTGTGTGATTGGAGCCCAGCGAAGTGAAGTGACGTCATCAGCGTGAAGTGCTAAGTTAACTCACTTGACTGACTAGTTAGTTCAAAATCAAACTTGTCTGTACTTGTCTATAGTTCACCACGCCAGTCCCTTACAAAGGCAAGCGCACAATTATCCACGCCCCACGCGTCATGAATCGAATACGGTGTTAAGAAATTCTATAAAACCTTATGGGCTTAACTTACACTTATCCGCACTGAATCGGACGAAACGCGCGAAATGTACCCCAAGTCCCAGACGAATACGGATGACGTCATTAGATTGGGCGCCTCGTCAAGTTCCATCACAATAATATCATTGATCACAATTTATATAGATCTTGTTCCCTCTGACAACATAGTAATAAGTTGATAACCGTACGTATACGTTACCGTAATACGTTGGATGGTTTAGAAGAAGTTAGCGGATTATACTTCTACAGACAACCGAACAGAGACTTTATTTTAGATTTTACTTAATATTAATTCAAAGTAATATATATAAGTTATCTTTTATCGCACGATATATTGTACTGATAAAACGCAATCTAGTTTAGGTATCCTAAATAATAATAACAAAGCGTTGGTTTGTATATTATAAAAATTTCACGTTGTATTGATTCAGGTGAGGCCTAGATAGCTGGTGTCGCTGATACCTAGTCGCCGATAAGATAATTCGGTTTGTTCTTATTGAATACTGATTTGTTTCTACGCACAATTCAATGCATCTGAGCACTTGTGCTGTGTACACTCATTTGTAAACGGTTAAGGCGACGCCAGCCCCTAATGATAAAAAAATCCACTTATTTGTAACCATTTTCCTTTTAAATTATCATAATAATTACAATTTAAAAAATACTCAAATCACCTGCAGGATATATGAAAGCGGATCATCTTTATTATTTTTTAAATTATATTTAATTATATATATTAAAAAAATGACAAAGTTGGGGTCTAATATCGATGTTGTAACCGTGCGATTTGCTTAATAATCAATATTTTAAAGAGCTATTTTTTTTAATAAATACTACGATCTTCTATCTAACGGCTCATCAAAAGAAAAATTTGAATTATACTTTATTTAATTTTTAAATAGATATTTTCGAGATTTGCAAGTACGGCGGATAGCGACTCCCCCTGAGCAGTCCCGTCAATTCAGTGCGGGACGAGTCGTGGTGCAAGGTGGACGTGTGTCGCTTTTCTCCGCTACGTACTTACCGTTTAACAAAGATCAATTGAGTCGTCGCAGAGGGTATAACTCATTTAATTTAAACTAATATAAGTAACGTGTAGTAGTGTAAGGTTTTATTTGTGTGAAAATGGGATATAAAAAAGGGCGTAAAAAGCGTGGGTTGAAAAGACTATATAAAAATAGAATACAGTTCCTTACCGGAAGAAAGTTGTAAGTACTTTTTTTTTTTGTCCCAAATTAATATTCTATAATTCTATATTTTATAGTTTCGCTTAAATATTTTTTTAAATCATGTCTCATCAAAACATTTTACACACATAATACAAAATTCAACAATCATTATAAACTCTAGAACAAACTATCATATTTTATTTTGCCGTTATTCCTTTTATCGTACATTACAACTGACTAGCGCATTTATTTATTTTTGTCTTTTGCCACTAGTCTGACTTTTGGAATTTGTCTCTTACCTACTAATGATTACGTTCCATACTTGGTAAACAATTCGAATTCTTGAATGGTTGATTTATATTAGTTGCTCTTAGCTAAAAATCTTGTACCCAACTTAATAACTAATGAAATCAAATTACATAGGTACCTGCTATTACCTACAATAATTTTTGTTTGTCGTGTCTGTTGCTGTTGTTGTATACTCTATGACAAAAAACGCGTTATGCGATAATAGTATGCGGGGGAAATCTCGCTGCGGGTTGCCGGGGGTAATTACGGAATTTTTGTTCGCGGCTGGAGTCGCCTTAACGAATTTAAATGGCCTCAATACTGAATCTAGCATTTGATATGTAACTCACAAGTTTAACCAGTTTAACGTCCATATACCTCAGAATACAGAATAAACCAGAAGAAATGTTAATTATTTAATGGAAATGTACTGTGTCCATATACAAGATGGATAAGCCATTAACATTATTCGTTTGTATCGTAATGGGCCAAGAATTTCAATTCCTAAAGAATATACCAATGAACACTTGAATTTCCAATCTGTTTTATCACTAGCCTAGAAGCATCGAAGCGACACATATTTTGTACATTATCCATTCTTTCCATTAACTAGTGGAAACCATATCGAAATCCATTGGGTGGTTTAGAAGTTAGAGGAGAAACACAGATTTTTGTAGACCTCAAAAAAAATTTTTTTTAAATCATCAGATTAAGAAAAATCCTCCATATAATCGTCGTATTAAGAATCAGCACAATCAGGAATTTAAGCTGAACCGTCTGTATGAAAATCCGACGAGCTCGAGTATGTCAACTTGGCGATATTTTTTTTGCATTTTCAAAAAGCTGCCACGAGCTTGCATCACAACCCAATCGTCAGTCTTTTGAATGAGAGCTTAGTTTGGGTTCACTTAACATCCCCTCTGAATATCTTCCGTACAGGAGATCCCACCATCCAAATCGGCAGATTAACATCCGTCATTAGGGACATGTGGGGCATATACATTATCAATATCAATATCTGACACGCTCGAGTTGTCCATCTGACAGTTTTTTTTTACATTTTTAGAAGCCTGTAGACCCTCACCCCACCGTTGAATTGAATAACTTCATATAACCTTTTTTTTCTTCTTACCATCCAATTATCAAAATCCAATAGGTCCCCACAACGCTCGAGTAAACTCCACATTTAGCATCGTGGGCTACCCTACCACAACGCAACGCGTAATAAAATTGTCTTGGTGTTGTTAAATAGCGGAATGTTTTTGAATCTAGCTTCAGGTTAGCCGTTATGCGGTCATAAAACTTCTTAATTAACCATTGATTCTCAAACGCGCGAATACCAAGTGCGCAAACGGTAAAAAATAGTATAGATAAGTAAATACTTTTTTTGACTGCAACAGAGTGATAGGCAAAGTTTTATGTTTTCCAGTTACGATTGCTTCGCGTTTAGACACGGCAGCACGGCGTTTTTCTTTTTGTTGGTGTAGGGAATTTGAGTCTAGATTTCGTGGTTCGTGTTGGATGGAACGAACGTATGTACTTGCCATTTTTGTCGTGCCGGCATTTTGTCACTGCGCATTGCAATCCTGCGGTCTGTCTGTCACGCAATCATAGAAATGTTGTAACTAATCCTTTATGCCTACTAAGACAATGTAGCAATGTATGGTGGGTTTAAAGTAGCTTTTAGTGGAGTACAATATAATCAAAGATTTAAACTATAACTAGATTTTAAAACTATAACTAGATTATTTTGGAATATTTACCAAACAAGTTAATTGCCAATGAGATTTATCACCGTAATACATTCGCAGTGAAAAATTTACTGCAGTAACGGTATCATAATTAACGCAGGACATGTCTGAAATTAATTGTCTTGAATAAAATCTGTATGTATTGAACCAACAAAATTAAGGCGACCAGAATTTATTATGCGTCGTACAGTCGAAGAGTGAAAAAAATCTCCTTTTGTAACCCGAACCGGTCGGGAGTATGCCGAGTCTTTATTGGTCGCAAACTAGCTCCAGCTAAGTGGTTTTGTATTTATAAATATGTAGTAATAAATACCTACTACCTGGCCATGAGGAGGTGCAGGTGTTCTGTTTCCGAGGCCGTCTCGCATCCCGTTAACCGATTGCCTCAACATTTGGAACGGATGCTCGTCTTGGTTTAATCGTGACTACTTCTTTTGTGCTAATGCAGGCGTGTGGCGGACCTTTATGGATCTATGTTATAGCCTTATAGCCTTATATGTAAGGCTAAATGTTTATAGCCTTACGTTTAATCACAATAATATTGGGAAAATAATAAAACTAAATACCTTCAGGATGACATTAAAAATAATGACATTTGATGATTTGAGTGTATGTATTTTGGTTATTTTGAAATAAAATGGTAACTGTTTCGTAATCGGTGGCGTGCTCAAGATATTGTGTTACATGCCATAAATGGCACGCGTGCCATTGATTCGCCATCCCGGTGTTAGTGAATCTGATCTGAACCAATCTTAATGCCCTTAAGACTTTCAAGTGCTAATGCTCTTCAACAAATAAAATTATAATTAATTAACTATGTCTGAAAATGAAATCTGATAAAATACAAAAAGGTTTTCTAGCAATTGTTAAATGAAATTTCTCTTCATCGTTGCTATGAGTTATAGATTTACATATTATTATGTGTGTTCCTGCATGTTGCAAAAATTTTTTTTAAGTTATTTAACTATGTATTGTAGTAGGTACATTTAATATTTCCTTTGTTTGAGCACATGCGTCCTTGCATACAGAATGCGTACACAATTCAATGAACTAATAGTTAGTTATCAATTTGGTATTCTTCTTTTCTTTTGTTAAAAGAAAAAAGGTTTTAGGACCAAATTTTAAAAACGATTTCATAACTACCATAAATAAAAAAAAGGTTTTTTTTTATGATTATTTCTCGTTTCTTACAAATATTTAGCCACTATTATTATTAAAGAAAAAATTCTGGTACTGTCTTACGTGGCTCCCTTATGAGAACCTAGGTATTTAATAACTACTGCGCATCTAGTTTAGTGCACAATGAAGGCTACATTAACGGAAGTCGATTAGCGTTGACTCATTAAACGGGCATTAAATAGGCAAGCTCTTTGTCAACATAGATAGGCAAAACTATTATATTCACACTGTATTACCTGATAGCTTGTATCATAATTAATGTAGCATAAACATAACCCTTAAATGAGCCAGTAATGGTCGTCGGTGATTAACGGAACTGTCGGTCTCGTGCCGGCACTGATGTGTGTGGATAGACCCTTAGGCGTAAATATGTTACTATTATTACATTCGTTTTCATCATAGATCGATACACTATAGCTATCTATAAATGTATCAATAAAAATCATGACAGTATTAAATAGTGCTAAATTATATGCAATTGCGCTGCCGATCTTAAAAATTGAGGAATGGGTGTGTTTTTTATTCCATGTAGAAACAGACAGTACTTTTATGAGTCGGGAGCTGAGTCATGTCGAAGATATTAACTGGATTAAATGCAACATTGTGGTGTATTGGAACCAGTTTAATATTAGGAGTTTTCGCTAAACAAGCGTACCGTAACATAGCGGACACGCTACGCAAATAAAATGTGGGCGTTATGCAACATGATTTACGAAAGATATTCGCGTATTTCATTGTTTACGTTTAATGTTGTGTAGTGTAATGCGCAACCCAATGATCGTACTTCTGTACTGTTCGGCGTTGTAAAATATTCCAGTAAAATAAACCCAATACGAAGACCCACGTCATGTCACTGTAACTGCCGTTGCCCCGGTTGCCCCGTGCTCAATTTTCGTATGGATTGTATAAGGCTGTCGCCAGCAAGGATGTTTACATGTTGCCCTCTAGCTCCCTCGCCATCGAACAACTCTGCGTTAATTGTTTGGGAATATTAAAACAAATTTTACAATCACTTGCTTTTGTCAGGCGTTGAATTTTTCATTTTTAATTGATCTCGAAAAATATTCCTTTTCTGTATTCCTGACAACGTGTATCCAAATTTAATGTTCGGTTAATTAGTCAATGCGTGAAAGCGTAAAAAAAAAAACAATTGCGCATTTATTTTTTAGTGGGATTCCACGTCAATGCTGCCTCTGAATCGCGGAGTATAATTCCTATATCAAAGGATTAAACGTAGCGTAGCGTAGCGTGAACGTAGCGTTAGTTGTTCTCATGCACTGGGGCCCTAGCCAAGATGCAAACGCAGTGCTTTCTACAGTCGTAAACGCTACGCTACGCTACGGACAAAGCTTTGTGATTGGTCAAAATTTTATGTGGGCGGTACAACAACCAATCACCGGGCTTTATTTTGTTCGCTCCGTAAAGTTCGCTAGGGAGCGTTTTCTTTAATGTACATCTAGGCCCCCTGTTCATCCACCTCGAGGTAACTTATTTAATCTGTACCTCGAGACCTATATTTTCTGAATATCTATTTTTAGCGCAATAAACATAAGTAATTATGAACACAATAACATAATTATGTTATTGCAATAATGACATTAATTTTACTAAAAGAAAATTCAAGCTCTACCTACAAATATTTTATTATTTTGCGATATTTTAAATGCTCACTGATTTATTAATTATTATAATTAATAAATACATTTTATCCAACTTATCGAATGTTTTGTTATGATACTGTACACAGTTTAATATTATTTATCACACATAGTTATATTGAATCGAATGAGATTTATTTGACTCGAATTTTATTGATGTCAGTTACGCGCGAATTGATACGAGAAATTGTTTTGTAGGTATGTTTGTTTAACACGACTACGTTTAAAGATAACGTCTAGATTGAATTGGGTCATACGGTCGCGACGACGGTTATCGATTTTGCCATCTTATGCCAATCACTGAAATGTTTGTTTCAAGTTGCGAACGGACAGCGATAAATGTTGACCACGAAAATTATTATACAGCATTATTATTATTTTATGTTAAAAATCAACAGAAACCTCTTCAAAGTTATTTGATTTTTCACCGATGCAATCTGATGATGTGACACTACTAGACTAGTCATTTACAATTTGTTTTATATTCCTATTGAAATATAGTGCCTCAGTGTTTTTTTTAAAAAAAGCAATTGGTTTATATTCGGAAACCTTACTATAAAATATCTCCATCTATTCTTTGTAATATTACAAATATGTAAGACTGAAGGTTTACTGATTAATATTTTTTTTTATTGATACAGTTTGAATCATGGTGAAAACATAGACAGCTTTTTAACTCTTCAGATAGAAAGTCGCAGGTATACGCTAGTTTATTATAAAATCAATGCTGTGGTGTCGCAGATACAGCACGTCGTCATCGGATAACTTCGAACATGTAGTGAGTATTTGTTAGACGAAAAATTACCTATCATCGCTCGTGTCTTATACCACTGCCTAATGCGAGACAGTCCTATAGAAACGTAACTTACTTGAAAAGCAAGCTCCGAGTTAAAGCAACATAATAGGGCCTTGTTTTACTTTGAAGTTGAAATAAGTGTTGAATCTGAAATGAATTTATGAATCAAAAGTTGGAGCTTTTCTCTCTACCATTTGCTTTTAAACTTGTAAATATGTAGTTTAATTTCGTCTTTCAATTTTTCTAAGTTTTTCTAAGAATGACACCGTACTCTCACACAATTACAATCCTTGCTTGTATGTGACAATTTAAGTGAACAATTGTTTGTATAATTTGTGTGGTTTTATGTGATTGTGTATAGTTAGCTAATAAATGTAAATATTGTTATTGATATTATTATAAACAGTATATGAAAGGGCCTCTCCAAAGAAAGGGTATAAAATACATTTTTATAACATTCTAATGAAAAGGTTATTTATATTTATTTATACACAACGACTAGCCTACATAAAAGGTGAAAAACCCAACTAGATAGATAGATAGATAGATATACTTTATTGTACACAGAGTAACACAATAAAAAAAATAATACAAAATATGACATTGTACAATGGGCGGTCTTATCTCTAAAAGCGATATCTTCCAGACAACCTTTGGATGGACAGGATTAGTAACAAATAGAACAAGGGGAAATTAGCGGTGTACTACAGGAGACATATACATACATACATTATATACATACGTTGTATATACTTACATAAAATAAAATATTATTTAAAATAAACGACATTGGTATACATCGATACATATATACAATAATATCACATATAAATATAATAATTAAATATATGGTGACAGGAGAATACGGAAAAGCAAAAGTTTAAATGAAATTATTGAGTCAGGTAATGATTTTTAACAAGCTTCTTAAAGGCAGGTAGTGATTGAGCTTGTTTTATTGACAGAGGCAATGCATTCCACAAACGCGCTGCTTCAACAGTAAAGGATTTACTAAAAAATGACGACGAGTGAGATGGCATCGCAAGTCTCAGGTTGTCCGATGATCTTAGGCATCTGGTATGTGTGTCACGAAGGAAATCAAAACGCTCTTTAAGATAAGGCGGGGACTTAGGATTAAACAAAATATTGTAAAGTAGGGAAAGTATATGTAAGTTCCGGCGAAGTCTAATAGGAAGCCACTTGAGTTTATTACGAAATTCAGAGACATGGTCATATTTGCGAAGACCAAATATGAACCTAATACAAAAATTCTGGAGCCGCTCAAGTTTATCTAGCTGTGCATCAGTCAAATCAAGATAGCTGACATCTGCATAATCAAGAATTGAGAGGAGAAGTGATTGCGCAAGTGCAATTTTAGTGGCAGTGGGAAGAAAATTTCGCAGTCTTCTCAACGAGTTCCCAGACGCAAAAACTCTCCTGCTCAGTTCCCGCATCTGTGAACCCCAGGAGAATTCGCGATCAAGATATATGCCTAGACTTTTTACCTTGTCACTGAATGGAATAGCCACACCGTTAAAGAAAACTGAAGGCAATTGTGACCAATCAACTTTAGATATCAATCTGGAACTACCAACAACAATGACCTGCGATTTATTGGGATTCACGGTCAGC